>OX387245.1:110812662-113212662 GCA_947561735.1 Cenchrus americanus
TACTGGAAGAATCTCCAAGTGGGCGGTCGAGCTCGGTGCCCTCACTATCGACTTCAAGCCACGCACAGCCATCAAGTAGCAGGCACTAGTCGACTTCATGACAGAGTGGCGGGAGAACCAGCTACCTACTCCCACGGTGCGACCAGAGCATTGGGTGATGTACTTCGACGGCTCACTCAACCTCGAGGGCGCAGGAGCAGGGGTACTCCTGATCTCTCCAACGGGCGAACAACTCAAGTACGTCCTACAGATCTTCTGGAATGTCTCAAACAACGAAGCCGAGTACTTCGAAGCTCTTCTACACGGGCTCCGCCTCGCGGCTTCATTGGGCATCAAGCGGCTACTAGTCTACGGCGACTCCGCAGTGGTCATCAACCAAGTCAACAAGTCCTGGGACCGCAACAAGGAGAACATGGACGCCTACTGCCTAGAAGTCTGCAAGCTCGAGAACAAGTTCTACGGTCTCGAGTTCCACCACATCGTCCGCGACAACAACGTTGCAGCAGACGTCCTCTCGAAGCTCGGATCCACCTGCGCCCAAGTACCAGCGGGTGTCTTCGTTCACGAGCTTCACGCGCCATCCATCTCGGAGCCGGCGCCATCGACCACTGCCCCAGCTCACCCACCAGCTGGGCAGGAGGTCATGATGATCGACGTGGACTGGATGCAACCCTTCATCGACTACCTCAGCGAGCAGAAGGTCCCCTCCTACAAGGACTTGGCTGAGCAGCTCGTCCGCCGCGCCAAGTCCTACGTCCTCGTCGGTGACAAGCTTTACAAGCGGGGCGCATCTTCTGGAGTACTCATGAAGTGCGTCCCTCGTGAAGAAGGCAATGACATCTTGGAGGAGATCCACAAGGGTGTCTGCGGCAACCACGCGTCCTCACGCACGTTGGTCAGCAAGGCCTTCCGGCGAGCTTTCTACTGGCCCACAGCCCTGGGCGATGCTGAAGAACTCGTCAGAAGGTGCCAAGGATGCCAGTACTTCACCAAGTAGCAACACGTCCCAGCCTACAAGCTAGTCACCATACCGCCAACCTGGCCCTTTGCCTGCTGGGGGCTCGACATGATTGGGCCACTGCCAACTGCGCCAGGAGGTTTCAACAGGGTATTGGTGGCTATCGACAAGTTCACCAAGTGGATCAAGGTCAAACCGGTCACATGCCCCAAGGCTGACAGAGTACTCGACTTCCTGGATGAACTCGTACATCGCTACGGACTACCCCACCGCATCATCATAGACTTGGGCTCCAACTTCAACAATCACCAGTTCTGGGAGTACTGCGAAAACAGTGGGATCGACGTACGATACGTCTCAGTTTCCCATCCCCGGGCCAACGGACAAGTCGAGCGCGCCAACGGGATGGTGCTCGACGCTCTCAAAAAGCGGCTGCACAACGCTGCTAACTCCAAAGGGGGCAAGTGGATCAAGGAACTACCCAACGCACTGTGGGGGCTACGGACTCAGCCATCCAAGCCAACGGGGCAATCCCCTTACTTCCTGGTCTACGGCTCCGAAGCAATCCTCCCTGCTGACGTCATATGGAACTCGCCAGTAGTGGAGCACTACGACGAAGGCGTCTCAGAAGACAGCAGACGGGTTGATATCGATAGCCTCGAAGAAGCTCGCTGCACCGCCCTCGTCCAATCAGCAAGGTACCTAGAGGGTATCCGACGCTACCATGATCGCAACGTCAAGGAACGCTCCTTCAACGTTGGAGATCTTGTCCTCCGCCGTATCCATAACACGGAAGGACTACAGAAGCTCAGCTCCCCCTAGGAAGGTCCCTTCACCGTGTCAAAGGTGACTGGGTCGGGCTCCTACCGCCTCCAGACACTTGAAGGCGAAGACATCAACAACTCGTGGAACGTCGACCAGCTCTGTTGATTCTACGCCTAGTCTATACGACTACTCCGGGCTTCAAGTCTACACGACTACATCAACACCCCCCCCCCCCCCCCCCGCCGTAAGCGGCCTCCGGGTCCTGGCTCTAGTCTCCGGACTTCTCCTCTCCAGGATCCAGCCCGTGCGGCTACCTACGGACCCTGGGCTGCGACGAGCGTCAAGGACTCTAGCAGCGGTCTACTGAGAGACCACACTCTAAGATCCAGCCTACACGGCTACCTACGGATCTACAATCTAGCCTACACGGCTACCTACGGATCTACTGCTGTAAGCGGCTACCCGCTCCAGCGCTATTCAGCTGTAAGCGGCCTCCGGGTCCGGGCGACTACTCTGTAACTACGGCCCTGGCCATCCAGGTGTACTTCTTCAGTAATAAAGTTCGATCGTTCATCAACTTCTTTACTGTCTACTCCCTTCAACGGGACCACTACTGCCGAGTACGACTACTCGCATCCACTCCACGATGGGCTCCGCACTCTAAGATCGGGACTATGAGTACTCATTGCTAGAAATTTTCTTTCATTAATACTTAAGAAATTCATTACAATTGTTTTTGTACAACCTTTGGCTACTAGCTACCTATTACAGGGCTTCTGGAGATTAAGCTTCTCAGCTACTTGCTCCGCGATGGGAGCCATCTGCTCCAGCAGCTCCGAGTACTGCTCGTCAGTGCAGTTGGCGGCTACCCCGCCAGCGACTACTTCCACTGGGGCCTTCGGGAAGTATGACTTCATGAAGGCCAAGACCTGCTTTGGGATCGACCTCGCCATGTGCTTCACATAAGCCGCCAGCCGGCTTGGGGCTTCCTTCAGGCGATCCACCAGTGGAGGAATCTTGGGGCCGCCCGGGTGCGGCACCAAGAGCCTTGCGATCGGCAGCGCGGCTTCCTCAAGCTCCTTCAGTTGGGCCCGCTGCGCCTCGCAGTCTTCATTCAACTTCTGCAAGGATTTGTAACAGTTGACGAGATCGCGGTCAGATGCAATCCGGAGCTCCATGTGCTTCTCGCACTCGAAGGCAAGCTCTTTGTAGCCGAGCTCGAGTACATGGCGGGCTTCTTGCTCCCGGTAGAAGAGATTCTTCATGCTCGTCTCCGAGGACTTCAGCTGCTCCGCCTGGCCCTCAAGCTCTGCAACATAGCAACAGTACAGCGGGTCAGACTACCTCTCGACCTCCAACAACTAGCAGACAAGTCCAGCGGCGTACCTTTGTTCTTGTTGCGGAGGCCCTTATTCTTCCGCACCAAGTCGTCCCCCTTCGCCTGCAACTCTTGGATATCATTGTGGTACTTGGCGAAGGCGGCGTCGAGCTTCGACTGCATGGCAGCCGCGTGCTTCCGCAACTTCACAAGCTGCTCTTCCAGCGCCTCAGCTCGGAGCACCGCGTCACCATAGCCTTGCAGCATGTTGGACTTGTCGCGGGACCTCTCCGCAACGTCCTGCATAGACAACTCAAGTCACACGAGTACTCAACAATAGAGGATTGACTACTCAGAAGCTACGGCTACTTACCTTCATCCACTGCTCGGCCTGGCGGACTGCCTCCAGGTGCCTGGCCACCGTTGCCGGGTCGACCAGATCATCCGCGAGCAGCTCTATCCCGCCACGACTACTCGCGGCGGCTTCCGTCATCGGCGTAGAGCGGATGGGCTCTGCATCCTGGATCTCCGGGGAGCAGATAGCCACCTCCAGAGGACCTCTGGTGATGTGGTGACCCCCTCTCCCCCGGCTGCCATGGCGGCCTCTTCGAAAACTTCTTCCATGGGCTCGGGGGCTCCTCCGGCACCCTCCGGCACGCCTGGTGTCGACTTCTGCATTGGCACCCCCACAGGGATGTCACTACCTTCAGCCTCAGCACCTGTCAAGGAGAAGACAAGTGTATCAGCGACTACGACTACTCCTCGGAGATCTATAGCTTCAGAAGAGTACTCACCTTCGACTACGCTGGCCTTTGGCAGCGGCGCTTCGGTAGCCGGCGGCTCGGGCACTGCTTGGGAAGCGGGAACGGACTCCTCGGCGGGCGGCGCGACTTCTTCCGCCACCGCTGAAGAGGGTTCATCTCCCTCCCGGGACGAGATCCGTGGATTTCTCCGCGTAAGCACACACAATTGGTCGTCGCTCAACCTCGACTACTACAACAAGTACTACTCGGGAAGATGCGAGACTTACAAGTTCGACCGGACTATTGTCACGGCCGGGGCACCGAGGATGCGCGGCAATGTCGACCAGTCCACCCTCGGCGGGCGCCTCCTCCTGCGCCCCTGCGGCTACCGCTTCCTCTGCAACAACAGCGGCCGGCGCAGTGCTCTCCTGAGCTCCTGAAGCCACCACCTCTTCAACGGCGGCGGCTACGGGCTTCGTGCTCCCCTGTGGAGCAGGGGGCTGGCGCTCCAACTACGCTATGAGCTCTTCAACAGTGGGGGCTGGACTACGACTTCCGGCTGGCTCCCCCACTGTGTCCCACCCGCCTTCGTCGCCCTCCTCGACGGGCTCCGCTGGCGGCACCTCCTGCATACAAGGAAGACTACTCATCAGCAAGGGTACTCGTACGATGGGTACTCGACTACTCTAGTCAAGACATGTTACCTCCTGAGGCGTGGTCTCTGAGACCTTCAGCTTCTTTGTCACCCGCTTGCGGGCAGGGTTGCGCGGCTTTCGTGGCGGCGCAGCCAGGCTAGCCTCCAGGCTAGTCGGGGGGTCTTGCACCAGAGGCACATGAGGTAAGCCTGGACGGCTAAACCTCGACCGCAACTGAAAGCGGTCCTGCAACGTCTCGTCGTCGTCGTCGGTGGTGTCCTCCACGATGACGGTGTCATCGCCTTCGCTGACTTCTCACCGCTCCTTTGCCTTCCCTTCCTTCGGGATCTCGATCCTGCTCGGGGGCGTCTACGGCTCGGAGATGAACTTTTTCAAGTCATCCTGCAAGACACGAGAACATTAGCATGTCTACTCCAGGCAAGGACTACTCGACTAAGGGAGTACGATTACTCACCTCTTTTGGCGGGCGCGCGGCGGAGTACTCCTGGACAGGGCACGCCATGTACTGCGACATATCCTTGAAGATCCGCGTCAGCCTCTCGATGATGTCGCCGTCGTCCAGCTCGCCTCCGGGCATCCGCGACGTGTCGTCGTCGCCGGTGTACTCGAAGCCCAAGGTGTCGCGGGCCATCAGTGGTCGCACCCTCGCTTCATGAAACCGAAGGCCACATGCTCGGCCCTCGCTCCGGCTTCCCTCGGCACTTTGATGCGTGCCAGCAGTTCGGGGGAGCCGGATCCCTTCCTGCATGGTGGGCTCCGTGTTCCACCAGTCGCGGTGCCTTGGCTGCCTCCCGCTCGGCTTCGACAGGCCGGGGTGATGGTTCGTGATGTAGAACCACCTCGTCTTCCAATCTGTGTTGGAGTCAACAAGCTTGTATGCCAGGTACTGCTCCGCGACGTCTTATCTCAACTGGATGCCGGCTCCTCCGACTATTCTTGGGTTGGTGGCGCTTGGCTGCGGCTTGACCCGGAAGAACTTCCGGAAGAGAATCCAGTGCGGCTTGATCCCAAGGAAAGCCTCGCAGAAATGCACGAAGACCGCGGTATGAAAGATACCGTTGGGGTTCAGATTCAGGTACTCGACTCCATAGTACCCGAGGAGACCCTTGAAGAAATCGCTAACCGAGAGCGCGAGACCGCGCTCCACGAACCGGGCAAACATTGGAATTTCATCTTCGGCCTTCTCCATCGGATATGGATCTCCGGCAGCGGCCCTCCACATGTCAACTTCTTTCTCCCGGATGAACCCGCTGTTCAGGAGGGCCAACAGATCTTCGGTCTTCACTTTGGATTTCTTCCACTCGCGGCTTGGATCGGCCCGCGGTGGAGACATTGGCGGCGCTACTCCGGTGGCAGCCGCGGCGGCCTCTTCGCGGCCCCTCTTCTTCCCGGCGGCCTTCGGAGACTTGGATGGTGAAGGCTTCATTCTCCAAGTGCAGGGCGTCTTCACGTGCATCCGCTCGGGGGGCTACCCTAAAAGCTTTGGGTGGCGGCGCACTTGGATCTACTACGGCGGCAGCGTGCGCTGGAAGTGGATCTACTTCAGATGGAATCGAAATGACTGCAGCCCAGATGGGTGAAAAAACCTAAGGGTTTTGGCTTCTATTTATAAGTCAAACCGGCTCTGCAACGGCCGGCTGGATAAGTCCACGCGCGGCTGACTCAGCGGCTAAGCGTGACGCTTCGTATTCTACTAGTCGACGCGCCTCATCTCGGGGGCTCGGCTACTACTACTCGACTACCTGGGAAGCGGCTAGTCTCAAGAGCATCTCAGGACACATTCTTCAAGATGACCCTTCAATTCGAGAGGAAGTACTCGACTCAAGGCTCGGGGGCTCCGTGCCACGTGTCCTTCGGTTTTTTCTCTCCGGATTTTTCGGGATTTTCTTGCCAAGACTTCAGATGGATCCTCAGCCAGAGCTTGCGGCTCAACCTAAGGCTCGGGGGCTACTCCGTATGGAGTGCGATGTTGCAAATCACACCTCCATAATAGCTCCGGCTTCAAGACAAGACGGACATTTTTTGAAGACCTTCGAAGGCAGTGTTCGAGGACGCTTGGGACTACTCGAGAAGACTTCAAGATTGCTCAAACATCAGCTGGAGTACATTCCAGCCTCGGGATGCTTCGACTACTCTTGAGGGCTTTTGACTTGTAGTACTCAGGGACGCTTGAGGACTACTCGTTAAGGCCGTCAAGACTACTTGAAGCTATCCTTCTCGACTACAAAGTACTTGGGGGCTTGTCGTATGGACCTCCCTGGGCCCACTACCTCGGTGGGTACCAGGACCGACTACTCGGTGGGCCCCTGGGACTACCCGGCTTGCGCTACACGGCATCTGAAGGAGTGGAGCACAAGGACTGCAGAGGAGAAGTACTCGGTTAGGAAGCTGTACATGTCCCGCACTGTATGGAAGACTCCTAGACGTACTCGACTAGTACTCTCTCCCTACTCCGACTTGTAACCCTGCCTCCCGGACTATATAAGGCGAGGCAGGGACCGATCTTTAGGATCATCTCATCTCATACAACCCACGACGCACTATTGCACCATATTGTAATCGTGCCCAATCAATCCAGAGCTACGCAGCATACAGGACGTAGGGTATTACGCACCTCGCGGCCCGAACCTGTCTAAATTGTGTGCCACGTGTCTCTTCCTTCGAGTTACCGATCTCGGCGAGGCCACATTCATCTACTTCGGGTACTCCCCTTAGTAGGTTGCCGGTCTAAAACACCGACACCGTCGGAGGAGGAGGACGAGCACAACCGGCTTAGGAGGACAAGCCGTCGGCGGAGGAGGACGAATTGGAGCTCACCACCGCCGAATCAGAGCCCCACTGAGTCGGGGATACCGCCATGGAATTGAAGCTTGCAGCCGCTGGATTGAGCCGGTGCAGCCGGCATGGCGACGAGCAGCTGGAGCGAGAGGCCAGCATGGGTGCGGGACGCCGCAACCGCCGTAGAAGGACACCGCTCCTGCCCACTGCTCATCCTCGGAGCGGATGGATTAGGGCGCGATGGACGGAGTTGCCACCTCACCAGCCGTGCTCGTCGTCCCGCTGGCGGCTCCGCGGGGATGGAGGACGGATTTGCAGCTCGCCACCGGGTAGAAAGGGAGAGATGGAGGGGCGGCGCGCGTGCGCTCGGCGGGGAGGAGGCGGGCAGGAGGCTGGCACCGGCACTCGGTTTGGAATGCGGATGGGTCAGCTGTTGGAGGAGGTTCGTTTTGGGTCACACACCTTTCCACTGTGCGCTACCCAAACCGGACAATGGGTTACCAATTGTTGGAGTCAGTCTAAGCATTTGTAGCTTTCAAAATTTTGACCACAATTTAAGCATTTGTAGAGCTATGTGGGCCCCACACATTAGATACCTCCAACAAAAATCCCCAATCTATCATCTCCTTCCCGGCCGCATGAGCGGCTCCCCGCCGATTTCCTTCGCCGACTCGCACCGGCCGGCCACTGCCTCCGCTCCTCCGAGCTCCGGCCTCGCCTCCCCAGCAGTTTCATCCTCCTCCCATGAATGCTCTATGTCGCCTCCCCTCACTAGTTGTGCCGCACCGCGCCGTCGGCCAAAGAAGGCAGCCCCCGCACAGCCCGTCGCGCCTCCAGGCCGCCGGGAAGGCGGCGCACCCCGCCTCCCCACCGTCGGTGTTGCGGGGAGAAGCTGGCATAGCCCGGCGGTGGGGAGAAGTTGGCACGGCCTACCGCTGGGGAGAAGGAGGTGGTACGGTCTCCTGCGCGCACCTGTGGTCGACGTCGTCGGCACACGCTGTCTCGCGTCGCGCCGCCGTGTGTGATGCATCGACGGCGGACTTCGGCTACGTACGCGCTGCTCACCTTGCCAGCATCCAAATCGACAATGGAGCAACTGGATTCAACGGCGGCGGGGCACGATTCTGCGGCGGCCGGCTCGATTTCAGCGGCGGACAGGCCTGATTTGTTGTTGCGGTAGCCGGGATGAGGAGGGGGTCGCCATGACTGCGGCTAGGAGGAGGCGGGGTCGCGACAGAAAGGAGACCCAGAGGGCATTTCCCTCATTTCTCCCTATCGTTGTTTCCAGCATTTGAACCCTTCAAATGCTTGTACTGAGAAATGAACGGAGTAGTACCTACAAATTTATAAAACAATAGTCAATCACAGCGGCGCTATTGGTCGCCGGTGGGGAAATTGAACGCCATGGCATGGGTCTGTACAGTATTGTACTGCGGGGTTTGACTGGATATAGCCATAGCCCTATCCCCTGCAGCAAACACGATCGACGCAGGAAGACGAAGGCGACACGAACCGGAGCAGATTTGTGTCCGAAAAGCTTCAAAAGAAGTACCACCATGCTGCGCGTGATTTGGAACCAACGAGTTAGAAAAAAGATTATTTAATTTCCATAACAGTGTACCTTTTTTTTTTGCTTTGGAGAAGCGCAAGAATCAATTAACCAGTATACTGAACTATTTGGTTGCAACCCAGGAGCTCTTCCAATGAAGTATTTGGGTATTCCTATACATTATAGGACACTATCAAATGCAAATTGGAAAAGAGTAGAAGAACGTTTTGAGAAAAGTCACAGCAGTTGGAAAGGTAAACACCTTTCTACAGAAGGCTGACAGACGCTGATTAACTCAGTACTCAGTAGTTTACCTATGTATATGATGTCTTTCTTTGCGATCCCAAGAGGGGTACTTAAAAAACTAGACTACTTTCAATCAAGACTTTTTTTGGTAAAGTGATGGCGAACAGCGAAAGTATCGTCTTGCCAAATGGAGTATGTTGTGTCAACCCAAGGATCAAGGGGTTTTGGAATTCATGACTTAGACATAAAAAACAAAGTGCTTCTCAGCAAATGGTTGTTTCAACTACTCACAACAGATGGGACTTTGCAACAACTCTTATGTAACAAGTATCTGTTGGGGTCTAAGTCACTTTCACAAGTGAAATGGAAAAGCGGAGACCACACTTTTGGGCTAGCCTGATGAAGGTTAAAAATGAGTTTCTGTGTTTTGCTACTTTCTTAATTAAGAATGGTTCACAGGTTAGGTTCTGGGAAGATACATGGTTGGGAAATTCAACATTGCGAGAACAATATCCTAGTTTGTATAACATAGTTCGACACAAACAGGATACAATTGCAGAAGTCTTCAGCACCTCACCCTTAAATATTTCTTGGCGAAGAGATCTCATAGGCTGCAAGTTAACAGCATGGAACGATATGGTTCCACGTCTTGCTAACATTGTGCTCAGTCAGGAATCTGATGAGTTTCGATGGAACCTACATCCAAATGGACAGTTCTCAGTGAAATCTCATTACTTGGCAATGATTCATAGTGATATCCCCAACCTAAACAAGTGCATGTGGAAGTTAAAAGCCCATTTGAAAATAAAGATCTTTATGTGGTACTTGCAAAGAGGAGTAATTCTAACGAAAGATAATTTAGCAAAGCGCAGTTGGCAAGGAAGCAAAGTTTGTTGTTTCTGCCACAAAGATGAAACAAGTCAACACCTTTTCTTTGAATGTCATTTTGCTCAGGCAGTATGGTCTATGATACATGCGGCTTTACGCTTGTCTCAACCTCGTAGTGTGTCCAATATTTTTGGGAGTTGGCTATGGGGTCTTGAGAAAGATTTGAAACCGCTAATTCTGTTAGGAGCGGCTGCTACTTGCTGGTCGTTGTGGTTATGCAGAAATGATATCATCTTCAGGAACAAACATAACACTTCTCCACTGCAGGTTATCTACTCGATTATACACTTGCTCCGTACATGGGCTATATTACAGAAGCCAACCTCACAGGATTTGGTTGTGCGGCATCGCTACGTTTGGCGCAGGTGGTCAAGGAGTTCTTTACCCAGGCACATGGGTGGCGGTCTAGTCTTCGAATTGATTGTCATTAAAGTGTTTTGGGTTTCTCTCATCTTTTTAGACTGTGTGCATCATGCTATACAGAGGTCGGGAGTATTTCAAGATATTATATCAACTGATGTAATGACCTTGAAATTTAATAAAAAGCTTCCTATCGAAAAAAAGAAAAAAAAGATTATTTGCACACTGGAAACTTGCGTTCGATAATTTCTTTTCGTCAAACCAGTTTCTTGATCCGCCAAAAGCAGCTGTAAACTAGAGCTTAAACCCTAATTAAGATTTAAGTCCCTATCCCCAGCAGCAATGTGCACCCGTAAGCAACGTACGCTGACAGCCCGACCCCACGGCCACTGGCGCCCACGCGTCAGCGGCACTGAACACAAGCCAAGCAACGTAAACCGGGGAGAACCTCGGAATATAAAATTTCCCGCGAAGAGGCGAGCAGAGCAGACCCCCGGTCGCCGGAGGGGAAGAGCCGAAGAGGTGGGGAACGGATCAGGAAGAATTGGTCGACGAGCTCAGCTGAGCTCAAACCCCCGCGTCGATCTGTGGAGGGATCGACCTGGGAGCTGAGAGACGGAGACAGCTGGGCAGAGATGGACCAGCGGCAGGAGCGGGACCGCCGGCGGACGCTGCTGCTGGTGAACCTGGCGTCCATCATGGAGCGCGCCGACGAGGCGCTCCTGCCGGCGGTGTACCGGGAGGTCGGCGCCGTGCTGCACGCCACCCCCGCGGGGCTCGGCGCCCTCACGCTCTGCCGCTCCGTCGTGCAGGCCGCCTTCTACCCGCTCGCTGCCTACGCCGCCGCGCGGCACAACCGCGCGCACGTCGTCGCCGTCGGGGCCTTCCTCTGGGCCGCCGCCACCTTCCTCGTCGGCGTCTCTGACACCTTCTTACAGGTCCGCCGTTGGCTGCTGCTGCACCTGTTGTACTGGCTCTTCAGTTTCGTGCTCTTTGACTGTGAACCTGCTCTCTGGATATTGAGATCTGCCAGAGGCTCCCTCTGGTTTTAGCCGCACAATTACAATCTCGGGGGCAATTACTTGGTTGCGATACAATTGTTTTTTGTTATTATCGGCTCCAAATCTTGCTTTAGCAATGCTTAATCGACACTGAAAAGTGATGACTTGTCAGGTTGCAATCTCACGAGGCCTGAACGGCATCGGCCTAGCTCTGGTGGTGCCCTCGATCCAGTCCCTGGTCGCCGACTCCACCGACGACGGCACCCGCGGCTCGGCGTTCGGCTGGCTGCAGCTCGCCAGCAGCCTCGGGCTCATCTCCGGTGGCTTCGTCGGCCTGCTGCTGGCGCAGACCACGGTCCTCGGGATCGCCGGCTGGCGCATCGCCTTCCACCTCGTGGCCGCCATCAGCGTCGCCGTCGGGACCCTCAACTGGTTCTTCGCCGTCGACCCCCACTTCCCCACCGGCGAGGACGGCACCACTACCAGCCAGCAGCGCGATGGCAAGCAGGCGGCCACCGCGCGGGAGGTCCTGGCGGAGATGATCGAGGAGGCCAAGTTCGTGGTGCGGATCCCCACGTTCCAGATCTTCGTTGCGCAGGGGGTCAGCGGCACGTTCCCCTGGTCGGCGCTCTCGTTCGCGTCCATGTGGCTGGAGCTCAAAGGGTTCAGCCATGGCGACACCGCCGTCCTGATGACCATCTTCTGGGTCGCGAGCTCCCTCGGCGGCCTGCTCGGTGGCAAGATGGGCGACTTCCTTGCCGTGAGATACCCCGACGCCGGCAGGATCGTCCTCTCCCAGATCAGCCCCCTCACGGCGGTGCCCATGGGCGCCGTGCTGCTGCTGGGCCTCCCAGACGACCCGTCCAACGGCGTTTCCTACGCCGTTGTCCTGTTCGTCATGGGCGTGCTCATGTCCTGGAACGGTCCCGCCACAAACTTGTAAGACATGCTCTTCTTTCATAACTTCTGATGACTCCACAACTCGCTGTTTGGATTTCAATTTGCTCTATCTACTAGCAATTTCGGCACTATCCAAGTTACTAGTTATGAATTTTGAGTGGAGATCTTCAAGCGAAAATTTCACTTCCCAATTGGAAGAGTGAGAAACTTCTATCTAACAATGTTGCCAATTCTTGCTTATCTTGCAGTCCTATATTTGCGGAGATCGTCCCGGAGAAGTCAAGAACAAGCATCTACGCGCTCGACCGATCATTCGAGTCGGTGCTAGCATCCTTTGCCCCTCCAATTGTTGGTCTGCTGGCTCAGCGTGTCTATGGTTACAAGCCAAATGACAAGGGGGAGAGTGTTCAACAGGACAGGGAGAACGCCGCCTCCCTAGCCAAGGCGTTGTACGCTTGCATAGCGATACCGTTCATACTCTGCACGGCCATATACTCGCTCCTGTACTGCAGCTACCCCCGGGACAGGGATCGTGCGAGGATGCAGTCCCTGATCGAGTCAGAGCTGCAGCAGATGGAGCACGAGAGCAATTGCCTGGAAGACGGCGATGGCGAGCCCAAGGTCTTCGCCCCGGCTAACAATGGTGAAAGAGCAACCATTGGTGTTACCTATGATCATAAGGAGGCTCCCGAGGGTGAGAAGGACACCGTGAGCTTGTTGGCGAACCGGGAATCATGATAGGATATCAGGAATTGAGGAATTGTTGTATTGTTCTTTGGCGGAACAAATTCTAGGAGGTGTGAAGTGTACAAGAATTGAATTGATTTCTTTGGAGCTATACGAATACAGGAATTCAATTTGATGATGATGCAAGTGCAGAGAAGTCAGCGTTCGTTTGCTCTTTGCAGTGGAAAGTGATATGTACTTGGTCATTTTGCATAATTTTGGGCTGTTGAGATTATTTTTTTAAAAAAATAATTTGATCAGTCCAGATAAATTGACACTGAAATGTCAAAACTTCTTGCGCACTTTAATTTCATTTTGAAGTCAACTTTGAAGCATGATCATGTGGCATGTTGCCTCGTGCCAAGAGTATCATCAAACAAAAGTGGCACAAAGCAGCTCCCTAGATTCGCCATTGACATTCACGTGATAGATTAGGAACAAAAAAAATTGGATTAAAAGATTAGGGACGACTGAAGAGTTGCAAGCGCCAAGCAGGACTGCAGGAGCAGAGTTGGCGTCTAAGTCACTGATTAGTGGGCCCACTGGAAAATACAAAAGTCGGTAAGACCACCCGCACCGAGGCCTGGATGGAGGAGACAGATCCCGTTTTTCTCTCTGCAGCGGTCGTCCTGCAGGACGCCGCCAAAATGGCGTCGGCCTCTCTCTCCTTTAGATTCAGGGGGATCCAGAGGGTACGCCAGCCTGCGCCCGGCCCCACCACGGGACCCGCTGGTGCTGCCCCAACGACCTCCGCCGCGGCCCGCCACCCGGGAGGGACAAGACCGCCCCGCCGCGCTCCGCCTAGCATCCTCCGCCGGCAAGGGAGAAGGCCGCCCAGCCGCGCTCCGCCTCGGATCACCTGCCGGTGAGGGAGAAACTCTGTTCGCCAGTGCCAAGATTGACCTCGTCTCGTCGCCGACCCGCACGAGCTGCGGCTGCCCCTCCACCTCACGGCGTCGCAGACCGTGCGCCCGCCGGATGTGGAGCAGGGAGCCACCGTCGAGGAGATCTCCACCGCCATCGGGTCCACCTCCGAGGAGGCGGGCGCGCGCACCGCACGGGGAGGGATGGCCGGCGGCGAGAGTGGCGGAGAGGAGGCGGGCGACGCGCTCGAGGCCACCGCGTCTCCACCTCCAAATGGGCACCGGCCGCCGAATCGACGTCCGGCGGCACCCACGCCCGCCCCTGCTCCTCCCACCCTCCTCCTGCTCTGCTTCTGTGCAGTGTCGGGATCAGGCCCCGGATGTAGCTGCTTCGCGCCTTGTCACTGTCGTTGCCGTCCGCCCGAGCTCGACCGCCATGGAGGCCGCTTCGAGTCGCCGCAAGCAGGGGAGGAGGAGGCAGCGACAAATGGAGAAGGGAAAGGCGGCGGAGGCCGGAGGCCGTTGCCCGTTGGGATGCGCCTCCGCCTCTCCCCTCGCCGGAGGCCGGGACGTGGGGTTGAGGAGTGGCTGCCGGCGTCCGGGGGAGAGAGAGACTCGTGGGGATGAGGAGTGGTTGGTGGGGCGGATGAGTGGAGATGAGGTTGGAAAAAAAAGAAAAGAAAAAGTGGGCCCCACAGGTTGGTGATTGGGATGAAGGAGAAATCTAAAGGAAGATGGATGGCGGAGAAATGGATATGAAGGAGAGAATTTTGATGACGAGGACAGAATATTCTGTTTTGAAGGAGATTTTAAAGGACGACAGGTGTGGATGGTCTAAAGAAGTTGTACGCTACTGCTGCGCTGCACTCCATGCCTCTACATTTCGGGCCCACATGTCATCGTCCGTTGTGATTTGTCGTCGAACTTGAGTCCACTCAAAAGACGAGCAGTAATATAAAATTCCCACCAAGATCAGACTCCCGGATCGCCGGCGACTGCTGGTCCGCTACCAACGGCGGGCGTCTCGAGCCCGAGCTGAGAATCCCGCGGCAAGAGAGAAGACAGTATGGGGCCGGCGGCGTGTGAGCGGCAGCGGACGCTCCTGCTAGTGAACCTGGCGTCCTTCATGGAGCGCGCCGACGAGGCGCTTCTGCCGGCGGTGTACCGGGAGGTGGGAGCCGCCCCCGCACGCCACGCCCGCGGGGCTCGGCGCCCTCACGCCGTGCCGCTCCATCGTGCGGGCCGCCTGCTACCCGCTGGCCGCCTACGTCGCGGTGCGTCACAACCGCGCCCATGTCATCGCCGTCGGCGCCTTCCTCTGGGCCGCCGCCATGTTCCTCGTCGGCATCTCCAACACCTTCCTACAGGTGATCAGTGTAGCGAATATGACCCCTTTTGCCATTTGTTCGATTTGATTTTGGTGATTCATGCTAACACAAGTAATAGGACTAACCACATTGTCTAGCATGTCTTTGTAGGCATTCCTAGGTCCCATGGATGTTACCACATGTTAACATACCGTGCATAAGCTAACATGTCATACCACAAGTTAACATAACATGGACATGTTAGGTTACTTATAGCAAAATTGAGGATGGAGGCTATAAGTAATGGCATGTTAAGTATGTTAAGTTGAAGCAAAGATCCAAGTTGAAGACGCGAAGAAAAAGAAGGAAAAAAGACATCGTCGGTGAACCGACGGTACCCATATAGCAAGCGTCGGTGCAATCGTCGGACGAGTTGGTTCACTAGGTGAAACCCTAGGCACGTCGGATGAACCGACGGTTCATTTTGTAGATGCATCGGACGAGTTGCAGAGGAAGAGCAGCGAAGACAAACCTGTAATCCATTCTTCTTCATTTCAAGGTAGTCATTGAACAATTTGTTTGTAAAACGTTGCCAACTGATCTTGCTCATTGTCTTACGGGCCTATCATGGCGGAGATCGTTCCAGAGAAATCAAGAACGAACGTCTACGCGCTCGACGGGCAGCCTGTTCGTTTGGCTGGTGGTGATGGGCAGCTTCTGGTTTGTTCGAGAGAAAAGCATCGCCGGCTGGTTGGTTTGGTCGGTTTGTTGTGAGAGAAAAGTACTGCTGGCTGGTGGCTGATAAGCCAAGCGAACAGGCTGGGGACCTTCGAGTCAGTGCTGTCGTCCTTCGCGCCCGCGATCGTCGGCCTCCTTGCGCAACGCGTGTTCGGGTACAAGCCGGACGACAAGGGGAGGAGTGCCCAACGCGACCGGGAGAACGCCCAGTCCCTAGCGAAGGCGCTGTACACGTCCACAGCAATACCGTTCACGGTCTGCACCTCCATGTACTCCTTCCTGTACTGCACCTACCCCCGGGAAAGGGACCGTGGCATGCAGTCCCTAGCCGGAACGGAGTTGTTGCAGCAGATGGGGGAGCACGGTTTTTAACATTGTTAATCTAAAATTTTAAAACTAACCCCACCCCTATTAAAATTCCAAAAAGTAGCCCTTTTGGTCGCGCCAAGCCTCATGGCGCGACTAATACTGAGTCACGCCACATGATGTGGCGCGACTAATGTCCACGGTGACGTTGGAAAAAGTCGCATCTGACGTGGCGGGGGAGTCACTGCCTAAACTGGGAGTTCCTGATCTCATTTAGCCGTGTTTACTTATTTCTTTTAATTACCAAATGAGCTCCTAAATTTGTGAAACTCGAGGTATATGATCTATAGAGTGCATACGTTCCATTTTAATTATGTGCACTACAAACCATGGTGTATAAAATGAGAAATCTAATTTTGAAATAGCCTAAGTGTTATTAAATCAACACATGAAAAATGTTAGTCTGAAAATAGAGTCAACTAGTCAACTTTGGGCATACTTTTTGAGAAATTTTACACTAAGATCTTAAATACTTTTGGGCTACAAGTGAATTTGGATGTTAATAGGAAAGTTTGGACAAGTTTTTGTCAAATATAACAAAGAATTCACAATTTAAGGGAAGCTTAAAGTTGGAAAGTTGTGTTGTTCAATGTCTTAGTGTTAAACAGCACAACTTTCCAACTTCATGCCTTCCTTGAATTATGAATTTTTTGTTATATTTGACCAAAAACTTGTCCAAACATTCCTATTAACATCCAAATTCACTTGTAGCCCAAAAGTATTTAAGATCTTTGTGTAAAATTTTTCAAAAAGTATGTCCAAAGTTGACTAGTTGACTCTATTTTCAGACTTAACATTTTTCATGTGTTGGTTTAATAACACTTAGGCTATTTCAAAATTAGATTTCTCATTTTATACACCATGGTTTGTAGTGCACATAGTTAAAATGGAACGTATGCACTCTGTAGATCATACACCTCGAGTTTCACAAATTTATGAGCTCATTTGGTAATTAAAGGGAATAAGTAAACACGGTTAAATGAGACCGGGACTCCCAGTCTAATGACTGGACCGATCCAGTCACGCCAGGGAGCGTGGCGTGACTCTGTGAATGAGTCACGCTATGCAGTGTGGCGTGACTCCATTCGCCACGTCAGATGCGACTTTTTCCAACGCCACCGTGGACATTAGTCGCGCCACATCATGTGGCGTGACTCAAGTATTAGTCGCGACACGAGGTTTGGCGCGACCAAGAGGGCTACTTTTGGAATTTTAGTTGGGGTGGGGTTAGTTTTAAAATTTTAGATTAAAAAGGGTTAAAAAATAAAAAAAATCCGGAGGCTCGTGTCTTGAAGATGGAGATCACGGTGGAGAAGCGAACCAGCGACCGAGGCCGGGGCGCTGCGCGCTGGCACGCACGGTGCACACGTGGGTCCTGAGAATTTTTTTCTTTCATTCAACAAACTTGTCTGCAGCATAAGTTATATGTCTAACTCGTTATTAGAAAAAAACAGTTATACCCACTGTCGGTGTTTAAACCTCTCGACCTCCATAGGAAGTACCCGCAGCAAGGTAGAAGGTGGGGATCGCCATGATCTGGAACCCGAAGGTCTGCGCGAGGACACAAGACACAAGATTTATACAGGTTCGGGTAGCCAGAGTAGCTACCCTACGTCCTGTTTGGAGCAGTATATCGCGCCCTGCGCTTGGTGTTGTTCCCCGGAGGGATTGAGGATGTCCTCCTAGGTACACGGCCCTCCTTTATATAGTCCAGGGGCGGGTTCCTAGTCGGTTACAAGGCAGGAGTCCTAGTAGGATTACACAGAGCGAGTCCTAGTAGGAGTACAGGGGAATTCTAGTAGGAGTCCATCTTCTACCCTTCTTCCTTCCTTGCATGAGTACCCGAGGAGTATGCCCGACAAGCCCCCGAGCACATTGTAGTCGAGTGTAGTAGTTCGAGTAGTCTTGAAGCCTCTGTGAGTAGTTCTTGAGCGTCCTCGAGTACTGCTTGGAGAAGTCTTCAATAATACTTGAACTGCCGCGAGGCTGGAAGGTGGTCCAGCTCATCAGTCTTGAAGTCGAGATTATATGGAAATGCGGTTGCAAAATCGCACTCCATATGGAGTAGCCCCCGAGCCTTAGGTTAAGTTGCAGACTCTAGCTGAGGGTCAATCTTGATTCCAAATCTTCCGTCTTGAAAAAATTGAATGATGGGTGTAGCATAGCAGCCCCCGAGCCTTGAAATGATTAGGTAATCAATCAAGGGTCTGCAGTGTTCACGAAAGCCATCATCCGAGTACTCTTGCAGCGTGCAGCCCCCGAGATAAGAGAGCCGTATGAGCCACGTCGAGTATTAATTGGTGAGGAGCCCCTGAGCTTGAGAGCGAGTGAAGCATGCTGAAGTTATCTTCGAGTAGTATGTTAATTGCAGCCCCCGAGCTAGAGAGATTCCAAGTAGTAGTTTGGCGTCGAGCCGTGGAGCATGAGAAGTAGTCGTGCCGTCAAAGCGGACTTTAAATGCGACCGAAGTCGACTTTAGATGCCGGCAGAGCGGACTTTAGAATTCGACTTAAAAACCGAAGTTGACTTTGTGTCGCGCGGAGCGGACTTTGAGATGCGACTTGAAAACCGAAGCCGACTTTGTGCCGCACAAAGCGGACTTTGAGATGCGACTTAAAAACTGAAGTCGACTTTAGTTGCCGCACAGAGCGGAATTTGATATGCGACTTTAGAAGTCGACTTTAGGATGCCGCGCAGAGCGGACTTTGATATGCGACTACAATAGTCGACTTTGCGCCGCGTAGAGCGGACTTTGAAATGCGACTTTGGAAGTCGACTTTAGTTTGCCGCGTAGAGCGGACTTTAAGATGCGACTACAGTAGTCGACTTTGCGCCACACGAGGTGGACTTGAGATGAAAAAACGAAAAGCACTTTCCGGAAAGCCAAAGCGAATGAAAAATCAGAGAAAACGAATAGTTTTGCCGCTGGAGTGGGCTTAAGATTGCGACCGAAGTCGGCTTGTGCCACCGGAGTGGGCTTGGGTGCGACCGTTAGCGTCGACTTGTGCCACCGGAGTGGGCTTGAGTACCTGAGCCATGGATTTCGGCACCCACGGTACGCTTGCCGCCGCAGTGGGCTTGAGGGTGCGACCGAATCGGCTTGAGGGTGCGACCGGAGTCGGCTTGTGTACCTAGGCCATGGATTTCGCACCCAAGGTATGGTTGCCACCGTAGTGGACTTGAAGGTGCGACCGGAGTCGACTTGCGTACCTGGGTCATGGATTTCAGACCCAAGGTACGGAGCGCGAGTACTTAGGGTACTTGGACCCATGGTACAGAGCGTGAAGACCACGTGCAGCTAGGTTCCATCGTCGCCAGGACCCGAGGGCCGCTTACAGCTAGGTTCCATCGAAGCTTACACACGTAGTCTTCCATCGAAGCAGGCGAAGATGCGACTGGAGTCGGCTTTAAGTTGCCGCACGGAGCGGACTTTAGAATGCGACTTTAGAAGTCGACTTTAGATTGCCGCGCGTAGTGGACTTTAGAAACTGCCTCCTAGGGATAGCCCCCGAGTTGATGAAGTAGACTCGTGGCGACTTGATTGATATGCCCAAAGAGTAGTCAGCAGAGTGTAGCTCCCGTGAAAACCCGCCGAGAAGCATACACAAATGTGTAGTCGGCAAGTTGTCCTACATGATGAGGAGAACAAGCCAAGAAAACAGTAATCATTTAGATAAATGACTTAGCTGTTTCTACCTGGGCAGACTTGTTGATGAAGCCCTGGCGGTCAGCGATGGAGCCGCGACGGTTGTTGTTGAAGTCGACTAGTCAGAGTTGATTCCGACTAGTTGTTGGGGGCGTGACTGCCGTTCTCGACTAGTTTGGAAGACTAGTCGAGATGAATGGTCGACGCGATGCGACCGGAATACGACGTCGTGGCGGCGCACGACGTACTCGAAGTAGAGCCAGTGTTGCCACGAGACGAAGTCACGGCGCACGGAGCAGTCGACAATGAGCTGCGTGACGGGCCGCGCGACGTGCCTAGGCACCCTGATGCGCAGCGTAGGCGAAGTAGTCGACGACGAGTGGTCGACGACGAGCGGCGCGACGAGCCGCGTGACGAGCCGCGCGCGGCGGCCAAGGCACCCGCACGCGCGGCGAAGGCGAAGTAGTCGACGACGAGTAGTCGACGACGAGCGGCGCGACGAGCCGCGTGGACGAGCCGCGCGATGAGCCGAGGCACCCCGACGCGCGGCGAAGGCGAGGTAGTCGACGACGAGTAGTCGACGACGAGCGGCGCGACGAGCCGGGGACGAGCCGCGCGCGCGTGCCGAGGCACCCCGACGCGCGGCGAAGGCGGCGAGTCGACGACGAGCGGCCGACGACGAGCGGCGCGACGAGCCGCGTGGACGAGCCACGCGGCGTGCCGAGGCACCCGCACGCGCGGCGGAGGTGAAGTAGTCGACGACGAGCGGTCGACGACGAGCGGCGCGACGAGCCGCGTGACGAGCCGCGTGATGAGCCGAGGCACCCCGACGCGCGGCGAAGGCGAAGTAGTCGACGACGAGTAGTCGACGACGAGCGGCGTGACGAGCCGCGCGGCGGCGCCGAGGCACCCCGACGCGCGGCGGAGGCGAAGTAGTCGACGACGAGCGGCGCGACGAGCCGCGTGACGAGTCGCGCGATGAGCCGATGCACCGGGACGCGCGGCGAAGGCGAAGTAGTCGACGACAAGCGGCGCGACGAGCCGCGTGACGAGCCGCGCGGCGTGCCGAGGCACCCCGACGCGCGGCGGAGGCAAAGTAGTCGACGACGAGCGGTCCGACGACGAGCGGCGCGATGAGCCGCGTGACGAGCCGCACGACGTGCCGAGACACCCGCATGCGCGCCGTAGTCGAGGTAGATCGCCGGCAGGCCCGTGCGACCGTGCGACGAGTAGTCGTGGCGCACGCGCAAGGTTGACGTAGAGCGCGTGCGCCGGGAGACGAGTAGTCCGCGCGCACGGCGAGGACGACGTAGAGCGCGCGCGGCCGGAGATGAGTAATCGCGGCGCACGGCAAGGTCGACGTAGAGCGCGTGCGGCCGGAGACGAGTAGTCGCGGCGCACGGCAAGGTTGACGTAGGGCCCATGCGGCCGGGTGACGAGTAGTTGCGACGCACGGCAAGGTTGACATAGAGCCAGTGAGGCCGCTTGATGATGCAGTTGTACTTGCGTACGTCTTGCCGTGTGACCTCAAGTGAAAATCCTGAACCTTTAGGGTGCATCTCCGTGTAATTGTAGTAAAGAGCCATTGCACCAAAATTAAATTCCAATTGCCGCATGATCCTAGGCCTTGCTGGTAGCCTTTTCGGTGCGTATGGCAAGTTTCCAATAAAGTGAATTCCTTGCCCACGTGCTGGCTTGCTTTGGTGGATGCTTGCGTCCCTTAGCAAGAAATCAGGCAATCAGACATTGTTTTTTTCTCTTGCGTAAGACAGCAGGACTTCGATTTGGGGTGTGTCCTGGACGGATACGGACACGCCAGCTCGATTTGCATGCGGACTCGATGACTTGATTAAAGTTGGTTCTGGCCAATGCGCGACAAGCTCTAACAGGCGACGCAGGTTGTGGGCTTCGAATCCGAGATGGAGCTGCATGCTGTCGAATCAACGCGAGAACCTAGGAACCGCAGAAAGTCGTCAGCTCACCGCTTGACCACAGCTTGTGTAGCGTCGCCGAGTTGTCGAGTTGCTTTGAATTGGAAATTGACGACAATGCGAAGGCATGTGATGCACTACCTGCTGCCGAGTAGATTGATCTGGTTGATGAAAGTCCTTCGAATTCACCCGATGATCGTGACGATTGGCCCCACGGTGGGCACCAGCTGTCGGTGTTTAAACCTCTCGACCTCCATAGGAGGTACCCGCAGCAAGGTAGAAGGTGGGGATCGCCATGATCTGGAACCCGAAGGTCTGTGCGAGGACACAAGACACAAGATTTATACAGGTTCGGGTAGCCAGAGTAGCTACCCTACGTCCTGTTTGGAGTAGTATATCGCGCCCTGCGCTTGGTGTTGTTCCCCGGAGGGATTGAGGATGTCCTCCTAGGTACCCGACCCTCCTTTATATAGTCCAGGGGGCGGGTTCCTAGTCGGTTACAAGGCAGGAGTTCTAGTAGGATTACACAGAGCGAGTCCTATTAGGAGTACAGGGAAATTCTAGTAGGAGTCCGTCTTCTACTCTTCTTCCTTCCTTGCATGAGTACCCGGGGAGTATGCCCGACACCCACAACTCGTCGTTGGAGAAAAATTATACATAAAAATTATTTTTCAAATTTTTTTTCATATAAGTGGTGTGTATAAGTTCCAAAAATGAAAAGTTATGTGTATAAATTGTGCGAATAGGTTCCAAAAATGAAAAATTATGTGCATAACTTATCGTTAGAGAGAAAAATATACGCACAAGTTATTCTTCAATTAGTTGTGCATACAAGTTGTACGCATAAGTTTTGCGCGAATCAAACTTATGCTTAAGAATTATGTGACAAAATCTATAAATCGAAATTATGCATCAAAGTTGTGTATATAAGTTATGATATTTTTAAAATAGAAATTTGTAAGAAGAAAAAACATTTGCAGAAAAGGAAAGGAAGAAGGGGAGGACTCCCAGCAAAACCGGTCGCTGGGAGCGACCGGTCGCTTGGTAGCAATGCCCCTGATGGTGTTACCTGTAACCATAAAGAGCTGCGTGAGACCGAGATGGATACTGTGAGATTATTATAGATGGTGAGAGCATCTCCAAGTATTCCTTAAATCCTTTCACAATACTTCTAATCCACACCCTGATCTTTTAGGACTTGGAAAAAAACAGCCCTCCACGTAAACCCGATTTCGGTTGAAGCATATCCTCTACCAAAACGAGGTGCTCATAGGGGTAGGGTTTACATACGTTACGTATGTGTGTTCATAGGGGTGAGTGTGTGTACTGTGAGCGTCGCGTTATACTGTGCGATGCTAAAAAATGAGGTGGAATGGCTCAGAAACAATAAAGAGTAAAAAAAGAATTCCTTATGCAAATGTACAATAGAAAAAATACATACAAATGGTTAGGATAATTTAATAATAATAATATAGGATTCCGAATGCAAAATTGTCTTATACATTTTAGGAGTTGATTATTAGAAACACTTAGAGATGACCTGTATTCTTTCCCATACATTTTTAAAAGCACTAAAACTTCGTAAAACTTCATTTTTTAGAAGAAATATTAGATATTGGAAACGAGGAGCTATAAGTTGAGGGTATTTTTTCAATTTTGCTAAGTTGGAAATCATGTAGCATATGTATTGTATACGGGAAGAGTAAGTACTTCACTAGCGCCCTGTTCACATAGCTTATCAGCCACCAGCTAGCAATACTTTTCTATCAGTCAAAAGTACTTTTCTTTCAGAACAAATCAACATCAAGCACCTGCCACCAACCAAACCGACATTCCAACTTGATCCATTGGAACAACAAATGTGTACTTTCTCTCTCCATCCTTATACTTATACTAAGTGAACTAGCATCTAGTTTAATTGAACTAAGGCCTTGTTTAGTTTGCTAGGAATTCTAACATTTTCTTCACTCTCTCTCCATCACATCACACTAAATACACCAAAAGACATATATTCAGAGTATTAAATATAGGTAAAAAATAACTAATTACACAGTTTTGATATACTTCGCGATACGAATCTTTTGAGTCTAGTTAGGCCATGGTAGGATAATATTTACCACAAATAAACGAAAGTGCTACAGTGTGCTACAGATGTTCAAAACGTTGAAAAGACAAAATTTCCCACAAACTAAATAAGGCCTAATTAGTATTTTTACCATAAACATCTTATATTTAAGGATGAATCCAATATGACACTTAACCTACATGGAAAAGTCAACACTTGATGGAGTGATGGGTAATACCCTCCCTCATAACATGTCTCGTAACCAAAGCTCTTATAGTCTAATTAGTTGGAGGGGAAGAGGTACGGTCATAATAAGAAGGCATAGGTTCGATTCTTCATTGAAGCGAATTATGGAGCTGATTTTTTAGTAATTTATCATCGTTCACTTCAATGAATATTACATGCTCTAGTACCACACAACACGCCAAACAGGAGACAGAGCATGGATCATGGATGATCAGTCGAGCTGCCTTCGTCAAAATTGGCGCCCTCGGTCGGCTTAAGATTGTGATTTCTTGTTTCTTTTGTGCTTTGACTTGTTCGGCATCTTTTTCTGTTATTTTGATTCGTTTAACTGTTGTATTCAACTCTCTTCTCCTTAATGAAAAACGTGCTACACACATCTTTAAAAAGAGAGAAAATTCTCTGTACGCCACAACAAAAGGTAGCTCGTGTGCTCTATGCCATAGAAAATGTAAATTTGAGCTTTGTGCCAAAGTTTGCATTTTTTCATGTGCTCTATGTCATTTCCGTCAGCTTAACCGTTAGAAAGATGGATGCCGTCAGTAGGCCCCACATGTCAGTGGGAGGGGAAAATCCCCTACTTCCTCACCGCAACTCCTCCCTGCGCCTCCCCACGCCCGACGTCTCGCGGCGGTCGCCGGCGAGCTCTGCCTCGGCCGCCGCGCTCCGCCTCTACAATGCCGCCCTGTCCCCAGACTCTCCCATCCCTCTCTCCCTCCACCACTACCTGCGACCGGGAACAAGTCGAAGTCGCCGCCGGTGGTGATGCGGGACGTACCCGCCAGAAGACGCGCCGATACCGACGAGCGGGAGGCCCACCAATTGAGGGAACTCCTCCGTTGTCCACCACTTGATGATGGACTCGACCGCGGCGAGCTCGTTGCCCTCCTCACCGCCGCTGGACCAACACTTTACGCGACTGGAGACCGTGAGGACGGCGTACACGCGGCCAAGCGCGTCGCGGGTGAAGTAGCGCTCCTCGGTGACGCGTGGGTCGAAGAAGTCGGCGGCGCGGATGGTGCAGCAGGGTGGCGCGAACAGCGTGACCCGCATCGGGGTCAACGCGGCGGCAGCACCACAGCACCTTGTTGCCTCTCTGCCGGGTGACGCGCGCGTCAAGACGGACGGCAGCGGCTGTGGTCAGCGGTGGCGTGGGAGGGGGGTTTGGGGGAGGTGCAGGGCGACACGGCGCTGTGGCGGATGAAGAAGGGGATTCCCCCCTCTCACCACTGACATGTGGGGCCCATTAACGGCCTACTGACGACATTCAGCTTCATTCGACGGAAATGACATAAAGCACATGAAAAATGCAAACTTTGGTATAAAACTCAAATTTAAATTTCTATGACATAGAGCCAACAAGCTACATTTTGTTGCGGCATATAAGAATTTTTCTCTTACAAATATAACCCACACGGCTTGCTTGCATCCAACTCCTGTGCTCGAACTATGCACCTGACGAGTGGGACCCGTGGGAACCAGGGAACCAACCAATGGGAAGCTCCCCAACTACCTCGCCTAGCGTCGCTTTTGCCTGCTATAAAGCCCAAGTCAACTTGCCACCCTACCTTACTCTATCACTGACATGGTGTCCCACATGTACTATGCCCCACGTGACATTGGGAGCACACGACTTCCTCTTAGATCACCTCTCGACCGATATAACAATATAATTCCCGCGAAGAGAAGACCCCGGATCGCCGGTGTCCACTGTCCGCTCGCTTGCTTTGCTTTGACCCCCCAATGGCGGCCGTCCCGAGCGCGACCCCAAGCCGGAGCTGAGGCTGCTGAGGTCAGCTCGGAAGGATGGGACCGGCGGCGTGGCGGCAGGGGCGGCTGACGCTGGTGCTGGTGAACCTGGCGTCCATCATGGAGCGCGCCGACGAGGCCCTCCTGCCGGCGGTGTACCGGGAGGTGGGCGCCGCGCTGCACGCCACACCCACGGGGCTCGGCGCCCTCACGCTCTACCGCTCCATCGTCCAGGCCGCCTGCTACCCGGTGGCCGCCTACGCCGCGTCGCGCCACAACCGCGCCCACGTCATCGCGCTGGGGGCCTTCCTCTGGGCGGCCGCCACGTTCCTCGTCGCCGTCTCCGACACCTTCCTCCAGGTGAGCCGCCGGTGGATATATACAGGTCCCGTTTTCTGATTGCTCGATTTGATGCTTGCAAATGCGAGTGCGTTTAGGAAGGACAGGTCACTGTGTCGTTTAGGTTTGTCTTAGTGACAATGTCCTCCGATCCAACAGAACATGTTGCTGTTGTTAATTCATCAATCTCAGTCTGGTACTTGTAGGTGGGGGAATCTGTAGATCTTTTAGCAAAGCGAGTGATAGATTTTCTCAAGTAAGGTAAGAAATCGCCGAGAGTGGAATTTTTGGTTCAGTGCGAACCTTGCTTACAGTGAGTGAAGTCCTGCTGAAACATTGACTTAGACCGTCCACACTGGTATTCCTCCATTTCCTCCTTCAAAACCGAATATGCTGTCTTGATCATCGAGATTCTCTCCTGCATATTTACCTCTCTCGCATTCATCATCCTTCAATTTCTCCTTCATCCCAACAACTGGGCCCACAAACATTTTTTTATCCCTCCACCTCCCTCCACCCACCGGTTTCCTCTCTCCCCACCCCGTCTCTGCTCTCCCCCTGCCACTCATCGATGACGGGCGGCGGCGCATAGGCACCGGCCACCCGCACCGCGTCGGCGGCCACCCGAAAAACCACCACCACACCACCATAGCCGGCGGCGCACCGCCACCCGCACCGGGTCCGGCCACCCCTCCCTCCCAGATCCACACGAGGTCGAGGAGGAGCGGCGTTGCGGGCCGACGACGAGCTCGAGAAGGAGCGGAGGAAGAGGCGCGCGTCTCGAGGTGCTCCACGATGGCGGAGGGCGGAGCTCCACGGCGAGCTCGTGTGGGTGCACCTGGGCGCCGCGAAGCAGGAGGCAGGGGCGGATCTTGGCCCCTGCTTCTCCCCCGCCGACAAGCTTCCCCCCGCCGGGCGCGGCGGCCGGCCGGCGGAGCTCCATGCGACGCGCGCTCCCTCCCCGCCCCTCCCCACGGCGGCTCCACTCCTCCGACGGTGCGCGTGCATCGAGGCCGGGAGCACGGGCCTCCACAGCCGGTGGCGGCGGCCCTTCCCATCTCCTTCCTCCCCTTCGTCGTGCTCGCCCGCTCACCGGCGCGGACCGGCGGTGCCTCCCACTCCTCCGCGCCGGCATCGAGGTGGCGACCACAAAGGTGTTGTTGCAGTGCCGGCGAACTTCCGTGTTGTCGCAGTACTAGATCCGTCCAGCGGCGAGCAGCAGGTCCCGGTGGCGCGGGCTCCAGGACGACGACAACGACGACCTCTCCCTCTCCGTCCGCCGACGTCCCTCCCTCCCACCCAGGCCATCCCCTTCTCCCTCCCCCCCTTCCCCGCTCACGCGCGCGAGGAACGGCGGAGGTCGCGAGGACAAGGTGGACCCCGCGCCAGGCGCCACGTCCGCGATGGCGGAGCCTCTGGATTCCTCTGGATCCAGAGGATTCCGGGGCTGACGCCATTCCCCCGGCCTCCTGCAGGAGCCCCGCTGCAAGCCGTTTGACGCCATCCAACGACGGGAAAAGGGTGGCGGGGGATATCCCGTCCCCCGCTGTGGGTAGTCTTAGCGTCGGCATTGTTGAGCCACTCATTTTTGTTTCACAATAGATTTTCTTGATGAAAAAGTCAAAGTCACACTTAATTCGTGACCACGCAACAACCTAGAAGCAGTACCTGTCATCTCTTTCAATTGCTCCTCTTGACGCACAATAAGATTGGGCTAGTGTAGTCGCCTGTGCTGACTGTATAGCAATCGTATTTCTGAATAATCGTTAACCATACACAAGGTTTTAACATTTCTTCCTCGCAAAAAAAAAGTTCTAACATTTCTATATTTCTGTCCTGTAAACTGACATGACACCAAAACTGCTGATTTCTCAGGTAGCAGTGTCAAGAGGCTTGAACGGCATTGGTCTAGCTCTTGTCATACCAGCAGTCCAGTCGCTGGTCGCCGACTCCACCGACGACGCCAACCGTGGCGCAGCGTTTGGCTGGCTGTTCTTGACCAGCAGCATAGGCTCCATATTCGGGGGATTCTTCGCCTTGATGCTGGCACAAACCACATTCCTGGGGATAGCTGGATGGCGCATTGCCTTCCATCTCGTCGCAATCGTCAGCGTCGTCGTAGGTGTTCTCATGTGGCTCTTCGCCGTGGATCCCCAGTTCCCTGCCAACAATGCCGGGTTACAAGCCACACCAATCAGCAAGAAGTCTGCATTGGACGAAGCAAGGGAGCTGCTCGTCGAGGCCAAGTCTATAATTCAGATCCCAACGTTCCAGGTCTTCGTCGCCCAGGGTGTCAGCGGCTCGTTCCCGTGGTCGGCCCTGTCCTTCATGTCCATGTGGCTCGAGCTCATCGGGTTCAGCCATGAGGAGACCGCCATTTTCACAACAATCTTCGCGGTTGCCACCTCCATCGGCGCCCTTCTTGGTGGCAAGATGGGGGATTTCCTTGCTCAGCGTTATCCGAACGCTGGGCGGATCATCTTGTCGCAGATAAGCGCTGGCTCGGCTGTTCCACTTGCTGCTGTTCTTCTGCTGGGGCTGCCGGATGATCCATCTAGATCCAGTGGTGTAGCCCATGGACTTGTTTTGTTCATCATGGGACTCATCATCTCCTGGAATGGAGCTGCTACAAACTGGTATGCCACACATTTCTCCTTGAATTTTGAACTCTGATTTCAAACACAAAAATCTGCCTATTATTTGTATCAATTGTTAAAAACTCTTGCTTCTTGCACAGCCCGATTTTTGCAGAGATAGTACCCGAGAAGCAAAGGACGAGCATTTATGCTCTGGACAGGACTTTCGAGTCTATTCTGGCTTCATTTGCGCCTCCTGTCGTCGGCTTGTTATCGCAGCACCTCTATGGTTTCAAACCGGATGACAAAGGGAGCAGCCCTGAACAAGACCGGGAGAACGCGGCGTCGCTGGCCAAGGCGTTGTACACGGCCATTTGCATACCGATGGTGATCTGCACCTCCATATACACGTTCATGTATCGCACTTACCCTCGAGACAGGGAGCGTGCACGGATGCAGTCTATGATTCAGTCGGAATTGGATCAGATTGAACTTGGAGATTCGCATTTCGGATGCGGTGATGACGACAGGTTTGATCTCTTTGAATCGGCCGATGACGGTGAGAAACCTGATCGGGTTGATGCCGTTTACCGTGCTGAGGAATCTGCTCAGGATGATGCTGGCACTGCAAAGCTATTAGGAAACCATGAGTTGTGACGGAGCAAAAGAATCTTAATCTTCATGGGCCATTCATGTTGAAGAGAGGGAAATTTCTGCCGGTTTTACTGTTTTAGGAGATTGTAACACGATGGTCATTGTGTTTCACCAAAATGAACATCTTTATTGCAGCAGCTAATGACAATATACAACACATTCCACTAACTTCATGAGCTGCATGAACTTCGATGTTTTTTTTCAGATAGGAAGGAGCTTTGTTGTTAGAGTTACATTTATTTTAACAGACCACTAGACCATCAGGTAATGAGCTCAAAAGAGATTCACAGTGCCAGGTGCCAAGGTACTTCCTTGCATTTGGCAAGATGAGACTCGGCTTTGAAAGAACGACGAAAGGAAAAACTCTGGCTCATGGATTCTCGACCGGAGCGGCGGGAGTCTATCCAAACTTCCAAACATCTGGAGCAGCGAGGATCCGGATCCAAAAAACAATAAACAAGGAAATCTTATGTCCAGTAAACTACTCCGTCGTTGCTTAAACTAGACTCGGCAGCTCACTTGCAAGGCTACAACTTGCTAGTTAGAAATTAGTAAGTTTAATTGTACACATGCTGCAAAGCCTTTGCTGCTCTTGAAAGATTCGTCGGCCTTGCGCCGCTCGCCAATCTCCGTTGACTACAAAGCACGGTGGTGGAGGAGAAGGTCGTGGTGGTTGCAACGCCATGGTGGAGCCACAGCAGGGCAGGAGGCAGCGGCGCTCGCGGAGGGCGACGCTTCTCCTGGCGTTCGCGGCGCTGGCGATGGAGCGCGCCGACGCGGCGCTGCTCCCGGCGGTGTACCGCGAGATCGGCGTCGCGCTGCAGGCCTCGCCCACGGCGCTCGGCTCCATCGCGCTGTCCCGCTCCGTTGTGCAGACCGCCTGCTACCCGCTCGCGGCCTACCTGGCGGCACGCCACGACCGCCTCACCGTCATCGCGCTTGGCGCCTTCATCTGGGCGGCGGCCACCTTCCTAATTGGATTCTCCACTACCTTTCCACAGGTACGTAGGCCGGCCGCGCGCCAGCTCCCGTGTCGCTTCCCTCGCTCGCGGCAGAGCTCATCGGATGTCTTGGCAACGATGCAGATGGCGGCGACGGCGGCGTTGAACGGCGTCGGGTTGGCGCTACAGATCCCGGCGATCCATGCCTTCGTCGCCGAGTCCGTCGATGGCGCCAGTAGGGGCGTGGCATTCGGGTGGCTCACGGTGGCCGGGAAGGCCGGCACCGTGGCGGGCACTTCCCTAGGCCTCCTCATGGCGTCGACCTCGTTCCTGGGGCTGCCCGGCTGGCGTGTAGCCTTCCTCCTGCTCGGCGTCTTGGGTGGCGTGGTCGGCCTGTCCATCCGCGCGTTCGCCGCCGGTGAAGCCGCCGCAAGAGGCCGCGCGGTGACCCCGGCCAGCGTCAAGCCAGTGCGACAGGAGCTGCAGGACTTCGCCAGGGAGGCCAAGGCCGTGATGCGGGTCCCGTCGTTCCAGGTCATCATCGCGCAGGGCCTCACCGGGTCGTTCCCCTGGTCCGCGCTGCTGTTCACGCCGATGTGGCTCGAGCTCGTCGGATTCTCCCACGGCGAGACGGCGGCGCTGATGACGCTGTTCAAGATCGCAACGTCCGTGGGCGCGCTCTTCGGCGGCAAGATGGGGGACGCCCTCGCCCGGCGGTTCAGGAACTCGGGCCGCATCGTCCTCTCGCAGATCAGCTCCGGCTCCGCGATCCCTCTCGCCGGCGTCCTCCTCCTCGGTCTCCCCAACGACCCGTCCACGACGGAGAGGCACGGAGCAGCGCTTTTCATCCTCGGGATCATGGCCTCCTGGAACGGCTCCGCCACCAACAGCCCCATACTCGCGGAGATCGTCCCGCCGCGAGCGATGACGACCGTGTTCGCGCTTGACCAGACGTTCGAGGCCGTGCTCGCCTCGTTCGCGCCGCCGGTGGTTGGCATGCTCGCCGAGCGCCTCTACGGTTACAAGCTCGCGCGCTCCGTGACGGACGCCGCCGGCGGCGGCGTCGACGAGCACGCGGCCGTCGACGTCGAGATGGAGCGGCACAACGCGACGTCTCTCGCCAGGGCGATATACACCTCCGTCGCCGTCCCCATGGCGCTGTGCTGCTCCATCTACTCGTTCCTGTACTGCACGTACCCCAGGGACAGAGAAGCGGCGCGAGCCGAGGCGGCGCGAGATAGAGAGGGTCACGGCGGTGAAGAATCTGACTCCGAGGATGAAGGAGATGGCGAGAGGAAGCTGCTGCCGCAGTGAGCCGTTGTTGTCGGTTGCGGGTGGTGAGGAATAGAAGGCCAGCGATGGTTGGGGAAGGAATAGGCCATCGGCGCAGGTGCTGGTTGCAAAACATCTACAGCAGCGGCGTCAGCGGAGGGAAAGACAGTGAACGGGTGAAAGAGAAAACCGATGCTTGTAGCGGGGAAGAAGAGAGTTAGGCAAATTTAAAATTCAAAATTCTATGACTTTCACTTTTACTTAAGACATAAACTAGAATATACTGTCTTGATGTGCAACTAGAGTGAAACCCTCATCGCAAAAAGTTTTACGACTTATAGCCAATATTATCAAGATAATACTTTACACTGGTAGAGTTGGAGCCTTTGATACGCCCCTTTTCCCGGTTCAACTTTGGAGCCGGGACTAAAGCCTTTTCATCGACGTGGCCACAAATAGCTGCGGGAGCCGCCCCCTTTAGTCCCGGTTGGTAATACCAACCGGGACTAAAAAGGGTGTCCAACAACTATTTCATAGTAGTGTTTGGCGCTGATCTTTAGTCCCGATGGATATCACCACCGAGACTAAAGAGTACGCTTTTAGTCTCGGGTCGAAACGCCACCCGGGACTAATTCTTTAATCTGTTTCCACCCGAGACTAAATGACACCTTTAGTCCCGGGTGGAAACACCACCCGAGACTAAAGCCTCCCAGCCCTTACCCCTTCTCTCTCATCTTTTATTCTCTCCCACCGCACAATCAAATCTCATCTCCTTTCTTTCTCTCATCTTCTCTCCTTTGTTTCTCTGCTCATCTCTCCGCTCATCTCCTGCGCAGGTCGAGGAGGAGGGCGGGAGCCGCCGGTGCGCTGGCCGCCGCAGCGCGTGCCACCGCGCGCAGATCCGCCGGCGCGCGAGCCGCCGGCGCGCGGCCACCGCGCGGGGCCCGCCGGCACGCGTCCACCCGCGCGGGAGCCGCCGGCGCGCGGCGTGCCACCGGCGTGGGGCCGCCGCGCGCGCGGGCCCGCCGGGCGTGGGCCCGTGCGCGCGTGAGCCGCCGGTGCGTGTGGCCGGCCGGCGCGGTGGCCGGCGGGACGGCGGGTGGGCGCACGCACGGCGAACTCCGGGCAATGCGTGAAGCATGCAAGATTTTTTTGCATTTGTGTTTGGTGAGTGATTTGTTTGTCGATGGAATGTGTTGTGATGTGCAAACAAATGTTGTGAATTGTGAGATGAATTTGTTGGTGAATTTGTGAGGTGAATTTGTTGAAAATTTGTGAGGAGAATTTGTTGATGAATTGATGAGAATGAATTTGTTGATGAACTTGTGATGAAGTTTAGATGAACTTGTGATGAACTTTGGATGAACTTGGATGAAATTGTGTGTGGTGGAGTGGGCGGTGGAGTGGAGCTAGAGGACGATGTTGGAGTTGCAAAGCAGCGTCAGAGCCTATGGGGACAACGACAGGGGTGTATTTTTTATTTGCTGCAAAACCTTTTAGTCATGGTTGGTATTACCAACCGAGACTAAAGGGGATGTGCGCAGGCGCTGGAGAGCCCCCTTTTGGTCTTGTAACGCTCGTGTTTTAGCCCTTAATAAATCACCTGCTAAATCACGCGTTTATTTGAAAATCTTTCCGCTGAGCTCGGTCGTTTCCCCAAAACCCCGATCAACTTTTCCCTCTCTCCTTCCCTCGGCGCGTGTGCCGCGAATCTCGCCGGTACCGCCCATTTCGCCCGCCATCACTCGAATCACCACCGCCCTCCGCGTCGTGTCACACAGCACCGCTGCAGCGCCGCTGTCGGCCACCTCGCCGGGAATCCCGAGCCCACGTCGGTCCCGCCAGCCGACCCGCTTCACTATCGATACTGCATCAGCCCGTGAAGTGCTCGAACTCGGGAAAAATCCCACCAAAATCCATTTTCCCTCCCTCCTAATTTTTCCTAGGATTTCTCCTAATTTTCTAAACTTTTTTTCTTTTTCTTTTCCTTTTTCCTATTTTCTTTCCTTTCCTTCCCTTTTCTTTTTTCCTCCTTTTTTTCATTCTGCTTTCTTCTTTCTTTGGCCCGCGCGCCTAGCTTCCTCTGTTGCGCCCGACCGCGCGCCTGTTACGGCACGCCATGTCGCCCCCTCCTCCTTGCTGCTTGGCGTAGCGCTGCACCACACCGCACGGGCCCGTGACACGACCCGTCCCTGCCGCTCAATGACCGGGGCCGCCATTACTTCTCCTTCCCTGACCGGTCATCTCCAAGCACAGCGCCACCACAACGTCGCCCGCCTCACGTCGGCTAGCTTCCTGCCACCACGCCCTGCCCGACATGTCTCATCCAATAGGGCCGCCAGTGGCTCGCCGCGAATCCCGCCGACTGAGTCCACGCCAAGATTTTTTCCCGAACCGCCAGTCGCGTGAGCTCCGCGTGCTCGGCCTGGCCAAGCCACCGCCTTCCCGCGCCTATAAAGGGCTCTGCGCAGCACCCTACCCCGCCTCGCACAGCCACAGCCAACTCCCTCTCCTTCTTGAGCCCAGGGTTAACAAAACCGCCAGGGAGCAGTACCCACGAATCAAAAAAAATCGGTCGGCTTACCGGTGAAACCGGCCGGTTTACCGCTCTCAAGAATTTATAGGCACGGTTTTGGGGTGGGAACCGGACCGGTTCATGTACCGGGCCGGACCGGTTCCACCGGGAACCAGTCGAACCGGACCGGTTCCACCGGTTTTGCGAACCTTGCTTGAGCCTCTGAGCGCCGCCGCCCCTAACCACCGCCACTTCCAGACCGCCGCCGCCCGTGGAGCCGCCTCCTCACGCCGCCCCAACCCAAGGTTAGGGGTGGGAATCGATCCCTCTCATCACCCTCTTCATTTTCCCCACCTCCCAGCCGCTGTCGTGGCTCGGCTCGCCGGCAAATGCCGCCGGACCGCCCCCCTGCACGACCCCTTCCCTGTTCTGGATCGGGGGAAGAAGAAGGGCAATTTTGCCCAGAGCCCCCTGCCCCTATCCCTTATCACCCGAGCCCCCTTCTCTATTCCCTCTCTCTCTCTCTTTTCAAATAAACCCTACCCCTTTAAACCACACTACAAAACAACCCCTGCTCAATTGCAAACAGGCCCTTAGGCCATTTTATTTAAACCCCCGCCCTATTTATATATTATAATTAGGCCCCTTTTTCTGTAAACCTGATTACAACTAAGTCCTTAATCCTTCTAAATCAATCCTAATGACGCCTTTAACGCGTCATTTCATGTTCATGTTTTCGCCCAATCACTCCCAGCTCTTGCCGCGGTCCTTCATCTATTTTTCCGCCGAGCCGTAGATCCCTAAATAATATTTACTCCCTCCTTATTTATTTATTTATTTATTTATTTTCCCCTCGAGCTCAGCCCGTAAATTTTGTGTGTTTGTATTGACTGCATGCGTGCTTGTGTGTACGTTGTAGCCGATGGAGTAAACGAGGAAGAGTACCGCGAGCCGGAGCTTGGAGCCGAGTACTGCGAGCAGGAGCCCGAGGTCCCAAACCACGAGCAAGAACTCCCCGAGGACTTCTAAGATGGCAAGTTTAATCTCATCCTTTGATGCATGCTTTGGTCCCAGTTTTATAAACACAACCCTATACCCCTTTTACAAATTGGATATTGTTTTACTGCAAAAAAAAACTGGTAGGATAGCCACCCTTGATTGCTATGATTGACCTTTGTTTGGCATAAATGATTGCTTTAAAATGTTGTGAGTGTTTTAAAAATGGAAATGGGATATTTTGGAAAATGAGTAAAGAACTGGGTAGACGGGATGGACGTGTGTGTCAGGAGTATTGGTGAGCTCGTACCTTTGTGGTTGAGCGTGTGGAGATCCATCTTGTCATTAAGGACCGGGTTGCGTGACATCTCACCTGGCCCAATTATCGTACAACCACTCGACCGTTGTATGTGGCAACGACTTAGCATAAATCCCACTAGTTACTCTACTTGCCATCAGGAGTGCAGGTGAGCAGTGAGAAATCAAGGAGTAGGGGTACGATCTGTGTGAGGTACGCCCTGGTTATGTGAGATAAACCCTTAGTTGCTTCTGTGGTGGCTCGTAGGGTTAGCTAAGGTGGGCAACGACTTTGATAGGATCCGCATCGGCACTAAGGTGTTCGTGTGGCGGTACCCTACTTGTGGGTAAAGATGTACAACCTCTGCAGAGTGTAAAACCTATTCGAATAGCCGTGTCCACGGTATTGGACGAGTCACAGTGTGGTCACAAAGCCAGTGTTTGGGTTTGGGATGTTTTCATGGCGTGAGTTTTTTTTGGAAAAGTGTGTGGCTGTGTGCCTAGGCTACTACGGATGGGGACTCCGGTAGTCCCTAATTGGTTTTCTCAAAACAACTGAGTTACTTGGGTTATAAAAATTGTTTGCGGAAACCTTTTCGAAAATGAACCCCTGCATGAGTAAATGTGTTTGCAAATAAACCTTAACCCGCTCTTTGATATATCATGTGCATGATCTGCTTATAAGCCCCTCCGTGTGTGGGGTTGAACTTGTTGAGTACGAATGTACTCACCCTGGCTTAATTAACTGTTTTTCAAAGGAGGATCCCGACATTGTCCCTGAAGACGTCGAGTAGGTCGCTGTCCTACACCCAACCCGTGCCTGTGCATTCAGGGTCTCCACAGGAAGCTTCCATGGTGCTAGACTTTGATGAGGCTTTAGAAGCCTTTACTATCGTAGTTTGGTTAGTAGTTCTTATGTTGCTTATCGTGGCAGTGGCGCTCCCGTGCCCACAACCTCGACATGTTGTATGATAATGAACCATCTGATGTAATAAATGTGTCACCAACCTCCTGGGACTGGTATTTGTATCACATTTAGTTACCTCCAATGAGGGGACGCTTCAGGTCTCGGTTGGTAACACCAACCGGGACTAAATGACCCCTTTAGTCCCGGTTCGTTCAACCGAGACTAAAGGGGGGCCTTTTGTCTCTCATCATTAGTCCCAGTTGGACATGAGAGACCTATTCCCTTAACCAATCGGGACTGAAGCTCCTCTCCCTACCAGTGTTATGAAAGTAACTACACACAAAAATTATACAAGTATACAACGTGGAAACATAAAGAGAGGATGAGAGAGAAAGTAAACTCTCCACACAAGATTTTATCTTGTGATATCGGTAGTCACTAACCTACCACTAGTCCATGTTGTTGAATGACTCACACAAGATTATTGCTTCCTGGTCATCAAGTCTCACCTAAAGCCCAACTTGACTTCCCACTTAGGCTCGACCACAAAGGCATTCGCCAAGCCTCTTGGTTGCCTTGATGTCGTCTCCACAAAGGGAAGGAGTCTCCACATCCCCCGTACACATATGATCGTCGATGTTGCTCCACACCAAGCTAGTTAAGACTCGCTACTTGCCGGAGAGACACTAGGCCCCAAGGCTCCGACAACACATTGTACACCTTGATTTACTCTACAATTATATCACAAGGATGGCACACTTTGCATTCACTCAACGTTGAGCATATGTTTGCACTAAACACTCTCACTAAGTACGTGCAAGTCTTTAGATAAACACTTAAGCACTTTGGTGGTTTGGATGTGATCTAAATGTGTCTTGCACTCTGGCGAATTCCTGCACACTCCAGCACACTCAAATGGTAGTGTGGAAGGGGTACAAAATAGACTAAGGTATCAAACCATTAACTGTCTAAAAGTTGTTGAAAACCCAACTATCGGATAAACCGATGCTCCCTTTTTCTAGCTGTCAGTTCATATGGTGCCCTTCCATGTCAATTAGCTGTTGAGAATCTTGTTGATGTCATTACTCTGATGCTTGCACTTCTACCACCATCGGTTCATCCAATGCATGCTCTCCAGCACTGAAGCCTCTGATGTAATTATACTTGCACCAACACATTGCTCCAACACTTGCACCGCTAGCCATCAGTTGATCTAGTGATGATCCCTAAAAGCCCGAAAACCTACTGTGATTATGCTTGGACCGATGGTAAGCATAAATTCATCTGATGCTACTGTTGGTTGATCTAGTGGTTCCAACTCCAAAAACTGATGGCTTCTAATTTGATCCAGAGCAAGAGCACCTAGAAACCAAGGCGCAAATTTGATGTCTTTTCTTGCCGGTTACTCCCTCCATGTCGTTTTAGATGACGTTCCCGACATATTTGTGTAAATTAAGAAAGAATGAAATTTACCTTCCTACCTTTCGGTGCATTTTCGTCCCACCTACACTACGCTCGTGCTAATTGAGGAGGGGAGCAGCAGGCGATAGATGCCAGGGGTAAAAATGGAAGGCAACATATGACGTGCTCTGCAGCGTCAACTATTTTGATTCGTTTTCCTTTGAACCGCTGGCAACAAATAAAATGATATGGAGCGAGTATATAACTTTCAATTTTTTCTAGTTATATAACTTTCAATTCAAAATGTTGAATTGAACGCATGCCCTCCAGGTTTTAGATTCACTTTATCCAGTGGGCTTCAGGATGAGGATCTTGAGGAGTGGCCGGTGCGTCACCGCTTTGTGTGGAGGATTGGTCAACCTGACGATGATCGCAGGCATGCCCAAGAGCGTCGCCGCGTCTCAGCGTTCGAGCGCCTCAGAGATGGTCGTGACCGCTCCCCTCCCCGTGGTGGCGGGGCGAGCGGCGGGGGTGGGGGCCCCTCCACCTTCCATGGTCTCCTGCTGATGCCGCCTTCGGGGCCGCACGGCCTCCCCTACCTTCGCGGCGGCGGCCAAGGGGGCTCCGGCGATGGCGGCCGGCGCATGGGCTACCAGCGACGGGGACATGCAGGGGGGACCACCTGGGAGTGGCGAGTCAAGAGAGTTACAGAAGAAGAAGGCAAGGAGCTGATGGGGTCGGCAGGCTGTCCTGATCCTTGTGCCACAGAAGTTGTTTGTCGTTTTCGTGAAAGTCTGTCGTCTGAGCCGATGTCTGCTGATCCTATGCTGGAGGAGGCGGGTCATGGGGATGGGGTGCGCTCTCCCACTCAGCTGCAGTGCCCGGTGGGGCCACCTGCACCTGGCTTGGGGGGAGTCATGCCTTCCTGCGCTCCTGACCTCGTCCTCAAGTCGCACACAACGGCTCAGTCTGCCCAAGATCAAGAAACAGTGATCCGTGACACGGGAGATCGCAGCTCTGTTGGCCTTTTGGAGCGATTGGTTGATAGCGTGATTCAAACGAGAACCGGCTCGAAGACCAACACTGCTGATCTTGCGGCCGGCGACTCGTCAGTAGGCACGATGAGTACGACTTTGCTGGTACAGGAGGAGCTGTTGCCGGAGGAGGCTGCACGTTTTGGCTGCGGCATCCACGCTCCGGAGCAGCTGGCTAGAGACGGTGTGGAGGAGATTGTGGGGTTGGCTGGACCGATCCAGGAGGATGTTCTGGGCCGTCGACAAGCTGTGGGTTCGTGGTTGCGCAAGGAGGTGGCGGACCTAATGGGCCTTGGCGAGCTGGCCCAAGTGGTTCATGACGTTCCTGCTCCTAGGCGTGAGGTGGCCCTGTTCGATCTAAACAAGGGTGTTGAAGTTGAGCTTGACAGCACCTTCAGCGATATCGTTGCTGATCCTACAGACGCGACAAACATCCTGAGAGATGCTAATAGCAGGTCGAACAAGGAGTCCAGGGGCATTGTTACTGCAAGGGAACCTGCTAGGAGTATGGCCAAGTACGATGTGCCACTGAAGAAGTCACTTTTATGTGGTCCGATGAGCAGATGCAAGATGACCCAACCCAAGAAGACCGTTGTTACAGTGGCTGCTGATGCACAGGGGGCAGACCGGCGGACCAGGCAACAACAAGTGCTGTCACTCGAGGAAAGGGCGACCTATGTGCTTCTCAAAGCTGCGAAGGTGGCTGATTCCATTGAGAAACCAACTGATGAGGCCAGAAACAAGCTCTTTGGACAGTTTGCAGAACCTTTGCTCGGCACAATTGTGGGAGGCATGAGGCACGCTTTTGGGTTGCCGGATGTGGGGCCGGGCAACTTGGAGGCCCTTGCTGCTGATGCCGAGGATTAGTTGGTGGTTGTGGCTGCGGCCATGAGATGCTCCTCTTAGAGCATGTGTATCTTTAGGTTCTATGCTTTTTTTAAACATAGCTGTTCTTGGTTTGAGGGTTTGGTTTGGTGGTTGCTGGTGGTTCATCAGCTGGGAGGTGACAGATGGTGGTGTGATGCCTGTATGTTTCTTTCTTTCTGTGGAGCTTCAAGTGCTGTTGGGTTCACAATTGTGTTGGAGGGTTGGCTGTTTTTGGGTGCATGTGTTTTTTACAGTTCCAATATGAATGATCAACATTGCATAATTCTTAACTGGAACGCAAGGGGGCTGAACAACCCGGCAAGAAGACAGGTGGTCAGGGATTCGGTGAAAGAAACAAAAGCTACTATAGTTGCCCTGCAAGAAACTAAGTTAAAGCTTTTTGATAGTGCAATTGTGTGTGAAACTTTGGGAAATAACTTCAGGGACCAATTTGTTTTCTTGCCATCAGTGGGCTTGAGTGGGGGAATCTTGTTTGCAGTTGATGCTGACTATTACTCGATTTTATCTTCAGAAAGAGGAGTCCACACTTTAACTGCCACAATTTCTTCCAGTATTGGGGTAGTGACCTGGAGTGCTACAGTTGTTTATGGGCCACAAGGTGATGCTGAGAAATTACAATTCCTGGGAGAGCTTCGGTGGGTGAAGACCAATGTGACAGAAAAGTGGTTAGTGCTTGGATATTTTAACCTGATTTTGCAAGCAGCGGATAAGAGCAATCACAATCTGAATAGGAGGCTTATGGGGGCTTTCAGAGATCTGATTCGAGACCTGGAGCTAAAAGAGTTGAATTTGAGGGGGAGGAAGTTTACATGGTCCAATGATCGGACTCAAACTAGGATTGATAGGGCTTTTTGTACAACTGCCTGGGACCTTATGCTACCCAATGTCCACCTTCAAGCCCTATCGTCAAGTGTATCTGATCATTCACCCCTGCTTGTAGTTGGAGCTGAGCCGGCAAGGAAATTCAGGGGGTTCCGCTTTGAAGCTTTTTGGCCAAAGTTGCAAGGTTATGCCCAAGTGGTGCATCAGCCTGGAACAGAAACATTACAGTCACCAATCCTTGCCTTAGGCTGCACATTAAATTGCAAAGAACAGGAAAGGCACTACGGAGCTGTGCAAAGGGATGATTGGCAATAACAGAGTTCTACTCATTGCGGCAAAACAGCTAATTGGGATTTTGGATGTTGTCTAGGATTACAGGACGCTGTCAGAACAGGAGATCCTGCTTAAACGTGACCTAAAAATGAGATTTTTGGGGATGACTGCAGTTCAGAAACTACGAGCGAGATAGGCTTCACGTCTGACCTATATTAAGGCGGCAGAGGCCAACTCCAAGCTATTCTACCTACAAATTAATGGTAGGAGGAGGAAAAATCACATACATTCCTTGGAGTCACCATCGGGAACTGTTTATCTATAGCAGGACAAGGAAAAAGTAGTGTACGACCATTTCAGTACACATTTTGGTCGCCACGATGAGAGGGAAGTGACTCTTAATTGGGAAGAGTTGGGGCTGGCAAGGCATGATCTCAGACACTTCGAGGATGACTTCACTGTAGAAGAGGTCACTCAGTGATCAAGGAGATAGCAGCTGAGAAGGCTCCGGGCCCGGACGGATTTATTGGTGCTTTCTTCAAGTCTAGCTGGGAGGTTGTCAAACAAGATATTATGCTTGCAATTAATTCCTTCTATCAGTTACACAACCAACACTTTGATCAGCTCAACTCGGCCCATGTGGTTCTCATACCAAAGAAGGCTGATGCAAAGCGCTTAGGTGATTATAGGCCCATAAGTCTTACACATTCCATAGCCAAGATCTTCTCCAAACTGCTCTCCTCTCGGCTGGGATCAGACCTCAATGACATTGTCTCACGAGCACAGAGTGCTTTCATTAGGAAGAGAAGCATACAAGACAACTTTCTCTACACCCAAAATTACATTAAGGCCCTGCACAGGAGTAAGCAACCAGGACTCTTCCTAAAGCTCGACATTGCAAAGGCTTTTGATAGTGTGCGTTGGGAGTTTCTTCTTGAGGTTTTAGAGCAGTTCGGCTTTGGACCTAGGTGGCGAGGTTGGGTATCTATCTTGCTGGCGTCCTGTTCATCGAGTGTATTTGTCAATGGTGCGAGGAGCCGCTGGTTCAAGCATTACACTGGCTTGCGACAAGGGGACCCCCTATCTCCTATGTTGTTTATTTTGGCAATGGAACCGCTGCAAAGGCTACTCGATTTGGCAACAAGAGATGGGTTGATGTCACCTATTAACAACAGAATTGCAAGGCTAAGGGCGAGCCTCTATGCTGACGATGCTGCCATTTTTGTCAACCCAATCAAGCAAGATATCCAGGTGCTGGCTGATATTTTGGAGCTGTTTGGCAAGGCATCGGGGCTCATCACCAATCGGAGCAAATGTGAAGTTTATCCAATCCGATGTGATGACATTGATCTGCAAGAAATTATAGAAGGGTTCAACTGTCCGGTTCAGAGCTTCCCGTGTACTTACCTGGGCCTTCCGTTGCACCTTCGACATCTACGTCGGGTCGATGTCCAGCCACTAGTTGATAAATTGGCAAATAGACTGTCAACTTGGAGAGGGAAGTTCCTCAATAGAGCAGGGAGGCTGCAGCTGCTGAACTCTTCCCTTTCCTCTGTCCCAACTTATCATATGACGATGTTTGCCCCACAAAAATGGCTGTTGAAGAGACTGAATAAAATCCGTTGAGGGTTTCTATGGAAGGGATCAGAGGAATTCGATTAAGTTAAATGAAAAATGTCTGCCCCGCTCCCTCGAGGGGGCAACGCCATTGGCGATTCCACCAGCCCACCACCAAACTCCACAGATCCCTCCCTCCGCAGCCCAGTTCCCACCCGTCCCCATCCAGATCCGGTCTCACCGCTGAAGCCGCTACCGATCGAGCCCCGCCTTGCACAGGTTGACCATGCGACGGAGGAGATCAGGGGGATCCAGGAAGGCGGCGTCGACATCAACTCTGCAGCTCCGGTTTCAAGCTTCGAGGAGGAGCTCTGCGGCCCGAAGGAATCCATGGCTCAGGGCCAGCTGCCCAGGTCAGAGCCATCAACGCTCCTCTTCCCGGATCTCGCCCGAGATTTGCATTTACTGAACCAAATTCAAGAGGAGAGAAGGAACTCAAGGCTCGAGGCCGCTGACCGCGACACGCCGGATCCACTGGTCCTTGACCTCCTTCAGTGGCTACCCGAGAGGATCCCCGATGGCACAGAGTCCGTCCATGGCACCAGCAAGACTCCACTGGATACAAGCAAGACTCCACCGGCCAGCGGTGTTAGCCGAGCCACCGGACAATGGGAGATGTGTTTCACCTATGCAGAGAAGGAGAAATGGCAGCAAAGGGTGCAAGCAGGTGCGGCACATTCAAGTTTTCACAAGCCAGTGGAAGATACTAGCATAAAGATGAGCTGGGGGCACCACAGGGTTGCAGGCAATGAATACAATGACGGACAGGCTGCTCACTCAGCTGGAAGCAGCCGTTGGGAAGGAGAGCCACTCACCCCAAGGCACCAGTTGCAAGAAGATGAACAGGGGTTCAGAGCAGTAAAATCTCCATACTGGTGGCGGAAAGAGAGCAAGCATTCAAGTAGCAGTCCGAAGTGACACCAACCAAGTGAGACAGAACAGAGAAGGAGGAAATACTTGGCACACGTCCGAGGCAAATGTCTTAATTGCTTCTCTACGGAACACAGGGTTGTCCAATGCAGAAACAACACTAAATGCTGGAAATGTTGGAATTCAGGACACAAAGCCTTCTACTGCCCTGCCTGGACGAACGGAGTTAAGCAGACCCAGCCGACCCACAACACAACCAGAGCTCTAGCTTCAGCACTGAACCAACAACCTCCCCTCCAATCCCACGGCACCCGGGCAGGGCGCCCGGACGGCCGCACATACCTGCAAGCTGCAAGAGGAGAGCCTGCTCCCATGGCGTACCCGGGGGATCCACGAGCTCGCCCGAACTGGGCACGATGCGTCATCACAGCGACAGGGACCATCAAGCGCAACAGGGATGAGCTGATCGGCAGGACGGTGGTGTGTTGGCTCAATGGCAACAGCCATGACACCAACCCTGACCACGTCAACAATGCTCTAGATGAACAACTCCGCATCAGCCGGTGTGAAGCGAGGGTGGTCAAGCACTACCCTGAGCAGTACTTGGTGTTCTTCTTCGACAGCAGAGCATACCACCGCACCATCGGCATCGACCACATCACCAGCTGCGGTCGGGTCTTCAACTTCGCCCCCTGGACCGAGTGCCGCTACGCGATGGCGAGCAAGTTCAAGTTCCGCGTCAAACTGCGCATCGAGAGTCTGCCAGTGCACGCCTGGAATGAAGAGGTGGTGGCACAGGTCATCGGCGGGCAGTGTGCCATCCACTATGTGGAAGAACACTCACGTCGTTGTGACCGCACGAGGACCTACGACCTCTGGGCATGGTGCCTGGACCCCACCAAGGTACCAAAGGGAGTTTTCCTGACCATCACTAATCCTGACAGGGAGGGCGGCAATCAGTTCGAGTATGTCCACGACCCACCCACTGACTACAAGGGCGCGTTCGACTACAAGCTCAAGATCCACTTGGACATCGTTGAAGACCTCATCTTCCGGCATGGAGGCGACATCCCCCCCAACAGGAAACCACGTCGTGAGTTCGAGTGGAGCTATGGCGCCCTGGACTCCCAGGGTGAGAAGAGGGCGACTCAACACGGCACCGGCAACCACGCCAGCAGGGACTATCATCCACGCCGTGATGACTACGATGATGACCACCGCAGAGGTACAAGGCGCCACTGTAGCAGCTCTGCCTGGAGCAGGGTCTCTCGCTGTCGTGGTGGATTGGAGGACTGCTACAGCGCCACACGCTTCCATGGACGTGGTGGCAACTACGGTCAGTCCAGCTACCGTAGCCGGCGTGGCACTCCCCCACCTCCCTGGGGGTTTGCTGGTGAGAAAATGAAGACCAAGCAGCAGATTTGGATTCCCAGGAACAAGAAAAAAGTCTCCTTTGCTGACCCACTTTTTCAAGTGTTTGGTGAGTCCAGTGAGTCAGAAGTTGATGTGTGTTTTCCAGTTGTTAATGTGCACCATGAAACTTGTCTTCTTCGCTTTGATCCAATGTTGGATGAACTGCTCCCTACCCCAGCTCCTGCAGGATACCCCACTAAAGACGACTACATCAGGGAGATGTTGAATGCACCAGGATGGGAACCAATTGCTTCTCCCAAGGCTGTTGCGGCTGAAGTTGAAAAGGGGATGCTGATGGAGGACAACACCTCTAACCCAGGCATGCCGCAGGTCAGTGATACTTTGACCCCCAACCCAATTTTTGCGGCATAGTGCGGTAGAGTTGCAAAGCATCAGTAACAGTAGCAATGCACAACCCATAGAAGTTGAGTTGGATGTACAGGAAGAGTTAGCTAACACTCTGCCACACAATGATACTGCTCAACCAGATAACACTACCATGCACACCTCACCCAGCAGGACACAACTTGACAACTCAGTTCACGCTGATGATGGAATTTTAGATTTACAAACTGGGGGCAACACAGAAAAAGATTCGGTAGATGGCATTTTAGCAACTGAACCATCCTCTATTGAAGAGCAGCTAACAATAAATTGTACATCTGTTAATGAGCATATGGCTGCCCTGATGAGCAACACAAATATTTTCCCTCTAAATGATAGCACCAATCTAGAGTGTGCCCATCGCAGTTTAGAGGAAACCGTCAATCTGGTGTTAGATAGCACAACCCCAAACCGTCCAAGTTCAGCTGATATAATTGAAACCAATACAGATCTTCCCACTCAACCAACCCTTTCTGCCGCCGAAACTACCATAGAAGCACATCCTGAAATGGGCACACATCAACAACTTGCGTACAGCAACCCTTCCTGATGGAGGAGACGACCTGCAACATTTCCTGGATTTTGTCACAGGAGCCCATGATGCTCCCATTCTCACTACCCCCCCAAGGGCGAACCAGCCAATAGGGGATCCTGGACTCCACACTAGAGCAACAAACACACAACAAAGAAAGAGTGCTCGACTAGCAGATAAAGCAAAAAACAATGTTGGCCTGGGCAGTTTACAACTGGCTCAACAAGTTTTAGTTAAAAAGCTTGGTGAATTGATTCCGGACTCGCAGAACAATTCTAATTGCAACTTTGATTCTTTCGTAAAGTAGCTTCCTCGTCCGTTCAACAAAACCACCATGGAAGCCATGCAGGTCCTGCTGGAAGAGGGCAACAAGACCAAGAGCAAGAAGAAGTCCAAGGTGGCTCCGGCGCCCACCATGGACCAGCCTCTGCCGGCGGTGTAGGAGCACCACCACACCAGTCACCTGGGCGACAATACCTCAAGCAGTCTTTTTACGTTTAAAATGTTATGTGTCAGACTTTGGGATTTATTTGGATCTGTAACTCCTATTGGGCCAGCAATTCCGGCCTGCGGCTTCAGCGATGGACTGGGTTTAGCCCGACCATCGACGCTCACGAAGCTCGCCTATCATCAGTTGTCGTCGCCCGGTACCCATGACAGAGGGCAATGTACCCCTCAGGCCTGCTTTGTAATGGGCTTCAGTGCCCAGCATGCCAGACCATTTAATTCTATGTTTCGTGGTGTGTCTGCTATGAGTTGCATGTCTGGTTTCCATGTCACAATTAAATTGTAATATACTTTGCTGGAACGTGCGAGGACTTAACGCTTCAAACAGACGTGACAGCGTCAAAAATACAGTGACAGCAGCAGGGCAACTATTGTGTGCCTCCAAGAAACGAAGATTGAACGGTGGACCTCCAGGCTGGTCAGAGACACTCTTGGCCCAAAGTTTGTGAACTCATTTGCTGCCTTGCCTGCTAATGGTGTCCATGGAGGCATCCTCCTAGCAGTTAACGAGCTTTTCTTCACCACGCAAAATATCCACACCACGACTCACACAATATCGGCGGATCTGGTAATGCGAGCAGACAATACAATTTGGACACTAACAGGGGTCTATGGCCCCCAGGAGAACAATGATAAGGAAGTCTTTCTGGAAGAGGTAAAAGACTTGAAACAAAGAGGGCAGCGGGAGTGGCTAATCCTGGGTGATTTTAACTTAATTTACAAAGCAGAGGACAAGAGCAATAACCGGTTAAACCGACGCCTGATGACACATTTTAAAGAAACCTTGGATGATGCCCAATTAATGGAGATTGACCTCTGAGGCCGCTTGTACACCTGGAGTAATGAGCAAAACGACCCAACCTTTACGCGGATTGATCGGGTTTTTGCCTCACCGGAGTGGCACCTCCTTTTTCCTAATGTTGACCTGCAAGCACTCTCCACACTAGGCTCTAATCATGCACCGTTACTACTAACAGGGGATGTGACACGGCAAACTTACTCGGGATTTCGATTTGAATCCTATTGGGTCGGCATGCCTGCCTTCTATGAAACTGTCGAAGCTGTTTGGGCACAACCGGTCAACACGCAGGATCCCATTCTCCGAATGCATGTAAAGCTTATACGAACAGCAAAGGCCTTGAAATTATGGCGACGACAATCCCTCGGAAACCTATCCTTGCGTTTGGAAATTGCAAAACAGCTTCTCCTCATTATGGATGCTGAACAAGAAAAGCGATCGCTCACACAGGATGAACTAGTTTTCCGCCGCTACCTCAAAGCGAAATCAAGATACCGGCTCGCCATTCAAAGATCTCGAGCAAGACAACACTCCAGACTTACATGGCTTAGAGAGGGAGATGCCTGCACAAAGCTCTTCAGGCTACATGCTAGCAATAGAAGAAGAAAAATTTTCATCCCAACTCTGAAGCGGGGCACGGACCTGGCGGTCAGCCAACAGAGCAAGGAAGGGATGGTTTATAACCACTTTGTAAATCTAATGGGACAAACACAGACTCGTACTGCAAGCTTACATTGGGCACACCTTGGATATCAGCAACATAACCTACAGGACCTAGAGGACCCGTCTGACGAAGAAGAGATTAAGAAAATCATAATGCGCCTGCCAAACGAGAAAGCACCGGGACCTGACGATTTCATTGGCCTTTTCTACAAAAAGTGTTGGAATATAATCAAATTCAATCTGATGGAGGCACTAGGGGCGTTTCATTCATTGAGAACAAGAAAATTGGATCTAGTTAATGAAGCTCATGTGGTTCTATTACCCAAGACAATGGGCGCTACTTCGGTTACTGATTTCCGGCCCATTAGTCTGATTAACAGCCTCGCAAAAATAATCACAAAGATCCCTGCTGTTAGACTTGCACCAAGGCTAAACGAGCTAGTGTCGTGTTGTCAAAATGCCTTCATCCAAAAGAGATGCATCCATGATAATTTTTTTTATGTCCAGAATGTGATCAAGGCACTTCACAAGGCCAAACGCCCTTCACTTTTCATCAAGCTAGACATATCAAAGGCATTTGATTCTGTGAGTTGGGTTTTTTTGCTGGAAACAATGCAGGCACTAGGTTTTGGGCAGCGATGGAGAGACTGGGTTGCCACTCTCCTAGCTACATCCTCTTCCAAGATTCTCCTAAATGGTATCCCGGGCCGACGAATTATGCATGCAAGGGGGCTACGACAAGGCGACCCTCTGTCGCCAATGCTATTCATTTTAGCCATTGACCCGCTCCATAGACTCATCGAACTGGCTGACACCAGGGGACTGCTACATCCTATCCTTCCTCGAGCAGCTTCACTCCGCTGCTCCCTTTATGCGGATGATGCGGCTCTCTTTGCAAACCCGGATAGGACAGAGCTGCATCATATCACCCAAGTGCTCAACTTCTTTGGCAATTGCTCCGACCTAAAAGTAAATTTGAGTAAAACAGAAATTTTCCCAATAAGATGCGATGAAACACTGGTCTCAGAAACATTAACGGACTTCCCGGGTAAAATTTCGGCATTCCCCGGCAAATACCTTGGGCTACCACTTCATACGCGCAAGCTTCGAAGAGTGTACGCCCAACCATTACTAGACAAAATTGGTGTTGTAATAATTGAACTATCTTTTCATTTGCTTGCTATTTTATTCTTGTCGTCGAATTTCTTATCATATCCGGTTATGTTTTGTTCTATAATTTCAAATGAAACAAGTAATGAATTATCGTATTGCTCATCTGTTTTGTAGGCTTTCAATGGCTTCAACGGGTCCTGAGTTGGATTTGGAGTTCCTCACCAGTAGGAAGGACAAGGTTGAGGTGCCAAAGGGGATCCACACTCCTATGTGCTACTGCGGTGACAACTGTAAGCTTGTCAAGTGCAACGTTCTCGGGTACTGCTATGGGATGAGGTTCTTCATGTGCGAGAACTATGAGCATGACCCCCTCCCACCATGTCGCAATGTTGGACCAAAAGTAAGAACTAACTGAATTACTAAATAAATATTATGTCATTGCTATTTTATTATGTGTTAACTTGTCTTTGAAAAAAGACTCCACCTCCTCTCTGTGATTTTATGTAGTGGCTAGATCGTGAGCAGTCAAAACAAGACGAGCAATACGTCGAGACGGGTTGTTTAGCACGTGAGAGGTGGCAAAGAATGGTTGAGGCAGAAAAACAAGAGCAAAAACGTAAAGAGCAACAGGAGGAAATTCGCATTCGATGGGAGATCAAAGAACGTGAAGCGGTCGCGGCCTGTGAAGCAGATAGAGACAGGAAGAGAGAGAGAGAGAGCTCATCGGGCTAATGAAGCTAGGTCGGATGCTATGAGGAAGGGGAAATACTGTAGCGAACATGGCCTCATATGCCATTAGTTTGAGTTTGATTTTGGTGATTCATGACAACATGGTCAATGGGACTAACCATATTGTTTAGCATGTCTTTGTAGACATTTCTAGGTCCCAAGGATGCCAAAATACCACATGCCAAATTGAGAAGATAGTCTATTTTTCTAGGGTCAAAACCGAGCAAGAAAGGAAAATAAAAGACACCGTCGGATGAACCGACGGTACCCAAATAGCAAGCATCGATGCAATCGTCGGACGAGTCCCATTGACCATGCAAGCTCCCCCTGAACCAATGCAACTCCCCCTGTACAAATGCATGCGAACCACTTCATGAGACAAGAGCGGTACCGCAATCGGCTCTCTCCTCTCACCGGTCAAACCGGTCACCTTCATCGGTCAAACCAGTGGACAAGATCGCCCAACATCTGGGAACTACACCGGTCAGACCGGTGCCCCTCACCGGTCAGGCCGATGCCACCTGGGAAACTGCCAGAGCTAAAAAAATAGCTCGAAACCACCTGAAAACCTTCTAAATGCATCCAGCAAGCCATTTCAAGCTCAAACTTCTCTCCCTTGTTGACAATGCATGAATCAAGCCAAAAATGCAAAACTTTCAACCTAGAGCTTCTCAAATAGACAAAATTCAACATAGGATGCTACACATGTCCAAATGAGCAAGTTAGATACTCTATAGCTTCGTACTGACATCAACCACAAGATCACCAAGTTTCACAACCATTGGACGAAGCTAAGATGGATTTGGGCAATTTTGCGAAAAAATTGCCTCTCATGAGCAAAGTCCTAAACATGATCAAAACATATCCAAATGGCAAAGCCACACAAACTTCATGCTAGGACAGCCATTCTAATCATAAGACCATCACAAACACCCACAAGCACCTCATGTCATGTCAAAGCCACCGAGCCATGTGCCTACTTCTATGTATGAGACCTCTCATTGGTAGGCATCATGCAACGATTTAGCACCCAAGGCAAATTAAATTCAGCACAAGTGACATGAGAGCACATTTTCCAAGCATTTTACATTTAATTTTCAGATTCATAATTGGTACATGAAATGTCTTTGCGACAAAAAGAAATTTATGCCCCTCCATAAGATAAAGCAAGAGGGCTAAACATTCATGATGGCAAATGAGCCTTTGGCCCCATATGATCAATAAACTAGCTATCCAACCACAAATTAAGCATAAATAAGCCACTAAAACATGTTAAGATCATATAAAGGCATTTACACATGAGAGAGCATACATGTGACATTTTTCAAAAACATAGCCATCAACCATGGATTATTCATCAAGATCATCAAGAGCTAAGCCAAACTAACCATAGCATACCAAACAAGCTCACAAAGACATAAATAGCATTCCATGGTGAACAATGTATATAGGAGAAGCTTTTCATATCCAATGCATATGATACAAAAATGCATGCAATCTAAGATACAGGGATGTCTATACATCATGTTACATATGTCATGCCAAATGCAAGAAATGCACAAAGGAAACTATACATATGCTACAAAGGAGCTCCCACACACCCAACTCAAAAAATCAAACACACACCAAGCTCCCCCCGCAAACGAGTGAAAGTTGCTTGATCTAGGGGTTTGGTGAAAATATCGGCTAGTTGGTCATGTGTGGGTACATGGATCAAAGCTATCTTTCCTTTCTCTACGTTGTCTCTCAGAAAATGATACCTCACTTCTATGTGCTTGGTTTTGGAATTGAGCACTGGGTTCTTTGCAACGCTTATGGCACTGGTGCTATCACATTGAAGTGGAACATGGGTATACTCCTCACCAAAGTCACTCATGGTGTATGAAATCCAAAGGAGCTGAGAGCAACAACTAGCAGCGGCAACGTACTCAGCCTCGGTAGTGGATTGAGCAACACTCGACTGTTTGCGGGAAGACCAAGACACCAAAGAAGAACCCAAAAACTGGCAAGTCCCAGAAGTGGACTTCCTATCCAACCGACACCCGGCAAAATCCGCATCTGAAAAACCATGAAGCGCCAAAGAAGAGGACGTGGAGTACCAAAGGCCGAAGTCGGGGGTGTGACGCAAGTACCTGAAAATTCGCTTCACCGCTTGCCGATGCGAAGTCCTCGAAGACGCTTGAAAACGAGCGCACAGACATACCGAGAACTGGATGTCCGGCCTCGTCGCCGTCAAGTAGAGTGACCCGATCATGCTTCGGTACTTCTTCTGGTCCACATGTTCATCTTCCTCGTCCGCATCTAGAGCTGTAGTCGTACTCATCGGTGTCATCATAGCCTTGGAGTCCTCCATCTTGAACGTCCGCACAATGTCCTTGGTGTACTTAGCTTGGTGCACAAATGTTCCTTCCTTTGATTGCTTGATTTGTAGCCCGAGGAAGAACTGCAACTCGCCCATCATGCTCATCTCAAATTCCCTTCTCATATCCTCTGCAAACCTTGCAACAAGAGAGTTAGACGAGCCACCAAAGACAATATCATCCACGTACACCTACACAATCAGGATATCTCTGCCCTGCCTAAGTAGAAACAAGGTCTGATCGACCTTCCCCATCTCAAAACCTCTCTCAAACAAGAACCCCCTCAACCTGCCATACCAAGCTCTAGGCACCTCCTTCAACCCATAAAGCGCCTTCCTCAACTTGTACACCCGGTGGGGGTACATCTCACTCTCAAACCCCGGTGGTTGCCTCACATGCACTTCTTCCTCCAACACACCATTCAGGAAAGCACTCTTCACATCCATTTGGTGCAACTTGAACCCTTTAGCCACAGAAAAGGCTAGAAGGATCCTTATTGCCTCCAAACGAGCTACGGGAGCAAAGGTCTCCTCGTAGTCAATCCCCTCCTTCTGATTGAACCCCTGAGCAACAAGTCTCGACTTGTTTCTCACAACTTCACCTTTCTCTCCCTCTTTGCTCTTCCACACCCACTTTGTACCAATTGTCTTACACCCTGGGGGAGGGTCAACCAACTCCCAAACCTGATTCCGCTCAAAGTTCTCCAACTCCTCATGCATCGAATTAACCCAATTATGATCAGATAGTGCGTGTCCAATGTCTTTGGGCTCAAAAGTAGCAACAAATGCAACATGAGCGAAATGAGAATTGTTCCGAAGCCTCGACCGTGTAGTGCGTTCATTCATGTCACCGATGATCCTTGAAGCTGGGTGATCCACTTGTACTCGACGGGGAGGTACTCGCCTTAATGCAACCTCCCCCTCAACTGTAGCTTCTCCTCGATCTTGATTTGTTGTCGTAGGTGTAGGAGAGGGTCCGTCCACCACCGTAGTCGAAGTAGTGGGTACATGTTCAGTCGGGGGCACCACACCGCCATCTTCATCGTCTCCATGTTCATGCTCCTCCTCCTGAAAGATCTCCTCGCCAAGTTCATCATCACCTGCACACTCAAAGACAAGCTGACTACATGGCTGTGTCTCGTCAAAGGTTACCTCGCAAGTCTCCATGATTTGGTTAGTTTCAAGATTGAGCACATGATATGCTCTAGAATGAGATGCATAACCAAAGAAAATACCATCGACAGACCTAGCCTCAAACTTATCCAGCTTCTTCCCTTTCTTCAGAATGAAACACTTGCAACCAAAGACATGGAAGTGACTCACCTTGGGTGTGCGACCGTGCATCAACTCGTAGCATGTTTTCTTCTTATGCACTCTGAGGTAGATCCTGTTCGACACATAGCACGTGGTATTCACCATCTCAGCCTAGTACCTTCTCGGAGTCCTATGCTCATCAAGCATCGTCCGAGCCATCTCACACAAGGTCCTGTTCTTCCTTTCCACAACACCAATCTGGGGAGGTGCATACGGACTCGAAAACTGGTGTTCAAGACCCAAGTCATTGCAAAAGGTTTCAAAACGAGAGTTTCTGAATTCTGAGCCATTGTCACTGCGGATTGCTCATATGGCATCTCCGTGTCTCTCGTTCCTCAACCTCAAGACAAGATCTCGAACAAAACCAAACGTCTCCCCCTTATCCTCGAGAAAGAACACCCACGCATACCGAGAATAGTCATCCACCACAACAAGGACATACCACCTTCCACCCGTAGATCGCACACGAGCTGAGCCAACAAGGTCCATATGGAGCAGCTCGCATGGACGCTCAGTCATCACATTGGTGAGAGTCGGGTGAGAAGAGGCTACCATCTTGGCATGCCTACACGGCGCACAAACCAACTCTTTCTCAAGCCTCAACCGTGGCAATCCTCGGACCAAATTGAGTTTACTCAAGCGAGACAAAAGGTCAAAGCTCAAGTGACCCAACTTCCTATGCCACTTCCACAACTCACTCGAAGAACCAGCCAAGGAACAACGCTCCACACTAGAAGACCGAGAAAATCAGCACGAAACACCTGACCCTCGGGAACGACCATACAGACAAGGTCCCCTCGAGAGTCCAAAATCCGAGAACCACCAGGACGAAACAACACCTCAAAACCCTCATCCAACAAACTCGGGACACGAAAGCAAATTGTACCCCAGCGATTGAACAAGAGCAACACGCCTGAGATTGATCTTGTCACTCACCTTAATCTCACCTTCTGAAAGCACATGCCCACGCCCATTGTCCCCAAAAGTGATGCACCTCCTTGTCACCACTGGTACGAGACTTGAGAACCACCCCTTGTCTCCGGTCATATGCCTCGAGCAACCGGAGTCAATCAACCAAATGTTCTTCAAGTCTCCCACCTGAAATTCAAAAACGAGCACGTGAGCGAACAAACGACTCAGCACTGGGGTTAGTACCAAAAGAGTAAAACCAGTGCCGAGCCATTTGCCCGAAAGTGGGGTTAGCACAAACCAAGCCATCTTTCCTACCAAAGCTACCTCCACGAACACCACCACGGTACCCACCATGAGGGAACCAACCCTCTCTACCTCGAGGAGGACCAAAACCATGAAAGAAAGCCTGTGGAATGTCCCTCCTCTCCTTCTCAAAGCTACGGCTCCTCCCATCCCCGTAGTGAGCTCGAGGGGGAGAATGCCTAGCAACCTGACCTCCTGCAAACTCTCTGTCGGTGTTTTGGACCGGCAACCTACTACGGGGAGTACCCGAAGTAGATGAATGTGACTCGCCGAGATCGGTAACTCGAAGGAAGAGGCACGCGACACACAATTTAGACAGGTTCGGGCCGCGAGGTGCGTAATACCCTACGTCCTGTATGCTGCGTAGCTCTGGATTGATAGGGCACGATTACACGATGGTGCAATGGTGCGCCGTGAGTTGGATGAGGTGAGGTTAGGTCGAGGTGATCCCGGGATCGGTCCCTCGCCCCGCCTTATATAGTCCGGGAGGCGGGGTTACAAGTCGGAGTAGGGAAGGAGTACTAGTCGAGTACGTCTAGGAGACCTCTACACGATGCGGAACATGTACGAGTCCTATCCGAGTACTACTCCTTTGTCGTCCTTGTGCTCCACGCCTTCGCATGCCGTGTAGCGCAAGTCGGGTAGTCCCGTGGGCCCACCGAGTAGTCGGTCCCGGTACCCACCGAGGTAGTGGGCCCGGGGAGGTCCATACGACAAGCCCCCGAGTACTTTGTAGTCGAGAAGGATAGCTTCCGGTAGTCTTGACGGCCTTAACGAGTAGTCCTCAAGCGTCCCCGAGTGCTACAAGTCAAAAGTCCTCAAGAGTAGTCGAAGCATCCCGAGGCCGGAATGTACTCCGGTCGATGTCCGAGCAATCTTGAAGTCTTCTCGAGTAGTCCCAAGCGTCCTTGAAATCGCCTTCGAAGGTCTTCAAAAATGCCTCGCCTTGTCTTGAAGCCGGAGCCGTCAAGAAAGACGCGATTTGCCGAACCGCAATCCACGTGGAGTAGCCCCCGAGCCTCGAGCCGCGGGCTCTGGCTGAGGATCTATCCGAAGTCTTGGAGAGAAAATCCCGAAAAATCCGGAGAGAAAAAACCGAAGGACACGTGGCACGGAGCCCCCGAGCCTTGAGTCGAGTACTTCCTCTCGAATTGAAGGGTCTTCTTTGGAGAATGTGTCCTGAGATGCTCTTGAGACTAGCCGCGTCCCAGGTAGTCGAGTAGAAGTAGCCGAGCCACCGAGGTGAGGCACGTCGACTAGTAGAATACGAAGAGTCACGCGCAGCCGCTGAGTCGCCCACGCGCGGACTTATCCGCCGCCGCCCGTTACGCGAGGCGGTTTGGCTTATAAATTCAAGCCGAAACCCTTAGGGTTTTCACCCAAGTGAGCCGCAGTCATTCGCGCACTTGAATCTTGAAGTAGATCCACTCCAACGAGCACTGCCGCCGCAGTAGATCCAAGCGCATCGCCACCCGAAAGCTGTAGGGTAGCCCCCGAGCGGATGCGAGTGAAGACTTCCTGTTCTTGGAGAATGAAGCCGTCCCCGTCGAAGACGTTGAAGGCCGGCGGGAAGAAGAGGAGCCATGCGAGAGCCGCCGCGGCCGGTGCACGGAGCGGCACCGCCCACGTCTCCACCGCGCGCTGACCCAAGCCGCGAGTGGAAAAGGTCGAAGGTGAAGACCGAAGACCTCACCGACCCCCGTTGAACTCCGGTTCATCGGGGAGAAGGAGATCGATATGTGGAGATCCGCCGCAGGAGATCCCTATCCAATGGAGAAGGCGCAAGACGAGATCCCGATGTTCTCGCGCTTCGTGGAGCGCGGGCTTGCGCTCCCGGCCGAGCGATTTCTTCAAAGGACTTCTCGGGTACTACGGCATCGAGTACCTCAACTTGAACCCCAACGGAATCTTCCACGCTTCGTCTTCGTCCATTTCTCGCGAAGCATTCTTGGGGATCAAGCCGCATTGGATTCTCTTCCGCAAGTTCTTCCGCGTGAAGCCGCGGCCCCGCCCCTCCAACCCTAGAGTAGTCGGCGGGGGCCGGGATCCGCTTGAGGGAAGACGCCGCCGAGCGCACTTGGCGTACAAGCTCGTGGACTCCAACACGGATTGGAAGACGAGGTGGTTCTATACCACGAACCACCATCCCGAGCCGCCGGAGCCGAGCGGACGGCGGCCCAAGCACCAGGAGTGGTGGAACACGGAACCCACCATGCAAGAGGGGATCCGGCCTCCCGGAGTTGCCGGGAAGAATCAAGGCCTCGCGAGATGCGGGACCGAGGGCCGAGCATGTGGCCTTCGGTTTCATGAAGCGTCGGATCCGGCCCGCCGTCGCCGCGGGATACGATGGGCTTCGAGTACACCGGCGACGACGACACGTCGCGGATGCGGGGGTGAGATTGAAGACAACGACATCGTCGAGAGGTTGTCGAAGATCTTCAAGGACATGCCGAGTACACGGCGTGCCCCCGTCGAGGAGTTCTCCGCCGCGCGCCCGCCCAACGAGGTAAGTAGCCGTACCCGCCTCGTCGAGTAGTAGGCACTTGTAGCGAGTTGCCGACGCCCTTGTGTCTTTTTGATGCAGGACGATGTGAAGCGGTTCGTCTCGAGCCGCGGCCACCACCGAGCGGAATTGAGATTCCGGCGGTGGAGAAGGTGAAGGAGCGCCGAGTAGTCGGAGACGACGATCCCGTCATCGTGGAGGATACCTCCGATGACGAAGAGGACGAGGAGACACCGCAGGACCGCTTCCGACCGCGGTCGAGGTTTAGCCGTCCGGGCTTGCCTCATGTGCCTCTCGTCCAAGACCCTCCGCCAGCTCGGAGGCTAGCCTTGCCGCGCCGCCGAAGAAGCCGCGCAACCCCCGCCAAGAAGCGGGTAGCCAAGAAGATGAAGGTCTCGGAGACCACGCCTCTTGGAGGTAAATCATCTTGAGCGAGAAGACGTCGAGTACCCAATGATCGGGTACGGTGCCGACGAGTAGTTATCCCCATGTGCGGGAGAGGCCGCCGGCGCGAGGCCCGTGGAGGGGGGGCGATGAGGGCACGTGGCCCACGATGGGGGAACCGCCGGGAAGCCGAGTCCGGCCCCCATCTGTCGAAGAGCTGCGGCGCAGTCGGAGCGCCGGCCCCCCCGCCCCGGAGGGAGCAGGGTACCGCCGGCCGCCGCCGTTGGAGAGATGGAAACCGCAGGGGCGCGAGAAGACGCCGCGCCGCCGGCCGCCACCGTGGAGGAGGCGATGGCCGAAGAGGCGGAAGAAGAGACGCCCGCCGAGGGTGGATCGGTCGATATCGCCAGCATCCTCGGTGCTCCGGCCGTGACTATCGTCCGGTCGAACTTGTAAGTACCACACTTCGTGAGTAGTACTCATTGTAGTAGCCGATGTTGTCGATGAACCTTCGTGGATACTTGTGCGGAAAATCCACCGACTTGAGCCGGGACGGGGAGGAGCCCGCGGCGGCGAGAGGCGAGAGGAGGCCGCGCCGCCCGTCGAGGAACCCGCTCCGCAGAGGCCCAAGCCGCGACCGAGCCCCCGCCGCCGAAGCGGCGGCCGCCGCAGGCGGTCATGGTCGAAGGTGAGTACTCTTCCCGAAGCCGTAGAGCCCGAAAAGAGTAGTCGTAGATGTCGATACGCGTGCTATTTGCCGACGTGCGCCGAAGGTGGTGACATCCCCGCAGGGGTACCCGTGCGGGGAGTTGACACCCGAGGCCCCGGAGGGCGCGGGGAGAGCCCCCGAGCCCGTGAGGGAAACCGTCGAGAAGGCCGCCGAAGAGGAGGCGACCGCCGCGTCGCCGGGGGTTGCCCCGGAGGTGGCGATCCGGTCCCCAGGAGATCCAAGACGCGGAGCCTATCCGCTCGGCGCCGATGGCGGAGGCTACGTCAAGTAGCCGCGGCGGACCGAGCCGCCGGCCGACGATCTCGTCGAGCGGCACGCGTAGCCCGGCACACCGGAGGCGATCCGGCGGGGGCGAGGCAATGGATGAAGGTACGTAATCGTAGCCTTCCGAGTAGTCTATCCTTTGCGTAGAGTACTCGCTTGACTTGAGCTTGTATTGTGCGGGACGTCGCGGAGCGATCCCGCGAGAAGTCCAACATGCTTTGCGGGGGCTACGGCGACACCGTGCTCGGAGCCGAAGCCTTGGAGGAGCGACTCATGAAGTCGAAGAAGCACGCGGCCGCCATGCGGTCGAGGCTTGACGCCGCCTTCGCCAAGTACCACAACGACGTGATGGACTTGCGGGCGAAGAGCGACGATCCGGTGCGGAAGAATAAAGGCCTCCGCAACAAGAATAAAGGTATGTCTCTTGACTTGTCGGGTACTTGTGGGGAGTCCTCAAGCCCGACCCGTTGTTGTGTTCTCGTGTTGTAGAACTCGAAGACCAGGTGGAGCGTCCGAAGGGCTCGGAGATCGGCATGAAGAATCTCTTCTACCGGGAGCGAGGAAGCCCGCCGGTACTTGAACTCGACTACAAGGAGCCGGCCTTCGAGTGCGAGAAACACATGGAATTGAGAATTGCGTCTCGATCGGGATCTCGTCAACCGCTACAAATCCTTGCGTGTTGAACGAAGACCGCGAGGCGCTCCGAGCCCAACCGAAGGACTCGGAAGAGGCCGCCCTCCCGATCGCGAGGCTCCCGGTGCCGCACCCGGCGGCCCCAAGATTGCTCCGTTGGCGGATCGGCTTCGTGAGGCGCCGAGCCGGCCGGCCGCTTACGTGAAGCACATGGCCGGGGTCAATCCCGAAGCAGTGCCGGCCTTCATGAAGTCGTACTTCCCGAAGGCCCCGGTGGAGGTAGTCGCCGGCGGAGTAGCCGCCAACTGCTCGGACGAGCAAGACGCGAGTTGCCGGAGCGAGATGGCTCCCATCGCGGAGCAGTAGCCGATAAGTTGAATCTCCGCTAGCTTCCGCATAGATAGCTAGTAGCCATGGTTGTATAGGAAACGGTTGTAATGAACTATCTCATATATCAATGAAATGTGAAGTTCCACCAATGAGTACTCGTAACCGCGATCTCAGAGTGCGGAGCGCCCATCGTGGAGTAGGTGCGAGTAGTAGTACTCGGCTTAGTAGTCCCGTCGCAGGGAGTAGGCAGTAAAGAAGTTGATGAACAATCGAACTTTATTACTGAAGAGGTACACCTGGGTGGCCAGGGCCGTAGTTACAAGTAGTCGCCTGGACCCGAGGGCCGCTTACAGCTGAGTAGTACTGGAGCGGGTAGCCGCTTACAGTGAGTGATCCGTAGGTAGCCGTGTAGGCTGGATCGCAGATCCGTAAGTAGCCGCGCAGGCTGGATCTTAGAGTGTGGTCTTCTTGGTAGACCGCCGCCGGAGTCCTTGACGCTCGTTGCGGCCCGTGGTCCGTAGGTAGCCGCACGGGCCGGACTCGGAGGAGAGTAGTCCGGAGACTTGAAGCCGGGACCGGAGGGTCGCATGCGGCTAGGGGTGTTGATGCGGTCGTGTAGACTTGAACCCGTGAGTAGTCGAACGGACTAGGCGTAGAATCGACGGAGCTGGTCGACGTTCCACGAGTTGTTGACTTCTTCGCCTTCGAGTGTTTGGAGGCGGTAGGAGCTCGGCCGGTCACCTTAGCCACGGTGAAGGGCCCTTCCCGTGGGGAGCCGAGTTTGTGAAGTCCTTCCGTGTTCGGATACGACGGAGGACAAGATCTCCAACGTTGAAGGAGCGTTCCTTGACGTTGCGATCGTGGTAGCGTCGGATACCCTCCGGTACCTTGCCGATTGGACGAGGGCGGCACGGCGAGCTTCTTCGAGGCCGTCGATATCAACTCGTCTCGCCGTCTTCCGAGACGCCTTCGTCGTAGTGCTCCACCGCCGGCGAGTTCCATATGACATCGGCGGGGAGGATGGCTTCGCAGCGCGTAGACCGGGAAGTAGGGGGGATTGCCCCGTTGGCTTGGATGATTGAGTCCGCGGCCCCCGCAGTGCGTTGGGTAGTTCCTTGATCCACTTGCCCCCTTTTGAGTTAGCGGCGTCGTGTAGCCGCTTCTTGAGGGCGTCGAGCACCATCCCGTTGGCGCGCTCGACTTGTCCGTTGGCCCGTGGATGGGCGACGGAGACGTATCCGACGTCGATTCCGCCGTTCTCGCGGTACTCCCGGGCGACCGGTGGTTGTTGAAGTTGGACCCCGTGTCCGTGATGATGCGGTGGGGTAGCCCGTAGCGGTGTACGAGTTCATCCAGAAGTCGAGTACTCTGTCGACCTTGGGGCATGTGACCGGCTTGACCTCGATCCACTTGGTGAACTTGTCGATAGCCACCGCTGCCGGTTGAATCCTCCCCGGCGCGGTTGGCGGTGGCCCAATCATGTCGAGCCCCCGGCCAGGCAAAGGGCCGAGGTTGGTGGTATGGTGACTAGCTTGTAGGCGGGGACATGTTGCGCTTGGCGAAGAACCGACATCCTTGGCACCGTCCGACGAGTTCTTCGGCATCGCCCGTGGCCGTGGGCCGCAGTAAGGCTCGCCGAAGGCCTTGCCGACCGGCGTGCGGGAGGACGCGTGGTTGCCGCGGACACCCTTGTGGATCTCCTCCAAGATGTCCTTGCCTTCTTCGCGAGGGACGCATTTCATGAGTACTCCGAGGATGCGCCTCGCTTGTAAAGCTTGTCGCCGACGAGGACGTAAGACTTGGCGCGGCGGACGAGTTGTTCGAGCTGCGTTTTTGTCGGAGGGGACCTTCTCGCTCGCCGAGGTAGTCGATGAAGGGTTGCCTCCAGGTCCACGTCGATCATCATGACCTCCTCGCCCGCCGGGTTGGTTAGCCGGGACGGTGGTCGGTGGCGCCGGCTCCGGGATGGATGGCGCGTGAAGCTCATGGACGAAGACGCCGCGGCGTACTTGGGCGCGGGTGGATCCGAGCTTCGAAAGGACGTCCGCGGCAACGTTGTTGTCGCGAACGATGTGGTGGAACTCGAGACCATAGAATTTGTTCTCGAGCTTGCGGACTTCTAGGCGCAGGCGTCCATGTTCTCCTTGTTGCGGTCCCGGGACTTGTTGACTTGGTTGATGACCACCGCGGAGTCGCCGTAGACTAGTAGCCGCTTGATGCCAAGTGAAGCCGCGAGGCGGAGCCCGTGTAGGAGGGCTTCGTACTCGGCTTCGTTGTTTGAGACCTTCCGGAAGATGCGGGACGTACTTGAGTTGTTCGCCCGTTGGGGAGATCGGGGGTACCCCCGCGCTCGCGCCCTCGAGGTTGAGTGAGCCGTCGAAGTACATCACCCAATGCTCGGTCGCACGATGGGAGTAGGTAGCCGGTTCTCCCGCCACTCGCCATGAAGTCGACTAGAGCCTCGCGACTTGATGGCCGTGCGTGGCTTGAAGTCGATGGTGAGGGCGCCGAGCTCGACGACCCCATTTGGAGATTCTTCCGGTGGGCGTCCGGGTTCCTCGGGATGTCGCCGAGCGGGTAGTCGGTGACGACGGAGACCGAGTACTCCCGGAAGTAGTGTCGTAGCTTCCGCGAGGTGATGAGTAGAGCGTACGGAGAAGCTTCCGCACGGCCGGTAGCGAGCCTTGGACTGCGATAGAACCTCGCCGACGAAGTAGACTGGGCGCTGGACCGGGTAGGCGTGGCCGTCTTCCCCGCCGCTCGACAACGATGGCGCATCGACCACGTGAGTAGTCGCGGCGAGGTAGAGCGATGGGCGCTCGCCCTTGTAGGGAGCCGTGAGGACCGGGGGCTTCGACAGGAAGTCCTTGAGCCGGGCAAGGGCTTGGTCCGCCTCTCGCAGTCCACACGAACTTCTCGTGGTGCTTGAGTAGTTTGAAGAAGGGGAGACCCCGTTCTCCTAGCTTCGAGATGAATCCGTTCAATGCCGCCATGCACCCCGTCGGCTTTCGGACGTCCTTGATGCTCGTGGGAGCTTTCATGCTCGGTGATGGCGGAGATCTTCTCGGGGTTGGCTTCGATGCCGCGTTGGCCGATGATGAAGCCGAGTAGTTTGCCCGAAGGTACGCCGAAGACGCACTTGTTCGGGTTGAGCTTCCCGGCGGTACTCGCGCGCCGATGCGAAGGTCTCTTCAAGGTCGTTGATGAGGGTACCGGAGTCCCCGGTTTTGACAACCACGTCATCCACGTAGGCCTCGACGTTCTTGTTGAGTTGCCGCTTGAAGCAGGCCCGGATGGCCCGTTGGTAAGTAGCGCCGGCGTTCTTCAACCCGAAAGACATGGTCGTGTAGCGAGACGCGCCAAACGGGGTGATGAACGCGGTCTTCTCCGGTCTTCCTCCTTGATTGCGATCCGGTGGTACCGGAGTAGCGCCGAGGAAGCAGAGCAGTCGCGGCCCGCCGTGGAGTCGATGACTTGATCAATCCGCGGCAACCCGAAGGGGTCCTTGGGGCGAGGCTTGTTGAGGTCGGTGTAGTCGACGCACATCCTCCACTCGTTCGAGTTCTTCTTGCGGACGAGGACGGGGTTGGCGAGCCACTCAGGATGGAAGACTTCTCTGATGAAGCCGGCGGCGAGTAGCTTGGCGAGCTCCTTCTTGATGGCATCCCGTCTGTCGTCGGCGAAGCGTCGGAGGTGTTGTCGTTTGGGGGTGGCCTTTGGGTCGACGTTCGGGCGGTGCTCGATCGGCTCCCCCGGGCACTCCTGGCATGTCCGTCGGCTTCCACGCGAAGATGTCGCGGTTAGCCCGAAGGAAGCCGATGAGCGCGTCTTCCTATTTGGGGTCGAGGCCGGCCCCGATGGTGGTAGTCTTGGTGGGGTCGCCCTCGTTCCGAGGTCGACCGTCTTGGTGAGCACCTCCTCGGGTGGCCGAGGCTTGTTGGCGCGTCGTCGGACTTCTCCGGGATGTCGAGTTCGCTTGTAGCAAGCTTCTTCGACGCGGCGTAGACCTCCATCATTGGGGTGGGTACTTGATTTGTCGAAGCAATCACCACGGCCTCCGTATCGCGGTCGTGAGAGATCTTCAAGTCCCCTTGGAGGGAGAGTACGCCGGTGGGCTTGGCATTTTGAGTACCAAGTATGTGTAGTGGGGCACCGCCATGAACTTGGCGATGGCCGGTCTGCCGAGGATGGCATGGTAGGAAGTCTCGATATCCGCGACCTCGAACTTGATGTACTCGGTGCGGTAGTTGTCGCGAGACGCCCCGAAGGTAACCGCGGTACCACCGAGCCCGGTGGGATAGCCGCGTTGCTCCGGGACAATGCCGTAGAAAGGCATGCTGCTCTTGTTGAGCATGGGGGTGACGTCAAGGTTCATCTTCCTGAGAGTCTTGGTGAAGAGGACGTTGAGCCCGCTTCCGCCGTCGATGAGCACCTTGTTGAGCTTAGAGCCCGCCACTGTTGGTTGCAGGACGAGAGGGAAGCGTCCTGGTTCGGAGAAGCTGGTCCATTGGTCCGCGCGGGAGAAGGTGATGGGCGTCTCTGACCACCTGAGAGGGGTCATAACCGCTGGTTCAATGGACATCACTTCGCGGCGAGTAGCCTTCGCTCCCGCCCGCGGGGTAGTCCGCCGAAGAGGACGTTGACGGTCTTCTCGGGTTCTTGGAAGTCGTCGCCGTCCTTCTTCTTGTTCTTCTCGATCGTGAGGGTGCGGTGGCTCCCGGCGTGTCCTTGAGCGCATGCCCGAGCCGGTAGCACCGCTCGGTGGTGTGGTTGCCGTTTGGATGCCACGGGCACTTCTCCTTCGGCGGGTCTTTAAACCCGCCGGAGTTCTTCTTCGAGTTCCCTTTCGGAGGGCGCCCGGATAGCCGCGACGGTGTTGTCGGCTTGCGCTTGCGGTTGGAACCCGAGAAGTTGTTGTTGTTGTTGTTGTTGTTGCGGCCGCCTTGGTTTGGATTGCTTGCTGCCGCCGCCACCTTGGTTCTCGCTTGGACTTGCCGCGGATGGCGTCGTACTTGGCGTTGGCCTTGTCCTCTTCATCCGCCCGGACGTGATCATGTCCTTGAGGTGGGGAATGGACTCGGGACGGCGCCGGCCGAAGTCCTCGAAGGTGCGGCGATGGTAGAGCCCGTCCCGGAAGAGGTCGATGACCTCCTTGTCGGTGGACGTCCACGACGGTAGCGCGCTTGTCGAAGAAGCGGCGCATGTATTTGCGGAGGGTCTCGCCTTGTTCCCGCTTGATCATGGCAAGGTCCATGCGAGTACCCGAACGGCCCATGGCGCCCGCGAAGTTGCTTGTGAATTGCTCCTTCGGTCGGTCCCACTTGTCGATTGAGTGCTTGTCCGGCCGACTCAAGCCACGTGAGTGGGGCTTGGTCCAGGCGAAGGGGAAGTAGAGGCACTTGGTGTCGCCGTTGCCGCCGCCGTTCTCGATGGAGAGAGCGTAGCATCGGAGCCACCGGATGGGATCCCGCTTCGCGTCGTATTTGGTGATCCCCAAAGGCTTGAACTTGTCGGGGAGGAGCGAGGTTGCGAAGCCGGGGGTGAGAAGGCGGGGGAAGCCGTCGCCTTCGGCGGCGGTCGTCGACTTCTTCTCGCCGCAACTCTTCGATTCTCCTCGGCGAGCATCGTACCCGCCGTGAGAGGCGCCGGAGGCGTGGCTATGCGCGTGGCCGCGGCCGCCGCGGCCGCCGCCGCCTCCGGCTTTCTTGTTGGCTCCGTGGTTGGAGCCGCCGCCGCGCCGCCGCCGCCGGCCGTCGGGGTCGTCGCCGCCACCACCGGCCGGGAGCACGGTGGGGGACGACTTCTCGGTTGACGTTGTCTTGTCGTGAGGGTCCGCCGGCGGTGGAGCGTCGACGGTTTGGTTCGGTCGGGATGTCGCCTCGAGTACGGTTAGGACCGAGGTCAACACCGCGACTAGTAGCCTCGTTGTCGCGAGGCTTGGCTTGGAGAGGTTGGGCGACTCTCTTGTCGACCCGCATGAAGTAAGCTTCCTCGGCCGAGCTTGGCGATGACTTCTCCGGCCCGTATGCCCCGAGCTCGCCGTGCGATCGCTCGTGATCGACATGAGGCACCGCTCGGAGTGGTGTGAACTCGCTCTCTCGGCGCGAGAGCTTCCGCAAGGTTGCGGATGGGGAGGTTGTCTCCGAGCCGCCGGCGTCGTTCGTTGCGCTTCCCCGTTACGTTCGCGCCGGGCGTCCCCGCCGGCGTCGGTCTCGTCCGCGGGGGCATCGACGGACGCCTCGTCCGTGGAGATGTCCTCCAAGTACTTGTCTGCGGCCGTGCCTGAGGTTCCCGGGGTGTCGCCGGCAGCCATGAAGACTTGACGATCAGGGGTACCCAAGCTTGGCTCAGAAGGTGCCACCTCAGTTGGTGTGCTTGAGTCAGCTTGGGCTAGTGGTGTTCCCTCCTGGAACGGTAGCGAGTCGATGTAGGCGACGTAGCGTGAGTCCTTTGTCGCCTCGGCAGAGTTTGCGGTCCGGCCGCAGACGTATCTCCCGGCCGGCGTTGATCTTATAACCACCCCGCAGGCCGGCCCCGACAAGGGAAGCTCGGAGGAGTTGTCTTCGGACTCGGGCTCCTCGGGGTCCGACCCGAAGTCGAACTCGTAGTCCGGGTTCGAGAAGAACTCGAAGAGAGGGCCGGAGTCCAAGACGCGGTTGGAGACGGCGTCGGAGTCCGAGTTGTACTCGGTTGCGGGCTCCTTGCCGCCCGTCGTGGCGTAGAAGCCTCCGTGCGGGCCCGGCCGGGGAACGCGAGGGCCACGCACGGAGCGCCGACGTGGAGAGGGGACCGCTCGCGATGGCCGAGGAGCCGGCTCGCATGCGATGGCCCATGGCGACGTCGGGTTCGAGTTGGAGACGGACTCGAGCTCGAAGTCGGCGTGGAGGTTGGAGAGCGAAATTTCGCCGAACTTGCCGGCGAGCTTGCCCATGACAACTTCGGGAAGCGTCACAAGGCGTCCGTCCTCGAGTCGGGTTGCATGATCAAGCGGCGCTGGAAAGAGCCCGCGCCATCGGCAGTGCGGCACCCAAGCTCCGAAGACGAAGGTGTCGCCACGGTTGAAGGCGACGGTTGGCTTGATGTGAACGAAGCCGTCGAGTTCGCCATGTGATCTCGAGCGAGATCCCCTACCTGGCGCGCCAGTGTCGGTGTTTTGGACCGGCAACCTACTACGGGGAGTACCCGAAGTAGATGAATGTGACTCGCCGAGATCGGTAACTCGAAGGAAGAGGCACGCGACACACAATTTAGACAGGTTCGGGCCGCGAGGTGCGTAATACCCTACGTCCTGTATGCTTTGCGTAGCTCGGATTGATAGGGCACGATTACACGATGGTGCAATGGTGCGCCGTGAGTTGGATGAGGTGAGGTTAGGTCGAGGTGATCCTGGGATCGGTCCCTCGCCCCGCCTTATATAGTCGGGAGGCGGGGTTACAAGTCGGAGTAGGGAAGGAGTACTAGTCGAGTACGTCTAGGAGACCTCTACACGGTGCGGAACATGTACGAGAGTCCTATCCGAGTACTACTCCTTTCTTTGTCCTTGTGCTCCACGCCTTCGGATGCCGTGTAGCGCAAGTCGGGTAGTCCCGGGGGCCCACCGAGTAGTCGGTCCCGGTACCCACCGAGGTAGTGGGCCCGGGGAGGTCCATACGACACTCTCCGGCCCAACCACCAGAACCACGATCTCCAGAAACAAACCTCGCACCTGTACGAGCCCGAAACCCACACTGTTGCCTGTCCAGGCCTGCACCGGTCTAACCGGTGCCCCTCACCGGTCTGACCGGAGTAGCCTGGGCAGCAGCACCTCTAACAGCCTTCCGCTCTCCCCAAGCCCGAACTGTCCTCACACTCGCCTTGGCCCTGGGCATCTGCACACGAGGCTCAAGTACACCATCGAAAGGGTGGTACTTGTCCTTGTTAGCCCACTCCTTCGCCATTCTCTCCTCACGCTTCCTCTTGAAGCAAAACTCATCCTTATGGCCATCTCTCCCACAATAGCCACAATGAAACCTCACAAGCTTAGGTTTAGGCTTGGGTTGGGGCTGCTCACTTGGTTTCTCTCCACTCGACTTCTCCACCGGTTTCTCTTCACTAGCCTTCTCTCTCTCTTTACCAAAGAACACTTTCCCGGAAATACTCACAAACTTGATAGGCTTTTCGAGATCATTTGTTGGTGTAGGAAACACGGGTGGAGCTGTGGTTGTGTCTAGTCGGTTCCTAAGATGGTTAGGTTTAGGAGGGAAATCATTTTTGTGGTGGGTTTTTGGTGGCTCTGGGATATTCTCTCCACTTCCCTCACCAACCATGTTTGCCCCAAGTCCCTCACCATCCTGCCTCTTAAATGCCTCGATCATCATCCTCAACTGAGGCTCATGACCAGACAACCAACCCATCAACTTTCTCAGCTCATCATTCTCATCCTGCAAGCGATCAACATAATGCGCAAGTTCCAAATTCTTCAAAGCATGCATTTCACAGGTAGAGCAACATATAGGAATTGGTTCTTTCAGCTTAGCCTCAAGGGAAGCAGTGTAAGCATGCATCTCATCAATCTTAGCTTGTAAAACAGGGCAATAAGTGCAAGCACCTAGCAAAGCAGGTCTAGATTTAAGCTCAGCCACTTCAACCCTAAGCACATCTAGTTCCTCACACTTGGAGGCATGCTTCTCCTTAAACAAAGCAAGATCAGCAAGAAAAATGGAGCAATCAGTACAATCAACCTCATCCGAAACAACAGGGCTAGCCTTAAGGGAATCAATCTCAAGCTTGCTATCAAGAACCTGTGTTTCTAGCTCAGCCACTCTAGTCCTAGCATCCTCGAGTGAAGCCCTAAGCTCTTTTATCATTTTCTTGGCCTCTCTAAGCATGTCATCATGGTTATCAAGCAACGAGCCAAGCCTATCATTCTCCTGGCACAAGAAGGTAAGTTCATCACGCACCTCGTCGTCGGAATCAGAGTCCGAGTCGCTCTGTGTGCTCTTCTTGCTGCCAGAGCTTAGCGCCATGGTGCAGAAGCTGTCTCTAGCGAAGCAGCTCAGCCCGCTCAGGTTCTTGGACGACTTCCAGCTCTTGTGACGATCACCTTCGTCTTCACTGCTGCTCGAGCTCGAGGTGGAGTACGCGGAACTGGAGTCAACGTCGCTCGCTCCAACCATCGGTCGGGCCTTGCCTCGGCTCTCCTTCTTCCCCGATCGTCGCTCGTCTTTGTGCTTGTTCTTGTGCTTGCTCTTGTGGTCACACCTCGACCGGTACTTGCCATCTGTCCTTGGCTTGTGCTTGTAGCCATCCTTATTCTCGACCTTCTCCGGACAGTCGGTGACGAAGTGTCACTGCTTGCCGCACTGGAAGCATGTCCTCGTGTTCCTCCTCATGTTCACCCGGTTCTCGTGCAGCCTCTTGAACCTCCTCGTCAGCAACGCCAGCTCGTCCTCTCCAAGCACATCGAACTCCTCATCTGGCATAGACATCAAAGAGGACAAAGAGAACATCCTGGTGGATGGGTTAGTGTTAGCCTTTCCTTTCGAACCACCAACGAGGGTGAGACTATGGGAATCAGTCAGACCCTCGAGCTTGGCAGTCATGCCCCTATCCACCTCAATCGACTTGAGCTTCGAGAACAGCTCGTTCACCGTCAGAGTGTCATACTTCTCCGACTCCACAATGGCCTCGAACTTTCCGCCCCAGATTGTACGATCCAAAGAGTGTAAGAGCTTGACAGCTCTATCATGATCATCGTACGGGAGCACGTCCACATTGGCCCTCATGTTGTTCACAACCACCGTGAACCTCTGAAACAAGGCATCGATGGACTCACCGGGGAGATGAGTGAAGTTCTCGTACTCTCTCCGTAGGTCGCATACATTCGTGCCTGAACCTGGGAATTCCCAACATGAGCCTCCTTCAACACCAACCAGATTCTACAAGCCAAGTGCTCGGTGTGCACCTGATCGAACTCAGGCTAACACAAAGCACGAAACAAGTAGTCGACCGCCTTATTGTTGGCGTCGAACATGTCCCTCGATCCTGGAGCAAGGAAGTTCATCAGCTGGACATAGCCTGTGTCCACCGTGACATCCCAAAGGATCTGACCCTTTCCTCGGAGAAACGTTGCCATCCGCTTACTCCACATCTGGTAGTTCTTGCCATCGAAGTGTGGAGGACTCGAACCCCGTTCCTGGTACGCCATCCTTGGATCTTAGACTGGTTAGAGTCAATAAAGACCCGAACCGGCTCTGATACCACTTGAAGGACCGATATGGCGAACCAGAGGGGGGGGAGTGAATGGGAGCCGATAAAAATTCTTCTCGAAGGAGATGAAAACTCCAGCAAGATGAATACGGCTTCCAACACACGTCTCCGACTCACTACCCAAATTGGCCAAGTCCACGTAGCCACTGAAGTGCTACTGAACCTAGGAACCAATACACAACCTTCCGACCCGAGAACGCATCGGAACACCAAACCTCGAGTCCACTGACCAACACCGGTCAGACCGGTGAGCACCACCAGTTAGACCGGTCCCTGCTGGTGAAACTTGGCGACTTCCAGAGTGGCTCCACACCGGTCAGGACGGTGAGACACACCGGTCAGACCGGTCACAGCCAGAAAGCCCCAAAGCATCAAACAGGCCAACCGAGCTCCAAACCGACCCAAACTCGAAACAGCCCCAACACAGGACAACAGCAAACACACCCAGACGTTCACCCGAGCAAAATCCCACCAAGGGTTGCACCGGTCAGACCGGTCAAGAGCACCGGTCAGACCGATGTAGCCTGGGCAGCTCGGGATGAACAGCACCCGCGGGTCAACTCCTCCAAATCCAAGCCTTGATCTCCCGAATCGCTCCACAGGCTTGGACAAGACTTTTGGGACAATAGGAACACCTCATGAGGAACCACGCCGAATCATCTATACATGCCACAAAGGTTCATACATGGTCTAGCTTGCCGCCCGATCATCCAACCCTTTCACAAGATCTCATCATGAAGCTCTCAAGCTAGTCCTATAGAAATCCTAAGAAAATAGGAAGGAAAAAAATAGGAAAGCAAATGAACTAGGGTTCCAAGAGATTGGTTGCCATCCTCTCACCTCATGGGTTATATGGAGGCAACCGAAAGTCTAAACTACCCTTACTTAATAACTAGAGATACAAGCCCCTTGAGGGCGGTTTTGGAAGTCTTCTGATTTTTCCATCGGACGGATGCCCGGCGACCGCAACCTGCTTAGCCTCGACGCAAGCCTTGCGATCCCGATGCGTGTCCTCCGCTTCGAAGATTTCAGACTGCGTCGTCGCACACCGGTCAGACCGGTGCTCCACACCGGTCAGACCGGTCAGACCGGTCTGGAGCTGCTGCATCTCCGTCTTCGGTTCTTCGGTCTTAGCTTTGTGGATCGACCAAGGAACCCAGTGGTTTTCTGGTGAACCACCGGAAACCCCGCGAACTCGGTGTAGCCTCCGCCAATCTCCACTCATGACTCGGCCCCCCCATAGTCCCGGCTCGACCTTGGTTTTGAGGCTCAACCAAGAAACTGTCCATGACTTCATCTTGCTGTTCATGCCAGCATGCGGCCCGCACTTGACCCCGCTGGCCACTGGGTCCCTCGAACGAAGCCTACTTGTCTTCTCCACACTTGGAGGCCTCACCGGCGACGACCTTTCGCTCTTGTCCTTCACTTGCACCAACACCAGTCAAGCCGCAACCTGCACCTGCAATACTTAGCTAAGAATCAGTCCACACAACGTTGTCAATCACTCATCACACAAGGAAGCGACCATCCACCGGTCCTTGAACCACACATGGTCCTCACAGAGACGACTTGGTTGCGGGGTCTTCAGCACCGGATGATCCGACGGACCGTCGGTGCATAGCGTCGGAGCAGCTGTGTCAAAGAATCTCAACGGCTAAGTGACGCGGGTGGGGCACCAGATGAACCGACGCCCTGGAAAAGCTTAGCATCGGTTCATTCGACGCTTACTTTTTGAGTGGCCGTTAGCCAACGGCTAGTTTGATGTCTTGGGCTATTTATACCCCCTCCACTCACCCATTTGAGGTTGCCGTATTGTGTGGAAGTGCAGAGGAGTTCAAGACACATTGAAGATCATATCAAATCCATCCAAGTGCTTATTTGCTCATCCTTAGACTTGCATATGCTTTGTGTATGTGCTTAGTGCTAGGCTTAGCTTAGAGTTGAGTGAGTGAAAGGTTGTGCCAACCTTGTGAGGTGATTCTTGAGTAAATCAAGTTGTACAAGGTTCGCCGGAAGCCTTGGGGCCTAAGTGGCTCACCGGCAATCGTCATCGACCCTCCGGCTTGTTGTGGAGTGGCGAGGACACTTTGTGCGGGGGATGTGGAGACCCCCTTCCTTGGTGGAGAAGCTCCTTAGTGGAGGCGGCATCAAGGTGACCAAGGGAGCTTGGCAAGTGCTTAAGTGGCTAGCCTTTGTGGCGAGTCAAGTGGTGCTCTTGGGAGAGACTTGGTGACCAAGAAGCAATACTCTTGTGTGAGTGCTTCAACAACGTGGACTAGGGCTGGCTTAGTGCCTACCGATACCACGGGATAAATCGCGTGTCAAGAGTTTGCTTCCTCTCATCCCCTTTACGTTTCCGCATTTACTCTATTGCATCTTTGCTTGCCTTTACTTTCCTAGAGTAGTATCATGCTAGGAATGACTATAGGTTGCAAACCTTGTTTTGGGATGGGAGTTTCACATTAGAACAATCCTAGTTGCAACTCTAGATAGTGAAGCGTCCCCTCATCAGAGGTGACTAAATGTGACACAAATACCAGTCCCAGGAGGCTGGTAGCACATTTATTACAACAGGTGGAATCAGTCTTTTACATTACGGTTACAGAAAGGGCACGGTAATGCCAACGCTACAATGAACAACACAAACGCTAGCGACCACACTACGATAGCAAAGGCTTCCATAGCCTCCTCAGAGTACCACACCATGGAAGCTTTAGGTAGGGCCCCGGTACACAGGCACGGTTGGGTGTAGGGCAGTGACCTACTCAACGTCTTCTGGGATGTAATCGGGATCCTCCTCTGTAACATGGTTAGTAAAACAAGAGTGAGTACATACGTACTCAGCAAATCCAACCCCACCCGCGGAGGGGCTTATAAGCAGTATCATGCATATGGTATAACAAGGATCAGATTAAGGTTTATTTTGCAAACTCACCCATGCAGGGGTTTATTTCAAAAGGGTTTTCGCAAATCATTGTGGTAACCAAAGTGACTCAACTGTTTTGAGTAAAACCACTGTGGAACTACCGGACTTCCCGTCCGTCGTAGCCCGTGCACACGGCCACACTCTTCACCCGTAAAACAACTCACGCCAGAAAACATCCCATCCCAAACACTAGTTTTTGTGACCACACCGTGACTCGTCCAATACCGTGGACACGGCTATTCGAATAGGTTTGACACTCGCGGAGGTTGTACATCTTTACCCACAAGTAGGGTACCGTCACACGGACACCTCAGCGCCGGTACGGATCCTATCATAGCCATTACCCACCTTAGCTAACACTACGAGCCACCACGGAAGCACCCAAGGGGTTATCCCACATAACCAGGGCGTACCTCACACAGAGCGTACCCCTACTCCTTGGTCTCCCGCCGCTCACCCGCACACCAGATGGCAAGTAGTTTAACTAGTGGGGTTTATGCTAAGCCGTTGCCACATACAACGGTCGAGTGGTTGTACGATCATTTGGGTCAGGTGAGATGTCACGCAACCCGGTCCTTAACCGACAAGATGGACAACTCCCAACACGCTCAACCACACAGGTACGAGCTCACCCATACTCCTGACACACACGTCCATCCCGTCTACCCAGTCCTTTACTCATTTCCCAAACATATCCCATTTCCATTTTTAAAGCACTCACACATTTTGAAAGCACTCACACATTTTAGAGCAATCATTCAGGCCAAAACAAGGTTCAATCATGGCAATCAAGGGTGGCTATCCTACCATGTTTTGCAGTAAGAACGATATGCAATTTATAAAATGGGTATAGGGTATATTTATAAAACTAGGACAGAAACATGCATCCAAGGATGAGGGTGAACTTGCCGTCTTCGAAATCTTCGGGGAGTGCTGGCTCGGCGTCCGGGACCTCGGGCTCCTGCTCGCAGTAGTCGGCTCCGACCTCCGGCTCGGGGTACCTTACTCCGTCTACTCCGTCGGCTAAGGCGTACACACACACACAAGCAAACAAGTAGTATTAGCACACATGTCTCCGGCCGAGCTCGGGGAGTGGGAAGTGAGCGGAGGAGGGGTATATATAGATGCGGTAGGGTTTGGTATTAACCGAGAAGGAAAGGCGGTTATGAGAAGGGGCTAGGTTAGGGGGGTATAGATATTAAGGACCTTCTTGGTAATTTTTATTAATAGTAAAAAGGGTGTTTATGCTAATCTAAACTAAGTTAGGGTCATTTTGTAGTTTATCCTAGGGTATAATAGTGTTTAACTCTTGATTAACCCTTAACTCAGGGACTTATTTGGAAAAATGAAGGGAAATAAGAAGGGAGGCTCGGTCTTGAGGCAATAGAGGAAAAAACGGGGGGGGGTTCTTGGCAATTTGCCATCTCCTTCTTCCCCGGCTCGCGGCGGCCGGAGGCGGGGGCGGCTCGGCGGCGGCGGCTCGCCGGCCTCCCGGCCACGGCCGCGGCCGGCGAGAGGGGGGGAGAGGCGAGAGGGCGACGGGGGGAATTCTCCTCCCCTACTCACCTTGGGCTAGGACGCGGTGTGGAGGCGGATCGGCGGCGGCGGCGGACCGGTGGTGTTGGCCTACGGTGGTGGCTCGGTGTGGTTGTGCGGCGAGGCAATGGAGGGTTGCGGTGGCTTGGTGGTGCGGCGAGGACGGGCGGGGCTATTTATAGCCGGAGTGAGGTCGGTTCGGGAAAGATTTTTTGTGCACACGGCGCTCCGGCGAGGTCGACTTCCGGCGAGCTCGAGCACCTTCGCGAGGCGGCGACCGGTGACAAGATTGCTCGGGCGGCGGCGGCGGGTCAACTCTTGCCGTCGAGGGGACGGTTCGGCGTGTGCGGCGAGGGGGGGGGGGGGGGGGGTCGGCGGCTGCGCGGCGGCGGGGGCGCGGTGGTGCGGGCGGCGGCGGCCGACGGGTCGCGTCGCGGGGCCGTCCCGCGGCGCGGCGCGGAGGTGGGCGGCACGGTGGCGTGCCGAGGGGGGTGGCGTGGTCGGCGCGGGCGCGCGGCCCGGGGTCCCCGGCGCACGCGCGCGCGCGCGGGCGTCCCGGGGGCCGGCCGCGGGAGGAAGGAGGAGGAAAGGAAGGAGAGAGAAGAAAGAAGGGGAAGGAAAAAGAAAAGAAGAAAAAGGAAAAAGGGGAAAAAGAAGAGAAAAGGAAAGAAAAATGGGAAAAGAGGGGAAAAGAAATTGAGAAAAGTTTTAGAAGATTAGAGAAATTTGTTAGGAAAATAGGGGAAGGGTTTTGTGAGGTTTTTCCAATTTCTCGGGCGTCGGCGTGATTTTCGGGCCGGCGGTGACGGTGAGGCGGACCGGCTGGCGGGACCGCGGCGGGCGCGGGATTCCCGGCCGGTGGCCGACCGCGGCGTTGGGAAGGTGCGCGGGGCGTGACCGAGGTGCGGTGCCGGCGGAAATCACGGCACGCGCGTCGGGGAAAGAGAGAGAGAGAGAGAGAGAGAGAGAGAGAGAGAGAGAGAGGAAAAACAGTGGCTAGGTTTTGAGCTCGGCGGGTCAGTTTTGAAAATACGCATGATTTAATAGGTGATTTATTTAGAGCTAAAAACGCGGGCGTTACAAACCTACCCCACTTAAAATGAATCTCGTCCTCGAGATTCTGCTAAGTCTCGAATAGGTGGGGAAATTCCTTCCTCAGTGCATCCTCTCGTTCCCACGTAGCTTCTTCCACCCCGTGTCTACTCCATTGGACTCTGCACACCCGTACTTCGGTCGTCCTTGTCCGCTTGACCACAGTGTCTAAGATCTTGACAGGCACCTCCTGGTACCTAAGGTCTGGGCCGTAGATCGATGGTCTCCACTGGTACTCGCTTTTCTTCCAAAACCTTCAAACATCGGCGTAGGCCGAGAGATGTGGAACACCGGGTGTATATCCGCCATTTCCTCGGGTAGCTCCGGTCGATACGCTATCGCTCCGACTCTCTTGAGCACTTTATACGGGCCGATGTACCGAGGGGCCAACTTCCCGTGCACTTGAAATCTTCGAGTCCCTCGGATAGGTGAAACCTTGAGGTAGACGAAGTCTCTCGGGTTGAAGCTCGCTTCACGCCTTTTCTTGTCTGCGTAGCTCTTCCGTCGGGACCGAGCGGCTTTCAACTTTTCTCGGATATCAGCTACTCGCTCCTCGGCTTCCTTTATAAGCGCGGGCCCAACCAGGGCACGCTCTCCTACTTCTGACCACATCAGGGGTGTCCTGCATTTTCTCCCGTATAGTGCTTCGAATGGCGACATTCCCAGACTTGCTTGGTAGCCATTGTTGTAGGAAAATTCTGCATATGGCGGGCTCGCTCCCAATCTTTGCCATAGGTGAGGACGCGAGGCTCTCAACATATCTTCCAAAATTTGATTCACCCTTTCGATGCCGCCCGTCCGTCCGGGGGTGGTATCTTGAGCCGAAGTCCGCCTTGGTGCCCATGGCCTTGTGCGGGCTTCTCCCGAACCTAGAGGTGAACTGGGTCCCTCTCGTCCGAGACTATTCTCGCTAGGCACTCCATGCGGCTTCACTATATTTTCTATGTAGAGTTTCGCCAATTTCTCTCCACCATAAGTGGTCCGTACGGGTAGAAAGTGAGCGACTTTAGTGAGTCGATCCACGATCACCCATATGGAGTCATGTCCTTTACGAGTCCTTGGCAACCCTACTATGAAGTCCATACCTATCTCGTCCCACTTCCACACCGGATTGGTAAGGGTTGCAACGATCTGTGAGCTTCGATGTTCGGCTTTGATCCTCGACAAGTGTCACAATGGGCGACGAACCGTGCAATGTCTGCCTTCATTCCGTTCCACCAATACTTCGCTTTAAGTCCATGTACATCTTGGTGGATCCCGGTGTATGGAGTACGCCGAGTTGTGTGCCTCATCCATGATGGTCTCGTCGAAAATCTCCACCTTCGGGCACGCATATCCTGTTCTTGTACCACGGTGCCTTGGTCATCTACCCCGAAGTCGGGGGCCTTGTTCTCTCCGGTGTGCTTGCGGATCCTCATTAGATCCTCGTCGGCTTCTTGGGCCTTCGGATCTTCTCTTCTAGGGTAGGCTGGACACTCAGCTGGCGGACGTAACCTCGGGGGACGATGTGCACGTTGAGTCGGGCCATCTCCTCTTGCAACTGGGCACTCTTGGGTGCCGCCTTCTCGTAGGTTTTCCGGCTTAGAGCATCTGCTACCACATTGGCCTTCCCCGGGTGGTAGTGAATTTCCAGATTATAGTCCTTGACTAGCTCTAGCCATCTTCTCTGCCTTAGGTTCAGGTCGGGCTGGGTGAAGATGTACTTTAGACTCTTGTGGTCGGTGAAGATTTCACACTTGTTCCCGATCAGATAGTGTCTCCAGATCTTCAGGGCATGCACTACGGCCGCAAACTCCGGATCATGGGTGGGATAGTTCGCTCATGGGGTTTGAGCTGACGGGAGGCGTATGCCACTACCTTCCCATCTTGCATGAGCACACATCCCAACCCCTCGTCGGGAGGCGTCGCAATATACGACAAAGTCCCGTTGAATGTCCGGCGGGGGTTAGCACCGGGCCGTGGTCAACCTCTTCTTCAACTCTTGGAAGCTTCTTTCGCGAGCCTCGGTCCGGTTAAACTTCTTCTCTTTCTTAAGCGGCTCTCGTCATGGGCCGGCGATCTTGGAGAATCCCTCGATAAACCTCCGGTAGTACCCGGCTAAACCTAGGAAACTCCCCGATCTCACTTACGTTGGTGGGTTGCGCCGCTTGGAGACCTCGTCTCAACTTTCCCGGGGTCTACGGCTACTCCTTCTGCAGTCAATATGTGCCCAAGGAAGGATATCTTCTCTAGCCAGAATTCACATTTGCTGAACTTGGCGTATAGCTTGTGTGCCCTCAATTTTCCCAGTACCACTCGAAGATGTTGTTCGTGCTCCTCCACGCTCTTGGAATAAACAAGTATGTCGTCAATGAAGACCACGACAAACTTGTCCAGCTCTTCCATGAACACCTTATTCATGAGGTTCATGAAGTATGCTGGTGCATTGGTTAGTCCAAAGGACATCACCGTGAACTCATATTGCCCGTAGCGAGTGACAAAGGCAGTCTTGGGGATGTCACTTTCCCTGATCTTGAGCTGGTGGTACCCTGATCTTAGATCCACCTTCGAGAAATACTTGGCTCCCTTCAGTTGGTCAAACAGGTCATCTATCCTGGGAAGAGGGTACTTGTTCTTAATAGTGACCTCGTTCAGCGAGCGATAGTCCACACACATCCTCATGCTCTTATCCTTCTTTTCCACGAAAAGCACTGGGGCTCCCCATGGTGATGAGCTTGGTCCGATGAACCCACTTCGCCGGAGCTCGCTAGCGCTTCTTCAATTCCGCCAACTCGGGGGCCGCCATCCTATAGGGCCTCTTGGCTATGGGCGAGGTTCCGGGGATAAGGTCGATCACGAACTCTATGTCCCCGTCCGGTGGCATTCCGGGGAGCTCTTCGGGGAACACATCCGGGTATTCTCGTACTACGGGACATCTTCTATGGACTTGGCTTCTATGTTGAAAACCATTATATCCGGCTCGTGTCCCCGGTGTGGCGGTCACTTGTATCCCGTCCGGGTTGGTCGGGTGCACTACTTTATCGGCGCGGCTTATGAGGCCATGGTGTTGGCTTAACCGGTCCATACCAAGGATCACATCTATCCCCTTGGATTTCGGTACTACCGGTCTCGCTAGGAACTCTACCCCACTTAAAATAATCCTTACCCGGGGCATCCCGGTTGACGCTAATGTCACCTCCGGCGTTCGAGTTATTAGGGGTGCTTTTAGTAGTACCGTGGGTATGCTATGCTTTTCCACAAAGCTTGAGGATATGAATGAGTGTGATGCTCCCGAATCGAACAAGATGGTAGACAAAACCGAGCCGACCGGGAACTCACCGAGTACCACTCCTTGTGCTTCTTGTGCCTCCCCGCGCATTGATGTGATTCACCCGGCGCGTCCATACGACCGCCGGGGCCGCCTCATCCGCCGGTTGTTGGGGTTGTTGCCGAAGCCGTTGTTGCTTTGCGCACCGGCATGCGGTTGGCTCCCGACGCAAGTGGCCTTGGTCCGTTTACCGAGTTGGAGTAGGTGGTGGTGGCCGGCTTTTTAGCATAGGGGCGATTGGCGATGAAGTGCCCCGTTTCCCGGCAGCTGAAACACACTCGGGAGCCGTTGTTGTTGTTGTTGGTAGTGAGTCGGCCGGTGTTGTTCCGTGGGGGCTTTATGGCATTCTGGTTGTAGGAGGGCTTGAACTGGGCTCTAGGGGCTTGTGAGCTTGTGGCTTGGGTTTGGGTTCTGTACTGCATCGGAGCTTGGAACCTGGACATGGGGTGTCCAAAGTTTCTCGGCCTCTGGGACCGCTCTTGCTGCTTGGCCTTGTGCTCCATGAATTTGCGCTTGTTCTCCTTCTTTTCTTCGGCCCTTGCTCTCTCCGTGAGGATCGCCATGTTCATGAGGGTATTAAAGTCCGGTAAATCGAGGAGTCGGCGGTGTCCTCGGTTCCGGAGTCAGCCCCTTCTTGAACATCTCTTGCTTTTTGGAGTCTTTATCCACCTCCTCGGGGGCATAGCGTGCCAGCTCTATGAACTGGTACGTGTACTCCTCCACGTACATGTTGCCTTGGCGGAGTTCGCGGAACTCATCTGCCTTCCGCTTCAGGGTAGCCTCTGGGATGTGGTAGCGGCGGAACTCCTCCACGAATTCATCCCATGTGATGGCGGAGGGATCCTTGGGCGCGGCGCGGTAATTCTCCCACCGAGGCTAGGGCCGTCCCGTGAGTTGGTGAGCCGCCGGAGAACCTTGTCATGGTCCTCGCAAAGGGAGGGGCTCCGGTCCCTCGGGATGGCTCTCGGCCAATCGTCAGCATCCAGAGGATTCACCGACCCGCTGAAGGTGGGCGGCTTAGTCCTGAGGAACTCGATCAGCTTCTCGTTCATGCTCATGGCACGGGGTCTCGGACGATTGATGGCATTGAAGATAGCCTCCATCAAGACCGTCTGGTTGGCCAAGACTTGAGCCAAGTCAATAGGAGGGGGCGGTGGCGGCAGGACCACGTTCTCTCCTCCTTCCTCATTTTGGTTAACTTCTTGTTCAGGGAGACGCTCCCTCCGATCGGCTTGCGATCCCTCAGCATCCGATCGGTGGGTCCTGACGGGGCGCCTGGAAACCATCTGTAAAGAAGCGGGTTTCTAAGAGATCTAGTTTTATGTGATGTTTAAGTGGATTGTAACGGATTTCTTTTGAAAAGGCAGGGTTTATTCTGCCTGTAAGCACACAACAAGCATACAAAGAAACAAACAAGCACAAACAAGTTTTTATTACAAACCAACGAGGAGGATACATCCCGACTACGCGGACACATTACACGACTAAAGGCTAAGGCGCGACTTGGACCAGTATGGCTTCATTCCCTGGGTCTTGGGGCGCACTACTCGCGAGGGGAGCTGTCTTCTGGGGTCGAGTGTTCTTCCAGCGGGATGAGCAGCTCGTCATCGTTTCCTCCTTCGGGGTCTCCGTTTTCCCCGAGGGCCGTGCCGCGGCCTTCGGTGGTAGCCGTTGGGGGTTCGGTGGATCGTTGGTGGTGCCGGTGGGACTTCTATGGCTCCTCCCCATCCTACCAGGGGTGTTCCCGAGCAGGACTTGAGGTTCTCCAATGGTCGGAACGGGCGTTCCGCCATGGGTCCATTCTTGCATGCGTTGGTCCCGGATCCTTCGAGGCTTTCCCCGGGCAACGGCTTCACCGCTTATGGGCCGCGGCGGTCCTTGCTTCGGCCTTGAGCCACTCGGACTTGGTGCATCCGCACCGTGACTTCGCCTTGCTCGGCCGGCCGATCCGTTCCTTCAAGTGTCCGGCCCGGTCATCAAAGAGCTTGTCCGGGGAGACAAGGTAGGCGACTATGTGGTATAGCGGGTCTTCTTGGTGGCGGCGTCGCTCCAAGTTCCTCATGCGGGCTTGCCAACCGGGGTCCCGATGGCGGGAGGGAAGTACCTCATCGGTGTGGGGACGAGGTGCTCTTCGTAGATTCGGCACGGGTAGCGGAGGGCTTTTCGAGGGCCAAGGGATAGGTATCCCGGTGTCGGAACCCCGTGGCGGTCACGCGCCACGGCTCGATGTTGGTGTGGCGGTTGCTTCTAGCGACGGAGAGGACCACTCTACGGCCGAAGAGTGTTGAGTTGCTCGTACTCTCTGCCGTAGTACCTAGGGCGCTCGCGTGATACCGAGGCGCTCCGGGGAGTGGATGAGCGGCGAGCAAAACCAGGCTCCTCCCGGCACACGCCTTGGGTCCATCCATCTTCCGCCATCCGAAAACAAAGATAGGGTTGAACGGGTTGTGGTGGGGTACAAGAGATGGATAACTTTATTTAGTAGGAAGGTTGGGGTACATCCTTCGGGGTACACTTATTATTACTAGGACTCGGTCTCTAGCCTAAACCCTAGTCTTATCCTCATGGTGACTCTTCCTCTAGCCGGATACGGCGCTTCTTTAGTGGGAGATCTTGCTCCAAGTATCTCATCTTCGGCTCCGGGTCCCTTTGTCCCAGAGGTTTCTTCGGGTTCTTCTTCCTCCAAGTCGGCTTCTCTTCTTCGCCTTCTACGTTCCTTTTGGAGCTCATCCCAAAACTTCTCCGAACGTTCTTTTTCCCCGAGGTAGTCTTGCGCCATGTTGTGTCGTTCAACTTCTCGCTATGGTTGTCTTTACCCTTTCTAGTTCTATCCTCTCGTTCTCGCTCTTTCCGCTCCGTCGATCCGCCGCTTCGCTTGCCGGGGCTTGCTCCCGATAAAGGTGGTCTAGGCCTCCGAGGTATATGGATAGGTGGGAGATCGCCTCTTCTAAGTCTTCTTCCTCTCGTTCCAAACCTCTCATGCGATCAATCCACGAGCGTCCTCTTCCTCCGAAGGTGGAAAGAATCCCATTGGAGTCCTTCGGAGGTGCCGTCTCGTAAACCACTCGTAGGCGACGCAGGCCTTCCGAGCGACCTTGGGGTAGGTGTCGGCAAAGCGAAAACCAGTGGCGTTGACGAACCATGGCTCAATGTCGGGGTAAAGCGTGCTTCTTCCCACAAAGATCAGCAGCTTACACCGAAGGGTGCCGAAGCGTTCGTACTCCCGGTAGACGAACTCTGGCGGGTCCCTTACTCCAACGCGCTCTAGGCTGAGTAGCAACAGGTTAGGGAGGCCAGGCTGGACGGGGCAAATTCCTCCGTTCCACTCGGGGTTAGGCATCTGGAAAACAGGCAAGAGTCAAGGTAAGGATTTGGGAAAAGGTGAGCTTAGCAAAGGAAAGGTTAGAGAGGGCCAGAGGAGGTCTCGTATCCTAGGGGTCATGTCCTACGGCCAACTCGCGGCTCGATACCACCCGAAGCGTCCCCTCATCGGAGGTGACTAAATGTGACACAAATACCGATCCCCGGAGGCCGGTAGCACATTTATTACAACGGTGGAATCGCTCTTTTACATTACGGTTACGTAAAGGGCACGGTAATGCCAACGCTACAATGAACAACACAAACGCTAACGACCACACTACGATAGCAAAGGCTTCCATAGCCTCCTCGCAGTACCACACCATGGAAGCTTTAGGTAGGGCCCCGGACACGAGCACGGTTGGGTGTAGGGCGGTGACCTACTCAACGTCTTCGGGGATGTAATCGGGATCCTCCTCTGTAACATAGTTAGTAAAACAAGAGTGAGTACATACGTACTCAGCAAATCCAACCCCACCCGCGGAGGGGCTTATAAGCAGTATCATGCATATGGTATAACAAGGATCAGATTAAGGTTTATTTTGCAAACTCACCCATGCAGGGGTTTATTTCAAAAGGGTTTTCGCAAATCATTGTGGTAACCAAAGTGACTCAACTGTTTTAAGTAAAACCACTGTGGAACTATCGGACTTCCCGTCCGTCGTAGCCCAGGCGCACAGCCACACACTTCACCCAGAAAACAACTCACGCCAGAAAACATCCCATCCCAAACACTAGTTTTTGTGACCACACCGTGACTCGTCCAATACCGTGGACACGGCTATTCGAATAGGTTTGACACTCTGCAGAGGTTGTACATCTTTACCCACAAGTAGGGTACCGTCACACGGACACCTCAGCGCGGTACGGATCCTATCATAGCCATTACCCACCTTAGCTAACACTACGAGCCACCACGGAAGCACCCAAGGGGTTATCCCACATAACCGGGGCGTACCTCACACGAGCGTACCCCTACTCCTTGGTCTCCCGCCGCTCACCCGCACACCAGATGGCAAGTAGTTTAACTAGTGGGGTTTATGCTAAGCCGTTGCCACATACAACGGTCGAGTGGTTGTACGATCATTTGGGTCAGGTGAGATGTCACGCAACCCGGTCCTTAACCGACAAGATGGACAACTCCCAACACGCTCAACCACACAGTACGAGCTCACCCATACTCCCGACACACACGTCCATCCCGTCTACCCGCCCTTTACTCATTTCCCAAACATATCCCATTTCCATTTTTAAAGCACTCACACATTTTGAAAGCACTCACACATTTTAGAGCAATCATTCAGGCCAAAACAAGGTTCAATCATGGCAATCAAGGGTGGCTATCCTACCATGTTTTGCAGTAAGAACGATATGCAATTTATAAAATGGGTATAGGGTATATTTATAAAACTAGGACAGAAACATGCATCCAAGGATGAGGGTGAACTTGCCGTCTTCGAAATCTTCGGGGAGTGCCGGCTCGGCGTCCGGGACCTCGGGCTCCTGCTCGCAGTAGTCGGCTCCGACCTCCGGCTCGGGGTACCTTACTCCGTCTACTCCGTCGGCTAAGGCGTACACACACACAAGCAAACAAGTAGTATTAGCACACATGTCTCCGGCCGAGCTCGGGGAGTGGGAAGTGAGCGGAGGAGGGGTATATATAGATGCGGTAGGGTTTGGTATTAACCGAGAAGGAAAGGCGGTTATGAGAAGGGGCTAGGTTAGGGGGGGTATAGATATTAAGGACCTTACTGGTAATTTTTATTAATAGTAAAAAGGGTGTTTATGCTAATCTAAACTAAGTTAGGGTCATTTTGTAGTTTATCCTAGGGTATAATAGTGTTTAACTCTTGATTAACCCTTAACTCAGGGACTTATTTGGAAAAATGAAGGGAAATAAGAAGGGAGGCTCGGTCTTGAGGCAATAGAGGAAAAACAGGGGGGGTTCTTGGCAATTTGCCATCTCCTTCTTCCCTGGCTCGCAGCCGGCCAGAGGCAGGGGCGGCTCGGCGGCGGCGGCTCGCCGGCCTCCCGGCCACGGCCGCGGCCGAGAGGGGGAGAGGCGAGAGGGCGACGGGGGAATTCTCCTCCCCTACTCACCTTGGGCTAGGACGCGGTGTGGAGGCGGATCGGCGGCGGCGGCGGACCGGTGGTGTTGGCCTACGGTGGTGGCTCGGTGTGGTTGTGCAGCGAGGCAATGGAGGGTTGCGGTGGCTTGGTGGTGCGGCGAGGACGGGGCGGGGCTATTTATAGCCGGAGTGAGGTCGGTTCGGGAAAGATTTTTTGTGCACACCGGCGCTCCGGCGAGGTCGACTTCCGGCGAGCTCGAGCACCTTCGCGAGGCGGCGACCGGTGACAAGATTGCTCGGGCAGCGGCGGCAGGTCAACTCTTGCCGACGAGGGGACGGTTCGGCGTGTGCGGCGGGGGGGGGGGGGGTCGACGGCTGCCGGCGCGGCGGCGAGGGCGCGGTGGTGCGGGCGGCGGCCGACGGGTCGCGTCGCGGGGCCGCCCGCGCGCGCGGCGCGGAGGTGGGCGGCACGGTGGCGTGCGAGGGGGGTGGCGTGGTCGGCGCGGCGCGCGCGGGCCGGGGGTCAACGCGCGCACCGCGCGCGCAGCGTGCGGCGCGGGCCGGCCGCGGGAGGAAGGAGGAGGAAAGGAAGGAGAGAGAAGAAAGAAGGGGAAGGAAAAAGAAAAGAAGAAAAAGGAAAAAGGGGAAAAAGAAGAGAAAAGGAAAGAAAAATGGGAAAAGAGGGGAAAAGAAATTGAGAAAAGTTTTAGAAGATTAGAGAAATTTGTTAGGAAAATAGGGGAAGGGTTTTGTGAGGTTTTTCCAATTTCTCGGGCGTCGGCGTGATTTTCGGGCCGGCGGTGACGGTGAGGCGGACCGGGCCGGGCGGGACCGCGGCGGCGCGCGGGATTTCGGCCGGCGGGGCCGACCGCGGCGTTGGGAAGGTGCGCGGGGCGTGACCGAGGTGCGGTGCCGGCGGAAATCACGGCACGCGCGTCGGGGAAAGAGAGAGAGAGAGAGAGAGAGGAAAAACAGTGGCTAGGTTTTGAGCTCGGCGGGTCAGTTTTGAAAATACGCATGATTTAATAGGTGATTTATTTAGAGCTAAAAACGCGGGCGTTACAGATAGCTTGTTCTAGTTTATCTTTGTGTAAAATAGTGAAGCCATAGGTTAAGTTTTTAGATTGCCTAATTCACGCCCTCCCCCTCTTAGGCTCTCGAGCATCTGATTCCTTTCAAATACCCCGTTGTACCCAGTAGGCGTAGAGTACTCGACGTCGAGTGCTACTGTATCCATAAAAAATTATGATTTCATTTCATTAGTCTCTAGAGTCGGGTTGTATCTTTAAGAACTGGATTTAAGATGCATTTAAGATGCGAACAGTAAAACTCATAGTAGGAAGTGTTTTCTGTGAATTGCTCCAAATATTGAACACATAGGGTGTGTTTTCTGTGTCACTGCACCAAACGGTGTACCTAGTACAAGGGTGTGTTTCCTCTGAGTCACTGACCGTCCCCCGGATTGAATGGCCCACCATCCAGTCTGCGCCTGCATATATGTGAGCACTCTTCTCCAGTCTCACTTCACAACACAGCAAGCAACAATGAGTTCCTCGACTGGGGCTGATGATGATGACTCCCTCGGTCCAGCACTGTGGAGCCAGCAAGATCCAGAGCTCAACACCAACTTTCCAGTCTTAGACAAGAGAGATTTCAAATCCATGCGTGATGTTAGAAAGTACACACCAAATCAAACAGTGAACTGGCCAAGGTGTGCACACGGTGAGTTCTGTGTGATGCAGGTTTAATAGGGATGGGACAACTCAGGTCGCCGCTTCTGGTATTGCTCACGAGCATGGGTAGGCAAAATCCATGACCTCTGTCCTTCATCATTTTATTTATGATTTACTAATGTAATCATGGTTTCTGCAGTACTCCGAACAACCAGATAACTGCGGTTTCGTGCAATGGGTGGATCCCCCAGCTATTCACCCGTATCAAGAGTACATCAACTACCTCGAGGATGTTGTCATCTTCAACCTGAGGCAAGAACTCGCGTCAGCATTGGCTTCTCCAGATCCGACATCTACCAACGGCGACGACGGACCTGTGACCGGACCAATGGTGGTGAAGACGAACACCGGTTGTGAGGACGAGTACTGCTGTTGTCCGTGCCACGAAAAGAAGGACAACACCAGCAACTCCACCATCTGATCCAACTCCACCCCCGACGGGGTACTACATGCCCTCCCAGCAGTCCGGCGGGTCTATGATATCTGGGTTATCTGGGTATTATTCGTACAATTAGACTACAATTATTGTAATCGTCTATCTAAATTCCCTAAGGCACGTTAGGACTAGCAGCAGCGGCACAAAGTTAGGGTAATTGTGTCGCATGTGCCATTGCAAATGTTGTAATCGTTTATCTAAATTCGTCGTTATGTATTAATGGTTCGTCGTTTTATCAATCCTTCAACAATTTAAATTCCACCGTGGGCTGCGGCGTTATCTCAGCGCCACGCTGACGCCAGACGTTAGGCTCCTAACGCCGAGGGCCACGGCGTCAGGGTCCTAACGCCATGGTGCTTGGCGTTAGGCTAAGGGCCCACTCTTAGCGACACCTGGCGCCGCGGCCCACGGCGTTATGTCCCTGACGCCGTGGGCCACGGCGCAAGATGTATATTTTTGCTAAATTTGTGTCGGACCATATATTTTTGCAAAATCGTGATAAATTAAATATAAAAAAAATCAGAGGAAGGCGCCAACGGCGATGACGTGCGCGCGGTTGTGCCGCGCGACGGCGTACGCGGCGAGCGGGTAGCAGGCGGCCTGGACGAGGGAGCGGCGTAGCGTGAGGGCGCCGAGCCACGCGGGGGTGGCGTGCAGTGCGGCGCCGACCTCCCGGTACACCGGCGGCCGGAGGGCCTCGTCGGCGCGCTCCATGATGGACGCCAGGCTCACCAGCAGCAGCGTCCGCCGCCGGCCCCTCTCCTGCTGCTCTATGATCAGCTCTATCAAGCGATCACGCTCATGTCGTCAGCCATTTCTGGTCGTCTCCAGCAGTAGCCGGCTAACCCTGCCATCTCCGGCCGCTCTACTGCCGCCCGCCGGAGATCCGGGTTCTCTCTCCTCCCTGCCAACGGATTCTCTTCGCGGGAAACTTTGTACTGCAACTTGTGTGTGCTTATGGCGTACGCGGGATGTTTCTTACCGCTGGCGATGAGGTTTTTGTGGGGCAAGCATGCAAGTGACTTGGGTCAGAATCAGATGTAGAATATGAATTCTTTTTGGGATCATGCGATAGATTAGGACCTTGCTGCATACTGTACTCCGTACTGCAGTTTACACATTTCACAATCGATTCCCTTGTCCTTTGAGCTCACCAGGCTCTCTGCGCTGTTGACCGAAGTGAAGTGCCCTAACAGTATGGGCCGGTGTCTAAAAAAACAGTTTGGGCCGGCCCATATTAACAAGAATGGCCTAACAAAAACTGTAAAAAGTAAAAAAGTAATTCGCCCACCGTGGGGCTCGAACCCACGACCACAAGGTTAAGAGCGTTGCGCTCTACCGACTGAGCTAGACGGGCATGATGTTTGCCATTTTGGTTTCTGCTATTTTATTAATTGATTTATATACAAGCTATAAAAAGTAAAGCTTAATCGTCCTGCTCAGCCCTTCAACAAGACAACTGCCCAGCTTCCTCAAGTTCTAAGTATCCATATGTTTTCCTGCGTAAGCCTGGAACAAAATATTCACTACATAAACACAACTGTACAGTCTGATGCTTTGTACCCCAAAAAAAAAACGAATTGAACCAACCGATTGAAACTCAAGTGAGGTCGTGAGATATCCCCCATATACACTCCCAATCATTGTTAGGTGTTGACTCACATGGTGCTTCGTGTTTCCTATAAAATCCCGAAGTCAATTTGGAAGAGCTCTAGTAAATCTGTGGAGCCCTCTTCGCCAAATGACTCCTGGGTCACCTGACACTGCCACTTTGCTCAGCCTGCTGATCCATCAATGCTTTCTCATCGTCATCTGGGTCAAAATCTTCCTCACTGTACTCCATATCAATCACAGTGGCACCATCCTTGCTTCCAGTTCCAGCATAGCAATCTACTACACCGTGACATCTTTCCAGATCAATCTGCTGCAGCTCTGATGCAATCAGACTGTCCATTCTTGCCCTCTCCCTGTCTCGTGGGTATGTCCGGTACAACAGCGAGTAGATGAAGCAGCAAAGCAGCATAGGGATGGCGATTGCAGTGTATAGAGCTTTGGCTAGGGCACTGGCATTTAACCTGTCCCTGCCAACACTGCTAGCCCCAGCTCCATAGGAGATGGGATTGTAACCATAGACATGCTCGGCTAAGAAACCGACAACTGGTGGAGCGAATGAGGCTAAGACCGACTCAAAAGAACGGTCCAATGCGTATATGCTAGTCCTTGATCTCTCAGGAACGATCTCTGCAAATATGGGGCTGCAAATGAAACAGAATTATTATTGCCAACATGCACGAATTTCATGAATAGCTCCTCTTTAAAGTTATAAAACATAAGATGTATTCACAGTAAAAATTCAGTAATGTACTCATGCTGAAATGGATGCCCTGTCCTGGTGCTGATCATATGTTCAACAAAAAATTAATAAAATGACAGGTGCAAATATACTTACTTGTTTGTAGCAGGACCATTCCAGGAGATGCTCAGGCCCATAATAAACATGACAAGTGCATGCAAGAAACCATAAGAGGAGTCATCAGGTAGGCCCAACAGCAATAGTGCGGCCAGTGGAATAGCAGAAGCCGAGCTTATTTGTGACAGGACTATTCGTCCAGAATCCGGGAAGCGAACTGCAAAGTGGTCCCCCATCTTTCCACCAAGTAGCCCTCCAAGTGAGCTTGCCAATGCAAATGTTGTCATGAGAAGTCCAGTTCTGTTATGTGTAAAGCCCATTAGCTCCAACCACATTGGGGCAAAGGATAGTGCAGACCATGGAAATGAACCTGTGACGCCCTGAGCCACAATGATCTGAAATGAGGGGATTTGGACAACAGCTTTTGCTTCCCTCACTAAATCCTTCATCTCTTCCCAAGCAGACTTGCGCAAGAATTGCTCACCATTTCCAACGTTGAGGAAATGGGGATCCACTGCAAATAGACCAACCAGTGCACCAACTACGACACTGATGAGACCAACGATGTGAAATGCAACGCGCCAACCCGCAATTCCCATGATTGTGGTTGATGCTAGCATCAGGGAAAACAAACCTCCAATAATTGATCCTATGTTGCCTGTGAGCTGAAGCCATCCAAATGCGGTGCCACGGGTATTGTCATCAGAGCAATCTGCCACTAGAGACTGAATTGCAGGGGTGACAAGCGCTAGGCCAATACCATTCAAACCTCTAGCTACTGCAACCTGCTCAACAAATCATTTTCGTGCAAAGGAAACATGTTAGTTTTTTTTTGACAAATCAATGGGCTGCACGGAGCCCAGCTGAACTTTTGTATTTCATCAACCATTCAGACAAGAACAGGAAGTTTTTCCAAGCAAGCACGGTGCTTGGAGAATAAAGCAAGGTATCTATTATTTATATAGCTCAATATTCTATCAAGTAATGGCAAGTTTATCTTAAAAGGAATTTCACTGCATACAAATCATGTAGCAAAATGTCTGATAATCTTAATTGGGATTCAGTTTTACTCAATAAACAATGACACTTCACATGACAGAGAGATTCAACCATATTTTGAGTCGGATTTAAATAGTTTTATATGAGAAAAACGGCAGGTCGGCAACCAAAGTCCCCACTACTATCAGATCATTTGGTTATGTAAAAAAGATATAGATGGCTTATACTAAGCATTATTACATCTTCATATTGTAAAATAGGGATGAGTTGATACCAGATATTACTGTAATGCATATCAGATAGTCTTGAATGAGCGTATGAATTTGGTATTATGGTAATAAAGGGGCATAGATATGGGCATATGGCAGTTATAGTACAGTTCATGTATTGATTGAGCCACATTAAATCAGTTATTTACATATTGCAACTGAAGCTTTATTGTAATTCATATTTGTATTTCTAAAAGGCAATCAATAAAAATTCCGTGCAAGTGTATTCTTCTACTCTCTCCGGTTTAGTATTAGAAGCCGTTTAGTATTACTTCTCTTTTCTATAAATATATTTATTGGAAAGTTATATACGTATATATTTATGAAAGTAATTTTCAAGACAAATCTATTTATATGATGTTCACATTTCCAAAATCAACGACTTAAAAGTTATTCATGATTTGTATTCTCAATGTTTGACTTAAATTAGTCCAAAATGACTTCTAATACTGAATCGCAGGGAGTATTACCTTGATACAAACTTGTTTTGTTGTAGCATGTCAATTTTCGCAGCTAAATGTCTTTTTTTAAAATTAAGCAGCTAAATGTCTTATGAAAACACGAAAAGTGCACAGGAACTTAAAAGTCGAGTCCTGATCAGCTTTTTGGAGCAGCACCATCAAAGCAGAAAGCTCAGGCACAACATGCTCTAGCAAAAGAACTGCATTATTTGCCGACAAAAGCATATACCCATAGGATCCATCCATACCCCCAAAATTATTCCACTATCCGATCAAGCACTGAGCAGAACTGGACCAGTACCCTACCAACTCGCGGCCAGATATACCACGGGCGAAAAAAAGGGGGACTTATACTAGGACTAGGATAAAGTAGGATCTCCAGGGAACGAACCTGGGCGAAGGTGCCGGAGACGGCGACGAGGAAGGTGGCGGCGGCCCAGAGGACGGCCCCCACGGCGACGACGTGGGCCCGGTTGTATCGCACGGCGGCGTAGGCGGCGAGCGGGTAGCAGGCGGCCTGCACGGCGGAGCGGTAGAGCGTCAGGGCGCCGAGCCCCATGGGCGTGGCGTGCAGCGCGGCCCCGACCTCCCGGTACACCGCCGGCAGCAGCGCCTCGTCGGCGCGCTCCATGATGGCCGCCAGGTTCACCAGCGCCAGCGTCCGCCTCCCCGCTGCCGCCGCCGCCGCGTCCATGGCCTGGACGGGAGATCGGGAGCAAGCGCAGAAGCAAACGGGAGCGTGAGATTTTTCGTCGGAATAAAATGTTCGAAGTGGAAAAGTTGGGAACACCGGAACGGTGGGAGCTTTTGCCGTCGTCGTCTCCCCGAGGCCCCGACGTGTAGTGTTTGGACCTGGAAAGCGGCAGGGCGTGGATTTCGTTGACCAATGCTCGCAGCAGATTTATACCGTTGACCTCCCTCATTGCATATTCTGCGCTCCTCTTGGGATATTGCAGGGAGGAAATTCTGTAATGCTCACGACGAGGAGACGTCCGAACGGAGCAAATATATGGAACGCTTCTCATCCACTCGTTCCTCCGGACCTCATCCACTCATTTCTCTCTCTTCTCATTTTCCCTCGCGACTTCTCTCGTGCACCTCGTCCGAGCGTCTGAGCAGGCACGCTCCCCGCGGCGACGAACACGGGAGGCCCCACTCCATCGCCGATCTCTTCTCCGGCGGCGACGGACGCGGGAAGTCCGCACCATCTCCGGCTTCTGCTCCAGCGGCGGTGTGACATCTGCTCCAGGCTCCAGCGATGAGCGCCTCCGTGTGCCCGAGCGGAGCTCCCCGTGGCTGAGGGGGTGCGCTGGCCTGCGGGCAGCGACGGGCAGCTCGAGGTGGCCGTCCTCGATTTGCAACGGCAAGAGGAGCAGGGTCGTGGTGTGGCTCCGTCTCCTTTTCCCTCCTCCGCGGGCGGCGGCAGTCTGAGCGTGGGCGCCCCAGCCTCCTCCTACAGGTAGCGCACCTCCTGCTCCTCCTTTTGCGGCGACGAGGTTGGCCTTGAGGCCGGACACGACTAGGGGCGCAGGCTGGTGCTCCCTCACTGCCTGGCAGTGCAAGCCGCCGCTCCTCATGAAGACGAGAACCATTCTGATGTAGGCAGGCTACGCAGTCAAGCATGTTTTCCCCCCATGTTGCAAGCGAACGTTCCCTGTGTTTCATACGTTTTTGAATGATGTTGCAAGCATTCTTACGGATGTTGAAAAAGTAGATCCAGATGTTTCAATGTTGTTGGATGTTGCAGATGTGTTTTTGAATGTTTCAGATGTTGTTTTCGAATGTTGCGGAATCTCATGTTGAGCCCAAGCATCAGGGACCCATGTTGCAGACATGTGATGTTGAGTGTTGTGGAAGGGAGGACGACACCTGATGTTGGATGTTGCAAACATTCATTTTCAATATTACGGATGTTGAGTTTTGATGTTGCAGACATGTGATGATGGGCTCCCGATATTTGGATGTTGCACGCTACACGGGTTGCAACATGGTCACAATATAGTCACAACATGGGGGGAGGAGGGGAGGAATAGCACACACTGCTGCTCGCAACATGCCACACACAAACTCGCAACATTGATCCCAACATCCCTCGTTGAATGTTGCGAGCACGACGGTTCACAACATGGGAAAAGCTCTTCGCAACATTTCAAAAGTTGTTCGCAACATTTCAAAAGTTGTTCGCAACATTTGCTACGCCTGCAACGCGATCGACGGCTGATACGCCCCCTCATCTAAATTGTGCGGCCCAGGACCCGTCCGATACTGGCGCCCGGATCGGACGTCCGGACGCTAGCAGTTCCGGAGGAAATTCCGATGAATTTTAGGCACCGGATCAGTTGTGATCACGCACGCGGTGACGCTAACGCAGACACTCGCCCTGTTCGTTTGGCTTATCGCCCACTGGGCCCACCGTACTTTTCTCTCGTAACAAATCGCCCACCACCAAGAAGATTTTCTCTCGGAACAAATCAAGATGTCTACCATCAACCACTGCGCAAACGAACAGGTTGACTGGTTCTACACCCAACAGTACTAGTAGTGCCAAACAGCTGGTGGATCAGCTCGCCGGACTTGGCTGCTTTGCTTCCACGTGTCCCGGAGCCGAGCAGGAGTGTATGTTCGTCAGAATATTCAGAGCAGATGGACGTGGCTGCCGCTTTCGAAGTCGGCGCCGGCCTTCCAGATGCCACGTCGGGCTTGTGACGTCACTGTGTGGGCTTCCCTTCGAAAACCCACTCCATATCGGCTTGGCCCATCTAGCAATCAACGTTTCGGACTGATTTTATCAAGCCCAACTCCTCTTTAAAAAAAATTGGAAAAAGTCCATTCCACAACCCTCATCTATAGACGTTGTCTGTATTTCAACCTTCAACCACAAAACCAGGTATTCAGTACCCACGAATTATGAAAACCGTCCAATTTACACCCTTTAGTGGTTTTCGGGGTGGTTTTCACCTATGTGGCGCCATGTCATGGTGGTTTTCGCATACGTCGCACCACATCAACCAAATAGGGGATCAAAAGGAAAAGACGGAGGCGGCTAAAGGAAAATTGCCATCTTCTCACGGGGAAATCGAGGAGCGGATGGGGGCGGTCCAGCCGTTGGCGGCAGCGCTCGCCGCCGCCTCCGGGCACCACGACGGCCAGGCAGAGGGGGAAAGAGGGAGGGAGGTGGAGGTCCCAGCTCGCCCACTCCTTCCGCCCCATGCGCAGTACCACGGCGGCCAACACCCCTCCCCATCTCTCCCTCCTCATTGCTCCGCTCTCTCCCCCGACTAGGAGCTCTAGGATTCGTGGCCAAATTCGACGCATCCACCTCGAACTCCTCTCTGGTGTCGGCTTCCTTCCCCGACCTCGCTCCTCCGGTCGGTGGAGCCAGCCGCACCCATCCTCAATGCGGCGGGCTATGGTGGCAGGAGGCACGAGGCAGAACGAGCGTCGCGGCGTCAGTGTACGATGGGAGGAGGCTGGCGTCAGGCGTGTCGACGGGGATCGACCTTCTACTACTGCTCGCTGATGACCATGGCTACCCCGCGCATGAACCCGGCCACGCCGGAGGTAGGCAAGGCAGGGACGTCATGGCCCGCCGACGAAGCTCCCTCATGCCCGTTCCCGAGCTCCTCTTGTCTCTATGCGGACGGGGCGGAGGCTGAGGCCCTGCTCCCGCTTGTCCGTGCCCTGCTCCCTCCACTGCGAGGATGACGAGGAGGAGCAGGGGAGGTCGGGCTGTCAGAGCGGCTCCTCTGCGACTCTGCGTGGATTTGGGACGGCGGGGACGAGGCGACCGCGGGGCTCCTGTGCGCACTGTTCGGCGCTTGGGCTGGGTGGCTGTCGACGCGAGAGCTTGTGACGCCCCAGGTTTCTAATTAACGTCATTAGCGCTAACGACCAGTTCAGCCAAGTCAAACCCGCTGACAATGGTCAAACCTAGGTCAACCTGGGTCATCACCCCGAAAACCTCACCATTGAACCCTATTGAACCCCTTGACCAAGCCTACACACACCCGTTGTCAACCCTTGGCCAAAGACACGGTCGAACCCCCACTGGCACAGTGACGTCAGCGAATGTCGTCCGGAACTTTTGCCGCGTTCTCCAAAATTCACCTAAACACTTCAAAATCTACCTTTATGAAAGTTGTCCATCTTGTTGATAGGACACAACTTTTGTGTAGATTGGCATTTCAAATTTTGGGTGGAAATTAGTGAAAAACTTGGTCAACCGCCAGTACCTCCTGTTTTCTAGAACAGGCCGACATTCAAAGTTGGCACGACGTTCCTGCAAAATCCGTTGAGAAAAACACTAGACGGCCTTTATAAAAGTTGTAGAGGGTAGTTAGATCTACAACTTTCCTGTTGACCACAGCGTGCACTTTTATTCAAAAATTTTGGGCAACACGCAGTTGAACACAGCTACACCGACACATCATGACAGCCTCGCGCGCTCCCGCGCGCGCGGCCGCGCCGCGCCGCGCCGCGCCGCGCGCGCGCGCGCGCCGTGCCGCCGCGCCGCCGTACCGCCGTGCCACGGCCGGCCGGGGGCCTCGCGCGCGCGCGCGAGGCGCCGGGCGTCGGCCCGCGCCCGCGCTCCGAGCCGCGCCTCGGGCGGGCGCCGCGCGGGCCTCGGCCGGCCGCGCGCGCACGGCCGCCCGCCGGGCGGCGCGCCGCCAAGGCCGCGCGCCCTCCCGAAGCCGCGTACCCCCCCCGGTGCCCATTTAAGGTGGCCGCACCGCCCCAAGCATGCCCGCGCCGCGCCGGCTTGCACCGCGAGCCAGCTCCTCGCCGCTCGGGACGTCGCCGGAGCGAGCCGCGTTCCCAACAATTTCCCCAGCCGCACCCCAGTCCACCGCCCTCACTAGGTCCCCTAGGAGCTCTGGAGACCCCGTGTAGTCACACCGGTCGCCAAACCTCGCCGGCTGTCGGGCAGCCGCGGCTAGTACCGCCGGCGACCGCCGCACGCCGTCCCCGAGGCCACCGCGACCCTAACTCCGGGCACGAATCGAACCACGGTGATTTACTAACCCCTCTCCCCACCTTTCCCGGCCGATTCCCCCACTGGAACGCCGGAATTTGGGCCGGCGCCGCCGCCCTCCATGGCCAGGGGTCGCATTGCAAAGGAGGAATTATTCCCAGGGGCCTCGGTGCAAAAAGAAACTCCAATAGTAAAACTGTTTTGGCTGCTTCTTGTAAATTGCGTAGAAAATCACAGAAAATTCAGAAACATATGAAACCAATTTTGTTGGATCCTTTGTGAACTATACTACAACTTTTGTTATTCTGGCCTGAGCTAAGTCCTTTTAGTTTTTGCATGAAAAATATAAATGTGAAAACGCTAGATCTGCAATATCTCAAAAACCATGAATCCTCTGTAGATCATTTTTGGACATGTTGTGTGTTAGGTCATGGATAGCTCCTATGCCAAAAATTGCACAAAGTTATGATGTAAATCCTTTTATACAAATGTTTTTCCATTGCTGCCAGATCTGCATAAATGATTTGTCTCGCTAAATATATTTATGATTTTGAACCCAACTTGTGCACACTGTCTTGTAATGCCACAATGCACATCTTGTGAATTAATCATGAATTTTGGATTAACAGAAATAATTATTCTTGATTTATGCATGTTTTCCTTTGTAAATTAATAAACCAAGTTCAGTAGACATTCCATGTGAACATGCTGGTTCTTTAGGCTTGTTTAGGACCATAGAGCATGCACAAGAAAGTTTGGATCATTTTGATGCTTATTTGTTTTTGTATGCATTTAAATTGAATCACTAGCTAGTCTTTGTTATTTTCAATAATATTTATTTTCCTAGCATCCAACACTTACATATGGGTCCAATGGACCAGTATAGGTGCTAGTAGGATTAAAAAACACTCCTTTAATTTTTGGTAAATTAATTGCTTAATAAAAAGCTTAACAGCCCTTTTTAATATTAAAGAGAAATTAAATAAAGAAAAATCCCTAATTAATTCTTTTTCCTTTTTGAACAGTATTATTTAATACAATTAAAAGATAATTAATTATCATCACTAATAAGAAATTAATTCATAAATAAAAATATTAATTACACCTTTATTGGAGAAGATAAAAGGAAATGAAGCTTTCACATGAAATGATAAGTATAATAAGAACCTTTATTCAAATGTTTAATAAAGAATTGCATATTGTTCCTTTTTGGAAGAGTATGCTAAATGTATTCTTATCTAGGTGAATGTGTCCAACTAATGCACCCTATGGTTGTAATTTATTGTTTGTGATTAATTAAATTAAAATCTTCAAGTAAATCTTGCATTTGCATCCTCGTGTAGATCTCCCGAACGGTAGCTGTACGCGTGTGCCGGACGGAGGAGACGGAGGAGCTGACGGAGGTGTGCACCACGTCGTTGTAGAGCAAGACCTGGACCAAGTCCAGAAGGGCCCAAGGCCAACCTTGCCATCGAAGGCAAGCCCCGGATCATTAACCCTGTTTTTGAAATTTATGCAATTATGTTTGCTACGACTGTGCATTTACGTTTCAGGAGTTGATTTGAAACCCTAGATGCATGATCCCTAGGTACCTATGCTCTATCACTAGTATGCTAGGTCGATAGCTGCTATGCTATAGGACCGATAGAAGTCGAGTGATGTTCGTCACTCGCGAGATTAGGTTCCTAGGTAGGAATCATAAGATATCCTTAAATGGATGGCTCATGTGGTAAGAGCATGGGATTTGGGCTCCGGTCCAGTGGCTTTCGTGGGCTAAGCTTTTGAACGTACTAAACATATGTCGGGCATGGGACCGGTAAGCCTAGTACCCGATTGACGCGGTAAGGGAACCTTTCCCTACTAAACCTGGGGCACTTGTGTCCCCCTGCTTGCAACAGTGTGGTACCCGAGTGAGTCTGGACGTTCGTGTGGGAGCGATCCAGTAAACCTTGTACCAAGGAATGTAGGTTCCGCTCCCGAGCCGAAGATCGACGGGAACGGCCTGAGAAAGTTGTCCTTGCGGGGGCAGCCTACCGTGTGTTTGGGTCTACCTTGCAAGGTTTAAATCAATCGATTGTCGGCCTCTCACCGTCATCCGAGACTGCTTAATCAACTGGCCATGATATCCCATAATGATGGAACTCGAGGAATATTATTGTATGAATTAATTGCTTGCCCAAATTATTGATTGAATCAGATGGCACATTTAGAAATGGTAATCAACTAGAACTTGTGCTAAAAGATTGAAAATAAGGATCTACTCTTAGTAGTTGTTCAGCAAAAGAAACTCCACCGGCCAAAAGCCTTTCATGTCTAGAGTTTGGTGATGTAGTTATCACCCGACGGTTAAGTCTTGCTGAGTATTAGTATACTCAGCCTTGCTTTAAAATTGTTGTTGCAGGTGTGATTGACCGGAAGGGTGACGACAAGTGATGACATCACGGATGGCCTCCTGTGATGTCTACCGTTGCGCTAGTTTATTTTATTTCCGCTGTTTTCAAACTCTGAACCTTTACTCCATGCCATGAACAATGGTTTGTAAATAAATGTTTAATTCATGTCGTACTCTGGACTCGCCTTCGGGTAAGTTTTAATGCATCTGTCGATCCTCTGTCCGATGTCCAAGTGATTTACCGGGCGTTAACCCGGCAACTAACGACAGGATGATACTTTATTATTGCTTAATGGCCAAAGTGGATCGGTCTTAGGCGATAGTACGGTATTTTCTTGGGCGGGTTGTCACAGCTGGTATCAGAGCGACTGCATGCACCAGAGTTTAATTAACAACTCTAATCACATGATTTTTGAATAAAAATTTGCCAAGATTGTTTGATTTGCAAAACACGTTGGTCCGTTAAGGATGAAATAGACCGAGAGGCCCTAGAGGGAATTTTTAGGTTCTTTCAGGTGTCTTATTAACTTATGGTTTATTTTGCTAACTCCCAGCACATTACTTTATGTCAGACTTACCTTCTCACACAACCATACTAGTTCATCACGTTTTGCCATACGTGGTGGTACCACAGGGAAGTCCTGTGAGGGACTAGTGGGACCTATTCCAATGGGTGCCACGTCGCGTCTGAGTCTCGTCACGTTTTGCCATATGTGATGGTACCACGGGAAAGTCCGTGAGGGACGAGTGAGGCCTATTCCAATGGGCACTCACGTCGTGTCGGAGTCTTAAATAGGACGCTGTCCATGCAGCGGCTTAACGCATGGATGCCGTTTCTATAGTGAACGGTAATGTATGTGGACGCTTTCATGAGTGCTGGCAGGAAAGGTTCATTGTGTTCTGTGATCTTCTGCAGGTACAGTAACCACGTTCGTAAGTCGCTAAGCAAGTACCGATAGTCTCGACTAGTTATTATAGGGAGAGACGTAATTGTTGCCTTGCCACCGCACTAACTCCGATTTTTGGTTTAATTGCTTGGTGAGGACGAATAGGTCGTTCTTGCATCATGATCAAAACCTCGCTCGAATAATAAAAGGGTCACATGTGTGGTTTTCCTTAAGTAATAATCTAATAACAACAATAAAAACCTTTAAACCGAATCTAAAGTGTTGTTGGACCATCTGGACGACCCTGTTGTCTTGACCTCTTCTCAGACCTTTCTGCAGAGTTTCTGTATAGATGATCTACACCCAAGTGCCCCCAATCTATCCAAATCTTTGCCGAGAAGTATTTGCACGATCATGGGTTTTCAAATCTCTAGCTTTGCTCAAATAGTAAACCTAGGTCTTGCCCTCTTTCTGGAACACGTCATTCCGAATCTTGAACCTTTGCACCTTGTTCCTGACTCATCTAGCTTAACCCCTGGATGCCAAGTTTGGTCTTATGAACCTACCGAGTTGCCGGAAAATTTTGAACATTTCGGGAACTTTGGTTTCAGAATGTTGGAAATTGTCATTTCGATGCAGTGCAACTGTCTCGAGTCTAGCTATTTGGTCAATTTGAGTTTTCGTCGTGCATGTTCTACTTGTTGAACAAGCTTACGAATGTGTAACTTATGAAAACTCGAATTTTTCAGATGGTGGGCTCGACACGCAGCACTCCGAATGGTTTCGGTGATCCTAGTGGCCGCAACCAGCCGCCACCATCACCAGACCCGACAATAGTGGCTACTCAAACCGAGATGATGCGCCAAATTCTCCTATATCTGCAGCAGCAATCCCAGCAGCAGCAGCCCCACGGGAATCAGATTAATGCCCAAGGTCAAGTAACCGAGTACAAGCACTTCCTGGATATGAATCCTCCGCAGTTCGATGGGACGGAAGAACCCCTGGATGCTGATGCCTGGATTCGGTCTATTGAAGCTATGTTTGCGGTGTTTACCTTGCCATGTTCAGAAGGACGCAAGGCTAAATTCGCAGCATTGCAGCTTCGTGGTTCTGCTTTAATGTGGTGGGAACACTACAAATCCATGCAACCACCTGAGTATGAAATCACTTGGGAAGAATTCAAAAAGGCTTTCAGAGAGCATCACCTTCCTAAAGCACTTACCGATAGGAAAATGAGAGAGTTATTGGCTCTCAAGCAAGGGTCAGACACGGTGTACCAGTACGCGCAGAAGTTTAATAACCTCTGCCAGTATGGAGGATATCATGTGGATACCGACACGAAGAAGATGGAGCTTTTTCGTGAAGGTCCGAATAGTAAACGGCGAATGGCCGAACCCGGTAAAGTTTGACAGCTACCCCATGCTAGTGAATAAGGCTATCTCCCAAGAAGATGCCATGAAGAGAGCCCAAGCCGAGAGGAAAAGAAAGGCTGACTCCATGCCCAATAATGCACAGCATTGCAAGATACGCATTATGCGGAAGACCTTCCCAGACTTCCAGCAGGCTTCACAGTCGAAAAAGTTAGTGGCTAAGTTGTCCCAGGATCGGACTCAAGAAAATCTTCACCTTCCCAACACTCAACAGCCGACTCCCAAGCCTATTGTACCTAGTCCTAATGGCAACAATGAGCGTTGTTGTTTCAAGTGTGGTGAACCAGGACACTTCGCTAGGTCATGCCTACAACCGTGCCAGACCAACAGGTGGCACCGGCTAACTCAGCCTAATCAGAGACAAGTTTCCCAACCCATCAAGAAGGGCAAGAAGAAGATTGCTCAAGTCAGGGAGGGCAGACTCAGCTTCACTTCTGTGGGTGATATTCCAGAAGGAGCACCAGTAATGATGGGCACATTCTCTATTCGAGGCAAACCCATCCGTGTGTTGTTTGATTCTGGCGCTACCCATAGTTTCATGAATGCAAAGACGCTGAGCAAAGTAGGACTCAACTCCTGCAACACCAAAGACTCTTTTACAATCAAAACAGCGGGAGGGAACATCTCTTCCGAGTTGGTGACCAGGGGAGTACTCTTGGGATTAGGAAGCAAAACAATTGACACGGACCTTATCATTTTGGGATTAGAAGGTATGGATATCATTCTAGGAATGGACTGGATGAACCGACATAAGGTAGTACTGGATATTTCAGAGAGAGTGGTAGAGATCAACTCACCAGTTGTTGGAGCCACGACTCTATATTTACCCTTCAAAGATGATGTGAATCCTCATTCTTATGTGGCAATCACTTCTCAGCTGGAAGGAATTCCAGTGGTTCGAGAGTTTGCGGATGTTTTTCCCGATGAATTGCCGGGTATGCCACCCGACCGAGAGGTTGAGTTTGTCATCGAACTTCAACCGGGGACAACCCCCATCTTCAAGAGACCTTACCGTATGCCACCCAAGGAATTAGCAGAATTGAAGACCCAACTTCAAGAGTTGCTAGATAAGGGCTATATTCGCCCAAGTTCTTCACCTTGGGGTTGCCCAGCCTTATTTGTGAAGAAGAAAGATGGTAGTTTGAGGTTATGTGTGGATTACCGACCTCTCAATGCGGTAACAATCAAGAATAAATATCCTTTACCCCGCATCGATGTTCTCGTTTGATCGGTTGGCGGAGCCGGGGTTTTCTTCAAGATTGATCTTCGATCGGGTATCATCAAATAAAGATCAGGCCGTGTGATATTCCCAAGACAGCTTTCTCCACCCGATATGGTCTTTATGAGTATTTGGTAATGTCCTTTGGTCTTACCAATGCACCTGCTTATTTCATGTATCTCATGAATTCTGTATTCATGACGGAGCTGGACAAGTTTGTGGTGGTATTCATTGATGATATCTTAATATATTCCAAGAATGAAGAAGAACATGCAGGACATCTCCGAGTTGTTTTGCAACATTTGCGAGATCACAAGCTTTATGCCAAGTTCTCCAAATGTGAATTTTGGTTAGATAGTGTGAAATTTTTGGGGCACACTATTTCCAAAGAAGGCATATCTGTGGATCCTAGCAAAGTTCAAGAGGTTATGGATTGGAAACCACCCAAGACCGTCCATCAAATCCGAAGTTTTCTGGGTTTAGCAGGCTATTATCGTCGTTTCATTCCGGATTTCTCCAGGATCGCTAAACATATGACTGAGATATTAAAGAAGGGAGTTAAGTTTGTGTGGAGCAAAGATTGTGAAAAGGCTTTCCACACGTTAAGGCAACATCTGACTACAGCCCTAGTGCTAGTGCAGCCGGATAATTCTAAACCGTTTGAAGTCTTTTGTGATGCTTCGGGCACTGGTCTCGGTTGTGTTCTTATGCAAGAAAATCGAGTCATTTCCTATGCCTCACGATCGCTTCGACCCCATGAAGTGAATTACCCGACCCATGATCTTGAGTTAGCAGCAGTTGTTCATGCTCTCAAGATTTGGAGGCATTATCTTATGGGAAACCGTTGTAATATCTTCACCGATCACAAGAGTCTTAAGTATATCTTCACCCAATCAGAATTGAATATGAGGCAGAGAAGATGGTTGGAATTGATTAAAGACTATGATCTAGAAGTACACTATCATCCCGGAAAAGCCAATGTTGTTGCAGATGCGCTTAGCCGAAAGGTTCACTGCAACTGCTTAACCGTGGAGTCGTATAGTGAGACTTTGTGTGAAGACTTGCGGAAGCTCCGATTGGAAATTGTGGAGCAAGGAAGCTTGAATGCTATCTCAGCTGAGTCCAATCTATATGACAGAATCGTTTTGGCTCAACTCAATGATGAAGGTGTCCAGCTAATAAAACAGAAATTAGCGGAAGGGGACCCCAAATATAGTTGTTTCCACAAGGATGCAAAAGATGTGGTGTGGTTTGAGCAACGTCTCGTAGTTCCTGTTGATCCGGAACTCCGAAAGGAAATTTTCGACGAAGCTCATCTTTCCAAATTCTCTATTCACCCCGGAAGCACCAAAATGTATCAACATTTGAAGAAAAACTTTTGGTGGTCAAACATGAAGGTAGACATAGGCAAATATGTGCCAGAGTGTGATACTTGTCATCGAGTCAAAGCAAGCCATTTGAAGTCAGCCGGTGTACTTCAACCGTTGATTATACCTTTGTGGAAGTGGGATGACATAAGTATGGATTTTATAGTGGGTTTACCCCTGACTGCCAGAAAGAAGGATTCCATCTGGGTTATAGTGGACCGATTGACCAAGACCGCTCATTTCATCGCAGTGCACACCACTTACTCCATCCAAGATTATGCAGAACTCTATATCAATCAAATTGTGCGCCTGCACGGGATTCCCAAGACCATTGTTTTTGATCGAGGTACTCAATTTGTGGCCCGTTTTTTGGAACAATTTCATGAATCTTTGGGAACCAAATTGATTCGTAGTTCAAGTTATCATCCTTAGACCGATGGTCACACCGAGCGAGTCAATCAAATTGTGGAAGACATGCTGAGAGCGAGCATCATGCATTTTGATAAGAGTTGGGACAAGTGTCTATCTTTGGCAGAATTCTCCTATAACAATAATTATCAAGCTAGTTTGAAGATGGCACCATTTGAAGCTCTTTATGGACGAAGATGCCGAACTCCTTTGAATTGGTCAGAAGCCGGAGAGCGAATGCTCTTTGGCCCGGATTTAGTTAAAGACGCAGAAGAGAAGGTGGAAGTGATCAGAGAAAACTTGAGGTTGGCTCAAATGAGACAAAAGAGTTACCATGACAAAGGGACAGCACCCCGACACTATGAAGTGGGTGATTACGTCTACCTCAAGGTTTCCCCGACCAAAGGTGTACAGAGGTTTGGCGTCAAAGGGAAATTAGCCCCACGGTATATTGGCCCATACGAGATCATTGAGATATGTGGACCAGTCGCTTATCGTATCCGACTTCCGGATCGATTCTCGGCTGTGCACAATGTGTTTCATGTGACACAATTGAAGAAAGGTGTGAAAGTACCCGAGACAGAAGTGATCACGGAAGCAAACGCTTGGATCGAGCCAGATCTTTCAGTGGTCGAGCATCCGCTGAGAGTGCTAGATCAAAAAGAAAGACAAACTAGGAGACATACCGTGAAGATGTACAAGATACAGTGGAGTCACCATACTGAAGAAGAAGCTACGTGGGAGACCGAGCACTTCCTCAGTACCAAGTATCCGGGTTTTCTTCAATCGCAAAACGGTAAGAACCTTACCCCTACCTTGTCTTTAATTTTCGAATCTCGGGTCGAGATTCCTTTTAAGGGGGGTAGGCTGTGACGCCCCAGGTTTCTAATTAACATCATTAGCGCTAACGACCGGTTCAGCCGAGTCAAACCCGCTGACAATGGTCAAACCTAGGTCAACCTGGGTCATCACCCCGAAAACCTCACCATTGAACCCTATTGAACCCCTTGACCAAGCCTACACACACCCGTGGTCAACCCTTGGCCAAAGACACGGTCGAACCCCACTGGCACAGTGACGTCAGCGAGTGTCGTCCGAAACTTTTGCCGCGTTCTCCAAAATTCACCTAAACACTTCAAAATCTACCTTTATGAAAGTTGTCCATCTTGTTGAGAGATTGGCATTTCAAATTTTGGGTGGAAATTAGTGAAAAACTTGGTCAACCGCCAGTACCTCCTGTTTTCCAGAACAGGCTGACATTCAAAGTTGGCACGACGTTCCTGCAAAATCCGTTGAGAAAAACACTAGACGGCCTTTACAAAAGTTGTAGAGGGTAGTTAGATCTACAACTTTCCTGTTGACCACAATGTGCACTTTTATTCAAAAATTTTGGGCAACACGCAGTTGAACACAGCTACACCGACACATCTTGACAGCCTCGCGCGCTCCCGCGCGCCGGCCGCGCGCGCGCGCGCGCGCGCGCGCGCGCCGTGCGCGCGCGCGCGCGCCGTACCGCCGTGCCACGGCCGGCCGGGGGCCTCACGCGTGCATGCCGAGGCGCCGGTGTCGCCCGCGCCCGCGCCCCGAGCCGCGCCTCGGGCGGGCGTCGCGCGCGAGCCTCGGCCGCCGCGCCGCGCACGGCTTCCCCCGCGCGCGCGCCGCCAAGGTCGCGCGCACTCCCCGAGAAGTCGCGTACCCCCCCCTTGGCGCCCATTTTAGGTGGCCGCACCGCACCAAGCACGCCCGCGCCGCGCCGGCTTGCACCGCGAGCCGCCCTCCGCCGCTCGGGACGTCGCCGGAGCGAGCCGCGTTCCCAACAATTTCCCCGGCCCGCACCCCCCGTCCACCGCCCTCACTAGGTCCCCTAGGAGCTCGGGAGACCCCGTGTAGTCACACCGGTCGCCAAACCTCGCCGGCCGTCGGGCAGCCGCGGCTAGTACCGCCGGCGACCGCCGCACGCCGTCCCCGAGGCCACCGCGACCCTAACTCCGGGCACGAATCGAACCACGGTGATTCCCTAACCCCTCTCCCCACCTTTCCCGGCCGATTCCCCCACTGGAACGCCGGAATTTGGGCCGGCGCCGCCGCCCTCCATGGCCAGGGGTCGCATTGCAAAGGAGGAATTATTCCCAGGGGCCTCGGTGCAAAAAGAAACTCCAATAGTAAAACTGTTTTGGCTGCTTCTTGTAAATTGCGTAGAAAATCACAGAAAATTCAGAAAAATGTGAAACAAAATTTGTTGGATCCTTTGTGAACTATACTACAACTTTTGTTATTCTGGCCTGAGCTAAGTCCATTTAGTTTTTGCATGCAAAATACAAATGTGCAAACCCTAGATCTGCAATATCTCAAAAACCATGAATCCTCTGTAGATCATTTTTGGATATGTTGTGTGTTAGGTCATGAGTAGCTCCTATGCCAAAAATTGCACAAAGTTATGATGTAAATCTTTTTATAAAAATGTTTTCCATTGCTTCCAGATCTGCATAAATGATTTGTCTTGCTAAATATATTTATGATTTTGAGCCCAACTTGTGCACACTGTCTTGTAATGCCACAATGCACATCTTGTGAATTAATTATGAATTTTGGATTAACAAAAATAATTATTCTTGATTTATGCATGTTTTCCTTTGTAAATTAATAAACCAAGTTCAGTAGACATTCCATGTGAACATGCTGGTTCTTTAGGCTTGTTTAGGACCATAGAGCATGCACAAGAAAGTTTGGATCATTTTGATGCTTATTTATTTTTGTATGCATTTAAATTGAATCACTAGCTAGTCTTTGTTATTTTCAATAATATTTATTTTCCTAGCATCCAACACTTACATATGGGTCCAATGGACCAGTATAGGTGCTAGTAGGCTTAAGAAACACTCCTTTAATTTTTGGTAAATTAATTGCTTAATAAAAAGCTTAACAGCCCTTTTTAATATCAAAGGGAAATTAAATAAAGAAAAATCCCTAATTAATTCTTTTCCTTTTTGAAAAGTATTATTTAATACAATTAAAAGATAAAATTAATTCATAAATAAAAATATTAATTACACCTTTATCAGAGAAGATAAAAGGAAATGAAGCTTTCACATGAAATGATAAGTATAATAAGAACCTTTATTCAAATGTTTAATAAAGAATTGCATATTGTTCCTTTTTGGAAGAGTATGCTAAATGTATTCTTATCTAGGTGAATGTGTCCAACTAATGCACCCTATGGTTGTAATTTATTGTTTGTGATTAATTAAATTAAAATCTTCAAGTAAATCTTGCATTTGCATCCTCGTGTAGATCTCCCGAACGGTAGCTGTACGCGTGTGCCGGACGGAGGAGACGGAGGAGCTGACGGAGGCGTGCACCACGTCATTGTAGAGCAAGACCTGGACCAAGTCCAGAAGGCCCCAAGGCCAACCTTGCCATCGAAGGCAAGCCCCGGATCATTAACCCTGTTTTTGAAATTTATGCAATTATGTTTGCTACGATTGTTCATTTACGTTTCAGGAGTTGATTTGAAACCCTAGATGCATGATCCCTAGGTACCTATGCTCTATCACTAGTATGCTAGGTCGATAGCTGCTATGCTATAGGACCGATAGAAGTCGAGTGATGTTCGTCACTCGCGAGATTAGGTTCCTAGGTAGGAATCATAAGATATCCTTAAATGGATGGCTCATGTGGTAAGAGCATGGGATTTGGGCTCCGGTCCAGTGGCTTTCGTGGGCTAAGCTTTTGAACGTACTAAACATATGTCGGGCATGGGACCGGTAAGCCTAGTACCCGATTGACGCGGTAAGGGAACCTTTCCCTACTAAACCTGGGGCACTTGTGTCCCCCCTCGCTTGCAACAAAGGTGGTACCCGAGTGAGTCCGGACGTTCGTGTGGGAGCGATCCAGTAAACCTTGTACCAAGGAATGTAGGTTCCGCTCCCGAGCCGAAGATCGACGGGAACGGCCTGAGAAAGTTGTCCTTGCGGGGGCAGCCTACCGTGTGTTTGGGTCTACCTTGCAAGGTTTAAATCAATCGATTGTCGGCCTCTCACCGTCATCCGAGACTGCTTAATCAACTGGCCATGATATCCCATAATGATGGAACTCGAGGAATATTATTGTATGAATTAATTGCTTGCCCAAATTATTGATTGAATCATATGGCACATTTAGAAATGGTAATCAACTAGAACTTGTGCTAAAAGATTGAAAATAAGGATCTACTCTTAGTAGTTGTTCAAAGAAAAGAAACTCCACCGGCCAAAAGCCTTTCATGTCTAGGGTTTGGTGATGTAGTTATCACCCGACGGTTAAGTCTTGCTGAGTATTAGTATACTCAGCCTTGCTTTAAAATTGTTGTTGCAGGTGTGATTGACCGGAAGGGTGACGACAAGTGATGACATCACGGATGGCCTCCTGTGATGTCTACCGTTGCGCTAGTTTATTTTATTTCCGCTGTTTTCAAACTCTGAACCTTTACTCCATGCCATGAACAATGGTTTGTAAATAAATGTTTAATTCATGTCGTACTCTGGACTCGCCTTCGCGTGAGTTTTAATGCATGTGTCGATCCTCTGTCCGATGTCGAAGTGATTTACCGGGCGTTAACCCGGCAACTAACGACAGGATGATACTTTACTATTGCTTAATGACCAAAGTGGATCGGTCTTAGGCGATAGTACGGTATTTTCTTGGGCGGGTTGTCACAGCTGGTATCAGAGCGACTGCATGCACCAGAGTTTAATTAACAACTCTAATCACATGATTTTTGAATAAAAATTTGCCAAGATTGTTTGATTTGCAAAACACGTTGGTCCGTTAAGGATGAAATAGACCGAGAGGCCCTAGAGGGAATTTTTGGGATCTTTCAGGTGGCTTATTAACTTATGGTTTATTTTGCTAACTCCCAGCACATTACTTTATGTCAGACTTACCTTCTCGCACAACCATACTAGTTCATCACGTTTTGCCATACGTGGTGGTACCACAGGGAAGTCCTGTGAGGGACTAGTGGGACCTATTCCAATGGGTGCCACGTCGCGTCTGAGTCTCGTCACGTTTTGCCATATGTGATGGTACCACGGGAAAGTCTGTGAGGGACGAGTGAGGCCTATTCCAATGGGCACTCACGTCGCGTCGGAGTTTTAAATAGGACGCTGTCCATGCAGCGGCTTAACGCATGGATGCCGTTTCTATAGTGAACGGTAATGTATGTGGACGCTTTCATGAGTGCTGGCAGGAAAGGTTCATTGTGTTCTGTGATCTTCTGCAGGTACACTAACCACGTTCGTAAGTCGCTAAGCAAGTACCGATAGTCTCGACTAGTTATTATAGGGAGAGACGTAATTGTTGCCTTGCCACCGGCACTAACTCCGATTTTTGGTTTAATTGCTTGGTGAGGACGAATAGGTCGTTCTTGCATCATGATCAAAACCTGCTGAATAATAAAAGGGTCACATGTGTGGTTTTCCTTAAGTAATAATCTAATAACAACAATAAAAACCTTTAAACCGAATCTAAAGTGTTGTTGGACCATCTGGACGACCCTGTTGTCGAGACCTCTTCTCAGACCTTTCTGCAGAGTTTCTGTATAGATGATCTACACCCAAGTGCCCCCAATCTATCCAAATCTTTGCCGAGAAGTATTTGCGCGATCATGGGTTTTCAAATCTCTAGCTTTGCTCAAATAGTAAACCTAGGTCTTGCCGTCTTTCCGGAACACGTCATTCCGAATCTTGAACCTTTGCATCTTGTTCCTGACTCATCTAGCTTAACCCCTGGATGCCAAGTTTGATCTTATGAACCTACCGAGTTGCCGGAAAATTTTGAACTTTTCGGGAACTTTGGTTTCAGAATGTTGGAAATTGTCAATTCGATGCAGTGCAACTGTCTAGATGAAAGGATCGAGGCAATGTGGCCTAGAGGGGGGGTGAATAGGCCTGCACACAGAATTTAAACTTTTTCTGCGAAAACAGTGTCAGACCTCGGAACCTCCGAGATTATTCTCGGAACCTCCGAACGAGGCAGCCTCCGAGAATAAACTCAGAACTTCCGACAGCTGTTAGAACAGAGCACAAATAACAAATTCTAAGAGGTACTTAGGACCTAGCAAGAGTATTTCTAAGCAAAGTACAAGCTAGCAAGGCACCACAAAGTAGATCGGGAGCAAACCCTAATAGATCTAGTCAAGCACAAGCATGAACAAGTAAGTAAATGAGAACACGCATGAGACAAAGATTTATCCCGTGGTTCAGCTCGCCACAAAGGCTTGCTTACGTCCACGTTGTTGAGGAGGCCACCAAAAGGCTCGGACCACAAAGGTCAACTCCTCTCTCACACCTATCACTTTGGGTAATAGGTGGAGGCTTTCCACTAGAATCACAAGGGGTAATACAAACACCTTGGAGCTTCCACAAATCGGTTTGGAGAGCTTCCAAGGACCTCTATCCGTCTAGAAGCAAAGCTCCAAGAGTAATAGATCCACCAAGCTTGCTAGGGTTCTTCCAAGTGCTCAAGTACCAAGGGAGAAAGGATTGGCTCACTAACTCACTTCAAGAAACCACTCTCAATCAATGCTAGGCAAGGATTTGGAAGAGAGTAGGTTGGGAGTGAATGCTAGGTGAGAGAAAACAGTAGCAACCGCGTTCTGGGCCAAAGGAGGAAGAAGATAACCGTTGGGGACCGTGGGGTATAAATACCCCCGCATCCGCAACGAAACGGTCATATTCCGCAGTTCGGAACCTCCGAGAAAAATCTCGGAACCTCCGACTTTTGAAAACTCTCGCATCGTAGCCCGTACGGTCGGAACCTCCGAGAAAATCTTCGGAACCTCCGAACAAAGAAACGACGAAGCAAAACAAATTTAGGTTACTTCTCTTGGGGAGAGGATTAGGGTTTAGAAAAGATGGATCATGAGCACTTGAAAACCACCCTAACTCACCATTAGTATCCCTCTTGATAGTACGGATTGTCCTATACTCAAATTCAAAAGATAAAATAAATAAACTCCTTCAAGTAGCATAGGCAATCTTCTTTGTAACAAGTTGAGGGGTCTCCAATCAATCTTTTGCACCTGTGATAATAACTTTATGCTGCACAACAAACTCAAGGGCTCATTAGCTCTTTAATTGTGTGGTCAACATCACCAAAACCCTCATAGGGCTTGATTGCACTTACAATCTCCCCCTTTTTGGTAAATGTTGACAACCCAATTAAAGTTTACAATTTAATTTGAAAGATTGAGCTTTTGATGATTTGAGTACAAGTCTCCCCCTCAATGTATGCATGTACCTTTTGAATAGGGAAAAATGTCTTAGCCGACAATTAAGTTGCATACATTGTGAGTAAAAGTGACAAGAAAGTTGTACTCAAGTCATCGAGGGGTGCAAAAGAAGTGTAGCAGATAATACGTGATGCATATGCCATGTGAAAACACTCAGAGAGTTATCTGTTAGCAGAGTTCGGAACCTCCGAGAAAGTTTCCGGAACCTCCAGGGGTTGGAGCCTCCGGAAAAATCCTCAGAACCTCCGAGGTCTGCAACAGCTACTCCAACAGATAACAACAATACACAGGCAAAAACAACAGATAAGACCAGAAAATAGCAGCTAGATAAGGATAACAGCATTCAACACATCTAGCCCTATTACATCCAACACACAGTTTTAAAGTTTTGCAAATCCCCTACAACCATGACCAGAACCTGCTTGCCAACAGAGGCAAGCTAAATGTTTTACAGCAGTTCAACAAATTTCCACCAGGAGTTTATGAGAGAAGTTAGCACTCTCATCTCACCAAAAGAACAAAAGAATGTTTCTGAGGTTAGCAGGCCACCAGAAGGAGCTCCAGGTCTTCAGATGCTTCTCAATCTTCATCTCTCCCCCTTTGTCAACAATTTAACAAAAAGGAAAGAAAAGAAGAGAGGAAGTGAGAACAGAACCTAGAGAAGTCACTCCTCATCACTGAAGTCAGATTCCTCCTCTTCTCGCTTCGGGGACAAGGTCTTGTCGAGCCGAGGTCAGAGCCAGATGACAGATCTATGGGCCTTCTGGCAGGCCTCCCAGCAGCGGCCTTCCTCCTGAGTCTTGTACCAGATGAGGACCCCATTGCCTTCTTGCCTGCAGCCTCTTTCCTTAGCCTGGCCATTTTTGCACCAAGTGGTTCTTCATCTTCTTCATCCGCAAAGAAAGTGGGCGGCAGGAGTATCCTCGGCCAAGGGAGTAGCGAGGCTCCCCGCTCACCCTCATCCTCACTGGTGGTGTACTCTGGAAAATCAGGGAAGAGGGGAGGAGGATGGTGCATGGCATCAAAAGAGAATCCCTGGTGCTTTAGCAATCTGTTCATGTCTTCCCTAAGCTCAAAAAGCTGATGGGAAGTCCATCTGCAGTACCTCCAGGTGTCCCTAACCATCCCTCTCAGCTTGTGCAGACCAGCAGGCATGGGAGCCCTGCTGGATCCTTCTTCTCCTACTGCTGGACCAGATCTGGATGGCTTGGTGCTGGCCTTCTTGAGGATGTGCTCTTCCACAATGTGCTGCTTCTTCTGATGCTGCCACTGCTTGACTTGATAGGATGCATGCTCAACATCTTTCTTGTAGCTGACCCCTGAAACCATCTCTATCATGTACATCAGATAAGGGGCATAGGGCAGGTTGCACTTCCCACTCTCTGTCACTTCTACCAGGTTGTACCAAATAAATCTGCTCACAGAGAATGGCCTAGCTCCAGGCAGCAGCCTAGCCAACAGGTTTGGTGCAAACCTCCTAAGACTTGTTGAGTCACTGCCCCCCTTTGGGTAAATGGTTTCCCTGAACATATTGTTAAGCACATAGAATACTGATTTCGGAAAGCGGTGGTGGAGCCATCGGCCCGCTCCTCATACTCATAAGTCCGCAAGAATTTTGTTGGGGTTCATGTGGGCCTCAAAATGGATAATATCGCCTTCTCTCGTCCTCCTTGCCGAACCCAAACAACCTAGCAAAGGTGAGAAAATCTATTTTGTAATGCACTCCCTCTCGTCATCCAAAGGATGGTTTCCTTGTTGTCTTCATGAAAGAATGTGGCATGAAACCGAGCTAAAACCTCTATGTTCCAATCATACTTGAAACTCATGATGTCCCTCATTCTATACTTGTCAACCAAATCCAAAGACCTCCTCCTTGACAGTTCCTCTGTCGCCTCCAAATGAGTGAAGTCTATCCACTTCATCTTGATTAGCTTCATCTTGGTATTAAGGACAGCCTCATAGAACTTAAAGTGAAAGACGGACCAAAACCCGTAATCAATGGCCGCCATCTTCGGGTTCACATAGGGATTTTCTTCTCTTGCTTTCTTGACCAGAAACCAGCTCCATCATAGTTGGTGTGCTCAATATACACTGAGTTGTCATATTTGGTTGGAGGATGCCTTTTGAGCAGCCCCTTGTGGTACTTGAGATAGGTTGAGTCTATCTCTCCTAGGGGCATGTCATCTTCTAGCTCTATAGGAATGGTTTTGCCTTCAGTCCCTCCATTATCATCCACATGTGCAGCAGACCCTGAGCCTCTGCCTCCTGACAAACTGCCACCTCTGCCCCTCCTAGGAGTGGCCTTTCCTCTGCTACCACTGTCCCCTGCTGCTGCTCTTGCTGCTAACTTGAAGGCCCTCTCACCAGCAGGTGTCTCAAAAGGAGGCCTCTGCCTCTTGGTGTAGGTCTTGTCCACAGGAGTGCCAGACATCTGAAGAGAGACAAGTGAACAGCAGATAAGAGTGGGATCAGGGCTGATAAGGATAGAGGAACAAGATAAGCATGATGTTCAATTGATTACTTTTCAGTGGAATTTTGAATCACAGTCTGTCACTTGTCAAGACGGACATCGGAACCTCCGAGAAAGTTTCCGGAACCTCCAGAGGTTGGAGCTTCCGGAAAAATTCTCAGAACCTCCGAAGTCAGTGTACTGACAGAGGACAGTTCTCTTGATTCAACTTTCAACTGAGCTTTGATCAATAAAGCAATCATGACTCAAATTAGCTAGGACAGGTGGAAAAAGAATGTTACAGGTCAAGTGAAGTTCAGTGGAACTTTGAATCAAGGTCAGCCTACAGTGGGTTACAGGGTTCGGAACCTCCGAGAATTTTCTCGAACCTCCGAGCCTCTCGTCAACCTTATCGCATTCTCACTTTTGATTCAACTTTCAACTAAACCTAGCTTTTACTTGCAACACGTGCATTTAGGAACAGGATAGATAGGCATCAATCTACTGATTTCAAGATTTAGAACCCCAACAAAGATGCGCATCTAGGAATTTAGGGTTAGGGTTAGGATACGGCCACTGAGTACCTTGATTGGGATCAAGGAGAAGGACGATGCAGATCTTCAACTCTTGTGCACGCCAAGGAATCGACAGAAACAGATGTGGATTGGAGCCTTCTTCTTCTTTACGTACGGGATCCGAGCGATCCCTCCCTTGGCACTTTCCAGCAGCGACCCACGAACGAGGGAGGCGGCTCAGCTTCGCGCGGGTAGGCCGCAAAGGGTGAGGTCACCGGCAGCGAGGGAAGCGGCGGCGGTGAGGCGGTGAGGCGGTGGAGAGGATGGTGCGGTTTCGCGTCGGGAGAGAGAGAAGGAAGCGGTGAAGTTAGATCTGAGTGGGTTGACCGCGGTGAAAAGGGAAAGATTGGTTTTACCCTAGGTAAAGAATATTCCGCGAAGATGCTTTATTCCCTTTTGACTCCCCTTCGGTTGAGGCTGAGAGCTAAGTCTATAAAGATTGGAGCTTCTGAAGATTTTCTTAGAACTTCTGAGGCCCGGAGCCTCCAAGAATTTTCTCGGAGCTTCCGAAAAAATTAAATTCCAGAGACAGCTAGCTTCTACTCCTTTTGAGATTTTGAACTTTCTGTCAACTGAGATACTTAGGTCATGGTACCCTTGACTCAAGTGGCTAGAAAACAAGCAATCACACACACAACTATAGCCACTTAAGACAAGTTAGGGATAAGCAAATGGATTTTGAAGAACCTTTAAAATAGAGTTTTCATACATATTTTTCAAACAAAATTTTCAGAGAATACTAACAGATTTGAAGCAAACAAATATGGCATGCTAGAGATCAAACCACGCAACGAGAATCAAGAATATTTAGTTCATTCCTTAAACTACAAAACCTTGACTCATCGAGAGGTTTAGTGAAGATATCGGCTAGTTGCTTGTCGGTGCTCACATGACTTAAAACGATATCTCCTTTGGCTTCGTGGTCTCTCAAGAAGTGATGACGGATGTCTATATGTTTTGTGCGAGAATGGCTTACGGGGTTGTTTGCAAGTTTTATGGCACTTTCATTGTCACACAAAAGTGGGATATGGGAAAAGTGACATCCGTAATCCTTTAAGGTTTGCTTCATCCAAAGTAGTTGAGCACAACATGCGCCGCCGCAACATACTCGGCCTCGGCGGTGGAAAGGGCTACTGAGTTTTGCTTTTTAGAACTCCAAGACACTAGAGACCTACCAAGGAATTGGCAAGTCCCCGATGTGCTCTTTCTATCTACTTTACAACCGGCATAATCGGAATCCGAATAGCCAAGTAGATCGAAAGTGGAGCCCTTAGGATACCACAAGCCAAGGTTAGGGGTATGCACTAGATATCTCAAGATTCTCTTTACGGCCATGAGATGGCACTCTTTCGGGTTAGCTTGAAATCTAGCACACATGCACACACTAAGCATAATATCCGGCCTAGATGCACATAAGTAAAGAAGAGAGCCAATCATGGAGCGATATACCTTTTGATCCACGGATTTCCCTTCTTCATTGAGGTCCATGTGTCCATTGGTAGGCATTGGAGTCTTGATGGGCTTTGCCTTATCCATGTCAAACTTCTTTAACATATCCCTTGTATACTTGGTTTGACATATGAACGTCCCTTCTTTAGCTTGTTTGATTTGAAATCCAAGAAAGAACTTGAGCTCACCCATCAATGACATCTCAAACCTCTTTGTCATCACCCTACTAAACTCTTCACAAAAAGTTTCATTAGTACTACCAAATATTATGTCATCGACATATATTTGGCACACAAAAATATGACCATCAACTTTTCTAGTAAAGAGAGTAGCATCGGCTTTGCCTATCTCAAAGCCTTGCTTAAGCAAGAAATCCTTAAGGCATTCATACCATGCTCTTGGTGCTTGCTTTAGCCCATAGAGCGCCTTATGGAGTTTGTAGACATGATTAGGACGCTTGGGATCTTCAAAACCCGGTGGTTGCTTAACATATACTTCTTCGGAGAGTGGTCCATTGAGAAATGCACTTTTGACATCCATTTGGTATAGCTTGAAGTCATGATGGGCAGCGAAAGCTAGTAAAAACCGAATTGCTTCAAGTCTTGCTACCGGTGCATATGTTTCTCCAAAGTCTAGCCCTTCAACTTGGGTGTATCCTTGAGCAACCAATCTTGCTTTGTTCCTAGTCACAACACCAAACTCATCTTGCTTGTTCCGAAAGACCCATTTGGTGCCAATGATGTTTGTCTTTGGTCTTTCCACCAACTCCCACACTTGGTTCCTTTCAAAGTTGTTCAACTCCTCTTGCATAGCCACCACCCAATCCGGATCCTCGAGAGCTTGCTCTACCTTGGTTGGTTCAAGAGAGGAAACAAACGAGTAAAATGCACAAAAATTCTTAAGACGAGAACGCGTTGTTACCCCTCTCCTTATGCTCCCAAGAATATTGTCAACGGGATGATCCCGTTGAATGACTTGATGTACACGAGGATGTGATGGTCCAAGAGGTTGGTGTAGAGGTTGATCTTCATCATCTTCATCAGCTTGGGGCTCAGATGTACTTCCATGGACATCCCCTTGCTGATCAGTCTGCTGGTTCAGGGTGTCTTGTTGTGTTGAGATTCCAGACCCCGGAACCTCCGGAGAATTTCTCGGAGGTTGGGTTCCAGTGTCAGTTCCCGGAACCTCCGAAGAAATTCTCGGAACCTCCGAAGTCTGCACTGCTCCTGAACCAGTGGCTTCTGGCCCTTCGAGTGGTGTTGAGGCTTGTGCTTGGTTTTCATCTTCCTCTTGTGCCTCAACTGGTCTAACATCACCTATGGCCATTTGCTTGATTGCTTCACAAGATGACTTCTCTTTACCTACAACATTCAAATCAACTTGCTCCACTTGAGAGCCATTAGATTCATCAAAGGTCAAATCTACCGTGACTTCAATCCTCCCGGTGGTTAGATTGAAGACTCGATAAGCATGCTCATTTGGACCATAACCAAGAAGAAATCCTTCGTCAACCTTTGGTGCAAACTTAGAGGTTCGGGGTCTCTTGTTTAGAATGAAACATTTGCACCCAAACACTCTAAAGTAAGACACCTTGGGCTTTTTACCGGTAATAAGCTCATAGGAGGTCTTCTTGTGAAACTTGTGAAGATAGAGGCGGTTGATTGCATGGCAAGCCGTGTTGATAGCTTCGGCCCAAAAGATGTCTTGAGTCTTGTACTCATCCAACATGGTTCTTGCCATCTTGATAAGAGTTCGATCCTTCCTCTCAACCACCCCATTTTGTTGAGGGGTATAAGGTGCTGAAAATTCATGCTTGATGCCCTCTTCATCAAGAAATTCTTCAACATAGGTGTTCCGGAACTCCGAGCCATTATCACTTCTCACTTTCTTGATTGGTAGCCCGAATTCCCTTTGTGCTCTTCTAATGAAGGTCTTCACCTTTCCTTGCACTTCACTCTTGTCAAACACAAAGAACACCCACGTGAAGCGAGAATAATCATCAACAATAACCAAGCCATATTTGTTACCGCCAATACTTATGTAGGCCACCTAGGTCCAAATAGATCCATGTGGATGAGCTCCAATGGGCTTGAAGTAGTGAGGATGCTATTTGGTGGGTGAGGTGCTCCTACTTGCTTTCCGGCTTGGCATGCTTTGCAAATCCTATCTTTCTCAAAATGTACATTTGTTAGTCCAAGAATGTGTTCATCTTTCAAAAGTTTGGCCAAGTTCCTCATGCCAACATGGGCTAGACGGCGATGCCAAAGCCAACCCATGCTAGATTTTGCCACTAGACAAGTCTTGGGAGAAACTTTACTTTTGTTGAGATCAACTAGGTAAAGCCTCCCCCTCAAGCGACCCGTGAGGACAATAGAGGAATCCTCCCTTTTTATGATGGACACATCCTTATCCGTGAAGTGACAATCAAAACCAATCTCACTAAGTTGTGAAACCGATAATAGATTGTAACCCAATGGATCAACATGAAGAACATTTGTAATTGAGTAATTTTGAGATATAGGGATATCACCTACACCGATGACTTCTCCTTTAGTATCCCCTCCATATGCAATGGTTTCCCTTGGTCCTTCCAAATGGAGATAGGATGAGAACATACTCTTTTCTCCGGTCATATGATGTGTACATCCGCTGTCAAGCACCCAACTTGAACCACCGGAGGAGTATGCCTACAAAACAATTTAGTTCCTTCTTTTAGGTCCCCAATTTGACTTGGGGCCTTCCACGTTAGCAACCAAAACTTTTGGAACCCATAGTGATCTTTTCACATATATGTTGGACTCATTTCCAACATACGTGGCAACAACTTTACCAACATTGTTGCGTCTCAACACATAGCTAGGAGGTATGTCTCTAGATGCATGGGCTTTGCTTTTGTTGGGACTCAAGTTTCTTCTAGGCACCATTGGATGATTTTCAACCCGCATACAAGTGTTAGAGGCCCCGGAAACATGCCTCGCTTTTGAGTTTTACTCCTTTTCTTTGTCCTCGTCTTTGCGAGCTTCCGGAACTTCCGAGAATTTTCTCGGAACCTCCGAGTTGGACCGTCCGAGCCGCTTCGGGGCTTCCGGACTCGGAACCTCCGGCTTGGAGGTCGGAACCTCCGGGGTCTGGGAGAACAGAAATCCAGAACTCTTGAATTCAAGGCATTCTTTTTCCTTGATGATTTTTCTTTCATTGGTCTTGCCACCTTCAATGTATCCAAAGCCTGGATTCTTGCTCTTCTCTAACACTTTCTTCTTGGTGAATCTTGGCCTTTTGTTTTCTTCACCCATGCATCCTCTAGCTATGATTGAGTTCAACCTAGCAACTTCTTTCTTCAAAGCTTCCATGTTAGCAAGGTTAGTGGCATAAGATTCAACATCAATGTTATGACATCTATCACAGCCCTTGCTAGTAGAAGCACTAGAGTCGCCTTTTACCTTCGAGGGATGTGAGGTGCTACTCCAAAGGAGGCTATATTGCTCCTCAAGCTCTTCATTCCTCAACTTGAGAGAATCACATTGAGCTTGAGTGACAGTAAGGTCCTCCTTGAGAGTAGCTATGACACTCTTTGCTTGGTTGATTTCCAAACGCAAAGTCTCAATCTCACTTCTATCGGAGATAATGGTGTCTTGGCTTTTCTCTAGTTCAACTATTAACTTAGCCATAAAGTCCCTAGATTGCTCATCCATTTTACGAACAAGTTGGTTAGCTTCTTCGTCACTAGTATCATCACTAGAGTCCATTTCCGACTCATCACTAGGTTGAGGAAAGGGTTTTGGGGCAGCTTTTACCTTCTCACCCTTGGCCATGAGACAATGAATGGAAGTGCTCTCTTCATCATCGGTCAAATTGTTGAACAATCTTGAGGTGGAGGGAAGCTTCTTGATAGCCACGGTTGCAACTTTCTTCCCTTCCTCTTCACTAGAGCTTTCATCCCCGGAGTTCCATTCATGACCAATGTGGGCTTCACCACCATAGTGTCTTCTCTTGTAATGTGGCTTTTGATCTTTCTTGTAGCTCCCTTTACCCTTGTCATTTCGTTTTCTTTCTTCTCATTAGGGCAATCAAGAATAAAGTGCTCGGTACTTCCACAATTGTAACAAGTTCTCTTTTTCTTGCTAGGAAACTTCCTCTTGGCAAACTTGTACCCTTGCTTCTTCAACCCTCTCTTGTAGGTCTTCATGAACAAGGCCATGTCCCCAATCTCAACATGACAACCTTCATCTTCATCTTCACTTGAATCACTTGTGGAGCTCACTACTTCCACCCTATTGGACTTTGACTTGAGAGGCTTGGAAGGAGTGGTGTGCTTGGATGAGGATGAGGGTTTGCTTGACTTGTGAGAGTGGAGGGCCACCTCTTTAACCTTCAAGTTGTTTAACTTAGCCTCCAACTCCCCAATCTTCTTTCTATGTTGAATTTCCTTGTCCATGAGCTCATGTGTGAGAATTCTTCCAAGAACATCATTTGGAGAAAGTTCCTCAAACCTTTTCTTCTCTCTAATCAAGGTGACTAGAGTAGGATTCCTTGGTGCAAAAGCTTCCAACATTACTTTCACCACAAAGTGGTCATCTAACTCATCGCCACCTAGACCTCTTATCTTTCCAACAATAACCATCATCCTATCAAACATCTCTTGTGGCCCCTCTCCATCAAAGATAGTAAATCTATTGAGCTCGGCCATCAATATATTGATCTTGGATTTCTTGACCTTGTCAACACCCTCATGTGCAATGTGGAGAATGTCCCAAATCTCCTTGGCAATCTCAAGTCCACTAACACGGTTATACTCTTGAGCATTCAAGGCACTAAGGAGGATGCTTGTAGCTTGACCATTCCTTCTTATGTTGCGTCGGTCAATTGGAGTGAGGTTCCTAAAATCTTTGGGATCTTCAAAACCTACACACACAATATTCCACAATTCCAAGCTTAAGCCAATTAAATAAGCTTTCATCATATGCTTCCATTTGGCAAAATTAGTCCCATCGAATTGGGGTAATTTGCCAAGGGGAATAGTCACTTCATCCTTGGATTTGACATCCAAAGAATCATAGTTAAAGGATACGCTTTTGTAGTCGTTCTTTGCTTTAGACTTTGACTTTGGCTTGATTGTTCGCTTGGGAATTCTTGTGCCGTAGTACTCATCATCATCATCTCCATTCTCACTAGATGAGGACGACGATGAGGATGATGAGGATGGTGATGGAGATGGTGAAGGTGTTCTTTTTCTTCTCTTCTTCTCTTCTTTCTTTCTCCTCTTCTTCTTTTCTTGCTTGTCGTCTTCTTTCTTCTTTTCTTCTTCTTCTTCTTTCTTCTTGTTCTCTTTCTTGCTTTTCTTGCTTCCTTCCTTGGAGCCTTCCTTCACGACCTTTTTGAGCTTTTCGAACTTCTCTTGAGCCGATGTATCACCTACTTCCGAGGCATCACTTTCGGCCTCGCTTGGTATGTCTTCAAACTCCTCTTCTTCGTGCTTGTCATCATCACTTGCCATGTCCTCACACGGTTAAGTGTTTACGAGGATGACCCGCTCGATACCAATTGAAAGGATCGAGGCAATGTGGCCTAGAGGGGGGGGGGTGAATAGGCCCCGCACACGGAATTTAAACTTTTTCTCGCGAAAAACAAGCAGTCGGACCTCGGAACCTCCGAGATTATTCTCGGAACCTCCGAACGAGGCGACCTCCGAGAATAAACTCGGAACTTCCGACAAATGTTAGAACGAGCACAAATAACAAGAGCTGCAAGAAACTTGAAGGAAACCAGATCTAGTAAATTCTAAGAGGTACTTAGGACCTAGCAAGAGTATTTCTAAGCAAAGTACAAGCTAGCAAGGCACCACAAAGTAGATCGGGAGCAAACCCTAATAGATCTAGTCAAGCACAAGCATGAACAAGTAAGTAAATGAGAACACGCATGAGACAAAGATTTATCCCGTGGTTCAGCTCGCCACAAAGGCTTGCTTACGTCCACGTTGTTGAGGAGGCCACCAAAAGGCTCGGACCACAAAGGTCAACTCCTCTCTCACACCTATCACTTTGGGTAATAGGTGGAGGCTTTCCACTAGAATCACAAGGGGTAATACAAACACCTTGGAGCTTCCACAAATCGGTTTGGAGAGCTTCCAAGGACCTCTATCCGTCTAGAAGCAAAGCTCCAAGAGTAATAGATCCACCAAGCTTGCTAGGGTTCTTCCAAGTGCTCAAGTACCAAGGGAGAAAGGATTGGCTCACTAACTCACTTCAAGAAACCACTCTCAATCAATGCTAGGCAAGGATTTGGAAGAGAGTAGGTTGGGAGTGAATGCTAGGTGAGAGAAAACAGTAGCAACCGCGTTCTGGGCCAAAGGAGGAAGAAGATAACCGTTGGGGGACTGTGGGGTATAAATACCCCCAGATCCAGAACAGTAACGGTCATATTCCAGAGTTCGGAACCTCCGAGAAAAATCTCGGAACCTCCGACTTTTGAAAACTCTGCAGACTGTAGCCCGTACGGTCGGAACCTCCGAGAAAATCTTCGGAACCTCCGAACAGCAAACAGCAGAAGCAAAACAGCTGCAGGTTACTTCTCTTGGGGAGAGGATTAGGGTTTAGAAAAGATGGATCATGAGCACTTGAAAACCACCCTAACTCACCATTAGTATCCCTCTTGATAGTACGGATTGTCCTATACTCAAATTCAAAAGATAAAATAAATAAACTCCTTCAAGTAGCATAGGCAATCTTCTTTGTAACAAGTTGAGGGGTCTCCAATCAATCTTTTGCACCTGTGATAATAACTTTATGCTGCACAACAAACTCAAGGGCTCATTAGCTCTTTAATTGTGTGGTCAACATCACCAAAACCCTCATAGGGCTTGATTGCACTTACACTAGAGTCTAGCTATTTGGTCAATTTGAGTTTTCGTCGTGCATGTTCTACTCTGGACTCGCCTTCGTGTGAGTTTTAATGCATGTGTCGATCCTTTGTCTGATGTCCAAGTGATTTACCGGGCGTTAACCCGGCAACTAACGACAAGATGATACTTTACTATTGCTTAATGGCCAAAGTGGATCGGTCTTAGGCGATAGTACGGTATTTTATTGGGCGGGTTGTCACAGAGCTCCACCATCTCCTCGAGCTCGTCGTCTAGAGGAAGTCGGCGAGCTCCGCGCGACGTGGGAGGAGGCTGGCGAGCTCCGCGGCGAGGAGCAGTTCTCCCTAGAGCGTGACGAATGCGACAAAGAGGAGTATCACCACGCGCGCTGCATCCTGGACTCATCTTCGGCGCGTCTATCTCTTGACGAGCCATCCACGACGTGGCGGCGACTTCATCAGCCCGTCCGTTTCGAGCTCGGGTGCGAGGGCAGGTTGCGGCGCACAAGCAAGGAGGCAGACATCAGCCTCGAGGTGGTCAAAGGAGAGAGATAGAGAGAGGGGCAAAAGATGGTGACGTGGATTCCAACATGTGGACCCAATGTGCCACGTAGGTGAAAACCACCCCCGAAAACCACCGAGGTGTGTAATTTGGACGTTTTTCATAGTTTGTGGGTACTCAATACCTGGTTTTGTGGTTGGAGGTTGAAACCCAAACAACGTCTGTAGATGAGGGTTGTGGAATGGATTTTTCAAAACAAATCAAGTGTCGGTGCGGAATGTAGTCCCGACACTAACTAGTAATGAGCGCTGAGATCTGCCTCTCGATGGTTCGGTGCTAGCAACTAAGGACGCTGGGTTTATCCTGGTTCCGGCCGGGGCCGTACGTCCAGCAGTGGTGTGCTCGGGGGCACTGTATTGCTTGCACCGTGGTGCTCGTAGAGGGTTGGCTACAAGCGAGGTGGGAGAGGAGGCCTGGCCTCCAAGTCCCAGAGGTATTGATTGAGGCAAGTGCCAATATCGTGGAGAAGGCGGAGAGCATGAGAGTGATCGTTATCCGTCGTCCCGTGTCCCCACGGCTGGGGGACTGCCCCTCCTTTTATAGGCCAAGGAGGGAGCAGTTTACATGCATGCCGCGCTGTTTCCCTACGTGTGGAGGTATGGCAAGCAGTGGCATGGAGCTGACGGCCGTCCTGGCGAATCCCGCTCCTGTTGAGGTGTCGTGGTGCGCCATGTGCTCGTACAGGAGCGGCTTCGAGGGTGGCAGTGTAGCGGTCAGTTGACTGGCCGCCGTAGTGGGCCGATTCGAGGGTGCCATTGACGGGGGCCCGTACGTGGCACAGTGGCCATTGTGGCGACGTCTTGTCCCCTCGCGTCCCAACAGCGTCGGGATGTCGTCACAGTGCCCAGCGTGGTGCAGCAGTGGCGGGGATGGTCGCACAGGGTCGACAACGACGGGGATGATCGATCCCGCCGGCCTGACGTCACGGCGTGGCCCTGCGTCAGCGCAGAAAAGACATTCGAGGGTGCCGCCGCCCCCCTTCGAGGGCGCGGCGTGTTAGTCCATACGGGGGTAGGCGGCACAGTGTCACGGAGCTGACACCGGCCTTGCCGCACAGTGCTACATAGCGGCGGGGATGGCCTCCCCCAGGGAGTTGGTGGAACAGCGTCGGGACGCGATTCCCGGGCGTGCCAAAGTCGTGGTGTGCGTCCTGCGGTGTCAGGGCATTAAATGCCCGTACACGGGGGCAGGAGCGCGGGCAACGTGCGTGCGGGTGCCCTCGAGCGAGGCGGACCCCACCCGAGGGGGTATTTAGCTCTCGAGCGAGGCGGACCTCACTCGAGGGGCGGGGTTGAGCCCTCGAGCGAGGCGGACCCCGCCCGAGGGGGCGTTAAGGCCTCGAGCGAGGCGGACTTCACCCGAGGGAGCGTCTAACCCTCGAGCGAGGCGGACCTCACTCGAGGGGCATCCGCTGTGCCGTCCTGGCGGGCCGCGGGGGCCACCAGGGGTGTGGTCGTGTCTTGTATGTGTTTTAGGTGCGTGAGTTGATTCGTGATTTGCGTTTGTTGCGTGTTTTAAGCGGATTTCCTACAGTTATTTAGGGGACCCTTATGGCTGTCCCCGACATCAAGAGATAACCGTAGAAATCCGGCCCGCCAAGTCCACGCAGACAGAATCCACGCTCTCTCGCTCTGTTTCCTTGTGAAGAATTATTTTTATTTTTATTTTTATTTTACTTTTTACTATTTTAAAACCAATTGCGCGTAACGAACATATGGAAAAATAACCCCAGCCGCTGGATGAACCGTTTGAGGCCTTCTCCAAGATGTGCATGTACACATGCATATTTAGTTATTTACGCATGAAAATTACCACGAAACTGCCCCGTGAATTTTGTTGAAAAGAGAAAGGACAAGCCCGTTGAATCAATCAACAAAGCCTAAACTGAGTAATCCATCCTCCCATCCCCATGGCCACGGTTCCCCCACTCCTTTTTTAGAATGACACATTACAACGCATGCGCTCACAACACACACGCACACTCACCCCTATGAATACACGTACGCAAATCCTACACCTATGAGCACCTCCGAAGGACTGAGCACCGACATATCTGGAGATTCCTGAAGTCACCAATGGCACCTCGTCGTCGACGGGAACGTCGCTCTCCACTTAACGCATAACGCCGGTAAATCCTGGAAAATCCAGGAAAAGGTGCGAGCATCAGAATTTGAACCCTGGTGGGTAGCGTCCCACTAGACCGTCCTACCATTGGACTTTCCCCAAACCGTTGGGAACCGGGCCGGTTCCGTTGGTTACCGGTGGAACCGGTCCGGCCCGGTACATGAATCAGTCCGGTTCCCACCCCCAAACCGTGCCTAAAATTTTCTAATCTCAACGGACCGGTCGGTTTCACCAGTTTATTGACCGGTTTTTGGTTCGTGAGAACCAGCCTTCCCATGGTTTCGAGAACCCTACTCTTGACCCCAGCGAGATTCGATCCAAACGGATGGATCCCACCGTGACGTGATGTTCTTGCTTGTGAAGAAAAGGAGTTGTTGACAGTCCCCCACTCACTCTACCCAAGCATACATCCAACTCGCGCCCATTTCGCTGCCGCTGTCGATGTATATAAACGCCATTGCAGGAGCTTAATGGCACCGCGCCTCCCGTTAATCACCAATTCACCGTTGAGCGCCAGCCATGGACAACGCGCCGCAACACTTAGGGCCCGTTTGGCCGCGAAGCGGAGTGGACGGAGGTGGGTTTTTTTAAACTCTCGTAGCTCTGTCTCTTCCCTAAATAGCTCAGCCTCTTTAATCTTGTCATTCTCGCCTGTGTGTCTTTGGTATAGCTTCGGCAAAAGAACTCCCAGAGTTGTTTTTTAGTGCTCCCAAAAGAGAGCCTTATTATATGCACAATAAAAAAGGAAAGGTCTTATTAGCCCTTGCACTCAGGGGCAAATCTAGTGTGGGGGCTGGAGCCCCCCCCACACACACCCACCCCCATATTGACCGTTACACAATCGCAAAATGAGAACTCAGTGGCCACTGTAGCTCGCTCCAACCGCAACAACATCTTCATTTTGCAGACGCTGTTGTTCCATTACCCGTGAGCAGGTATTCTCACTCGACGAGCAACAGAATCCTACTCTCGCGCCATCCTAGGGAAGGAAGAGGGAGCTGAGAAGAACGTCGACGAGGAGAGAACCCACCCCGGTGAGGCGGAGCACTACAGTCTACAGCGCAGCCGACAGCGGGACGGAGGTGGTGGGGAAACCGGTGGAAGAGGTCGCGAGGTGGGGAATCTCACCACCGCAGCAACCGACAGTCGACGGAGGCCGCCGAGGAGGAGGAGCTACCACCTGCCTACCACATGCACCCGCACCTCGAGTCCTCGACCTCGCCGCTGGGGAGGACCTACCGCCCGTCTGCCCAACGGATCTTGAGAGGGGAGTAGGAGGAGGCGGTCGCCGAATATGTGGGAGGGCGCGATGGTGGTCGAGATCCAGCCGCGCTCCCTCCACGACGGCCTGCGCAATGGCTTCCATGGCTCGCGCAGTGGCGCCCCTGGACAACCGCCTGCATCGCCAACCCCCCCCCCCCCCCCCCCCCGCGAGGCAAAAGTGACGACTTCTAGGATGCACAGCGACAGCCCCCAAGCCTGCAGCAGTGCACCCCTGTGCGGCAGTTCCTGCAATGGAGGATGCGCGACGGGTGCGGGGACATTGTTGGGTGCCCCTCTGCTTTGCGCTACGGACACCGTCCCTCTCCTGTGCGCATACGGTGTTTTTGCATATGCAGATCCGCAATACTGCTGGAGCTAGTTTTAGAGCCCCCTGAGCACCCCCTAATCATTTTGAGCCATGGATGAGAGGTTGAGGGAAGATGAAAAGGAGGGGAGCAGGGAGGATAAGAAGAAAATAAGTCCCCCCCCCCCCCCCCAAAAAAAATCAATCTCGGATCCGCCACTGTTTGAACTGAACAGTGGGGCTTAAAGTGCTTTACACATATGTCTTGTTCGACTGGTTGGTATATGATGATTGATAGATTGTTGGTGGTTGGTGTCGATTTAGTGTGTGAGAGAAAAGTACTGTTGACCGGTATTGATAAGCTAAACGTAAAAGACGTTCCCATCGATACATGAATTTATCCTGCCTTGAAATCCAGCATATGAAATTTGTCTCGTGTATATATAGTTTAAATGGCAAATGGCAGACCGCGGACATGCATGCGCTCAAGTGGATCGGTACGCACGTTGCAAATCGCACGAGGTAGTGCAGCGAGGAATGCTCGTTTGTTTATGCTTGTTTTTCTGACTAATTAAGGTTGTTCCTTCAGTTCAGAGGTGTGTGCCTGGGAGACGGGCTAGTTCACCCTGGAGCAGGCGAGCCTGATCTGGCCTTGCGAGCCGGTGAGCGGGCTGATGTTCCCCATCCTGACCATGGCGGCGGCGAAGTCCCTGTGAACCGTGCCGGCGTGGACGCGTAGGCGCGCACCAGCCCGTCCGTGGCGCCGCCGTTGAAGAGCTCCTGGTCCGAGTGCAGGAGCCCGCTCCGCGTCAGCAGGTTGGTGTAGTAGGCGTTGTCGAACGCGTCGGCCGTCGCGGCGTCCAGCGGCGCCAGGTTGCCGTCGCCGTCGCCGGCCGCCGCGGGGCAGCCGGCCCGGCGCAGCGTCGCGAACACCGCGTTGGTGTTGGCCTCGTCGTAGATCCGATCCCGGAAGTTGGTGCACCGCGACATCGCGATGGTGTGCGCGCCTGATCAAACAATGCACACAGGTCATGAGTTTCATGAGTCCGTGTCATTAGCGTCTTGTTAGCTTTGATTAGCTTTGATTAGCATGTAAACAAGCAAAGTTCTTCGATCAGAGATGAAGAATAAACCTGAGAGAGCAACCAGGTCGGTTGTGCTAAGGCGCTTCTTGGCGAACGCGGCGGTGAGACTGGCGAGATCCGAGGTCGGAGCTGGCAGGTCGCTGTTGGCCTGAGATAAGCTCGCCGTCGTCGAGTCCCTCCTCCCGAGAAGAACGATCCATGAAGGCCCTCCTAACTGCAACCACGTACGCGTACAAATCAAATATCGATTTTGATAGCGCAAGGGAGCGACCGGCCAACGAGCTACAGTTACACGCGAACGACGTCGTCGATCGTGTTCCTGCTTACCGCTTCGACGGAGTCGCGGGCGGCGACGGCGAGGATATCGGCGCATGAGACGGTGCGCGGGCACACGGCCTCGAGTTGCGCCTTGATGTTGTCGACCATGGAGAAGCCTCTAATGGATCCCACGTTCGGGAACGCCATCTGCTCCCCGGTGAAGGTGGCCGTGTCGTTCAGCAACACCGACGCGTCGCAACCCTGAAGATTACACAATTTTTTTTTTAACTTCGGTTAGTAGTACCACACAAACTTATGTAGTCAAACTAATTAAAGCAGGCGAGAGTGAGAATTGAGAGGGAACTTGCTTGGACAAAGCAGTCATGGAAGTGGAGCCTGAGCAGGGAGGCTCCCATGCGAGGCTCCTGTGCCACCGCGGCCGTCACGGCGGCCTTGATGGTGGCCAGAGCTCGGGGACACGACCTGGAGTAGAATGTCGGCGATAGCCGTTGCGCCGAGGCCGTCGCTGCCAGGCACAATATGCAGCCTGTTCGGTTGGCTAGTGGTGATGGTAGTCTTTGGTTTGTTTCGAGAGAAAATCTTCTTTGGTACTTGGCTATTTCTTGGTGTTGCAGTTCGTTCGGCAGAGAAAATCTTCTTGTCTGCCACGGTGATAAAGCGAAGCGAAAACGGCTGATGAGCACTACAACTGACAGGGATGATGAAGTCATTACTAGCTAGTAGGGCTACAATCCTTTTCAAGATCAAGTGTTTTTGCGATGGATGGTGTGAATATCATGCATTATTGCACGTATCGCGTGTGTGTATATATAGTAGCTTGATGTTTTGTGACCTCAAACATAACGACGACTCAGATTACAACTCATACTCATGAACTCCCGTGTTTCATCTATGCTGTATGAAATTAGAACTCTTGAGATTCTTGAGAGACATAAGAAATAAAAATTTTAAGAAAAAAACCTGAAGGCATCTCAATTCAATAAGCAAGCACTATATTACCGTACGCAAGCAAAAGATTATCAGTTTCTCCAGTACTCAACAGCACATTGCAACCATATGCCAGGGTATGCACTATATTAACTGATCCGAGTGATTGCTATCTGCAACCGGCTGAGACGATGTGCTTTTATCCTCTCGACCCGTTTCGTGACTAAAGCCCGCATCATGTGTAGGTTACTGTCTGTCAGTTACCAGCAGTAGTCAAGACTCGTTGATAAAGCGACATGCTTAATTTTGACAGTTATAGAAGGGAAAGGCTAAGGGATGCTCGGGTGTTTCAGGGCGTTGGGTGTTTCATGGCGTTGCTAATTGGCGACCGGTCCCCCTCCTACTTATATACACAAATTATACACACAATTTATACGTACAAATTTTTATATTTGAAACTTATACACACAACTTCGATATATAATTTTGAACTATAATTTTTTGTCAGAAGTTTTAAGCATAAGGTTGGTGACGCGCAGAACTATGTGTACAACTTGTATACACAATTATTTGTTGAATAACTTGTGTGTATATTTTTTCTCTAACGACAAATTGTGTGCATAACTGTTTCTGTGAACGACGGGTTGTATGTATAACTTTTTCCATACGACGAGTTATGCGAATAACTTATGTAGAAAAAAATTATGAAAAAGAAGAAAAAAAGAAAATAAAAAATGTGTCCGCCCACGTGGGGGCGCGCGGGACGGTGCGGCCCGTGCGGTCGCTTGGAGCGACTGCACTCTGAAATAATTTTGACGGTGTTTCGCGGCAGCTGACACCCGAATTTGGCACCGTGTGATTTGTTCTTCTCGCTGATTCCCTTCGTTTGATTTGCCTTGTTTCTCTGTTCCATCTGTCAGCCACCATTTGGATGATTTGGTTTGCTTCGCTCACTGACAGGCGGACCTCATATGTCAACGTCTACAGTTCAGTTTTGGCCCTTTTCTATGTGCGGTTGTTTGCTCTGCATCTGGTCATATCCATACCATCCTGCTGCTGCGCCTGCGCTCATCCCTACTCCCCTATCTGCTGCTGCGCCTGCGCTCTCCAGGAGCCTCAAGGTGAGGCGATTTTCCTTGCCCCTTCATTTCTTCCAATCCCTTACGATTTTGATATGTGGTTTCTGGACGAACAGCTAAATCCAATGTTTGTTTGCTCAATTTTGTTTTTCCTCCCATTTTTCCATTCTTACTGGTTACCTATCGATGTGGATAGAATCGCCTCCCTTTCTCTTCAATTTATCCATGTGCTCCACAGATTTGCTCCACTGCTGCTTAATCCACCCTCGATTTACCGTGATTTGCCTATTTGATTTCCTCTCTGTTTTCTGTTCTACAGGAGAGCTTGCTGGATTCCTCACCGGCGTCGGTAGAGCATGCGTCTTGTCCAGGTGTCCTCCCATCGTGGCCCAGTCCACAAGCTCGGTGATGCGCAGATGGTGCTCATGTCCAAGTTCCGCCTCGCCACCACCAACACCCCCGCGGCGCCACCGCTGCCAGCCCCGGAGGACCCTCAGCAGCCTCAGGCCTCCCCGACGACGCTGCACTGAGCCACCTCCTCCACCTTCCTGTCGCCGCGCAAGGCTCGCTTCGCTTCATCTCCCAGCAGTCTTGAAGTGAGTCAATTCATTCCTCCTTTCTGTTCGACTCATCTAATCACTCTATCAGTTTGCTTTAGTGATGCGTGTTTTCATGTGTGATTTTTTTTGTTGAACTGCTAATTCTCCCTTGTTTCGGTCGATTTTGTGTTCCTTTTGTCATTTTTCCCTGAATTATTTAGATTTAGTATGTTAAATTTCCTCTCCTATGGACATCTCAATTTTGATTACATGATTTGTGTTGTGCTGATTCCAAATACGAGCTAGGAATTAATGTTAGGGAATTGTCTGTAGGCATTTGTTCTCATAGCATACTTGGATGTTTGTGCTTTGTTGATTATGCTCCTCAACATGCTCTAATAGTATGCAGTTTTGATATTACCTGTGTTCTGATACTTTGATCTGATACTTTGATGTAGTTTAGATATTCTATTGATGATTGTTAAGGCAAAATGTTATGATAGCAGAAACATGTGGTACTGTGATGTGTGATGGAAATTAGTTAAGTTTGCTTCATCGAATAAGCTTGATTTTTGACTCAGTGAGGCATATGTTTTAGAAGTAAGCTTGATATTATATTGATTAGTGTTAAGCAAATCAATAAATAAGAGAACTCTGAACATTTGGATGTAACTGTTATTGTCTTGCTAATTTTGTTCATTGGATATGGCCCATTTATATATTTTTCTTCTATAACCATTACTCAGCACTTAGCAAAGTTCTATGCCAATGTGTCCCACGTAATATTTGTAGTTCTAGTACATTCCATTTACATTATTATCATGACTGTAAATCATATTAGCATAAAAAATGATGGCTTATTTTTTCATATCTATAATTTTAAATCTACAGTTGAGAGGTTTCTACTGTCCCAAAAAATCTGTTACTTGACAGAATAGTGAAAATTGTTTAGTTGTTGTATGCCTTTTGATTTGGTTCCGACATCTTTACTTTGCTTGGCATTTAATTTGTGTTTTCCTATAGTTTATTCCAGAATTAAGTCTCACACATAATATTTACAGTTCTAGTAGGTTCATTTACATTATCTCCATGATTGTAAATTTTGTTGATTTGACATGTAAAAAAGGGTAGTTCTTAGTTTTTTCATATCTGAAATTTTGAATTTGGATTTCTTCAGACTACATTATAATTGTTATGTTATGCTTGTTGTAGATGGGGCTTTACTCTGTGCCCAAATGATCAGATTGCTGAAAATCTTTGTGCTCACTATGTTCAAGTTGGAGAATAGCTAGTCTTCTTTGACCTAGTCAGGAGTGTGCAGTATCTTCCATTTTCTGGAGATACAAATCAGCACTTCAGGGTGCACTAGCTGCTCTGAAGTTCTGAACTTCTGTTCAACCTCAACTTCTGAAGCAACTATAGTTGAAGTGTCTACCAGATATGTCCATCAGAAATCATGAGTTATCTTGCTATATATTAAGTATTATAAGACATCTTAAGTTTGAATTTTGTGTGTCTGGCTCACTTGGATAAAATCTGGACGTAGCTTTTTACTCCTTTTTGTTGTTTAATATGTAGTTAGGAAAGGAAATGCTACATCTATATATCTATTTTGATGATATATTTCAAACTGAATATGATCGTGTGGATATGAATGTAATTTTCAGTCGAAAACTTGTTTGATGCTTTATATATAAGAACTCATTTATTACTTGCGATTTTCAGTTTTGTTTTGTATATGTGAATATAGATTCTTCTTTTTTTTGCTAGAGTTAGATTCTGTCTTTTTTTAATTTGAGGGGTTTACACTACCCAAACAAATTTGTGATTTGGCTAACCATAGAAAAATATGTGTTTGTTCTATTTTGTTGTTTTCATAAGTATTATATATATGTTTTAGTATTAATATTTGAGGTCCTGAATTTTCCTCTATATACTAGATATTTCATTTTGCTTCATCTATTTTTCCATTTATCTTACATAACTAGAGTAACATGATTAAGTATTCTAATTAGGTAATTTCTAATTCAGTGCCATTTTTAATTTTTACACCAAATTAATCACTTCGTTACAACAATATAGGTATAGTAAAATCATTATCTACCTACTGTAATTTTTAGTTTGGTTCATTTTTGGTTGTTGTGTTTGAATATGAGGTGTTTCCACTATCCCAAAATCATTTGTGATTTGCGTAATCATAGAAAAATATATGTGTAGTTCTAATTGTTTTTTCAGTAGTATTATATAAGCTATTTGATGATTTTTTGGTTGTTATCCTCCCTGTTTAGTGCATTTTCCATAGAAATAAACTCGCTTATCATTCTTAGCGCTTGGCGTATCTGGAAGCATAGGAATAACTGTGTTTTTTATGGAGCTTTCCGAAGTGTTCCAGCATTGTAAACATGGCTAGAGATGGGGATCTTTTGTGGACCCTAGCAGGTGCCAAAGGTCTTGCCTCTTTCTATCTATGAGGGATGTTGTTTAGGGTGTTTCTTTCTTTGATCTGGGTCATTCTTATCTGCTACAGGTGATTAAATCACCTTCTAGCTTGGGTGTGTGGTGTGTGTGTGTGTGTTTGGGGGGGGGGGGGGGGCTTTCTACATGACCCCAACTTTCTTCTGTTAGTGTTGTAAAAAACTTTCTTCTATTAATACAATAATACACAGTTCTCCTGTGTATTCGAGGGAAAAAATGCCAACCAGATTTTGTGCAATTTCCAACTAGATAAGTTTGTTTTGTTATTTACAATTAGTTAAACACTAAGTTACAGTGTCGGAGTTATGTAAATTTAGTAGATGTGTTTTGTATTTTTAAACGTGTTTTCATTTGAGGGGTTTCCACTGTCAGAAAATAAAATTTGGTGTTTGTCTAACTATAGAAAAATATTTGTGCAGTTGATCTGTGTAGTTTCACTTCTTATAAGTGAAATTGTGTTGCCACTATGTGATGTTATTTCTGGTGGTGGTGATTATAGTTGATGTACATTTCTGCCAAATTTCAAATGACATTATTTTTGTGATTTTTATGTCTTTTTATGATAACATTCCTTCTGATGATTTTAAAATTTGTTAAATTTTCCTTTTGAAATCGCTTAATTGACTTTCTAGTGATTGAAATTTCGGTTAATTAGTTTTTTTGTTTTTGCTGTTTCAAATCTCCCTTTTCTTAGTTTTTTGACCAATGTCCGCCCATGTGCTTTTCAGCCTAGGTTGTTTCAAATCCAGGTGATAGCCCCCATTGAAATATCTGAATTTTTCCTTTAGCCAATTTAAGGTGTTTCTTCTTACTAAAATACACACGTGTCCAATTAGTTTCCAGCACTTGAATTTGTAAGGCATCAGATTCAGGTGTTTCACAAACTCAAATTACCCAGGTAATAGGTGCCAAAGAAACACCCAAGTGACGAGTAACAGTTCCTTATAGAACCATCAGCGCACCGTGGCATTCATTATATATCTCAACACTGAATTTTCAACTAGGGAAACCCACAGAAGACGACGATTTTTTATATATTTTTGTTTGATTTTCGAAAAATAAATGGACGAATAAAAAATTGAGAAATATACATCTGTCGTCATACCCCATGGCGTTCCTGCCGCCATGGGGCACGACGGTAGGGGTGCCACCAACGGTCGGCTCACCTGCCAGGTGGGGTCAGACTCCTACCGCCGTGGGGCACGACGGCAGGATCCTGCCACTGTGGGGTACGATAGCAGCGTCACCCCTATGTAAGGGGGCGACGGCTGCCGCCACCGCTCCTCCCTCCCTCGCTCTCTCCTCTGAATCTTCGGCTTTCAACCCTTCAGACCGCTTTTTGACTAAGGTATGTTTCTAAATTTAGTTTAGTTTAGTTAGTTAGTTTAGTTAGTTTAGTTAGTATAGTTAACTTAGTTTCGTTTAGTTAGTTTAGAAATTTCAAAAATTTTAGAAAAAGTTATAATTCAAATAATTATATTATATCAATACAAGAGTATTAAAAAATTATTTTAATTAACAAAATTCGTTTAAATTGGTTTTAAACTTCTAGAAAATGGTTATAATTCACATAATTAGATTAAATTGATATAAAAATCGTAGAAAATAGTTTAAATTCACATAATTCGTTTAAATTCATTTAAAATCCTAGAAAATGGTTATAATTCACATAATTAGATTAAATTGATATAAAATTCGTATAAAATATTTTTAATTCATATAATTCGTTTTACTTCACTTAAAATTCCTAGAAAATGGTTATCATTCACATAATTAGGTTAAATTGATATAAAATTCGTAGAAAATAGTTTAATTAACATAATTCGTTTTAATTCATTTAAAATTTCTAGAAAATGGTTATAATTCACATAATTAGATTAAATTAATGTAAAATTTTTAAAAATATTTTTAGTTCACATAATTCATTTTAATTAGTATAATTCGACCAATTTATTAAATTATGTTATTTTTTTGCAGTTATGGTTGGATCGTTGGAGTACGTACGGCCGGAGTTGTTCGATGAGGTGGTGGACCGGCACCACCGCTCGTAGGTGTCAGCTGTTCTTGGACGTCTGCCGGGCAGTATATGTTTCCAGACCACCCGCATGTTGATGCCGACAAACCAGCGGTGGATTCCTAAGTACGTAATTCATTTTTATTATTTATTTCTGTTTTTTACAATAGTAATTGCATTAAGTAAATTACTTTTGTTTTTTAGGCTACGTGTTGCATGACTTCTCCATTTTGCACGGTTGGTCGAGGGGGATAGACTACGAGCTGAGGTTCCCCAGGCGGAGCGGTTGACGCGGTTCAGCTACTACGCCCCGCTGATCACCGCGTTCATGGACCGGTGGCGACCAGAGACACACACGTTCCACTTCCCCGTCAGCGAGATGACACTCAGTCTGGTGGACGCCGCGATGTTGGGAGGACTGTCGTGTGCTGGCGCGGTGATGGGGCCGATTGACATACCCGCGACGTGGCATGCCGACTTCCTTTCTCGGTTCGCGAATGTTCCTCGAAACAATCACGCGCCAGCGCTGTACATGACCTTCGCCAACACCCACGGGCCCACCTGGACTTGGATCCAGCAGTTTAGCGTATGTGATTCTAACTCTTATTTTCAACGTTTGTATGCATTTTAAATGAATGTGATGATGGACCTTTGTGTGTGTGCAGGCTGACTACATGGCGGACGAGGCCGACGACCCAACGTCAGACAGGTTTTTGGAGGTCTACTTCCCGACTGTTCGAGTGGGTGTTATTTGTGAGTCAGCGGAGACTCAGTGTCGAGGTACCTGCTCCTCTGGGCTCAGAAGATCGCCAACGCACCCCTTGACCAGATGCACCAGATCAGCTGGGGCAGCGCTGTTCTGACAGCTACCTACAGGGAGTTGTGTTCGGCAGTGTCGAGGTCGGGGAGTAAGGAGTGATCCTCCTAGGGTGCCCTCTCCTGCTGCAGATGTGGATCCACGAGCGGTTCGACATCGGTCAGCCCAAGGCCGACCTCTGGGAGTACCAGCCGCTGCCCGAAGACACCGACCCAGCAGACAACCCCACCATGGGTTCTCTGCGGTGCCTCCAGAAGGTAATGACCTTCCTTACCATTTTCTTCACTTTACGAGTTCTTTAGTTCGATTCAATTAACTTTTCATGTTCTGTGCAACACGTTTGGGCTGGGGAGCAGCGGAAGAAGGCATACAAGGACTTCGTAGGTCAGATCGACCAGATGGTCGATACCCAGGTCCAGTGGCCGTCGTACGCTCCTGCCATGGTTGCTGCCTGCGCACCACAGGGGCTCTTGTCCCTGTGCTACAAGAGACCAGGTGTACTGGTGATGTGGCAATGATTGGTCTTCAACGTCTACATTGAGGAGTATGTCGTCCACCGGGTGATGAGGCAGTTCGGCCTCTTCCAGGAGTCGCCAGTACCCGCTACGCCACGTTTGCCGCCTATGACGCACAAGTGAGATACCATTTGCCAGTTATAATTATTTTCCATTACAAATAGTCAGTTGCCAATAACTTTATGTTTCATCTATGCTAGGTGGACGCGTAGTGTCTGCGGCGACGTCGTTCGTCGACAAGCTGCAATCGTACATGGACGAGTGGGCGTCCGCGGCGCACGAGGAGAACGTCGTCATCGAGCACCACCTTCACGACGGCGAGGCCTGGGTAGTGTACCTTCAGTGGTACCTCCCGAGGACGCGGACGCGGGTGACGTACGTGCCTGCTACCCTGCCACCGCAACCGGTCCCAGACCACGACAGGATCCTGCCGGACACCACGTAGCCAGTGCGTCGAGACTAGACCGCTGACCCAGCGGTAAGACACGATACTGCAAACATATTACATTCATATGACTTTTCATTATAACATGTGTTACTAATTTTGTCAGCAGCACAACGTGCTTGCTGAGATCGTGTTGCTCGCAGCGTCTGTGAGGGAGCAGTGCTTTACCTGGGGGCCTCAGCAGCACCAGAGCACGTACGACAGGATCGTCGATGCTGCAATGAGGTACTCCGGTATCATGAACTACGTCGGGGCTGTAGATATTCCTCTCCTTCCGCGCCACCCAGCGTCGTCCTCGAGCTCTGCCTCGACAGCGGCTTGAAGGACCGATACGGCGAACCAGAGAGGGTGGGCGTGAATGGGAGCCGATAAAAATTCTTCTCGAAGGAGATGGAAACTCCAACAAGATGAACACGGCTACCAACACAGGTCTCCGACTCACTACCCAAGTTGGCCAAGCCCACGTAGCAACTGAAGTGCCACTGGACCTAGGAACCAACACACAACCTTCCGACCCGAGAACGCAGCGGAACACCAAACCTCGAGTACACTGACCAACACCGTTCAGACCTGTGCGCACCACCGGTCAGACCGGTCCCTGCTGGTGAAACTTGGCGACTCCACTAAGTGGCTCCACACCTGGCCGGTGCCGTGCGACACCCCGGCCGGACCCGGCCCACGACGAAAAGCCCCCAAATCACCAAACAAGCCAACCGACCTCCAAACTGACCCAAACTCGAAACAGCCCCAACACAGGACAACAACAAACTCACCCAGACGTTCACCCGAGCAAAAACCCACCAAGGGTTGCACCGGTCAGATGGGTTAGGAGCATCGGTCAGACCGGTGTAGCCTGGGCAGCTCGGGATGAACAGCAGCCGCGGGTCAACTCCCCCAAATCCAAACCTCGATCTCCCGAATCGCTCCACGGACTTGAACAAGACTTTGGGGTAATAGGAACACCTCATGAGGAGTCCATAGCCAAGTTTAATCCCACCAAAACTTGTCCAAAAAGGAGGAATCGAAGAAATCCCGCCAAGAACACCTCTAACCCTAGAACTCGGAAAACCCCAAAAATGAGCCCCTTTACTCACGGATTTGGGAGGGGAATCGCAGCCCAAAGAACCACGAAGGGTTCCCACAAATTTCCCCCATCAAATCCCCAAGAGCAAGGTCCCGAAAACAACCCAAAGAAATCACTAAGAGAGGGCTCCGAAAATCACCACCAAGAACAAACAGGAACAACACATCCAAACCTTGAGGAACCACGCCGAATCATCTATACATGCCACAAAGGTTCATACAAGGTCTAGCTTGCCGCCCGATCATCCAACCCTCTCAACAAGATCTCACCATGAAGCTCTCAAGATAGTCCTATAGAAATCCTAAGAAAATAGGAAGGGAAAATAAGAAAGCAAATGAAGTAGGGTTCCAAGAGGTTGGCTGCCATCCTCTCACCTCATGGGTTATATGGAGGCAACCGAAAGTATAAAATACTCTTTCCTAATAACTAGGGATACAAGCCCCTCAAGGGCGGTTTCGGAAGTCTTCAAGCTTTTTCCATCGGACGGATGCCCGGCGACCGCAACCTGCTTAGCCTCGAAGCAAGCCTTGCGATCCCGACGCGTGTCCTCCGCTTCGAAGATTCCGGACTGCATCGTCGCACACCGGTCGGACCGGTCTGGCGCTGATGCAGCTCCGTCTTAGGTTCTTCGGTCTTGGATTTGTGGATCAACCAAGGAACCTAGTGGTTTTCTGGTGAACCACCGGAAACCCCGCGAACTCGGTGTAGCCTCCGCCAATCGCCACTCATGACTCGACTCCCACGTAGTCCCGGCTCGACCTTGGTTTTGAGGCTCAACCAAGAAACCGTCCACGACTTCATCTTGCTGTTCATGCCACCATGCGGCCCGCACTTGACCCCACTGGCCACCGGGTCCCTCGAACGAAGCCTACTTGTCTTCTCCACACCCCGGAGGCCTCACCGAGACGATCTTTCGCGCTTGTTCTTCACCCGCACCAACACCAGTCAAGCCGCAACCTGCACCTGCAATACTTAGCCAAGAATCAGTCCACACAACGTTGTCAATCACTCATCACACAAGGAAGCGACCATCCACCGGTCCTCGAACCACACATGGTCCTCACGGCTTCACAGTCAACGCCTTTGTGACAGAACCACCCAAAATAATTCAGTATTATCGCCTAAGCCGGTCCACGTGGCCATTAAGTAATAATATTGAACTATTTTATCACCTCTGCCAGGTCATGCCTGGTAAATCACTTGCAACAGGATCACTGATATGCGCAAAGCCCACACGAAGGAGGGACTAGAGTACAAGTTCAACATTACATAAAAGTCCACAAGTTCAAATTATTACAAACCAGGTTTTTTTACATAAAAGTAAAGGTGATTAGAGTTTAAAAAAGCGAAAAAACTAGCAGAAGATACAGATGGGAGGCCAACCATAGAGTATCACTCAAGATCCCAACCATCTGGAATAGAAACAGGCCAGATGGGAATACCTGAAAACCAAAAATGAAGCAAGGCTAGGTACTAGTACTCAGCAAGACTTACGTGACAAAAAAATAAAACTAGACATGCAAGGCTTTTTGGCTGGTGGGTTTGTTTTGCCAAAAGCGACTAAGAGTTGATCCTTACTTTCCAATTTTAGCTCAAGTTCTAGTATGTTAACCATTCTATGCAAGCACCTAACTAAACAAGCATGTTTGTACAAACAACATTAAACAAACAACAATATTAATCCAAAAGATCCTTAAATAAGTATGGGGTAGCCAGTGGTCAAGCCGACTCAGATAACGGCAAGTGACCGGTGATCGATTGGTTTATATCCTTGCAAGGTAAACCCAAGATACACGGAAGAAGGTAGACCCCCAAAGAATCCAAGGAAAAGCAATGCGAGGTCTACCCCGACCAGGCGGTTCCCGTCATTCCCCACATTAGGAAAAGATGCTACAGTCCTAAGTACAAGGTTACTGGAACGGCCTCACACGGCACATCCAGGATCACACTTGCACTACCGGGAGCAAACTGGTAGACGCATCTCAAGAGTAGTAGCGATAAAATTTCCACACTGTTCATTAGGTACAAGGCTTACCGGTCCCATTCCCGACAAGCACTTGGTACGCTCAATAGCTTAGACCAACACCATGCTACTCGATCGAGACCGAACCCATTGCTCTTACCACATGAGCGAGTCAATATAACCAACTTATGATTCCAACATAAGCATCCTATATCTCACGAGCAATGAGTCATTACTCGACTTCTACCATATCCTTAGAGTATGTCACTAGCGTTCCTAGCATACTTATAAAAGAGCATAGGAGTCCTAAGGATCATGCATCTAGGTTTCAAAGCAACTCCAGAAACTTAAATGCACAAAGTAAATAATAAAAGCTGAAAAGTAAAGGTGGAGACTTTATCCAAAAAGGTTATATGAAACCGGTGCTTGCCTTTCAAGAGGAGAGTTAGTGCTAACTAGGCCTTGGGCCCTTCCAAACTTTAGTTTGGGTCTTGTTGTACTCCAACATCATTCACTTCTCTTTCGAACGGTCCTTTGTCTCGTTCCGGCACGAGCTTGCAGCCACCGTCAGGAGTTCTACACGATATGTATTCATAAATAAACAAAAGAATTCAGTTCTGAATTTAAAGTTAGAACAAGTGGGTTTAATGTTGGTCATGTTCACCTCGACAAACAATTATTAAACTTTTCTTCACAAAAGAAAAGAGGAGGTGTGTGTGTAAAACATTATGCTTATTTGATGATGATTGGGTACACTTCTAACATACAAACATTTTACTCCACCAAGTAAGGATTACTATTTGGGGGTGTGTTTAAATGGTTACAAACAGGAACAATTCATAAACTCCTTAATTATCTTAAAAAGTGAGCAAAACACATTTAATTGATTTCTAGCTAGTCTTTCATCAAAAATTCATAATAAAAGAAATATAACTCCAACTGTCCTAAACTTTTGTACATAGCATCATACACCTAAATTAATCTCACAGGCAAAAATTTAGCTTATGACCATCTATAAATTAATTTATACGAAAAGAAAAATTTCAACCTAGTTTAACTTAATTAAATCTTATAAAAAGATTTGCTAATATTTTTTTACCTCAACTTTCTCCTACAAGTCATGCATGTCAAATATAAGCCTCTGACCAAAGCATAGGTTCAGATTCAAATTATTTTTCAAATTTTGAATTTAAACTCTTACACAATATTAAATCCAAATCACAAACCAAAACACATCCTAAAATCAATTCCAACCTATCAGAGGTACTACTCACCAAGACAAAGCCCTAGGGTGCACTGGTGCTTAAAGAAAAGTTTACTAAGGGACTATAAAAGCATCAAGCTTAATCTAGCATAAAGATTACATAAATCATAACTAAAAATATACACATCAAACTCATGTCAACTTTTGCCACAAATCTAGACATGACATAAAGAGAAACATATCCAAAATTAAAGTACATAGCATGTGTATATTTTAAACTACACTAAAAACACATCAAACTGAGTTTGAATTTTTAATTCAAACACTACCCAGAAAAATCCTATACATGCTTTCTAGAAAAAGTAGGTTTATTCACAAGGAACCCAACAAAATTGGATTTGCATTTTTCTGATTTTTCTATGATGTTTAATGAATTTTTGAAGTTGTTGTCGAAACCCTAAAGAATCTTATTACACCCAGGTCCTTGGATTCACAGACAGGTCATCGAAAGTTATAACTAGATCCTCAGACGAGAATCCCAATGACAAATAGGTCCCCAGGCACCATGCCCGGTCATGGAAGTCAAAATCCGGCGAGCTCGTCGCCGGGATGGACGAGGGAAGTGGTGGGGAGTGACTAGGGGCTCACCACGGTTCCGTTTTGGGTCTTGGGCGGGGAAAAGGAGTGACCGGCGGGCGCTGGCGGCAGAGCCGTGGTAGAGATCCCGCTAGAGCTCGTTGCCCCGGCCGCAGCGGCCGTAAGGAGAGGCGGCAGCGACGGCTCGGCGTCGGGGACGGCTCAGGGAGGATTAAGGAAGGGAGGGACAGGTCTGAAAGGCGGCGGACTCAAGCGGAAGGGGTAGGACCTTGCCGGCGGCAATGATGACACGCGGTGGGTGGACGAAACGACACAGGCTCGGCTCTGCTCGACTTGCAAAGAAAGGAGGGGAGAACGAAGAGGCGTCGAGCCTATCGGAGCCAGCACGGGCGGCCAACTCGCCTTGGCCGCATGCATGCAGGGTGCGCGGCACGGGCTCGCGATGGCGCGTAGCCAAGGGCCCGCGGCCGGCCGGCGGTCTCGCCCCCGGGCGCGCGCGCACGGTCCCGTGAGTCGTGCGGAGGGTCCATCGTGCGCGAACGAGTCCACGGCCGACAGGCTCCAAGCGTCCCTACGCCGATTTCCCCCCCCACGGGTGCCACGTGGGCGTGCGGACGGATGCGTGCGCGTGTGCCAGAGCGCGGCGGCGCAACGACCGCCCCCCTCTTTTAATTTTATTTGCCCATATTCGAAAATGCTAAACTCCAAATTTGTTAATACAACGTGAAAATCTCCAAAAATAAAAGTTGTAGATCAACTCCAGGACTAGAACTTTAGAAAAGGGTGACCTATGTTTTGGTGAATGGATTGAAGGGAAAACGTGATGAACAAACATATTTTCCCGGCCCTGAAACACTGTTCACAGCGACTTCAACTCGAGTTTTGGCAAATTTACACTCAAAACTTGAATGTCCGCCAATTACAAAAATTGTGTTCCCGGAAATAACAAAGAACTTTTATATTGGCCGACTTTGAACTTCTATAGTGAAATTTGGAGAACGCGCAAGAAAACCGAATCGGACTCTTAGATCCTTAGGGGTTTGACCAAGTATTTGGACTTTTACCAAGGGCTTTTGTGCAAATGTGCACATAATCATGTCAAACATGATAAGGAGCTAATTAATCTTGATTAACCCAACTAAATGAGGTATTTATCTATAATAAACACGACACATCAGCAGCCACAGGCGCAGGGCCCACACACCTATGTGCAGCGGCCATTTGTTTCCCCGGCGCAGGTACTTTTAGTGGACCTTATTTTCAACTAATGTACGGAATTGTTGTGTGTTTCTATTATACTATATTCTAATCGTACAAGGCGACCGCTGCTCTTTCCGAAAGTCGGGCCTCGACAACAGGAGATGACGACACCTAGAGCGCCGATCTTTCCGCTAGGAGGAGGTTTCAGACCGCCGGTCTTTTAGTTTGCGGCGGCAGATCTTCCTTCCTCGTCCACTCCGCCTATGTTCCAGCCTGGTTTCGACGCAACCACCGAGGACCACCTGGGCTGGGATGAGTTTGGTTACGACGGCATTCTCGCGACCATGGATGCCCGCAGGGCATCGAGGAGGTTGGCCAGTCATAGTTCACACAAGCACCACCTGTTGAGAATCAGCCAACACAGCCAGTGGGCAGAGCGACACCAGCGACCAGCGGAGTGACACCGACTGGTGCAGGGTCATCGTTGGCCGGCGGAGGGACACCGGCATGCAGAGCGACACCGGCCAGCGGAGGGACACCGGATGCTGCAGGCTCGTCGGCCATGGCGACACCGTCTCCCGACCAGCTCGGACCGCAGGTGGTCAGGCACCTAACCCCTGGACGTACGGGACCACACTTGGGCTGGCGCTAGAGCTGTCAGGCCGAAGAGGCACGAACACATTTAGATGTAGTAGTACCTTTACCATGATTTTGTATAAACTACTTGCATCTACTCGTTGATTATGATATGATCTTGTGATTATGCTTACACTTATCAGTTTGTTGTTTTTTAAAAAGGTTAAAAGTGTTTTACAAATGAAAAAATTTTAAAAATAAAAATGGCCCTACCGTCATGTGGCACAGCGGTAGGGGCCTGACGTCGTGCCACGCGGCCCTGCCGCCAGAGGTGCTCTCCTGCCGCCGTACCCCACAGCGGCCGGGACTTAACGCCGTGCGACATGACGGGGTACGGCGGCAGATGTATATTTCTCCAAATTTTTGGTTCGTTCATATATTTTTCGAAAATCAAATAAAAAATATAAAAATAAAATTCGGTGCCGTGCCACGCGGCCCTGCCCCAGAGGTGCTCTCTTGCCGCCGTACCCCACGGCGGCTGGGACTTAACGTCATGCGGCACGGCGGCAGGGATGCTGCCGCTGTGGGGTACGGCAGCAGGTGTATATTTCTCGAAATTTTTAGTTCGTCCATTTATTTTTCAAATATCAAAGAAAAAATATAAAAAAATTCAGCTAGCGTTTCGAAAGCCGATCGTGCCCCGTGGGCCTAGGAAGGGACAGAGAGAGATTGTCATGCGCTTTAGGATTTCCTGAGGGCCCACAACTTTTATTATTGCACAAAAGAGGGCCCAGGAGGCCACAAGCTAGTCACACAACCCACCAGAGATCCTATATACCTTCCGGGAGATTTTTACTTAGCAAATTATAACCCGTTAGAAGCCCACGTAACAGCCCACCCACCGCACCTACATCAAACCCTAGCATCAGTCTCTTCCACCTGTAAAACCGATGCCGCCTTTCTTCTCCCCTGCGTCGCCGTCACCCGCTGGCCCTCCGCGCGCGCCCCCCGCCATGGTTACCTCCTCCTCTCCCTCGCCGGCCTCCCGGCGCCGGCGCACACCGCCGTGGCCGCCCCTCCTTCTCCTCCTCGTCACGCGTCGTCGTGGGTGCCGCCACGGCGGGACGGACCCCGCGTGCGAGGCTCCCCCGGCCCGAGCGGTACCGCACGGCCACCCTCGTGGAGCTCGCCGGCCGGAGCGCCGCGGCCGGACGTGGGGCTCTCCCGCCTCGCCGCGGCTCGTGTGTGCCGGCCGTAGCGCCGGCTGCGTCCCTCGCCGGCCGAGCCCAGGGAAGAATACTGTGTTGATTTTTTTCAACTAAAAAATATTGCAACAAGTTGAAAAATGTTGACGAAAATATGTTGAGGAAACCAACATTTCTAAAAATGTTGTAATGTTTATGAAAATGTTGAAATTCCAAAAAAAATTTGTCCAACATTTCCACAAAATGTTGCAACATTTTGTAAAAATGTTGACTAAATATAGTTGATGAAACCAACACCTCTGGAAAATGTTGACGAGAAAATGTTGCTAACACTTTCGAAAAAATGTTGATGAGAAAAATGTTGACGACACTAAAATATGTTCACGAAAAAATATTGGCAACACTTCTGGAAAATGTTGACCAAAAATGTTGGTAACACTTCCGAAAAATGTTGACGAAAAAATGTTGGCAACACTTCTGAAAAATATTGACGAAAAATGTTGGTACCACTTCCGAAAAATGTTGACGAAAAAATGTTGGCAACACTTCTGAAAAATATTTAAAAAATATTGGCAACACTTCTGGAAAATGTTGACGAAAAATGTTAGTAACACTTCCAAAAAAATGTTGATGCAAAATAGTTGCAACACTCCCAAAAAATATTGACGAAAAATATGGGCAACACTCTCAAAAAATGTTGATGAAAAACTTTTTGGCAACATTTCCAAAAAATTGTTGACCAAAAATTATTAACAACGGTGTCGGAGAGAGCCCTGAGGGTCCCTAAAAAACTGGGGAAATCCTGCTTAAAACCTGCAAAAAGTAAAACAAAACAAAACACACCTCTAATCTAAACACACACGGCATGGCACACGCTGTGGTGGCCCCTGCGGCCCACTAGAGTGGCCCAACCAAGCGCCCCCTCGAGCGGGTTCCGCCTCGCTCGAGGGTTCACGCCCCCTGGAGCGGGTTCCGCCTCGCTCGAGGGTCCCGGCCTCCCTCGAGTGGGCTCCGCCTCGCTCGAGGCTCCCTCACGAGCGTGTCTGCTCCCGCACGCGGGTACGAGCATTTAATGATCTGACACAGCAGAGCCGCGCCATCACGCGTCTGGGAATCACGCCCCGGCGCTGTTCCGCCAACTCCCTAGGGGGAGCCCATCCCCGCCACTGTAGGGGACTGTGCGGCGAGGCCGGTGTCAGCTCCGTGACACTGTGCCGCCCACTCTAGTACGGCTAACGTGCCGCGCCCTCGAAGGGGGGCCGGTCGCACCCTCGAACCCTCTTCTCGTGACTCTGCAGGGTCAAACCGTGACGTCAGGCCGGTGGGAGCGCCATCCCCGTCGTTGTCAGTCCTGTGCAGCCATCCCCGCCCTGCAGCGTCACGCCGTGCACTGCTACAACAACTCCGGCGCTGTTGAGCACGCGGGGACGGGACGCCGCCACGCCTGCCACTGTACCCCGTACGGATCGCCGTCAACGGCTCCCTCGAGCCCGCCTGGAGACGCCCCGAGCAACCACCACGCTTCCACCCTCGAGGCCACCCCTGTTCAAATACAGGGCACGCCACGACGCCATGACTGAAGCGAGATTCACCAGGACAACCGCCAACTCCCTGGCACTGTACGCCACACCTCCACACGTAGCTAAATAGTGCGGCATGCCTGTAAATCACCCTCTCCTTGGTCTATAAAAGGAAGGTGATCCCCCTCGCCGCGGGTGGGAGACATCAGACACGGGGCTATGGGTGGCGATCGCTCACACGCTCCCCGTCTCCCCCACGATATTGGCACTCGCCTCAATCACTCCACCTGGGACTTGGAGGCCACGCTTCCTCCCCCGCCTCGCTTGTAGCCGCCCCACTACAGGCACCCCGGTGCGAAGCAATACAATGCCTCGCACACCCCTGCTGGACGTACGGCCCCGACCGGAACCAGGATAAACCAAGTGTCTTTAGTTGCTTAGCACCGACCATCGAGAGGCAGATCTCAGCGCTTAGTACTAGTTAGTGTCGTGACTACATTCCGCACCGACAGTTGGCGCCCACCGTGGGGCACGGCGCGCTGAAGGTCAACCCGTCACCAGCTCTCTCGATGGTGATTCGCACCGAGTACCATGGTCAGCGTTACTCCATGGGCAGCTCGGACCCCCTCCTCGCCGGATTCGAAATCCGGTTCGGGGGCCTGAACTTTCAGGCCACGGGGAATGGCTACCTGATGCGCCTCACTAACCGTGAGGAACTCCGCGCGCGGCGCCAAGCCGGACCCGCCCCGGCCGCCACCGCATGCGTCGCCGCGACACCAACACCCGCCGGCACGGACGCCGCGGGTCCATCGGCGCCACGGCGCGCCGCCGCCGCTCCGGCCAACGCTCGCGTCGGGCGCGGTCGGAGCGCCGCATGCTACGCGCGTCGCCTCGCAACGCGACGCGCCCACCGGCGTGACGGTCGCCGCCCCGGCGGGGGAGCACTTAGTCTCAGGACCGCGCTTCCCCATCGATCTGCGCGGCACCACGGCGGCCTACGTCGCCAACACCAACACATACACAACGATGCGCAGGGTTCCCCCTGGCCGCCACATCTTGGTCGCCAGGGACCCTAGTGCCTCCGCCGGCGACGAGTCATCCCTAGGCTCCGTCGACGCGCTGCCGCCCGCCACCTCGCATGGATACGCGGAGTGGGACTTCTCCGGCGTGCCAGACCCAGTAATGTTCAGGCGGTTCCTCGACGCCGCAGACTACTGGTTTGACTACTCCGACGACTCTAGCGCCGGGAGCTACGACCCCGCGCAGGAGTGCTGTGTCGTGATCGCCAACGACCCAGCAAACGCCGCCGACGTGGCGGGCGACGGCGACGGAGAGGTTCCTCCTGCTCTGGGGACTGGATCGCGCCTGGCTGCGGGGCCAAGCGCCCCTCCCCCCTCACCGCCGAGGGGAGCCGACATCAACGCACAGCTGGCCCAAGCACGCGAGCTCGAAGCCAAGCTGGCGGAGGAGTACCGCACGGTGCGGTTGCTTCGCGCCTCCATCGCGGGAGAAGCCTCCGCGTGCGGCGAACGTGCGCGTGAGCTAGGCAGACAAGCCCGTGAACGCATCAACGCCGACTTCAACGTTGATAACCCAGATACGCCCCCGCGAGCGAGCCAGAAGCTCATCACTGCTGCAACACTGCTGCGGGCCATGCCCTCCCCCTCGACGCCCGAAGCGCAGAACCTGCACCGCGAGGCGCAGGCGCTCATCGAGCAAGCGGCCGTCCAACAAGCCGAAAGCTCGGCGTCCCGCATCCACCAACAGGGGAGCGCGGGCGATGATGGGGGTGCGCAAGGCCCCCGAGCCCTCGGTACACGCGGGCGGCGCGGCCGAGCACCCCGCCAACCCCCGGGCGCACGCCGCCAAAGAACGGCTCCTCGACACGCGCGGGCAAGCCCGAGATGGCGACGCCCGCAACGTCATCAACGCCCGACGAACGAGCAAAGCGAAGGCGCGAGCGGCAGCAGGCTACCACCCTTGACGCGGTGGACGTTACGACAGCGATGAGGACCGCTCACCGACGCCGAAGCCCCCGGGAACCCGCGTGTTCAGTCGGGAGATCCTCATGGCGACCTTCCCCCAGCGCTTCCGCCAGCCCACGACGATCGTCAAGTACAACAGGGAGACCGACCCCCGCGTGTGGCTCAACGACTACCGCCTGGCGTGTCAGCTGAGTGGAGCCACCAGCGACGAGGCTATCATCCGCAACCTCCCCCTGCACCTCACCGACTCGGCACGGACATGGCTCGAGCACCTGCCGGCCAGCCAGATCCACAACTGGGACGACCTGGTCCGCACATTCGTGGGAAATTTCTAGGGCACGTACGTGCGCCCTGGGAACTCCTGGGACCTGCGCTCTTGCACCCAGAAGCCCGGCGAATCGCTTCGGGACTTCATACGGCGTTTCTCCAAGCGCTGTACGGAGCTCCCGAGCGTGGCACAGTCAGAGATCGTGCACGCCTTCCTCGAAGGCACCACATGCCGGGACCTCGTGCGCGAGCTTGGGCGCAGCCCGCCGGTCGACTCGAACGAGCTGTTCGACATCGCCACCAGCTTTGCCTCGGGCGAAGAGGCGATGGGGGCGATCTTCGACGGCAAGAAGGGCAAGTGTGTGGACGACGCGCCCGTGGAAGGCAGCAAGTCCAAGGAGCTCCGCCAGAAGAACAAGCGGGGCAAGGGAAAGAAGCCGCGCCGCGAGGCGCGTGAGCAGGGGCGCGACGACGACGACGACGAAGCTCTTGCTGTTGACCCGGCTCGGCGAGGCCCTCGAGCGGCCCCTCGAGGCTCGGGAGTGTTCGACAACATGCTGAAGAATCCATGTCCCTACCACAAAACGCCGGTCAACCACACCCTCGAGCAGTGCGACATGCTTAAGCGGTTCTACGGCCGCACCGCCGCGAAGGACGACGAGACCCAGAAGGAAGGGGGTGACGGCGACGCCGGCGGCTTCCCCGCCGTGGAGAACGTCTTCCTCATCTTCGGGGGGCCGACCATCGACATGTCCAGCCGCCAGCGCAAACGGGAGCGGCACGAGGTTCTCGCCGCAGAGAAGGCGCCTCTTTCCTTCCTCGATTGGTTGGAGGACGCCATCACGTTCAGCCGCGAGGATCACCCGAACCGCATCCCCAACCCGGGTCAGTACCCGCTGGTGGTCGACCCAGTCATCGGGAACGCGCAGTTCTCGAAGGTCCTGATGGACGGAGGCAGCAGCCTCGACATCCTTTACGCGCACACGTTGCGCCTGTTGGGGATCGGGTTGGACCAGCTGCGGCCAAGCACGACGCCGTTCCATGGCGTCGCGCCGGGCAAGCACGTACAGCCCCTCGGGCAGATCGACCTGCCTGTCTGGTTCGGCACGCAGGACAATTATCGCAAGGAGACGCTCACCTTCGAGGTGGTGGGGTTCAGGGGCGCGTACCACGCCATACTCAGGCGGCCCTGCTACGCCAAGTTCATGGCGGTCCCCAACTACACCTACCTCAAGATGAAGATGCCGGGGCCCAATGGCGTCATCACCGTGGGCTCATCCATCGAGCACGCCTTCGACTGCGACGTCGAGTGCGTGGAACACGCCGAGGCCCTAGCGCTGAACGAAGCGCTGGTGGCCAACATGGAGAAGATGGTCAACGAGGACCTCGACTCCACCGCCAAGCATGCCGGCAGCTTCGAGGCTGCCGAGCAGACCAAGGAGGTGCCCCTCGACCCTGCCGCCCCCGAGGGCAAGACGTTGAGGGTCAGTTCTACCCTCGACCCGAAATAGGAAGTGGTGCTCGTCGACTTTCTCCGCGCCAACGCCGACATCTTCACGTGGAGCCCCTCGGACATGCCAGGCATCCCGAGGGAGGTCGCCGAGCACTCCCTTGACATCCTACCTCACTCCCGCGCCGTGCAGCAACGGCTGCGCCGCTTTGACGAGGAGCGGCGCCGGGCAATCGGAGCGGAGCTGCGGAAGCTCCTAGAGGCTGGGTTCATCAAGGAAGTGTTCCACCCTACTTGGCTAGCTAATCCTGTATTAGTGAAGAAAAGGAATGGGAAGTGGCGGATGTGTGTAGACTACACTAGTCTTAATAAAGCATGTCCTAAAGTTCCTTTTCCTTTGCCGCCTATCGATCAAATTGTTGATTCGACCGCTGGGTGTGAACTGCTCTGTTTTCTTGATGCCTATTCCGGGTACCACCAAATAAAAATGAAGGAGTCCGACCAGCTCGCGACTTCATTCATCACGCCCTTCGGGATGTACTGCTACGTCACGATGCCGTTCGGCCTCCGAAACGCGAGCGCGACGTATCAACGGTGCATGTAGCACGTCTTCGGGGACCACATCGGGCGAACCGTGGAGGCATACGTAGATGATATAGTCGTAAAAATTAGGAAGGCGGACGACCTGGTTAGCGACCTTCGCATCGCGTTCGACTGCCTACGGGCCAACGGGGTGAAATTAAACCCCGAAAAATGTGTCTTTGGCGTGCCGCGGGGCATGCTTTTCGGATACATCGTCTCCTAGCGAGGCATCGAGGCCATCCCCGAAAAGGTTGCAGCCCTCGAGCGGATGGGTCCGATTCGGGACCTTAAGGGGGTCCAAAGGGTGCTGGGCTGCCTTGCCGCATTGAGCCGCTTCATCTCGCGGCTCGGCGAAAAGGGCTTGCCCCTCTGCCGGCTCCTCAAGAAGCACGAGCGCTTCTCCTGCACCATCGAGGCCTTGGAGGCGCTTGATAAGATGAAGGCGTCCCTTACCCACGCCCCGATCCTCACACCGCCGCAAGACAGCGAGCCTCTGTACCTCTACGTGGCTGCGACTACCCAGGTGGTCAGCGCCGTGATCATGGTGGAGCGCACGGAGGAGGGACACGCCTTGCCGGTTCAGCGGCCGGTGTACTACATCAGCGAAGTCTTGTCCGACACCAAGACGCGCTACCCACAAGTCCAAAAGCTGCTCTACGCAGTGGTTCTCGCGCGGCGCAAACTCCGCCACTACTTCGAGGCTCACCCCATCACGGTGGTTTCCTCCTTTCCATTAGGAGAGATCATCTGTAACCCGGATGCAGTGGGAAGAATTGCCAAGTGATCTGTGGAGCTGATGGGTGAAACGCCCGCCTACGCCCTGCGCAAGGCCATCAAGTCCCAAATCTTGGCGGATTTCGTCGCCGAGTGGACGGACACGCAATTACCGCCGCCACAGATCCAGGCGGAGTGCCGGACTCTGTACTTCGACGGATCGGTGATGAAGACAGGGGCGGGCGCGGGCCTGCTCTTCGTCTCACCCCTCGGGGAGCACATGCGGTACGTCGTGCGCCTTCACTTCCCCGCATCAAACAACATGGCCGAGTACGAGGCCCTGCTTTGCTACCTCAAGATCGCCATCGAGATAGGCGTCAAGCGCCTCGACGTGCGGGGGGATTCGCAACTCGTGATCGACCAGGTCATGAAAAACGCGAGCTGCCACGACGATAAGATGGAGGCGTACTGAAAGGCCGTGCGGGCCCTCGAGGACAAGTTCTACGGCATCGAGCTCAACCACGTGCCTCGCCGGTATAACGAGGAGGCGGACGAGCTCGCCAAGATTGCGTCAGGGCGGATCACCGTCCCCCCAAACGTCTTCACTCGGGACGTCGCCCAACCATCCGTCACCCTCGAGCCGCACCCCTCGAACTGCACAAAACCCTCGGGGGTTCCCTCGAATCCAGCGAGCGCAGAGCCCATGGACGAGGACCCCTCGAACGAGGCATTCGTGCTGTCCCTCCTCGAGGGGTACTGCGCCTACGAGGCCGAAGCCATGGACGTCGAGCCAGCCCCCAGCGAGGCGGACTGGCAGGACAAGTACATCGCCTGGATGGACCGAGGGGAACTCCCCTCGGACCGGTCCGAGGCCAGGCGCGTCGCCAGGATGGCCAAGTCCTTCACCCTCGTCGACGGCGAGCTATACAAGCGCTCCGCCTCCGGCATCCTGCAGCGATGCGTACCCATCCCCCAGGGGCACGAGCTCCTCCGGGACATACACGCGGGCGTGTGCGGCCACCATGCCGCACCCCGCACCCTCATGGGCAACGCGTTCCGCCAGGGCTTCTACTGGCCCACCGCAGTCGTTGACGCCAGCAAAATCGTGCGCACCTGCGAAGGGTGCCAGTTCTACGCTCGCAAGTCCAACCTCCCCGCGCACGTCCTGCAGACCATCCCCATCACGTGGCCTTTCACCGTGTGGGGGCTAGACATCGTCGGGCCCTTACGGAAGGCGCCCGGGGGCTACACCCACCTGTTGGTCGCAATCGACAAATTCTCCAAGTGTGTGGAGGTACGCCCCATCACGAACCTCAGGGCGGAGCAGGTAGTGACGTTCTTCACCGACATTGTCTACTGCTTCGGAGTACCCAACTCCATCACCACCGACAACGGGTCCTAATTCACGGGCAGAAAGTTCCCGGAGTTCTGCGACAAGTTCCACATCCGCGTGGACTGGGCAGCTGTGGCACACCCACAGACCAACGACCAAGTGGAGCGTGCCAACGACATGATTCTACAAGGCCTCAAGCCCAGAATTTTCGACCAGCTGAACAAGTCTAGTCGGAAATGGCTCCAAGAGTTGCCGGCGGTCGTATGGAGCCTCAGAACCACCCCAAGCAGAGCCACTGGGTTCACCCCGTTTTTTCTGGTCCATGGCGCGGAGGTCGTCCTCCCCACGGACTTGGAATACGGATCACCCATAGTCCGGGGCTACGACGAAGATGCCAATCAGCGAGCCCGCGAGGACTCGCTGGACCAGTTAGATGAAGCATGCCTCGTGGCCCTGATGCACTTCGCAAGGTACCAGCAGTCCCTAAGGCGCTACCAAGCTCGAAAGGTGCGGCGACGGGACCTGCGGGGGGCATCCCCCCCCAAAAATGGTCCCATTTTTTCGCAAAATATTTAACTCATAAGCACGCTAAGTATGTTTTGACCATAGCCTCGAGTGAACCAAGGCAGGGCGCGGGTGGCCAAGCGGAAAGGACGCGCGAGTCAGAGATAGCCTACGCCTCCACGAGGATACGACCCTTGTCTCTTGCCTCCGTCCCAGCGGACCACTCACGAAATCGAACTCCCCCAACCCAAATTCGCCCGAGCAAAAGGAAAAAACAGAACAACGCGACAAATAAAAGGCACCACTTAAATTTACAGTGCTTAAATAATCCAAAAGTTTCACTTGTTTATTTACACGGCCACATGGCCCAGATACTAACATCCAAACAAAAAATGGGCCAAGCGCCCAGCGATCTTCAGGCCTGAGGCTCGTCGGCGTCAGCGGCATCCAGGAACAAGAACTCCGCGAAGGCCTCAGTGAGCTCCTCGGCAGCATCAGCGGCAAGTGCGTCCGCTTGCTCCATCGCCGCCTCGTCCTTGACGCCCTCCGGGACGACGTAGCCCGACGCCACGGCCTCGAAGTTCACCTCGTAGTGGGACCGCACCACGCCAAGGGCCTTATGGACGCCCAGGTGAAGCGTGCGACGCATGCGCCTTGAGACGTGCCCGCCAAGGGCGCGCAGACGGCTGGCCAGCGAGCTTCCGGCTTGCGCTTCGCCCTCTTCGACCGCCGGGCAGGTCTCGAGGGCTGTAGCGCGCAGCTCCACCAGCTTCCGCTCTGAAGAGTCGTAAGCAGCCTGCAGCGTCTCGGCCCGATTGGTCGCGTGCCTCAGCGCGGTGCGCAGGCCTGGATGTCACGAGCAAAAGAAATCAAGAGGGGAACGGAGCCCCAATGGGAAGATCAACAAAACAAGAAACAAAGCGGCAACTCACCTTCGACCCGCTTCCTCTCCCCCTCAAGAGCCTGGCGTCCGCTCTCGACCGCCTGCTGCAAGGTGATGACCGTAGCGCTCTGCTCCTCGAGGGTCTGGACCTGGTCCGCGTTCGAGATGTTGAGGGCGATCAGCTCCCCGTCGAGCTTCGAAACCTCAGCCTCCCGCTCCTCCAGCAACGTCTGCGCTCTCTCGAGAGTAGCATGCTCCTGCTCGAGCGCCGACCGGACGTCAACGAGAGCGGCCCGCTCCTGCTGGAGCTGACCTTCGGCCTCCTGGCGGGCAGCACGCTCCTGCCGGAGCTGCTCCTCCGCTGCGGCAACCGCGGCGACCTTAGCGGCGAGGGCGGCCTTCAATTCTTCGGCTTCCTTGGCCCTCTGCTCGGCCTCCTGCGCCCTCTCCTCGGCCCGGCTCTGCTGGGACTGCACCTCCATGAGCTCCGCGCGGACCTCCCGGATCTGGGTCTGAATGGAGACCACCTCCGCCTCCCAGTCTGTCGCCACGATGCACGCCCTCTCCAGGTCCCCTCTCGCCTTTTGCAGCGCCTCGTCCCGGTCAATGAGGGCCGTGCGAACCCGCTCGATGGCGGAGGGGCGCGCCGTGGACTGCCCCTGTAGCTCCAAAAGCTGGTCGCGCAGGGCCTCCGCCGTACGCCGGCCCGCCCATCCCGGTCCTCGGGGCCTCCGCGAGGGCGTCGAGAGCGTCACGCTGCTCCCGGAGCTGGCGGAGCTCAGCGCTCATCTGGGCGAGAGCGCCATACCTGTCGCGGGCGCGGCGCTCCAGCTCCTGCCGCCAGCAAACGGAGACCAATAAGCGTTGCGCCATGAGAAATGAACACGAAGACGACAGAACAAGGAAAAAAGCAACGACATCATACCTGGAAGTCATGGCACGCAGGGCCGCCGTGGATCTGCAGCGCCTCGTTCAGCGCTCGGTTGAGCGAAGCGCCGTGGCCACGCAGCTCCTCCCACAGCTACTGCTCCTCTTGGGCGTCGGCGAAGAGGGGGGATGGCGTGTCGATGCGCTCTCGGCCCCCCGCCCGGCCCGCCGCCGGACCGCTCGAGCCGGGGGCGGCGCGGGACGAAGAGGCCTCGACGCCGTGCCTCGAGCCCCCGCCCACCATGTGGCCGTCCCCCCGTCGATGAGCGCCCCCGCCCGAGGCTCGGGTCCGGTGTGGGTAGGCTTCCCCACCGGTCCCCACCGGCGGCGGGGTGTCGTCGTCGGGAATCTCCACCGCCGTAGCTCGGGAGGCTGGCCGGCGAGGGCGGGGCTCTGCGGCGGCGCGGCGACCCCGCCGGCGGCCGCGCTACCTCATCCGCGGACTCCGCCGCGCGCGCGGCGACCCCCGCCTCCGCAACGCCTCAACGGCCGTGGGTGCCTAACGCGCCTCCATGGCCGACGACGCCGGCAACGCCACTACGATTGGCGCCGGTTGGCCGCGCCTCCGCCACCGGCCGCGCCTCGCCCACGGCCGGCTCTTGTCGCGCCTCTCGCCCGCCGCCCGGCGCGGCTCCACGGTCGACGTCGCTAGCCGCGACCCCGAGGCCTCGGCCGCGCCTCGCGAGGCCCCTCTCCCCCGTTGCCACCGTGCTTGCGCCCACCCGCGGCGCCCTCGACGAGCGCCGCCTAGTAGGGACGGATGCGCCCGCCCTCAACACCTTTGCCGGTGCAAGGGGGGCACGGTTGGCGCCACCCTGCGGACATGGAAACAAATCGTCAAACCCCCGCCTGTCGGGCACGCGACCCCTCGAAAGGCAACTCCTTACCTCAAGGAGGAGAAGGCCCGCTTCCTCTTCCTCGAGGTCCCTGCCGACGTCGTGGGTGTGGCCTGCGCGGCCGCTGCCGCGCCTCCAACCACCTCCACCGCACGCGCGGGCTCGCCCGCGGCGCCTCCGCCGCACGCGCGGCGCGCCTCCGTGGCGCGCAGCCGGCACCTCCGTTGCTCGTGCCGCCTCTGTCGTAGACTGCCTGGTGGCAGGCGCCTCTGTGTCCGCCCCAGGCGATGGTTCTCCTGCCACCGGAGCCGGCTCCGGTGACGGGGGTGCAGGCTCCCACCTATCGGGGAGAACCTGCCCCCTATCTTCTTCCTCCTCTTCTTCCTCTTCCTCGTCCGACGACGAGTACTCCTCTGTCCCTGGCGAGGAGAGTCCCTACTGCTCACGCAGCCGGACCTCCTCGCTCCTCTGCTCCTGGCGCTCCCGTCGCCGCGCGTTGCGCTCCCTCCTGCGATCCACCCGCTCCCGCTCCCGCTCTCGTCGTTGCGCCGCGCGCGCAAGCGCGCGGGACCGAGGCGTGGGTGGGTCGGACTTCGCAGCGTTCACGCGCACCATCTGCAGGGGTCAGGCGAGACCTTAAAACGCGCCGACAACCCGAAAAACCGGCAGAGCAAGAAGGGAAGTCAAGAAATCCACTCACCAATTGGCCAACGGGGAGCATCTCGAGTACCCACATGGATGTGTCATCACAACGCCCCGGCCTGAGGTCGATGGCGCGCCGCGCCCGGGTGGCCGCGTACGATCACGGGAAGGGGTCCCGCAGCAGCCGCGACTCCGCCAACGCGACGGGGTCCACGTACTCGCTCGTCTCGAAGATGCGTAGCCGCCTCTCCATCAAGGGGACGATCCGCCGGTGGTGGAGGTTGGCGAGGACGCATCCCGCGGTCAGCCCGCGGTCCGCCAGTTTCTTCAATGCGGCCACGAGCGAGTCCAGCCGCGCCTGGTGCGAGGGCGGAGACACCCCGTGGTACCAGGAGGCGGGCCTCACCCTGAGCACCTTGCCGGTGTAGGGGGGAGGCCAGGGTCGGCGTTGCGGAGGTAGAACCACCCCCGCTCCCAGTCCGCGTTGTTGGAGGTCATCGTGCAGGGGATGTATTCCACCTTGCGCGAGCTCCGCACCGCGAGCGACAAGCCGCCGGCGTGCGCCGCGCGGCGAGTCCTCGGCTCCGACGTCGGCAGAGTATACAGCTCCGCGCGGAAGACGTGGACCCAGAGATCCCAATTTCCTGGGATCCCCAGGAAGCCTTCACTGACGCCGACGAACATGGCCGCCTGCGAGATCGCATTCGGTGTGAAGTTGTGCAGCTCCACGCCGTAGTGGTAGCACAGACCCCGCATGAAGCGGCTCGCCAGCGCAGCGAAGCCGCGCTCGTGGAAGCGCATGAAGCTGACAATGTAGCCGTACGGTTTGCTCCCTCTCCGACGGCACGATCCACTCCGCGGGCTGCCCATCCACGTTCGCCGCCAGCTGGCCGCCGGACACCAGCAGATTCAGAGACAGCGTCGTCGCCGTCGAGCGCTCCCACGCCGGCGGGTCGATGATGGTGATGGGCTGCTGGGGAGCCATACGAACGGGTGGGGGGGGGGACGAGGAACGGGAGGCAAGAACAGAGGCACGAAGGCAAGAAAGGCTCGGGGCTGAAGCGCAAGAGGCAGGGATGTCAAATGCTAAGTGCAAAGGTAAAAAACCACCCCTCTTCCACCTATCGGATTTATAGGCCGCGAGGCGTGCTCTCCGGAGCGCACGCCTGCGCGCATTAACTGCAGGTGAAATATTCCCTCACTGATGAGCGGGGCCCACCATGACAGCGGCAGCCGCATAACCGCACACGTGCCATCATCACGGCGCGGTAACCGGAGGGCCACGGCAGGCGGTCACGTCCGCCTGCCCACTCCGCCCACTACACGCACGGCCGCGACGCCTGAAAAGGCGCGTCCGCGGCGCATGGCTATAGTCGCGACTGCGGGCATTTTATGGCCCAGTCCCTTACCAAGTAAGGAAGACCCTCGAGCGGCCCGAGCCCCAGGCTCAAATAAGACCGACCCTCGAAGGGTGCGAACACTGACCAGTGGCCTCGAAGCCCGTTCGAAATAAACGGGCGCCATAGGTGCCCTCGATCTACAGAAATTACTGATCAGCAGTTCGAGGGCTGGCGCGGCCAAGGACCCTCGAAACCTGCAGATGCGAAAAGACGAGAGCACTCCGCTGTTACCCCGCACGGCCCTACTGATCAGGGGTTCGAGACCTGACCCTCGACGAGTTCGAACAGGTGCCCCAGATCACCAGAGTCAGGGATGACAAGGGCGCGCGCATTCGAGCCTTTCCTCGAGCCCACCGGCTCGAGGGCGCCCCACATGTCGTGTTCGAGAGCCAGTGAGGGCAGCTTGCCGGGGGGATCCCACCGAGGGAGGGCTTCCGAGCCCTCGGTCCCTAGCGAATGGGACCGAGCCCCACCTAGCAAACCCATGCAAGCGCTTTAATGGACGAGTCTCCGGACCACGAGCCTACCCTTATCGAACGGGGCATGGGCGCCCACTTGAACCACCCGCTAACAGCTCAGTGAGGAATCCGCAATCCCCGACCCGATCGATGGGGGTTGCGGAAACCTCACCCTCTGTCCCGCGGAGGGACAGCGAGGGCGCGTTTAAAACAAGACGAAGAGCTCGCCCCGATCGCCTCGAATGGGCCCAGGCTCGAGGGCTCGACGCACGACTACACCTCCTGGGATGCGCCGGACGCGAATGGTGCCAGTCGCGCGTGCGTCACCAAAGCCGGCTGAAACATTGCCGATGCCGGTTGGAACACGTACCTCGCCCACTGACAAGATTCCGCGGTAAAACCCCTGCAGGAGCGCCCACGCTCCGGCAGGGCTTCGGGGGCTAGACCCGCGGGTCCGCTGACGCGGCCCCACGGAAGACATTTGCAACCAGGGGGAAGAACGTCCTATCAGTAGGTGTCAGCATCTGCGGGAGCCTGGCCGGCACACTCATAGATGCTCGGGGGCTACTGTCGGGGACAACCCTGAGGGTCCCCTAAAAAACCGGGGGAATCCTGCTTAAAACCTGCAAAAAATAAAACAAAACAAAACACACCTCTAATCTAAACACGCAAGGCACGGCCCACGCTGTGGTGGCCCCTGCGGCCCACCAGAGTGGCCCAACCAAGCGCCCCCTCGAGCGGGTTCCGCCTCGCTCGAGGGTTCACGCCCCCTGGAGCGGGTTCCGCCTCGCTCGAGGGCTCACACCCCCTCGAGCGGGTTCCGCCTCACTCGAGGGTCCCCGCCTCCCTCGAGTGGGCTCCGCCTCGCTCGAGGCTCCCTCACGAGCGTGTCTGCTCCCGCACGCGGGTACGAGCATTTAATGCTCTGACACAGCAGAGCCACGCCATCACGTGTCTGGGAATCACGCCCCAGCGCTGTTCCGCCAACTCCCTAGGGGGAGCCCATCCCCGCCACTGTAGGGGACTGTGCGGCGAGGCCGGTGTCAGCTCCGTGACACTGTGCCTGAAGGACCGATACGGCGAACCAGAGAGGGGGGAGTGAATGGGAGCCGATAAAAATTCTTCTCGAAGGAGATGAAAACTCCAACAAGACGAACGCGGCTTCCAACACACGTCTCCGACTCACTACCAAGGTTGGTCAAGCCCACGTAGCCACTGGAGTGCCACTGGACCTAGGAACCAACACACCACCTTCCGACCCGAGAAACGCAGCGGAAAAACCAAACCTCGAGTCTACGCGACCCACACCGGTCGACCGGTCCCTGCTGGTGAAACTGAGCAACTTCCACTAAGTGGCTCTACACCGGTCAGACCGGTGAGACGCACCGGTCAGACCGATGGCAGCCAGAAAGCCCCCAAGGCACCAAACAGGCCAACCGACCACCAAACGGACCCAAACTCGAAACAGCAGCAACACGGGACAACAGCGAACACACCAAGACGTTCACCTGAGTAAAATCCCACAAGGGCTTGCACCGGTCAGACCGGTCAAGAGCACCGGTCAGACCGGTGTAGCCTGGGCAGCTCGGGATGAACAACACCCGCGGGTCAACTCCCCCAAATCCAAATCTCGATCTCCCGAATCACTCCACAGATGTTGACGGTGAAAATCCGTCAACCTAGCCATGAGTTTACCTTCGGTGTTGGCATGAGTTTTATACCTTATCCTTTGGTACTAACCCCCGTGGTATAACAAGTTCACATGTGCATGTCGGTTTTGGAGTTTAATGTTTATGCAGGGTTTTAGTGTTGAATGCAAGACTTTCGGGATAAGTTCATCAAGCACCTCATGACAAGACCTTGAAGCCCCGTACAAGTCATGCAATGAAGCAAACTTAACTCCAAGAAGCGGGGACTTGATCCGAGAAGACGACGGACTCCGGGGACCTTACCGGAAAAGTGCCGAATCTTGCAAGACAAGGAGTTGAGTCCAATTCGGAGAGAAACCGACGACATGGACCTACATGCGAAGGGGGAAACATCCGGGAAGCAAGGGAACCGACGTGGGGCAAAGGAGCCCACGGGGCCGGGCCTAAATGGGCCCGGGCGGCCGGCCCCGTGCCCATTTTGGGCCCAAACACGCTCTCCTTTGCCCTAGCCGCCAATCGGGCTATTTATAGTCCCCTGACCGAGAGCCACGAGGGGAAGAATTCGTCTTCGGCCGCCGAGGAGCAGAGAAGAGAGGGACACCATGTCGGAGAGGAGAGGGTCGAGCTAGTTGACTAGGGTTTCCCTAGCCGACGTGGTGTAACACCCGAAAATTCCATCACAATAAAATATTGTTAGCAACATGGTTTAGTTTTATTTTCTAAGGATTTAATAAATTTGAATAAATAAATTTGCCTTTAATTAAATTAAACATCATTTAATAATTAGAATCAAACAAGTGATTGTGCATCATGTTGAAATGCATGAGTTTTGGTTGTGGTGTGGTTTTAAAAAGGTCTTAAAAAAAACACTTGAGAAAAAGTCTTAAAAAAATTATTGTGAAAAGTCCTTAAAAATAATTGGGAAATTGGTGTAAAAGTTTGAAAAAAAAATAAAAGTTTGAATTAAAAAAAAAATGTTTGAAAACTTGTTCAAAAAGTTTTCTAAAAAGTCTTAAAATAGTTGGTGAATTTGTGTTAAAATTTGATTTGAAAATATTTGAATTTGGTTTGAAAAGGATTTGAAAAGAAAAGGAAAAAAAAAGAAAAGAAAAAAAAAACAGCCACCAACCCTCCTCGCGGCCCATTTCCTGTTTCAGCCCAAACCGGCCCGCAACACCGCCTCTCTCTCTCCTCTCTCCCTCTCCCTCTCTCACCCGCTGACGTGTGGGGCCCACACGTCAGGGGCTTCTTCTTCCCCTGGCCGCGCCCCCTTTCTTCCCCGAGCCGGTCGCTGGTCTCCCGTCCCCGGCGCCGCCTCCCTGGTCCCCGTCCCCGCGCCGTCGCCCTCCTCCCCTTTAGTGCGCCGCCGCATTCACGCCACCCCCCCCACCTCCACCGCCCCGCCCCTCCCCTTCCCCTTCCGAAACCGCCGCCGCCATTAATGCCGCCGCCACCGAGCTCCGCCACCGCCTCACCGCGCCGTCTCCTCTTCCTCCTCCGGCTATAAAAGGTGCCCCAAGGCCCCTCTACACCCCGCGCCACTCCTCCTCCCCCTCCTCCACTCCTCCACCGTGCCGCCGCCCGAGCTCACCGCCCGCCCGCCGGAGCGCCGCCCCGATCCGCTTCGCCGGCGCCCCTAGCTCCCTTCCAAGGACTCCGGTGAGTTCCCCGCCTCCTCCTCTTTCTCCCGGTGCTTTCCCCGCCGCGAATGGTGCCGGGAGCCCCGTATGGCCTCCTCCCGGCGAGCCCCGCGCGCGCGCGCGCGGCGCGCGCCGCCGGCCGGCCGCCCGCCGTGTCTGGCCGCCGCCGCCGTCGCCTACAGGCCGCCACGACCGTCCGATCTAAATCCACGGCCCAGATTAAAAGGATTCATACCCTTTGGGTCCGGTCCACCGTGGACCATGGACCAGGTCCACCGGGCGCGGTCCACGGCTTGCGTCACGCTGACGTCATCACCACGTCATCGCTTGCGTCAGCACAGCCTACCACGAGCCGCCACGTGTCGCCACCACAGTCCACCCGCCGGCTGCTTTGGCAGTTTTGCAGAAAGAACCCCGAGGTTTCAGAATTCACAAATAAACCCTTCCACCTATATAAAAGCCTTACAACTAGGTCCTGATTTTCACATCTAGGCCCCTGATCTCCATAGTTTTCATGTTTGATAGCCTATCCTTAACCTTTTACATATTAGACCTCCTAGTTTCACACATATTTATGTTTAGGTCCCCGAAATCTTCCCGAAAAACCCCCTAAACTTCCGGTTCTTTTACAATTTAGTCCCCGAACCTTGTTTCGACCATAACTTTTCCATCCTAGCTCCGTTTTACGCGTTCTTGATGTCCATGCGATCGTCTCTCCGAGCCCGTCATTTCTAAAAGCTTGTTTAAGTCTTTTGGTAATGTTTGATGTATTGTTTTATTTATTGTATGTTTTTCTTGCATGATCGTAGCCAACACGCTGTTCGAGGAAGTTCAAGTGCAGAGCTTTGCAGATAAGGAAAGTAGCTTATCGTTGGAGAAAGGCAAGTGACCCTAACCACCCTTCTACCTATGCTTTAATCAAGAACACTATAAGTTAATCGGAACATGGAGAACCACCCGGGAAAACGGTGCAACCACGGTCCATATGGCTCCGGCTTAGCCAATTAATTAGGTGTGCGATTGATCCGATGGCCCTTTTCCGAAAGGAGCGAGAGGGGGGATCGGGTTGCGGGGGTATAGCCCGGTCCTTTTGGGGTAGCGACCTTTGCTAAGGTGCGACCACTAGGGAGGGTTATGGTCCGCCCGATCCGTAACTATGCGGGTCGTTAGTCTTTTGCATATCTTTGTAAAGGCTTCGTAGCGTCCCTATGCAATCACACCTCGGAAGTGTGGTATTGTGCACGATCGGCACATGCGTGGTTGGGTTCAAAGTTCTTTGGAACTTTTACGCGAACTTGTGGGAAAAGTGTGCAACCTCTGCGAGTGTAAAACCGATCGATCGGCCGTGCTCACGGTCAAGAGCGGCCTCGGACCCTCACATGATTAATTGAACTTAAAGATGGATTAATATTGTTTTCGGTTATTCCGTGGCCTTGCCGAGTACCAACCATAAGTGTACTCATCCTTGCTTACGCCGTTCGAGAGAAGAATCCGGAGTGGAGTACTTCACCGACTACGAGGAGTTCTGAGGATGCGATCAACCAGTCAGAAGCCTGTGGAAGATGAAGATGGAGTCGCGTCTTCATAGTTATCGTTGTTCGTGTAAAGACATTTGTGTCTACCTTCGTGAGTGTAATAAAATATAATAAACCTTTTCTGTACGTTTTGAGCAATGTTTTGTGATATTACACTCATGAGTCTATCATATGTGTGAAATTTTGATCCTGGCACACATATGAGATGCATTCGGTTTTCTACGGAAAATCGGGTGTGACAGAGTGGTATCAGAGCATTGCTGACTGTAGGACGCAGCCTCAGATAGAAATGGTCGATATTAAGGACTCTTTATCTAGAAAGCCTTTCCAGCATTCAAAATACCTTATTTACGCATAAAAATATATTTTATTCTTTAATCTTTATCAAAATCATATATTTTGTTTTTCTCTACACTGAATCTGATTCTTGTTCTTCCACCTTGAACTACCACACGTGTTTTAGATAGATTCTTAGGTTGCCTACCCTTCTGTCAGTTTCGTTTCGATAGAGCCGTTCTTGTGAGGACGTGCGATGTTAATGCTTGTTGATTGTAAACATGCATGATTTGGATCTTTGACTTGATTGAAATGTTTTGTGGAGTGATGGCCACAAATACATCAATAAAATAATTAAAGTTAAATTTTGAATCTTAGCCCCTTTTCTCTGATTCACCTTTATCAATTCAACTTCCTATCGGAAAACTTTTCTCTCTAACAATCAAATGGTAAACGTCAGGTCGGGGCGCCGGACGGGATATTCCGTTCATCGTCAATCGACTCGAATCAAGTTCCCTCCTTCACAAGAATTAGCAATGGATCCCGCGATGCGGCAGCTTCTTTACGGAACGGATGCGGTTGATTCAGAACCTCACCGCCACCGTCCCGGAATCTACAAGCACGGCAGAACCGCCCACCACCACAAGGACCTCCACCACCTCCACCACCGGTGAACAAGCATAGAGAATTCATGAGCCACAACCCGCCCACTTACTCTCATTCCGTAGATCCCCTCGATGCCGATGATTGGCTCAAGACCATCAACAAGATGCCGAATATCACCCAATGCAATGATCGTGAGAAGGTTTTGTATGCCTCGGGACGTCCGGAAGGTGCGGCCCGCCGATTGGTGGGATGCTTACACCGTCGCACATGCCGCCGCCGACACCATTACCCGGCAGGAGTTCCAGGGAGAGTTTTCGTACACATCACATCCCGGCGAGGTGTGAAGAAGTCGAAGAAGAAGGAATTTCTAGCTCTAAAGCAAGGCAACATGACGGTTAGTGAGTATCCGGATCGGTTTACTCATTTGTCCCGCTATGCACCGGATGAAGTCAACACGGATGCCAAGAGACAAGAACGCTTTCTTGATGGTTTGATAGGTCCACTTAACTATCGGTTGCGAGCCACACATTTCTTAACTTTCGCGATGTTGCTCAATAAGGCTATAGGCTTGGAGAATAAACGCAAGGAACTTCGTGAACGAAGCGCAAGTTTCAATCTCGGGGACGATCTAGCGGTAACACCCGCCCTCGTTACAACTCATCGCAAGACTCTCGGTTTCGTTCTAGCACACCGGCGAGAGGCCATGGACGAGAGTCGGCGGTATCGTTCGTTTGATGAACCCGAAGAATCCAACCCAATGACACCTCAGGCTCCAAATCCTCATCAGAACCGCTCAGGTGCACCAGTAAGGAACACTACTCCAGTTCACCCCAGTGGATGCTTCAACTGTGGAGAATTGGGACACTATGCTAGTATTTGTCCTCAGCGCAATACGCAGACACCCCAGAGAGATAACAGAGGTCAACAGAACAATATGCATGGTAGGGTGAACCATGTGACAGCTGAAGAAGCTCAAGGAGACAAAGACGTTGTGCTTGGTACGTTTCTTATCAACTCGTACCCGCAATGCTTTATTTGATTCCGGGCATCGCATTCATTTATTACCGAACGATTCGTGACAAAGCATGATGTACCCAAGAGTTCCATGAAGACACATTTGCTAATTAGTTCTCCAAACGGTGAAATGAAATCCACCTATGTATGCCCACGGAGTCAATCTTAAGATCGGAGAGATAGATTTTGAAGCGGACTTAGTGATTCTAACATCCGGTGGAATAGATGTGATCCTTGGTATGGATTGGTTAAGCAAGCATGATGGAATCATTTTGTGTGCCAAGAAGTCGGTGCTCTTAACTACCCCACAAGGAGATAGGATTGAGTTTGCCGCTACAAGCCCGAAGAAGAAGGAGAAGTGAACAAGCTCTGTGATAGTAACCCATCATCTATCAAGAACATCTTGTATCTCCTCTTGTTTCCCGATCCCTCCGAATCTCGGGACGAGATTCTTTTTAAGGGGTAGGATTTGTAACACCCGAAAATTCCATCACAATAAAATATTGTTAGCAACATGGTTTAGTTTTATTTTCTAAGGATTTAATAAATTTGAATAAATAAATTTGCTTTTAATTAAATTAAACATCATTTAATAATTAGAATCAAACAAGTGATTGTGCATCATGTTGAAATGCATGAGTTTTGGTTGTGGTGTGGTTTTAAAAAGGTCTTAAAAAAAACACTTGAGAAAAAGTCTTAAAAAAATTATTGTGAAAAGTCCTTAAAAATAATTGGGAAATTGGTGTAAAAGTTTGAAAAAAAAAATAAAAGTTTGAATTAAAAAAAAATGTTTGAAAACTTGTTCAAAAAGTTTTCTAAAAAGTCTTAAAATAGTTGGTGAATTTGTGTTAAAATTTGATTTGAAAATATTTGAATTTGGTTTGAAAAGGATTTGAAAAGAAAAGGAAAAAAAAAAGAAAAGAAAAAAAAAAAACAGCCACCAACCCTCCTCGCGGCCCATTTCCTGTTTCAGCCCAAACCGGCCCGCAACACCGCCTCTCTCTCTCCTCTCTCCCTCTCCCTCTCTCACCCGCTGACGTGTGGGGCCCACACGTCAGGGGCTTCTTCTTCCCCCCGGCCGCGCCCCCTTTCTTCCCCGAGCGGGTCGGCCGGTCTCCCCGTCCCCGCGCCGCCTCCCCGGTCCCCCGGTCCCCGCGCCGTCGGTCTCCTCCCCTTTGGTGCGCCGCCGCATTCACGCCACCCCCCACCTCCACCGCCCGCCCCTCCCCTTCCCCCTTCCGAAACCGCCGCCGCCATTAATGCCGCCGCCACCGAGCTCCGCCACCGCCTCACCGCGCCGTCTCCTCTTCCTCCTCCGGGCTATAAAAGGTGCCCCCAAGGCCCCTCTACACCCCCGCGCCACTCCTCCTCCCTCCTCCACTCCTCCACCGTGCCGCCGCCCGAGCTCACCGCCCGCCCGCCGGAGCGCCGCCCGATCCGCTTCGCGCCGGCGCCCCTAGCTCCCTTCCAAGGACTCCGGTGAGTTCCCCGCCTCCTCCTCTTTCTCCTGGGTGCTTTCCCCGCCGCGAATGGTGCCGGGAGCCCCGTATGGCCTCCTCCGCGAGCCCCGCCGCGCGCGCGCGGGCGCCGCCGCCGGCCGGCCGCCCGCCCCGTCCGGCCGCCGCCGCCGTCGCCTACGGCCGCCACGACCGTCCGATCTAAATCCACGGCCCAGATTAAAAGGATTCATACCCTTTGGGTCCGGTCCACCGTGGACCATGGACCAGGTCCACCGGGCGCGGTCCACGGCTTGCGTCACGCTGACGTCATCACCACGTCATCGCTTGCGTCAGCCACGCCCTACCACGAGCCGCCACGTGTCGCCACCACAGTCCACCCGCCGGCTGCTTTGGCAGTTTTGCAGAAAGAACCCCGAGGTTTCAGAATTCACAAATAAACCCTTCCACCTATATAAAAGCCTTACAACTAGGTCCTGATTTTCACATCTAGGCCCCTGATCTCCATAGTTTTCATGTTTGATAGCCTATCCTTAACCTTTTACATATTAGACCTCCTAGTTTCACACATATTTATGTTTAGGTCCCTGAAATCTTCCAGAAAACCCCCTAAACTTCCAGTTCTTTTACAATTTAGTCCCCGAACCTTGTTTCGGCCATAACTTTTCCATCCTAGCTCCGTTTTACGCGTTCTTGATGTCCACGCGATCGTCTCTCCGAGCCCGTCATTTCTAAAAGCTTGTTTTAGTCTTTTGGTAATGTTTGATGTATTGTTTTATTTATTGTATGTTTTTCTTGCATGATCGTAGCCAACACGCTGTTCGAGGAAGTTCAAGTGCAGAGCTTTGCAGATAAGGAAAGTAGCTTATCGTTGGAGAAAGGCAAGTGACCCTAACCACCCTTCTACCTATGCTTTAATCAAGAACACTATAAGTTAATCGGAACATGGAGAACCACCCGGAAAACGGTGCAACCACAGTCCATATGGCTGCGGCTTAGCCAATTAATTAGGTGTGCGATTGATCCGATGGCCCTTTTCCGAAAGGAGCGAGAGGGGGATCCGGGTTGCGGGGGTATAGCCCGGTCCTTTTGGGGTAGCGACCTTTGCTAAGGTGCGACCACTAGGGAGGGTTATGGTCCGCCCGATCCGTAACTATGCGGGTCGTTAGTCTTTTGCATATCTTTGTAAAGGCTTCGTAGCGTCCCTATGCAATCACACCTCGGAAGTGTGGTATTGTGCTCCGATCAGCACATGCGTGGTTGGGTTCAAAGTTCTTTGGAACTTTTACGCGAACCGTGGGAAAAGTGTGCAACCTCTGCGAGTGTAAAAGCGATCGATCGGCCGTGCTCACGGTCAAGAGCGGCTGGACCCTCACATGATTAATTGAACTTAAAGATGGATTAATATTGTTTTCCCAGGTTATTCCGTGGCCTTGCCGAGTACCAACCATAAGTGTACTCATCCTTGCTTACGCTGTTCGCGAGAAGAATCCCGGAGTGGAGTACTTCACCGACTACGAGGAGTTCGAGGATGCGATCAACCGATCGAAGCTTGTGGAAGATGAAGATGGAGTCGCGTCTTCATAGTTATCGTTGTTCGTGTAAAGACATTTGTGTCTACCTTCGTGAGTGTAATAAAATATAATAAACCTTTTCTGTACGTTTTGAGCAATGTTTTGTGATATTACACTCATGAGTCTATCATATGTGTGAAATTTTGATCCTGGCACACATATGAGATGCATTCGGTTTTCTACGGAAAATCGGGTGTGACAGAGTGGTATCGAGCATTGTCGATCGTAGGACGCGACCTCGGATAGAAATGGTCGATATTAAGGACTCTTTATCTAGAAAGCCTTTCCAGCATTCAAAATACCTTATTTACGCATAAAAATATATTTTATTCTTTAATCTTTATCAAAATCATATATTTTGTTTTTCTCTACACTGAATCTGATTCTTGTTCTTCCACCTTGAACTACCACACGTGTTTCTCTTTTACCAAAGATTGAAGTTACTTGGCTTTACTAGATCAACTCTTGCGTCACACATTTGTTCCACAGATTCGATACCTTGGGTTCACCACTCGAGGGAAGAAGGGTCCCTTGACTACGACGGGGGACTTGTCCGCTTGCAAGTCACGAACGAACTTTGATACAAATATTAACCGTCAACAAGCCCCTTTTTCTGGCGCCGTTGCCGGGCAGCTTCCGTGAGTGTTTCCTCCATGAGATCCCCACCTGCACACATTTCGACGTGTCGCATGCAACTAGGGGTTAGGGAAAAGAAAAATGTATGCAAGAGTACGTCACCGGTGAAGCCGAGTTTTGGTCCTTGTTCGATTAATTCATTAAACCTATCCCAGGCTTGGTCTATCCCTTCCTCTTCTCCTTGCATGAAAGTGATCACTTGCCTCCTTAGATGTTGAACCTTGCTAATTGGAAAGAACTTCTCGCAAAACTTCTTTGTCAACTTGTTCCAATTGCCTTCAACTTCAAAGGACGCAACCGAATACCATGTCTTTGCTTTGCCGGCAAGTGAGTAGGGAAAGAGATTCCATTTGAACCATTTATCGGGAACTCCTTCTTGACGCACCGTGTTGCATATTGTCGTGAAATCCCTTATGTGTCTATATGGGTTCTCCGTAACCATCCCTTCAAATGGGTTTTCCGCCACCATCTTGATGATCTTGGATTTAATTTCATACTTGGTCGCTTCGAGCTTCGAATCCGACTCTTGTACCTTTATGTCTTCACATCGAGGGCTAGCGTAATCCCTTAATGATTTCTCCGGTTCTTCCACGGGTTGATTAATGAACTCCATCTAGACAATAAGATAAAAACAAAAACAAAAACGAAACAAGTGTTTTTCTAGATAATATATGTTAGATATAGCAAATAAAAGATAAACTAAAATATAAAACTAAGTTAGATGCAAATCAAACGATGTAAACTAACTTGCTCCCCGGCAACGGCGCCAGAAAAGGGGCTTGTTGACGGATAAAAGACGTATCCCTCTACGATCCGCAAGCGTACGGACCCCACACCTTTTTCACCACGGGATTCCCAAGGTTCTTGTCAATCCGCGGAGCAAGGGGATTACAAGCGTTCGATCAACAACGACACGCTAGCTACTAAAATCCTAACTACTATTATACTAGAAAACAACTAAACTACACTAGAGAGAATGATAAACGATCAAGGTAGAAGACACTCGCCCACGGGTCTACGATACTAGAGCATGCAATCGCTTAAAGACATGAAAAACCAATCTAATCTATCGGGGATGTGACCACGGTTTCGCCCTTTCCCTCCTCTCGTACTGTCACTACGCGAAGGTAATCATGACTAGACCTTTGATGGACACGGCGTATTGAATGGATCCAAGGAAGCATTGGAGCTCTACTCCCTTTACGGCACGGTTGCAAGCCTTAAGCATTAAAGTATATTCAACACAAGATGATAGATAGATAATCCGACAAAGTGCGATTACATCTCAAGATCGATTACAACCCATGGACGAATGAGAAGATTACCCCATCAAGGTGCTGATCATGGCACCGTTGATCATGGTTTCCCTTCCGCCGGTGTCTTCCTTCTTCTCCACGAGAGGGTGCTTCCTTCGAGGTGGTTGATCTCCCGCCGGAGATCCTCCTCCTCTCTCTCTAGCTTGTGGATGGCCTTCTCGGTGCGAATGACTCCTCCCCTCTCGTGTTGGCGGCGCGTCGGGGGTTTTAGGGTCGAAGATCCTTCGAGGGCAAGGAAAACGGGACCGAACCGGTGCCGGAAGTGGGCTGGGCCGGCCGGCCGGGCCGGCCGGCCCAGCCCACCCGGCCGGCCGCCTCGGTCGCCCCTTTTTGCTCCGTGGGTCCTCGTGCACTTATGTACTTTGCCCCCTCCACTTGCATGATTTTGATGTTTGTTATCCTCGCGTCCAAGATGGAGGCTCTCTTTGCATGAAGTTTGATCTTTTACGCTTCAATCTCCGGGGGTGTTCCTCGTAGCACTTCGGTCCTCGCCACCATTGGAAGTGATTTCAGCAAGCTCATGAACACGAACAAGACTCCATGAATGCTCCTTTGAACTTGTTGCGAATCCGTCCTTTATGTTCATGTTTTCCTACATAAACACAACACTTCCAAATGCATGCACAAAGATGAACTTGTTATATGATTAGTGTGCCTAGTGGCGGGTTAGTTCCATAATCAAATCCAAACCAAAGTGTAATGAACATGCTAGGTGCACCAAAATACACCGTCAACATCTCCCCCACACTTAGCTCTTGCTCGTCCTCGAGCAAGTACTCGTAAAAGAATTTCGTCCAAGGTATGTAATCGTGTATCATTAATCCACCTTCACAAGTTAGTCAATCCCTTCATCTTTAATACATAAACACAAAGTAATGATAATCAAACATAAACATGGGCGTTTAGAATTTTTACCACGTCAAGATTTACCCCACAACTCAAACTCTTCACTCGAAGTCTTCAATTTCAGCCATGCTTACTCCTTTGCTTCCATCGGAGGGTTTTTTATGGTTTTCAAAACAAAAATTCCTGCAACAAGTATTAGACAAAAACCTTTCTCCAAGCTCTCTCAAGTCACTCATATGAAGTGGCTATCCTAACCAAATTTTATAAAACTCTCACCTCCCATTAATCTCTCATATATCATGTAAAGTGGAGCTATAGGTAGGGCTAGCGCAATCAACACAAGTATTGTCAAACTAAGAACTTCCTCTAATGGTTGTCTACCTTTCAAAGCCAATGATCATGAGAATTAACCATATGTAGGGATATCAAGGATGAGAAGATTTAGAATGGTGGACATGTGCAAGGGCAAAAGAAAATTGTGACTTCAAGGCACCAATAATGTCCTCGTTGTCGGATTGCACATGGTTGGAAATAGAGTAAAAGTTTCGTCTCACAATCAACGTGACATCCTTCCTTACACTTTATTTTTTTCTTTCACTTGATCCATCCCTCTCATATCTTCATTGCTAACTCATCTTTCTCTTTTTCTTTTCCTCTTTCATTCACATATGATTTTTCTTTCTTTCTTTCTTTCTTTCTTTTCCATACACATACTTTTTCTCTTTATTTTTCTCTCTCTTGACAACTTTTCAAAGCTTTCAATTCTCTCTTTCCTCGCATGCATACAATCTGAATTTTTAAATAAATCATGCTAGAGACGAGACGAAACTTTGAAAATAGGTTGTGTTCAAGGAATACGATGTACAAAAGAGATGTATAGGGTTGGGTATGGAATTCGGCGATATACGTGACTTCCGTTGTGAAAGTCACGTTACCGAATATATGACGAGGCTAGCAACAAAAGATAAGCACAAGGATATGATCATTGCTCGAAATTAGAACTCACCAAGAGAGAAGGGTCCTAGCCTAACTCATCGTGCTAATCACACTTATGGTGGAGCGAAAAGAAAAAAATAAACTTGGCTTTGGATAAGAATTTTTTCTTACTCTCAACTTGGAAAAAGAGGTTTTGCTAACCTTTATTACAAGGGTTTTAAAATAATTTTCAGAACTGAAATCCTCCAATTTTTAGCATCGAACATAGCACAACTAACATGTGAAGCTCAAGATCGAAGTGCGGTATGGGTACTTTAGGTAGTAGCGATTCCACTAAGCACCACGATAAACGTTTTTCCAACCACATACTTGTCTTCATATATCAAGAATCGAAGATTAAGCAAACAAGTAAATGAAGATAAACAATACATAAAACACAAAGATATATATAAAGACTCTTTTTATTTGGTTTTCTTGACTCAACACTAATTTAAGACACTTGCAAAAATTTTAAAACAGACTCAAAAACTAAAGACTCATTAAAACACTAAGACTCTCACACGAAGATTAAACCGAACCTAAACTTGAAGTTCAAAAGCTAAGGCTAGCGAGCTAGCTCTCCCCCACACTTAAAACATACGACGTCCTCGTCGTATCTTACAAAATCCTACGGGGAAAACTAGATCTAGTGGTACTTCAAGCAAGTTTTGCACCACTTGCCTCTCATGTTTCCAACCATGCCGAAAAGTTTGCGCACGTTGAGGTTAAGGAACTTGTAGTCATCTTCAACTACGCGCTCCAAGTCCTCCATACGCTGCTTCATCGCTTCCATGGCTTGGAGACATTCGTCGGCCGACGTATAGAGATCCGCGATGGATTGACGGCAAACTCGACAGCACACCGGATGCAATCCGAAGGGGTCGTCGTCGCCATAATCTCCACCGTTGTCACCACCGTCGTCGCCACCTCCATTGTCGTTGCCTTCGCCACCGTCGTTGCCGTCGCCGTTGGGGCCTTCGGGAGTCCTTTCATAGGGCTGCTCATCCCAATCATCATCATCTCTACCGGCGGCCGCCCACGAGCTCGGGTTACGATCGTCGGAGTAGTCGCTATCCCCATAATCCTTAGGCTCCGGCGACACCTCCTTGTAATCCTTGCGCTTGATGCCTTGGAGGCGTGCCGACCTTCGAACGGGTGTAGGGACCTTCTCTCCTTCGACGGGGTTGCGAGATGCAAGAGCTCGGTCGGGACACGTCCTCCGCAACGGATACGTGCGGTCCTCTTGACGGGTAGCTTGAGCTCGCATCGCATCGCCTCCTCCATCGATGGCTTCTTGGCTTCTAGCTTCAACTCTAAACTTTTTGGAGGCTCAATGGCTGCTACAAGGGTGCAACACATTGCTTGAAAGGTTTGATTCTCGAGCTCCCAATTCGGCCAAATAAATAGTCCTGAGAGAAAAGCCCTGGGAACCTTATTTTCCTTTTTTACACTTCCCTTAAAATTTTCCGACCAAACAAGGAAGTCGAAAAGGAGCAATTCGGGCGAAATTCGGCGTCATCGGGCGTCGGGCCCCTCTGGGCCGGTCCGCCCAGGCCGGTCGGCCCACCCCCGCTCGGGGGGCCGGGCCGGTCCGGGTTTTTGCACACCGCCCTATTTTTTTCTTCCTTAGCCCATGGGAAAAAGTTGGCCCGGTAAATCTTCGCGAAAAACTCCCGGAAAACTAAAAGAAAAATTATTTACGAAAGTTGATGCCTTGTTTTTCGTCCTAGGCGGGACGTTCGGGCTCTTCCTCCATGGTGAAGACGTCAACATGGTGAAGGGGCACAACATCGAGTTCGTAGTAAACCTTAAGCCGCCGACCATTCACCACAAATTGATCGCCGTTTATATCCATAATGGTTACCGCTCCGTTGGAGAACACCGAATGCACAACATAAGGTCCGTCCCACTTGCTTTGCAATTTCCCCTTTCCGAAGGTTTTAAACCTCGAATTGTAGAGGAGGACCTTATCTCCTTCTTTAAATTCTTTTTTCTTCAATCTTTTATCATACCACCTTTTGATTCTCTCCTTGTATATGCTTGCGTTTTCATAAGCTTTCAACCTCAACTCCTCTAGCTCGCTTATTTGAATTCTTCGTTTCACCACCGCGGCATCGAGATCAAGGTTCATCTCTTTAATCGCCCAATAGGCTTTATGTTCTAACTCAACCGGAAGGTGGCAAGCTTTTCCATAGACGAATTGATAAGGGGTCATACCTATCGGTGTTTTAAACGCCGTTCGATAAGCCCATAAAGCTCCGTCTAATTTCTTTGACCAATCCTTGCCTCCCTTCTCTATGGTCTTGTTGAGTATGCTTTTTAATTGCCTATTTGACGTCTCCGCTTGTCCGTTGGTTTGTGGGTGATAGGCCGTAGAGACCCTATGCTCAATTCCCAACTTGGACAAGCACCTTTTGAAGTTCTTCCCGGTGAAATGAGTTCCTCCATCACTTATCAAGATTCTCGGTGTACCGAAACGGGGAAAATCACGTTCTTGATCATAGTGATGGACTCTTCCGTGGAAGCTTTACGACATGGTATAGCCTCTACCCACTTGGATACATAATCAACCATAACAAGTATATACTCGAATCCAAATGAGTTTTTAAAAGGCCCCATGAAGTCTATGCCCCATACATCGAATATGTCGATTTGCAAGTTGTATTTCAAAGGCATAGAATTTCTTTGAGAGATGTTTCCGGTTCTTTGACATTCGGGGCATGACGCAACATATCTTTTAGTATCTTCATGCATCTCCGGCCAATAGAATCCGCTCGACCATACTTTTGCTTCGGTTCGAAAATGGCTATAGTGCCCACCGTACTCCGCCGAGTGGCACTTCCTTAGAATCTCAAGCCTCTCTTCTCTTGGCACACATCTTCTCATCACTCCATCATTGCCAAGTTTGAAGAGGTATGGTGCATCCCAAAAATATTTCTTACTTTCAGAGATTATCTTCCTTTGAGTGTTTTTGTCTAGATGATCAAGGGGCATCTTTCGAATTGCTCGAATGATGTCGATCATCCAAGTGTCTTTATCAAGCACTCTATAGAGGTGGTCATCTCTCATCTTATCTTCTATGGGCTCTTTATCATCTTGTCCCTGATTCATTCTAGACAAATGATCGGCCACAACATTTTCCACCCCCTTTTTATCACGAATTTCAACATCAAACTCTTGGAGAAGAAGGATCCAACGAATCAAACGTGGTTTAGCTTCCTTCTTAGCCAAGAGATACTTGATGGCTGCGTGATCGGTGTAAACAATGACTTTCGAGTTCACGATGTAAGATCTGAATTTTTCGAAAGCGAATACCACCGCTAGCAACTCTTTTTCCGTAGTGGCGTAATTTAATTGTGCCCCATTAAGAGTTTTGCTAGCGTAGTAAACGGCGTGAACTCGACCTTCCTTTCTTTGACCCAAGACCGCGCCTACGGCGTAGTCACTTGCGTCACATATGATCTCGAAAGGTTGGCTCCAATCCGGAGGTTGGATGATGGGAGCACTCACCAACGCATTTTTCAAGGTCCGGAATGCCGCTAGGCACTTCTCGTCAAAGTCGAAAGCCACATCCTTTTGAAGAAGGTGTGTTAAAGGCTTAGTGATCTTAGAGAAGTCCTTTATAAATCTTCTATAGAATCCGGCATGGCCTAGAAAGCTCCTTAGGGACTTGACATCCGTAGGAGGTGGGAGTTGCTCAACCGTCTCTACCTTAGCCTTGTCCACTTCAATTCCTCTCTCGGATATAACATGCCCGAGCACTATGCCTTGCTTAACCATGAAGTGGCACTTTTCCCAATTTAGAACCAAATCTACCTCCGCACACCTTGTAAGGACCTTTTCTAAGTTTGCTAAGCAATCCATGAACGTCTTCCCGTAAACGGAAAAATCATCCATAAACACTTCAACAATTTCTTCGATGAATTCCGAAAACACGGCCATCATGCAACGTTGAAAAGAGGCCGGAGCGTTGCGTAGGCCGAAGGGCATCCTCCTATATGCAAACATTCCGTAAGGGCACGTAAACGTTGTCTTATGTTGATCTTCCGGGTGAATAGGAATTTGCATGAACCCCGAGTATCCATCGAGAAAGCAAAAATAAGCGTGGTTTGCTAACCTCTCGAGCATCTCGTCTATGAACGGTAGGGGGAAGTGATCTTTCTTCGTTGCTTTGTTAAGCTTACGGTAATCGATACACATCCGCCACCCGGTCACGGTTCTTTGCGGTATCAACTCGTTCTTCTCATTCTTCACCACGGTCAAACCTCCTTTCTTCGGTACACAATGTCTCGGGCTCACCCATTCGCTATGCGGAACCGGGTAGATGATTCCGCATCAAGTAACTTGATAACCTCTTTCTTTACTACCTCTCGCATGGCATGGGTTAGCCTCCTTTGGTGGTCCACTACAGGCTTACATTGGTCTTCCATTGGTATACGATGAGTGCAAAAGGCTGGGCTAATACCTTTGAGATCATTTATCGAATATCCAATCACCTTCCTATGTTTTTTTAATAAAATCAGCAACGCTTCATTTTCTTCGGGACTCAACTCGTCGCTCACAATGACTGGATAAGTTTTATCTGGGCCCAAAAATTCATATTTTAATCCCTTGGGCAAAGGTTTAAGGTCTACCTCGGGCACTTGTGGCTCCTCGGGTTTGATTTCTCCTATGTCTTCGAACTTCTCTTCCTCCACACTACCATCATGCGGCTCTAAGCCTTTTGTTGCTTCCTCTAGTTCTTCATCTTATTGATTGCTAATTTGATTTTCCATTGCTCTTTGCAGCGGGTCTCTAAGGGTTTCAACAAAACAAAGACTATCTATGTCTTCTACTTCTTCATCGTCGGGAGGAAAAGGTGTAAGGTGTTTAGAAGCACGAAGAAAGTTATATGTGTACTTTGTTCCATTAAGGTTCATTGTTACTTTGCCTTCTCCGGCATCTAACACGGCATCAACCAACTTAAGAAAAGGCCTACCTAAGATTATATGATCAGAATTACTGTGGTAAGCATCAATAACAAAGAAATCGGTTGGTATATAGTTCCTAGAGATTTTTACTTTCATGTTGCAAACAATACCTAGAGGTTTGATAGTTCTACCATCTCCCATAATTAATTTCGTTGATGTTGGAGCTAAGTCTAGGTTGCGGTATTGAACTTTATCATAAATTTTAGAAGATAGAACACTTACTTGGGCTCCGATGTCGCATAAAGCTTTGCATTGAACTCCGTTGATCTCGCAACTCAAGTGCGGCGTCATCTTCTCTTCTTCTTCGGATCCTATCGAGTAAATTTCAGCGAGGCGAGCGTATGGTGATGCTTCGGGCTTGATCCCCATGATTCTCTTCACCTCGGCAATATGTTCGGATCCACCACGTCATCTCCAAAGAGCTTTTCAAAAATCTCACTTTGGTGGTTTCGAGGTCGTATGAATTTTCAGCTTTCTTCTCCGGGGAAATCCACTTCCAATGCTCTTGCCATTCCCTTTTGATTAGGGAACGGTCTTCTCTTGTCGAATACTTCTCCGTAATCAATAGGAACCCAATCCATTGGTTCGAACTCCCTTAGTGGCTTCGCGCTTGACATGCTTCTCTTGTTCGTCTCATTTGGTGCGGCGAAGTCGACGTTTGGTGTAGTTCTTGACTTGATATGTTCTTGTTCAAGCTTTTCCATGATTGGTTCCTCTTTTGTGACTTCCGGGTTGCCTCTTTAGAAAAATCAGCAAGCTTCTTCTTCCTTGAATTGAATTCCGGCTCTTCCGCAAGTCTTGTTTCCCAATCTCTTCGCATGGCAGCCGCTTTACTAACTTTTTGTAGAAGTTGGGCGGCTTCCGTGAGTGTTTCCTCCATGAGATCCCCACCCGCACACATTTCGACGTGTCGCATGCAACTAGGGGTTAGGGAAAAGAAAAATGTATGCAAGAGTACGTCACCGGTGAAGCCGAGTTTTGGTCCTTGTTCGATTAATTCATTAAACCTATCCCAGGCTTGGTCTATCCCTTCCTCTTCTCCTTGCATGAAAGTGATCACTTGCCTCCTTAGATGTTGAACCTTGCTAATTGGAAAGAACTTCTCGCAAAACTTCTTTGTCAACTTGTTCCAATTGCCTTCAACTTCAAAGGACGCAACCGAATACCATGTCTTTGCTTTGCCGGCAAGTGAGTAGGGAAAGAGATTCCATTTGAACCATTTATCGGGAACTCCTTCTTGACGCACCGTGTTGCATATTGTCGTGAAATCCCTTATGTGTCTATATGGGTTCTCCGTAACCATCCCTTCAAATGGGTTTTCCGCCACCATCTTGATGATCTTGGATTTAATTTCATACTTGGTCGCTTTGAGCTTCGAATCCGACTCTTGTACCTTTATGTCTTCACATCGAGGGCTAGCGTAATCCCTTAATGATTTCTCCGGTTCTTCCACGGGTTGATTAACGAACTCCATCTAGACAATAAGATAAAAACAAAAACAAAAACGAAACAAGTGTTTTTCTAGATAATATATGTTAGATATAGCAAATAAAAGATAAACTAAAATATAAAACTAAGTTAGATGCAAATCAAACGATGTAAACTAACTTGCTCCCCGGCAACGACGCGCCGAAAAAAGGGGCTTGTTGACGGATAAAAGACGTATCCCTCTACGATCCGCAAGCGTACGGACCCCACACCTTTTTCACCACGGGATTCCCAAGGTTCTTGTCAATCCGCGGAGCAAGGGGATTACAAGCGTTCGATCAACAACGACACGCTAGCTACTAAAATCCTAACTACTATTATACTAGAAAACAACTAAACTACACTAGAGAGAATGATAAACGATCAAGGTAGAAGACACTCGCCCACGGGTCTACGATACTAGAGCATGCAATCGCTTAAAGACATGAAAAACCAATCTAATCTATCGGGGATGTGACCACGGTTTCGCCCTTTCCCTCCTCTCGTACTCGTCACTACGCGAAGGTAATCATGACTAGACCTTTGATGGACACGGCGTATTGAATGGATCCAAGGAAGCATTGGAGCTCTACTCCCTTTACGGCACGGTTGCAAGCCTTAAGCATTAAAGTATATTCAACACAAGATGATAGATAGATAATCCGACAAAGTGCGATTACATCTCAAGATCGATTACAACCCATGGACGAATGAGAAGATTACCCCATCAAGGTGCTGATCATGGCACCGTTGATCATGGTTTCCCTTCCGCCGTGTCTTCCTTCTTCTCCACGAGAGGGTGCTTCCTTCGAGGTGGTTGATCTCCCGCCGGAGATCCTCCTCCTCTCTCTCTAGCTTGTGGATGGCCTTCTGGTGCGAATGACTCCTCCCCTCCGTGTTGGCGGCGCGTCGGGGGTTTTAGGGTCGAAGATCCTTCGAGGGCAAGGAAAACGGGACCGAACCGGTGCCGGAAGTGGGCCGGGCCGGCCGGCTCGGGCCGGCCGGCCCGGCCCACTTCGGCCCAGTTCGGTCGCCCCTTTTTGCTCCGTGGGTCCTCGTGCACTTATGTACTTTGCCCCCTCCACTTGCATGATTTTGATGTTGTTATCCTCGCGTCCAAGATGGAGGCTCTCTTTGCATGAAGTTTGATCTTTTACGCTTCAATCCCCGGGGTGTTCCTCGTAGCACTTCGGTCCTCGCCACCATTGGAAGTGATTTCAGCAAGCTCATGAACACGAACAAGACTCCATGAATGCTCCTTTGAACTTGTTGCGAATCCGTCCTTTATGTTCATGTTTTCCTACATAAACACAACACTTCCAAATGCATGCACAAAGATGAACTTGTTATATGATTAGTGTGCCTAGTGGAGGGTTAGTTCCATAATCAAATCCAAACCAAAGTGTAATGAACATGCTAGGTGCACCAAAATACATCGTCAACAGCTTCTCACTTGGTTTCTCACTAGGCGTTTCACTTGCCTTCTCACTCGGTTTTTCTCTTGGTTGGTTTGTTTTGGATGCAAACTTGTCTTTGGGTGTGGGTTGTGGTGGAACTGAAACATTCCTAAATTTTCTTTCTCTCTCACCACTGCCCTCACCAACCTTATCCAATCCCAAAGCCCAACCGTCAAAGCGCTTACAGCTAGCAATCATCATACCAAGCTGAGGTTCTTGACTCGACAACCAACTCAGCGCTTCACGCAACTTATCATTCTCATCTTGCAAGCGACCAACACATTTTGCAAGATCCAAATTCTTCATAGCATGCAACTCACATGTAGAGCAAGAAGTAGGAATAGGCACTTTCAAATCAGCCTCAAGCGAAACAATGCGAGAACGGAGCTTAGCAATTTTCTCATGCAAACTAGGGCAAGAAGTGCAAGCACCAAGCAAAGTGGGTCTAGATTGTAGCTCAGCCAACTCAACCCTAAGCACATCTAGTTCCTCACACTTGGAGGCATACCTCTCCCTAAGATCAGTCAAGTCAGCTAGGAAAGCAGAGCACTCAGCACAATCATTCTCATCAGAAACAACAGGGCTAGCCTTAAGAGAATCAATTTCAAGCTTGCTATCAAGAACCTGTGTTTCTAGCTCAGCCACTCTAGTCCTAGCATCCTCGAGCAAAGATCTGAGCTCCTTCCTAAGCTTCTTAGCCTCTCTAAGCATGTGATCGCGATTATCAAGCAAGTCAACCAACTCCTCATTCTCCTTGCGCAAAGAAGAGAGCTCATCACATACCTCATCCTCGGAATCCAAGTCCGAGGCGTCCTTCTAGCTTCTCTTGCTGCTCGAACTGCGAGCCATGCCACAGAAGTCGTCCTTGAGGCTTAGGCCCGTCACACAAAGGCCGTTGAGATACTTGCCGATGTTCTTCTTCTTCCTCCTCTTCTTGTCATCCTCTTCGTCTTCATCACTCGAGCTTGAAGACGTGTCCTCGGAATCAGACTCGATGTCGCTCGATCTCTTCATCTTCTCTCGAGACCGCGTCTTCTTCTCATGTCCATGATCCTTCTTCCTGGACTTCTTCTTCTTGTCCTTGGACTTGTGCTTGTCGTGGCTGTTCACCTTTGGACACTCAACGAAATAGTGTCCAGTCTTGCCGCACTTGAAGCATGTCCTCGTGTTCCTCCTCCTGTTCACGCGGTTCTCGTGTAGCCTCTCGAACCGCCTCGTCAGGAGCGCCAGCTTGTCCTCTCCAAGCTCGTCGAACTCCTCATCTGGCATAGACATCCAAGAGGAGAAAGAGAACATCCTGGTGGATGGGTTAGAGTTAGCCTTTCCTTTGGAACCACCAACGAGGGCAAGACTATGGAAATCAGTCGGTCCCTCGAGCTTGGCAGTCGTGCCCCTATCCACCTCAGCCGACTTGAGCTTCGAGAACAGCTCGTTCACCGTCAGAGTGTCATACTTCTCCGACTCGACAATGGCCTCGAACTTTCCGCCCCAAATCGTACGATCCAAAGAGTGTAAGAGCTTGACTGCTCTATCATGATCATCGTACGGGAGCACGTCCACATTGGCCCTCATGTTGTTCACCACCACCGTAAACCTCTGAAACAAGGCATCGATGGACTCACCGGGGAGATGAGTGAAGTTCTCGTACTCTCTCCGGTAGGTCGCATACATCCGTGCTCGAACACCGGGCGTTCCCAACATGAGCCTCCTTCAACACCGCCCAAATCCTACAAGCCAAGTGCTCGGTGTGCACCCGATCGAACTCAGGCTGACACAAAGCACGAAACAAGTAGTCGACCGCCTTATTGTTGGCATCGAATTTGTCCCTCGACCCTGGAGTAAGGAAATCCATCAGCTGGACATAGCCTGTGTCCACCGTGACATCCCAAAGAAGCTGACCCTTTCCGCGGAGGAACGCACTCATCCGCTTGCTCCACATCTGGTAGTTCTTGCCATCGAAGTGTGGAGGACCCGAACCCTATTCCTGGTACGCCATCCTTGGATCTTAGACTGGTTAGAGTCAACAAAGATCCGAACTGACTCTGATACCACTTGAAGGACCGATACGGCGAACCAGAGAGGGGGGGAGTGAATGGGAGCCGATAAAAATTCTTCTCGAAGGATATGAAAACTCCAACAAGACGAACGCGGCTTCCAACACACGTCTCCGACTCACTACCAAGGTTGGTCAAGCCCACGTAGCCACTGGAGTGCCACTGGACCTAGGAACCAACACACCACCTTCCGACCCGAGAAACGCAAACGGAAAAACCAAACCTCGAGTCTACGACCCACACCGGTCAGACCGGTGAGCACCACCGGTCAGACCGGTCCCTGCTGGTGAAACTGAGCAACTTCCACTAAGTGGCTCTACACCGGTTAGACCGAAGTGAGACGCACCGGTCGGACCGATGGCGACCGAAAGCCCCCAAGGCACCAAACAAAGCCAACCGACCACCAAACGGACCCAAACTCGAAACAGCAGCAACACGGGACAACAGCGAACACACCAAGACGTTCACCCGAGCAAAATCCCACAAGGGCTTGCACCGGTCAGACCGGTCAAGAGCACCGGTCAGACCGGTGTAGCTCCGGGCGACTCGGGATGAACAAGACCCGCGGGTCAACTCCCCCAAATCCAAATCTCGATCTCCCGAATCACTCCACGGACTTGAACAAGACTTTGGGGATATCAGGAACACCTCATGAGGAGTCCATAGCCAAGTTTAATCCCACCAAAACTCGTCCAAAAAGGAGGAATCGAAGAAATCCCGCCGAAAGCACTTCCACCCCAAGAACTCAAGAAACCCCGAAATCGAGCACCTTTACTCACGGATTTGGGAAGGGAATCACAGCTCAAATAACCACGAAGGGTTCCCACATATTTCCCCCATCAAATCCCCAAGAGAAAGATCCCGAAAACAACCCAAAGAAATCACCGAGAGAAGGCTCCGAAAATCACCACCAAAAACAACCGGGGAAAACACATCCAAACCTTGAGGAACCACGCCGAATCATCTATACATGAAACAAAGGTTCGTACAAGGTCTAGCAAGCCGCCCGATCATCCATCCCTCTCTACAAGATCTCTCCGTGAAGCTCTCTTGCTAGTCCTAGAGAAAACCTAAGGAAAATAGGTGCAAAATAGGAAAACTAATGAGCTAGGGTTCCAAGAGTTGGCTGCCATCCTCTCACCTCTTGGGTTATATGGAGGCAACCGAATGTCTAAAATGCCCTTCTCTAACAACTAGGGATACAAGCCCCTCAAGGGCGGATTTGGAATTCTTGATGTCTTCACCATCGGACGGATGCCCGGCGACCGCACCCTGCGTAGCCTCGACGCAAGCCATGCGATCCCGACGCGTGTCCTCCGCTTCGAAGATTCCGGACTGCGTCGTCGCACACCGGCCAGACCGGTGCTCCTCACCGGTCAGACCGGTCCCCACCGGTCAGACCGGTCAGACCCACCGGTCAGACCGGTCTGGTGCTGCTGCACCTCCATCTTCGGTTCTCCGGTCTTGGCTTTGTGGATCAACCAAGGAACCCAGTGGTTTTCTGGTGAACCGCCGGAAACCCCGCGAACTCGGTGTAGCCTCCGCCAATCACCACTCATGACTCGGCTCCCACGTAGTCCCGGCTCGACCTTTGTTTTGAGGCTCAACCAAGAAACCGTCCACGACTTTATCTTGCTGTTCATGCCACCATGCGGCCTGCACTTGACCCCGCTGGCCACTGGGTCCCTCGAACGAAGCCTACTTGTCTTCTCCACACCTGGAGGCCTCACCGGCGACGACCTTTCGCGCTTGTTCTTCACCTGCACCAACACGAGTCAAGCCGCAACCTGCACCTGCAATACTTAGCCAAGAATCAGTCCACACAACGTTGTCAATCACTCATCACACAAGGAAGCGACCATCCACCGGTCCTCGAACCACACATGGTCCTCAGTGCCGCCCACTCTAGTACGGATAACGCGCCGCGCCCTCGAAGGGGGGCCGGTCGCACCCTCGAACCCTCTTCTCGTGACTCTGCAGGGTCAAACCGTGACGTCAGGCCGGTGGGAGCGCCAGCCCCGTCGTTGTCAGTCCTGTGCAGCCATCCCCGCCCCTGCAACGCCACGCCGTGCACTGCTGCAACAACTCCGGCGCTGTTGAGCACGCGGGGACGGGACGCCGCCACGCCTACCACTGTACCCCGTACGTATCGCCGTCAACGGCTCCCTCGAGCCCGCCTGGAGACGCCCCGAGCAACCACCATGCTTCCACCCTCGAGGCCACCCCTGTTCAAATACAGGGCACGCCACGACGCCATGACTGAAGCGAGATTCACCAGGACAACCGCCAACTCCCAGGCACTGTACGCCACACCTCCACACGTAGCTAAATAGTGCGGCATGCCTGTAAATCACCCCCTCCTTGGTCTATAAAAGGAAGGTGACCCCCCTCGCCGCGGGTGGGAGACATCAGACACGGGGCTACGGGTGGCGATCGCTCACACGCTCCCCGTCTCCCCCACGATATTGGCACTTGCCTCAATCACTCCACCTGGGACTTGGAGGCCACGCTTCCTCTCCCACCTCGCTTGTAGCCGCCCCACTACAGGCACCCCGGTGCGAAGCAATACAGTGCCTCGAGCACACCCCTGCTGGACGTACGGCCCCGGCCGGAACCAGGATAAACCAAGTGTCTTTAGTTGCTTAGCACCGACCATCGAGAGGCAGATCTCAGCGCTTAGTACTAGTTAGTGTCGGGACTACATTCCGCACCGACAAACGGTTCCAAAATATTATTGAAAAAATAAAGATAAAACGTGTGTGGAAATTGGGAAAACTGAATTAGTTAAGTAGACTGTTTTCGGCCTTCAAAGGGTTTTATAGTTACCACGCTTATTCATCTTCCAAAAGTTATATAGGATCCAAAGGCTTTTTGCCAGCTACGAAAATGCGGCAATTGATAGGTCGGAAGAATTTGAATGTATCCGCGTGGTACAAAACATTGAATTTATAGTCTTCTGAGATTTTATAATGAATGGATACTTTTCTGCACAGCGTGATTGCTTCGGCTGAACCTTTTTCGAAAACTGTTTCGCAAGGCAGTGGTTCAAATGGTGCTTTGGATTGGCTTTTGCTGTCGATGAATTTGTGCAGTGCGCTGGCATTGCCCATCTAGGCGTGCATCATCCTCGGAAAAGCCACGGAAGCTCCATAATCTTGATTTTCTATTATCAGAAAAAGTAAGATCGTTTTTCGTTAGCTTTTCTTTGTTGGAAGTAGTTTCCGAATGATGGTTTCCTAGTTCTAAGTAGCAACATCGAGCAGAAGCAGAAACTAAAAAGGTGTAAGACTATCTCCAACAGAGCATGCAAATCACGACTCAAACCCAAAATGGGTCATGAACAGTGGTTTTGCGTACCAAAACCATCCTCCAACGGAAGATCCAGAAGCCGTATGCATTTTGCCTCTCCTGTGAAACGGAAGGCAAAAATGCATGTTCTCTCTCCTCACAACTCATTTCTCTCCTGCCTCTCCCACCACGCGCACCACCGGCGGACGGGCTCCCCATGGCCGACGACATCGAGCAGCCAGGGCTCCTTAGCGGCGGCCCCTACCCTCCCCCGGCGCCCCCCCCCCCCGCGCGCGCTTCGATGGAGCGGCACGGGAGATAGATGGAGGAGCTCACCGGTGGCAGAGAGGAACGGCGGCGGACGCACTCCGACCGCCCTCGCTGCCGCCGCCGATCGGGGGAGGTCACCGCCTCCGGTCGGGGAAAGAGAGGGAGAGGCAGGGAGAGAGCAGGCGGCATAAGAGGACGGCCGCGCCGGCGCCGCCCGCCGCCGCGCGCCCGTCGCCGGGCGACGAGGTGGGGCCAGCACGCGGTGCCCAGCCCGGCGGCGGGGAGGAGGTGGGTGGTGTTGTTGGAGACGGGGTATTTTGGGTCACGACCTTTCGCCTGTGCGCGATGCAAATGAGCAAATGCCTCTCCGGTTTAGGTACTCGTTGTTGGAGTTAGTCTAAAACGAAGAAGTTGGCAAACGTACGGATACTTGGTGCTTTTTAGCTACGGTTATCCAAAGATGATGTGGCAAAATCGCTGCCCACCGAAAGAGGGTGTGTATTTTTAGCTACTTCCTCCGTCCCAAAATATTTGCACCCTTTGACTTCTTCACATCACGGTTTGACCATTCGTCTTATTCAAAAAATTTGTGAAAATGTAAAAATAATTATTGTTGGGGGGTTACCCGAAAAATTCGGATGACTGCACTAACACAAGTGAGAGTTCTTAACACGTTCAAGTACAAAGTGAGAGCGCAAAGAGACTGTGATTCCCTCTGCAAGTAGCACAAGTTCCAAAAAGTCTGAATACGTTTACACGTGCCCTTGCGCCCCCTTTTATAGGGAGACGAAGGGACTTTTACATACCGATAACACCCTTAGCCTCAGAGAATATTCCTAGTGTGAACGCATACAGGATTGTCTTTTTCATCTAACATATTTACAAATCTGCCACTAGTTCACACTCTAAACCCGGACTTTTTGGGACAACAACTTTGACTTTGCTTCTCTCCTGGTTCGTGAATGTCTTCGCGTGAAACTCCCGAACTGGGTCTTCAGCAGATTCCCGAGTTGGCCTTCGCTTCTCCGCTGGTTCGCGCATGTCCACGCGCCTGACTCCCGAACTCAGCCCTCAACAGATTCCCGAATCGGTCGTTCTCCAAAGTTCGGGCCATCGACAGTTCGAGATTCCGGGCTTCCGCATGTTCATGACTCCACTTCCTCGCCGAATCAAGATTCCCGAACCCTGCACATTCACGAATTCGAGGCTTCACAGGTTCCAGGCTTCCGAAAATCGTGAATTCCCTACCCCTGAAAAACATGCTTCGAGAACTTTGTTAAACCCAACGTTTCGAGGGTGACGGGTTTTCCTGAATTCCCCAACACTAGCCCCTCGGGGAAGCGGGTTGACTCCAACGATCCGATTCCACGAATCCTTCGGAAATTTAGTAAAAACGTCACCCTCGGAACGTCGGAGGGGACATGCGTCGCCCGGGAAACCAATGACGGTTAAATCGAGGCGCGTTTCGCGGAACTACCCCTCCCCAGCCCTATAAATAGAAGGCCGTCGCTGTTAAAAAAAAATTTTATGGCTCCCCAGCTTTTCACGATTCGTGCATCTCTTTTTCTTCACGGAATCTGGTCTTCTGCTAGAAAACTCGCGAGCTCAAGGTCTTGTTCATGCTTCTCTAAGGTATCCCTTCATCTTTCTTTTATCAATTTGTTACTCGTTAAACTTCGGTGCAGTGATGTCGCGAATTCACGAGCTTTATTCTCGAATGTTATTCTTAACTGTTTGTATGTTCGTAACTGTTGGTTAGGTGGCTCGCGTTAAAAGCACGGCTAGACCCATGACTAACGAAGAGCTCGTCGCTGCCGGCCTCCCGCTCGACCCAGTTGCAGAAAATGCGGAGCAAGCTGCACCGGCCGAAGATTCTGGTTCGCCTAGTGGTTCTCGTAGTCGCGAAGATGGGGAGGTTCGGTCCGACGGCGGCGAAGACATCGGAGATGTGGATGCCGGTGTCAACGACCTGATCAGGGCAAGGTCCTCCGGCCCGTTGCCACCCTCACTCGCCTTTGGAGAGTCGAAGGTGACTAGCAACACGATTCGTGAGTACGAGAAGGCCGGGTTCTTCTCCCCTGGCGCTGGGCGTGCCCCACTTGATGAGCTGATTCCAAATCCTAAGGATGGAGAGATTGTCGTATTTCGGGATTTCTTTGTCTGCGGGCTGAGGTTCCCTTGTGGCCCCGTCTTGCCAGCTATTCTCGATGCTTTTTCGGTGAAGATCCACCAGCTTTCTCCGACATCCTTCCTTGAAGTGTCGAAGTTTATATGGATTTTGAAGACCTTCAGCTGCAGTCCTAGCATCGACGCTTTCACCAGATTCTACGAACTGGTGATCATTCCCGAAGTTGTCAAGGGTGAAGATGGGCAATTCTACCACAGTCAGCACGTGTGCTGCACCTTCAACACGCGACGTCAGAACACCCAACAAGGAATCACCCGAATCCAGATCGCTCCTTGCTGCAAGTCCAACCTTACCGATGATTGGAGATCTTACTGGTTTTTTCTGAAGGTCGATATGCCGAAGCTGTCATGCCCGATCGCGCCTCTTGCCGCGGTGAATGTCGGGAAGTACAACCAGCGGGCCGTGGGAATCAGAAGCTATGAAAATGCATTTCACTTGGCCACCACCATACTCGGCGGTCGTGACATCATCGAAGAAATCGTCGCCGCCCGGGTGTGGCCCATCTCGAACGGTTGGTCCCCTTCTGAGCTCGTGTACTACAATGTCAACTGGGCAGATCAGAAGGTGCCTTTCCCGAAGTTCGTGATCAAACTTCACGAGGGCCAGAGCGCCAAGGACTTCATGGATGAAGTGGAAAAAAGGGTGAACGTCATGGTAGGCGAATATACCATGAACGAGTACAAGGCGTACAAGGCCCTGGTGAAGCACAAGAAGAAAATCAACCGCGTCTTTTCGGAAATTTGCGGTGATAAATTTTTCAGCTCTCGAGGCCCTGGTCCCAAGTTGAAACTTCCCGCCGTTGCTGTGGCCAGTTGCTCAGCCGCCCCAATCAACGCTCCCCGAATAAGGTCGTCGAAACGAGGCTCGTCGCCTGCCAGTGAGGGGGCCTCTTCGGGAGTCACGCCTTCGAGGACTAGATCGTTGGAATCGTCGAAGCGGAAACGAAAGACCTCCGAACCTCGGACTTCGGATGCTGAACTCCAGGCTACTTCGGGGCTTGCCCAGAAGAGCCGCAAGAAACTAAAGAAGGCTGTGAAGAAAGTTTCTTCCACCGGCGTTCGGCGAGTCCCCTCCGCCTTCGACGACGACACCTTCGCGGAGACGGATAGCCTTAAAGGTGTTTTCCTCTGGCCACTGTTTAACTTTCGAGACAGTTGTCCAGCTGGTTCCGAGAATGAATTCGTGGATGTTGATTCCTTTTCAGATGTTGCTCCCGAAGTTCAAAAGGCGACTGCTCCTGCCGCTGCTGAGAAGTCCATTGTTGCTGCTGATGTTGCTGTCCGCACTAAGTCCCCTGCTGCTGCCGAAGCTCCTATTGCTGAAGTCCCTGCTGCTGACCAAGCCTCCTCCGAATTCGCCCAGGACCTTGAGCTCACTATTCAAAGGGGAGACAATCCTACCGAACATGTTCCTTTGGTTGAAGTTCGGTGGATCGTCCCCGAAGACCAGGCGTCCTCTCCTTCCTTAGCCGCTTTTAACAAAAGCTTTGGTACGTCTCATCGCGGCAAGCTATTGCGTGTTGGTTTCGAGACAAGTGGCGTTGGGAGCAAGACGTCCAAGTTTTTAACTCTGTGGAAATCGTCCGCAATTGTTGATGAAACAGGAGAGGAGGCGTCAGAACGACCCGAAGAAGCTGCTCAAGGCTCCGAGAAAGGGCCTCTCTCTGCCTCCGAAACCACTCCTTCGCCTCGAGGGAAAACCTCTTCTGGTTCGACTAAACAAGTCACCATGCATCATTTTAGTAAGCAAGGTTCATTCATTCTCACTACCTCTTCATGTCCTTCACGATTATTAAATCTTGGTCTGAGACTTACTCCTGAATTTTTCAGAATTCAAGAATCTTTTGCATTCTTACTCTCCTTCAAAGCTTGCACGCTTCCACGAGGATTATACCCTCAAGTACTCTATGTTGGGGAAGGTTGCCATAGAACGGCTTACTGAACAGGAGAAGATTAACGAACAGCTTTCCCAGAAGTCCAAGGAACTGGAGCGTAACTTCACCCTCGCGCAATCCACGAACCTGGAACTCGAGAAAAAGGTGGCTGAGTTGGCGGAGGCTTTGAAGACGAGTCATGATGAAAAGAAGGTCGCAGAGGCCGCGCTCGAGCAATCCGAGAAAGAGCTTGAGAAAGTTCGAAAATCTCATGAAGATGATCTGAGCGTGATTGAAAAGCTTCGGGAAAAGCAAGAGCGAGCTACAAAAACCGCCGAAGATCTTCGTATCAATAATGCCAGCCTCGCCAAGTCCCTGAGCACAAAGGACCGCAAAATCGTGGATCTTGAGAAGGCGTTGGCAGAACAAAGTGAGGCCTCGAAGAAAAACACTTCAGAGATTCTGGAAAAGCTGAAACTGCTCTATAAGGAGTACCAGAAGTCCTTGAATGAGTTCGGTGTTCGTCCAGCCCCTCTCCCGGATAACATTGACATTCCTGATTTCATGGATTGGCTGGAGGCCGAGTTCAAGGCCCTTACTGAGGTGATCTCTGGCGCCAGGAACTTCGCTGTTGCTTTCTCTGTGGAGAGTATTTTGAAAATTCTTCACGATTATGACTGTGTCGACCTGGAGAAATTTCGCGCGAATCTCTCTCGATTCCCCAGCGCTACTAGTACCGCGATACTTCGAGCCAACTCCGACGTTCAAGCCATCAAGATGAAGTTCGCGAGGGAGTTTTGGCTGACTGGCGGGGAGGATATTGTTAAGACCATTGCTCAAGCAAAGCTTGCTGAGGTAGTTTCGTTTGTCCGATTTCATGACTTGCGTTTTTCGCAGATGTTTTAGTTTCTTGAGCCTTTTTCACTTTTGCCTTCCTTTCTCAGCTGAACGAAGAGGAGAATCGAGAGGACACTGCCGCGTCTCCCGAAGGATCAACTTCCGGCGGGGGTTCGAGCGAGTCCGGTGGAGACGGCTCAATTGGCAGCAGCAGCAGTAGTAGCAGCAGCGACGATGGCAACAACAGCGAACAGGCTCCCGAACAAGAGGAGGATTCGCCGATGGTGGATGTTACAAACTAAACAATATGTCCGAACCTTGGGTGTATTCGAGATTGGTTGTAGATTCATGTAGATTCCTCAAACTTCGCTGAACAAATGTTTTGTATATTTTTAACCTGCGCAGGTCCTGCAAGCTGGGCCTGCGCAGGACGTTTTGCCGCTGCGAATTCATCGAGACTGTATGTTCGTTAGTGGTGAAGCATGGCGCCTGTTCAAACAAGCACATCCTGAGCAAGATTTTTCCGATTTTTGGCTTGAGGCCTCACTTAAATTTTCTATAGGTTGTTTTGATCTTTCTTCATTTTTCTTGCTTCATAAAAAGAGTCGTTCTGCGTCCTCTACTTCGCGATCCACGAGAATTCCGAAGACGGAGCCCCTTAGCCCCTTAGCCGGTTCATCTGGCTTCGCCTATGCTAGCGATATGGCTGAAAACAACGTTTGTAAACCAGGACATGTTGTAGAACTTTCATTCTAAATTTCGCACTGATTGTTGTAATTATTGAGGAACTATTCGGGAGTTTTTATGCGAATTAGGCAATGAATACGTTTTTTCTTGAAAAAACGTCACCCTCCCCCACCTTGCCGTTTTGCATGAAAACTCGAAGGCAGGTTCACGAATCTTACTATTCCAGGATTTCGAGCACATCTTTTCGGAGAAATCTTCGTTAGTTTTTGAAAACTTCGACCGTCGTTGTGCAAGTCGACAAAATTTGTTTTTCGAATTTTGTGGACTTGCCCTGATCGGCAGACTTGCCTCGGTTGAAATTGCAACCCTCGGTTGCTTCAACCAAGATTTTTCTACGATTCTCTGATGGAGCCCCTTGCCCTTTTCTTACAATGATGATACCTGAAAAAATTTTCAACAATCTATACTGAGTGAGAATACGCAGGCAAACTATTAGGCATTCACTTTCTCGAAATCATCATGTGAACTTTCTGGTGGGAATCCCTTCATGGATGGGATTTTTCTAGGCCACAACTTGTTGTTGTCTCAGGCCTTTTTGGTGGGAATCCCTTGATGGATGGGATTTTTCTAGGCCACAACTTGTTGTTGCCTCAGGCCTTTTCGGTGGGAATCCCTTCGTGGATGGGATTTTCTGGGCCACAACTTGTCGTTGTCTCAGGCCTCTTTTTCGTTGATGGAATTCTGGCTATCACGAAGGCTTTCTCACAAACTTTTTCTTTTTTCGCAATGGAATTTCGGCTATCACGGAGCCTTTCTCACGAACTTTTTCTTTTCTTTTTCTACGATGGAATTTCGGCTATCACGGAGCCTTTCTCACGAACTTTTTCTTTTTTCTCGATGGGATTTTGGCTATCACGAAGCCTTTCTCACGAACTTTTTCTTTTTTCACGATGGAATTTCGGCTATCACGAAGCCTTTCTCACGAACTTTTTCTTTTTTCACGATGGAATTTCGGCTATCACGAAGCCTTTCTCACGAACTTTTTCTTTTTTCACGATGGAATTTCGGCTATCACGAAGCCTTTCTCACGAACTTTTTCTTTTTTCACGATGGAATTCTCGAGACACGCAATTTGGGGGAAGACTCTTTTCATATATATATCAGAAAGAGTATTTACATAGGATTCACCTCGTTAAAAACCTTGACTCTTGATTTAGAGCCCCCTTTGCAAGGAAAAGAGTACGGTCCTTCTTATTCTAATACGACTATAAGAAGTAAAACTAATTTTTGCTCCGAAATCACTTATAGACATGTGATTCGGATTTCTATCTTTCTAAAGTGCAAACTTACGAAAATCAAAAAACTACTACACACTACATCTATCTACAACTAGGGTTTTCATGGATAATACCTTTTTAGGCTGTCGGCATTCCACGAATACGGCAACTCTTTGCCAGTCTGCTCCATCAGGCGAAAAGCCCCTGGCATATCTGTTTCCCTGGCAATGTAAGGCCCTTCCCATGACTCATGATGTTTTCTTGGGTTCTCCCAATTTTTCTTTCTTTTCAAGACAACATCACCAGTTTTAATGTCCTTTCGGACCACCTTTTTGTCCCTCCATGCCCTTGTCTCTCTCTGGTATTTCTCAATGTTTTCTATTGCTTCAAGGATTGTCAGCTCTATCATGTCTTTTTCCACCTTTTTATCAATTTCCTCTATCTCTTTTCCCTTCAGGACTCTCATGCTTTCATTCCTCATCTCCTCCGGTGTCATAGCCTCAGTCCCGAAAAGTAAGCGAAAAGGCGTGAAACCTGTTGCTCTTGAAACTGTGGTGTTGTGAGACCAGATCACCTTCGGAAGTTCATCGACCCACTTTCCCTTTTTCTGATCGAACAAACATTTCTTGATTCCCGAAAAGATCAGGTCGTTGGCTCTTTCAACCGCACCATTGGAATGTGGATGATATACTGATGAAAACTTCGCCTGTGTGCCTAGGGTTCTGCATTATTCTTTGAAGGTGTAATAGTCGAACTGTTTGCTATTGTCAACCGTCAGTTCTCTAGGAACCCCGAACCTGCAGACTATATTCTGCCAAAAGAATTTCTGAACTGTTGCTGCTGTGATATTCGCGAGTGGTTTTGCCTCTACCCACTTCGTGAAATAATCGACTGCTACAGACGCGAATCGGCAGTTGCCTTGAGCTGTTGGCAACGGGCCTACTAGGTCCATTCCCCACCTCTGCAGAGGCCAAGTTGGAGGAATTAGATGAACTGGCATTGAAGGCAGATTCTGTTGATTTCCCGTCTTCTGGCACGCTTCACATTGCCGAACCAACATCTTGGCATCGATGTTTATGGTGGGCCAATAGAATCCCTGCTTTATCGCCTTTCCAGCTAAAGCCCTAGTTCCTATGTGCGCCCCACAGAATCCGCTGTGAATTTCTTTCAGAAGTTCCCGACCTTTTCCGGAGGTGATGCAGCGCAGCCAAGGCTCAGTGACTCCTGATTTGTATAATTCTCCATTTACTACTGTATAGCCCCGAGCCCTTTGCTTCAATCTTGTTTCCTCCAATTCATCTTCTGGTTCGTAATGTCCTCTCAGATAGGCCATGATTTCTGCTCTCCAGTCTGGAATTTCCACTATATTCACGATTTTGGCCCTCGAATCTTTGATGGAGGGCTCTCTGATGATTTCGAAGAACACATCTGGTGGTAGCTCTTGGTTTCTGGCTGCTGCCTTCGCCAGTTTATCTGCCTCATTGTTATCATCCCTTGTGTCGGGGACCGCCCTAGGGGTCCCCTCAAACAATGGGGGAACCCTTACTTAAATTCCTGCATCAAAATAAGCTAAGCCTAACCATGCAGGAAACTAACCACGCAGGACATGACCCATGCAGCAGGACTTCGGAGGCCCACCAAGACGGCTCGTCTGTAAGACCCCTCGAGCAGGCTCCGCCTCGCCCGAGGGTACGCTCCTCCTCGAACGGGCTCCGCCCCGTTCGAGGGGCAACCCCCCTCCTCGAACGAACTCCGCCCCGTTCGAGGGGCGACCCTTCCCTCGAGCGGTCCCGCCCCGCTCGAGGGCTCGATCCCCCTCGAGCGGGCCTCGCTTCGCTCGAGGGTCCGCTCCACCCTCGGCGGGGCCCGCCACGCTCACGGGCGCCCCCGCGCGCGTGCGCCGCCCCCGTACTTGGGCATTTAACGCCCCGACGCCGCGGGGCCGGCGTCATCATGCGCCGGGGCTCACGCCCGGTGCCGCCGCACCAACTCCCCGGGGGGGAGCCCATCCCCGCTACCGTGGGATGGACCGTGCGGTACGGCCGGTGTCGGTCCGTGACACCGTGCGCCCGCCATCGTACGGCTAACGCGCCCGACCCTCGAAAGGGGGCCGGGCGCACCCTCGACTCCACTTTCCCGTGACCCTGCAGGTTAGGTGAGGGGCGCTAGGCCGGTGGGCGGCCATCCCGGCCACTGTAACGGCGCGGCCGCCGTACCCACGCGTGCGGGCGCACGCCTGACTCCGCAGGCGCACGCCCGAACACTGCAGCAACCACTCCACCACCGCAGAGCTCATTGGGAAGGAACGCCGTTCTGCCCGCTCCTGTACCCCGTACCAGCCATCATCAGCACCTCCCTCGAAGCCTATCAGGGGACGCCATCGCCATCTGCCGCCTCCTACCCTCGAACCGCCACTGTTCGGGTACGAGGTAGGCCATCATGGCCGGATCGCAGCGAAGATCGACCGGACGGCCGCCCGCTCTACACCGTAGCACGACGTGCTCCCACACGTAGCTAGGTAGCGCGGCGTGCATGTAACTCGCCGCCCCCTTGGCCTATAAAAGGGGAGGCGAGCCCCCGCCCGCGGGGGAAAACGGATCCGAGAGGAACACGGCGCACCGTGCACTCACTCTCTTATTCTCCCACAACATCTCCACCACTCACCCGGGGACTTGGAAGCCACCATTCCTCTCCCGCCTTGCTTGTACTTGCCCCACTACAAGCACCCCCGGTCCGAGCAATATAGTGCCACGAGCACGCCCCTGCCGGACGTACGGCCCCCTCGGCGGAACCAGGATAAAATCTTGTGTCATTTGTCGCTTAGCATCGACCATTGAGGGATAGACCTAGGCGTTATCTCTCTTTGGTTAGTGTCGGGACCATATTCCGCACCGACGCTGGCGCCCACCGTGGGGCAAACGAGCGCCCGAGGTCATTTCGCCGACTCCCTCCATGGTGATTCGCACCGAGTACCGTAGCACCCGCTACAACATGGGTAGCTCGGACCCTCTTCCCCGGGTTCGAGATCCGCTTCGGGGACTTGAACTTCCGGGCCACGGGGAACGGCTATCTCATGCGCCTCACCAACCGTGAGGAGCTCCGCGCGCGGCGCGAGGCCGTGTCCGCTCCGGTCTCCGCCGCACGCACGACACCGCGCGAGGCACCTCGCAGCACGGATGCCGCGGGCCCGTCGACGCCGCGACGCCGTCGTCGCTCGGGCTACGCTCGCGTCGGGGCGCGGTCCGAGCGGCGGCGGGCGAGCGCGCCGGCCGCCGGCGCGGTGCACCCACCGTCACGACGGCCGCCACCGCCCCGGCGGACCGCGTGCGGTCTCCGGACCCACGCATCCCCATCGGCCGCGTGGCGCCACTACGGCCCACAACGCCAACGTCAACACGACAATGCGCAGGGTTCCACTTGGTCGGCACGTCTTCGACGCCAGGGATCCCGGCACTTCAGCAGCGGACGAGTCGTCCCTGGGCTCCGTCGACGCGATGCCACCCGCCAACCGACACGGGTACGCGGAGTGGGACTTCTCGGCGTGCCGGACCCGGGTCGCGTTCGGGCGCTTCCTCGACGCCGCGGACTGCGGGTTTGGTCGCTCCCGACGACTCCCGGCACCGGGAGCTACGACCCCACGCGGGAGTGCCGCGCCGTCATCACCAACGACCCGGCAAACGCCGCCGGTGCGGCGGGGTGCGGGAGACGGGGAAGTCACGCCCGCCCCGGGGATCGCCACGCGCCCGGCCGCGGGGCCGAGCGCTCTCGCCGGGGCCGACGTCGACGCACAGGCGGCCCAAGCTCGCGAGCTCGAGGCCAAGGGCGGCGAGGAGTACGGACGGTGCGGCTACTCCGCGCCTCGATGGCGGGGGGGAGGCCTGCGCGCGCGGCGAACGCGCGCGCGGAGCCGGGTCGACGGTCCGTGACCGCCTCAACCCCGTCCCCAATGTCGACAATGCGGATACGCCACCAAGGGCGAGCCAAAAGCTCATCGCCGCCGCGGCCTTGCTACGCGCCATGCCGGCACCCTCAACCCCCGAGGGCTCGAGACATGCACCGCGAGGTGCAAACTCTCCTTGAGCAAGCGGCCGTCCGGCGGGCCGAGAGCTCGGCCTCACGCATCCGCCAACGAGGGGACGCACGAGGAGATGATCTGCTGCACCGGAGGCGAACCCTCGGTGCACGTAGGTCCACCGCCGACCGGGGACGCACGCCGGCCAAGGAACGGCTCCTCGACACGCGCGGGCGGCCGGATGGCGATGCCCGCAACGTCATCAACGCCGGGCGCACCGGCAAGGCGGACGCGCGAGCGGCTAGGGGCTACCACCCTCGAAGGGGTGGACGCTACGACGGCGGTGAGGATCGCTCCCCCGACGCCGGAGCCCCCGGCACCCGCGTGTTCGGCGGGAGATCCGCACGGCGGCGTTCCCCCGCCGCTTCCGTCAACCCTCGACGATCGTCAAATACAACGGGGAGACGGACCCTCGTGTCCGGCTCAACGATTATCGCCCCCGGCTTTGTCGGTGGGCGGGGGCCACCAACGACGAAGTAATCATCCGCAACTTGCCCCCGCATCCGGGCGACGCGGCCCGGACATGGCTCGAGCACTTGCCCGCCAACCAGATCCATAGCTGGGACGATCTGGTCCACACCTTCGTGGGCAACTTCCAGGGCACGTACGTGCGCCCTGGGAACTCCTGGGATCTGCGCTCCTGCACGCAGAAGCCAGGCGAGTCGCTGCGGGACTTCATACGGCGCTTCTCCAAGCGCCGCACGGAGGCTCCCCGCCGTGGCACAATCCGAGATCGTGCACGCGTTCCTCGAGGGCACCACGTGCGGGACCTTGTGCGCGAGCTGGGACGCAGCCCGCCCACGGATTCGAACGAGCTGTTCGACATTGCCACTAGCTTCGCCTCCGGAGAGGAGGCCGTGGGGGGCAATCTTCGACGGCAAGAAGGGCAAGCGCTCCGAGGACACGCCCGCGGAGGGCAGCGGGTCCAAGGAGCCGCGCCGCAACGACAAGCGGGGCAAGAAGGGGAAGAAGCGCGCGCCGCGGGCGCGCGCGAGTAGGGGCGCAACGGCGGCAACGCCGAGGCCCTCGGCGTTGACCCGGCCCGACGGGGCCCTCGACCGGCTCCTCGAGGCCGGGGGTGTTCGACGACATGATGAAGAAGCCATGCCCCTACCACAAGACCCCCGTAAACCACACTCTTGAGCGGCGACATGCTCAAGAAGTTCTATGGCCGTGCCGCCGCGAGGGAGGCGAGAGGCCAAGAAGGATGGGGGCGATGGCGACGCGGGTGGTTTCCCCGCCGTCGAAAATGTGTTCCTCATCTTTGGGGGACCTACGTCGACATGTCGACCCGGCGAAGCAAGAAGGAGCGGCACGAAGTCCTCGCCGCGAGAGGGGCACCTCCGGCCTTTCTCAACCGGTCGAAGGATGCCATCACCTTTAGCCGGGATGATCACCCAAATCGCATCCCGAACCCGGCCGGTCCCACCGGTGGTCGATCCCATCATTGGCAACGCCGGTTTTCGAAGGTCCTTATGGACGGAGGCGATAGCCTCAATATCCTCTTCGCGCATACATTGCGCCCGATGGGGATTGGGGCCGGACCGGTCTGCGCGGCCCGGCACGAAGCCGTTTCACGGCATCGCGCCGGCAAGCGAGTTCAACCCCTCGGGCGGATCGATCGCCCGGTCCGGTTCGGGACCCCCAAGAATTTCCGCAAGGAAACCCTCACCTTCGAGGTGGTGGGATTCAAAGGGGCCTACCATGCCATCCTTGGGCGACCATGCTATGCCAAGTTCATGGCGGTCCCCAACTACACGTACCTCGAAGATGAAGATGCCGAGTCCAAACGGCGTCATCACCGTCGGGTCATCGATCGAGCATGCATTCGGCTTCGCGATGTCGAATGCGTGGAACATGCGGAGGCGCTAGCACCGGATGAAGCGGCCCGGTGAACACCTTTGGAGAAGATGGTCAACGACGACCTCAGCTCCGCCGCCAAGCACGTCGGCACGTTCGAGGCCGCCGAGCAAACCAAAGGGGTCCCCCTCGACCCGACAGCCCCCGAGGGCAAGGTGTTGAGGGTCAGCTCGACCCTCGATCCTAAATAGGAAGCAGGTGCTCGTCGACTTCCTCCGCGCCAACGCCGACGTCTTCGCGTGGAGCCCCTCGGACATGCCAGGCATCCCGAGGGAGGTCGCCGAGCACTCCCTTGATATCCTGCCTAACGCTCGCGGCTGTTCGGCGGCGGGCGCGCGCGCTTCGACGAGGAACGGCGACGGGCGATCGGAGCGGAGCTGCGGAAGCTCCTCGAGGCCGGATTCATCAAGGAAGTGTTCCACCCTACGTGGCTAGCTAATCCTGTGCTTGTAAAAAAGAAAAATGGGAAGTGGAGGATGTGTATTGACTACACCAGTCTCAATAAAGCATGTCCAAAAGTTCCTTTTCCTTTGCCACGTATAGATCAAATCATTGATTCAACAGCCGGGTGTGAACTACTCTGTTTCCTTGATGCCTATTCGGGATATCATCAAATAAAAATGAAGGAGTCCGACCAGCTCGCGACTTCGTTCATCACACCGTTCGGGACGTTCTGTTACGTCACGATGCCTTTTGGCCTCAGAAACGCGGGCGCAACATATCAGCGCTGCATGCAGCACGTTTTTGGGGACCATATCGGGCGGACGGTCGAGGCTTACGTGGACGACATCGTCGTCAAGACCAGGAAGGCGGACGACCTGGTTAGCGATCTTGGCATCGCGTTCAGCTGCCTGCGGGCCAACGGGGTCAAGCTCAACCCCGAAAAATGTGTCTTTGGAGTGCCGCGGGGCATGCTCCTAGGATACATCGTCTCCCAGCGGGGAATCGAGGCCAACCCTGAAAAGGTCGCGGCCCTCGAGCGAATGGGTCCAATTCGGGACCTCAAAGGGGTGCGAAGGTGTTGGGGTGCCTTGCCGCCTTGAGCCGCTTCGTCTCGAGGCTCGGTGAGAAGGGTCTGCCCCTCTACCGCTCCTCAAGAAGCACGAACGCTTCTCTTGGACCGCCGAGGCCCGAGGAAGCGCTCGACAAGCCGAAGGCGTCTCTGACACACGCCCCAATACTTACGCCGCCGCGAGACGGCGAACCCCTCCAACTCTACGTGGCCGCAACCACCCAGGTGGTCAGCGCCGTGATCGTTGTGGAGCGCACGGAGGAAGGGCATGCCTTGCCCGTGCGGAGGCCGGTCTACTACATCGGCGAAGTCTGTCGGACACAAAGACGCGCTACCCCCGTGGTCCGAGAAGGCTGTTGTATGCGGTAGTCCTCGCGCGGCGCAAGCTCCGCCACTACTTCGAGGCCCACCCAGTTACGGTGGTCTCTTCCTTCCCGTTAGGAGAGATCATTCGCAACCCCGACGCGGCGGGGCGTAATTGCCAAGTGGTCCGTGGAGTTGATGGGCGAGACGCTCGCCTACGCTCCGCGCAGGGCCATCAAATCGCAAATCCTAGCCGATTTCGTCGCTGAGTGGACGGACACGCAGCTGCCGCCCCCTCGGATCCGCGCAGGCCGTCGGACTCGTTCTTCGACGGCTCGGTGATGAAGACAGGAGCGGGCGCGGGCTCGCTCTTCGTGTCACCCCTCGGGGAGCACATGCGCTACGCAAGTGCGTCTCCACTTCCCCGCGTCCAACAATATGGCGGAATACGAGGCCCTTCTCTCGCGGCCTCAAAATCGCCATTGAGTTGGGCATCAAGCGCCTCGACGTGCGAGGGGATTCGCGAGCTCGTGATCGACCAAGTCATGAAGAACGCGAGCTGCCACGACGACAAGATGGAGGCCTACCTGTAAGCCGTGCGGGCCCTCGAAGACAAGTTCTACGGCATCGAGCTTAATCACGTACCCCGCCGATACAACGAGGAAGCGGATGAACTTGCCAAGATCGCGTCCGGGCGGATCACCGTTCCCCCGAACGTTTTCGCGCGCGACATCGCGCAGCCCTCGGTCACCTTCGAGCCCTACCCCTCGAGCGACGGCGGACCCTCGGGGGCTCCCTTGAACCCATCGGGTGCGGAACCCATGGAAGAGGACCCCTCGAACGAGGCGTACGTGCTCTCCCTTCTCGAGGGGTACAGCTCCCACGAGGCTGTCGCGATGGACATCGAGCGGGCTCCGTCCGGGCGGACTGGCGGGAGAAGTACACCGCCTGGATTGCTCGAGGGGAACTCCCCACAGACCGGGCCACGGCCCGGGCGCATCGCCGGGATGGCCAAGTCATTCACCCCTCGTCGACGGCGAGCCGCACAAGCGCGCCGCGTCGGCATCCTCCGGCGGTGTATACCCATTCCCGAGGGGCGCGAGCTCCTACGGGACATCCACGCGGGGATCCGTGGCCACCACGCCGCGCCGCGCACCCTCGTTGGCAACGCGTTCCGCCAAGGCTTCTGCCGGCCTACCGCGGTCGCGGATGCCGCCGAAATAGTGCGCACCGCGAAGGGTGCCGCTTCTACGCCCGTAAGACCAATTTGCCCGCTCACGCCCCCCGCAAACGATCCCCGTGACATGGCCGTTCGCCGTGTGGGGGTTGGATATCGTCGGGCCCTTGCGGAAGGCGCCGGGGGCTTCACCCACCGCTTGTCGCGATTGACAAATTCTCCAAGTGGGTGGAGGTGCGCCCCATCACGAATTTGAAGGCCGAGCGGGCGGTCACGTTCTTCACCGACATCGTCTACCGCTTTGGAGTGCCAAACTCCATCATCACGGACAACGGGTCCCGGTTCACGGCCGGAAGTTCTTGGAGTTCTCGCGACAAGTTCCACATCCCGCGTGGATTGGGCAGTCGTGGCACACCCACGGACCAACGGCCAAGTGGAGCGCGCCAACGGCATGATTCTACGGGGGCCTCAAGCCCCGAATTTTTGACCAGCCCTCAATAAATCGGCCGGAAATGGCTCCAAGAACTGCCAGCAGTCGTGTGGAGCCTAAGGACTACCCCAGCGCAGCCACCGGGTTCACCCCGTTTTTCCTAGTTCATGGCGCGGAGGCCGTCCTCCCCACGGATTTGGAATACGGGTCGCCCAAGGTTCGAGGCTACAACGAAGATGCTAACCGCCGAGCCCGCGAGGACTCACCGGACCGCCTAGACGAAGTACGCCTCGTGGCGTTGATGCACTCCGCGAGGTATCATCAGCCCCTACGACGCTACCAAGCACGCAAGATACGTCGGAGGGATTTCGCCGAGGGGGATTTGGTCCTAAGGCTACGCCAAGACAACCGAGGGCGCCACAAGCTATCGCCCCCATGGGAGGGACCCTACGTCGTGGTGAAGGTGCTCAAACCGGGCACGTACAAGCTGGCCAACGAAGACGGCGAAGAACTCACCAACGCTTGGAACATCCAACAGCTACGTCGTTTCTACCCCTAGCTAGGATTTCCAAGTATTTTCTGTTGTAAAAACGCATGGCCAACGCCCCAGTTGGTGTCACCTATGTAAATACTCCTAGCCTAATAAAAGGGCAACTCGGCTTTCCCCTGAAACCCAAGTTACCCTCGGGGGCTACTGCGGGGGGGCACCCCCCCCCCCAAATGGTCCCATTTTTTCGCGCAAAAAACGTAACAACACGCGCTAAGTTTGTTTCCTACTTCAACCACGAGCCACGATTCGAACAGGGCGTAGGCGGCACAGCGGAAGGAGCGCGCGAGCCGAGGCGCGGCCTACGCCGCGCGGCTATGGCCCGTCTCTCTCGCCTCCAACCCAGCGGGCCCGTTACGAAAAACGAACTCCCCCTAACTAGAATCTACTCGGAAGAAGGAGAAACAAAAAGCGTAATAAGCAAACGATTTCATTTACAACAACTGCCCATGTTCATGAAATGACTTGTTTATTTACAAGAGGCCACGAGGCTAGAATTCTGATACACATAAACAAAAAACGGGCCTAGCGCCCGGACACTTTCAGGCGGGTGGAGCAGCAGCATCGGCGGCGTCCGGGAAGAGGAATTCTTCGAAGGCCTCGGCGAGCGACCCGGCGGCGTCAGCAACAAGCGCGTCCGCGCGCTCCATGGCCACCTCGTCCTCGACGCCCTCGGGCACGATGTAGCCTTCCGCCACCGCTTCGAGGTTGACCTCGTAGTGGGACCGCACCACTCCGAGGGGCCTTCTCGCACGCCTAGATGCAACGCCGGCGCATCCGCTCCGTGACGTGGCCGCCGAGGGCGCGCAGGGCGGGCGGCCGGCCGAGCCGCCGGCCTGGGCCTCGCCTTCCTCGACGACGCGACAGTCACGAGGGCCGCGTCCCGCGCCTCCCCGCGCTCTCGCTCCGAGGAGTTGTAAGAAGCCTGCAAGGCCTCGGCCCGCCCAGCAGCGTGTCCCAGGGCAGTGCGCAAGCCTGGAATCAACAAGATGACAAGAAATCAGAAAGGGGAAGCGAACCCTCTAAAGCAAAAAACCAACAAACAGAGTCGAAAAGTCTCACCCTCGACTTGCTTCTTCTCCAAACCGAGGTCGCGGCGTGCGGACTCGAGCTCCGACTCGAGACGCTGGACGGCCTCGCCTTGCTCACGGAGGGCCGCCCTCTCGGGCCGGCATTGTCGATGCCGAGCGTGAGCGCTTCATCCTCAACCTTGGAGAATGCGGCGTTCCGCTCCTCCGGGCCGACTTCTCCGCCGGTTTCGCGAGCAACGCGCTCCCCCGCTCCCGGCGCGTTCGGGCGTCGCCGAGGGCGCGCCGCTCTTGCCGGAGCCGCCCCTCGGCCCCCCCGGCGGGCAACACGCTCCTCGCCGGCCGCTCCTCGGCGACGACGAGGGCCGCAGCCTTGGCGTCGAGGGCGGCCTTCGGGTCATCGGCCTCCTTGGCGCGCTGCTCCCGGCCCGCGCGCCCGCTCCTCGCCCGGCCGCCGCGCCGCGCCCCCTCCGGCGACGTGCGGAGCTCCCGGGTCTCGGCGCGAGCGGTGGCCACCTCCGCCTCCCGGTGGCGGCCGCCGTCCGCGTCTTGTCCGAGGTCCTCACGCGCGTTCCACGGCGCCTCGTCGCGATCGACGAGGGCCGCGCGGATCCGCTCGAGGCTCGCGTGACGCGCCGTGCCCCCCCCCGAGCTCTCGGGGAGCACGTCGCACCACGCCATCGCCGGTACACCCGCCCGCTGTCCGCGTCTCCCGAGAGCTTCCGCAAGCGCGTCGAAAGCGCCGCATCGCTCCCGTAGCCGGCGGGCCTCGGCGTTCACTCGGTCGAACGCGCCGTACTTCTCATGGGCGCGGCGCTCGAGCTCCCGGCATCCACACATCGAGCCTCGTAAGCGCCAAGTCTTGAATGCGGCACGCGAAAACGAAAAGGAAGGGGAGAAGAGCAACCGTGGCTCACCTGGAAGACGATCCAGGCCGGGCCGCCGTGGACCCGCAGCGCCTCGTTCAACGCGCGGTTGAGCGTGGCGCCGTGGCTCCGGAGCTCGCCCCAAAGCTCCTGCTCCCCCCTGGCGTCGGCAAACGCAGGGGGATCCTCCACGCCCCCCCCCCACCCCCGGGCGGGGCGGCGGCGTGGGAGGACGAGGCCCCGAGACCGTGCCCTTGACCCCCCACCGTCGGGTGACCCTCGCGCCGCCCTCACGAGGGCCCCCCCCCTCCCCGGGGCTCGGGGGAGGTCGTGGGCCGCCTCGCCCACCGGTTCCACCCGGCGGCGGGGAGTCATCCGAGAGCTCCACCACCTCCGCCTCGGAGACCGCCGGCGGGGAGGGAGCCGCCCCTGCTCCGCCTCCGCCGGCGCCTCCACCGCGCCTCCGCGGCCACGGGCGCCCGTCGCGGCGCCGTCGCCGCCACCTCCGTCCGTGCCGCCGCATCGCGGGCACTCCCGCGAGTTGCGCCCGCTCCGCCTCCTCCGCGGTGGCCGCCGCCGCGCGCGGCACCTCCACCGTAGCCACCGCCGCGGCTCGCGCCTCCGTGGAGGCCGGCGCCGGCCGCCCCCGGCGACCCCCCCGGCTGCGCGCCGCGGCCGGGCTGATCCGCCGGCCGGGGCCTCGAGGCCCCGGCCCGGGCCTTGCGAGCTCGTGCCCGCCGCCGCGCCCGTCCCCGGGCGCGACCCCCTCGACGAACGCCGCCGGGTGGGGATCGACGCGTCCGTCCTCAGCACCTTGGCCGGTGCAAGAGGAGGGACGGTTGGCACCGCCCTGCGCAAACGCGAACGGAGGGTTAGAGCATCTAATAACCAGCAAACTAAAGCCAAACAAAGGAAGAACAGGTTCCTTACCTCGCGGAGGAAAAGGCCCGCTTCCTTTTCCTCGAGGCCTCGACGAGGCCGGCGCGAGGGCCGCGCCGCCGCGGCCGCCTCCCGACGGCGCCGCCGCACGCGCGCGGGCATGCCCGCCTCACGCGTGGGCGCGCTCGATGCCGCACCCCCCGATGACGCCACCGCGCGCGGGGGGCACACTAGCCCGCGCGCGCGCGCGCGCCGCCGACGCGCCCCTCGACGACGACGCCGCTCGCGCGGACGCGCTCCCGCCGCGCGCGGGCGCGCTTGACGCGCGCGCGCGAGCACGTGCGCCGCGCGCGCCTCCGTGGCGCGCGCCGGCACTCCGCGCGCGCGTGCCGCCCCCGACGATGATTGCTCGGCGACGGGCGCCGGTGCGCCCGCCCCGTGCAAGCGCCCCCCGACGCCGGCGCGGGTTCCGGCGACGGGGGCGCAGTCGCCACCGTCCGAGGGGCCCTCCCCCTCGGACTCTTCCTCCTCGTCTCGCTCCGAGGACGAGGGCTCCTTGATGTCCGGGAGGAGAGCCCCGGCTCCTCCCCGCCGCCGTACTCCGCGGACCGTGCGTCGCGGCGCGCTTGGCGACGCCCTCGGCGTGCTCCCTCTTGCGCGCGCGCCCGCTCCCGCTTGCTCCGTCGCGCCGCCCGGCCAAGCGCACGGGAGTCGGGGGTGGGCGGAACGGACTTGGCGATGTTGAACTCCACCAGCTGCGCACAAGAGTGACAATGGCGGATCAGGAGACGAAAGCAAGACCAAGAACTAAAACGAGATCAGGAACCCAACTCACCCGCGGGCCGAAGGGGAGCATCTCGACGTCCCACGGGGTCCGGCCCTCGGGCAGCGGCGGCGTCCGGGTGTCGACGGCACTCCGCGCCCGGGTGAGCGCATACGGCCGCTCAAGGAGCGTCGGGAGCATCCGCGACCTCACCAGGTCGATGGGGTTGGCCGCCTCCGTCATCTCGAAGATGCGGAGCGGCCTCTCCATCGAGGGGCATGACCCGCCGATGGTGGAGGAAGGCGAGGGACGCCCATCGCGGTCACCCCGTGCTTCCTCAGCCGCTCCGGTGCGCCCGGCCACCGACTCTCGCCGCGCCGGTCGTGGGCGTGGACACCCCGTAGCCCCGGGAGCTAGGCCTCTCCTTGAACACCCGGCGGTGTAGGGGGAAGGCCGGGCTCGGCGTTGCGCGCATAAAACCATCCCCGCTCCCGGCCGGCGTTGTTCGTCGTCATGGTGCGGGGGATGTAGACGTTCTTGAATTGCCCCCCGCGGGGGCAAGCGACATCCCGCCGGCGCGCACCGCGCGCGGGTCCTTGGCTCCGTCGTAGGCTGCGTAAAGAGCTCCCCGCGGAAGAGGTGTACCCGAGTTCCCGCGGGCTGATCGGGATCCCCGGTACCCTTCGCGACGCCCACGAACGTGGCCGCTCGCGAGATCGCATTGGGGGCGAAGTTGTGCAACTCCACCCCGTAGTAGTGGCACATTGCCCGCATGAATGTGCTCGCCGGCGCGTTGAAGCCACGCTCGTGATAGCGGAGGAAGCTCACCACGTAGCCCTCCCGGCGGGTTGGGCTCGCGGTCCGCGGCCGGCGGCACGATCCATTCCGCCGGCGCCCATCTTCGTTGGCCGCCAACGGGCGGCGGCGACCCCGGCTCGCCCAAGGCGGGCCGGGTCACCGTGGACCTCTCCCGGGCGTATGGCTCCAAGATCCTAAGGGGAGGCTGAGGCGGCGCCATAGAGAGGACGAATGCGAAGGCGGAGGACAAGGAAGCGAGGAAAAAGCTCTAGCGGCGAGACCGCGCGGTGGCGAGAGCGAGGCGAAGGCGAAGGGACGGGGGACTGAAAGTGGTAAGGCGCCAAGGTAAAAAACCGCCGTCCACTCCTCCCCGCGGTTTATAGGCGGCGGGCGAGTTCTCCGGAGCGTGACACCCCGCCGACGTGCATTAACCGCAGAATCTTTCCATCGCGTCGACGGGCGGGCCCCACCACGACCGCCGGCGGCTCTAACACCTGCGGGCGGGTCATCATTACGGCGAGGAACGGCTGCGACCGAGGCAAAACCGTCACATCCGCCCCCGCCGCGCCGCCCACTACGCGCGCGCGCGCGGCGCGAGCGCCTAAAGGCGCGCCCGTGCTGCAAGACCGCGGCCACGACCGCAAGGCAATTAAATGCCCGGGCCCCTTGCCAAGCAAGGAGAGCCCTCAAGCGAGGCGAATCCTCGGCTCGAGACAAAGGCGGCCCTCGATGGGATGACAGCGTGAGAAGGTCGCCGGGACTGCTCGGTGTAGAGCGAGCGGCCGCGGGCACCCATGCCACGTGAAGCCCTCGAGTGGCGTGACCCTCGGCTCGAAACAGAGGCGACCCTCGACGGGATATCAGCGTGAGAAGGTCGTCCGGGACCTGCTCGACGTAGAGCAGACCACCACGGGCACCCATGCCACGTAGGACCCTCGAGCGGCATGACCCCCAACTCGAGACGATGTCAACCCTCTAAAAAGAAGGCACGCGCGTAAGAGGATCGCCCAGGTCACGCTTGAAATAGAGCGACACCGAAAGCACTCATACCGCGCCATGCCACCAACCAGCACCTCGAGGGTCGGCACGCCCCGGACCCCTCGACGGCCGCAAACGCGAAAAGACGGGGCAGCGTCCATGCACGGCCCCGCACGGCCTTACGATCGAGGGTTCGAAGCCCGACCCTCGACGGGTTCGAACAGGCGCCCCCAGTATCACGCAGTTAGGGACGACGAGGGCACGCGCATTCGAGCCGTTCCTCGAGCCCGTCGGCTCGAGGGTGCCCCACATGTCGTGTTCGAGAGCCGAGCGAGGGCGGCTAGCCGGGGGATCCCACCGAGGGAGAGCTTCCGCGCCCTCGGTCCCTAGCGAACGGGACCGAGCCCCACCTAGCAAACCCACGCAAGCGCTTCCATGGACGTGTCTCCGGACCGCGCGGCCTACCCTTATCGAACGGGGCATGGACGTCCACTTGAACCACCCGCTAGCGGCTCGATGAGGAATCCGCGATTCGCGACCCGCTCGATGGGAGTCGTGGAAACCTCACCCTCCGTCCCGCGGAGGGACGGCGAGGGCGCGATAAAAAACAAGTCGTCGAGGCTCGACCCGATCGCCTCGAACGAAGCCAAGGCTCGGGGGCTTGACGCACGGCTACACCTCCTTGGAATTGCACCCGCCGGGAGACGGTGACGGGGGAGCGTGCACCCCCGATGCCGCCCGAAATACCGCCGATGCCGGTTGGCATATGTGCCACGCCTTTACGACCGAATTGCTCGCGGTTAACCCCTGCAGGAGAGCCCACACTCTGCGCAGGGCTTCGAGGGGCTAGACCCGCGGGTCCGCCGACGCGGCCCCACGGAAAGCGTTCGCAAACAAGGAGGGAAGAACGTCCTATCGCATGGGTTCCGGCATCCGCGGGAGCCTCAATGGCAAACCCGCAGTGCTCGGGGGCTACCGTCGGGGACCGCCCCTAGGGGTCCCCTCAAACAATGGGGGAACCCTTACTTAAATTCTCCGCATCAAAATAAGCTAAGCCTAACCATGCGGAAACTAACCACGCAGACATGACCCATGCAGCGGGACTTCGGAGGCCCACCAAGACGGCTCGTGCGTAAGACCCCTCGAGCGGGCTCCGCCGCCCCGAGGGTACGCTCCCTCCTCGAACGGGCTCCGCCCCGTTCGAGGGGCAACCCCCCCCTCCTCGAACGAACTCCGCCCCCGTTCGAGGGGTGACCCCTTCCCTCGAGCGGTCCCGCCCCGCTCGAGGGCTCGATCCCCCCTCGAGCGGGCCTCGCTTCGCTCGAGGGTCCGCTCCACCCTCGGGCCGGGGCCCGCCACGCTCACGGGCGCCCCGCGCGCGTGCGCCGCCCCCGTACTTGGGCATTTAACGCCCCGACGCCGCGGGACGGCGTCATCATGCGCCCCGGGCTCACGCCCGCGTGCGCCGCACCAACTCCCCGTGGGAGGAGCCCATCCCCGCTCCGTGGGATGGACCGTGCGGTACGGCGGTGTCGGGCCCCGTGACACCGTGCGCCCGCCACCGTATGCGGCTAACGCGCCCGACCCTCGAAAGGGGGCCGGGCGCATCCTCGACTCCACTTTCCCGTGACCCCGCAGTTGGGTGAGGGGCGCTAGGCCGGTGGGCGGCCATCCCGGCCACCGTAACGGCGCGGTGCCGTACCCACGCGTGCGGGCGCACGCCCGACTCCCGCAGCGCACGCCCGAACACCGCAAAGCAACCACTCCACCACCGCAGCTCATTGGGAAGGAACGCCGTTCGCCCCGCCTCCCCGTACCCCGTACCGGCCCATCATCGCACCTCCCCTCGAAGCCTATCGGGGGACGCCATCGCCATCTGCCGCCTCCTACCCTCGAACCGCCACTGTTCGGGTACGAGGTAGGCCATCATGGCCGGATCGCAGCGAAGATCGACCGGACGGCCGCCCGCTCTACACCGTAGCACGACGTGCTCCCACACGTAGCTAGGTAGCGCGGCGTGCATGTAACTCGCCGCCCCCTTGGCCTATAAAAGGGGAGGCGAGCCCCCAGCCGCGGGGAAAACGGATCCAGAGGAACACAGCGCACCGTGCACTCACTCTCTTATTCTCCCACAACATCTCCAGCCACTCACCCAGGGACTTGGAAGCCACCATTCCTCTCCCGCCTTGCTTGTACTTGCCCCACTACAAGCACCCCCGGTGCTGAGCAATATAGTGCCACGAGCACGCCCCTGCTGGACGTACGGCCCCCTCGGCCGGAACCAGGATAAAATCTTGTGTCATTTGCTGCTTAGCATCGACCATTGAGGGATAGACCTAGGCGTTATCTACTGGTTAGTGTCGGGACCATATTCCGCACCGACACCTTGGGATATGCTGGACTGAATACCCTTTGAAGTGTTTTTCCATTTCTCTGACTTTTTCGAGATATTTCATGAGAACTGGATTCCTGGCCTCGCTTTCCTTCTCAATATGTTCTTGGATCACTTTCGAATCCGTTCTGATTATGAAGGTCTGCTGCCCCAAGGCTTTCATTTTCCTTAATGCCGCGAAGAGAGCTTCGTACTCCGTTGTGTTGTTCGTGGAATGTTCATTGTTCGCGAATACGAGCCGCGCTGCGTATCTTATGACTACGCCCGTCGAGGATGTTACAACAGCCGAAATTCCAACCCCCTTGTAACACCATGCTCCGTCACACTGCACTATCCAAGGTTCGGGTATATTTTCCTCGAGATTTTGAGTGGGTGAAGTCCAGTCCACGACAAAATCTGCCAGAACTTGCGATTTTATTGCACTTCTTCTCTAGAAGTCTACCACATACTCGGAAAGTTCAGCACCCCACTTGATGATTCAGGTGGATGCCTCCCTATTTGCGAACAAGTCACTCAATGGCTGGTTGGTGATGACTCTTATTCTGTGACCCTCGAAGTAATGTCTTAGCTTTCTTGCTGCCATAATGACCGCATACGCTATCTTTTCCAGTTCAGAATAGAAAACCTTGGAACCAGACAATGCTTCAGAGGCGAAGTATACAAGAATTTGCCTGAGCTTTCCTTCTTCTTCCTTTTCCTGCACCAACACTGCGCTTACTGCCGAATTTAATGCGGACACGTACAGCAGAAGCGGCGATTTTGGTTCGGGAGGACAGAGTTTGGTCATGGTGGACAAGTAATCCCTTCGCCCGTGAAAGGCCCCTTCGAGGTTCGGACCACTGGAATTTCTTGGCACTTCTGAGGACTTGGAAGAACGGTAAACTTCTTTCTGCGGCTCTGGGAATAAATCTGTTGAGGGCAGCCACTCTCCCTGTCAACTTCTGAACATCTTTCACTGAGATTGGCTCTTGCATTTCTACCAGAGTCTTTATTATGTCAGGGTTTGCCTCTATGCCTTTCGTTGAAACTAGGCATCCAAGAACTTTCCCCTTGTGAATGCCGAACACACATTTTTCCGGATTTAGCTTTAAGTTCGCTGCCCTCATGTTCGCGAATGTTTCTGCTAGATCACTGATATGATCTCTCCTCTGTACACTTTTGACAACTATGTTAGCCACATATGCCAAGATGTTTCTCCGAATCTGCTGGTGTAGTACTGTCGGTGCAGAATGTGGTCCCGACACTAACCAGTAATAAGCACCGAGGTCTATCCCTCAATGGTCGATGCTAAGCAACAAGAGACACGGAGTTTATACTGGTTCCGGCCAAGGGGGCCGTACGTCTAGCAGTGGTGTGCTCAAGGCACTATACTGCTCAGCACCGGGGTGCCTGTAGTGGGGCTGCTACAAGCAAGGCGGGAGAGGAAGCTTGGCTTCCAAGTCCCTAGTGTAGTGGCTGAAGATGTTGTGGGAGAATTGGAGAGCAAGTGTGTGGTGCGGCTTGTCCCGTGTAGTGTTGGGTCGTGTCCTCTGTGTTCTGTTCGGTTCCCCCGCGGCAAGGGGGTTCGTCCTCCTTTTATAGACCATGGAGAGAGCGAGTCACATGTGCGCCGCACTATTTAGCTACGTGAGGGAGCGTGATGTGCTATGCTGTAGAGTAGGCGGCCGCCCGGGCGATCCTTGCAGCGATCTGGCCATCATGGAACATCTTGTACCCGAACAGTGGCGGCCTCGAGGGTAGAAGAGCGGCGGACGGCTGTGATGTCTTCTGATAGGCTCGAGGGAGTTGCTGACGTCGGTCCGTACGAGGCACAGCGGAAGGTAAGGCGGCATCACGTTCCCGCATGCTCCACAGTGCTGGAGTTGTTGCCACAGCGCCTGGCACGCGCCCGTACGCGCAGGGGCGGCAGCCATACTGTTAACAGTGGCAGGGATGGCGTCCCACCGGCCTAGCGCCTCCACCTAACCCTGTAAGGTCACAAGAAAGCAAATCGAGGGTGCAGCCGGCCCCCCTTCGAGGGCTCGGCGTGTTAGCCGTACCGGAGTAGGCGGCGCGGCGTCACGGGACTAGCACCGGCCACGCCGCACGCTTCCCCCACGGGGTGGGGATGGGATCCCTCCCCGGGAGTTGGTGCGGCGGCACGGGGCGCGAGCCCCGTGCGCATGATGGCGCCGCCCCCGCCGTTATCGGGGCATTAAATGCCCGTGCACAGGAGCGAGCGCACGCGTGCGGGCGCCCTCGAGCGAGGCGGACCCCGTTCGAGGGCGGAGCGGACCCTCGAGCGAGGCGGAGCCTGCTCGAGGGGGGAGCGGGCCCTCGAGCGAGGCGGAGCCTGCTCGAGGGAAGCGCATCCCCTCGAACGGGATGGAGCCCGCCCGAGGGAGGCGTGCATCCTCGAGCGAGGCGAAGCCTGCTCGAGGGGATCTTCGAGTGGGCCGCCTTGGTGGGCCGTGTCCTGCATGGTTAGGCGAGGTGTGTTTGGCTTCGTTGCGTGTTTTAATTGGGGGTTTCCCAGTTTTTAAAGGGGACCCCTAGAGCTGTCCCCGACAGTAGCCCCCGAGCATCTGTGGGTTTGCCATTGAGGATCCCGCAGATGCTGGAACCTACTGATAGGACGTTCTTCCCTTCTGGTCTTGCGAACGCTTTCCGTGGGGCCGCATCAGCGGACCCGCGGGTCTAGCCCCCGAAGCCCTACAGGAGCGTGGATGCTCCTGTAGGGGTTAACCGCGAGAGCTGGTCAGAGGGCATGGTACATGTTTCAACCGGCGTCGGCAATGTCTCAGCCGGCTTCAGTGACGCACGCGCTGCTGGCACTGTCTCCGGTGGGTGCAATTCAGAAGGTGTAGCCGCGCGTCAAGCCCCCGAGCCTGGGCCCGTTCGAGGCGATCGGGTAGAGCTTTACGACTTATTTTTTAACGCGCCCTCGCCGTCCCTCCGTGGGACGGAGGGTGAGGTTTCCGCAACCCCCATCGAGCGGGTCGCGGATTGCGGATTCCTCGTTGAGCTGCTGGCGGGTGGTTCGAGTGGACGCCAATGCCCCGTTCGATAAGGGTAGGCTGCGTGGTCCAGATACACGTCCATTGAAGCACTTGCGTGGGTTTGCTAGGTGGGGCTCGGTCCCGTTCGATGGGGACCGAGGGCGCGGAAGCTCTCCCTCGGTGGGATCCCCCGGCTAGCTGCCCTCGCTTGCTCTCGAATACGACATATGGGGCACCCTCGAGCCGACGGGCTCGAGGAACGGCTCGAATGCGCGTGCCTTCGTCGTCCCTGACTCTGTGATCTGGGGCGCCTGTTCGAACCCGTCGAGGGTCAGACTTCGAACCTCTGATCAGTAGGGCCGTGCGGGGTGGCGCCTGGGCGGCCCCGTCTCTGCGTCTGCGACCGTCGAGGGGCCTGGGCGAGCCAGCCCTTGAGGCGCTGATTAGTAGAAATGGTGCGGGGCGGCGGCTAAGCGCTCCCGGCCTGGCATCTGCGACCATCGAGGGGCCTGGGCGAGCCAGCCCCGAGGCGCCGATCGCACACGGCCGTGGCATGGGTGCTTGCGGTGCCCGCTTTGTTTCAAACGGGCCCTGAGGCGACCTTCTCACGCTTGTGCCCTTTAGAGGGTTAAAATTATCCCGAGCCAAGGGCTCGTGCCGCTCGAGGGTTCTCCTTACCTTGTAAGGAACCGTGCCATTAAATGCTCCACAGCCGAGGCTGTAATTTCGCGTCGCGGGCACGCTTTTTTAGGCGTTGCAGCCGCGCGCGCGTAGTGGGCGGCGTGGGCAGGCGGACGTGACCGCCCGCCACCGGTCCCCCGCTATTCTTCGTCGTGATGATGGCTTGTTCGCGGTGGCGTGGCCGCCGCGGTCGTGGTGGGGCCCGCCCGTCGGCGAGAGAAAAGATTCCCTGCAGTTAATGCGTGCGGGACGTCCGCCCCGGAGAGCACGCCCGCGGCTTATAAATCTGAAGGGAGGGGAAAATGGCAGTTTTTTACCTTAGCGCTCCGCCATTTTAGCCCCCTGCGCTCTCGCCTTCGTCCTGCTCTTGCCATCGCGCGCCTTTCGCCATTAGAGCTCTTCCTCTTCTTCTTGTCCTCCGCTCCCGGATACCTTGTCCTTTCTCATGGCGCCGCCTCCGCCCCTCACGATCCTCGACCCGTACGCCTGGGAGCGGTCGACGGTGACCCAGCTGGCCCTCGGCGAGCTGGTCTCCGCCGGCCAGTTGACGGCGAACGAGGAGGGCCGGCCGACGGAGGGGATCGTGCCGCCGGCGGGGGACCACGCGCCCAACCCGCCGGAGGGCTACGTGGTGAGCTTCATCCGCTTCTATGAGCGCGGCTTCGCTGCGCCGGCGAGCTGCTTCATGCGGGCGCTCTGCCACCGCTACGGCGTGGAGTTACACAACTTCGCGCCGAACATGATTTCGCAGGCGGCCACATTTGTGGGCGTCTGCGAGGGGTATCTAGGGATCCCAGTCAATTGGGAGCTCTGGCTACACCTCTTCCGCGCGGAGCTCTTCACGCAGCCGACGACGGAGCAGAGGACCCGCCGCGCGGTGCGCGCCGGCGGCATGTCGCTTGCCCCGGCGGCGGCGAGTTCAAGGACGACTACATCCCCGCACCATGACGACGAACAACACCGGCGGGAGCGGGGGTGGTTCTACCCCGCGCAATGCCGAGCCCGGCCTCCCCCTACACCGGTCCGTGTTCCGGAGAAGCCCAACTCCTGGGGCTACGGGGTGTCCACGCCCCAAGACGGAGGCGGCCGGGCTCGCTCCCCGGCCGCCTTGAGGAACCCGGCGACGCGCGGAGCTAACCGCGGCGGGCATCCTCGCCTTCCTCCACCACCGGCGGGTTGTGCCTCTGATGGAGAGGCCACTCTGCATCTACAAGATGACGAGAGGAGGCGGACCCCCGTCGCGCCGGCGAGGTCGCGGATGCTCCTGACCCCCCTCGGGCGGGCGTACGCGCTCACGCGGGCGCAGAACGCCGTCGACACCCGGATGTTGCGCCAGGACCGGTCCCCGTGGGACCTCGAGATGCTCCCCACCGGCCCGCTGGTGAGTATGGTTCTTGGCCCTGTTTTCGCTCTTGATGATGCCCCTGGCCCCTGACGTGCCTTTGACGTTCTCGCATGCAGCTGGTGACCTTCAGCGCCGCGAAGTCCATTCCGCCCACCCCTGACTCCCGCACGCTCGGTCGGGCGACGCAGCAACTGGAGCAGGAGCGGGCGGCGCGCAAGAGGGAGCGCTCGAGCAGCAGGGGCTCTCCTCGCCGGGGACCGAGGAGTATTCGTCCTCGGAGGAGGACGAGCAGGAAGAAGGCGGGGGCGGGCCCCTCGATAGGGTGGGAGCCTCCGCCCCCCCGTCGCCGAGCCGGCTCCGGCGGCGAGGGCGGCATCGCCCGGGGCGCGGGCGCAACGGTGTCCACCGCCGGCAATCAACGACGTGGGCGGCGCGAGCCGCGGAGGTGCCGGCGCGCGCCACGGAGGCGCACACAACAAGTGCGCGCGCGCGCGGGGCGGGGCCCCGTGCGCGCGGCGGAGACATCGGGGAGCGCGGCGACCGGCGCGTCGGCCGCGCTGGCCTCGTCCGCCGAGGCTTCGAGGAAGAGGAAGCGCGCCTTCTCCTCTTCGAGGTAAGGGGCTTGCTCTTCTACTGGGTTTGGTTTTTTGGCGATCAGGCATTCTGACTTTTGCTTGTACTTGGGCAGGGTGGTGCCAACCGTGCCTCCCCTCGCACCGGCCAAGGTGTTGAGGGCGGATGCGGCCATTCCCACCCGGCGGCGCTCATCGAGGGCACCGCGGACGGGGGCAAGCACAGTGGCGGCGGGCGAGGGGCTCGCAAGGCGCGGGCGAGGCCTCGAGGCCCCCGGCCGGTGGATCGCCCCGCCGCGGCGCGGCCGGCGGTCGTCGAGGAGGCGGCGGGCGCCCGGTCGTGGCGGAGACGCAGCCCGCGGCGGCCGGCCGTGGTGTAGATGCAGCTCGCGGTGGGCGCCGCGACGAGGCGCGGTTCGTGGCGCCGGCCGTGGCGGAGGCGCGCCCGCGGCGGCGGGCCGTGGTGGAGATGCCGCCCGCGGTGGCCGCCGCGACGCAGGCGCGGTCCGTGGCGCCGGCCGCGGCGGAGGCGCAGCGGGCGGCGGCGGCTGAGGAGGGCGGACGGGCGCCCGTGGTCGCGGAGGCGCGGCCGAGGCGGTGGCCGCGGCGCCGCATCGGGCGCCCGCGGCTGCCATGGAGGCGCAAGCGGCGGTGGCGGCGGAGGCGGCACAAGGGCCGGCGCCCGGCGGCGGCTCCCGGGCGGTGGTGGTGGAGGTCCCGGACGACGACTCCCCGCCGCCCGGTGGGACCGGTGGGCGAGCTTCCCCACGCTCTCCCCGCAGTCCCGGGGAAGGGCCCTCGTGAGGCGGCGCGAGGGCCACATGGTGGCGGGGGGCCGAGGGCATAGGGCCGAGGCCTCGTCTTCCCGTGCCGGCCACTCGCCTGTGTGGAGGGGATCGGCGACGACCCGCCCGCGTTCGCCGACGCCCAGGGGGAGCAGAGCTGTGGGGAGAGCTCCACAGCCACGGCGCCACGCTCGACCGTGCGCTGAACGAGGCGCTGAGGGTCCACGGCGGCCCCGCGTGGCGCGTCTTCTAGGTGGGGCATCGCTGCTCGTTTTCCTCTTTTTCTCGCTTCTGCGTGCTGTTTCTGTATCATGATGCTCACGGGTTTTGACTTGTGGGTGACAGGAGCTCGAGCGCCGCGCCCGCGACTAGTACGGCGCCTTCGATCGGGTGAACGCCGAGCTCCACCAGCTCCGGGAGCGATGCGGCGCCTTCGACGCGCTCGCCGACGCCCTCAGGACTCCGGACGGCTGGTTGTCGTACCGGGCCATGGCCTTGCGCGATGAACTCCACGAGAGCACAAGGCAAGACCCGCGCGTCCCTCTAGCCTCGAGCGGGTCCGCACGCCCCTCATCGACCGTGATGAGGCGCGCGCGGCGGCGCGCGCTCGGACCGGAGAAGATGCGCACGCTGGCGACCAATTGGGAGGCGGAGGTGGCCGGCGTCCGCGCCGAGAACCGGGGGCTCGCTCGTCGCTCGAGGGGGCGCAGCGCGCGGCATCGGGCCGAGGAGCGGGCGCGCGCGCTCGAGCAAAGGGTCAAGGAGGCCGACGACTTGAAGGCCGCCCTCGACGCCAAGGTCGCGCGCGCTCACCGTTGGTCGAGGAGCGCCTCCGCAGGAGCGCACCGCCCGTCAAGGAGCCGAGGGGCGGCTCCGGCGGAGCGAAGCCGCCCTCGTCGACGCTCGGTCGGCCCTGGAGCGGGAGCGCGCTGCTCGTGAGGTGGCGCAGATGTCGCTGGAGGACCGGAACACCGAGTTCTCCAAGGTCGAGGGCGAGCTGATAGTGCTCAGCATTACGAGTGCGAACCAGGAGCTGGCCCTCCAGGAGCAGGGCGAGACCATCCGGGGCCTCGAGCAGACGGCCGAGGCCGAGCGCCGTGCCCTCGAGGTGGAGAGGAAGCAAGTCGAAGGTGAGCCGCTGTTTGACTTCTGTGTTGCTGGGTTTTCCCTAGAGGGTTCGCACTCTTTTTCAGATTTCTTTCTTGTCTTGGCGACTCCAGGCTTGCGCACCGCTCTGGGGCACGCGGTTGAGCAGGCCGAGGCGCTGCAGACCTCCTACAACTCCTCCGAGCAAGAGCTGCACGAGTTGCGTGAAGCGGCCCTCGAGACCTGTCGATCAGTGGAGGAGGGCGAGGCTGTCACACCCGATTTTACAAGGAAAACCGAATGCATCTCATATGTGCGCCAGGATCATTTACACACACATGATAGACAAAACGAGAGTAATACCATTGCTGTAATAAAACGTACAAGAGTTTAAACCAGTATGATATCCATTATTACATCCATAGGGGTGGACTCGAAGGTCCGAACAAGACGATAACTAAACGACGACGAGCAACTCCATCGCTGACATCCACAGGCATGATGACTGGGGGATCCGCATGCCTAGAACTCCTCGAAGTCGCTCCAATACTCGTCCTCGCCTCCGACGTTCTCCTCCTCGAACGGCGGTAAGCAAGGGTGAGCACACTTATGGTTGGAGCTCAGCAAGTGGGGGAAACAATGCAAGGCCATCAAGGATAGGCTATGGTTCACAGCGGTAAGCATTTTATAAGTTGGTCAAGTTTTATTAGCAAGCACCTAGATTACTAGATGTAAGTGTATACCAACCCACTTAACCTTTAAAGAAACCTCAAACCAAACCTCCAACCCATGATTTGCATTAATCTTCAAGTTTATTAATCATGTGAGGGTCCAAGCCGCTCGTGACCGTGAGCACGGCTGATCGATCGCTTTACACTCGCAGGTTGTACACTTTACCCACAGTTCGTGTTCCCCAACTTGCCCGGTTAGCTAGACCCTTAAACACTTCCAAGGTGAGTGGCTAGGGGTCCACTACGAAGCCTTTACAAAGGAAAGAAGAGAAACCAACGGCCCGCAACAAGCATACGGAGGCGGAGCGGGCCATAACCCTCCCTAGTGGTCAACACCTTAGCCAAGGCTGCTACCCCAAAAGGACCGGGCTATACCCCTTCAACTCCTCAAAACTAGCCTGACACTTCTCATCCCACTTGAACTCTCTTCCTTTCTCGAGCAGAGTGGTAAGTGGCTTCACTATCTTAGAAAATCCTTCAATGAACCTCCGATAGTATCCTGCAAGTCCAAGGAAACTTCTGATCTCTGGCACATTCTTAGGCGGACTCCAGTTCAATACATCCCGAACCTTGCTTGGATCGACTGCTATGCCTCCATCTGTGATGATGTGTCCGAGAAAAGAGACCTCCTTCAACCGAAAGCACACTTGCTGAACTTGGCATACGAACCGATGTTCCCGTAGCTTCGTAACACAAGCCTCGGATGTTCCTCGTGCTCTTCCTCACTCCGAGAGAATACCAAAGTATATCATCAATGAATACCACAACGAACTTATCCAGATACTCCATGAATACCTTGTTCATCAAATACATAAAGTATCTTTGGTGCATTGGTCGAGCCAAAGGACATCACGGTGAACTCATATAACCCGTATCTAGAAGTGAATGCTGTCTTTGGTATATCCTCCACACGGATCTTTAACTGGTGATAACCTGATCTAAGATCTATCTTAGAGAAGGCCTTAGCTCCTCTCATCTGATCAAACAAATCCTCAATCCGAGGTAATGGGTATTTATTCTTGATAGTAACCTCGTTAAGTGATCGATAGTCTATACACAACCTCCTAGATCCATCCTTCTTATCAACGAAGAGTGTGGGGGCTCCCCATGGTGATGAACTAGGACGGATAAACCCTTTACTAAGTAATTCTTCAATTTGTTTCTTTAATTCAGCTAGATCTTTAACATCCATTCTATATGGTCTTTTAGATATGGGAGCAAGTACCGTGTATAAGTTCAATACTAAATTCAATGTCACGATCAGGTGGCATACCTGGCAAATCCTCTGGAAACACATCAGGGAATTCACTCACTACCCTTATATCCTCCAAGGCCTTGCCTTCAACAGAGTTCATAACTCCTTTGACAGATGAGGGTGCACTCACATATTCTACTCTTTCCCCTTGAGGACCGGTTAACAGTACTGACCCCTTCCGACACTGAATAACTCCATCGCAACTCCTTAACCAATCCATACCAAGAATGACATCTATTCCCCATGATTTTAGAACTACCAGATTAGCAAGAAAGTCTACCCCCATGATATTAATCTTTACTTGTGGGCATATATGACCGCTTTTTCATTTCTCCCCCGGAGTGCTAACTATTAGTGGGTTCTTCATTGTACTCATAGATAAGTTATATTTTGCCACAAATTGATCGGTTATGAATGAATGTGATGCTCCCGAATCAAATAATACGGTAGCATGTACAGAGTTGACGAAAAACGTACCCAATACCATGCCGCATCATTCCGAGCTTGCTCCACCGATACATGATTGACTCGGCCACGCACATGACTCGCCGGCCTCTCTTGCTAGGTGTCTGTGGAGTACGAGCCTCGCGAAGATGGCTGCCCGATCCTGTTTCCAATGTCTCTCCCGCGGAGTCTCGCATCACCCTCTTAGGACGAACAGTTGTTAGCATAATGCCCCGGCTCTCCACACTTGAAGCATCCTCCGGGCCGAACAGGGTTGGTGTTTCGACGGTGCCCCGCAGTTGTTGCTAGGACGACTCGGCGTGGGGTAGGAGCTCCGGGGGTCCGAGGATTGAAGCGCCGTGGCTGAAACGAGCGCCTGCACCGCATGTTCCCGTGGGTACCTCCCGGCTTGACCACCAGGACGATATGGAGTCGGGCTCGCCGAGAACCGTAACGGGGACGGGTGTTACGCTAGACGCCCATGAGACCGAAACTTGCGTTTCTCGCTCACCCATCTCCTTTCTCTTGCTTTCCAGCCCCAATAGCTTTGTTCACCGGCGTACCGAAAGTCCGGAAGATGTGACTGCGCAAGTAGATAGTTCAGAGGACCAATCAAGCCATCCAGGAACCTTTCTTGCCTATTTGGATCAGTGTTGACTTCATCAGGTGCATAGCGTGACAAGTGAGTGAACTTGTCCAGATACTCAGTCACTGACATATTGCCTTGCCTCAGTGACAAGAACTCCCTCTGCTTAAGCTTGAGAACCCCTGAAGGAATGTGATAAGTACGGAAGTTGTCACGAAACTCCTGCCAGGTGATGTTATGCCTGTTGGGATGAGCAGTTGAGTACGCATCCCACCAATCTGCGGCCTGCCCCACAAGTCTTCCAGCAGCATACAGGACCATCTCTCTATCAGTGCACTGCACAATTTCCAGCTACTTTGTGATGGTTTTCAGCCAGTCATCAGCATCCAGTGGATCAGCTGAGTGGGAAAATGTAGGGGGGTGGTGGATCATGAACTCCTTATGCCTGTCCCTTGGTGGCGGGGTGGTGGAGGGATCGGCTGTGGTGGCTGGTTCTGTTGGGCTTGCATCTGCTGTACTGTGTTGGTAAGGTTTTGAATCAGTTGCATCTGCGCTGCCAGGAACTGCTGCATGTTTGGGTCCATTGCTTGGTTGATCGGTGGAGGTGGTGCTGGGTTTTGCTGATTTGCAATATGTGCCCGGATCACAGGTGGCACGTCTTGACCTCCTCCAGACCTGGTGTTTACCATCTGACCGTTAGAAAAATCAAATCTCAGATAATTGTACTTGAATCATTGCATAAGAGAATAACTCAAAATAAAATGACAGCATGTACTTCAGTTAAGACAGATTTTGTTGACCTCAAAGAATTATGCATAACTTTCTGTGTAATTGTCCAATGACCACGAATTTTTACCAGATTATAGTGTATAAAATTATGGAACCATCCCAACTGGAATCACCTCTTTTGGATATGTATAACTCGAGATATAATTCAAACAGTACAGCTATATCAGCAGAGATTTACAGATTCTGACATGTTCATAACTTTGTGTATAACTCCCAGAATATGTATTGTATACTATTGAATTTTTGACAGAAATTCATCCTCTAAATTTGTGAACTAACCCAACTGGTTTCATGTCATTTGGAGTTCTGTAGCTTGAGTTATAAGCAAAACATTACTGGTATGTCATATGACTGAAAACAGATTTGATCCAATCATACTTGCATGAGAGATTAAGCAATGGCAACCGATAAAACCCAAACCAAACTTTAATTAACTTAAGATTTCAGATTGCATAGTGGCCATCACTCCACCATACAATTCACAATCAAGCAAAGATCCAACTCAAGCATGTTTGCAAACAGCATTCATTATTACAATCAAATACGTTAACGCGGGACCGGTCTATCGAAAAGGTAACTGATAAGGGCGAGCATCCTAGGATCCTAGCCAAGATGAGTGGTAGCTTCATCAGCGCCGTAACGAAGCCTCTTGCGCGGAGGGGAAGCTGTAGTCTGATATGGCATGACCTCCTGAGGCGCCGCCGTCCCGCCACTGTGCTTCCCGGACGCGCTATCTTTGCCCCGAGCACTCGTAGCTCTTCATGGTACTTGTTTATCTCCAAAGTTGCTCCCTCCGGATCTGCATTCGGAGCAGCAGGTCACCCGTGCCAAGACATCGATGTGGTCATCGCCTCCCCGCCGGCACCACGGTCACTTCGTGCCACTTGCACGTCGAGGCACATGGCGGTACTCCGATTGGAACAACCGCACTCGATTAGCATGGCGGACCGACCGAGCGCCCTCCTTGCTGCATCATTCACCGCGGCGTCATCCGTAGAGAACCGAGCCGTGCTATGGTGAGATGAGCGATACCTCCATCCTTCGCTATCATTCGGAGGCTTCCCGATGTAAACTCGCAAGTGTAGTAATCCCTCATTCCAGGCTCACCGAAATGCTTGGTCACATAGAGAGGCCTTATGGTATACCCCAGATACCTCAGAACATCCCACAGAAGAATGCAGAATCGTCCATTCTCAGCTTCAGTAGAGTGTTTATGGTATTCAGCTCCATGGTAGCGGGGATCCTCATCTTCCTCTGGGTTGCCAGCAGCATTGTCACCATCATCCCCACCCACACTGTCATCACTGGAGTCTTCTGGGTCACCTTCTGGCACAGGATCAGCAGGTGCAGGGGGTGCTTCCTCATTGACTGCAGGCGCCGGTGGGATCACGATGTCACCATCTGCGTCTGCCTCTAGCACTGTGCCATCGTACAGCTGTGGCTGTTCCAATGGCTCTTCTGGCTCCTCCTCCTCCATCTCGACTTCTTCAGGATCCTCTTCTTCTTCTTCTTCTAGCTGGACCTCCTCTGGGTCTTCCTCCACCTCAACCTCTGGCTGGAACTCCTCCTGTTCCTCCTCAACATCTTCAAGACGATGGCGAGGGGCCAGCTGTCCAGTAGGAAAACGCCCACCAGTGCTCTTGCGAGGGGTCATGTAAGTCCTGGCCATCTGTCAAAGCAAAACTGATCTCAGAGTACAGAATAAATCAAAATGATAGTTTAAAATGATAAACAAAATTAAATTAGATTTTAATGCGTAAATAAGATGATTTGAAGCATGATAAGGCTTTCTAGAACATGAATCCTTAATTTCGTCCATTTCTAACTAAGGTTGCGACCTACAGTCATCACGGCTATGGTACCACTTTGTCACACCCGATTTTACAAGGAAAACCGAATGCATCTCATATGTGCGCCAGGATCATTTACACACACATGATAGACAAAACGAGAGTAATACCATTGCTGTAATAAAACGTACAAGAGTTTAAACCAGTATGATATCCATTATTACATCCATAGGGGTGGACTCGAAGGTCCGAACAAGACGATAACTAAACGACGACGAGCAACTCCATCGCTGACATCCACAGGCATGATGACTGGGGGATCCGCATGCCTAGAACTCCTCGAAGTCGCTCCAATACTCGTCCTTGCCTCCGACGTTCTCCTCCGAACAGCGGTAAGCAAGGGTGAGCACACTTATGGTTGGAGCTCAGCAAGTGGGGGAAACAATGCAAGGCCATCAAGGATAGGCTATGGTTCACAGCGGTAAGCATTTTATAAGTTGGTCAAGTTTTATTAGCAAGCACCTAGATTACTAGATGTAAGTGTATACCAACCCACTTAACCTTTAAAGAAACCTCAAACCAAACCTCCAACCCATGATTTGCATTAATCTTCAAGTTTATTAATCATGTGAGGGTCTAAGCCGCTCGTGACCGTGAGCACGGCTGATCGATCGCCTTTACACTCGCGAGGTTGTACACTTTACCCACGAGTTCGTGTTCCCCAACTTGCCCGGTTAGCTAGACCCTTAAACACTTCCAAGGTGAGTGGCTAGGGGTCCACTACGAAGCCTTTACAAAGGAAAGAAGAGAAACCAACGGCCCGCAACGGCGCGCCGAGCGGAGCGGCCATAACCCTCCCTAGTGGTCAACACCTTAGCCAAGGCTGCTACCCCAAAAGGACCGGCTATACCCCTTCAACTCCGGCCCCCGTGCCCCTCTCGGAAAAGAGCTATCGGCTAACCCACTCTCCTAATTAATTGGCTAAGCCGAGCCATGTGGACTGTGGTTGTATCGTTATCTTGGGTGGTTCTCCATGTTCGATTATGAATCAAGTTATCTTGTTTTAAGCACAAACACGTTATATAAGCAAAACTGAGGTGTATAACATAAACAAAGCATAACCATACTTATGTTGAGCAAACTAAGCATTTATCTACCCCAAGCATTTGTATAAACAGGGTTGATCAAGGTAAAGTGGTAAAGCATCTAGTCAAGTCCTTAGCTAGGTGTTTGCCCATCAGATTTATGCATATCAACAGGAATAGTAAATATTGTTTAGCATGCAGTGTCATAGGTTCAAAAAGATTATGCAGAGGGGGAAAGCCACTTGCCTTCCTCTACAAGCTGGGTGAAATCCTCCTCGAAGACAGGTTCTTCCGGATCACTTCCGACAGGGAGCTCAGACGAAACAGGCACGATATCTACGAGTCAAACATGGATAACAATCAATAAACAAAACAGTACACCAAACAGTAACAAAACTGGTAAATTTACTGTTTAAAAGATTCTACTCGTCGAGACGATCATTTCGGTATAAAGAACGCTAAAAACGGAGTTAAAATGAGAAAGATATGATTAAAACAGTTTACAGGGGGCTATTTGCAAGAAAACTATGTTTACAGGGTTGTTTATAAATAAAATCAGGGGCTAAACATTTTTATAATTTAAATCAGAGGGTCTAGGTGCAAAAAGGAGTGAAAAAGGGCCTAAAATAAAATTAAACAGGGTAGACAGGGGTTAGATTGCAAAAATCAGGACCTAACCGTGAATATTCTTAAAGGTGGAAGGACCGGCTTGCTAATATTTGAAAACTCAGGGGCTCTTAACCAAATCCGCCACTCAGCACCGTGGATCTTAGATCCAACGGCGGATGGCGCGCGCGCGCACCGTGGACCCGGCCGTGGGCGCGGTCCATGGGTCCACCGTGGACCAGCCACTTAAAATCGAAGGGGTACGCGCCCCGGACCGTCCATCGCGGATCGCACGGTCCTGGACGCGTGCGAGCGGCGCGCGGCGGCGGCGACGCCGGAGGGCGGCGGGGCGCGGCGGGGGCTCGCCGGCGTGAGCCCTCTACGGTGCTCCGGCCACTACTTTAACTACGGGTCGGCGCAAAATGATGCGGGGGAGCTTGCGCACATGCTCGTGGGATCTACGGGCGCGATTGGGCCTCACCGCGCGGCCGGCACCGTGAGGGGGCGGCGCGGGCGCTCCGGCGAGCCCGCGGGGGAAGCCACCGGGCGCGAAAAGGAGGGAAACGGGTAGGGAAACTTGCTTACCACGCACGGGGGGATGGTGACGGGCCAACGGGTGGAGAGGAGGCGGCAAGCGGGAGGCTTGGCGACGGCGGCGGCTCGGGCGGCGCTCCGGTGAGCTCGGGGCGCGGCTGCCACGGGTGTCAAGGACGAAAACCTGCGGGCACACGTGCTTGTCAAGCTCCTTGCGAACCTAAAGGTCAAAGGAAACGGGCGAGAGGTCTAGCCCTTCACCGGCGGCGACGAATCGACGGCGGCGGCGGAAACCCGAGGCGGCGGCGCGGCGGAATTGGGGTTCAGTGGCGCGCGTGTGTGCGTTGCAGAGGCAAAGGGGGACACAGGGGTGCGTGCGCGAGCTTATAAAGGCCTGAGGATGGAAGGCGAGGCGGGTAAGGGACGGGGCGGCGGCGGCTTGCCATTGATGGCCGGCGGGCCGTCCGGGCTTAAAGATGGCAAGGGAAACGGCCGTGGGTTTTGGGTGGGGAGTAATTGCCTTAATTGGCATGCTCACAGAGAAGAGAAAGGAAGGGGAGAAGGCGGGGGCAAGGCGGATTCAGCGGGCATGCGGCGGCGGCCGGCGGGCGCGGGGAAGAAGAAAGGAAGGGGGGAAAGGGGGCTGACAGGTGGGACCCACCTGTCGGCGCCTCGGTGAAGAAGAAAGGGGAAGGGGAGAGCGGTGGGCCGGCGGGGGAGCTGGGCTCGGCCGCCTGGGCCGAAAGGGTCCGGTGCTGGCTTTGTTTTTTTTTTCTTTTTCTTTTTTTCAAACTTCATTTTCAAATCCTTTTTCAACTCAAATTCAAATCAAACTTTTTCAAACTTTTCTCAAGAATTTTATAGACTTTTTTTAGAGACCACACAAGCAACCAAAAACCATGCAAGCCAAATGATGATGCACATACACTTGTTGTTTCTAAGTTTATTAAATTATCTTTAATATTTTTAGAGCTCAATTTAAATAGCAATTTAATCTCCTTAAATCCCTAAGACAAATTTAAGTTGCTAAGTAAATTTTAGTGATGGAATTTTAGGGTGTCACAAATCCTACCCCCTTAAAGAGAATCTCGTCCCGAGATTCGAAGACTTAGAGAACAGTGAGGAAAGTCTTCCTTGAGTTCATCCTCTCTTTCCCAAGTTGCCTCTTCCTCGGTGTGATGACTCCACCGCACTTTGCACATTCGATGATCTTACTCCTGGTAACTCTTTCTGACACATCCAAGATCTTAACAGGGTATTCTTTGTATGTCAGGTCGTTCTCCATTTGAATATCCTCTAACTGTACCGGTTCTATTCTCACCTCACTTGTGCATTTCTTTAGCTGTGATACATGAAACACGTCATGAACTCCTGACAACTGTGCTGGCAACTCTAACTGGTATGCTACTTCTCCTTTCCGTTCCAAAATCTTGAAAGGTCCGATAAATCGAGGTGATAACTTTCCCCTGACATTAAACCTTCGTAACCCCCGAATAGGTGACACTCTGAGGTATGCATAATCACCGACTTCCAAAATCACCTCTCTTCGCCGAGGATCAGCATAAGATTCTCCCTTATGATTTCAACTTGCTTTTCTGCTTCTCGTATGTTGTCTGGTCCAAAGAATTGCCTTTCACTAGTCTGATTCCAAAACAACGGTGTTCTACACTTCCTTCCACACAGAGCTTCAAAAGGTGCCATTTTGATGCTGGACTGATAGCTGTTGTTATAAGCAAACTCTGCATAAGGCAAACTCTTATCCCAACTGCCACTGTTCTTCAACGCACAAGCTCTCAACATATCCTCGAGTATCTGATTTGTTCTCTCTGTCTGCCCATCTTTCTGAGGATGGTATGCTGAGCTGAAGTTTAACTTTGTATCCATCGATTCATGCAACTTCTGCCAAAACCGTGAAGTGAACTGTGTGCCTCGATCTGACACTATCTTCTTCGGTACCCCGTGCAAACACACTATCCTTGAATTATACAACTCAGCTAGCTTCACTCCTGTATAGGTCGTCTTCACTGGAATGAAGTGAGCTACCTTGATTAATCTATCCACAATAACCCAAATAGAATCATACCCGTCACGAGTACGAGGTAATCCCACTATGAAATCCATACCGATTTCCTCCCACTTCCACTCAGGTACCTTCAGAGGCTGTAGCAATCCTGCTGGTCTTTGATACTCAGCCTTCACTCTTTGACACACATCACATAAAGCTACATGAGCTGCCACATCTTTCTTCATCCCATACCACCAATATCTCTGCTTCAAGTCCTGATACATCTTGGTACTACCAGGGTGTATAGAGTAAGCTGAATCATGTGCTTCCTTCAAAATAGCTTCTCTCAACTCCTTGATCTCAGGTACACAGATTCTGTTCTTAAACCACACTGTTCCTTGCTCATCTTCTCTGAATTCCGGAACTTTGCCCAACTTAATCAACTTCTTGTATTCTGCAATCTTGTCATCGATCAATCGTCCCTTCCCCGATATCCTGCTCAAGTGTCGACTCAATCTCTAACGTCAGAGTCTCACTCGAAGCAACCATTCCCAAGTTAAGTTGTGCCATCTCCCAACATAGCTCCTGAGGTAACAGATGTCCCAATAGCATGCTAGTCTGTCCATTCCGACTCAAAGCATCTGCCACAACATTTGCCTTTCCAGGATGGTACTGAATATCCAAATCATAATCTTTGATTAACTCCAACCACCTTCTTTGTCTCAAATTCAAGTCCTTCTGAGTAAAGATATACTTCAGACTCTTATGGTCAGTAAAGATCTTGCACTTGTTCCCAATCATGTAATGTCTCCAGATCTTCAATGCGTGAACAACCGCAGCTAACTCAAGATCATGAGTAGGATAGTTCTGCTCATGTTTCCTCAACTGTCTTGAAGCATAAGCTACTACCTTTCCTTCTTGCATTAACACACATCCCAAACCTTGCCGAGAGGCATCACAGTATACATCGAACCTTTTGTGTATGTCTGGCATGATCAACACAGGTGCTGTGGTCAGCCTCTGATACCACTTTGTCACACCCGATTTTACAAGGAAAACCGAATGCATCTCATATGTGCGCCAGGATCATTTACACACACATGATAGACAAAACGAGAGTAATACCATTGCTGTAATAAAACGTACAAGAGTTTAAACCAGTATGATATCCATTATTACATCCATAGGGGTGGACTCGAAGGTCCGAACAAGACGATAACTAAACGACAACGAGCAACTCCATCGCTGACATCCACAGGCATGATGACTGGGGGATCCGCATGCCTAGAACTCCTCGAAGTCACTCCAATACTCGTCCTCGCCTCCGACGTTCTCCTCTGAACAGCGGTAAGCAAGGGTGAGCACACTTATGGTTGGAGCTCAGCAAGTGGGGGAAACAATGCAAGGCCATCAAGGATAGGCTATGGTTCACAGCGGTAAGCATTTTATAAGTTGGTCAAGTTTTATTAGCAAGCACCTAGATTACTAGATGTAAGTGTATACCAACCCACTTAACCTTTAAAGAAACCTCAAACCAAACCTCCAACCCATGATTTGCATTAATCTTCAAGTTTATTAATCATGTGAGGGTCCAAGCCGCTCGTGACCGTGAGCACGGCTGATCGATCAGTTTTACACTGCGCAGAGGTTGTACACTTTACCCACGGTTCGTGTTCCCCAACTTGCCGGGTTAGCTAGACCCTTAAACACTTCCAAGGTGAGTGGCTAGGGGTCCACTACGAAGCCTTTACAAAGGAAAGAAGAGAAACCAACAGCCCGCAACAGTTACAGCAGCGGAGCGGGCCATAACCCTCCCTAGTGGTCAACACCTTAGCCAAGGCTGCTACCCCAAAAGGACCGGGCTATACCCCTTCAACTCCTCAAAACTAGCCTGACACTTCTCATCCCACTTGAACTCTCTTCCTTTCTCGAGCAGAGTGGTAAGTGGCTTCACTATCTTAGAAAATCCTTCAATGAACCTCCGATAGTATCCTGCAAGTCCAAGGAAACTTCTGATCTCTGGCACATTCTTAGGCGGACTCCGAGTTCAATACATCCCGAACCTTGCTTGGATCGATCGCTATGCCTCCATCTGTGATGATGTGTCCGAGAAAAGAGACCTCCTTCAACCAGAAAGCACACTTGCTGAACTTGGCATACAGCTGATGTTCCCGTAGCTTCTGTAACACAGGCCTCAGATGTTCCTCGTGCTCTTCCTCACTCCGAGAGAATACCAGTATATCATCAATGAATACCACAACGAACTTATCCAGATACTCCATGAATACCTTGTTCATCAAATACATAAAGTATGCTGGTGCATTGGTCAGGCCAAAGGACATCACAGTGAACTCATATAACCCGTATCTAGAAGTGAATGCTGTCTTTGGTATATCCTCCACACGGATCTTTAACTGGTGATAACCTGATCTAAGATCTATCTTAGAGAAGGCCTTAGCTCCTCTCATCTGATCAAACAAATCCTCAATCCGAGGTAATGGGTATTTATTCTTGATAGTAACCTCGTTAAGTGATCGATAGTCTATACACAACCTCTTAGATCCATCCTTCTTATCAACGAAGAGTGTGGGGGCTCCCCATGGTGATGAACTAGGACGGATAAACCCTTTACTAAGTAATTCTTCAATTTGTTTCTTTAATTCAGCTAGATCTTTAACATCCATTCTATATGGTCTTTTAGATATGGGAGCAGTACCAGGTATAAGTTCAATACTAAATTCAATGTCACGATCAGGTGGCATACCTGGCAAATCCTCTGGAAACACATCAGGGAATTCACTCACTACCCTTATATCCTCCAAGGCCTTGCCTTCAACAGAGTTCATAACTCCTTTGACAGATGAGGGTGCACTCACATATTTTACTCTTTCCCCTTGAGGACCGGTTAACAGTACTGACCTCTTCCGACACTGAATAACTCCATCACAACTCCTTAACCAATCCATACCAAGAATGACATCTATTCCCCATGATTTTAGAACTACCGGATTAGCAAGAAAGTCTACCCCCATGATATTAATCTTTACTTGTGGGCATATATGACCAGTTTTCATTTCTCCCCCGGGAGTGCTAACTATCGGTGGGTTCTTCATTGTACTCATAGATAAGTTATATTTTGCCACAAATTGATCAGTTATGAATGAATGTGATGCTCCTGAATCAAATAATACGGTAGCATGTACAGAGTTGACGAAAAACGTACCCAATACCACGCCGGCATCATTCTGAGCTTGCTCCACTGATACATGATTGACTCGGCCACGCACATGACTCTGCTGGCCTCTCTTGCTAGGTGTCTGTGGAGTACGAGCCTGCGAAGATGGCTGCCCGATCCCGTTTCCAATGTCTCTCGCGGAGTACGCATCACCCTCTTAGGACGGTTGTTAGCATAATGCCCCGACTCTCCACACTTGAAGCATCCTCCCGAGTGAACGGGGGTTGGTGTTTCGACGAGGTGCCCCGAGTTGTTGCTAGGACGACTCGGTCCGTGGGGTAGGAGCTGCGGGGGTCCGAGGATTGAAGCGCCGTGGCTGAAACGAGCGCCGCAACGGCGCATGTTCGTGGGTACCTCCCGGCTTGACCACCGGGACGATATGGAGTCGAGGCTCGCCGAGAACCGTAACGGGGACGGGTGTTACTGCTAGACTGCCCATGAGACTGAAACTTGCGTTTCTGCTCACCCATCTCCTTTCTCTTGCTTTCCAACCCAATAGCTTTGTTCACCAGCGTCTGAAAGTCCGGGAAGATGTGACTCTGCAGTAGATAGTTCAGAGGACCAATCAAGCCATCCAGGAACCTTTCTTGCCTATTTGGATCAGTGTTGACTTCATCAGGTGCATAGCGTGACAAGTGAGTGAACTTGTCCAGATACTCAGTCACTGACATATTGCCTTGCCTCAGTGACAAGAACTCCCTCTGCTTAAGCTTGAGAACCCCTGAAGGAATGTGATAAGTACGGAAGTTGTCACGAAACTCCCGCCGAGGTGATGTTATGCCCGTTGGGATGAGCGATTGAGTACGCATCCCACCAATCTGCGGCTTTGCCCCCACAAGTCTTCCAGCAGCATACAGGACCATCTCTCTATCAGTGCACTGCACAATTTCCAGCTACTTTGTGATGGTTTTCAGCCAGTCATCAGCATCGAGTGGATCAGCTGAGTGGGAAAATGTAGGGGGATGGTGGATCATGAACTCCTTGTGCCTGTCCCTTGGTGGCGGGGTGGTGGAGGGATCGGCTGTGGTGGCTGGTTCTGTTGGGCTTGCATCTGCTGTACTGTGTTGGTAAGGTTTTGAATCAGTTGCATACCGCGCTGCCGAGAACTGCTTTGCATGTTTGGGTCCATTGCTTGGTTGATCGGTGGAGGTGGTGTTGGGTTTTGCTGATTTGCAATATGTGCCCGGATCACGGTGGCACGTCTTGACCTCCTCCGACCTGGTGTTTACCATCCGACCGTTAGAAAAATCAAATCTCGGATAATTGTACTTGAATCATTGCATAAGAGAATAACTCAAAATAAAATGACAGCATGTACTTCAGTTAAGACAGATTTTGTTGACCTCAAAGAATTATGCATAACTTTCTGTGTAATTGTCCAATGACCACGAATTTTTACCAGATTATAGTGTATAAAATTATGGAACCATCCCAACTGGAATCACCTCTTTTGGATATGTATAACTCGAGATATAATTCAAACAGTACAGCTATATCAGCAGAGATTTACAGATTCTGACATGTTCATAACTTTGTGTATAACTCCCAGAATATGTATTGTATACTATTGAATTTTTGACAGAAATTCATCCTCTAAATTTGTGAACTAACCCAACTGGTTTCATGTCATTTGGAGTTCTGTAGCTTGAGTTATAAGCAAAACATTACTGGTATGTCATATGACTGCGAAAACAGATTTGATCCAATCATACTTGCATGAGAGATTAAGCAATGGCAACCGATAAAACCCAAACCAAACTTTAATTAACTTAAGATTTCAGATTGCATAGTGGCCATCACTCCACCATACAATTCACAATCAAGCAAAGATCCAACTCAAGCATGTTTGCAAACAGCATTCATTATTACAATCAAATACGTTAACGCAGGAACGGTCTATCGAAAAGGTAACTGATAAGGGCGAGCATCCTAGGATCCTAGCCAAGACGAGTGGTAGCTTCATCAGCGCCGTAACGAAGCCTCTTGCGCGGAGGGGAAGCTGTAGTCTGATATGGCATGACCTCCTGAGGCAGTCGCTGTCCTGCCAGCTGTGCTTCCAGACGCGCTATCTTTGCCTGAGCAGCCTGTAGCTCTTCATGGTACTTGTTTATCTCCAAAGTTGCTCCCTCCAGATCTGCATTCAGAGCAGCAGTCACCCGTGCCAAGACATCGATGCGGTCATCGCCTCCTGCTGGCACCACAGTCACTTCTGTGCCACTTGCACGTCGAGGCACATGGCGGTACTCCGATTGGAACAACTGCACTCGATTAGCATGGCGGACCGACCGAGCGCCCTCCTTGCTGCATCATTCACCGCGGCGTCATCCGTAGAGAACCGAGGCTGTGCTATGGTGAGATGAGCGATACCTCCATCCTTCGGTATCATTCGGAGGCTTCTCGATGTAAACTCGCAAGTGTAGTAATCCCTCATTCCGGGCTCACCGAAATGCTTGGTCACATAGAGAGGCCTTATGGTATACCCCGGATACCTCGGAACATCCCACGGAAGAATGCGAGAATCGTCCATTCTCGGCTTCGGTAGAGTGTTTATGGTATTCGGCTCCATGGTAGCGGGGATCCTCATCTTCCTGCGGGTTGCCGGCGGCATTGTCACCATCATCCCCACCCACACTTGTCATCACCGGAGTCTTCGGGTCACCTTCGGCACGGGATCGGCGAGTGCGGGGGGTGCTTCCTCATTGACCGCGGCGCCGGTGGGATCACGATGTCACCATCTGCGTCGCCTCTATGCACCGTGCCATCGTACGGTGTGGCTGTTCCAATGGCTCTTCCGGCTCCTCCTCCTCCATCTCGACTTCTTCGGGATCCTCTTCTTCTTCTTCTTCTAGCCGGACCTCCTCCGGGTCTTCCTCCACCTCAACCTCCGGGCCGGAACTCCTCCTCGTTCCTCCTCAACATCTTCAAGACGATGGCGAGGGGCCGGTACCGTCCCGAGGGAAAACGCCCACCGGTGCTCTTGCGAGGGGTCATGTAAGTCCCGGCCATCCGTCAAAGCAAAACGATCTCGAGTACGAATAAATCAAAATGATAGTTTAAAATGATAAACAAAATTAAATTAGATTTTAATGCGTAAATAAGATGATTTGAAGCATGATAAGGCTTTCTAGAACATGAATCCTTAATTTCGTCCATTTCTAACTAAGGTTGCGACCTACAGTCATCACGGCTATGGTACCACTTTGTCACACCCGATTTTACAAGGAAAACCGAATGCATCTCATATGTGCGCCGGGATCATTTACACACACATGATAGACAAAACGAGAGTAATACCATTGCTTGTAATAAAACGTACAAGAGTTTAAACCAAGTATGATATCCATTATTACATCCATAGGGGTGGACTCGAAGGTCCGAACAAGACGATAACTAAACGACGACGAGCAACTCCATCGGCCGACATCCACGGGCATGATGACGCGGGGATCCGCATGCCTAGAACTCCTCGAAGTCGCTCCAATACTCGTCCTCGCCTCCGACGTTCTCCTCTGAACAGCGGTAAGCAAGGGTGAGCACACTTATGGTTGGAGCTCAGCAAGTGGGGGAAACAATGCAAGGCCATCAAGGATAGGCTATGGTTCACAGCGGTAAGCATTTTATAAGTTGGTCAAGTTTTATTAGCAAGCACCTAGATTACTAGATGTAAGTGTATACCAACCCACTTAACCTTTAAAGAAACCTCAAACCAAACCTCCAACCCATGATTTGCATTAATCTTCAAGTTTATTAAACATGTGAGGGTCTAAGCCGCTCGTGACCGTGAGCACGGCTGATCGATCAGTTTTACACTCTGCAGAGGTTGTACACTTTACCCACAGTTCGTGTTCCCCAACTTGCCCGGGTTAGCTAGACCCTTAAACACTTCCAAGGTGAGTGGCTAGGGGTCCACTACGAAGCCTTTACAAAGGAAAGAAGAGAAACCAACAGCCCGCAACAGTTACAGCAGCGGAGCGAGCCCATAACCCTCCCTAGTGGTCAACACCTTAGCCAAGGCTGCTACCCCAAAAGGACCGGGCTATACCCCTTCAACTCCGGCCCCCTGTGCCCCTCTCGGAAAAGAGCTATCGGCTAACCCACTCTCCTAATTAATTGGCTAAGCCGAGCCATGTGGACCGTAGTTGTCTTGTTATCTTGGGTGGTTCTCCATGTTCGATTATGAATCAAGTTATCTTGTTTTAAGCACAAACACGTTATATAAGCAAAACTGAGGTGTATAACATAAACAAAGCATAACCATACTTATGTTGAGCAAACTAAGCATTTATCTACCCCAAGCATTTGTATAAACGGGGTTGATCAAGGTAAAGTGGTAAAGCATCTAGTCAAGTCCTTAGCTAGGTGTTTGCCCATCGGATTTATGCATATCAACGGGAATAGTAAATATTGTTTAGCATGCGGTGTCATAGGTTCAAAAAGATTATGCAGAGGGGGAAAGCCACTTGCCTTCCTCTACAAGGCGGGTGAAATCCTCCTCGAAGACGAGTTCTTCCGGATCACTTCCGACGGGGAGCTCGGACGAAACGAGCACGATATCTACGAGTCAAACATGGATAACAATCAATAAACAAAACAGTACACCAAACAGTAACAAAACTGGTAAATTTACTGTTTAAAAGATTCTACTCGTCGAGACGATCATTTCGGTATAAAGAACGCTAAAAACGGAGTTAAAATGAGAAAGATATGATTAAAACAGTTTACAGGGGCCTATTTGCAAGAAAACTATGTTTACAGGGTTGTTTATAAATAAAATCAGGGGCTAAACATTTTTATAAATTAAATCAGAGGGTCTAGGTGCAAAAAGGAGTGAAAAAGGGCCTAAAACAAAATTAAACAGGGTAGACAGGGGTTAGATTGCAAAAATCAGGACCTAACCGTGAATATTCTTAAAGGTGGAAGGACCGGCTTGCTAATATTTGAAAACTCAGGGGCTCTTAACCAAATCCGCCACTCAGCACCGTGGATCTTAGATCCAACGGCGGATGGCGCGCGCGCGCACCGTGGACCCGGCCGTGGGCGCGGTCCATGGGTCCACCGTGGACCAGCCACTTAAAATCGAAGGGGTACGCGCCCTGGACCGTCCATCGCGGATCGCACGGTCTCGGACGCGTGCGAGCGGCGCGCGGCGGCGGCGACGCCGGAGGGCGGCGGGGGCGCGGCGGGAGCTCGCCGGCGTGAGCCCTCTACGGTGCTCCGGCCACTACTTTAACTACGGGTCGGCGCAAAATGATGCGGGGGAGCTTGCGCACATGCTCGTGGGATCTACGGGCGCGATTGGGCCTCACCGCGGCCGGCACCGTGAGGGGGGCGGCGCGGGCGCTCCGGCGAGCCCGCGGGGGAAGCCACCTGGGCGCGAAAAGGAGGGAAACCGGGTAGGGAAATTTGCTTACCACGCACGGGGGGGATGGTGACGGGCCAACGGGTGGAGAGGAGGCGGCAGGCGGGAGGCTTGGCGACGGCGGCGGCTCGGGCGACGCTCGGTGAGCTCGGGGCGCGGCTGCCACGGGTGTCGAGGACGAAAACCTGCGGGCACACGTGCTTGTCAAGCTCCTTGCGAACCTAAAGGTCAAAGGAAACGGGCGAGAGGTCTAGCCCTTCACCGGCGGCGACGAATCGACGGCGGCGGCGGAAACCCGGGCGGCGGCGCGGCGGAATTGGGGTTCAGTGGCGCGCGTGTGTGCGTTGCAGAGGCAAAGGGGGACACAAGGGTGCGTGCGCGAGCTTATAAAGGCCTGAGGATGGAAGGCGAGGCGGGTAAGGGACGGGGCGGCGGCGGCTTGCCATTGATGGCCGGCGGGCCGTCCGGGCTTAAAGATGGCAAGGGAAACGGCCGTGGGTTTTGGGTGGGGAGTAATTGCCTTAATTGGCATGCTCACAGAGAAGAGAAAGGAAGGGGAGAAGGCGGGGGCAAGGCGGATTCAGCGGGCATGCGGCGGCGGCCGGCGGGCGCGGGGAAGAAGAAAGGAAGGGGGGAAAGGGGGGCCGACAGTGGGACCCACACCGCGGCGCCTCGGTGAAGAAGAAAGGGGAAGGGGAGAGCGGTGGGCCGGCGGGGGAGCTGGGCTCGGCCGCCTGGGCCGAAAGGGTCCGGTGCTGGCTTTGTTTTTTTTTTCTTTTTCTTTTTTTCAAACTTCATTTTCAAATCCTTTTTCAACTCAAATTCAAATCAAACTTTTTCAAACTTTTCTCAAGAATTTTATAGACTTTTTTTAGAGACCACACAAGCAACCAAAAACCATGCAAGCCAAATGATGATGCACATACACTTGTTGTTCCCTAAGACAAATTTAAGTTGCTAAGTAAATTTTAGTGATGGAATTTTAGGGTGTCACAAATCCTACCCCCTTAAAGAGAATCTCATCCCGAGATTCAGAAGACTTAGAGAACAGCTGAGGAAAGTCTTCCTTGAGTTCATCCTCTCTTTCCCAAGTTGCCTCTTCCTCGGTGTGATGACTCCACTGCACTTTGCACATTCTGATGATCTTACTCCTGGTAACTCTTTCTGACACATCCAAGATCTTAACAGGGTATTCTTTGTATGTCAGGTCGTTCTCCATTTGAATATCCTCTAACTGTACCGGTTCTATTCTCACCTCACTTGTGCATTTCTTTAGCTGTGATACATGAAACACGTCATGAACTCCTGACAACTGTGCTGGCAACTCTAACTGGTATGCTACTTCTCCTTTCCGTTCCAAAATCTTGAAAGGTCCGATAAATCGAGGTGATAACTTTCCCCTGACATTAAACCTTCGTAACCCCCGAATAGGTGACACTCTGAGGTATGCATAATCACCGACTTCCAAAATCACCTCTCTTCGCCGAGGATCAGCATAAGATTCTCCCTTATGATTTCAACTTGCTTTTCTGCTTCTCGTATGTTGTCTGGTCCAAAGAATTGCCTTTCACCAGTCTGTTTCCAAAACAACGGTGTTCTACACTTCCTTCCATACAGAGCTTCAAAAGGTGCCATTTTGATGCTGGACTGATAGCTGTTGTTATAAGCAAACTCTGCATAAGGCAAACTCTTATCCCAACTGCCACTGTTCTTCAACGCACAAGCTCTCAACATATCCTCGAGTATCTGATTTGTTCTCTCTGTCTGCCCATCTGTCTGAGGATGGAGCGCTTTTTGGAGGGTTTGGCTGGACCGCTTCGTTACCAGCTGACGTCACATACCTTCCAGACTTTCCAGCAGCTGCTCGACAAGGCTATTGTTCTGGAGTCCATGCGCAGAGAGTTGGGGGAGTTGAAGAGGAAGGCTACTACTCCAGGGCAGTCCGGAGCCACACTCGCCCCCGTTTTACTTCACCGCGGGAGCCCCGTTCCGTCCGGGAGGCCCGTCGGGGAGGTTATGGCCGGCGGCGGCGATATCGGTACCCGGCCGCGGCGGTTCCGGCGGTTCCGGCGCACTCCTCGGCGGTTTCCGCGCCCGGGACCGCGGACACCACGCCCCCGCTACCCGCAGCACCGTCCGATGACTCCTATTGGTACGCCCGTGAGGCCAGGCGCCCCACACACTCCCGCGGGCAACACTTGTTTCAAGTGTGGAGAGGTCGGGCATTATGCTAATGCCTGCCCTAAGAGGCACCCCCCAGGCACCCCCGTGCAGAACCGGCGGATGCGGCGGTTGAGGAGCGGGAACCGGACCCCGCGAGCAACAAGAGGCCGCGAGAATCGGGCGGTGGCGGGGGTGAATCACGTGAGTACCGAGACCGCTCGGGAGAATCCACACGTGGTGCTTGGTATGTTCTTTGTCAACTCTATCCCCGCATCGGTATTATTTGATTCGGAGCTTCCCATTCATTTATATCTGCTCAGTTTGTGGCCAAGCATAGCATACCCATGTGTCCCATGAAACAAACCATGCTAGTTAGATCACCAGGGGGGGGATATGAGGTCTTTATACATGTGTCCTAATGTTAGACTAAAGATCATGGGAGCAGATTTTTGGGCAAACTTGATAGTGCTGGAGTCGAAGGATCTTGATGTTATACTGGGTATGGATTGGTTGGGCACTCATGATGCAACGATACAGTGTGCTAAGAGGACCGTTCTTCTCACTGGTCCTAGCGGGGAAAAGATTGAACTTGTGGGCGATCCACCGTCGGATGCGGGAGGTTCGTACGGCGGTGGATGGCGAGCTTTGGAGGATATCGGGGTGGTTAATGAGTACCGGACGTGTTTCCGGAGGAGTTGCCGGGTATGCCACCCGACCGAGATGTTGAATTTGTTATTGATCTATTACACGGTACTTGCTCCTATTTCTAAACGTCCATATAGAATGTCTAGTACACAATTGATAGAACTTAAGAAACAGATTAATGAATTGTTGGAAAAGGGGTTTATCCGTCCTAGTTCATCACCTTGGGGAGCACCGGTTATCTTTGTTGAGAAGAAGGATGGTACTCAGAGGATGTGTGTGGATTATCGATTGCTTAATGAGGTCACTATCAAGAATAAGTATCCATTGCCTCGCATTGAAGACTTGTTTGATCGGATGAGATGTGCTAAGGTGTTCTCTAAGATTGATTTGCGTTACGGTTATCATCGGATGAAGATCGGATGGTCGGATATTCCTAAAAGCGCATTCACCACCGGTATGGACCGTATGAGTATCTTGTTATGTCCTTTGGGTTGACAAATGCACCCGCCTACTTTATGTATCCGATGAACAAGGTGTTTATGGAGTACTTGGATAAGTTCGTTGTGGTGTTTATTGATGATATCCTGGTTTACTCTAAGACCGAGGAGGATCATGCGAGCATTTGAGGCTTGTTTTGCGAGAAGTTGAGAGAGCAACGAATGTATGCCAAGTTCAGCAAATGTGATTTCGGTCGAAGGAAGTCTCTTTTACGGGGCATATCATCACGGATGGAGGTATCGCGATTGATCCGGCTAAGGTAGAAGATGTGTTGAAGTGGGAACCGCCGAGGACGATAAAGGAGATCGGGGAGTTTCCTTGGACTTGCGGGGTACTATCGACGGTTCATCGAGGGGTTCTCTAAGATTGTGAAGCCTCTCACCACCTTACGGGAGAAGGATAGAGAGTTCAAGTGGACGGATGCACCGTCGGCGAGTTTTGAGGAGGCGAAGCGAGAGATTGACGACCGCTCCGGTGCTTGTGATGCCGGACTTGCGAGAAGGGCTTTGATATCTCTCGCGATGCATCGAGACAAGGTTTGGGTTGTGTTCTTATGCAGGAGGGACACGTCATAGCTTACGCATCAAGGCAGTTGAGGAAGCATGAGCAGAATTATCCTACGCATGATCTGGAACTAGCAGCTGTGGTTCATGCTTTAAAGATTTGGAGACATTACGTCATGGGGACCAAGTGTCAGATCTACACAGACCACAAGAGCTTAAAGTACATCTTTACTCAGAAGGATCTTAATCTGAGGCAACGCCGATGGTTGGAGCTGATCAAGGATTACGATGCGGACATACGGTATCATCCCGGGAAGGCTAATGCGGTTGCCGATGCTTTGAGTCGGAAGGGACGGCCAATGCGGCTTTGGCGTTCCAGTACTGATGAGCCGATGAGGGAGTTTGAGGGACTCAATGCGGGGATAGCTCGCTCACACCGAGGGAGTCACTTTGGAGGTAGAGTCTACTCCGGAGCGACGATTCGTGAAGGACGGTCGAAGGATGAGGAGATCGGGGAGATCGGGGACACCATGGAGAGGGGCAAGGCCCCGGATTTCACTGAGGACGATCAGGGAACGATATGGTTCAAGAATCGGATCTGTGTGCCCGATGTGGGAGATCTCCGGAAGACGATCTTGAGGGAGGCTCATGATTCAGCCTATTCCATTCATCCAGGCAGTACAAAGATGTATCAGGATCTGAAGCAGAGGTATTGGTGGTATGGGATGAAGAGGGATGTAGCCGCTCACGTTGCGTTGTGTGACACGTGCCACAAGGTCAAGGCTGAGCATCAGAGACCAGCAGGATTGCTGCAACCATTGAAGGTGCCAGAGTGGAAGTGGGAAGAGATAGGCATGGATTTCATCATTGGGTTGCCTCGTACTCGTGATGGATATGATTCTATATGGGTTATCGTGGATCGTTTGACAAAGGTTGCTCACTTCATACCAGTGCGTACTACTTATACAGGGGCAAAGCTAGCAGAGTTGTACATGACCAGGATCGTATGCTTGCACGGTGTTCCTAAGAAGATAGTTTCTGACAGAGGAACTCAGTTCACGTCACGTTTCTGGGAGAAACTGCATGAGTCTATGGATACGAAGTTGAACTTCAGCTCAGCCTATCATCCGCAGACAGATGGTCAGACAGAAAGGACAAATCAGATTCTAGAGGACATGTTGAGAGCTTGCGCCCTTAAGCATGGTGAGAGTTGGGACAAGAGCTTGCCGTATGCTGAGTTTTCTTACAACAACAGCTATCAAGCCAGTCTGAAGATGGCACCCTTTGAGGCATTGTATGGGAGAAAGTGCAGAACGCCGTTGTACTGGAGTCAGACAGGTGAGAGTCAGTTGTTTGGGACAGACATCATCAAGGAGGCGAGAGAGCGGGTTCGGATCATCGGAGAGAACTTGAGAGTTGCTCGGTCCGGGCGAGAAAAGTTATGCGGACGGGAAGAGGAGAGATGTATCTTTCCAAGAGGGCGACTATGTGTACACGAAGGTGTCACCTATCAGAGGTTTGCGCAGGTTTAAGGTGAAGGGCAAGTTGTCTCCTCGCTATATCGGACCTTTCCAGATCTTGCAACGAGTGGGAGAGGTAGCATACCGACTTGAGTTGCCAGCGCAGCTTGCAGATGTGCATGATGTGTTCCATATCTCGCAGTTAAAGAGAGGTCTCAAGCCTCACGATAAGGAACCATTGCCTATGGATGGGTTGGATGTGAAGGAGGATCTCACCATCACTGAACGGCCTATCAAGATTCTGGACAGATTGACACGAGTTACAAGAAACCGGACTTTTATAATGTGCAAGGTGCAGTGGAGTAATCATGCAGAGGATGAGGCAACTTGGGAGAGAGAAGAGGAGTTGAAAGCAGAATATCCACATCTCTTTGATCCATCCGAATCTCGAGGACGAGATTCATCTTAAGGGGGGTAGGATTTGTAACACCCTAAATTCCAATTCCTGATTTTAATTAAAATTTGCTTAGCAACATTTTGATCTCGCTTAAGGAATATAAGGTTGTGTGCTTTTATAGGCATTTAATCATTTTTATTAATCAATTAATGAAATATAGGAGTTTACTGTTGCATACATGCTGGTGCATTGTTTTTGGTTGTTGGATTCAAATCTTGGTTTGAATTCAAGGATTGTTTGTAGTTTAATTGGTTTGGAAAAGATTTGGATTTGTAAATGAAAAAGAAAAAGGAAAAAAAAGAAAGCCAAACCGCAAACCGCAGCCGGCCCATTTCCCTTGGCAGCCCAGCGCGGCCCAGCAGGCGCGCCGCAGCCCCGCGCCGCGCCGCTCTCGCCGACGGGGCGGGTCCCGCCCCTGTCGGCGTCTCCCTCCCCGCGCCTCCGCCGTCTCCGGCTCGGCCTCGGGTCCGAGTCCGACCCCGACGCGCCGCCGCCGCGGGGGCCGCATGTCGGCGTCCCCGCCACCGCCTATTTATAGCGCCGCCACCCCCGTGCCGCGCTCACCGCAATCCCCGAGCCCCCCGTGCGCCGATGCCCTAACCCTAGCGCTCGCGCCGCCGCCGCCTCCTCGGTCCGCGCCGCCGCTTCAAGCCCGCGCCGTCGGCCGCCGCCTCGCCGAATCGGGTGGAGCGCGTCCGGAGCTTCGCATCTAGGTGAGGAGCACCCGGCGCGCCGTCCGCTCGGGTTCCCGTGCGCCGCAGCACCGGCTCGCCGTCGCCGGTCTTGCGCCGCCGCCGCGTAGCGCCGTGCGCCGTCGTCCCCCGCCGTCGGCGCCCCGTGAGGCCCCGGTCGAGTTCGCACGCGCGCGCCTCTTCGTCTCGGTGCAAATCCCGCGGCAAATGGTGCACCCCGGTGCCGTTTTGAGTTCGCGCCGCCGCGCGCGCGCCGCGCCTCGCTCGCCGCCGGCGATGCCCGCCGCTCCCGCGCGTGCGCAACACCGTGGCCGCCAGATCGCAACCCGACGCCTCAGATCGCGCCGCGCCGCCGGTCAAACCGGCGTGTACCGGTCAACCGCGTCTGACCCGCCGCGCCAAGCCCTGGCCACCCGATCTGGATCCGAGGGATCAGATCTGCTCCCTTTTCTCCAGCCGCGCGCTTTTGCAAATAAAACCCCGAGTTTTCTCCGTTTCACAAAAATATCCTTCCACCTTATAAAACTCTCGCGATTTAGTCCTGTTTTCTTCTGTTTTAACCCGAAGCCCTAAAATTCTTTACAAATAAGTCCTAAAACTTGTTTTATTCATAACTTCGTCGTTTTAGCTCCGTTTTTAGCGTTCTTTATATCCACGCGATCGTCTCGACGAGTAGAATAGTTTTCTGTCGCTTTTGTTACTGTTTGAGATGATTGGTGTACTGTTTCTTATTTATTTCCATTGCTTGCTTGTATGTGATGTGTGGAGCGTAGCGTACGAGCAATTCGGGGACTTCGCTGCTGTTGAAGAGTATCAAGACCCTGAGCAGTTTCCGGTGCTGGTAGAAGGCAAGTCCTTGCTGCATTCCCGTTAAATTCCTATTACAACATGCATTTTAATTACACCGCTGTTTACTTTTGCTATGCATTAAATTGATGGGTCCTATTGCTAAGGTTCGACTAGCTTTGTTATCCCATGCCTTGATCAACCGGGTTTATTTTATGTTGGGTAGCACTTGCTAGCGCTTTAATTGGTTTTGGGATGGTTTAATGAACATTTGTTAATATGGCTTTATTTATGTTATCATTTCATGTAATGCAAGAACACTTTACTTTGTTAATCGGAACATGGAGAACCACCCAGGAAAACAGTACTACCACAAGACATATGGCTCTGTCTTGGCTTATTAATTAGTGAACTAGATGTTAGGTATGCTTTACCTGATAAGGGTTGGGGGCTGGCGGGTAGTGACGTATGGACCCGCTCGGGGCGCGGTGTGGGCTTAGCTAAGACACGGTACTCGTCCGGGAGCTTTATACGTTGCCCCGACCGGAGTAACCTAGCGGGCAGCCTTCATCTGGGGATCTTTGTAACGGCCTCGTAGCGTCCCTATGCAATCACACCTCGGAAGTGTGGTATGGTGCCTTGCAAACACCGCATGGTTGGGTCCAAAACTCTTTTGGGTTTTTACGCGACTTGTGGGTAAAGATGTACAACCTCTGCAGAGTGTAAAACTAACTAGTTAGCCGTGCTCACGGTCAAGAGCGGCCTGGACCCTCACATGATTAATTCTATGGAAGATGGAACTTTTAAACTTGTGCATTACATTTTATGGATCTGTTGCATTTTATTATCTGGGTTTGGTATATACTTATACTTGCTAGTAACAATTGCTTAATAAAACTTGACCAACTAAAATGCTGACTTGCTTATGAGCCAACGACTTCCACCATAAAGCCTTGCATGTTGTTATAGAACTTTTCTCTTGCTGAGTACGACATGTGCTCACGCTTGTTGTTTATGTATTGCATCTACACTACCCGCCGTTCCTGCTCGGATGGACGTTTTGAAGACTACAATGATGAGTTTGATGGGTTCTAGGCGTCCGTTCTCCAGTCAGCTGCCTGTGGAGGACTTCTACGTGTGTTTCTTTTCCGCTGTTAGCTACTCGAACGATTGTTTAGTTGAGACATTCGGTCATGTAATAACTGTTTAATACTCTCTTTACGCTTTTACATTGTGTTTTGGTATTCACTGCGTCGATGCATGTGTGTAACTTGATCCTGGCGCACATGTATTCTTGCATTCGGGTTTGTCCTTAAATCCGGGTGTGACAGTGTCATAGGTTCAAAAAGATTATGCAGAGGGGGAAAGCCACTTGCCTTCCTCTACAAGCTGGGTGAAATCCTCCTCGAAAACGGGTTCTTCGGATCACTTCCGACAGGGAGCTCAGACGAAACAGGCACGATATCTACGAGTCAAACATGGATAACAATCAATAAACAAAACAGTATACCAAACAGTAACAAAACTGGTAAATTTACTGTTTAAAAGATTCTACTCGTCGAGACGATCATTTCGGTATAAAGAACGCTAAAAACGGAGTTAAAATGAGAAAGATATGATTAAAACAGTTTGCAGGGGCCTATTTGCAAGAATACTATGTTTACGGAGTTGTTTATAGATAAAATCAGGGGCTAAACATTTTTATAAATTAAATCAGAGGGTCTAGGTGCAAAAAGGAGTGAAAAGGGGCCTAAAACAAAATTAAACAGGGTAGACAGGGGTTAGATTGCAAAAATCAGGACCTAACCGTGAATATTCTTAAAGGTGGAAGGACCGGCTTGCTAATATTTGAAAACTCAGGGGCTCTTAACCAAATCCGCCACTCAGCACCGTGGATCTTAGATCCAACGGCGGATGGCGCGCGCGCGCACCGTGGACCGGCCGTGGGCGCGGTCCATGGGTCCACCGTGGACCGGCCACTTAAAATCGAAGGGGTACGCGCCCCGACCGTCCATCGCGGATCGCACGGTCCTCGGACGCGTGCGAGCGCGCGCGCGGCGGCGGCGCCGCCGGAGGGCGGCGGCGCGCGGCGGGGGCTCGCCGGCGTGAGCCCTCTACGGTGCTCCGGGCCACTACTTTAACTACGGGTCGGCGCAAAATGATGCGGGGGAGCTTGCGCACATGCTCGTGGGATCTACGGGCGCGATTGGGCCTCACCGCGCGGCCGGCACCGTGAGGGGGCGGCGCGGCCGCTCCGGCGAGCCCGCGGGGGAAGCCACCGGGCGCGAAAAGGAGGGAAGCGGGTAGGGAAATTTGCTTACCACGCACGGGGGGATGGTGACGGGCCAACGGGTGGAGAGGAGGCGGCAGGCGGGAGGCTTGGCGACGGCGGCGGCTCGGGCGGCGCTCCGGTGAGCTCGGGCGCGGCGCCACGGGTGTCGAGGACGAAAACCTGCGGGCACACGTGCTTGTCAAGCCCTTCACCGGCGGCGACGAATCGACGGCGGCGGCGGGAAGCCCGAGGCGGCGGCGCGGCGGGGTGGGGTTCGGTGGCGCGCGTGTGTGCGTTGCAGAGGCAAAGGGGGACACAGGGGTGCGTGCGCGAGCTTATAAAGGCCTGAGGATGGAAGGCGAGGCGGGTAGGGGACGGGGCGGCGGCGGCTTGCCATTGATGGCCGGCGGGCCGTCCGGGCTTAAAGATGGCAAGGGAAACGGCCGTGGGTTTTGGGTGGGGAGTAATTGCCTTAATTGGCATGCTCACAGAGAAGAGAAAGGAAGGGGAGAAGGCGGGGGGCAAGGCGGATTCGGCGGGCATGCGGCGGCGGCCGGCGGGCGCGGGGAAGAAGAAAGGAAGGGGGGAAAGGGGGGCGACGGGTGGGACCCACCGTCGGCGCCTCGGTGAAGAAGAAAGGGGAAGGGGAGAGAGCGGTGGGCGGCGGGGGGAGGCGGGGCCGGGCCGCACAGGCGAAAGGGTCCGGTCTTGGCTTTGTTTTTTTTCTTTTTCTTTTTTTTCAAACTTCATTTTCAAATCCTTTTTCAACTCAAATTCAAATCAAACTTTTTCAAACTTTTCTCAAGAATTTTATAGACTTTTTTTTAGAGACCACACAAGCAACCAAAAACCATGCAAGCCAAATGATGATGCACATACACTTGTTGTTTCTAAGTTTATTAAATTATCTTTGATATTTTTAGAGCTCAATTTAAATAGAAATTTAATCTCCTTAAATCCCTAAGACAAATTTAAGTTGCTAAGTAAATTTTAGTGATGGAATTTTAGGGTGTCACAGAGGCGCAGGCCGGAAGCTCGCTGGCCAGCCGCCTGCGCGCCCTTGGCGGCCATGTCACCGAACGGATGCGCCGGGCGCTGCATCTTGGCGTCCAGAAGGCCCTCGGAGTGGTACAGTCCCAATACGAGGTCAACTTCGAGGCGCTAGTGTTGACGCGAAAAGTGCACTCAACGCCAAACACACAGCGAGCCGAACAAAGCTGGCTTCACACGCGCAGAGAGCGAAAGACATGCCAGTCAATTTTTCCTGAAAATTAACAAAAGATAAAGCAGTTAAATACCAAAGCTTGGAACTTGCCGGGTGGTACCAGACAGTTCCATATTTACGGCTAAGAAGCCAAATAAGATGACATATAGCTATAAAGAGCTATCTGCCAACGAACTACAACCATTCGGGAAACCGCAATGGGATAAAGGTAACACTGCCGAATGGATGACGTGAGCATGATGGCGATCGGTCTTTGTTTGGACAAGGATGCACATACACGAAGTCATAACCGATCCCCACAAAGATTAACATTAAATAAACGAATAAAGTAAAGCACGGACATGATCATGTATTAAACAAGTATGCATAGATCCAAAGCACTAGTCTACCGCATGTCTAGCTACTTTAAAACCCGTCGAGTACGATATCAAGCAAATCTATCCACCGCATGATACAACTTGCATGAAAAACCGTACCACTTTCCACAAATAGATCTATCCACCGCATGATACAATCTAAATATGGAAAGCTAAAAGCATACATCGTTCAAAGCATGAATAACGCACGTGTTCTACTCGTGGAGAAACATAACCGAATACGGTGAGCAGTAGGTCGGGGTCCATGAAGAAGGAACAAACATTACCAAGTGAATAAATCTATCAGATTGATTTGGGAATCTAATCCACCGGATGACTAGCTCCAAAGCAACCCAAAAACACGCATCTACCGCATGATACCGGTTCTTTCAAGATTTATACGAACATTAGCAAGCTTGAACCCGCAACACGTAACAACCTAGATCGATTCGGTTTCGGCTATCGGAAAGCACAAGATCCACGTATTAAAATATGAAATCTACTCGAACAAGGATCATAAAAGAGATAGAGCCGATCCAAACCCATCTAGATTGGGCAAAGGTGTGTTACATGAATTAAAACATAAAGTAAAACTCAAGATAACACGGGGTAACTTAATGAATCTATCGGATCTTGCCAAAATCCAACAGAGCGGAGATAACTAGCTTCAAGCTAGATCTTAGCCCACCGCATGGCTCATGATCTAACAAGAAACCTTCTTGAACCAAGCTTGAATCTACCGCATGACACGAAGCATGGTAACAAGACTACTTGCATCAGATTTAAATCCACCGCATGATACTAGACTTGATACAAGGTTGCCGGTACTCACGGAGGTCGACGGATCGATTGGCCCTCTCGAAGAACTCGACGACACGACAAGGACTCTAGAGTTTGGCGTAAGGCCGGTGTGTATTGAAGAATGATTGTGTTTTTTACATACATTCAGGGGTCATATTTATACCCTGTTGAGTACAACTTCGAATGTATTCGTTGCCTAACTTATCTCTAAGCTCGATCGCCTATCCATCCATTCGTCTCCCCTGATTGAACCACGTCACCATCCAATCCCGCAAAATCAGCTCTACTGTTCCTTTGCCGAACCGGAGCAAATAGCCGACCGCAGATCTCTTTGCCGAATATCTCTAAAAATATCCTTCCTTCCACCAGACGGACTCTTTATCGAATCGGACCCACAAGTCAGACTCCTTACCAAATTTTCGTGTTAACACATGCCCCTTCAATTGTGGGATAAAAGTAATTTTGTTCCACAATTGACTCCAGCCACGAATACCTCGAATCGAATCTGTCAACACCTGTTCTTCGCAATCCGCCGGAATCTTCATCCAGATCCAACCCTAGATCCCCTTGTTCCGAGCTCAAACCTCCAATGGCAGCTCAGAACCAAGATGCTCAGGTAAATTCATCCCCCGCAAGCCTCGTTCGGCATTTAGGTTTTCGATTTTACCTGAGATTTCCTTTTCCGCTTTTCTTCCAGGAGCCTTCTACTGCGCTTTTGATTCGTACCGAGGCCAATTCGAGATCTTATTATCTCGGTCCTGTGGGGAACTCTGATCCCCGAAATTTCATCGCAGCTAAATCTCAAAGAATCCCCTTCAAAGCAGCTCTGTCCCCACCGCCTCAGTGGCAAGACGCTTTCAAGAACTGGCCTTTACCTCCAATTGCAGGCTGGAAAACTTGGTATCGTAGGATTCTTGCAGACAAGAGTGGATTGACCAACCTAGATGCCCTCCGTATCGCCCAGTGCTTAGAGTTATCCGTGGCTGAGACCCCCAAGAACGAAGACCTCCAGATAGCCGCCTGCCGCTTCTGGTCAAATGGCGTCAACGCCTTCCTTTTTGGGCATGGCCCAATGTCTCCAACTTTGGCCGATGTATATATGATCACCGGCCTTGACATCACAGGGTCTATCCAGCCCTGGAACTTCAAAGGTTCTTCACGCCAGACAGGGGTAAAGCCAGGGAACGGATACAAGAATTACATCTTGAAGCATATGAAAGACAATCCCCTTGGTGATGTTGAATACAGAGCCTTTCTGAATATGTGGCTGTGCAGATTTGTTTTCTGTGGCAAAGCCAACGAGCCTACCTTGAATCATATTGCAATGGCATCTCATTTGGCCAGTGGCAACCGCCTCCCCCTTGGAAAATTCTTCCTCGGCAGTGTATACCACATGCTTCACCAAACTGTTACTCAGATGTATACCAGCCAGAGGATAACATGTGTCAACGGCCCTTGGTGGTTTGTTCAAATGTGGTTGCAGCTCCACATGCATCAGATTATTGGTGTCGACTTGAACTCCAGGTTCTTCCCCTTGTCCAATCACCCTGAAGGAGAGCCTCAAGCTACCAGAGGATGCCAGAATTACGGAGAAGCGGCTTCAACTGTTCTTGTTCAGCAGGACATCAGCCAGCTTTTCGAGCTATTCTTCAAGGGTTTCCCCAATCCTTTCTGGCTTCCTTATCTGGACAATGACACCTTGACTTTCCCTGTTGAATTTTCCTTTGAGCCCGGCCGTCAAGATGGGAGATTCTTAGAGATCCTCAACATCATAATCCGCCCATGCATCTTTTGGGAGTGAGTTTAATGGAGGAAGGCTGAATGTTAGCACTTATGAATATTATCAGCCCAATGTAATGGCCAGGCAAATTGGATGTGGACGGAGATGCCCCCAAGGCTATTTCGCATGAATTCCTCAAGCCTAGGGAGGAAATCAAAGAGAGTATGCACGGCGGTAGGGTCTTCCAATATGTGTGTAGTCCTACTCGTCTACACTGTCCTTTCATGCCCACAACCATAGCTCATCCCACCTTTAACTCCTGGTGGCAAGAATTCCATGATCACATCTTCGGTGAGCCCTTTGTCCACGTGTTCCGTGCGAGTTGATGCCTGATTTTCTGCCAACTTCAGAGGTAATACAATGAACCTTTGGATCAGACATGTCCTCTTTATTCATGATTCTGACCTTCATCATCTTGTCCACAGAACATGGTGCCTGCCCGTCGAGCCAGGGATATTGCTTACAATGCTGAAGGCCCAATCTCAGCACTGGGATTCAAATCCACAACCCTGGCTCAACTAATGGCCAGGTATGCCACAACAGACCCCAGCCTCTCTAGCCTTGCTGCTGACAGGAGGCAAGGGCTGCATCTGATTGCTCCTCCAAATGCCAAGAGGAGAAGAAGTGTCAAGAAAGTGCTTGTTGAGGTAGAATCCTTTACCCTCTTGATTACAAGATTACTCTGTTCTTGATGAATCATATCGTTGTGCATTTTCAGACCAGAGCCCAGCAGTCTTCAGAACCAGTACCTGCCAATGCCCCATCCACTGGTATGACCTTTACTGTCTTTTTCTTAAGGATGAACACTGGCATTTACCCTTTCAATTTGACATTTGCAGAAGAATCAATGGAAGAGCAGCTTGTAAATGTCCCAGTGGTCCAGCAAGCAAGTCCATCCGGGGTTGAATTACCTATCCTAGTGGAGATCTCATCTTCATCACCTTCTGCAGAAGCGATAAATTCTCCAGAGGTGAATCTCCCACTCCAGCCGGAACCATCAAGTCCTCCAAGGGCACAATCACCTGTTGGTCATGTAGAAACAACAAACCTAACAGAGGTAGTCCCTACTCCTCATCAGCCAGAAGCCCACGAGCTACCAACATCTGCATCAACACCCCCCAGCTCGGAAGCTTCAGCTCTACCTGGAACACCTCCTTCACCTGTGATTGCCCCTGCTCAAGAAACCAGCCATGAGGTATCCATCTGCGCTTAACTCTGCTACCTCCACGTTTAGCACTCTTAACTCGGCAATACTGCTTCTCAAGATCAAGCTCCATTATTATCAAGCCAGCCGTCAGAGAGCAATCCAGCTGCCGAGGTGATGGAAAGAGCATACCAGCCTCTGTCAGATGAAGTGTTATCAACGCTTAAAGAAATTGTTGCCTGGCTAGAAAGGGATGCACAAGATCAGTTCAAAGATCTTGATCACTTCGAGGAGATGTTTGAATCCATCAGCCAAGAACTTCCTGAGGACATCAGAACTTCTCTATCATCTGTTTATGGCTTAGACACCCTTTATGCGCCTATAAAGCATGCCTTGAGGAAATTGCGCTCCCGCCCGGCTATTGAAAAGAAGAAAGCCGATGCTGAACATGCCATGACCGGGGCACAAACCCGAGCAGCGAGCCACAAGGATACATTGGCTAACTGCGGAGCTTCTTATGATGCGAAAATTGCCGGGAAAGCTGCTCTAGAAGCCGAGGGCGAGAAGCTTTGTCGGCGGAGATAGAGGCCGACAAGGAGAAAATAGCCGAGCTCCCTGGATTGATAGAAAAGACCCAAGCGGAAGCCAAATCGGCTATCACCAAGATAGAGCAATGCGATGCGAACTCACCGACTTGTACGGTACTCAAAAAGATTGCCAGGAGCTGCTGGACAATTTCCGTCTAACAACATCCAATGCTCGTGGTGTGATTGCGAAACATCTGAACATTTGAGTGCCCCTAGTGATGTATAACCGAATTGGTCGTTCTTGTAATATCTTCTTGCAATTTGTTTCCTTTCTTCTGCGCACCTTTAAATATAATGCTGAACGACCCATTCGGCAAAGAAACGCCAACTCCCGAATGGCACTTTGATTTTCTTTAGCCGAACCAATCAACTGAACACGGCTCAGCCTAGAACTCCAAGCGACCCGCCGGCGGGCTGGCCAAGGAAACCTTTCCACCTTCCGATTTTCTTGGGATATGCGCCACGATCCAAAGCCACGACTCGAAGCCACGATTCATCCTGCCCGGCCTATAAATGCAACCATAGGTGCCCCTAGCTCTCCACCGGGCCTTCTAGCTCTCGAATCTTTGCCAATCTCAGCCCTTCTGCAAACAGTGCACATCCCAAACCATTATGGTGCGCTGCCTCAACCGCCGCCGCGCCTCCGACGAGGCAGAGGGGAGCAACGCCAACGCGCGCCGGAGGCAATGATCGTCGATTCCTCCTCTTCGATTCGACTTTTGATCTTCTTCTTGCCTTGACGATCATCCCCTCTTTTCAGATTGATCCAGTGGAATCCGTCTCCTGCGCCGGCCAATCAACCCCTCCCAGACGACTCCTCGGAGTCCGACGGCCACTCCCCGGTGCTGTACGGGGAAGAAGACGCTCTCCGCTTTAGGGAGGAGGGCCGGAGGCGTCCGGCGTGAGCTAGAGGACGTCTCCAAGAAGGCGGGCATAGCCGAGGCGGAATGGGGAGGACCGGCGCAAACGGTGGCCCGGAAGCCATCGACGGTACGGCTCTGAGATTAATTCTTGATCCAACCCGGCTTTTGATGCTAATCTTTTTCCTTTGCTTCTTGCAGCCCGCGATGCTGAGCTCAACCAGCTAAAGGCGCTGGTAGAGCAGCTGGCCGAGAAGGTGAACGCCCGTGGCGACACGCCGGCGGAGCGCCTTGTCGCGGTGGAGCACCGCGTCGACGAGGTGGCCACCCATGGCGTTCGTCTGGGCACCACCTTGGGCCTGGCTGCCATGGCGACGCACACGGATGTCGACTACTCTACCAGGCCGCGCGGCTTCCGGGCGGCGCGCGGAGGGACATCGACGAGATCGAGCTCATCTGGAGCGCCTCGATGGCCACGGCGACGCCATTGCCGAAATTACTCATCCCCAATCTGTGTTGAATAGGCTTTTCGACTAGATTGTACTAGGGATGTGTAAATATCGGCAATAGATGAAGAACTTTTGAATTCTGTGCTTGTTTTGTGACGACTCCCTTTGCATTTTGCATCTGCGAATTCTGTTTTCTTTGAATGCATTCGGGACTATCTTGAGCCGAACGCGCGAGAACAACTGCCCCTTGGCACAAAATCCACAGAGGATCCCGATTCGGCAATCCATAAACATTGTTCAAGAAAAAACCCTTCGCACTTGGGAGAAAACCCTGTCGTTTGGTATTCCAACAGTGTGTACTGGCCGGTCATCACTCCCAATGCACCCCCTTGGTCAATAAAATAGCCTGTCGGGATGCCCTGCAAATCCACTCGCGCACTCATCCATCATTTCTCATCTCCTCCCCTGTCCTTAGAGGAGAAAACCCCAAAGCCATGGACAAGGGCAAGCAACCCCAGGAGAGCAGCTCATCAAAGAAGCGCACGATTCGGAAGTGAGTTCTCACTTGATCTATTCCTCATTCTTCCGCATGATCTCGTGCTTCATGTTTTTTCTTGTCCTCTTCCAGCCTTGATTTGCTCCCCGAAGAAATCATCGGGACCGAAGATGTGCCTGAGTACATCTCCTCCGATTCCTCCCTCGAAGCAGAGGGTGCCACGCCTGAACAAAGGACCAACCATCAGCTACGCCGCCGCGTTCGGCATCTGGAGCACGGCCTTAGGGACATCACCGCCCGTTGCCAAGCCGAGCGCGAGCGTCGCATGGCTCTGGAAGCACTAGTAGGGGGTAAACACTTCTGACTCCTTCTTGACCTCGTGCTTGTACTTGGATTTCTTGCCCCTAACCTTGAATCCTCCGCTTCAGATGTCTCTGACAGGTACAACAACCTGAAGGCGGCCTGCGATAGCTTGGTGGAGGCCACCAACCATGGTCACCCCCATGCGTTCCAAGTTGTCGTCACGGTGGTCCTGGAGCAACTGAAGAGGGAGCAGCCGAAGAAGTAAAGAAAAGATCGAATCATACTTTCGCTTCTTCCTCCACGCCTTCTGCTTCCCACCTCCTCGGAGATCTGACCACCAGGGTTGTTCGATGTAGTCCTGCAAGAAGCAGTTGTAATGTAGTTTTTGTGCTAAGGGCAATGCATCTAGGCACTGGCCATTCTCTTCTGTTCGAGGATTTTTTGTTCTGAAGGCGGCCTCATTCTTGAGCGCGGCTATCTCGTGCCAGATGTGTGTAATCATCGATCGATCTCAATGCTAGGATAATATTTCTTCAGATATCTTCCATTTATTGCCGCGGAAAATTCTTCTCCTAGCAAAATTTTCAATATATATGCATTACCAGGGACGCACCTGACCACACGAAAAGGTCCTTCCCAGTTAGGGGACCATTTGCCGAATTCACTATATTTAGTTCCAATCGGCAATAACGCTTTCCATACTAGATCGCCTTCTGCAAATTGCCTTACTTTTACCTTTTTGTTGTAGTACTTGGCAACTCGCAGCTTGTTCTTCTCGATGTTTTCCAGGGCCCTAAGATGGATCATATGTAAATCCTCTAGCTCATCCATCATTAGGCCACTGTAATCCTTGGAGCTTAACTCATTTTGCAGCACCACTCTCCTTGAATCCGATTGCATCTCCCAATGCAGGATTGTGTGATGCCCGTAAACCAACTCGTAAGGAGAAGTCTTTGTGGCTCCATGGGGGGCCATTCGGTAAGCCCACAGTGCTTCGCTGAGAACCGAATGCACCTTCTTGGCTTCTGATCGATCTTCTTTTGAATCAACTTGATCATGATCTTATTAGAAGCCTCTGCTTGACCATTAGCTTGGGCATAATAGGGAGAGGAATTAAACAATTTGATCCCCATGCTTTCGGCAAATTCTCTGAACTCCAGTGACACGAATTGTGCCCCTTGATCAGTGGTAATTGTCTGAGGGATCCCAAATCGATAGATGATGTGCTCCTTGACGAATTCAATCATGTTTTCTGACGTCACCTTCTTCAGTGGGATCGCCTCAACCCATTTAGTGAAATAATCTGAGGCCAAAAGCACGAACTTATGCCCCTTGCTAGACGGTGGATTAATTTGGCCAATCAAGTCTATACCCCATCCCCTGAATGGCCATGGCTTGATGATGGGATTCAATGCTGATGCAGGGACCCTTTGAATATTGCCAAACCTTTGGCAATCCTGACATCCCTTGTAATATTCAAAGCAGTCCTCTAATATCGCCGGCCAAAAGCATCCAGCTTGTCTAATAACCCACTTCATACGGTAGGCCGATTGGTGTGCTCCACATATCCCATCGTGCACTTCGCTCATCATGTTCTTAGCCTCTTCTAGACCCAGACATCGTAGTAATACCCCATCTAATGATTTATAGAATAAATTATCATCCAGAAGAACGAACTTAATGGCGTTGTACCTTAGCTTCCTGGAGAACTTTCGGGATGGATCCTTCAAGTAATCAACGATCTCTTTCCTCCAATCATCTTCTGCAAGACCTGCCCCTAGTGTACACACTCCTGCAGCAAACGCTTCTTGACTCTCTTTGTAACCAGAGGCGCTCTGAGCCAGCCTGTTTGCTTCCTCGTTATGTTCTCTAGGAATATGTTGTAGAGTTACCAATGGGAAGCTCTTCAAGATTTCCCTGCATTCTTCGTAGTAACTCCTCAGCGCTTCACTTTTGCACTCGTATTGGCCGTTCAATTGCTTGATTACCAACTCTGAATCCCCATAGATTTCAACTGAAACGGCCCCAGCTTCTCTCAAATATTGAAGCCCTCGAAGTAATGCCTCGTACTCAGCCTGGTTATTTGTGACAGTGGGTTGTATAGGAATGGCCAATTCAAACATCTCACCTTTGGGCGAAATCAGTAGGATCCCTACTCCCCCACCTTTACCACACGACGATCCATCAAAAAATAAAGCCCAAGGGGTAATTTCAAGCAGATCAATTGACGGATCACGATGTTCAGTTATAAAATCGGCAATGACCTGACCTTTGATGGCTTTTGCCGATTCGAACTTCAACTCAAACTCTGATAGAGCTAAAATCCACTTGCCAATCCTGCCGTTCAAAATTGGCATAGATAACATATGTTTTATCACATCAAACTTGGAATACACAGTGCATTCGGCATTCAACAGGTAGTGCCGAAACTTTGTACACGAGTAGTACACGCAAAGGCACAGTTTCTCTACAGCCGAATACCTGGTTTCAGGATCAAGTAGTTTTCGGCTAAGATAAGCTACTACCCGCTCCTTTCCTTCAAATTCTTGAATAAGGGCCGATCCAATGGTTTGGGTATCGGCCGTCACGTACAACTTGAAAGGCTTGTTTAGCTGAGGAGGAACCAACACCGGCGGCTCCTTCATGTACTGCTTGATCTCATCAAAAGCCTTTTGTTGTTCGTCGCCCCACGTGAACTTTTGATCTTTCTTCAGCTTCAGCAATGGAGAGAATGGCAACACCTTCTGTGATAAATTTGAAATGAACCTTCTCACGAAGTTGATCTTGCCGAGCAGTGATTGTAACTCCTTGAGGTTAGTTGGAGGAACAACTTCATCGATGGCCTTCATGCTCTTCTTGCCAACTTCAATTCCTCCTTCGTGGACCAGAAACCCCAAGAATTCTCCAGCTGATACTCCAAAAGCGCACTTGTTTGGATTCATCTTCAAACCGTGTTTCCGGGTGCACTCTAAGGTCTTCTTCACGTCTTCCAAATGGGTGTCATGACTTAGGGATTTGATCACCACGTCATCAATGTAGATCTCCACAATTTTGCCGATCAACTCATGAAAAATGTAATTCATGGCCCGTTGATAGGTTGCACCGGCATTTTTCAACCCAAATGTCATGACTATCCACTCGAACAGGCCTATATGACCAGGACATCTGAAGGCCGTCTTTGATATATCTTCTATCGCCATGAAGATCTGATTGTATCCCGCATTGCCATCCATGAAACTAATCACCTTGTGTCCGGCAGCAGCGTCAATCAACAAATCGGCAATAGGCATCGGGTATCCGTCCATCGGAGTAGCTCTGTTCAGGTCCCTGAAATCTATGCAAACCCTCATTTTTCCATTCTTCTTGTACACAGGGACGATGTTAGATATCCACTCCGCGTATCTGCATGGCCGAACGAAGTTTGCATCAAGTAATCTTTCAATTTCCTTCTTCACATCGGCCAATACCTCATCCTTGTAGATTTTCCGGGGTGGTTGCTTATATGGTTTGAAACCAGGCTTGATTGACAGCCGATGCTCGACGATGGAACGATCTAGTCCAGGCATCTCCAAATAATCCCAGGCGAAGCAATCCTTGTATTCTTTGAGAAGCTCAATCAAATTCCCCCTGAAGTCTGGTTGCAAATTTGCACTGATGAACGTCGGCCTTGGCTTATCGCCGCTCCCAATGTCAACTTCTTCCAGTTTATCAGCCGACATGAATCCTCGCCCTAATTTGCCATCAGTGCCATCTACGGGGTTCTCCATTAAAAATTGCTATAAGAGCCGATCGCTTGAATCGGTGCTGATCACCTGGGCCGACGGGTTCAACGGACCTTCTCCCCGCTCTTTCCCCGAGAAACAATCGATGCCTTGGTATTCCCGAAGGGCTGGTTCCATGTTGGCCACGCTCACGGAGTCGTCCGCGGGACGACCTCGATCTCATCGTCCACCCACTGGATAAGCTGTTGATGCATGGTGGATGGGACGCAACAGTTAGCATGAATCCAGTCCCGCCCAAGCAGCAGGCTGTAGGCTCCTTTGCCTTTTATGACAAAGAAGGTGGTGAGCAATGTCTTGGACCCGATCATCAAGTCCACGTGAGTGCATCCCTTGGTGTCTGAGGGGTTCCCGGCGAAATCATTCAAGATGATGCTTGTAGGCGTCAAATCGCCCGGGCCCATGCCAAGCTTCCTGAAGGTAGTGTACGGCATTACGTTGACTGCCGCCCCACCGTCGACGAACATCTTGGTCAATGGCTTGCCATTGACGTATCCCCTTAAGTACAATGGCCTCATATGACGATTCTTGGCCGGCTTATCGAAGATGGCCTGCTTGGCCAGCACCAGTTGCGCCATCATCCCCTCGGTCTGCTCATCATCGAAGGAAGTTTCCTCCTGCATAACCTGGTTAGCAGGAGCCATGAACTCGTTTGGCAGAAAGTATACCATGCATGTTGGAGCCGAACGCTTCGATCCCTCCGGTTGGTCTTTGGGGCGCCACACCCCGCCTCGTCCGGATCCCGTCCCCGCCTCATCTCGCGGTTCCTCAAGCGCTGGACCCGTCTCTTCTGGCTTCTCCTCAGGCCGGGCGGGCACCATTGCCCCTTCTGCCAGATGTAGTCATCTTCATCCTCTTCTTGATCAGCCCACCTGAGATCAGCTTGGCGCTTCCTGGGATGATCGATGACTTCAATTTTTTGGCACCGATCCCCATTGGGGTGGATCCTTCCAATTCTCTCGTGGACGGATCGGCGATTGGCAGTTTCCTGCCTGTATTCAACATACCTGTCACTGCATTCAGGACAGTTCTTCAACGTGGGTAGCTTTAAACCCTCATTCCAGCAATGGCTGAAGAAGGCGCATCCCCAGTGCGCGCGCTCCTGCTCGCGTGTGTACTGCTCCTGGTCCCTTCTGCGCGCCTCTTCTTCGGCTCTACGCTGCTCCTCCTCGTAGCACCGTTTCTGGTAGCGCTCTTTCTCTATCTGGCGCTGCCATTTGTTGAGGAGGATGCGCGATGTCACCCTGGGCTTAGCTCTGGATGATTCCCCAACTTCGATGTGACTCTTAAGAATGCGGGGGGCGTCACCTTGCACCTGTTCCAGAGTCACTTGGCGCTCTGGGTCCCTTTGCTCCACCTTGTCTAGACACAGGCCGAGGTCAAGACCTTGACTTTTCCCTTCTCCTCGGTACATTATCACATTAACGAAAAAGCCCACCATGTTCCGAGGAAAGGGGTGGCCATCCGGCTTCATTTTGTTGTCGAACTTGAGGTGACCCTCTCGGATGGCCTTACGGATCCTCATCCCGAAGACCACCGCAATCATTGATGGAGTGTGAATCCCCTGTCGTGGAAGCCACAGTAACGTTTTGCTTTAACTCCATCGGGCCGAAGCATGGAATGCCCCTCGGGCAGCTTGATTCGGCCTTCTTTCACTAAGAGCTCGAACAATTTATCAGCTTTTGTAATATCAAAGTCATAAGTGCCCTTGGTCTGCTTGACCCAGCGCTGATTCATTGTCAAAGGCTCCTTCCCCCACAAGATCTCTGCTGCGGCTACATCCAATTCATCGTCAGAGTCCTCGAACAGATCAGCCTTGTCCAAGAGCGGTTGTAGACGTCGGCGACGTCGTCTTCGCTTGCCAAATTTGGCGTCCTTCTTGAAGCCATACGCACGATTGCTCATCGGCGATAGCTTCGCGATAGGCGGCCCGGAGTTCTCAAATTCCATCCCAAACAACTTCTCGCGCACGGCCGGCAGCATCCCGGCGAAGGCCATGTCAGCCAGCTGGTCATCTGGCAAGTTAAGTGAGAAGCACATGCCCTTGACCTCCCTGAACCTCCGGAGAAACTCCAGTGGCGTCTCGCTATGCCTCTGCTTCATGGTCGCAAGGTCAATCAGCTTCTTCTCCGAGCTGCCGCTGAAATAATGAGCGTGGAATTTCCGCTCTAAGTCCTTCCATCTGGCAACTGATTCAGGGGGCAGGGACGAAAACCACTGAAACGCTGGACCTGTCAGTGATGCGGCGAAGTAGTGGACCCTGAATGTCTCCTCAGCCGAGCACTCCCCGAGCTGCATGAGGTAACAAGCGATATGCTCGACCGTGCTCGTGTCGTCTTGTCCTGAAAACTTAGTGAACTCCGTTGGCGGCTTCACCCTTGGCGGCAAGAGCACATTGTAGTACCATTCCGGGAACGGCGGCCTATAGGCGGGTCCTTGCATTTTTGGCTTGAGGCCGGGCCGATTTTGCATCAATTCGGCCATTTTCCGCGCCGGGCGTCGTCCTCCCCGCGCGCTGCCCGGCGCGCGTATCCTGGATGTGGGAAAGCATCAAACGCCCCGTAGTTTCCCACCTCATGATAGCCACCGTCGTACAAGTTTCTCTGCAGCCAGTTGGTCGCCGGAGCAATCCTCTGACCGGAAGTGAGCGGGGCGTCGGTCGAGCCGAATGCTACGTCCCCGTACGTGGGCTGGTACGGATTCGGTTGTTGCACAGGTTGACCTGTGCTGCCCTGCGGTGGTGGCTGGATTGGCTGTCCTAATGCCTGCAGTGGAGGCTGAACCGACAGTTGCTTCCCGGCGGCTCGTGGCGAGGCGGAAAGCTTGACTTCCGGCGCTTTGAGGAGGAGGCTGTTGTGGCTGGCTCCGTAACGGCGGTTGAGAACTTGACTCGCCCAGCTCCACGGTCTTCCCCTGGACGGGTGCCTTGCTGAACGCTTGTTCCATGCCAGGACCGAAGACGGCCACCATCATCTGCTGGAGCACACCGAGGAAAGCCTTGTTGTGCTTGCTAAGCATGTAATCTGCTGATTCCTGGAATACTCGCGCGCACTCCTCTTTTTCCTGCTGGGATGTGGTATCGCTCTCCCCCGGCAGCAATACCACCCGGGCATCTCGTTCTTCAGATACGGGACGCCGCTTCTATTCTTCTTGAACGACGAACGACACTTCGCCGAAACCGGTCCACGATGTCTTGGAGTTGCTGCCGCTGCTCTGGAGAAAGATCTTCAAGATGGACATCCATGAGGTCTGCGATTTCAGGCATCTTGAATCTATTCGGCTGTGGTCCCACTGGGCGTGCCAAAAAGTGTGTTGACGCGAAAAGTGCACTCAACGCCAAACACACAGCGAGCCGAACAAAGCTGGCTTCACACGCGCAGAGAGCGAAAGACGTGCCAGTCAATTTTTCCTGAAAATTAACAAAAGATAAAGCAGTTAAATACCAAAGCTTGGAACTTGCCGGGTGGTACCAGACAGTTCCATATTTACGGCTAAGAAGCCAAATAAGATGACATATAGCTATAGAGAGCTATCTGCCAACGAACTACAACCATTCGGGAAACCGCAATGGGGAAAAGGTAACACTGCCGAATGGATGACGTGAGCATGATGGCGATCGGTCTTTGTTTGGACAAGGATGCACATACACGAAGTCATGACCGATCCCCATAAAGATTAACATTAAATAAATGAATGAAGTAAAGCACGGACATAAACATGTATTAAACAAGTATGCATAGATCCAAAGCACTAGTCTACCGCATGTCTAGCTACTTTAAAACCCGTCGAGTACGATATCAAGCAAATCTATCCACCGCATGATACAACTTGCATGAAAAACCGTACCACTTTCCACAAATAGATCTATCCACCGCATGATACAATCTAAATATGGAAAGCTAAAAGCATACATCGTTCAAAGCATGAATAACGCACGTGTTCTACTCGTGGAGAAACATAACCGAATACGGCTGAATGTACCGATTCGAGGTCCATGAAGAAGGAACAAACATTACCAAGTGAATAAATCTATCAGATTGATTTGGGAATCTAATCCACCGGATGACTAGCTCCAAAGCAACCCAAAAACCTGCATCTACCGCATGATACCCGGTTCTTTCAAGATTTATACGAACATTAGCAAGCTTGAACCCGCAACACGTAACAACCTAGATCGATTCGGTTTCGGCTATCGGAAAGCACAAGATCCACGTATTAAAATATGAAATCTACTCGAACAAGGATCATAAAAGAGATAGAGCCGATCCAAACCCATCTAGATTGGGCAAAGGTGTGTTACATGAATTAAAACATAAAGCAAAACTCAAGATAACACGGGGTAACTTAATGAATCTATCGGATCTTGCCAAAATCCAACAGAGCCGATAACTAGCTTCAAGCTAGATCTTAGCCCACCGCATGGCTCATGATCTAACAAGAAACCTTCTTGAACCAAGCTTGAATCTACCGCATGACACGAAGCATGGTAACAAGACTACTTGCATCAGATCTAAATCCACCGCATGATACTAGACTTGATACAAGGTTGCCGGTACTCACGGAGGTCGACGGATCGATTGGCCCTCTCGAAGAACTCGACGACACGACAAGGACTCTAGGGTTTGGCGTAAGGCCGGTGTGTATTGAAGAATGATTGTGTTTTTTTACATACATTCAGGGGTCATATTTATACCCTGTTGAGTACAACTTCGAATGGATTCGTTGCCTAACTTATCTCTAAGCTCGATCGCCTATCCATCCATTCGTCTCCCCTGATTGAACCACGTCACCATCCAATCCCGCAAAATCAGCTCTACTGTTCCTTTGCCGAACCGGAGCAAATAGCCGACCGCAGATCTATTTGCCGAATATCTCTAAAAATATCCTTCCTTCCACCAGACGGACTCTTTATCGAATCGGACCCACAAGTCAGACTCCTTACCAAATTTTGGTGTTAACAGCTGGCGGAGGGTTACGTCGTCCCCGACGGTGTTGAGGACGAGGTGGCGATGGAGCGTGTGGACGCGCTCGCCGCCGACGCCGCTGGGACGCTCGCTGAGGCCTTCGAGGAGTTCCTCTTCCCGGATGCTGTTGACGCCGCCGCTCCTCCCACCTGAAGACAGCTGGGCGCTAGGACCGTTTTTTGTTTATGTATCAGTACGCTGGTCGTGCGGCCTTTGTAAATAAACAAGTTGTTTTTGCCATAAACATTTGTTGATGCGAAATGAAGTCTTTTGTTTACTACGCTTTTTGTTTCTCCTTCTTCCTGAGTAGATTATAGTTAGGGGAGTTCGATTTTCGCGGGTGGCCTGCTGGGTTGGAGGCGAGAGAGAAGGGTCGTATCCTCGCGGAGGCGTAGGCTATCTCTGGCTCGCGCGCTCCTTCCGCTAGGCTGCCTGCGCCCTGTTCGAATCGTTGCTCGGGGTCGAAGTAGAAAACAAACTTAGCGCGTGTGAGTTGTTTCGTTTTTGCGCGAAAATGGGACCATTTTTGGGGGGGGTGCCCCCCGTAGTAGCCCCCGAGGGTAACTTGGGTTTCAGAGGAAAGCCGAGTTTCCCTTTTCATTAGACTTATGGCGTTTACATAGTTGTCACCAACTGGGGCGTTGGTCATGTGATTTTTACAACAAAAATACTTGGAAATCCTAGCTAGGGGTAGAAGCGACGTAGCTGTTGGATGTTCCAAGCGTTGGTGAGCTCTTCACCGTCCTCGTTGGCCAGCTTGTACGTGCCGGGCTTGAGTACCTTCACCACGACGTAGGGTCCCTCCCATGGAGGCGATAGCTTGTGGCGTCCCCTATTGTCTTGGCGTAGCCTTAGGACCAAGTCCCCTTCGCTAAAGTCCAGCCGGCGTATCTTCCGTGCCTGGTAGCGCCTGAGGGACTGTTGATATCTCGCGGAGTGCATCAAGGCCACGAGGCGTGCCTCGTCCAGCTGGTCCAGCGAGTCCTCGCGGGCTCGCTGGTTGGCATCCTCGTCGTAGCCTCGAACCCTGGGCGATCCGTATTCTAAGTCCGTGGGGAGGACGGCCTCCGCGCCATGGACTAGGAAAAACAGGGTGAACCCGGTGGCTCTGCTCGGGGTGGTCCTTAGGCTCCACACGACCGCCGGTAACTCTTGGAGCCATTTCCGACCAGACTTGTTTAGCTGGTCAAAAATCTTAGGCTTAAGGCCTTGTAGGATCATGCCGTTGGCACGCTCTACTCGGCCGTTGGTCTGCGGGTGTGCCACAGCTGCCCAATCCACACGGATGTGGAACTTGTCGCAGAACTCCAAGAATTTCCTGCCCGTGAACTGGGACCCGTTGTCGGTGATAATGGAGTTTGGCACTCCAAAGCGGTGGACGATGTCGGTGAAGAACATCACCGCTTGCTCTACCCTGAGATTTGTGATGGGGCGCACCTCCACCCACTTGGAGAACTTATCGATCGCGACCAATAAGTGGGTGAAACCCCCGGGTGCCTTCCGCAGGGGCCCGATGATGTCCAGTCCCCACACAGCGAACGGCCATGTTATGGGGATGGTCTGCAGGACGTGAGCGGGAAGGTTGGACTTGCGGGCGTAAAACTGGCACCCCTCGCAGGTGCGTACGATCTCACTGGCGTCCGCGACCGCGGTAGGCCAGTAAAAGCCTTGGCGGAACGCATTGCCAACGAGGGTACGAGGCGCCGCATGATGGCCGCAGATCCCGGTGTGGATGTCCCACAGGAGCTCGCGCCCCTCGGGGATGGGCACGCACCGCTGCAAGATGCCGGAGGCGGCGCGCTTGTACAGCTCGCCGTCGACGAGGGCAAAGGACTTGGCCATCCTAGCGATGCGTCTGGCCGCGGCCCGGTCCGTGGGGAGTTCCCCTCGGGCCATCCAGGCCACATACTTGTCACGCCAGTCAGCCTTGACGGGGGCTGGCTCGATGTCCATCACATCAGCTCCATAGGCGCCATACCCCTCGAGGAGGGAGAGCACGTACGCCTCGTTCGAGGGGTCCTCATTCGTGGGTTCCGCACCCGCTGGATTCGAGGGAGCCCCCGAGGGTTCTGCGTGGTTCGAGGGGTGAGGCTCGAGGGCGACCGAGGGCTGAGCAATATCGCGGGCGAAAACGTTCGGGGGGACGGTGATCCGCCCGGACGCGATCTTGGCCAGCTCGTCCGCCTCCTTGTTGTATCGGCGGGGCACGTGATTGAGCTCGATGCCGTAGAATTTGTCTTCGAGGGCTCGCACAGCCTTGCAGTAGGCTTCCATCTTGTCGTCATGGCAGCTCGCGTTCTTCATGACTTGGTAAATTACGAGCTGCGAGTCCCCCTGCACGTCGAGACGCTTGACGCCTAACTCGATGGCAATCTTGAGGCCGCAAAGGAGGGCCTCGTACTCAGCCATGTTGTTCGAGGCGGGGAAGTGGAGGCGCACCGTGTACCGCATGTGCTCCCCGAGGGGTGACACAAAGAGTAGGCCCGCGCCCGCCCCTGTTTTCATCACCGAGCCGTCGAAGTACGCAGTCCGGCACTGCGCCTGGATGCTGCGGCGGTGGCGGTGCGTATCTCGTCCATTCGGCGACGAAATCCGCCGGGGATGCGAGACTTGATGGCCTTGCGCGGGCGTAGGCAAGCGTCTCTCCCATCGGCTCCACGGACCACTTGGCGATCCCGCCCGTCGCGTCGGGATTGCGGATGATCTCCCCCGCCGGGAAGGGAGGAGACCACCGTGACGGGGTGGGCCTCGAAGTAGTGGCGGAGCTTGCGCCGCGCGAGGACTACGCATACGGCGGCCTTCGGACTCGAGGGTAGCGCGTCTTGGTGTCAGACAAGACCTCGCTGATGTAGTAGGCGGCCGCCGGACCCGGCGGGCGTGCCCTTCCTCCGTGCGCTCCACCACGATCACGGCGCTGACCACCTGGGTGGTTGCGGCCACATAGAGCTGCAGGGGTTCGCCGTCCTTCGGCGGCGTGAGGATCGGGGCGTGCGTTAAGGACGCCTTCAGCTTGTCGAGCGCATCCTGGGCCTCGGCGGTCCAGGAGAAGCGCTCGTGCTTCTTGAGTAGGCGGTAAAGGGGCAGACCCTTTTCGCCGAGCCGCGAGATGAAGCGGCTCAAGGCAGCAAGGCACCCCAGCACCTTTTGCACCCCTTTGAGGTCCCGGATCGGGCCCATTCGTTCGAGGGCCGCAACCTTCTCAGGGTTGGCCTCGATTCCCCGTTGGGAGACGATGTATCCCAGGAGCATGCCTCATGGCACTCCAAAGACACACTTTTCGGGGTTTAATTTGCCCCCATTGGCCCGTAGGCAGCCGAACGCGATGCCAAGGTCGCCAACCAGGTCGTCCGCCTTCCTGATTTTCACGACGATGTCGTCCACATACGCCTCTACCGTTCGCCCGATGTGATCTCCGAAAACGTGTTGCATGCAGCGTTGATACGTCGCACATGCGTTTCGGAGGCCAAATAGCATCGTGACGTAGCAGAACATCCCGAACGGCGTGATGAACGAAGTCGCGAGCTGGTCAGACTCCTTCATCTTTATTTGATGATACCCGGAGTAGGCATCAAGGAAGCGAGAGCGACTCACACCCGGCCGTTGAGTCAACAATTTGATCAATTCGTGGCAAAGGAAAAGGAACTTTAGGACATGCTTTATTAAGACTAGTGTAGTCTATACACATCCGCCACTTCCCGTTCTTTTTCTTTACAAGTACAGGGTTTGCTAGCCACGTTGGGTGGAACACCTCCTTGATGAACCCGGCCTCGAGAAGCTTCCGCAGCTCTCCGTTCGATAGCCCGTCGCCGCTCCTCGTCGAAGCGGCGCGGCCGTTGTTGCACGGCGCGGGCGTGAGGCGGATGTCAAGGGAGTGCTCGGCGACCTCCCTCGGGATGCCTGGCATATCCGAGGGGCTCCACGCGAAGATGTCGGCGTTGGCGCGGAGGAAGTCGACGAGCACCACTTCCTATTTGGGATCGAGGGTGGAGCTGACCCTCAACGCCTTGCCCTCGGGGGCAGAAGGGTCGAGGGGGACCTCCTTGGTCTGCTTCGCGGCCTCGAAGGTGCCGGTGTGCTTGGCGGTGGAGTCGAGGTCCTTGTTGACCATCTTCTCCAAAATGGTCACCAGCGCTTCATCCATCGCCAGTGCTTCTGCGTGCTCCACGCACTCGACGTCGCAGTCGAATGCGTGCTCGATGGACGAGCCCACGGTGATGATACCGTTCGGTCCTGGCATCTTCATCTTCAAGTAGGTGTAGTTGGGGACCGCCATGAACTTAGCATAGCAGGGCCGCCCAAGTATGGCGTGGTAGGCGCCCTTGAACCCCACCACCTCGAAGGTGAGCGTTTCCTTGCGGAAATTCTTCGCGGTGCCGAACCAAACCGACAGATCGATCTGCCCGAGGGGCTGGACCTGCTTGCCGGGCGCGACGCCATGGAACGGCTTCGTGCTGGGATGCAGCTGGTCCAACCCGATCCCCAACAAGCGTAGCGTATGCGCGTAGAGGATGTTGAGGCTGCTGACTCCGTCCATCAAGACTTTTGAGAACCGCGCGTTCCCAATGATTGGGTCGACCACCAGCGGGTGCGGCCGGGTTGGGGATGCGGTTCGGATGGTCTTCCCGGCCGAAGGTGATGGCGTCCTCCGACCGGTTGAGGGAAGGAGGGAGGCGCCTTTTCGGCGGCGAGGACCTCGTGCCGCTCCCGCTTGCGGCCGGCGGGTCGACATGTCGACGGTGGGTCCCCCAAAGATGAGGAACACGTTCTCCACGGTGGGGGAAGCCGCCGGCGTCGCCATCTCCTCCGTCTTCCTTGGCTTCCGCCTCCTTCGCGGCGGAGCGGCCATAGAACTTCTTGAGCATATCGCATTGCTCAAGGGTGTGGTTCACTGGGGTCTTATGGTAGGGACACGGCTTTTTTAGCATGACATCGAGCACCCCGGGACCTCGAGGGGCCGGTCGAGGGCCCCGTCGAGCTGGGTCAACAGCAAGAGCCTCGGCATCACCGCCGTCGCGCCCCTGCTCGCGCGCCTCGCGGCGCGGCTTCTTTCCCTTCTTGCCCCCGCTTGTCCTTGCGGTGGGGCTCCCTGGACTTGCTGCCCTCCGCGGGCGTGCCATCCGAGCGCTTGCCTCTCTTGCCGTCGAAGATCGCCCCCACGGCCTCCTCTCCTGAGGCGAAGCTGGTGGCAATGTCGAACAGCTCGTTGGAGTCCGCGGGCGGGCTGCGCCCCAGCTCTCGCACGAGGTCCCGGCACGTGGTGCCCTCGAGGAAGGCATGCATGATCTCGGATTGCGCCACGCTGGGGAGCTCTGTACAGCGCTTGGAGAAGCGTCGTATGAAGTCCCGCAGCGATTCGCCGGGCTTCTGGGTACAGGAGCACAAGTCCCAGGAATTTCCAGGGCGCACGTACGTGCCCTGAAAGTTTCCCACGAACGTGCGGACCAGGTCGTCCCAGTTGTGGATCTGGCTGGCGGGCAGGTGCTCGAGCCACGTCCGGGCCGCATCGCGAGGTGCAGGGGCAAGTTGCGGATGATGACCTCGTCGCTGGTGGCCCCGCCCAGCTGGCACGCCAGGCGGTAGTCGTTGAGCCACACGCGGGGATCCATCTCCCCGTTGTACTTGACGATGGTCGAGGGTTGGCGGAAGCGTTGGGGGAAGGCCCCCGCACGGATCTCCCGGCTGAACACACGGGTCTCAGGGGGCTCCGGCGTCAGAGAGCGGTCTTCGTCGCTGTCGTAGCGTCCACCCCGTCGAGGGTGGTAGCCCACCGCTGCTCGCGCGTCCGCCTTGCTCGTGCGCCTGGCGTTGATGATGTTGTGGGCGTCACCGTCCAGCGTCCTGCGCGTGTCAAGGAGCCGCTCCTTGGCCGGCGCGCGTCCCGAGTTGGCGGGACGCCCCGCGGCTCGCTGCGTGGACCGAGGGTTCGCCCCCCGAGCGGCCCCCGTCTCCTCGCGCATCCCCCCGCCGGCGGATACGTGAGGTTGAGCTTTCGGCCGCCGGACGGCCGCTTGCTCGATGAGAGCCTGCACCTCGCGTTGCAGGTTCCGTGCCTCAGGGGTCGAGGGTGCCGGCATGGCCGCAGCAGCGTCGCGGCGGCAACGAGCTTTTGACTTGCCCGTGGAGGCGCGTCAGGGTTGTCGGCGTTGATGCGGTCGCGGGCCTGTCTGCAAAGCTCTTGCGCGCGTTCGCCGCGCGCGGAGGCTTCCCCAGCCATCGAGGCGCGGAGCAGCCGCACCGTTCGGTACTCTTCTGCAAGCTTGGCTTCGAGCTCACGGGCTTGGGCTAGCTGCGCGTCGGCATCGGCCCCAACAAGAGTACTCGGCCCCGCGGCCAGGCGCGGAGCGATCCCTGGAGCAGGCATGGCCTCCCCGTCGCCGGCGCCTACCGCGTCGGTGGCGTTGGCTGGGTTGTTGGCGATGACGACGTAGCACTCTCGCGCGGGGTCATAGCTCCCGTTGCTGGAGTCGTCGGAGCAGCCGAACCAGTAGTCCGTAGCGTCAAGGAAACGCCGAAACATGACTGGGTCCGGCACGCCAGAGAAGTCCCACTCCGCATATCCGTGGAGGTTAGCGGGTGGCGGCGCGTCAAGGGAGCCTAGGGGCGATTCGTCACCGGCTGAGGCACTGGGATCCCTGGCGACGAAGACGTGACGGCCAGGCGGAACCCTGCGCATCGTGGTGTTGACGTTGGCGTTGTAGGCCGTCGTGGCACCACGCAGCCCAATGGGAAAGCGCGGCCCGGAGACCGCGCGCTGTCCCGTTGGGGTGGCGGTTGCCGTGATGATGGGCGCGCTGCGCCGAGAGGCGGCGCGCTCGGCTCGCCGTCGCTCGGACCGTGCCTCGGCGCGAACGCCGACCGGAGCGGCGGTGGCGTCGTGGCGTTGACGGGCCCGCGCACCGCGCTTGCGGGCGTACGTGGCGTGGTGGTGCACGCAGCAGGGACCGGAGCGGACCCGGCCTGGCGCCGCGAGTGGAGCTCCTCTCGGTTGGTGAGGCGCATGAGGCAGCCGTTCCCCTTGGCCTAGAAGTTTAGGCCCTCGAACCGGATTTTGAACCCGGCGGGGAGGGGGGTCCGAGCGCCCCCATGCGATGCGCGTCTTTGCGCGGTACTCGGTGCGGATCACCATGGAGGGAGTTGATGGATTGACCTTAGGCGCTCGATTGCCCCACGGTGGGCGCCAACTGTCGGTGCGGAATGTGGTCCCGACACTAACCAGTAATAAAAGCCGAGGTCTATCCCTCAATGGTCGATGCTAAGCAACAAGAGACACGGAGTTTATCCTGGTTCCGGCCGAGGGGGCCGTACGTCCAGCAGTGGTGTGCTCAAGGCACTATATTGCTCAGCACCGAGGGGTGCCTGTAGTGGGGCTGCTACAAGCAAGGCGGGAGAGGAAGCTTGGCTTCCAAGTCCCTAGTGTAGTGGCTGAAGATGTTGTGGGAGAATTGGAGAGCAAGTGTGTGGTGTGGCTTGTCCCGTGTTGTGTTGGGTCGTGTCCTCTGTGTTCTGTTCGGTTCCCCCGCGGCAAGGGGGTTCGTCCTCCTTTTATAGACCATGGAGAGAGCGAATCACATGCGCGCCGCACTATTTAGCTACATGAGGGAGCGTGATGTGCTATGCTGTAGAGTAGGCGGCCGCCCGGGCGATCCTTGCAGCGATCTGGCCATCATGGCACATCTTGTACCCGAACAGTGGCGGCCTCGAGGGTAGAAGAGCGGTGGACGGCTGTGATGTCTTCTGATAGGCTCGAGGGAGTTGCTGACGTCGGTCCGTACGAGGCACAGCGGCAGGTAAGGCGGTGTCCCGTTCCCGCATGCTCCACAGTGCTGGAGTTGTTGCCACAGCGCCTGGCGTGCACCCGTACGCGCGGGGGCGGCAGCCATGCGTGCGGTGGCGGGGATGGCGTCCCACCGGCCTATCACCTCCACCTAACCCTGTAAGGTCACAAGAAAGCAAATCGAGGGTGCGGCCCGGCCCCCTTCAAGGGCTCGGCGCGTTAGCCGTCGCGAGTAGGCGGCGCGGCATCACGGGGCGGCACCGGCCACGCCGCACGCGTTCCCCCCACGGTGGCGGGGGATGGGATCCCTCCGGGGGAGTTGGTGCGGCGACACGGGCGCGAGCCCCGGGCGCATGATGGTGCCGCCCGCGCCGTTATCGGGGCATTAAATGCCCGTGCACGGGAGCGAGCGCACGCGTGTGGGGCGCCCTCGAGCGAGGCGGACCCCGTTTGAGGGCGGAGCGGACCCTCGAGCGAGGCGGAGCCTCGCTCGAGGGGGAGCGGGCCCTCGAGCGAGGTGGAGCCTGCTCGAGGGAAGCGCACCCCCTCGAACGGGACGGAGCCCGCCCGAGGGAGGTGCGCATCCTCGAGCGAGGCGAAGCCTGCTCGAGGGGATCTTCGAGTGGGCCGCCTTGGTGGGCCGTGTCCTGCATGGTTAGGCGAGGTGTGTTTGGCTTCGTTGCGTGTTTTAATTGGGGGTTTCCCAGTTGTTAAAGGGGACCCCTAGAGCTGTCCCCGGCAAGTACTATTGCTATCATTCTCGAAAACGTGCATCCTGCGTTCTTCAGCCCCTCTGGCATTCTCACGAAACAAAATGTTCCGAAAGGAGTGATGAAACTTGTCTTCTCTTCGTCCTCTTTGCGAACCCTGATCTGATGATACCCTTAGAACATATCCAGGAGCGAAAGCATCTCACTGTTGGCTGCATCATCCACGATTTCGTCTACCCTTTCCAAGGGAAAGCCGTCCTTCTTGCATGCCTTGTTCAAATCGGTGAAGTCCACACACATTCTCCATTTTCCATTTTTCTTCTTAACTGGCACAGTGTTGGCTAGCCAGACTGGGTACTTGACCTCTCTGATTACCTGGGCGTCCTGCAACCTTTGAACTTCTGCTTCCACTGCATTGACTTTTTCCTCGGACATTTTCCGAAGTTTCTGTTTCTTGGGTGGTATTTTGTCATCTGTTTCCAGGGCATGTTCGATTATATCTCTGTCAACACCTTGCAAGTCCTTAGCTGACCATGCGAAAACATCCTTGTTTCTATTCAGGAATCGTATGAGTTCGCCGTCCTCTTCGGCGCTGAGGTTCTCCCCTGTTATGACTGCTCTGTCGGGCATGTCATCCAAATACACTTTCTTTGTTTCATCTTCTGCGGCTATCTCATTTTTCTCTTTGTCCCGCTTAGGCTCTTCATTGGTTTCCTTCCTCTCATCACCGCTTTCGGTGGGTGTACACATTTGTTTGGCGGGCGTGTGGCCTTTTTCTATGTTCCCGGCCTCCTGCTGATTGCCGAACACCGTGATAACCCCTTTGGGCGCAGGCATCTTCATGCATAGGAACTGTTGTCTTATGACAGCATCAAACTTATTCATGAAACCTCTGCCGAAGATCGTGAGGTACGGGTGATATATGTCAACTACATCAAAAGTGAGGCTCTCCGTTCTGGCATTCTCAAGATCTCCGAAAGAAACTGGGAGTGATATTTTTCCCACCGGCTTGATGGGCTTTCCTCCGAACCCCTGCAATGGGTACTCTGGTGGATCCAACATGTGCTGGCTCAGATTCATTTTCTCGAATGTTTTCAGGAACAGGATATCCGCCGAACTCCCGTTGTCAACCAGGATTTTTCCTATGACCCACCCAGCAATATTGACTTCAATCACCATGGCGTCATTGTGAATCACGGATTTCAACCTGAAATCTTCTTCTGTAAAGGTGATTGGCACCTTCGTCCACTCCGGGCGAGCAGCTGGGCCATCATTGATGATGGTGTTGACAGATCTGAAGTAATTGTTTCTCTACTTCTTTGTTTCGAATTCCATAGCAGATTCGCCTGTGATTGGCATGATAGTCCCGAACGATGGCAATGCTTTGGAGTTCTGGGGTCCCGAACTTGACTGAGGTCTTGACGAACTTTCTGGAGGTGGTGGCAAGATTTCTCGAATGGGTTGCGGTTGCTGGATTGAATGAATCGCTTGCGAGTGAGGGAAAAATTGCTGCGATGGCTGCCATGCTTGCTGTGGTTGTGGAAATTCTTGAACCGGCGGTACGAGCTTGATCGTGGGTTCGCGAACCGCGGTTGCCGAAGTTCGGCCGAAATCGGCTTGGCATCGAGGATGCAATGCTCATCGGTGCTTTCTCTTGTTGGATTCTTGCCATGTTCTTCTTTGTCTCCGGGCACCCTTCGGTCTTGTGGCCTCTTCCATGATGCGGCGGTAGAAGTGATGATCTCTTGGGTTGTGGTTCGGGAGTCCCGGGGTTCCTCTTCCTCTCCCCCTTCCTCCGGGACCGAATCCTCCCCCCGGTGCTTGGCCTTCTTTGTCTTGTTGTGGCTGAGAGTTTCTAACATTGTTTACGTTTCGTGGATGCTGGGGTGGTGCCCGCCAGGTCATATCTCTGTTGCCCTGTCTTGCCTCGTTCCGTTCAGCTACCCTCTTGCGGTGGTCGTCATCAGACAGAATTGAATCTTCCAATTCTCGAAATAGTTCCTCAACTGTTTCGGGCTTCTTTCTCGTGAGATGGGAAGCTGTTGGCCCTGGGGTGAGACCTTTGATCAGTGCCTTGATCGTTGTCTTGTCATCAGCGTCGGGAATTTGAGACCTCTGTTGCATGAACCTTCTCACGAAGTTCCGCAGTGATTCTCTGTCCTTCTGCTTGCAGTTGTACAGATCTGAGGCTTCGGCTGTTGTGTCGTGGAACATCTGAAACGCTTGCATTAACTTTGTCTTGAGATTTACCCAGTTGTAGATCGAGTGTGGAGGCAGCAGTGAGTACCAATTCAGTACCGGTCCTTCGCAAGCTATGATGAAGGATTTGGCCAGTGCGACATCATCTCCTCCTGCCGAGTTCACAGCTGATTCGTATCTCATGAGAAACTGCCTGAAGTTTCCGAAGCCGTTGTATTTGGGAAGAGAGACAGGCTTGAACTTCGGCGGCCAAGGTGCTGTTTGCAGCCCTATTGATAGCGGCGATTTAGAATCCACGAAGTGTGAGACTCCGTTTCCCGCGAACAAGTTTTCTTTCGGGGATTCTCTTGCAGGTGCAGGGTTCTGACGCGGTGACTTCTGCCACAGGGAACTGTTCTCTTGTTCTTTCATTTCATCAATTTCTTTTTGCATTGCTTCTATATGCTCTTTTGCTTTGTTCAGCTGCTCTAGCTTTTCGGAGATTTTCCTCTTTGCTTGTAACTGAGCTGTGAACTTTTCCTTGTCTTTCTGCAGCTGCTGTATCTTTTGCTGAACCATGGCTAGCTCTCTGTCTATGGCATCATCATCATCATTGACATTCTCGAACTCCTGCTGCTCAGCGGGCTGTTCTTGGATGTGAGCTGTCTTTTCTTCTCTTGCCTTCATGAGGGCCTCGAGCTTTTCTCTTCGCTCTTGGTCTATTACGTTCGAGGATTCAGGAACAAACGAGGTTTCATTCCCTTGGGTGAGATGGCGATCGTCTCGGTTAGCCTGTGCTGGGACAGTCTTCTTGGACTTCTTCTGAGGTAGCATCGTGAGTTTCCTTTCGGCTGGAACACGGTGGGCGCCAATGTTGGGGGGTTACCCGAAAAATTCGGATGACTGCCCTAACACAAGTGAGAGTTCTTAACACGTTCAAGTACAAAGTGAGAGCGCAAAGAGACTTTGATTCCCTCTGCAAGTAGCACAAGTTCCAAAAAGTCTGAATCCGTTTACACGTGCCCTTGCGCCCCCTTTTATAGGGAGACGAAGGGACTTTTACATACCAATAACACCCTTAGTCTCAGAGAATATTCCTAGTGTGAACGCATACAGGATCATCTTTTTCATCTAACATATTTACAAATCTGCCACTAGTTCACACTCTAAACCCGGACTTTTTGGGACAACAACTTTGACTTTGCTTCTCTCCTGGTTCGTGAATGTCTTCGCGTGAAACTCCCGAACAGGGTCTTCAGCAGATTCCCGAGTTGGCCTTCGCTTCTCCGCTGGTTCGCGCATGTCCACGCGCCTGACTCCCGAACTCAGCCCTCAACAGATTCCCGAATCGGCCGTTCTCCGAAGTTCGGGCCATCGACAGTTCGAGATTCCGGGCTTCCGCATGTTCATGACTCCACTTCCTCGCCGAATCAAGATTCCCGAACCCTGCACATTCACGAATTCGAGGCTTCACAGGTTCCAGGCTTCCGAAAATCGTGAATTCCCTGCCCCTGAAAAACATGCTTCGAGAACTTTGTTAAACCCAACGTTTCGAGGGTGACGGGTTTTCCTGAATTCCCCAACAATTATGATGTACTTCAAATATATATGATGATAAAACATGTAATGGCAAAATAAATAATATTTTCACAATTTTTTCGAATAAGACGAATGGTCAAACGTGAAGCGCAGAAGTCAACAAGTGCAAATATTTTGAGACGGAGGGAGTACGTATGTGTGCTCTCCGAATCATGCTTTACGGCCGCCAATTCTGGCTTTTTCGCTTGTGCACATGCGGGTGCGTCCTGATATCAGGCAACTTTTCCTTTCGCTTTCCTATAAAAAAATATATGAGTATACTGTTATAAAACAACAGGAATTCCTATGCATACATAGGAAGGGGGACTAAAAGCCTTATTCCTTATCCGGTTGCTTGTAGACTCTTACCAAAACTCTAGAGGATTACCCCTATTAGTAATACATTGATATTCAGAAAATAAAGAGAAGCTCCGACTATATTGTCTCTTTGTCTACTTTGTACTTGTTCATGTGCTTGTCATGATGAGAGACACGAGAGGGAGAAGATGCAACCGTTGACGACGTATTTTACAACATATACATATATCCTTTCGCTTCGCGGTATAGAAGTGCTAATCCAAGTGTAACACTTGCTACTACTTATTATAAGCATGCTAATCGCGGAGATCGTGGCTGCCCGAAACGGCCAAAACAAAATGCATTGATCCTTGAGTAAATTGTGCTCATCATACAACAACTTGTAAGGTGGGTGCAAATTAGTCCAATAACTTGTAATATGCTCAATCTAATATAATAACTTGTCAAGTGGGTGCGAATTAGTCCAACAACTTATAAAATGATCAATCTCATACAATAACTTGATAGGTGGGTGCAAATTGGTATATGAACTTGTAAAATGCTTAACTTATTGCACACTTGATGTATCTGCAGTCTAAATATTATCACAAAGAATATATTTTCCAATATCGGACTAGAGTATACTTGCCTCAGAACAAGTTATTGTGCATTATTTGATAATTGATATTTGTGTTGTGATGGTAACAAAAATATTAAGGACTAGAAACTTCGATGTTATGTCTTTGTTATCAATTTTTATAAAAATTATTAAATTTTATTAGAAATATTTTTAATTTCATATTCAATAATATTTTCAAATTTGATTATATTATTTTTGTTCAGCTAGTAATAGAATATGGTAACTCGTACTAACCATTAATAATTTTAGAAGTTTGACATAAATATTTTTAAAGTCTCATGTACTAATTGAAAGATAAAATGAACTAAAATAATGAAAATGAACATGCTTCTCTGAAGTTGTTAAATACACGAGTAAAGGTGCAGAAGAAACAAAAGATCATATAGTGTCTTATGAACTTTAGTCACTCGGTAATCTAATGGCGTAATTTGAAATTTTGATTCAATTTAACTAATAAAAAATAAGTAATGTATATACATTTGATTCAAAATTATTAACTTTAATTAAAAAAACTATTAGTTGGAAGAAAATTTGAATGCTACCTTATTTATCTAATACATTATCATTTGTAAATTTGGACTATAGGTGCAACAATTTGCCAAGTTATTACATTGAACCAAGTATTTTACACAAGTTCTTGGATCAATATGCACATCCTTATAAAAATGTTATACTAATTTGATTATTTTACATGGTTTTGGACAAATATGCACCACCTGATAAGTTATCGTACTAAATTGAGCATTTTATAACTTGTTGGACTAATCCACACCCACATGACAAGTTATTATAGTAAATTGAGCATTTTACAACTTGTTGGACTAATCCGCACCCACCTGACAAGTTGTAGTATGGTGGGCGCAATTTACTCTTGATCCTTTGATCGTGTCTCAGCCCCGCCCGCGCCAGCCGTTTGATCATTCCACGATTTCCCATACTTTCCCCCCGTCCGCTCCTGTCGCCGGCGGCAGTGCTCGGCGGGCGACATGGAGATAAACTCCTGCCGGAAGTGGGGAGATCCGGCCGCCGGCCGGTGCGTTGGTGGTGGGTCAATGTGCCGCGTGGTACGGACGACGGACGGTGGGCCAGGCGCGGGGGCCGCCGGCCGGCCGGCAGTGCGCCGTGCGCCGGCCAACCTCCTCCGGTCCCTCGCGCTCTCACCCTGCCCAACCGCCGCGCTGCTGATCCGGAGAATCACCGTGGTCAGTCACGTCCGTCGTCCAACTCGGAACGGCGCGAATGGGAAGCGGTGACCACGGCTCGTGGCGTTGGTTGCCGCTTTCCGCCGCAATTCTCGCGCTTGTCTGGGCCGGAGTCGGGGCCGGAGTGGAGGGACCCGGGCGGGGGACCCGAACGGAACGGGGAAGCCGACGAAACCTGCGGCCACGCGCCCACGCCCCCGCGCGCCAAGTCCACATAACCGGCGCACCGCCAGGCCAGGCCGGTCGCCACCGCCCGCTGGTTTTTATTCCTCCGTCGCCGTTGAATGGGTTAGGTTCCCAGCTCCGCTCGATCGTCACGCTCACACCAGCCTGACGCCACCACCGTGCGCTCCGGAGTCCGGACACTGTACGTATACGTGGGGAGGGTAGATCGATGTGGTCGTATGGATGCTCGTACGTATGTCCGCCATGTCCAGATGAAATCAGAAAGACTTGCCTGAGACTATCCTGACAACTCAACGACATTTCAACAGTAAGCTGGTTCATTATACACAAGAAGGATAGACCTAACTAGGAGTAGCTTTGCATGCAGTACCATTCAACAAAGCAATGATCAGCTTTCCCTCTTTACCAACTTTTTCTTCTCAACAGAGCTATAGATAGATAGATGTCGTATGAAAGCAAGGCTTCCACAGCCACACACATAATCCTACATAATCACCGAATGAAAAATGTTTTGCGTTTCCCAGGATGATCTTCCCCGTTAGTTATGGCTCGAGGGCCTTTCAGAAAGCAGCAAAAGCTGCGTTGCTTTTTTGCGCTCCTTATGATGTCAACTCGTGTGCGTGTACGTTTGGCTGATCCGCTTTAGTTCCTTTCATGGACAAAACGTCTTTCGCGGAATCCACATCAGGGGGGAAAAATATAAGCACTCTTTCACTGTCGCGCGGTGGTCTTTTTGCCGGGCGAAAGGAGCGCAGCCCTGATGATGGCCGCAATATGGGGGCTCGTGTGTGTGATTGGGCATCAACGATCGGAACCGGCCGGCCAAGTGCTCGCCCTGCTGGCCGGCCGGCCGCTCCGGCCGTGTGCAAAAGCAAAGCCAAGAGGGGTCGCGTCGCGTCCGTGTCTAGTGACTGGTGCGCGTGTGTCTTTCTGCTGGGCGTATTGCTCCAAACTGTATACCGGCGCTGGTGTAGGTCGGCTAGCTGTGGTGACTCATGAGTGTGCTCGGCATCATGGTAATGTTTGCGTTTCGCTTCAGAATTTCTTGTCCTTCAGAAGTGTAAGGATGACCTCACATGTCCTTAATTCAAAGAAAAACATGTCATGATACAGAGAGGCCGGAAATTTCCTCCATGATCACCCCAGCAGTTTAGGAAAAGGAAAACCCTCTAGTTGAGATTAGGTGACGGATCGTACGCGTGTACCCACCCGTCTGAAGCTTTTGGTCAAATCTAGCAAAGATCTGCTCCACCAATCCGTCCCCCTGTGCGGCCGTACCGTTTGCTCCCCAACCTCCCGCCAGGACGGCCGCCTCCTGCGTAGGTTTGTTCTCCGCGTCGCTGGCCCACGCGCACGCACACACACCAACCTGATCGTGATCAACCACGACTGAGCCATACAGGAGCTCTTCTTTCCTTCTCCATCCTCCAATTTCTCAAATTTATAAGAAGGGATTAGAGGGAGCATATATCACTGGGCCAAAAATGATTTGTACTGACGGCTAAAAGGCATTTGTGCTGGCGGGCGCAACACCCGCCAGCAGTCTTGTGCAGCACAAATGGCTATCTTGTTGGCGAGTGCCCGCCCGCCACCCCTGAACCACAATGCTGGCGGGCGACATAAGCACAAGCCAGCCACTAACCCGTCCCTCGTCATCAAGTCGCAAGTCGCGCATTTTTTTGCGCAAAGTCGCGACGCAACACGGCTGCCGTGGTTCGAACCTGTGGTCTCCCCCTCGCGCGAAGCCTCCTCTACCACTACACCACACACTCTTATGCAATTTTGATTCTACTCATATTATACTACACCGAGTGTAAATCGGTTTTTTGAGGCACTAAACGGATTCAAATTAAAAACTTGTCAACTACAAATTTTCATAACTTTATGAGATCTACAACTTTCATGTTGGGTGTTTTTCCATTTGAGCTCATTTACGAAATTTGAATTTCAAATTTGGATTTCATTGACAATATGATTTCAAATAAAAAATTTGTAAACTATGAAGTTTCATAACTTCTGAGAAAACTTTCATGTTGAGAGTTTCTCCATTCGAGGCCGTTTGAAAAGTTCAAATTTTCAAATTTCAAAAATTCAGACGTACTTTACTTCAACAAAAGTAATTCAAATAAAAAATGGTTCAACTACAAAGTTCTATTGTCGGGGACAGCCCTAGGGGTCCCCTTTAACAACAGGGAAATCCCCACTTAAAACCCGCAACAAAGCCAAACACACTTCGCCTAACCATGCAGGATACGGCCCATGCCGCAGGGACCTCAACGGCCCACCAAGGCGGCCCTCTTGAAGATCCCCTCGAGCAGGCTTCGCCTCGCTCGAGGATGCGCGCCTCCCTCGGGCGGGCTCCGTCCCGTCCTAGGGGGTGCGCTTCCCTCGAGCGGGCTCCGCCTCGCTCGAGGGCCCGCTCCCCCTCGAGCGAGGCTCCGCCTCGCTCGAGGGTCCGTCCCGCCCTCGACCGGGGTCCGCCTCGCTCGAGGGCGCCCGCACGCGTGCGCCCTTGCCCCCGTATGCGGGCATTTAACACCCCGACACCGGCGGGACGGCGCCATCATGCGCCGGGGGCTTGCGCCCCGCGTCGTCGCCGCACCAACTCCCCAGGAGGGGAGCCCATCCCCATCCCCGTGGGGAGGGACCGTGCGGCGGGACCGGTGCCGGGCCCCGTGACGCGGTGCACCTCGCTCCGCATGCGGCTAACGCGCCGAGCCCTCGAAGGGGGCCGGCTGCACCCTCGATTTGCTTTCTTGTGACCTTACAGGGTTAGGTGGAGGCGCTAGGCCGGTGGGACGCCATCTCTGCTACTGTTACGGTATGGCTGCCGCCCCCGCGCGCGCGAGCGCATGCCAGACGCTGTAGCAACGACTCCGGCACTGTGGAACATATTGGAACGGGGCGCCGTTTTTCCTACTCTTGTACCCCGTACGGGCCAACGTCAGCAGCTCCCTCGAGCTTATCAGAAGACATCACCATCGTCCGCCGCCCTTCTACCCTCGAACCGCCACTGTTCGGGTACAAGATAGGCCATGATGGCCGGATCGCTGCAAGTATCGTCCGGACGGCCGCCCACTCTACAGCATAGCACGTCACGCCCCTCCACGTAGCTAAATAGCGCGGCGCGCATGTGATTCGCTCCCTCCTTGATCTATAAAAGGGGGACGAACCCTCCCTGCCGCGGGGAGAAGGAACACAGACACAACACAACAGGAGACAGGCTGCGTCGCGCACTTGCTCTCCAATTCTCCCACAACATCTTCAGCCACTACACCAGGGACTTGGAAGCCATGCTTCCTCTCCCGCCTTGCTTGTAGCAGCCCCACTACAGGCACCCCCGGTGCTAAGTAATATAGTGCCTTGAGCACACCACTGCTGGACGTACGGCCCCCCGGCCGGAACCAGGATAAAACTCTGTGTCTCTTGTTGCTTAGCATCGACCATTGAGGGATAGACCACGGCGTTTATTACTGGTTAGTGTCGGGACCACATTCCGCACCGTCACTATAACTTTTGAAGATGGACAACTTCTTTTTTGGTCATTTGCTCATCTGGAATAGTGGTAGCAACATTCTTCACAAATCTTATACACCTCTCATATTGTTTCTTCAAACTACATAAAAGATATAGATTTTGTGAACAAAATTACTACCACTTTGTCAAATGAAGCAACAACCCGAATAAAAATTGTACATATTGACAAGTTATAGAAGTATGGAACTTTGTAGTTTACAACTTTTTATTTACTGCTTTAAAAAGGGGTTGTTGATTTTGCAAAGGCATAGTGCTGGCGGGCGACATAAGGCACCCGCTAGTATTGTGCATTTGTGCTGACGGGTGACATAAGCGCCCGCCAGCATTGTGCCCCCACCACTATGTTGATGGGTGATAATTGCATGTGCCAGCAATTTATTGTTCATGTGTCAGCACAAATTGTTTTTTGCATAGTGTATACGGTTCAGGCCGGTAAGAGCAAGTACATTGGTACACGTCAGCAGTCTCATAGGTCGTCCCATGCAGTGCCACATAGGATTTTTGATGATGTGGAGGAGAGAGAGCAAGGAGGGAGAAAGAGGTCGTTGCCTCGCGAAACAACCACCTCATGAACAAAACAACTAACTCATGAGACAACTACACAACCATTGTGTGAGTTGTTGTTGCCATGCAAATCATAATATTCCCTTTTATGTGCACAAATTAAAAGATTATACAAATCCACCAGACGACTTACCAGACAACTTATTATATATATAGGTTGTTTGTTGAGTCGACCCAAAATTTCGTGTAAATGTATGGGACAGCTTATCATACTACTGCACCAATTTACTCAAGCTCCGATCGCCCCTGCCCCCGTCCCTGTAGGGAAACAAAAGTTGCACGCGTCAAGAAAAAAACGTTGGCTTTTACTGTAGTATGTCGATGATGGGAGAGATGGAGAGAAATTCTTGCTGGCCGCCGTCACTAACGGTGGACACCGTGGACTATCCCACCGTAGCGCGCCAGCACGCGCATCACGTCGTTCTTCTCAGCTAATGACTTCTCGTTCAGCTGATTATATAAAATAATAAAATCCCACCGCACTGAACGCTCATGACACCACTGAGGTCCACAAACTTAGCGCGGCGTGCGAACATCCGCTCCGTTTTTCCAAGTGTTTCCCGGCGGCTCTCGCAAGTTTTCTCCGTGGTCCGCGGAATTCTCAGCTCGAAACCACGCCGCCGTGTGGTGTCAGAATCTTCTTCCCGCACGACCGACCACGCCCTTGCATTGCAGTCCGGCGCGGCGTCGTCCACCCAGCCAAACCCCAAACGCCTCCCGTCACGTAAGGTTTACGCACGCCACCACGGGCGCGGCACGGCGCGCAGCCCCCCGTCGCGACGTCCGACGTGCACGTCCATCTCATCTCACGGAGCCCGGATTATTTACGCGCCGAATTGGGTGCGGGACCGTGCGTGCAAGCATACGGCGGCGGCGGACGCATGCACGCGTAGTTACGTACGTACGTACGTAGCCGCGTGACGGGGCGACACAAGCAATTTTGGCACCTTCCCTATTCTCTCCCTAAATTAAAAAAAAAATAGTCATACATAGGATGAAACCTTCTCCAGAAGATCCCTTACAACCCTCTTTTTTTCTCCATGGACTAAAAACCCCTCTCCATCCCCTCTACAAAGGGAGTCTCTCCTCCATCCCCTATCCGTGGGGCCCACTTGGAAACAGCCCTTCGCTTCACCCGCTCGGTCTCGCCTCGCCATCGAGCCGGCACATCGAGCCGCCGCCACTGGTCTCGCTTGCCCCCGCCCTGCCGGACTCGCCGGCCGACGGCCGTGGGCTAGCCGCCTCGCCCCCCCCCCTCCCCGCTCCTCCACCTCTTGCGCCAGCAACCCTAGCTTCCGTCAGCACCAGCAGCGCGGCATTGAGGCAGCGCCAGCGGCCACATCTCCGGTGAGCCGGCGCTGCGTGCCCGGAAATAATACTTTACTCGATTGGCCACGTGTGAGTCACCGCGGAGTCACCGCTGCTATGCGACTGCGAGTGTAACACCCTGTGTTTTTGCTTAGTGCCAAAGAGTGCTAACCTTCTTAATCAAGTCTCTAACCACCTTGGGTCAATCCTTAGTCAAACCCTAGCTCAAACCGTAGCTTTTCCCTTTGACCTTTCTTGTCTTTCCCGAACTTTTGGCGTGTTCTCCAAAATTTCTCTAAGCACTTCAAAATCTCCCAATGGGAAAGTTGTACAGTTTGTCGAGGCACACAACTTTCATGTTGGACGACATTGTTGATTTGGAGTGCAAATTGGGGAAAAAAATCAAGTCAACGCATGCGAGTACTATTCACCGAGGTCGAGTTTTCTGCCAAGTTCCTCTGCAGTTTATGCTAGATCTGTAGATCAAAACACCCTAGAGCTTTTGTAGGAGTGGTAGAGGGTAAGTTATTGAACAAGTTTCGTATTCAAACTTAGGAGCACTTCTGTTGCAAATTTTGGAGAAACCTGGAGTCAAACCGAGCCAAATGAAATTGATCTGGCTAGAGCGCGCGAACCGTGCAACGCCATGCCGCGCCGCGCCACGTCAGCCCCGCTGCCATACACGCGGGCGCGCACGTCGAAGCAGGCTCGCGACCGCCGGTCCAAGGCCGGGCTCCGCGAGCACCGTGTGCCTACGGGGCGTGACATGCCGCCCGCCCCCTGGGCCGGTGCCACACGGCCGCAGCGCACACGCCTGAGCGCGTGCCACCTTCCTCCATTGGTCGCCGGCCGCCGCACGTTGCCAACCGCCTCCGCGCCCTTGTCGACGCTCCTGTGGACACGAAACTCGGGCGAAGCCGCCTCGACGCGCCGCTTGGCCTATAAAAACCCCCTTCCTTCCCTTGCACGCGCCCGCGAGTAACCGGTCGCCACCGCCCGCCATTGGTGCCGTCGGTGAGCTTCTCGCTCCGCTTGTGCCCACGAACCACCAACGCTCCAGGCTCTTCCCTAGCCCCCACCTGAGCTCCCCCACGCACACATGGCCTACCTTTCCCCGCATTGCTCCGGAATCCGAGCCGCGACGGTCGTGCCGCCGCTGTCTCGCCGCCGGCCATCGTCGGGCGCTTCTCCGGTCAAACCACCGACGCAGATCGACTCCACGTGAGTCCAATCGACGTTCCCACCCATTTGTTTGCGTTCTTCAGCCGATCCTCGCTGCCGGCGAACCCGACTCCACCGTCGAGGGCATGGTTTGGAAGGTTTTTGTACTTGAGGGCCTTTCTGTTAGAACGGAAGGCATATGTGTGAAGCTTCAAACTTTTCTAGGGCTGCTGAGCAAATAGATTCTTAAGTCCTTTACCTTTTGGTCCGGTGACTTGTAATATTTATATAACATCACAGAAACATCCTAAAAATGCAAAACCAATTTTGTTGTACTCCTTGTTACTAGACCTACATCTTTTGCAAAGCTTATATATACTTTTGAGCTATAGTTTTTGCATGAAAAAGTGAAATGTATTTTACCTAGATTTATTGTACTGCCAAATCCACACATGTGTCATGAGCTGAGTTTTGGTTATGTTGTGAGTATTAGCATGTGTAGGCCCTGTGCAAAACTTTACACAAAGTTACTGAGTAATTTTTTATTATGATTTATCTTGTATTTATTCCTTTTCTACCTTAATGATTTTTGTAGCAAAACGTAAATAGATTTTTGATCTCTACTTCTGGGAATAGTCATATTACGCCTATATGCACCTTCATTGAATTAATCATGATTTTTTGACTGGCAGAAATATTTATTCCTGATTTATGCTTGTTTTTAACCCTAAATGTGGAGTTCAAGTTCTATAATAGCTATGGATGTGTTTGTTGGTTTCCTAGGTGACGAGGGCCCGGATTAGGGGCCCCCTTTGACGGTAAGATTATCCCACTTTAAGAGAACAAAACCATCATCCACAAGGTGAAGACTTCCGTCAGCTGACAAGCAGCTTGAGGATGGCCGCACCCTTGCTGACTACAACATCCAGAAGGAGAGCACTCTCCACCTGGCGTTGCGCCTCAGGGAAGGCATGCAGATCTTTGTCAAGACCCTGCACCGGCAAGGCACCCAATCTTCACTCGGGTAGCAGTCTCTCCGACGAGTCTCCGCCTCGCACGACATGTCTCCGCCTCGCACGACAAGTCTCCGCCTCGCACGACAAGTCTCCGTCTCGCATGACAAGTCTCCGCCTCGCACGACAAGTCCGGCTCCGACTAGCGCATGGGCCTAGACACACGGCTCAGGCGAGGCCACCGACGTGTGCGGGGAGGCGAATCCCCACGTCACGCGGGAACGACAGCTGACAGCCATGCAGGCGACCTGCCCCGGCAGGAGCCTTAATGCGAGCCTGACTAGCCGCGCAACCATCACGTCATCATCATCTTCCACTCTAACACACGCAAAGCTCAGCCCGAGGCACTCGAGCACCCTCTACGACGCGCGCGGGCCTAGACTTAGGCTCACGCGTGGCAAGTCAAGCAAGAACTCGGGCAGACTAAGGCAAGACCAAACTACTCGGGGCGAAGGCCAAGTGTCCCGGAGTGAACAGCTCGACCCGGCCACGCGGCGGCTTCCCCGACAAGACATCAAGACCAAGCTTCAATGCAGCCCGACAGACGACGACGTACGACGAGACGTACCAGTTGACAGGCATTGTAGCTCTTTTTTCCTTCCCTTTGTGCCCCTCCCCTTGTGACTATAAAAGGGGGAGGAGGGCAAACGTTGTAAGGGTTAGACCTTCATAGGACCGCATACCATCTCTTGGGACCTGGGAACGAACTCCCTCTCCCGACCAGCTTGTAACACCTACTATGAGCACACTTGACTCAGGAACACGGCAACAACGCACTAGACGTAGGGTATTACTCCTCGGAGGCCCGAACCAGTATAAATCCCGTTGTCTCCCGAGCTAACCATCCGAGCTCGACCCACGATCGACAGAAATTTACTGTCGGCAGTAGCGAACCCCGACACTAGGCTTGTTTTAGACCAGAGAAGGTGTAGGAGAAAGATTGGATCTAAAAGTGATATATTTATTTTTGTGTGCATTTACTTCATTTATGCTAGCTAGAAATGCTATTCTTGGTATATTTATTTTCCAAGCTCCAACTTGGGTGCTTGCTATTCAGTGTCCTTGTTTTAGATCAGTGGGCTCAATGACCTACATGTTTGGATTTTTATAAAGCTTTTTGTTGAATAAAAGTGAAGGAACCTTTATAGGCTTGTTAGTATAATAAATGGGAAAATCATTTTTTGTGTGCTTGAACCCTATGGATGGGTTAGGAAATTGATTTGAGAAATAAAACCAAATCCTTGTTGTTTGTGCATTTAAATTAATTATTTCTTTTAGATGTGTGCACAATCACCATAAAGAGGTGGATAAATAAGCCTTTATAATAATCTTTAAAAGGAAAAGTGTTTAATATTGTTGTCAAGGTGAATATGGTCAACCATATGCTCCTTGTGGACTGTTTGCTACTGTTTTGACTAAATTAAATTAATTACACTCCAATCATTGCATGTGCATCCTCCGTGTAGAAGTTCCTGACGGTAGCTACATGCTCGTGCCGGCTGACGAGGACAAGGGAGTAGGAGGAGACGTGCACTACATGACCGTAGAGCAAGACCTGAACCAAAGTTCGGAAGGTTGTGTGACTACTTATGCTGACGAAGGAAAGCCCTGATTTAATCATTAACCTATGTGTTTCATTTAAACTTCTGAATTTATCATTGGTTTTTATGTGTATTTACATTCAGGAGTTGATTGAAACCCTAGTTGCATGATCCCTAAGTACCTATGATCTTTTACTAGCATGCTAGGTCACTAGTTGCTATGCTCTAAGGATCCGGTACAAGTCGAGTGATGTTCGTCACTCGCGAGAATAAGATCTCCTTTATGAATCACCGTATGTATAAATGGATTGCTCATGTGTTAAGAGCATGGGATTTGGACTCCGGTCCAGTGGCTTCGTTGGTTAAGTGTTTGAAAGTAATAAACACTTGTCGGAAATGGGCATGGTAAGCCTAGTACCTAAATGAGGCAGTACGGGATTTTACCATCACTACTCTTAGAATTGCGGCCCCGGGCTCGCCACCTGAGTGCATGCGTGAGGCTGGATGACCTTGGTAGCGTAGCCTAGATAAACCTTGTACTTAAGACTATGAGCTATTATCCCCAAACTAAAGAATAACGGAACTGTCTGGTTGGTGAACTCTTATTGAGCGCACCTCCTATGTGTTTAGGTCCACCTTGCAAGGCTTGAATCAATCAATTCTCGGCCTCTCACCGTTATCTGAGACTACTTAATCTACTGGCCATGATATCCCTTTATGATGGAACTTTCTGACGATTATTATTTGATTAATCATTTGTACAACTATGATTGCAATAGTTGCTTATCTAGTAAGGATGATTACTACTAGAACTTGAGCTAAAATGTGAAAGTAAGGATTCACTACTTGGTAGCTTTTGGCAAACAAACCCACTAGCCAAAAGTGCTGCATGTTTAGAGGTAAAGTCTTTTTAGACGAGTAAGCCTTGTTGAGTATTAGTATACTCAGCCTTGCTTTTAAATGTTGTTTTCAGGTAATGCATGTGATGTCTTTTAAAATGTTGTTTTCAAGTAATGCATGTAATGCATTGTGGGACCCACGAGTTGGGAAGGAGAACAGGGAATCTGCTGAAGCAAATTGTGCTTTGGGAATGAAAATAGTTTTCCTCCACCCAATAAATTTATATACAGGATGAAATTTACATCATCTACTGCGAGCGGCCCGCGCGGGAGCTGCCGAGCAGGGCATCTACAAACCCTGTCCGTGCGGCGGGTCGCGTTTCGCACGGGCGGGCGCTACGCGTGTTGCAGGTCGATCGTCAGTTTCTTTTTTAACAGGTCGATCGTCGGTTTTGGGGAGAGTCGCTCAGGTAAATCGGCACACGACGAGTCTAGGAGTTGCTCGTATCTAAAACAAGGCTCAATGCCTAACAACAGCCTCACAAAACGTGGGCAAGCGCTTCGATATCTGAACGCATGCATGGTATATTTCAGACCTAGAGGGTCCAATGAAAAGGATGAGTGTGCCCTGGCACCAAGCTTTGGATGTGGCGCCATTTGAGGTCGCATCATCATGTGGATGACAAGGTAGAGCAGGCACGCGCGGCCTTAAGCAGCAAGCCGCTGTTTGTTTGAGCTAGCTTTCTCAAAACATCACCAGCAATTTTCTTATGCAGTTTTCCAAAAGTTCAGAAAAGTTAAGTTTATATGAAAATTTTTTAAAGTACAATTTTATAAGAACTTTTAACTAAACACACCTTTTAAAAGTTAGCGTTCATTTTTTTCAGAAACAAAACGGCAACCACGGGTTTCAGATAAAGCTCAAAAGTTATAGCTCAAAGTCCGACAAAGAGCTATATTCGGGCCAACGGCATTCATTTTGATAACAATAAGACTTGAGTCTAACAACGATAGGTAAAAATGAGAAAGGCATACCAGGAATGCATCGCACACAGTATTTGCATCCCGCGTGCAAAAACGCATCCCACGCGCTGCGCGGGAAAGGAGGAGGGATAAGAGGGGTGCCGACTGGGCCATCCACACCCGACAGAGAGGAGCTCGACGGCAGCCCATCCTCGCCTCGTCTCGTCCTCACCTCCTCACCTCATCCGCGCGAATCAATGGTTGCAAAGCTCGATCCAGCGGCTGTGGAGGTTGATTTGGTGGCGGAGGAGCTCGAATCCGCGCCCGCCCCGTTGATTGAAGCTCGCCGCCGTTGATTCGTGCGGTTTCCCTAGCTCCGCTGCTGATTGAAGCTTCGCCGCCGCCCCTCCCCAGCTCCACCACCGCCGGCAAGCCGCGAGGACGTGCGGCCTCTTCAATCCCCAACTCCCTCGGTCGGGCGGCGGCGCATCGAGCGACTCGGCAGCCAGCGGCCAATCGAGCTCCATCGACGCTATCCTGCTTGAGGTCGCTTGCTGTGCGAGGTTCCCCCTCGCGTCACCTCCTGCTCTCCCTGCCGCTGGGCCCGTGCCGCCTCCCCCGCCCCTGCGCTCGCCTCCCTCCTTCTCCCTGCGCGCGACTGACTCTCCTTCTCCGTGAGAGGCGATGCAGTTTCGCACCTTCCCCTCTCTCCTCCTAAGGCAATTTGCCTTGTCGATTACCTCATGTTTTGGAGGTCTTCGTGGATATGCACAGTTGCGAATGCGTGGCAAAAATTTCTTTTGCCTAGCATTGTTGAACTTAGCCTAACACGGAAAGAAAACCGATCTGTCACACCCGATTTTCCGAAGGAAACCAGTGCATACCTATAAGACGCGGGATCGAGTTTAAATGCGTATAGTGACAAATAAGTGTATACAGAGACGATTATCACGTAAGAAAAACAAAGATTATCGAGATTTACGCTTTATCCCGGAAACAAAGGCACCAAACATCACGAAGCGATCGACGGGGGTTGCGTACGCGCCTAGCACCAAGAACATCTTCATAGCAACTTCCTCTTTCGAGCAACAATGTTTATAGCGAGGGTGAGCACTTGTCGTACTCGACGAAGTGTGGAAAAAGATATGAATGCAAAGGCTTTATAGTGGACCGGGCTATAAGCATTTAAGCAATTTTAGTTGGTCAAATTTTATTAGCACCGATTACTAATAAAGTATAAGTTTATACCAACCCACAATTAAGCATAAAGATGAGAAATACGCCATAAGCATATGGCAAGCATAACCGAGAGAGAGAGAGCGATTTAAGTCCATCTTCAAGTTCAATTATCATGTGAGGGTCCGGGCGCCCGTGACCGTGGGCACGGCTAATCGATTAGTTTTACACTCTGCGAGGTCGTACATCTTTACCCACAAGTCGCGTAAAAGTCCCGAAGAACTTTAAACCCAACCATGCGATGCCGATCGGGCACCATACCACACTACCGAGGTGTGATTGCATAGGGACGCTACGAGGCCGTTACAAAGATCCCCCGGATGTAGGCCGCCCGCTAGGTTACCCAGTCGGTGCAACGTATAAAGCTCCCGGACGAGTACCGTGTCTTAGCTAAGCCCACACCTACGCCCGAGCGGTCCATACGCCACTACCCGCCGGCCCCCAACCCTTATCGGGTAAAGCATACCTAACACCTAGTTCACTAATTAATAAGCCAAGACAGAGCCATATGTCTTGTGGTAGCACCGTTTTCCGGGTGGTCGCTCCATGTTCCGATTAATCATATGATCTTGTATTAAGCATCCAAAGATATAACATAAAGGTATAACGATTTCATCATTATTGTTCATTAAAACCACCATAACCCGTATATAGCAACTAAGCATAGCTACCCAACATAAACATAAACCCGTGTTAACAAGGAATGACAATCAAAGACTAGGATAAACCTTAATAGGAACCCATCAAAATTAATGTAAGCAATGTAATGAGTGATTAAATATAATTCTTAGGACAAAAGATCAAGGACACACTTGCCTTTAACCAAAGTAATGTCGTTGCTCAGAATATCTTCAACTGCAAACTTTTCCAAAGCTCTCGAACGGCGTTCACTCTAAGCGTATCAATCATCGGGCACAAACATACACAAAGCAAACAAACAAGCATATACTAAGAACAAAGCACCAATCATAAGAAAACTTTAAAAGAACGCACTAAAGGATAAGCTCGATTAGATGTATCACTAAAGAACACAAAGGGTGCTTGGAAAGGCTTGGTTAGCTTTAAAGAGATGGTTGCGGAAGATTGGAAAGATCACTCTGGGATAGAGTTTGATTCTATTGGTTACGCAAGCGCGAGAAACACTGAAAACAAAACCAAGCTCGAAACTATCGTGAGATCATTATCAACAACAAGAGACTACGCTTGGCAAATTTTAATTAAGAAATCATGTGAAAGAATATTTCGAGAGAAATACTCTATGTTACCATTAAACAAAGTTACATTTAATTAAAGAAATCACGATAAACCTAATCATGTTTTATTTACAATATTCGAGTAGAAGTTATGTCAAATTAACAACTACTTTAGAAAGATGAAGCGGGTGTAAGATATCTAAACGAGTAACTTTATATCACGTGTTCAACTAAACATATTTATATTGAAAAGGCATTTATGAAGTCATTAGGCATATTAACTTTATCATGAAAACCGGTGTTTAACTCTAACATCTTTTATTTAGAAAAACTAGTTATAAATAAGGATTAACCAATTACATCATGATTAAAGAAAACCGGATTAGAACCTATTCACTTTTTATTCATAAAAGCATTGGAATAAGAATTAGTCAAGATTAACATGCATCTTTAATATTAAAACAAGTAGCAGGTGATACACGTGCTAACGCATAAGTTATGGTGAAACGAACTAGAACAAAGACAAACGGACTATCAACGCATAAGAGAACCTTAAGATGGGTTTAGGAAAACTAGCTTACGTAGAGAACTAGATCGAAGGGCAAGAACTCGAGCAAAAGGTAAGCTAAACTACTTGGTAAAGGAACCGATAACAAGATTAGCTCGAAGAGAGGTGTAGCTACGAAAGATTGGGCATAAGAACATAGGCGATTTATAAAAAGACAATCTAACGGGGATGAGATAGACATCAACTAGCTAGATGCCGATATACAAGATTCTAAGATAAACATGAAACAAGAGTGGTAAGATTACTTGATAGGCAAATGAGCAAGGCAAGCTACTCACACGGATAAAGCTACTAAGATAAGCGAAACTCTAAGGCTTGATTAGATGCACATGGTTTAGCTTGGGCCGACGCTAGAAAGTTTTAGAGCTTCTGATAAACTTGATCAAAAGAGATACTAAGATAAAAGCTGACGCCGAACGTCTAACGAATTATTTGCATAAATAAGAGAACAAGGCTATGAGCTGGATTTATTTTAATTAACAAAACAAATATAAAGGATATTTTAGAAATAAAATATTCTGTGTTGACATTAATGCAATATTAAACTTTATTTACGAAACCGGTGTAAAGAACTAGTCGAGTTTTATTAATAAAGATTCATATAGGAATTAACCGATTAAACATTTAATTTAGAAGAACTAAACTATATGAACAATCTAAACGAAACTTTGTAATTCGAGTTCATCATATTATTATCAAAAACCGGATTAGAACCTATTCACTTTTTATTCATAAAAGCATTGGAATAAGAATTAGTCAAGATTAACATGCATCTTTAATATTAAAACAAGTAGCGGGTGATACACGTGCTAACGCATAAGTTATGGTGAAACGAACTAGAACAACGACAAACGGACTATCAACGCATAAGAGAACCTTAAGATGGGTTTAGGAAAACTAGCTTACGTAGAGAACTAGATCGAAGGGCAAGAACTGAGCAAAAGGTAAGCTAAACTACTTGGTAAAGGAACTGATAACAAGATTAGCTCGAAGAGAGGGTGTAGCTACGAAAGATTGGGCATAAGAACATAGCCGATTTATAAAAAGACAATCTAACGAGGGATGAGATAGACATCAACTAGCTAGATGCTGATATACAAGATTCTAAGATAAACATGAAACAAGAGTGGTAAGATTACTTGATAGGCAAATGAGCAGTGCAAGCTACTCACACAGATAAAGCTACTAAGATAAGCAGAAACTCTAAGGCTTGATTAGATGCACATGGTTTAGCTTGGGCCGACGCTAGAAAGTTTTAGAGCTTCTGATAAACTTGATCAAAAGAGATACTAAGATAAAAGCTGACGCCGAACGTCTAACGAGTTGTTTGCATAAATAAGAGAACAAGGCTATGAGCTGGATTTATTTTAATTAACAAAACAAATATAAAGGATATTTTAGAAATAAAATATCCTGTGTTGACATTAATGCAATATTAAACTTTATTTACGAAACCGGTGTAAAGAACTAGTCGAGTTTTAATAATAAAGATTCATATAGGAATTAACCGATTAAACATTTAATTTAGAAGAACTAAACTATATGAACAATCTAAACGAAACTTTGTAATTCGAGTTCATCATATTATTATCAAAAACAGTATTAAATTGGTATTAATCAAGATTAACATTTATTTATAAAGCCGGAGTAAAAGCCTAATCAACTTTTAATTATAAAAGTTAATTAATCATTAAACAAATTAATATTTGACTTATGGAAAACCGAGTAAAAGATCTAATTAGATTTTATTCATAAAAGCATGTAAAGTAATCATTAATCAAATTAAATTTAATTATGAAAAACGATATATAGATCTATATAGCTTTTATTTATAAAAGGCATGCATAGTTAGTCATTAATCAAATTAATATTAATTTTATTTTCAGAAACAAAACATGGTGAAAACACACCACTAACGCGTGCTTTACATTTTTATGGACCTAACGCAACTTGAACGGATTAAATCGGAGCTAAAACGAAGAAGATATGGACTTCTAAAGATGTAAGGACCTAATTGCAAAGATTGGAAACTTCAGGGGTTTTACTGCGAAAAGATAGGGGCAAATACATAATTATGTATTAAAACCCAAGGGCTTACTTGCAAACTGCCGGGAAGGGTTTATGTGCAGGAGGTGGGATCTCTGCAGGGGGTTATGAGCAAGATTCATTGGACACAGAAATAGATCTACACATTTCACCTTGGCTCAGGGGGTTATCTGCAAACCGGTCTTCTCCTTCCTCTAGACTTCGAGCAAGGCAGGAACAGAGAGGCCGGCGGCCACGGACCGGTGGCGGCGCCGACGACCTGATGGGCTAGGGGCTCGGGGAAGGAGGGAAAAGCGGAGAGGAGTCGATTGGAACCTCAATGGAGGGCTCACCGTGGATGAGAGTGGACAGGGAGGTGGCCGCCGGCGGCAGGCTTGGCCGGCAGGCTCGGCCTCACGGCGGAGGTGGCGCTCCGGTGCTTCCCTGACCGCGGGAAGGAGCTGAGGAGTCGCGGCTTGCTGCGAGGATGCTAGTGGCGGCGCCATTTTCCTCCGGCGGATGGTAACCGCGGCGAATCGACGAGGACCACCGGCGGCGTCCGGCGAACGGCGGCGGCGGCTCGGACTCGGCGCGGGCGGCGGCGCGGGCGGCGGGGGTAGGGAGCTAGGGCACGCGCGCGCGGAAGGGGCGGCCTCCCTTTATAGGCGCGCGGCTCCACGGTCCCGCGCGCACGCCGAGGCCCCCGGTGGCGGCGGCGCGGCGCGTTGGCCAGATGGGCCTCGCGCGGGCTGAGCGGGCTGGCTGAGGTGAGCTGGGTCGGGCCTACGGGTCCGGCCCAGAACGAATAGGAGAGTTTTTTTTTTCTTTTTTTTTCCAGAATTCATTTTTCTGTGCAAAGATAAATCTAGACTCTTTTAAAGCACGAAAAATACTCCGAAAATCCTAAAAATTCCAGGAAAATTCCTAGAGATAGATTAAGACATGAACAATCCAAATAAAACATTTGGTGCTCATGAAAAAGATTTTAGAGCCTTCTAATAAATAGAAATAGCTCAAGGAAAATGAGAATAAATTCCGTAAAAATCCGGAAAATTCTCGGGAGAGTTTGGACGGCTCCTAAACGCATTTTTGAAACCTTTTTGCACTCAAGAACCACTAGATGCATCGGCATGAATGCAACACTCTCAACTTTTATTTAATTTAGAAAATCAAACGAAGAATTTTTCCTATACTATATTCCCTGTAAAGAAAAATAAATGTTGGAAAAATTTTAAAATTATGAGAAAATTGTTATTTAATTATTCTTTCTATTCACATCCTGAAATTGGAAATTTCAGGGTGTGACAAATCTACCCCCCTTAAACGGAATCTCGTCCCGAGATTCGAAGAAAGAAGAAGCAAGGAGGAGGGAGATAAACAAAAACATTGCTCCCAAGGTAGGTAGGCGGTCGTCCTCTTTTGTTGATCGGTGTGAAACCTTTAATCTTTTTCTTCGTTGGTTGCTGGGGTTTTCATCAGAGTGAGCTAGGTGGGATAAAAGAAAGCAGAAGGTGGGAAGGAAGGTAGAGTGATGTCTTCTTTTCTTCATCTTGCATCTGCCTTTGACTTCCTTCCGGTAACACCTCTAGCAAGTTGAAACAAAGAAAGATGACAAGGATGTGGGAGGTACAAAAGAGAAACCCAACTAGGCAACTGATGTTATTGCGGATGTAAGACCCACAATACACCAACACTCACTTCAAAGAAACGAATCAATCAAGTTCATAAAACCAAGCATCATCATGCAAACACACAATTCCACCAATCAAGGCATAGCTAAAGGGGAACGACACTACACGTTGTTAATGAAGTCAGGGGGTATCCTCCTAATAGATCAGATATAACTCCCAGCAAGGATATCCATAAATAATGGATTTTTCCCAGATCAAGGAGTACGAAATTATGAGTTCAACCCAACTGGAATCACCTCAATCGGAGGTTCAGAACTCGAAATATGAATTAAACAAGATGGCTATGTCAGCAGTGTTGACAGATTCTGAATGCTCCACTAATTCGTAGGTATCTCCTTGGATACAAAACGAATACTTCTGAATTTTGGACAGAGCAAAGCTGATGAAATTCCTGAACTACTCCAATTGGATTTACCTCAATCGGAGGTCTATATCCCGAGATATAAAATATTGAAGGTAACTAGGTCAGCAGGGTTTACAGATTCTGATAGCTCCAATGTTTCGGGCATAGCTTCTGGAACCTGTACAGGATAGGGCTGAATTTTTTATAGAAATTCACTTATGAAATTTTTGAACTAACCCAACTGGTTTCATGTCGATCGGAGTTCCGTAGCTCGAGAAAGAATTAAAACAGCGCTGATGTGTCGAGAGCTGCGCGAATAGACGGAATGTCTAGGGTAACAATTCCACCAATAAATCAAGGGGGTGTTTATTGCTTGAGGGAATGAGTAGGCGAGATCGAAGAGATGTTAAAGGAGAGTGAAGATAAATATACAAGAATTCATGGTATGGGGAAAAGATGATGGTTAAGAGGTGAGATCCTTCATCAGAGAGGTCAAGGGTAAGGTAAGGAGGGATTGTAGAACAAAAGAGGCATTAAGAAACGACCAGTGCTAACTAGGCTTACGTCCTACAGTCGATACAGCTCTGATACCACTCTGTCACACCCGACTTTCCGAAGAAAACCAAGTGCATACCTATATGCATGCCAGGATCAAGTTTCATGCATATAGTGACAAATAAGTGTATACAGAAACAGTATCACGTAAGAAAAACAAAGATTATCAGAGATTTACGCTTTATCCTGGAAACAAAGGCACCAAACATCACAGGCAGTCGACTGGGGGTTGCGTACGCCTAGCACCAGCAACATCTTCATAGCAGCTTCCTCTTTCTGAGCAACAATGTTTATAGCAAGGGTGAGCACTTGTCGTACTCAGCAAGTGTGGAAAAAGATATGAATGCAAAGGCTTTATAGTGGACTGGGCTATAAGCATTTAAGCAATTTTAGTTGGTCAAATTTTATTAGCACTCGATTACTAATAAAGTATAAGTTTATACCAACCCACAATTAAGCATAAAGATGAGAAATACGCCATAAGCATATGGCAAGCATAACCAGAGAGAGAGAGCGATTTAAGTCCATCTTCAAGTTCAATTATCATGTGAGGGTCCGGGCCGCCCGTGACCGTGGGCACGGCTAATCGATTAGTTTTACACTCGCAGAGGTCGTACATCTTTACCCACAAGTCGCGTAAAAGTCCCGAAGAACTTTAAACCCAACCATGCGATGCCGATCGTGCACCATACCACACTACCGAGGTGTGATTGCATAGGGACGCTACGAGGCCGTTACAAAGATCCCCGGATGTAGGTCGCCCGCTAGGTTACCCGGTCGGTGCAACGTATAAAGCTCCCGGACGAGTACCGTGTCTTAGCTAAGCCCACACCTACGCCCGAGCAGTCCATACGCCACTACCCGCCGGCCCCCCAACCCTTATCGGGTAAAGCATACCTAACACCTAGTTCACTAATTAATAAGCCAAGACAGAGCCATATGTCTTGTGGTAGCACCGTTTTCCGGGTGGTCGCTCCATGTTCCGATTAATCATATGATCTTGTATTAAGCATCCAAAGATATAACATAAAGGTATAACGATTTCATCATTATTGTTCATTAAAACCACCATAACCCAGATATAGCAACTAAGCATAGCTACCCAACATAAACATAAACCCAGGTTAACAAGGAATGACAATCAAAGACTAGGATAAACCTTAATAGGAACCCATCAAAATTAATGTAAGCAATGTAATGAGTGATTAAATATAATTCTTAGGACAAAAGATCAAGGACACACTTGCCTTTAACCAAAGTAATGTCGTTGCTCAGAATATCTTCAACTTCAAACTTTTCCAAAGCTCTCGAACGGCGTTCACTCTAAGCGTATCAATCATCGGGCACAAACATACACAAAGCAAACAAACAAGCATATACTAAGAACAAAGCACCAATCATAAGAAAACTTTAAAAGAACGCACTAAAGGATAAGCTCGATTAGATGTATCACTAAAGAACACAAAGGGTGCTTGGAAAGGCTTGGTTAGCTTTAAAGAGATGGTTGCGGAAGATTGGAAAGATCACTCTGGGATAGAGTTTGATTCTATTGGTTACGCAAGCGCGAGAAACACTGAAAACAAAACCAAGCTCGAAACTATCGTGAGATCATTATCAACAACAAGAGACTACGCTTGGCAAATTTTAATTAAGAAATCATGTGAAAGAATATTTCAGAGAAATACTCTATGTTACCATTAAACAGGTTACATTTAATTAAAGAAATCACGATAAACCTAATCATGTTTTATTTACAACATTCGAGTAGAAGTTATGTCAAATTAACAACTACTTTAGAAAGATGAAGCGGGTGTAAGATATCTAAACGAGTAACTTTATATCACGTGTTCAACTAAACATATTTATATTGAAAAGGCATTTATGAAGTCATTAGGCATATTAACTTTATCATGAAAACCGGTGTTTAACTCTAACATCTTTTATTTAGAAAAACTAGTTATAAATAAGGATTAACCAATTACATCATGATTAAAGAAAACCGGATTAGAACCTATTCACTTTTTATTCATAAAAGCATTGGAATAAGAATTAGTCAAGATTAACATGCATCTTTAATATTAAAACAAGTAGCAGGGTGATACACGTGCTAACGCATAAGTTATGGTGAAACGAACTAGAACAAAGACAAACGGACTATCAACGCATAAGAGAACCTTAAGATGGGTTTAGGAAAACTAGCTTACGTAGAGAACTAGATCGAAGGGCAAGAACCGAGCAAAAGGTAAGCTAAACTACTTGGTAAAGGAACCGATAACAAGATTAGCTCTGAAGAGAGGTGTAGCTACGAAAGATTGGGCATAAGAACATAGCTGATTTATAAAAAGACAATCTAACAGGGATGAGATAGACATCAACTAGCTAGATGCTGATATACAAGATTCTAAGATAAACATGAAACAAGAGTGGTAAGATTACTTGATAGGCAAATGAGCAAAGGCAAGCTACTCACACGGATAAAGCTACTAAGATAAGCGTAAACTCTAAGGCTTGATTAGATGCACATGGTTTAGCTTGGGCCGACGCTAGAAAGTTTTAGAGCTTCGATAAACTTGATCAAAAGAGATACTAAGATAAAAGTCGACGCCGAACGTCTAACGAGTTGTTTGCATAAATAAGAGAACAAGGCTATGAGCTGGATTTATTTTAATTAACAAAACAAATATAAAGGATATTTCAGAAATAAAATATCCCGTGTTGACATTAATGCAATATTAAACTTTATTTACGAAACCGGTGTAAAGAACTAGTCGAGTTTTATTAATAAAGATTCATATAGGAATTAACCGATTAAACATTTAATTTAGAAGAACTAAACTATATGAACAATCTAAACGAAACTTTGTAATTCGAGTTCATCATATTATTATCAAAAACAGTATTAAATTGGTATTAATCAAGATTAACATTTATTTATAAAGCCGGAGTAAAAGCCTAATCAACTTTTAATTATAAAAGTTAATTAATCATTAAACAAATTAATATTTGACTTATGGAAAACCGAGTAAAAGATCTAATTAGATTTTATTCATAAAAGCATGTAAAGTAATCATTAATCAAATTAAATTTAATTATGAAAAACGATATATAGATCTATATAGCTTTTATTTATAAAAGGCATGCATAGTTAGTCATTAATCAAATTAATATTAATTTTATTTTCAGAAACAAAACATGGTGAAAACACACCACTAACGCGTGCTTTACATTTTTATGGACCTAACGCAACTTGAACGGATTAAATCGGAGCTAAAACGAAGAAGATATGGACTTCTAAAGATGTAAGGACCTAATTGCAAAGATTGGAAACTTCAGGGGTTTTACTGCGAAAAGATAGGGGCAAATACATAATTATGTATTAAAACCCAAGGGCTTACTTGCAAACTGCCGGGAAGGGTTTATGTGCAGGAGGTGGGATCTCTGCAGGGGGTTATGAGCAAGATTCATTGGACACAGAAATAGATCTACACATTTCACCTTGGCTCAGGGGGTTATCTGCAAACCGGTCTTCTCCTTCCTCTAGACTTCGAGCAAGGCGAGAACGAGAGGGCCGGCGGCCACGGACCGGTGGCGGCGCCGACGACCTGATGGGCTAGGGGCTCGGGGAAGGAGGGAAAAGCGGAGAGGAGTCGATTGGAACCTCAATGGAGGGCTCACCGTGGATGAGAGTGGACAGGGAGGTGGCCGCCGGCGGCAGGCTTGGCCGGCAGGCTCGGCCTCACGGCGGAGGTGGGGCTCCGGTGCTTCCCTGACCGCGGGAAGGAGCTGAGGAGTCGCGGCTTGCTGCGAGGATGCTAGTGGCGGCGCCATTTTCCTCCGGCGGATGGTAACCGCGGCGAATCGACGAGGACCACCGGCGGCGTCCGGCGAACAGCAGCGGCGGCTCGGACTCGGCGCGCGGGCGGCGGCGCGGGCGGCGGGGTAGGGAGCTAGGGCACGCGCGCGCGCGGAAGGGGCGGCCTCCCTTTATAGGCGCGCGGCTCCACGGTCCCGCGCGCGCACGCCGAGGCCCCCGGTGGCGGCGGCGCGGCGCGTTGGCCGCCGATGGGCCTCGCGCGGCCGAGCGGGCCGGGCCGAGGTGAGCCGGGTCGGGCCTACGGGTCCGGCCCCGAACGAATAGGAGAGTTTTTTTTTTTTTTTTTTTTCCGTAATTCATTTTTCCGTGCAAAGATAAATCTAGACTCTTTTATAGCACGAAAAATACTCCGAAAATCCTAAAAATTCCAGGAAAATTCCTAGAGATAGATTAAGACATGAACAATCCAAATAAAACATTTGGTGCTCATGAAAAAGATTTTAGAGCCTTCTAATAAATAGAAATAGCTCAAGGAAAATGAGAATAAATTCCAGAAAAATCCGGAAAATTCTCGGGAGAGTATGGACGGCTCCTAAACGCATTTTCGAAACCTTTTTGCACTCAAGAACCACTAGATGCATCGGCATGAATGCAACACTCTCAACTTTTATTTAATTTAGAAAATCAAACGAAGAATTTTTCCTATACTATATTCCCTGTAAAGAAAAATAAATGTTGGAAAAATTTTAAAATTATGAGAAAATTGTTATTTAATTGTTCTTTCTATTCACATCCCGAAATTGGAAATTTCGGGGTGTGACACGATCGAATCCGCATAACACCAATTTTTACATTTTAATTTGAACTCTAATATGGTTATTTTCACATGTTAATGTCGAATATTCAGTAAAAACTCAAATATGGATCTGCATCCCAATGGTGCAAAAATCATGGAAAATGGACTCTGATTTGTTTAATCTAGTGCCATATTATAATAGCATATGGACTTACGGATATAGATATTAATGTTTTAGCGGATACATATATGAAGTGGGTATGGGCTACAAATTAGAGTAAACAAAAACCAGCATACCAATTCTTTTCCTCGAGAATCTTCGAAGATGCTCCTAGAGGTAAGGTTTACGTGCGTGTACTCATAGGGATGAGTGTGCGTGCGTTGTGAGTATCTCCGATGTACTTGTGTAATTCGAAAAAAACAAAAATTCCATTAAGAAGAAAAACAATAATTTAACAAAACGTTTGACCTCCTACCCTACAAGAGTACAAAAATATTCCTTGGGTGAGGTCTAATAAACTTTGGTAAATATTAGAGCGAAAATATCATGGGCAAGGCTCGCGGTCTACGAGGCAAAGACCGGTCGGTCGGAGGTGAAAGACAGGGCATTCCCTGCACCGGTCGCCGTCGGCCCCGGCGTGGCAACCTCCCAGTCCCTCACGAGGAGCTCCAGGCTCCAGCTGATCTGATGGACGGACGACGACGGGTGCTGGGCAGTGGCGGACGTGACGAGCGCGCGGCCTAGACCGGGCCAAACGAGCGAGCCTGACCACCGGTCCGGGCGACCACACCACCAGTCGGTGCCGTGCCTGCCCTGGTCGACATCAGCGAGCATTTCCGCTGCAGCTACTGCTAAATATAAGGAGTTGGAGAGTTCAAACTCAAGCAATACAGTGAGAGGAAATGACTTCTATACCCCTTATTTTACACTACCAACCAACTCTCCACCTACTCACCAACCTCATTCAATTTTGTCTTATCCTTCCAGGACCTTATATTTTGGCACAAAATTTGAACCCAGCACACCATATTTTGGGACAGAGGGAGTACCAGGCATCAGCTCTGCGGGCGGGCGGCAGGGCCATCATGCCGGCCTTGACCAGGTCCTGCCCGTGCGGCGTGGCGCGGCAGGGCTTCTCGCGCTCTTGTGGAGTCGAGTCGAGTCGATCGCATGTGCTGGCGACTGGGCGGGCACGTTGCATCATTTTCTGCGCGCGCCCGCTGGCCGCTGGCTCCTAGTACGGCGGCCGCATGCTCCTGGCCGGCTCCGCCTTCGCCTCGCCATCGCCATGGTCCAATGCTCTGCTCGCTGCTGTCCCGTTGCGCTCAGTCCAGATCAAGGGGGCGGGCAGCCAGACACGGCGGCGGCGACCGGCGAGCCTGGCCAGGTGTGCAGTATGCTGGGGAAGGGGCCAAGCGTTGCAGGCGCGCGTGACCGATGGTCGCGGTGTTGCTTCATTATAGTACACGCGCTGCTCGGCGGCGTCTTGCGGTGTCGCTCGAAGCTCGATCGACCCGTACGGAGCGGCAGCGCCAGACCAGCCGGCCGGCCGGCGACGGCGACCCCCTCGTCTGTCCCCTCTCCGGGTTGGCACGCCGTACGCCCCCGTACCCCCCGGGCGCGCGCCTGCCTGCTCGCACGGGTCTGGGCAGGTGCACGCGCCGTGCTGCGTCGCGCCCGCCCAGCCCAGCCCAGCGGCGGCCGTGGCTGACGCGGGGGCAAGCCGTACGCGCGGCGGGCTCTTGAAGAACAAGCAGTCAAGCAAGCGTGCCGTCCGTCGTCTAGGTGGTGCGCTGGCCGCCGAGCCAACTGAATAGTCGGCCTAGGGCGGACGCCTTCACGGCCAGCGGCCCACGGCCGCCCCCCGTGCCGTCCGTCTCCGTGGTGCGCTGGCCGGCGAAGGCACGGCGGCTGTCAACAGCGTGCCGTCGAAAGTACCATTTGCTTTAACGACGTACGATTGGATTACATTTAGAGCAGTACCGCTTAATGCGAGAAGGCTACAATCGGAATGAAGCTGCAGCGTTCAGCGTTCTTGCAGGGGGCAATCATCGCCGCCCGTCCTCACATAAATGGCGTCGCCACTGCCCAGTGCGGCAGTGCCCACCACTGCCGCTGCAACTGCAACCCCCTTCTCTCTGGCCCTGCCATGGCAAATTGGCGACACGGCCGGCGCCATAATTGGGCACGGAAACTATGACGGCCCTGCCCCGGCCCCGGCCGGCGGTCCGTCCGGTCCGGCGAGCCAGCAGCTCGAGCAGGAAGAGCAGGACAGACAGCAGGAGCAGTGGAGTGGCTGTGCCTCGCCGGCCGGACTTCCGTTCCGGCTCTGAAAAGCCCCTAAACTTTTGGGTTTGGCTCGAAACCTGAGGCGGCCAGGATCAGGGTCCTGTGCGAGAGATCACCCTGATCATCACCTCGCCAGAGCGCAGCAAGCAATCAACAGGGAAGAGAGAGAGAAGCAATAGGAGGCATCATTGCAGCAGAACAGAGTTATTCCCCTGCAAATGGGCGGGCGGCCATGATTCCAGCAACAAGGAGGGAGGTTCACATGTTACCACTAGCCTACACGACCGACCCTGAACAATCACTCCATCCATGAGCAGAGGAGAAGGAGGACGCGGGTGAAAGGAGGAGACGACGGATCCGCGGAGTAGCATATACTCCTAGCTTGCTAATCATGCCGTCGTCCCTCGTTGCATCAATCAGATTTCGCGCTTTACATCTGGCTAACGGGGCCAATTAGGGTTATATAACGGCGGGGACCCCACGCTGTTGGTTCTCGTCAGGTAATCACTGCCTGCAATGCAACCGATTCCGATTCCAACCGATGCAGTGGCTAATCATCTCGGGGATCACTAGCTCGCTCGCTGGCTGGCTCATCCAACCTTCTTCTCAAAAGCTGCACCCGCCCCTAATGATAGATTAGCTTTATTTACTTGTCAAAAAAAAAAAACTAAGGATTGGTGTCACTTTCGTGACAGGTAACCGTAAAAACTTTGGCGCTAGAATATTGCAGCAACACGTTACCGCTTGGGGATGCACGCACGCGCGACAATAATGTGAAACCGGATGATTCCAGAGACATTTGGCTTATCCTGGTGATCGTTTCACTAATAACATCCCCGGGGAGAGAAATACGTACGTACGGGTGACGTACACATGGACGTGAACCTTGAGATGAGAAAGAAGATAGCGCGTAGTAGATGGAGAGGGCTACCTGTCCACCACAGTTCCCCCACCGGCCACCACCAGGCAATATACTCCATCGTAGCCTTGTACGGTGAGAGTGTCTAAACGAAAGATGGGAAGGAAATCTCTCAATCAAGCCATCGAGTGCAAGAGATCAAACGCAATCTCCTCTTGAATGTAAATCCAATGCAGCTGATCTGGCCACTCCCCATGGATATGAACGAGGAAAAAGTACCCGTCCATCCAAGTGCAATCAAGTGTAGGGAGGGGGGGCACATGCAACAACTGGTATGGCCGCTCACCCCACACATGCAACTCCCTCCAAACTCTCACTCTCCTACGAGTGTGCTAGCTAATGGCCCAGAAAACCACATCACATGCTACAAAAACCTTGGCCGGATTAAAGATGATCATGTCGCCGCGTTGGAGGGTTCCCCTCTGTCTCTCTCCACTCCGTCCTCCTTCCATTCCTCTCTCATCAATGGCGATTGGCGAGGAGGATCCCGGGTTGATTAAGACCGTGACGGCCCGTCACATGCCGGGATCTTTCTTTAATGCCGTGCGAGGCTAAAAACACGATTAGCTCGGGGGAGGTCGAGAGGGGTACGCTACGGTTGTTGGTCTCCTCCCTCTGCCCCCCGTCCCCTACCCTCCCCACCAATCAAATCCGTCGTCGTCTTCCTCCCGCCCTCCCGTCCCTCCTCCATCGATCGCCCTCACGGTGGCCCGGAGTGGAGTGGTTAAGCAAGCGTTAGCTACTTGGCTCCCCATCCGAAGAATCGATCCGAGGGCGCTAGGCGACTGCCACCGCCGCCGATCGCTTTCGACTTTTTTTTTAGCAAGCGATCGATCTCTCCCCGTCTCCGTCCCCTTCTGGAGTTTTGTAGCAGTTGCAGTTCGCATACGTACACACACTCCCTGCCTTGCTACGAGAAGATCAGTACGTCTGCGGTTTGGTGAGCGACGGTTGGGACCGGTGGAGCAACTAATTCGCACGGGGCAGAGAAAATACACACTTGGGTGGTGCCGGAAATCTCGCCGCCAATCGCTGCCGGCCCGCCGCCGCCGGTGGGGATTACTACTACCCTTGTTGCACTCTCATGTTGGGGACAGATCGATCGGAGGGCCCCGGGATTACGCACCAGAAACGGAGTAGGCGAACGAGATGATGGACAGCAACTGCTGGCTGCTTCGACTTGTGGACAGTGCCGGCGACATGACGCTGGCTAGCTAGCTGCTGGCCTGGGGAGCACTAGAGAACAAGGGAACCAAGCAGCTCGCTCGGATTCTCTCCGAATCGCACCATGCCTTGTCTCTCTCTCTCGCTCTGGGTAGGGAGTTATGTACCGTATCTTAGCATGAGACATTATTTCATTCGCACGTCTAAATCGCGTGCGATTAATTGAAGAAGAATCTAGTAAGATGGCGCTGAGGTTTTTAATGTACAAAGGGCCGGGCTACGAATAACTGCCTCCAGCAAAGAAGTGATTAATAATACTCGTAGTTGTAAGTAACAAAAGGTGTAAGGCTAAAAAGGCTAATCAGACCTTTGTTTGTCATGCATGGCGGATTCATTCGAAGGCCTGCCTGGTTTCGTCTCACCGGTAGCCGTAGCAGCAGCTCACAGGGCGGACGGGCGGTGGTGCATGGTCGGCGCCGGGGCGGCATGTATATCATCCCTACTCCGATGTACAAATCCACGGGTCCAGGCCCGCGTCGCCTCCTCTCCCGGGCCGGCCGGGCCCCGCGCCGTCCGGTGCCTTCTCCGCGCTGGCTGCAGCTGACGACGAGCTGCCGGCCGCACCGGCGTGGGACGAGTAGTTCAGCTTGCAGCTGCCGCCCGCCGCGACCACGCCTGACAGCTCGTCGCCGCCGTGACCGTGGCCGTGCCCGTGGACGTCGCTCCTCGAGTGGTGCAAGTGCAGCCCCTCGGACCCCAGAAGCCCGCCGTGATGGCCGAGGCTGCTGGAGCCGACGCCGCCGGCGAGAAAATCCGACGGCGTCGGATCGTGCATCCGCGACGACGGCTGCGCGAACCCGCCCGCCGCGCCAAAAATGGACTGCGACGAGGGCTGCGAGTCTAGGAGGTTCTGGAAGGAGAGGTAGCTGCTGGCGTCCTGCTGCAGCCGGAGAAGCGCCGAGGACGTCAGCTGCTGGAAGGCATCGCCCGCCGCTGTCGGGGCGGCAGGGTTGGAGGAGGACGCCGCCGTGGCGGTGCCCGCGCCCGTCGCCGCATTGGCATTGGTGGTGCCGACGGTGGACGAGGAAGGCGTGGACGACGACGACGACGTGAAGGGCGGGAAAGCGGAGGGCGCGGGTGATGGGAGCTTGTGCGGGAAGGGGCGGAGGAGGTACGGCGGCAGCGATGCGGCGGCGTCCGCGCCGGTGCCACCGCCGGAGCGCAGGGAGGACGGCGCGGGGAAGATGTGGTCGAAGCGGGTGCGGAGCGACGCGGTGGGTCCGCCGAGGCCGCCGACCCCGACGCCCGCGCCGAAGGGCGGGGACGGGATGCCCGTGAACTCTTGCACCATGGCGCGGAAGTTGGAGGTGTCGGTGGTGAGCACCGTCGTGGGCGCCCGCCGCGACGCGCGCGTCCGCTTCCTCGAACCCCTCGGCGGCTGCTGCGCCGGCGCGGGCGCGCCCATCCCGCCGCCCTGCCCGGCCTGCGCCGCCGCCACGGACGCGTCGGCGCCCTGCGGTCGCGCGCCCGCGCCCGCGTGCGCGACGCGCGGCGAGGACGACGAGGGAAGACCGGAGGCGCCGGCGAACGACCCCGACCATGCACCCGCCTGCTGCTGCTGCTGCTGCGGAGGCGGCGGCGCGGACGTGAACTCCTGGAGGCCGCCGAAGTAGGAGCCGTGGAGCGAGAACGCCGCGGCCGATGGGGACGGCGACGGGCGGAGCAGCGCGGAGAGCGGGGAGGAGTCGGCGCCCCCTCCTCCTCCGCCGCCCCCGGCCCGCGAGTCGAACTCGTCGTCGCCGCCGCTGGACGACTGGAGGCTCCCGCTGTTGCCGGAGTCCATCGCGGCGGCAGCGGCAGCTCCGCCGCAAACCCCACCACACCACCAACCGAACCCTCCTCCTGCTCCCCTTGCCGGTGGTGCAACTCCCCAGAAGCCAACTACCGCCACCGGAAGCAGCTAAAAAGGGCCGGATCTTTCACTCCGGCCGGGACGAGTGGCAGGCGCGGAAAGAGGAGAAACCTTTGGGACGGACCGGCGACGTGGTATAAAAGGGGAGGGAGAGAAGAGGAGAGGAGAGGGCGGCTGCTTCGCAGCACGTTCCCGCAAAAGGGACGCGCGGCGACTGAGTGACGGCTGGGGGAGGAAGCTCCCCCCCGCTCTGGCCTGGTGTTGCTGTGCGGGAGTGCGACCTGGCTGGCTGGCCGCGACGTGAGCGCGTGCGGGCGGCGGGGTGGTGTGTGGTTCGGTGCGCGGCGTCGTCGTCCCGTGCCCGGTGCCCCGGCCCAAAAAACCCATAATTAGTCTCCGGGGAAAAGGAAGAGGAGAGGGGAAAAGGCTGCGTGCGCGGCAGCTGACGGCGGGCCCGCGGGCAGCGATCCACAGGTTTGTTCCGTCTGCGCCACTCGCGGTTTGTCCCCGGGCGGGCGTCCGGGGCCCTTTCCCTTCCATCCGATCGGCTAGCTTAGCTACTGTAGCATTGGTTGCAACGTGCCAACGTACTGTGCCAATGATGTGAACATGGTGAACAGTGACTGTAAGCCAGCAGCAGCGTATCGGTGCCGGTAGACAAAACGTAACTACAGAGAGATTTGTTCCCCCTAGACTTTGGGGGTGCGTTTGCGAGGGTGGCCCGACGGCCCGGCTGCACCCTCCAGCTGCAACTCCCTTTGTTTGTGACCTTTGACCCACCACCAAGCTGGGTCCAACTCATGCAAATCACACTCTCTCTCATGGCTCCAGGGAAACGACATTTTTCTTCGTTTCTCCCGGGCTCGGCTCGGTTGAAGCGCACGTTGGCTCCCGAGGGCTCGCCGTGGGAGATGGGGTCACCTCCGACTGGGGGAGGGTGCGAGCCACCGGCCGCCAGGGAGGAGGGCGGCCTTCCGTCCGTGCGCGCCCGCCCCCGCCGACGCCTCGTCGAGGTGCGGAGGCCGCGCCCCCGCCGCCGCGTCGAGGTGCGGGTGGCCGCACCCACCGCCGCCGATGCCCCGTCGAGCCGCGGGAGGTCGCGCCCTCGTCGCCGCGTCGATGTGCGGGTGGCCGCGCCCGCCGTCGCCGACGCCCCGTCGAGGTGCGGGTGGCCGCGCCCCGCCGTCGCCGACGCCCCGTCGAGGGGGGGGGGGGGCACACCCGCCGCCGCGTCGAGGTGCGGGTGGCCGCACCCGCGCCCGCCACCGCCGACGCCCCGTCGAGGTGCGGTAGGTCGCACCCCCGCCGCCGCGTTGAGGTGCGGGTGGTCGCGCCTGCCGCCGCTGTCGGTGCGGAATGTGGTCCCGACACTAACCAGTAATAAGCGCCGAGGTCTATCCCTCAATGGTCGATGCTAAGCAATGAGAGACACGAAGTTTATCCTGGTTCCGGCCGAGGGGGCCGTACGTCAAGCAGTGGTGTGCTCAAGGCACTATATTGCTCAGCACCGGGGGTGCCTGTAGTGGGGCTGCTACAAGCAAGGCGGGAGAGGAAGCGTGGCTTCCAAGTCCCTAGTGTAGTGGCTGAAGATGTTGTGGGAGAATTGGAGAGCAAGTGCGTGGTGTGGCTTGTCTCGTGTTGTGTCTTGTCCGTCTCGTGTGTCGTCCCGTGTCCCCCGCTGCAAGGGGGTTCGTTCTCCTTTTATAGATCAAGGAGGGAGCGAATCACATGCGCGCCGCGCTATTTAGCTACGTGAGGGAGCGTAGTGCACCGTGCCGTAGAGTAGGCGGTCGTCCGGACGATCCTGGAAGCGATCCGGTCATCATGGCACGTCTTGTACCCGAACAGTGGCGGCTTCGAGGGTAGAGAGGCGGTGGAGGGCTGTGATGTCTTCTGATAGGCTCGAGGGAGCTGCTGACGTAGGTCCGTACAGGGTACAGCGGTAGGCAAGGCGGCGTCCCGTTCCCGCACGCTTCACAGTGCTGGAGTTGTTGCCGCAGCGCCTGGCGCGCGCCCGTACGTGCGGGGGTGGTAACCATACCGTTAACAATGGCAGGGATGGCGTCCCACCAGCCTAGCGCCTTCACCTAACCCTGCAAGGTCACAAGAAAGCAAATCGAGGGTGCAGCCGGCCCTCCTTCGAGGGCTCGGCGGGTTAGCCGTACCGGAGTAGGCGGCGCGGCGTCACGGGACTGGCACCGGCCACGCCGCACAGTTCCCCCCACAGTGGCGGGGACGGGATCCCTCCTGGGGAGTTGGTGCGGTGGCACCAGGGCGCGATCCCCAGGCGCATGATGGCGCCGCCCTGCCATTGTCAGGGCATTAAATGCTCGTGCACGGAAGCAGGCGCACGAGTGCGGGGCGCCCTCGAGCGAGGCGGACCCCGTTCAAGGGTGGAGCGGACCCTCGAACGAGACGGAGCCTGCTCGAGGGGGGAGCGGGCCCTCGAGCGAGGCGGAGCCTGCTCGAAGGAAACGCATCCCCTCGAACGGGACGGAGCCCGCCCGAGGGAGGCACGCATCCTCGAGCGAGGCGGAGCCTGCTCGGGGGGGATCTTCGAGCGGGCCGCCTTGGTGGGTCGTGTCCTGCATGGTTAGGCGAGGTGTGTTTGGCTTTGTTGCGGGTTTTAATTGGGGGTTTCCCAGTTGTTAAAGGGGACCCCTAGGGCTGTCCCCGACAGTAGCCTCCGAGCATCTGTGGGTTTGCCATTGAGGCTCCCGCAGATGCTGGAACCTACTGATAGTACGTTCTTCCCTCTTGGTTTTGCGAACGCTTTCCGTGGGGCCGCGTCAGCGGATCCGCGGGTCTAGCCCCCGAAGCCCTGCAGGAGCGTGGATGCTCCTGTAGGGGTTAACCGCGAGAGCTAGTCAGAGGGCATGGTACATGTTTCAACCGGCGTCGGCAATGTTTCAGCCGGCTTCGGTGACGCACGCGCTGCTGGCACTATCTCCGGCGGGTGCAATCCAGAAGGTGTAGCCATGCGTCAAGCCCCCGAGCCTGGGCCCGTTCGAGGCGATCGAGTAGAGCTTTACGACTTGTTTTTTAACGCGCCCTCGCCGTCCCTCCGCGGGACGGAGGGTGAGGTTTCCGCAACCCCCATCGAGCGGGTCGCGGATTGCGGATTCCTCGTTGAGCTGCTAGTGGGTGGTTCGAGTGGACGCCCATGCCCCGTTCGATAAGGGTAAGCTGCGTGGTCCAGAGACACGTCCATTGAAGCGCTTGCGTGGGTTTGCTAGGTGGCGCTCGGTCCCGTTCGATTGGGACCGAGGGCGCGGAAGCTCTCCCTCGGTGGGATCCCCCGGCTAGCTGCCCTCGCTGGCTCTCGAATACGACATATGGGGCACCCTCGAGCCGACGGGCTCGAGGAACGGCTCGAATGCGCGTGCCTTCGTCGTCCCTGACTCTGCGATCTGGGGCGCCTGTTCGAACCCGTCGAGGGTCAGGCTTCGAACCTCTGATCAGTAGGGCAGTGCGGGGTGGCGCCTGGGTGGCCCCGTCTTTGCGTCTGCGGCCGTCGAGGGGCCTAGGCGAGCCAGCCCTCGAGGCGCTGATTAGTAAAAATGGTGCGGGGCGGCGGCTTAGCGCTCCCGGCCTGGCATCTGCGACCGTCGAGGGGCCTGGGCGAGCCAGCCCCTGAGGCGCTGATCAGTAATACAGCGTGTCATGGGTGCTTGCGGTGCTTGCTTTGTTTCAAACGGGCCCCGAGGCGACCTTCTCACGCCTGTGCCCTTCAGAGGGTGGACATTATCTCGAGCCAGGGGCTCGTGCCGCTCGAGGGTTCTGCGCGGCATGGGTGCTTGCGGTGCCCGCTCTGTTTCAAACGGGCCCCGAGGCGACCTTCTCACGCATGTACCCTTTCGAGGGTTGAAACTCTCCCGAGCCAGGGGCTCGTGCCGCTCGAGGGTTCAGCGTGGCATGGGTGCTTGCGGTGCCCGCTCTGTTTCAAACGGGCCCCGAGGCGACCTTCTCACGCCTGTACCCTTTCGAGGGTTGAAACTCACCCGAGCCAGGGGCTCGTGCCGCTCGAGGGTTCTGCGTACCTTGCAAGGAACCGAGCCATTAAATGCTCCACAGTCGAGGCTGTAATTTCGCGTCGTGGGCGCGCTTTTTTAGGCGTTGCAGCCGCGCGCGCGTGTAGTGGGCGGCGTGGGCAAGCGGACGTGACCGCCTGCCACGATCGCTGCTATTCTTCGCCGTGATGATGGCTTGTTCGCGGCGGCGTGGCCGCCGCGGTCGTGGTGGGGCCCGCCCGTCAGCGAGAAAGAAGATTCCCTACAGTTAATGCGCGCGGGACGTCCGCCCCGGAGAGCTCGCCCGCGGCTTATAAATCTGAGGGGAGGGGAAAACGGCGGTTTTTTACCTTAGCGTTTCGCCGTTCTCGCCCCTTGCGCTCTCGCCTTCGCTTTTCTCTTGCCACCGCGGCCTTTCGCCATTAGAGCTCTTCCTCTTCTTCTTGTCCTCCGCTCTCGCGTCCCTTGTCTGCTCTCATGGCGCCGCTTCCGCCCCTCACGATCCTTGACCCGTACGCCTGGGAGCGGTCGACGGTGAACCAGCTGGCCCTTGGCGAGCTGGTCTCCGCCGGCCAGTTGGCGGCGAACGAAGAGGGCCGGCCGGCGGAATGGATCGTGCCGCCGGCGGGGGACCACGCGCCCAACCCGCCGGAGGGCTACGTGGTGAGTTTCATCCGCTTCCATGAGCGCGGCTTTGCTACGCCGGCGAGCCGCTTCATGCGGGCGCTCTGCCACCGCTACGGCGTGGAGTTACACAACTTCGCGCCAAACGCGATTTCGCAGGCGGCCACATTTGTGGGCGTCTGCGAGGGGTACCTAGGGATCCCAGTCAATTGGGAGCTCTGGCTACACCTCTTCCGCGCGGAGCTCTTCACGCAGCCCACGATGGAGCAGAGGACCCGCCGCGCGGTGCGCGCCGGCGGGATGTCGCTTGCCCTGCGGACGCAGTTCAAGGACGACTACATCCCCTGCACCATGACGACGAACAACGCTGGCTGGGAGCGGGGGTGGTTCTACCTGCGCAATGCCGAGCCCGGCCTCCCCCCTACACCGGTCGGGTGTTCAAGGAGAAGCCCGATTCCTGGGGCTACGGGGTGTCCACGTCCCAGCATCGGAGGCGGCTGGGCTCGCTCCTGGCCGCCTTGAGGAACCTGGCGACGCGCAGGCTGACCGCGGCGGGCGTCCTTGCCTTCCTCCACCACCGTCGGATCGTGCCTCTGATGGAGAGGCCGCTCTGCATCTTCGAGATGACGGAGGTGGCGGACCCCGTCGCGCTGGCGAGGTCGTGGATGCTCCCGACCCCCCTCGGACGGGCGTACGCGCTCACGCGGGCGCGGAACGCCGTCGACACCCGGATGCTACGCCAGGACCGGTCCCCGTGGGACCTCGAGATGCTCCCCACCGGCTCGCTGGTGAGTATGGTTCTCGGTCCCGTTTTCGTTCTTGATGATGCCCCTTGGCCCCTGACGCGCTTTTAATGTCCTCGCATGCAGCTGGTGACCTTCAGCGCCGCGAAGTCCGTCCCGCCTACCCCTGACTCCCGCGCGCTCGGTCGGGCGGCGCGACAACGGGGAGCGAGGAGCGGGCGGCGCGCAAGAGGGAGCGCGCGAGGCAGCACCGCGAGCGCCGCGAGCGGCGGGGCGAGGGTGCGGGCCGCGCGCGGCGGGGGGCTCTCCTCGCCGCAGACCGAGGAGTACTCGTCCTCGGAGGAGGACGAGGAGGAAGGAGGCGGGGGCGGGGGCCCCTCGATAGGTGGGAGCTCGCTCCCCCGTCGCGGAACCGGCTCCGGCGGCAAGGGCGGCATCGCCGGGGCGGGCGCAACGGCGCCGCCGCCCGGCCGATCAATGGACGAGGGCGGCGCGAGCCGCGGAGGTGCCGGCGCGCGCCGCGGGGGCGCGCGCGGCCGCGCGCGCCGCGCGCGGGGTGGGGCCGTGCGCGCGGCGGAGACATCGGGGGGCGCGGCGGCCGGCATGTCGGCCGCGCCGGCCTCGTCCGCCGAGGCCTCAAGGAAGAGGAAGCGCGCGTTCTCCTCTTCGAGGTAAGAAGCTTGCTCTTCTGCTGGGTTTGGTTTTTTGGCGACCAGGCGTTCTGACTTTTGCTTATGCTTGGGCAGGGTGGTGCCAACCGTGCCTCCCCTCGCACCGGCCAAGGTGTTGAGGGCGGACGCGTCCATCCCCACCCGGCGGCGCTCATCGAGGGCGCTGCGGGCGGGGGCAAGCACGGCGGCGGCGGGCGAGGGGCTCGCAAGGCGCGGGCGAGGCCTCGAGGCCTCGGCCGGCGGATCGGCTTTGTCGGCTGCGCGGCCGGCGGTCGTCGAGGAGCGGCGGGCGCCGGTCGTGGCGGAGCGCGGCCCCGCGGCGGCGGGCGTGGTGGAGATGCGGCCGACGGTGGGCGCCGCGACGGAGGCGCGGTCCGTGGCGCCGGCCGCGGCGGAGGCGAGCGGGTGCGGCCGCGGTGGCGCTCGCGGTTGCGGTTGAGGAGGGCGGACGGGCGCCCATGGTCGCGGAGGCGCGGCGGGAGGCGATGGTCGCGACGCCGCGTCGGGCGCCCGTGGCCGCGGAGGCACAAGTGGAGGCGCCGGCGAGAGGGCGGCGCGAGGGGGCCGGCGCCGCCGGCGGCTCTCGGGCGGTGGTGGTGGAGGTCCCGGACGACGATTCCCCGCCGCCGGGTGGGATCGGTGGGTGAGCTTCCCCACGCTCTCCTCGAGTCCCAAGAGGGGGCCCTCGTGAGGCGGCGCGACGGCCACATGGTGGCGAGGGGCCGAGGGCACGGCGCCGAGGCCTCGTCTTCCCGCGCCGGCCACTCCGCCCAAGTAGAGGGGGTCGTTGACGATCCGCCCGCGTTTGCCGATGCGCAGGGGGAGCAGGAGCTGTGGGGAGAGCTCCACAGCCACGGCGCCACGCTCGACCGTGCATTGAACGAGGCGCTGAGGGTCCACGGCGGCCCCGCGTGGTGTGTCTTCCAGGTAGGGCGTCGTTGCTCGTTTTCCTCTTCCCCTCGTTTCCGCGCGCTGTCTCTGTATCATGATGCTCACGGGCTTTGACTTGTGGGTGACAGGAGCTCGAGCGCCGCGCCCGCGATAAGTACGGCGCCTTCGACCGGGTGAACGCCAAGCTCCACCAGCTCTGGGAGCGATGCGGCGCCTTCGACGCGCTCGCCGACGCCCTCAGGACTCCGGACGGCTGGTTGTCGTACCGGGCCATGGCCTTGCGCGATGAGCTTCACGAGAGCACAAGGCAGGACCCGGCACTTCCCTCTAGCCTCGAGCGAGTTTGCACAACCCTCATTGACCGTGATGAGGCGCTGCGGCAGGCGCGCTCAGACCTGGAGAAGATGCGGACGCTGGCGACCAACTGGGAGGCGGAGGTGGCCGGCGTCCGCAGCGAGAACCAGGGGCTCCGCTCGTCGCTCGAGGGGGCGCGGCGCGGCGGCGCCGGGCGAGGAGCGGGCGCGCGCGCTCGAGCAAAGGGCCAAGGAGGCCGACGACTTGAAGGCCGCCCCCGACGCCAAGGTCGCGACGCTCGCCGGTCTGCGAGGACCGGCCTCGCGAGAGCGCACCGCCCGCCAAGGGGCCGAGGGCGGCTCCGGCGGGGGAGCGAGCCGCCCTCGCCGACGCACGGTCGGCGCCGGGAGCGAGGAGCGCGTCGCTCGCGAGGCGGCGCGCGCAGTCGGCCGGAGGCCGGAACACCGAGTTCTCCAAGCTCGAGGGCGAGCTGATGGTGCTCAGCATCAACAGCGCGGGCCAGGAGCTGGCCCTCCAGGAACAAGGCGAGACTGTCAAGGGCCTCGAACTGGCGGTCGAGGCCGAGCGCCGCGCCCTCGAGATGGAGAGGAAGCAAGTCGAAGGTGAGCCGCTACTTGACTCCTGTTTTGTTGGTTTCTTGTTAGAGAGTTCGCACTCCTTTTTCCTGATTTCTTTTTTGTCTTGGCGACTCCAGGCTTGCGCGCCGCTCTGGGGCACGCGGTTGAGCGGGCCGAGGCGCTGCAGACCTCCTACAACTCCTCCGGCAGGAGCTACAGGAGTTGCACGATGCGGCCCTCGAGACCTGTCGATCTGTGGAGGAGGGCGAGGCGCAGGCCGGAAGCTCGCTGGCTAGCCGCCTGCGCGCCATTGGCGGCCATGTCACCGAACGGATGCGCCGGGCGTTGCGTCTTGGCGTCCAGAAGGCCCTCGGAGTGGTACGATCCCACTACGAGGTCAACTTCGAGGCGCTGGCGGAGGGTTACGTCGTCCCCGACGGTGTTGAGGACGAGGTGGCGATGGAGCGTGTGGACGCGCTCGGCTCGCCGACGCCGCCGGGACGCTCGCCGAAGCCTTCGAGGAGTTCCTCTTCCCGGACGCTGTTGACGCCGCCGCTCCTCCCGCCTGAAGACAGCTGGGCGCTAGGCCCGTTTTTGTTTATGTATCAGTACGCTGGTCGTATGGCCTTTGTAAATAAACAAGTTGTTTTTGACATAAACATTTGTTGATGAGAAATGAAGTCTTTTGTTTATTGCGCTTTTTTGTTTCTCCTTCTTCCTGAGTAGATTCTAGTTAGGGGAGTTCGATTTTCGCGGGTGGCCTGCTGGGTTGGAGGCGAGAGAGAATGGCCGTATCCTCGCGGAGGCGTAGGCTATCTCTGGCTCGCGCGCTCCTGCCGCTAGGCTGCATGCGCCCTGTTCGAATCGTTGCTCGGGGTCGAAGTAGAAAACAAACTTAGCGCGCGTGAGTTGGTTTCGTTTTTGCGCGAAAATGGGACTATTTTTGGGGGGGGGTGCCCCCCTAGTAGCCCCCGAGGGTAGCTTGGGTTTCAGAGGAAAGCCGAGTTGCCCTTTTCATTAGACTTATGGCGTTTACATAGTTGTCACCAACTGGGGCGTTGGTCATGTGAGTTTTACAACAAAAATACTTGGAAATCCTAGCTAGGGGTAGAAGCGACGTAGCTGTTGGATGTTCCAAGCGTTAGTGAGCTCTTCACCGTCCTCGTTGGCCAGCTTGTATGTGCCGGGCTTGAGTACCTTCACCACGACGTAGGGTCCCTCCCATGGAGGTGATAGCTTGTGGCGCCCTCGGTTGTCTTGGCGTAGCCTTAGGACCAAATCCCCTTCGCTGAAGTCCCGTCGGCGTATCTTGCGTGCTTGGTAGCGCCTGAGGGACTGTTGATACCTCGCGGAGTGCATCAAGGCCACGAGGCGTGCCTCATCCAGCTGGTCCAGTGAGTCCTCGCGGGCTCATTGGTTGGCGTCCTCGTCGTAGCCTCGAACTCTGGGCGACCCGTATTCTAGGTCCGTGGGGAGGACGGCCTCCGCGCCATGGACTAGGAAAAACGGGGTGAACCCGGTGGCTCTGCTTGGGGTGGTCCTTAGGCTCCACACGACTGCTGGTAACTCTTGGAGCCACTTCCGACCAGATTTGTTTAGCTGGTCGAAAATTCTGGGCTTAAGGCCTTGTAGGATCATGCCGTTGGCACGCTCTACTTGGCCGTTGGTCTGCGGGTGTGCCACAGCTGCCCAATCCACACAAATGTGGAATTTGTCGCAAAACTCCAAGAATTTCCTGCCCGTGAACTGAGACCCGTTGTCGGTGATGATGGAGTTTGGCACTCCAAAGCGGTGGACGATGTCGGTGAAGAACGTCACCGCTTGTTCCGCCCTGAGATTCGTGATGGGGCGTACCTCCACCCACTTGGAGAACTTGTCGATCGCGACCAGCAAGTGGGTGAAGCCCCCGGGCGCCTTCCGCAGGGGCCCGACGATATCTAGCCCCCACACGGCGAACGGCCATGTTATGGGGATGGTTTGCAGGACGTGAGCGGGAAGGTTGGACTTGCGGGCGTAAAACTGGCACCCTTCGCAGGTGCGTACGATCTCGCTGGCGTCCGCGACCGCGGTGGGCCAGTAAAAGCCTTGGCGGAACGCATTGCCAACGAGGGTACGAGGCGTTGCATGATAGCCGCAGATCTCGGCGTGGATGTCCCGCAGGAGCTCGCGCCCCTCGGGGATGGGCAGGCACCGCTGCAAGATGCCGGAGGCGGCGTGCTTGTACAGCTCGCCGTCGACGAGGGAAAAGGACTTGGCCATCCTGGCGATGCGTCTGGCCGCGGCCCAGTCCGTGGGGAGTTCCCCTCGGGCCAACCAGGCCACATATTTGTCACGCCAGTCAGCCTTGGCGGGGGCCGGCTCGATGTCCATCACATCAGCCCCATAGGCGCCATACCCCTCGAGGAGGGAGAGCACGTACGCCTCGTTCGAGGGGTCCTCATCCATGGGTTCCGCATCCGCCGGATTCGAGGGAGCCCCCGAGGGTTCCGCGCGGTTCGAGGGGTGAGGCTCGAGGGCGACCGAGGGCTGAGTAATATCGCGGGCGAAAACATTCGGGGGAACGGTGATCCGCCCGGACGCGATCTTGACCAGCTCGTCCGCCTCTTCATTGTACCGTCGGGGTACGTGATTGAGCTCGATGCCATAGAACTTGTCCTCGAGGGCTCGCACGGCCTTGCAGTAGGCCTCCATCTTATCGTCATGGCAGCTCGCGTTCTTCATGACTTGATCGATTATGAGCTGCGAGTCCCCCCGTACGTCGAGGCGCTTGACGCCTAACTCAATGGCGATTTTGAGGCCGCAAAGAAGGGCCTCGTACTCAGCCATGTTGTTTGACGCGGGGAAGTGGAGGCGCACCGTGTACCGTATGTGCTCCCTGAGGGGTGACACGAAGAGCAGGCCCGCGCCCGCCCCTGTCTTCAACACCGAGCCGTCGAAATATAGAATCCAGCACTCCGCCTGGATCTGTGGCGGTGGCAGCTGCGTGTCTGTCCATTCAGCGACGAAATCCGCCAGGATCTGAGACTTGATGGCCTTGCGCGGGGCGTAGGCGAGCGTCTCGCCCATCAGCTCCACGGACCACTTGGCGATCCTGACCGCCGCGTCGGGATTGCGGATGATCTCCCCCAGCGGGAAGGAGGAGACCACCGTGACGGTGTGGGCCTCGAAGTAGTGGCGGAGCTTGCGCCGCGCGAGGACCACCGCGTACAGCAGCTTCCGGACTTGGGGGTAGCGCGTCTTGGTGTCAGACAAGACCTCGCTGATGTAGTAGACCGGCCGCTGGACCGGCAGGGCGTGCCCTTCCTCTGTGCGCTCCACCACGATAACGGCGCTGACCACCTGGGTGGTTGCGGCCACGTAGAGGCTGCGAGGGGGTTCACCGTCTGCTGCGGCGGCGTGAGGATCGGGGCGTGCATTAAGGACGCCTTCAGCTTGTCGAGCGCATCCTGGGCCTCGGCGGTCCAGGAGAAGCCCTCATGCTTCTTGAGGAGGCGATAGAGGGGCAGACCCTTCCCGCCGAGCCGCGAGACGAAGCGGCTCAAGGCGGCAAGGCACCCCAGCACCTTCTGCACCCCATTGAGGTCCCGGATCGGGCCCATTCGTTCGAGGGCCGCAACCTTCTCAGGGTTAGCCTCGATCCCCCGTTGAGAAACGATGTATCCCAGGAGCATGCCTCGCGGCACTCCAAAGACACATTTTTCGGGGTTTAATTTGACCCCGTTTGCCCGTAGGCAGCCGAACGCGATGCCAAGGTCACCAACCAGGTCGTCCGCCTTCCTGGTTTCACGACGATGTCATCCACGTATGCCTCGACCGTCCGTCCGATGTGATATCCGAAAACGTGCTGCATGCAGCGCTGGTATGTCGCACCTGCGTTTCGGAGGCCGAACGGCATCGTTACATAGCAGAACATCCCGAACGGCGTGATGAACGAAGTCGCGAGCTGGTCGGACTCCTTCATCTTTATTTGATGATACCCGGAGTAGGCATCAAGGAAGCGAGAGGCGACTCGCACCCGGCCGTTGAGTCAACAATTTGATCAATTCGTGGCAAAGGAAAAGGAACTTTAGGACATGCTTTATTAAGACTAGTGTAGTCTATACACATCCGCCACTTCCCATTCTTTTTCTTTACAAGTACAGGGTTTGCTAGCCACGTTGGGTGGAACACCTCCTTGATGAACCCGGCCTCGAGAAGATTTCGCAGCTCCGTTCCGATAGCCCGTCGCCGCTCCTCGTCGAAGCGGTGCAGCCGTTGTTGCACGGCGCGGGCGTGAGGCAGGATGTCAAGGGAGTGCTCGGCGACCTCCCTCGGGATGCCTGGCATATCCGAGGGGCTCCACGCGAAGATGTCGGCGTTGGCGCGGAGGAAGTCGACGAGCACCACTTACTATTTGGGATCGAGGGTGGAGCTGACCCTCAACGCCTTGCCCTCAGGGGCAGAAGGGTCGAGGGGGACCTCCTTGGTCTGCTCCGCGGCCTCGAAGGTGCCGGTGTGCTTGGCGGCGGAGTCGAGGTCTTCGTTGACCATCTTCTCCAAGGTGGTTACCAGCGCTTCATCCAGCGCCAGTGCTTCTGCGTGCTCTACGCACTCGACGTCGCAGTCGAAGGCGTGCTCGATGGACGAGCCTACGGTGATGATGTCGTTCGGTCCGGGCATCTTCATCTTCAAGTAGGTGTAGTTGGGGACCGCCATGAACTTGGCGTAGCAGGGCCACTCAAGTATGGCGTGGTAGGCGCCCTTGAACCCTACCACCTCGAAGGTGAGCGTTTCCTTGCGGAAATTCTTCGCGGTGCCGAACCAAACCGGCAGATCGATCTGCCCGAGGGGCTGGACCTGCTTGCCGGGCGCGACGCAGTGGAACGACTTCGTTCTGGGCCGCAGCTGGTCCAACCCGATCCCCAGCAAGTGCAGCGTATGCACGTAGAGGATGTTGAGGCTGCTGCCTCCGTCCATCAAGACTTTTGAGAACCGCGCGTTCCCAATGATTGGGTCGACCACCAGCGGGTACTGGCCCGGGTTGGGGATGCAGTTCGGATGGTCTTCCCGACTGAAGGTGATGGCGTCCTCCGACCAGTTGAGGAAGGAGGGGGGCGCCTTCTCCGCGGCGTGGACCTCGTGCCGCTCCCGCTTGCGCTGGCGGGTCGACATGTCGATAGTTGGCCCCCCAAAGATGAGGAACACGTTTTCCACGGCGGGGAAGCCACCGGCGTCGCCATCTCCTCCGTCTTTCCTGGCCTCCGCTTCCTTCGCGGCAGCGCGGCCATAGAACTTCTTGAGCATATCGCACTGCTCAAGGGTGTGGTTCACTGGGGTCTTGTGGTAAGGACATGGCTTTTTCAGCATGTCATCGAACACCCCCGGACCTCGAGGGGCCGGTCGAGGGCCTCGTCGAGCCGGTCAACGAAGAAGAGCCTCGGCATCACCGCCGTCGCGCCCCTGCTCGCGCGCCTCGCGGCGCGGCTTCTTTCCCTTCTTGCCCCGCTTGTCCTTGCGGTGGGGCTCCCTGGACTTGCTGCCCTCCGCGGGCGCATCATCCGAGCGCATGCCCCTCTTGCCGTCGAAGATTGCCCCCACGGCCTCCTCTCCTGAGGCGAAGCTGGTGGCAATGTCGAACAGCTCGTTGGAGTCCGCGGGCGGGCTGCGCCCCAGCTCTCGCACGAGGTCCCGGCACGTGGTACCCTCGAGGAAGGCGTGCACGATCTCGGATTGCGCCACACTGGGGAGCTCTGTACAGCGCTTGGAGAAGCGCCTTATGAAGTCCCGCAGTGACTCGCCGGGCTTCTGGGTGCAGGAGCGCAGGTCCCAAGAGTTTCCAGGGCGCACGTACGTGCCCTGGAAGTTACCCACGAACGTGCGGACCAGGTCGTCCCGGTTGTGGATGCGGGCCGGGCGGGCGGGTGCTCGAGCCACGTCCGGCCGCGTCGCCGAGGTGCGGGGGGCAAGTTGCGGATGATGACCTCGTCGGCGGTGGCCCCGCCCGGGCGGCACGCCGGGCGGTAGTCGTTGAGCCATACGCGGGGATCCGTCTCCCCGTTGTACTTGACGATGGTCGAGGGTTGGCGGAAGCGTTGGGGGAAGGCCACCGCACGGATCTCCAGGCTGAACACACGGGTCCCCGGGGGCTCCGGCGTTGGAGAGCGGTCTTCGTCGCTGTCGTAGTGTCCACCCCGTCGAGGGTGGTAGCCCACCGCTGCTCGCGCGTCCGCCTTGCTCGTGCGCCTGGTGTTGATGACGTTGCGGGCGTCGCCGTCCAGCGTCCTGCGCGTGTCAAGGAGCCGCTCCTTGGCCGGCGCACGTCCCGAGTTGGCGGGACGCCCTACAGCTTCGCCTGCGTGGACCGAGGGTTCGCCCCCCCGACCCCCGTCTCCTCGCGCATCCCCCTGCTGGCGGATACGTGAGGCCGAGCTTTCGGCCTGCTGGACGGCCGCTTGCTCGATGAGAGCCTGCACCTCGCGTTGCAGGTTCCGTGCCTCAGGGGTCGAGGGTGCCGGCATAGCCCGCAGCAGTGTCGCGGCGGCAACGAGCTTCTGACTTGCCCATGGAGGCGCGTCAGGGTTGTCGGCGTTGATGCGGTCGCGGGCACATGCGCCGGCTCCGCGCGCGTTCGCCGCGCGCGGAGGCTTCCCCCGCCATTGAGGCACGGAGCGGCCGCACCGTCCGTACTCCTCCGCCGGCTTAGCCTCGAGCTCGCGGGCCCGGGCCGCCCGCGCATCGGCGTCGGCCCCGGGCGGGGTGCTTGGCCCCGCGGCCGGGCGCGGAGCGATCCCTGGAGCAGGCGTGATCTCCCCGTCTCCCGCGCCCACAGCGCCGGTGGTGTTGGCCGGGTCGTTGGCGACGACGACGTAGCACTCCCGCGCGGGGTCGTAGCTCCCGGTGCTGGAGTTGTCGGAGCAGCCGAACCAGTAGTCCGTAGCGTCAAGGAAACGCCGGAACATGACTGGGTCCGGCACGCCGGAGAAGTCCCACTCCGCGTACCCGTGGAGGTTAGCGGGTGGCGGCGCGTCGAGGGAGCCTAGGGACGATTCGTCACCGGCTGAGGCGCTGGGATCCCTGGCGACGAAGACGTGACGGCCAGGGGGAACCATGCGCATCGTGGTGTTGACGTTGGCGTTGTAGGCCGTTGTGGCACCACGCAGCCTAATGGGAAAGCGCGGTCCGGAGACCGTGCGCTGTCCCGTTGGGGCGGCGGTCGCCGTGACGACGGGCGCGCCGTGATGAGAGGCGGCGCGCTCGGCCTGCCGTCGCTCGGACCGTGCCCGGCGCGAACGCCGACCGGCGGCGGCGGCGTCGTGGCGTCGACGGGCCCGCGGCATCCGCGCCCGTGGGCGTCCGCGCGCGTGGCGGTGCGCGCGGCGGGGGCCGGAGCGGACTCGGCCTGGCGCCGCGCACGGAGCTCCTCACGGTTGGTGAGGCACATGAGGTAGCCGTTCCCCGTGGCCTGAAAGTTCAGGCCCCCAAACCGGATTTCGAACTCGGCGGGGAGGGGGTCCGAACTGCCCATGCAGTAGCGCGAACTGCGGTACTCAGTGCGGATCACCATGGAGGGAGTTGGTGGAATGACCTTAGGCGCTCGACTGCCCCACGGTGGGCGCCAACTGTCGGTGTGGAATGCGGTCCCGACACTAACCAGTAATAAGCGCCGAGGTCTATCCCTCAATGGTCGATGCTAAGCAATGAGAGACACGAAGTTTATCCTGGTTCCGGCCGAGGGGGCCGTACGTCCAGCAGTGGTGTGCTCAAGGCACTATATTGCTCGGCACGGGGGTGCTGTAGTGGGGCTGCTACAAGCAAGGCGGGAGAGGAAGCGTGGCTTCCAAGTCCCTAGTGTAGTGGCTGAAGATGTTGTGGGAGAATTGGAGAGCAAGTGCGTGGTGCGGCTTGTCTCGTGTTGTGTCTTGTCCGTCTCGTGTGTCGTCCCGTGTCCCCCGCGGCAAGGGGGTTCGTTCTCCTTTTATAGATCAAGGAGGGAGCGAATCACATGCGCGCCACGCTATTTAGCTACGTGAGGGAGCGTAGTGCGCCGTGCCGTAGAGTAGGCGGTCGTCCGGACGATCCTGGCAGCGATCCGGTCATCATGGCACGTCTTGTACCCGAACAGTGGCGGCTTCGAGGGTAGAGAGGCGGTGGAGGGCTGTGATGTCTTCTGATAGGCTCGAGGGAGCTGCTGACGTCGGTCCGTACATGGTACAGCGGTAGGCAAGGCGGCGTCCCGTTCCCGCACGCTTCACAGTGCTGGAGTTGTTGCCGCAGCGCCTGGCGCGCGCCCGTACGTGCGAGGGTGGCAGCCATACCGTTAACAGTGGCAGGGATGGCGTCCCACCAGCCTAGCGCTTTCACCTAACCCTGCAAGGTCACAAGAAAGCAAATCGAGGGTGCAGCCGGCCCTCCTTCGAGGGTTCGGCGGGTTAGCCATACCGGAGTAGGCGGCGTGGCGTCATGCGACTGACACCGGCCACGCCGCACAGTCCCCCTTACAGTGGCGGGGACGGGATCCCTCCTGGGGAGTTGGTGCGGCGGCACCGGGGCGCGAGCCCCAGGCGCATGATGGCGCCGCCCTGCCGTTGTCGGGGCATTAAATGCTCGTGCACGGAAGCGAGGGCGCACGCGTGCGGGGCGCCCTCGAGCGAGGCGGACCCCGTTCGAGGGCGGAGCGGACCCTCGAGCGAGGGCGGAGCCTGCTCGAGGGGGGAGCGGGCCCTCGAGCGAGGCGGTGCCTGCTCGAAGGAAGCGCATCCCCTCGAACGGGACGGAGCCCGCCCGAGGGAGGCACGCATGCTCGAGCGAGGCGGAGCCTGCTCGGGGGGATCTTCGAGCGGTCCGCCTTGGTGGGCCGTGTCCTGCATGGTTAGGCGAGGTGTGTTTGACTTTGTTGCGGGTTTTAATTGGGGGTTTCCCAGTTGTTAAAGGGGACCCCTAGGGCTGTCCCCGACAGCCGCAGACGCTCTGTCGAGCTGCGGGAGGTCGCCCCCCCCCCCCCCCCCCCCCGCGCGTCTCCATTGCCGGAAGGCTGAGCTCGCCTGACTCCATGGCTAGGCCACCAAGTGCTCGATGAAATGCATGTGAGCTTTCTTGGGTGGTAACGCTACCACAGGTAGTCACACCTCTCAGCTCGGCTGGCAATTTGTGGTGGCAAACAACAGGTGATGTTCACAGCCGAGCTCCCGGGCCACTCTCGCAAACATGGTGCCTTGCACCGTCTGGGCCAGGTCATTTCGAGCCTGGGCCAGTCGAGCCGGCCGAGCCGTGGTGGTACAGGGTCGCAAACACGCCCTGGGTCTCCAACTATGAGCCAGCCTCCGCCCCACAAATCAATGGGCAAGTCCCACCGTAGGATAATCTTCGTAAGTAGTAGACACTTCGTCCGTTCTAAATTACTCGTCCCTTTTGCTTTTACATATACAAAATATTTTAAAAAGATCGAAATGACAAGTGGTTTGAAACAAAGGGGTAGCTAATTATTTGACCAGATGGGCGCGTGAAGATGCTTTTTACAACTGCGTGGCGGTCGCGCTTCTTTGCCATTTCCCCGTTAGTTGTACTTATTCATGTTTCTTTCTTCCTTTTCTATTTTTTCTCCTTCTCCAGCGCAGTCTATGTTTTTTCGTCTCATGACCATGATACGTGCCTTATTTAGACCTAGTTATTGTTTATTTTTAGGGATTATGGGTTTTTCTATTTTTCCTAAAAATTTCTGTGGTTTAATGGTTTGATCATACTTGCTATTGTAGGAAACAATAATGATTTTGCTCGCTGACTGAACTTTAGTGAACACTTGATTCTCATGATCACATTTGCTCTGGTTGCCAATTATGCTCAATGCTTAAGAGTCGAGTGAAAAAAGATTACCTCCATCCCTAAATATATAATGTTTAGGACAAAAAAATTAGTTCAGAATGAATTAGTTCGTTCTCCTAAACGTCATACTATGTTTCAGGTGTTTGAGTAGCACACATTGCCTCTTTGGAGACGGACCGGTGGTTAAACCCTTGACATCTTAAAACGTTCATTAATGTGTCATGTGATTTGTGAATATATATATGGTCGTAACTCTGCAAGTAGAATCCTTACATCTAATAAATTATCATTTGATAGCATCTCCCTTTGTATAGTTGCGATAAATGTTAATCCTATTAGCACGCTTATTTGTCAAACAATCAAATTTTCAGGTGTTTCGACATATAATTACTGCATCACATGCCCCCAATAATATCCGTATTCTAGGCCTGATTAGTTTGGCACCAAAATGTGCCCAGCCAAAATTGAGGCATGCCAAAATTTACCTGTCAAGATGTGGGCAAAAGTTCTTGGACAAAATGTAGCTGTCAAACGTTTGGTCCCAATTAATTTTATGCCAAAACTATTTTGGCTTGCCTGATTTAGATTTGGCACGCTTTGGTGCCCAACTAATCAGACCCTCTAATCCCACCCACAGCATATGTGTGCCCGCATTGGGATCGAGAGATTCCGCGGCTGTGTGGGTGAAGAACAACTGGTACCAGCATCGATCGGCCCGTGCCTCGAAATTCGTAAGACGCCGCCGGCGGCGAGTTTTCCTATCCCGCATGCGGAGCACGCTGCGCCGACGACCATGTTCTTTGTATCGCCGAGACGCGGCGTTCACGATCACGATCAGGATGCCCGTGCGCACGAGACGCCCTCCCTCTTCACACGAGATCGTGGTCTTCGCTGAATCCTATTCACAATCGGCAGGCACCACGCCCAGGGTCGCGGCGGCGGGGCCGGCCGCCGGCCGCACGACCACGTGAGCCCGCCTGGCGGTCGCCGCTCCGGAGTCGGGTCGTCGATCGGGGGCCTGAGCTGCGCTGAACGCAGGGGTTGCATGCAGGTGCAGGTAGCCACCAAACAACAGTGGTAGTTGAGCGCAGGTGCTTGACCGTGAACAAGCCACTGTTCACACTGCATGCAGGCATGCAGCCTCCCCCCGTTTGGAACGAGGACACGTGCCACCGGTGTAATATGCGCGCGGCGACGCCTTTTTCCTATCACAATTCACAAGTGGACGCGCCGCGTCACCGTACGTGACACAGCCCAAAATGGAGGTCGGAGCTAGTCAGCCTGTTCGGTTGGTGGTGGTGATGGTGCACTTTGGTTTGTTCCGGAAGAAAATCTTCTTGGTGATTCTGGTACGTTAGTGATGGTACGGTTTGCCTTCGGGAGAAAGATCTTCTTGTTTGGTGGTGATAAGCCGAGCGAACAGGCTTAGTACTCGGCCGCACTTGACCAAACTGGTGGTCAGAACTCAGAAACATGGATGCACTTGCAGAGTTGCAGTATACTATTTCCAGCGGCATGGGCGCATGCATGGCCTACGGTGGTGGCAAACTGCTCAATTGCTCATGGATCTTGTGCTCATGCTGTCATACAGCTAATATAGCCTTCATGAATGTCTGGATCGAGCAAGAGCACAGCGACTCGTGGTGCATATTGCACCCGGTCAACTGACCAGTGGGTGAATGCTGGCTTCAAGTCTTCAACCCTACCAATACGTCGCTACCACTAGACGAACGTTGCTTCCGCAGTAAAAAAACAGTACCGCAAGCAACTTTTTGTTTGCTTCTACTAGTTGGCTAATCAATAGGTCCATTAACCGCAATCACCGCCGGTGCGGCCAGCTATTCCGACAGCGAGGCGTACGTGTCACGGCTCCAAATTTTTACTGCTACCCCTGATGCTGCTTTGCTGATCAAGTCCCGCGTTAACGTCGGTGCAGCGCGATGGCTGCTGACGCGACATGTACGCGCACACGAGACTCGTCAAAATTACTGGATGGATGGATTGTGGTTATAGGAAATTAAATAGAATACGCGCGGCCCGTGCTCTCCCGTGCGTCCCGGTCGGTGAGCAGGTCGAGCACAACCCCGTTGCGGACGGACGCGTGAAAGGAATTCTCCGGTTCTAGAACTTGTGTCTTGTGATGACGGACGGACCATGGTAACGGTGGTCAATGGTCGCCGCGGGGAACGGATCGGAGCGCCCTTTCCTCTGCACTTCCAGGGGAGCCTGTCAGCCGTGGGATCTGTACCTGTCTCGCAAGCACCTGCCGAGCTCCCTTTCTCCCGTTTCCTTTTCACATCAGGATCAGATTTTGGAGGAATCTGCTGCCACGGTTAATCCTTTGGCCTAAGTTTTATCCCTGACGAGTGACGATAGCAATACGAAAGAACCAACAGTTAGATGACATCCGACCTCCGTCTATCTTCATTTCCATCATTTTGTTTCTATCTTCATTTCCATCATTTTGTTAAATTTATATTCATAACAGCAACTCCAACAATTTGGCAAATCAACTTGACATCTATATAATTTTGGCAAAACGAGAAAAAATGTCCTCCAACAATTTGACAAATCAAATTGGCAAAAATAGAAACTTGGCAAAACTCACCTCCCCACGCGCATATATGCGCGCGCGGATCGTGGTTGTCATCGACGTTTCCCTCTAGGTGGGAGGGTGAAAAAAAAGAAAGAGTAGAGAAGGATTCCTGATGTAAGTTCTAAGAGGTGGAAGGGCATAAACGAAATTTTGTTTCTTTCAGCATTCCTGATGTAAGTTAGATCTGGGTTTCACAAGTGAATTATGTCAAATTGTTGGAGATGAACTCTTTTTTTACTTGGCATACCTTTGTAGAGGTTGGCTGATGAGGGCCAGGATTAGGGCCCCCTTTGACGGCGAGATTATCTCTCCTAAGACAACTTGATGATCCAACACCATTGACAATGTGAAAGTCAAGATTGACAACGTGAAGGCCAAGATTGACAATATCAAGGCAAAGATTCAGGACAAGGAGGAGAAGGAACCCTGGTCAAGACCCACACTGGCAAGACGTCTAGTCTTCGGCCAGTTGGCTGCATCTCCGACCAGTTCCCAACTAGAGGGACCCCCACGACAAGTCTCCGCATCACACGACAAGTCTCCGCCTCGCACGTCAAGTCTCCGCCTCGCACGATAAGTCCGTTCCCGACTGGTGCGTGGGCCGAGACGCACGACACTAACACCACCACCGACGCGTATGGAGGAGCGAATCTCCACGTCATGCAGATACAACAGCTGGCGGCCATGCAGGCAGCCCGCCCCGACAAGAGCCTTAATGTCGGTCTGACCAGCTGCGCGGCCGTCACATCACCATCATCTCCCACTCTGCCACACGAAACACAGCCCGAGGAACTCAAGCACACTCTACGACGCGCACAAGCCTAGACTCAGGCTCGGGTGTGGCAAGCCTAGCGCTCGGGCAGACCAAGACAAGCCCAAACTACTCAGGGGGGCGACCAAGCGTCCCGAAGTGAACAATCCAAGCCCGGCCACGCGGCGGCTCCCCCGACAAGGCATCATGACTTGGCTTCAATGCACCTTGGTGGACAACGACGTAGGACGGGACGTGCTAGCTGCCAAGCACTGTAACTCTTTTTTTACTTCCCTTTGTGCCCCTCCCCTTGAGACTATAAAAGAGAGAGGAGGGCAATGGTTACAAGGGTTAGACCTTCATAGGATCGAACACCATCACCCGGGACTTGGGCTCGACACCCTCTCCCGACCAGCTTGTAACCCCTACTATGAGCACACCTAGCTCAGGAACACGACATCACTGCACTGGACGTAGGGTATTACTCCTCGGAGGCCCGAACTAGTATAAATCCCGTTGTCTCCTGCGCTAACCATCCCAGCCAGACGCACGATCGATATAAATTTACTATCGACGGTAGAGAACCCCGAAAGTTGGCGCGCCAGGTAGGCGCACATCGTGTGTCTCGACGAACTCCAGCGGATTGGATGGACGGTCGCAGGGTCACGCTGACTCCTGGGACCACCCTACGCTTCGGCTCCCTCGGCTTCGTCTACACCGGGCCGGTGGAGCCCGTCGCCGGACGCACCTTCACCCGGCCGCTGTCGGGCATACTCCCCGGGTACTCATGCAAGGAAGGATGAAGACGGACTCCTATTAGAATTCCCCTGTAATCCTACTAGGACTCATTTCGTGTAATCCTACTAGGACTCCTGCCTTGTAACAGACTAGGAACCCTCCCCGTGGACTATATAAAGGAGGGCTGGGTACCTAGTCGCGCACCTAACCTGATCTCAACCAACACCAAGCGCAGGGCACCATACTTGATCCCCCAAACAGGACGTAAAGTTCGCCACCTTGGCGACCCGAACCTGTATAAATCTCGTGTCCTGTGTCCTTGCGCATACCTTCGAGTTCTCGGTCTCCCGATCACGATCCTCACAGCACAATCTACTACCTCGGATACCCCATTGGTAGGTTTGCCGGTCTAAAACACCGACAGCTGGCGCGCCAGGTAGGGGTGATCATCACCACCGGGCGAATTCGAAGAACCCTCGTCAACAAGATCAATCTACTCGTCGACTCGCCGAGATCCATTGAAGCAAGTCGCCTTGCTCCTGTCAAAGCGGAATCAATTTTCCTACGCCGCGCGTCCGGTTCCTTCGGCACGTCGCGCGGCTCGTCGTTGACTACTTTGACTACGCCGCGCGTCTAGGTGCCTCGGCATGTCACGCGGCACGTCACGCTGCTCGTCGCGCCGCTCGTCGTCGACTACTCTGCCTCGCGCAGGCTCGTCGTCGACTACTTCGCCTACGCCGCGCGTCCGGGTGCCTCGGCACGTCGCGCGGCTCATCGCTCGTCGTCGACTACTCCGCCCCGCGTAGGCTCGTCGTCGACAACCTCGCCTCCGCCGCGCGTCCGGGTGCCTCGGCACGTCGCGCGGCTCGTCATGCGGCTCGTCACGCGGCTCGTCGTGCCGCTCGTCGTCGACTACTCCGCCTCGCGCAGGCTCGTCGTCGACTACTTCGCCTCCGCCGCGCGTCCGGGGTGCCTCGGCACGTCGCGCGGCTCGTCATGCGGCTCGCCGCGCCGCTTGTCGTCGACTACTCCGCCTCGCGCGAGCTCGTCGTCGACTACTTCGCCTCCGCCGCGCGTCCGGGTGCCTCGTCACATCGCGCGGCTCGTCGCGTGGCTCGTTGCGCCGCTCGTCGTCGACTACTCCACCTCGCGCAGGCTCGTCGTCGACTACTCCACCTCGCGCAGGCTCGTCGTCGACTACTTCGCCTCCGCCGCGCATCCGGGTGCCTCAGCACGTTGCGCGGCTAGTCTCGCGGATCGTCGCGCGGCTCGTCGTCGACTACTTCGCCTACGCCACGCTTCTGGGTGCCTCAGCACGTCGCGCGACTCATCGCTTGTAGTTGAATACTTCGCCTACGTCGCGCGGCCGGGTGCCTCAGCACGTCGCGCGGCTCATTGCGTGGCTCGTTGCGCCGCTCGCCGTCGACTACTTCGCCTACGCCACACGTCCGGGTGCCTCGGCACGTCGCGCGGCCCGTCACGCGGCTCATCGTCGACTACTCCGTGTGCCGCGACTTCGTCTTGGGGCCACGCTGGCTCTACTTCAGCCATGCCATGCGTCGTGACTACTTGTCTCGCGGCAACACTGGCTCTACTTCGAGTACGTCGCGCGCCACCACGAAGTCGTCTTCCGGTCGCATCGCGTCGACCATTCATCTCGACTAGTTTTCCAAACTAGTCAAGAACGACAATCATGCCCCCAAGAACTAGTCGGAATCAACTCTGACTAGTCAACTTCAGCAACAACGGTCGTGGCTCAATCGCCGACCGCCACGGCTTCGACGAAACGGTCCGCCGGGCGAAGAATGGCTAAGTCATTTATTTAAATGATTACTTTTTTCTTTCTTGGCTTGTTTTCCTCATCATGTAGGATAACATGCCGGCTACTCATTTGTGTACGCTTCTCGGCGGGTTTTCACGGGAGGTACACTCTGCTGACTACTCTTGGGGTATATCAATCAAGTCACTACGAGTATACTTCATCAACTCGGGGGCTATCCCTAGGAGGCAGCTTCTAAAGTCCGCTACACGCGGCAATCTAAAGTCGACTTCTAAAGTCGCATTCTAAAGTCCGCTCCGTGCGACAACTTAAAGTCGACTCCGGTCGCATCTTCGCCTGCTTCGGTGGCATACTACGTGTGTAAGCTTCGATGGAACCTAGTTGTAAGTGGCCCTCGGGTCCTGGCGACGATGGAACCTAGCTGCACGTGGTCTTCACGTTCTGTACCATGGGTCCAAGTACCCTAAGTATTCGCTCTCCGTACCTTGGGTCTGAGATCCATGGCCCAAGTACACAAGTCGACTCCGGTCGCACCTTCAAGTCCACTACGGTGGCACCCGTACCTTGGGTCTGAAATCCATGGCCCAGGTACACAAGTCGACTCCGGTCGCACCTTCAAGCCCACTCCGGTGGCACAAGTCGACGCTAACAGTCGCACCCAAGCCCACTTCGGTGGCACAAGTCGACGCTAACGGTCGCACCCAAGCCCACTCCGGTGGCACAAGTCGATGCTAACGGTTGCACCCAAGCCCACTCTGGTGGCACAAGTCGACACTAACGGTCGCATCCAAGCCCACTCTGGTGGCACAAGCCGACTTTGGTCGCAATCTTAAGCCCGCTCCGGCGGCAAAACTACTCGTTTTATCTGATTTTTTTGCTTTTGCTTTCCGAAAAGTGCTTTTCGTTTTTTGCATCTTAAGTCCACCCCGCGTGGCACAAAGTCGACTACTGCAGTCGCATCTAAAGTCCGCTTTACGCGGCAATCTAAAGTAGACTTCTAAAGTCGCATATCAAAGTCTGCTCTGTGCGGCAACTAAAGTCGACTTCGGTTTTCAAGTCGCATCTCAAAGTCCGCTCCGCGCGACACAAAGTCGACTTCGATTTTCAAGTCGCATTCTAAAGTCTGTTTTGCCGGCATCTTAAAGTCGACTTCGGTTTTCAAGTCATATTCTAAAGTCCGCTCTGCCGGCATCTAAAGTCGACTTCGGTCGCATCTAAAGTCCGCTCTATCGGCATCTAAAGTTGACTTCGGTCGCATCTAAAGTCCGCTTTAATGGCACAACTACTTCTCAAGTTTCATGACTCGATGCCAAATTGCTACTTGGAATCTCTCCAGCTCGGGGGTTGCACTTCAATTACTACTCGAGGATAACTTCAGCATGCTTCGCTCGCTCTTAAGCTCGGGGGCTCCACACCAGCAGCTACTCGACGTGGCTCATGTGACTGTCTTATCTCGAGGGCTACACGCTGCATGAGTACTCGGATGATGGCTTTCGCGAACACTGAAGACCCTTGGATTGATTACCTAATCATTTCAAGGCTCGGGGGCTACTATGCTACACCCATCATTCAATTTTTTCAAGAGAAGATTTGGAATCAAGATTGACCCTCAGCTAGAGTCTGCAACTCAACCTAAGGCTCGAGGGCTACTCTATATGGAGTACGATTTTGCAATCGCACTTCCATATAATCTCGACTTCAAGACTGATGAGCTGGACCACCTTCCAGCCTCGCGGCAGTTCAAGTACCATTGAAGACTTCTCCAAGCAGTACTCGAGGACGCTCAAGAACTACTCGAAGAGGCTTCAAGACTACTCGAACTGCTACACTCGACTACAATGTGCTTGGGAGCTTGTCGGGCATACTCCCCGAGTACTCATGCAAGGAAGGATGAAGACGGACTCCTATTAGAATTCCCCTGTAATCCTACTATGACTCATTCCGTGTAATCCTACTAGGACTCCTGCCTTGTAACCGACTAGGAACCCTCCCCGTGGACTATATAAAGGAGGGCTGGGTACCTAGTCGGGCACCTGACCTGATCTCAACCAACACCAAGCGCAGGGCGCCATACTTGATCCCCCAAACAGGACGTAGGGTTCGCCACCTTGGCGACCCGAACCTGTATAAATCTCGTGTCCCGTGTCCTTGCGCATACCTTCGAGTTCTCGGTCTCCCGATTACGATCCTCACAGCACCATCTACTACCTCGGGTACCCCATTGGTAGGTTTGCCGGTCTAAAACACCGACAGCCGCCTCGCCCCAATGTCCTCACGGGGACTGCCGGACACGAGGCTTTCGTCCGAGGCTTCTCGGACGACGTCATCATCTGCATGTTGGGGCCAAACCCAACACAGGAGCGTTTTAGGCTCGCTGAGTACTACCTCACCGACCTCGCCTTCCAGGCCAGCAGAGACGGACCGCTGGGCTGGGGGGAGTTCATGGAGCGGTACATCGCAATGTACTCCTGTGGACAGCCCGGCCTCCCGGATGACCCGGTGGCGGCCTACATCAACAACCTCCGCACGATCGACACCGCCCCTGGGTCTGGACGGCTCGGGGGCACGGACCACGCGACGCCACGACTCTACGCGGGAGTGCAACATCTGCGTGGCCTCTTCATCGAGCAGCTCCGAACCGGAGCCAGCACCGTGCCACCGCGGCGCCGACGCCCCGGCGGCGTGCGCGGCTCGACGAACTCGCGGAGGCGAGACGCCGGCTCGACGAGGAGCCGGCCCTTCTACACCAAGAGCTCGGCGCGGATGCCGAGCCCCGCGATCGGCAACCGACGCGGACGTTCCCGTGCACGGGGAGCCCCGCGAGGGGAACGGCGGCCGGCGCGAGCGGCCGCCCGGCCGTGGGACCGGCCCGCATGGCCGGGCACCTATGCCGCCGGCACGTGGACCAATGCACGACAACAACCGACGCCCCAATGTAGGCTTGAACGTCAACGCGAACACCGACGCTGACACTCCGCCACTTTTTCGGCGGGCGTCCCAGAACCTTACCGCTGCGGCCATGCTGCTGCGCGGCTGCCCGAAGCCAGCAACCTCCGAGGAACGATGGGTTTGCCAGCAGCTAAAGGTGCTGCTCGAAGATGCAGCAACACAACAAGCGGAGAGCTCCGCCTCGCGCTAGTGTTTGGAGCGCTGGAGGGCTGGAGCGCCATCCACCCAGGGCCCGAATCTGCCCCCTTCCCAGCACCAGGGGCGCGGGGAGGGAGTCGGATCCGCGACATTGACGGTCAAGAGTCGTCTTGGGCCCAACCACGACGCCCGGAACACCATCGAAGCCCGACGACGAGATGAGAGCGTCGACAACAACCGCGACAACCGCTCGCGCCACCACGACGACCACATGGACGCGGGCGGTGCCACGATAGCGACGACGATCGCAAGCACAGCTGGTCACCGAACCAGCAGGGTCCACGGGCTTTTGGCCGGAGCATCCGCGACTCGAAGTTCCCCTCGTGCTTCCGGGCTCTGACCAATGTGCCAAGATACGATGGGGACACCGACCCTAGTGTGTGGCTCGAAGACTACCGGCTCGCGTGCCACACCGGTGGAGCGACCGACGATCTCTTCGTCATCAAGAACTTGCCACTCTACCTTGGCGACTCTACACGCACGTGGCTCGAGCACTTGCCGCGCGACAAGATCAACGACTGGACCGACCTGCGTCGAGTCTTCGTCGGCAACTTCCAGGGCACGTACATACGCCCCGGCAAGCAGTGGGAGCCGCACAACTGCAAACAGCGGCTGCACCTCCCGCACTGAGCTCCCCGGCGCGACCGACAACGATGCCATCTCGGCGTTTTAGAACGGAACGACGTGCACCTCCCTCATTCACCGACTCAGGCGTCGCATGCCACGTACGACCCACGAGCTCCTCGACATCGCGAGCAACCACGCCGACGGCAAGGAGGCGGTTGCCGCAACGCTCAACACCCCTCAGGGCAAGGGGAAGCAAGTCGTGGACCATGGCGAGGGGATGTCCTCGCGCTTCAAAAGAAGAAGAAGAACGACAAGCGCTGTCGTGACGACAACTTTGTCGCGGCAATGAAGCGCAAGGCGTCGTGCCCCAAGGGCAACTAGGCCAAGCCCGCACCATCCATGGACCACTTCGAGAAGCTCCTGGATGTGCCATGCCCGCACCACGAGGTCCCCATCAAGCACACGCTCAGGGAGTGCCGGCTCTTGAGGAACTACATTAAGGGCACCCTCAAGCCAAAGACGGCGGACCAGGCCGACAAGCAAGGCCCCTCCCACGACAATGATGATGGCGCGGGGGTTGTGTTCCCTGGTGAATACAGCGCGGTGCACATGATATTTAGGGGATCACCGGCGAGACCCTCAAGGTGGCGCGAGAAGCTCATCCGACGAGAAGTCTTCAATGCCGACGTTGCGAGACCGTCCTACCTAAAGTGGTTGGAGGTTCCGATAACCATCGACCGCAAGGACCATCCCGACAATGTGCCTCAGCCCGGATCCTACCCACTAGTGGTAGCTCCCCTGTTCAAATTCGGGAGGATCCACAAGGTCTTGATGGATGGGGGAAGCAGGATCAACGTGCTCTACGCGTCAATGCTTGACGAGATGGGCATCCCACGGTCCACACTCAGGCCGTCGACGGTGCCATTCCACGGGGTCGTACCTGGAATCGAGGCGCTCCCCCTCAGGCAAATCGATCTGCCTGTCATGTTCGGGGATGTGTAGAACTTCCGCACAGAAACCCTCACCTTCGAAGTGGTGGGGTTCTCGGGGACGTACCATGCGATCCTCAGGAGGCCGATATATGCGAAGTTTATGGTCGTGCCCAACTATACGTACCTGAAACTTAAGATTCCCGGACCGAAGGGGATCATCACAGTAGGGCCAACGTATCAGCACACATACGGGTGCGATGCTGAGTGCTTTTAGTTCGCTGCAGCAACCATCCGGTCTGAGAGGCTCTACGCCGAGCCTCGATCCGTGGACCAGGATGTCCGTGAGTCGTCCAAGTGTGCGGCCTGCTCTTTCAAGCCCGCCAAGGACGTCAAGGATGCGGTCGTCTCCGACGACAGTCATACCCTCCGTATCGGGATGACGCTCGATCCTAAATAGGAAAGCGCGCTCGTCGACTTCCTTAAAGCGAACCTCGACGTGTTGACATGGAAACCCTCTGACATGAAGGGGATCCCGAGAGAGGTTGCCAAGCTCAAATTGAACATCATGACAGGATCGAAACCGGTGAAACAACGCCTACGCCGCTTCAACAACGAGAAGTGCAAGGCGATTGGTGTAACACCCAAAAATTCCATCACTTAAAAATGCTAGCAACAATTAGAATTTTATTTCTAAGGGTTAATAAATTTGAATAATTAAATTTGCCTTTAATATATGAAATGATAATTAATTAATTTAGAAATACCAAGTGATTGTGCATCATGTTGAATGCATGGGTTTTGATTGATTGTGTGGTTAAAAGTTTGTTTAAAAATTTTAAAAAGGTTTTGAGTCAAAATTTGAAAAGGAAATAAAAGAAAAGGAATTGAAAAGAAAAAAAAGAAAAAAAACCAAAACGAGTCCCTCACCCATTCCCCTTCCGGCCCGAAACAAACCCAACCCACCTATTCTATTTCTTGCGCGTGGCCCAACTCAAATTCCCGGCCCATCCTTCCTTGCGGTCCACCTAACCCGGCCCGGCCCGCTAACCCTTCTCTCTCTCACACGCCGCCGACGGTGGGGCCCACCCGTCGGGGGCCGTCTCCAACCTCCCGGACGCCCACCCTTCCTCCCATGGCCGCCCGATCCGCTCTGGCCCGGCGCCGATCCGCCTCCCCGCGCCTCCTTCCCTTCCCTCCAGTGCGCGGAGCACCCAACCGTCACCGCCCCAAGCCATCCCCGCCCCTTCCTCTCCCTGAAACGGGCACCCACCAAGCCCCCACCAAACCTTAATGGCGGCCGCCGGCGTGCCGCCGTCCACCGCCTTGCCGCGCCTCCTCCCCTCCCCTCTCCACCTATAAAAGCCTCCCCGAGCATCTCTCCACCTCACACCGCTCACTCGAGCTCTTCTTCTCCTCTGCATCGCCGCCCCAAGGAAGTTCGCCGGAGCAAAGACCCACCGGCCGCACCTCGACGCTGATCTGCACCACCGCCGCCTCTTCTTCCCCTTCAAGTAGCTCGGTGAAACCCCCTATCCTTCCTCTTTGTTTTGGCGTCTTCGCTCTGTTGATTAGTGCCCGGTAGCAAGGTCTTGGCTTCACCGGTGAGATGGCCGGCGAGCCGCCGCCACCTGTACCGCGCACCGCCGCCTGGAGGTTAAGCCGCCACTGCCCATGCGCTTGCAAGCGTCCACCACCGCCCGATCTTTATCCGACGGCTCAGATCAACCCAAGCCGCCCCGGTCAAAGAAGTCATACCGGTCAACTAGGGTTGCGCCGGCAATCTTTCTAAAGAGTCCCTAACCTTTCCACAATTTGCAAGCCGATCCCTCCACCATATAAAACCCACACACTTTAGCCCCTGGTTTTTATAAATAAGCCCTTGGCCTTTCAAAAATGTTTACCCGCAGTCCAAGGCTCACATTTTTGCACCAAGGACCTCTAGATTATACCTATAATTATGTTTTAGCCCCTAGATTTTTATGGAAAAACCCCTAAGGATCATTTTCTTTTACAAAATAGTCCCTAGAATTTTTTTAATCATAACTTTTCCGTCCTAGCTCCGATTTAGGCGTTTTTGCTGTCCACGCGATCGTCTCAACAAGCACGTTAGTTTTAGAAGCTTGTATTAGACTTTTAGCAATGTTTGATGTACTGTTTTATTTATTGCTTGTTTCCTCTTGTTTGATCGTAGAGGATGCGCCGTTCGAGGTCGGGCAGGAGCCATCTTTTGAAGAGGTTGAGCCCCAGTTTTTAGGAGAAGAAGGCAAGTGGATTTCCCCCCTGCATACTCTTTTTGTCCGAATAACATGCATATTATCACACTTTAAATTTTAATCGGTATGCATAAATTTTGATGGGAAATGCCTATTAAGGAAATGACTAGATTTTAATCCTTATACCTTGCAAACCTTGTTTTAAATAAATGTTTGGTAGATAAATGCTTAGATGCTATACTTTGGGAATGGAATTTAACTTTACAAAACTTTGGATTAAAATGAAATTGGTGTTTATGGTAATTCAAGAGCATATAAATTAAAAACATGGAGAACCACCCAGGAAAACAGTGCAACCACAGTCCACATGGCTCTGGCTTAGCCAATTAATTAGGAGTGTAAATTATCTAATAGCCCTTGTCCGGAAGGAACACAGGGGGCTCCGGGTTGCAGGGGTATAGCCCGGTCTTTTTGGGGTAGTAGCCTTTGCTAAGGTACTGACCACTAGGAAGGGTTATGGTCCGCCCTGAGCTGTAACTGTCGTGGGTTATTGATACTTTGCACGCCTTTGTAAAGGCTTCGTAGTGAACCCTTAGCCACTCACCTCGGAAGTGTTTAAGGGCTTTGCAAACCCGGGCAATATGGGGAACACGAACTGTGGGTAAAGTGTACAACCTATGCAGAGTGAAAAGTGATCGATCAGCCGTGCTCACGGTCAAGAGCGGCTTGGACCCTCACATGATAGTTAACTAGAAATGGATTTCAAATTGTGGTTTACTTATGATTTGGAGGAATAGTCTTGAAAAAGCTAAGTTTTGGGTTGGTATACACTTACACTTAGTAAATAGGTGCTTGCTAATAAAATTTGACCAACTTAAAATGCTTACCGTGAAAACCCTAGCCTACCCTTGATAGCTTTGCATATTCCCCCACGGGGCCGAGTACCAACCATAAGTGTACTCACCCTTGCCATATGTGTTCGAGAGGAGGATCTTTGGAGCGAGTTCTTCGACGAGTTCGATGGAATCTGAGGCTCGCGTTACCCCCAGTCAGGAGCTTGTGAAGTTGGAGATGGTGTTTCATCGTCTAGCTATCGATGTTCGTGTTAAGACCTTCGAGTCTATCAATGAGTGTAATAAGTTAATAAACCTCTCTATGTACGTTTTGAGCATTGTACTATGATATTACACTCATTTGTCTATCATATGTGTGAAATTGTGATTATGGCACACGTATGAGATGCATTCGGTTTTCTTCGGAAGACGGGTGTGACAGAGTGGTATCAGAGCAATGCTGACTGGAGGACGCAGCCTTAGATAGAAATGGTCGAAATAAGGACATTATCTAGAAAGACATTTCAGCTCCCTCATTCAAAAAAAAACCCCTAAATACACTTAAAAATCTATCTTATTTGCTTTTGGTTAAAATTTTGTCCCCTTTATTGTATTATTCTGCTCTGAGTTCAGTTTTCATCTCATAGATGGCTAGGACTCAGCCGTTTGGAGCGCAGCTGCCCCCTCCTGTCCAGCTTGAGGAGGAACCGGAAAACCCGTACTTCTTTGTTGAGGCAGAAGATGGAGCGATCCTAGAAGTTTACTCTGATGGAGAGTTAGGATCTCCGCGAGCTCTGCCTTCCCTGCCAGTAGAGGAGGTGCCGCCACCAGCTGCCCCTGCCACACCACCAGCTCCTGTCGCTCCTGAGGATCCTGCACCAGTTGCCGTGGAAGGAGATCCAAACGACTCTGGCGATGACACCGAGGATAGTGAGGCGACAGAGGATGACAACGAGGAGAGGGACGACGCTTACTACGAGGGAACTCGCGAGGGAGACCCGTACTGCACCATGCACTCGTCCGAGGTGGCACTTGGCTACTTCCCTTGGTTGTTGCGGAACACTCTACTGGAGCTGGGGAACACCGTGTACCCCATGTACGTCATCCACAGCTGGAACGAACCGCCACTGGGCACCTACTACATGACCAGGGTCCACATCAGGGTGCGCAACTATACCGGAGGAGGTTATATCTCGCGCACGACACATGATTCTACTACACCTCACTCTACCTACCAGGCATCTGTCAGCAATGCCGCTAGGAGGGCCTTGTTCTCTCTTCGTTTCAGGCATGACCAGGAGTTGAGCCTCAGTGACTACCGCCACATCCCTCGTCGTACCAGTGGCACTGAGCAGACGGTGGTACCACTGACCGGCTCCGAGGACCCACGCCTCCACACTCTTGCCCAGGTCACGGCAGCGCTCAACACTGACCTGGAGGGTGCTACGTCCGAGCTGGAGCAGACCCACGGTGAGCTGAAGGACGCCTATGCCAGGATTGCTCAGCTGGAGGCCGAGCGTGACGGTAGGGAGCCACCCGTCCAGTCTGACGATACCCCTTTCCCTGCGGAGTCACCACCCCGCAAGAGGCTTCGTTACGGCTCTTCGTCTGCTACCACAAGTCTTCTGGGATAGGATTCCACCTTGAGTTGAGATCGTTAGATCCGTCTCTGCGAGGATGTAATCGTTGTAATAATGCTTGTTGGTTGAAAACATGGTTGATTTGGGTCTTTGCTTGACTGAAATGCTTTGTGGTGTGATGGCCGCATATGCATTAATAAAATAATTAAGTTTAAATTTAATCTTAGCCCCTTTCCCTCTTACTCATGTTTATCGATACTGCTCTTTATCTGAAATGACTTTCTCTAACAATCAGATGGTAAACACCAGGTCCGGGGGTGGACAGGACGTACCGCCCGTGATACGTGCTCACATCGCCAATTAGCAGAATCCCGCCCCGCCTCCACCTCAGGGATTAGCAATGGATCCAACCATGCAGCAGTTCTTCACGGCAGAGATGCAGTTGATTCAGGATCTTACTGCCACTGTCCAGAACCTGCAGGCACAGCAAAACAATCCGCCACCACAAGGACCTCCACCACCTCCACCAGTCAACAAACACAGAGAGTTTATGAGCCACCATCCACCTACTTACTCACACTCAGTGGATCCTCTTGACGCTGATGATTGGCTCAAGACTATCAATAAGAAGCTGAACATCACTCAGTGCAATGACCGCGAGAAAGTCCTGTACGCCTCAGGACGCTTAGAGGGTGCTGCAGCCGATTGGTGGGATGCCTACACCGTAGCACATGCCGCTGCTGACACTATCACCTGGCAGGAGTTTCAGGAAGCTTTCCATACTCATCACATCCTGTCTGGAATAATAAAATTGAAGCAGAAGGAGTTTCTCGCTCTGAAGCAAGGCAGCATGTCCGTCAGCGAGTATCGGGACAAGTTCACCCAACTGTCCGTCATGCTCCAGATGAAGTGGATACTGACTCGAAGAGGCAGGAACGATTTCTGGATGGTCTCATAGGGCCACTAAACTATCAGCTCCAGAGCCACACTTTCCCCAACTTCCAGACCCTATTAGACAATGCTATCGGCCTTGAAAGTAAGCGTAGAGAACTTGGAGACCAGAAACGCAAGTTCCAAAACCAAGGGCAGTCTAGCAGCAACACACGTCTCCGCTACAATGCACCACAGAATCCTCAGTTCCGCTCAAGAGGATATAGTGGAAATTTTCAGCAGAACCAGTCATTCCAGCGTTCAGCTCAGCAGCCCCAGCGCTTCCATCAGCAGACTCCTCGTGCCCCAATTCGCGACGAGTCGCCCGAACAATGCCCCAGGTGCTCCAGTGAGAAACACCGCACCAGTTCATCCTAGTGGATGCTTCAAGTGCGGAGAGTTAGGGCATTATGCCAACAATTGTCCCAAGCGTGGAATGCAAACTCCACAGAAGGGTAATGGTCGAAGCACCGGCGACCATCCTCTCGGGTTCGCACCGGGAATTCTACTCCTCGGGCGGCGGGGCTCAACAAAACTTTGTGCGTGGGAAAGTAAACCACGTGACGATTGAGCAGGCACAGGAAGCTCCCGAGGTTGTGCTTGGTACGTTCCTTGTCAATTCTGAACCTGCATCTGTTTTATTCGATTCCGGAGCATCACATTCATTTGTTACCAATCAATTTGTGGAAAAATATAGCTTGCCCATGAGTCTTATGAAGACACCATTACTAGTTAGCTCCCCGGGCGGTGAAATGAAAGCAGACACATATGTCCACGGGTGAACCTTAAACTTAATGAGATAGAATTTCTAGCTGACCTAGTAGTTTTAAAATCCTGGGGAATAGATGTAATACTTGGAATGGATTGGTTACGCAAACATGATGGGGTGATTCAGTGTCGCAAGAGATCAGTGGTTTTAACTAGCCCACGAGGAAATAGAATTGAGTTCAAAGTGGATAACTCATCCGAAGAACAAGGAACAATGAATTCAGAAAAGGGCAAATCCTTAGAAGAAATCAAAGTTGTGAACGAGTATCCCGACGTATTTCCAGATGAGTTACCAGGTATGCCGCCTGACCGCGACATTGAATTCAGCATTGAACTTTTACCTGGTACTGCTCCTATTTATAAAAGACCATATGGAATGAATGTTAAGGATTTGGCCGAATTAAAGAAACAAATAGATGAGTTGCTTAGTAAAGGTTACATCCGACCTAGTTCGTCACCTTGGGGGTCTCCCATTCTCCTTGTTGATAAGAAAGATGGTACTAGAAGAATGTGCATAGATTATCGTCCCCTTAACGATGTTACCATCAAGAATAAATACCCCTTACCCAGGATTGGAGATTTGTTCGATCAGATGAAAGGTGCTAAAATATTCTCCAAGATCGATCTACGATCCGGGTACCATCAACTGAAAATCCGATTAGAGGACATTCCCAAAACTGCTTTCACATCTAGATATGGCTTATACGAGTTCACGGTTATGCCCTTTGGATGGAAAAATGCACCAGCATACTTCATGTATCTGATGAATAAAGTATTCATGGAGTACCTTGATAGGTTTGTGGTAGTTTTCATCGATGACATTCGGTGTTCTCCCGGGATGAAGAAGAGCATGAAGAACACACGAGACTCGTCTTTGCGAAACTATGAGAACATCGGTTATATGCCAAATTCAGCAAATGTGATTTTTGGCTAAAGGAAGTTTCCTTCCTTGGGCATATTATCACGAGAGGGTGGAATAGCGGTAGACCCGAGTAAGGTGAAGGCTGCATCTTTGGATTGGAATCCGCCTAAGAATGTGGGCGAGATCGAAGTTTCCTTGGATTGGCAGGTTATTACCGTCGATTCATCAAAGGATTCTCGAAGATTGTAAAACCTCTCACCTCATTGTTAGAAAAAGGAAAGGAATTTAAGTGGGATGCCAAGTGCGAGGATAGTTCTGAGGAACTAAAGAAGAGATTAACCACAGCTCCTGTACTAATAATGCCAGATATTCACAAGGGCTTTGATGTGTATTGTGACGCTTCACTTCAAGGTCTTGGCTGTGTACTGATGCAAGAGGGAAAAGTGATTGCTTATGCTTCTAGGCAATTGAGAAAACATGAGCAGAATTACCCCACTCACGATTTGGAGTTGGCTGCCATTGTGCACGCTCTAAAAATTTGGAGGCAATATATGATCGGAAATAGGTGTCGCATCTTCACTGACCATAAGAGCTTGAAGTACATCTTCACCCAGAAGGATATAAATCTCGGACAGCGTAGATGGTTGGAATTAATCAAAGACTATGATCTGGACATTCAGTATCACCCCGGCAAGGCAAACGTTGTGGCAGATGCCTTGAGTCGGAAAAGTCAGGCAAACGCACTGATAGCTCATGTGATGCCTCAAGAGTTGTGTTGGGAGATGGCACGTCTCAATCCGGGAATTGTCACCCAGAGTGAAGTTATGACGTTGGAAGTAGAATCTACACTTGAACAAGAAATCAGGAAGGGTCAAATGACAGATGAGAAGATTAAGGAGTATGGACGGTTGATTGATGCTGGCAAGGTTCCAGATTTCAAAAGGGATGAACAAGGAACTATTTGGTTCAGAAATAGAATCTGTGTGCCCGAAATTGATCATCTTCGAGAGACTATACTTAAAGAGGCACATGACTCTGCCTATTCAATTCATCCCGGAAGCACCAAGATGTATCAAGATTTGAAGCAGAAATATTGGTGGTATGGAATGGAAAAGGATGTTGCTGCTTATGCTCTATGTGACATATGCCAGAAAGTAAAAGCAGAATACCAAAGACCGGCAGGTTTGCTTCAACCATTGAAAGTACCCGAGTGGAAATGGGAAGAAATAGGCATGGATTTTATTGTGGGATTGCCATGTACCGGTGATGGATATGACTCCATATGGGTCATTGTGGATAGGTTAACCAAGGTTGCTCACTTTATACCTGTCAAAACTACTTACACAGGAGCCAAGCTGGCAGAACTGTATGTGTCCAGAATTGTATGCTTACATGGAGTTCCAAAGAGGATAGTATCTGACCGTGGGACACAGTTTACATCACGTTTCTGGGGAAAGCTACATGAATCAATGGATACAAAGCTTAACTTTAGTTCTGCGTATCATCCACAAACAGATGGTCAAACCGAAAGGACAAATCAAATCCTAGAGGATATGCTTAGGGCATGTGCCTTAAAGCATGGAGGTAGGCTGGGATAAAAGTTTGCCATACGCGAGAGTTTGCCTACAATAACGGCTACCAAACCGGCCTTAAGATGGCTCCGTTTGAAGCCTTATACGGGAGAAAGTGCAGAACACCATTGTACTGGAATCAAACAGGGGAGAGTAAACTTTTTGGACCAGACATTATAAAAGAAGCTGAAAGACAAGTTGAGATAATTCGGGAAAATCTCAAGGCTTGCTCGATCACGACAAAAGAGTTACGGCGATCCCAAAAGGAGAGAAGTTGTGTTTGAAGTAGGAGATTATGTGTATCTCGCAGTATCACCCATTAGAGGTCTACGAAGATTCAAGATTAGAGGGAAGTTGTCACCACGATTCATTGGACCTTTTAAGATCTTAGAAAGAAAGGGAGAAGTTGCCTATCAATTAGAACTCCCGGCTCGATTGTCGGATGTACATGATGTGTTTCATGTATCTCGGCTCAAGAAGTGTTCAAGTGAGACTAAAGTAGACCACCTACCTTTGGAAGATCTTGATGTGAAGGATGATCTAACCTATAAGGAACACCCTATCAAAATTCTAGACACATCACAAAGAATTACCCGAAGCAGAGTCATTAAAATGTGCAAAGTCCAATGGAGTCACCACCCAGAGGAAGAAGCTACTTGGGAAAGAGAAGATGAGCTTATGACAGAATTTCCTCAGCTGTTTCCCAATCTTCCTGAATCTCGAGGACGAGATTCTCTTTAAGGGGGTAGGATTTGTAACACCCAAAAATTCCATCACTTAAAAATGATAGCAACAATTAGAATTTTATTTCTAAGGGTTAATAAATTCGAATAATCAAATTTGCCTTTAATATATGAAATGATAATTAATTAATTTAGAAATACCAAGTGATTGTGCATCATGTTGAATGCATGGGTTTTGATTGATTGTGTGGTTAAAAGTTTGTTTAAAAATTTTAAAAAGGTTTCGAGTCAAAATTTGAAAAGGAAATAAAAGAAAAGGAATTGAAAAGAAAAAAAAGAAAAAACCAAAACAGTCCCTCACCCATTCCCCTTCCAGCCCGAAACAGCCCAACCCACCTATTCTATTTCTTGCGCGCGGCCCAACTCAAATTCCCAACCCATCCTTCCTTGCGGTACACCTAACTCAGCCAGCCCGCTAACCCTTCTCTCTCTCACACACCGCTGATAGGTGGGGCCCACCTGTCAGGGCCGTCTCCAACCTCCAGACGCCCACCCTTCCTCCCATGGCCGCCCGATCCGCTCTGGCCTGGCGCCGATCTGCCTCCCCGCGCCTCCTCCCCTTCCCTCCAGTGCGCGGAGCACCCAACCGTCACCGCCCCAAGCCATCCCCGCCCCTTCCTCTCCCTGAAACGGGCGCCCACCAAGCCCCCACCAAACCTTAATGGCGGCCGCCGGCGTGCTGCCGTCCACCGCCTTGCCGCGCCTCCTCCCCTCCCCTCTCCACCTATAAAAGCCTCCCCGAGCATCTCTCCACCTCGCACTGTTCACTCGAGCTCTTCTTCTCCTCTGCACTGCCGCCACAAGGAAGCTCGCCGGAGCAAAGACCCGCCGGCCGCACCTCGACGCCGATCTGCACCACCGCCGCCTCTTTTTCCCCTTCAAGTAGCTCGGTGAAACCCCCTGTCCTTCCTCTTTGTTTTGGCGTATTCGCTCTGTTGATTAGTGCCCGGTAGCAAGTTCTTGGCTTCACCGGCGAGATGGCCGGCGAGCCGCCGCTGCCTGTACCGCGCGCCGCCACCTGGAGGTTAAGCCGCCACTGCCCATGCGCTTGCAAGCGTCCACCACCGCCCGATCTTTATCCGACGGCTCAGATCAACCCAAGCCGCCTCGTTCAAAGAAGTCATACCGGTCAACTAGGGTTGCGCCGGCAATCTTTCTAAAGAGTCCCTGACCTTTCCACAATTTGCAAGCCGATCCCTCCACCATATAAAACCCACACACTTTAGCCCCTGTTTTTTATAAATAAGCCCTTGGCCTTTCAAAAATGTTTACCCACAGTCCAAGGCTCACATTTTTGCACCAAGGACCTCTAGTTTATACCTATAATTATGTTTTAGCCCCTAGATTTTTATGGAAAAACCCCTAAGGATCATTTTCTTTTACAAAATAGTCCCTAGAATTTGTTTTAATCATAACTTTTCCGTCCTAGCTCCGATTTAGGCGTTTTTGGTGTCCACGCGATCGTCTCAACAAGCACGTTAGTTTTAGAAGCTTGTATTAGACTTATAGCAATGTTTGATGTACTGTTTTATTTATTGCTTGTTTCCTCTTGTTTGATCGTAGAGGACGCGCCGTTCGAGGTCGGGCAGGAGCCATCTTTTGAAGAGGTTGAGCCCCAGTTTTTAGGAGAAGAAGGCAAGTGGATTTCCCCCTGCATACTCTTTTTGTCCTAATAACATGCATATTATCACACTTTAAATTTTAATCGTTATGCATAAATTTTGATGGGAAATGCCTATTAAGGAAATGACTAGATTTTAATCCTTATACCTTGCAAACCTTGTTTTAAATAAATGTTTGGGTAGATAAATGCTTAGATGCTATACTTTGGGAATGGAATTTAACTTTACAAAACTTTGGATTAAAATGAAATTGGTGTTTATGGTAATTCAAGAGCATATAAATTAAAAACATGGAGAACCACCCAGGAAAATAGTGCAACCACAGTCCACATGGCTCTGGCTTAGCCAATTAATTAGGAGTGTAAATTATCTAATAGCCCTTGTCCGGAAGGAACACAGGGGGCTCCGGGTTGCAGGGGTATAGCCCGGTCCTTTTGGGGTAGTAGCCTTTGCTAAGGTACTGACCACTAGGGAGGGTTATGGTCCGCCCTGAGCTGTAACTGTCGTGGGTTATTGGTACTTTGCACGCCTTTGTAAAGGCATCGTAGTGAACCCTTAGCCACTCACCTCGGAAGTGTTTAAGGGCTTTGCAAACCCGGGCAATATGGGGAACACGAACTGTGGGTAAAGTGTACAACCTCTGCAGAGTGAAAACTGATCGATCAGCTGTGCTCACGGTCAAGAGCGGCTTGGACCCTCACATGATAGTTAACTAGAAATGGATTTCAAATTGTGGTTTACTTATGATTTGGAGGAATAGTCTTGAAAAAGCTAAGTTTTGGGTTGGTATACACTTACACTTAGTAAATAGGTGCTTGCTAATAAAATTTGACCAACTTAAAATGCTTACCGCTGAAAACCCTAGCCTACCCTTGATAGCTTTGAATATCCCCCCACGGGCTGAGTACCAACCATAAGTGTACTCACCCTTGCCATATGTGTTCAGAGGAGGATGCTGGAGCAGAGTTCTTTGACGAGTTCGATGGAATCTGAGGCTCGCGTTACCCCCAGTCAGGAGCTTGTGAAGTTGGAGACGGTGTTTCATCGTCTAGCTATCGATGTTCGTGTTAAGACCTTCGAGTCTATCGATGAGTGTAATAAGTTAATAAACCTCTCTATGTACGTTTTGAGCATTGTACTATGATATTGCACTCATTTGTCTATCATATGTGTGAAATTGTGATTATGGCACACGTATGAGATGCATTCGGTTTTCTTCGGAAAACGGGTGTGACAGAGTGGTATCAGAGCAATGCTGACTGGAGGACGCAGCCTTAGATAGAAATGGTCGAAATAAGGACATTATCTAGAAAGACATTTCAGCTCCCTCATTCAAAAAAAACCCCTAAATACACTTAAAAATCTATCTTATTTGCTTTTGGTTAAAATTTTGTCCTCTTTATTGTTTTATTCTGCTCTGAGTTCAGTTTTCATCTCATAGATGGCTAGGACTCAGCCGTTTGGAGCGCAGCTGCCCCCTCCTGTCCAGCCTGAGAAGGAACCGGAGGACCCGTACTTCTTCGTTGAGGCGAGAGATGGAGCGATCTCGGAAGTTTACTCGATGGAGAGTTAGGATCTCCGCGAGCTCGCCTTCCCCCCGGCGAGAGGAGGTGCCGCCACCGGCCGCCCCTCGCCACACCGGCAACTCCCCGTCGCTCCCGAGGATCCCGCACCGGTTGCGCGGAAGGAGATCCAAACGACTCTGGCGACGACACCGAGGATAGTGAGGCGACAGAGGATGACAACGAGGAGAGGGACGACGCTTACTACGAGGGACCTCGCGAGGGAGAACCGTACTGCACCATGCACTCGTCCGAGGTGGCACTTGGCTACTTCCCTTGGTTGCTGCGGAACACTCTACTGGAGCTGGGGAACACCGTGTACCCCATGTACGTCATCCACAGCTGGAACGAACCGCCACTGGGCACCAACTACATGACCAGGGTCCACATCAGGGTGCGCAACTATACCGGAGGAGGTTATATCTCACGCACGACACATGATTCTACTACACCTCACTCTACCTACCAGGCATCTGTCAGCAATGCCGCTAGGAGGGCCTTGTTCTCTCTTCGTTTCAGGCATGACCAGGAGTTGAGCCTCAGCGACTACCGCCACATCCCTCGTTGTACCAGTGGCACTGAGCAGACGGTGGTACCACTGACCGGCTCTGAGGACCCACGCCTCCACACTCTTGCCCAGGTCACGACAGCGCTCAACACTGACCTGGAGGGTGCTACGTCCGAGCTGGAGCAGACCTACGGTGAGCTGAAGGACGCCTACGCCAGGATTGCTCAGCTGGAGGCCGAGCGTGACGGTAGGGAGCCACCCGTCCAGTCTGACGAGACCCCTTTCCCTGCGGAGTCACCACCCCGCAAGAGGCTTCGTTACGGCTCTTCGTCTGCTACCACAGGTCTTCTGGGATAGGATGCCACCTTGAGTTGAGATCGTTAGATTCGTCCCTGCGAGGACGTAATCGATGTAATAATGCTTGTTGGTTGAAAACATGGTTGATTTGGGTCTTTGCTTGACTGAAATGCTTTGTGGTGTGATGGCCGCATATTGAGGACCATGTGTGGTTCGAGGACCGGTGGATGGTCGCTTCCTTGTGTGATGAGTGATTGACAACGTTGTGTGGACTGATTCTTGGCTAAGTACGCGGGTGCGAGGTTGCGGCTTGACTCGTGTTGGTGCGGGTGAAGAACAAGCGCGAAAGGTCGTCGCCGGTGAGGCCTCCGGGTGTGGAGAAGACAAGTAGGCCGTGTTCGAGGGACCGGTGGCCGGCGGGGGGTCAAGTGCGGGCCGCATGGTGGCATGAACGGCAAGATGAAGTCGTGGACGGTTTCTTGGTTGAGCCTCAAAACCAAGGTCGAGCCGGGACTACGTGGGAGCCAAGTCATGAGTGGAGATTGGCGGAGGCTACACCGAGTTCGCGGGGTTTCCGGTGGTTCACCGAGAAAACCACCGGGTTCCTTGGTTGATCCACAAAGCCAAGACCGGAGAACCGAAGACGGAGGTGCGGCGGCACCGAGCCGGTCGACCGGTGGGTCGACCGGTCGGCCGGTGGGGACCGGTCGGCCGGTGAGGAGCACCGGTCGGCCGGTGTGCGACGACGCGGTCCGGAATCTTCGAAGCGGAGGACACGCGTCGGGATCGCATGGCTTGCATCGAGGCTACGCAGGGTGCGGTCGCCGGGCATCCGTCCGATGGTGAAGACATCAAGAATTCCAAATCCGCCCTTGAGGGGCTTGTATCCCTAGTTGTTAGAGAAGGGCGTTTTAGACATTCGGTTGCCTCCATATAAATCAAGAGGTGAGAGGATGGCAGCCAACTCTTGGAACCCTAGCTCATTAGTTTTCCTATTTTCCACCTATTTTCTCTAGGTTTTCCTTAGGACTAGCAAGAGAGCTTCACGGAGAGATCTTGTAGAGAGGGATGGATGATCGGGCGGCTTGCTAGACCTTGTACGAACCTTTGTTTCATGTATAGATGATTCGGCGTGGTTCCTCAAGGTTTGGATGTGTTTTCCCCGGTTGTTCTTGGTGGTGATTTTCGGAGCCCTCTCTTCGTGATTTCTTTGGGGTGTTTTCGGGGCTTTTCTCTTGGGCATTTGATGGGGGAAATTTGTGGGAACCCTTTGTGGTTCTTTGGGCTGTGATTCCCCTCCCAAATCCGTGAGTAAAAGTGCTCGATTTTGGGGTTTTCTTGAGTTCTTGGGTTGGAAGTGCTTTCGGCGGGATTTCTTCGATTCCTCCTTTTTGGACGAGATTTGGTGGGATTAAACTTGGCTATGGACTCTTCATGAGGTGTTCCTGATATCCCCAAGGTCTTGTTCAAGTCCGTGGAGCGATTCGGGAGATCGAGATTTGGATTTGGGGGAGTTGACCCGCGAGTGCTGTTCATCCCGAGCTGCCCAGGCCACACCGGTCTGACCGGTGCTCTTGACCGGTCTGACCGGTGCGAGCCCTGTTGGGTTTTTGCTCGGGTGAACGTCTTGGTGTGTTCGTTGTTGTCACGTGTTGCCACTGTTTCGAGTTTGGGTTCGTTTGGTGGTCGGTTGTCCTGTTTGGTGCCTTGGGGGCTTTCGAGTCGCCATCGGTACGGCCGGTGTGTCTCACCGGTCGACCGGTGTAGAGCCACTTAGTGAAAGTTGCTCAGTTTCACCGGCAGGGACCGGTCGACCGGTGGTGCTCACCGGTCTAACTCCGTGTGGGTCTCGTAGACTCGGGGTTTGTTTTTCCGCTGCGTTCTCGAGTCGGAAGGCTGTGTGTGTTGGTTCCTAGGTCCAGTGGCACTCCAGTGGCTACGTGGGCTTGGCCAACTTGGGTAGTGAGTCGGAGACGTGTGTTGGAAGCCGTGTTCGTCTTGTTGGAGTTTTCATCTCCTTCGAAAAGAATTTTTATCGGCTCCCATTCACTCCCCCCCTCTCTGGTTCGCCGTATCGGTCCTTCAAGTGGTATCAGAGCCGGTTCGGGTCTTTGTTGACTCTAACCAGTCTAAGATCCAAGGATGGCGTACCGGGAACGGGGGTTCGGGTCCTCCACACTTCGATGGCAAGAACTACCAGATGTGGAGCAAGCGGATGGGTGCGTTTCTCCGCGGAAAGGGTCAGATCCTTTGGGATGTCACGGTGGACACAGGTTATGTCCCGCCGGTTGATTTCCTCGCTCCGAGATTGAGGGACGGCTTCGACGCCAACAATAAGGCGGTCGACTACTTGTTTCGTGCTTTGTGTCGGCCGAGTTCGATCGGGTGCACACCGAGCACTTGTCTTGTAGGATTTGGGCGGTCTTTGAAGGAGGCTCATGTTGGGAACGCCCGGGTTCGGGCACGGATGTATGCGACCTCTTGGAGAGAGTACGAGAACTTCACTCATCTCCCCGGTGAGTCCATCGATGCCTTGTTTCAGAGGTTCACGGTGGTTGTGAACAACATGAGGGCCAATGTGGATGTGCTCCCGTACGATGATCATGATAGAGCGGTCAAGCTCTTACACTCTTTGGATCGTACGATTTGGGGCGGAAAGTTCGAGGCCATTGTGGAGTCGGAGAAGTATGACACTCTGACGGTGAACGAGCTGTTCTCGAAGCTCACTTCGGCTGAGGTGGATAGGGGCATGACTGCCAAGCTCGAGGGACCGACTGACTCCCATAGTCTCGCCCTCGTTGGTGGTTCCAAAGGAAAGGCTAACTCTAACCCATCCACCAGGATGTTTTCTTTCTCCTCTTTGATGTCTATGCCAGATGAGGAGTTCGACGAGCTTGGAGAAGACGAGCTGGCGCTCCTGACGAGGCGGTTCGAGAGGTTGCACGAGAACCGCGTGAACATGAGGAGGAACACGAGGACATGCTTCAAGTGCGGGAAGACTGGACACTATTTCGCTGAGTGTCCAAAGGTGAACAGCCACGACAAGCACAAGTCCAAGGACAAGAAGAAGAAGAAGTCCAGGAAGAAGGATCATGGACATGAGAAGAAGATGCGGTCTCGAGAGAAGATGACGAGATCGAGCGACATCGAGTCTGATTCCGAGGACACGTCTTCAAGCTCAAGTGATGAAGACGAAGAGGATGACAAGAAGAGGAAGAAGAAGAAGAACATCGGCAAGTATCTCAACGGCCTTTGTGTGACGGGCCTAAGCCTCAAGGACGACTTCTGCGGCATGGCTCGCAGTTCGAGTAGCAAGAGAAGCCAGAAGGACGCCTCGGACTTGGGTTCCGAGGATGAGGTATGTGATGAGCTCTCCTCTTTGCGCAAGGAGAATGAGGAGTTGGTTGACTTGCTTGATAATCGCGATCACATGCTTAGAGAGTCTAAGAAGCTTAGGAAGGAGCTTAGATCTTCACTCGAGGATGCTAGGACTAGAGTGGCTGAGCTAGAGACACAGGTGCTTGATAGCAAGCTTGAGATTGATTCCCTTAAGGCTAGCCCTGTTGTTTCGGATGAGAACGATTGTCTTGATTGCTCGTTTTCTGGGCCGACTTGACCGATCTTAGGGAGAGGTATGCCTCCAAGTGTGAGGAACTAGATGTGCTTAGGGTTGAGTTGGCTGAGCTACAATCTAGACCCACTTTGCTTGGTGCTTGCACTTCTTGCCCTAGTTTGCATGAGAAAATTGTTGAGCTCCGTTCTCGCATTGTTTCGCTTGAGGCTGATTTGAAAGTGCCTATTCCTACTTCTTGCTCTACATGTGAGTTTCATGCTATGAAGAATTTGGATCTTGCAAAATGTGTTGGTCGCTTGCAAGATGAGAATGATAAGTTGCGTGAAGCGCTGAGTTGGTTGTCGTGTCAAGAACCTCAGCTTGGTATGATGATTGCTAGCTGTAAGCGCTTTGACGGTTGGGCTTTGGGATTGGATCAGGTTGGTGAGGGCAGTGGTGAGAGAGGAAGGAAATTTGGGAATGTTTCAGTTCCACCACAACCCACACCCAAAGACAAGTTTGCATCCAAGCCAAACCAACCAAGAGAAAAACCGAGTGAGAAGGCAAGTGAAAAGCCTAGTGAGAAACCAAGTGAGAAGCCTTGTGTAGAGCCTCATCCCAAGCCTAAACCCAGATCAATCCGTTTCCATTGTGAGTTTTGTGGAAAGGATGGTCACAAGAGAGCGTTTTGCTTCAAGAGGAAGCGTGAGGAGAGAATGGCGAAGGAGTGGGCTAACAAGGACAAGTACCACCCTTCTGATGGTGTACTTGAGCCTCGTGTGCAGTTGCCCAGGGCCAAGGCGAGTGTGAGGTCAGTTCGGGCTTGGGGAGAGGCGAAGGTCGTTGGAGGTCTTCTTGCCCGGGCTACACCGGTCGACCGGTGAGAGGCACCGGTCGGACCGGTGCGGGCACGGACGAGCGGCGGCTTGGGTTTCGTGCTCGTACGGGTGTGAGGGTTGGTTCGGGAGTTCGTGGTTCCGGTGGTTGGTCCGGGAAAGTTTTTCGGAGGCCGGTTGCTAGGCATTCTCCCCCTCGAGCTCACTACGGGGATGGGAGGAGTCATGGCTTTGAGAAGGAGAGGAGGGATGGTCCACGGGCTTTCTTTCATGGTTTTGGTCCTCCTCCAGGCAGAGAGGGTTGGTTCCCTCATGGTGGTTACTGTAGTGGTGTTCGTGGAGGTAGCTTTGGTAGGAAAGATGGTTTGGTTTGTGCTAACCCCACTTTCGAACAAATGGCTAGGCACTGGTTTTACACATTTGGAACTAACCCCAGTGTTGAGTCGTTTGCTCGCTCTCGCTCTTTGTTTTGAGTTGCAGGTGGATAGCCCGGAGAACATTTGGTTGATATCGGGGGGTGGCTCTTCGGCTTCATATCCCGGTGGTGATACGTAGGTGCATCACTTTCGGGAATGGTGGACAAGGATGAGTAAATTGTGAAGAAATGATAAAGGTAAGTGTATTTGTGACCTTCGAGTGTGTGGCCTTGGTCAAGCCACTTGGTTTGTTTTGCTCCTTCTCTATCTCATGTGTGTAGGGTGAGCTTTGTATGCTCTTTTGGCCCTAGTGCATGTGTTTAGGGGGAGCTTTTGAGTGTTTGTGCTCCTTTGCTCTTTTGCCGATGGTGTCGAGCCCTTTTTGCCTCCCCTCGAGGAGCCGGTGGTTTGTGAGTGTTGTGTGAGAGCTTCTTTGTAGCATATGTATAGCTTTTCTTTGTGCATTTCTTGCATTTGGCATGGCATATGTAACATGATGTATAGGCATCCTTGTATCTTAGATTGCATGCATTTTGTATCATATGCATTGGTTAGGAAAAGCTTCTCTCATATACATTGTTCACCATGGAATGAAATATATGTCTTTGTGAGCTTGTTTGGTATGCTACGGTTAGTTTGGCTTAGCTCTTGATGATCTTGATGAATAATCCATGGTTGATAGCTATGCTTTTGAAAAATGTCACATGTATGCTCTCTCATGTGTAAATGCCTTTACATGCTCTTGACATGCTTTTGTGGCCTTGCTATGCTTAATTTGTGGTTGGATGGCTAGTTTATTGATCATATGGGGCCAAAGGCTCATTTGCCATCATGAATGTTTAGCCCTCTTGATTTATCTTGTGGAGGAGCATAAGTTCCTTTTTGTCGCAAAGACATTTCATGTACCATTTACAAATCTGAAAATGAAATGAAAAATGCTTGGAAAATATGCTCCCATGTCATATGTGCTGAATTTAATTTGCTTTGGGTGCTAAACCGTTGCATGATGCCTACCAATGAGAAGTCTCATACATAGAAGTAGGCACATGGCTCGGTGGCTTTGACATGACATGAGGTGCTTGTGGGTGTTTGTGATGGTCTTATGATTAGAATGGCTGTCCTAGCATGAAGTTTGTGTGGCTTTGCCATTTTGATATGCTTTGATCATGTTTAGGACTTTGCTCATGAGAGGCAAGTTTTCGCAAAATTGCCAAAATCCATCTTAGCTTCGTCCAATGGTTGTGAAACTTGGTGATCATGTAGTTGAGATCGATACGAAGCCGTAGAGTATCTAACTTGCTCATTTGGACATGTGTAGCATTCTTTGTTGAATCTTGTATATTTGAGAAGCTCTAGGTTGAAAGTTTTGCATTTTTGGCTTGATTCATGCATTGGCAACAAGGGGGAGAAGTTTGAGCTTGAAATGGCTTGTTGGACGCGTTTAGAAGGTTTTCAGGTGGTTTCGAGCCATTTCTGGGCTCTGTTGTACACCGGTCTGACCGGTGATGAGCACCGGTCTGACCGGTGTGAGTGCTGGTCCCGTACTCATGTTAGGCACCGGTCCGACCGGTGGTGATGACCGGTCGACCGGTGTGAGCCGAAATTGCTGCAGCCTGCCCCTGTTTTCGGTTGTTTTGCATGCATTCGTCCGGGGGAGTTGCATTGGTTCGGGGGAGCTTGCATGTGTGCAGGGGGAGCTCTTTGTGGTTTTCGAGTTTTGTTTCGGTGGTTTGTGCTCTTTGCTTGAGCTTTGCTTTGTCTCGGATGTGTCGAGCCGTTGCCCTTGCCTAAGGGGTCCGAGACTTGTTTTCTTCAAGTGATCTTGATCTTTGCCTTTGTTTGGCTTTCGATCGCTTGTTGGAGTTTCTTTTTGTTCGTTTCTTTTCTTTTTCTTTTCTCTCTTGTTACTTTCGTGTGGGTGTTGTCAATGCACTTATCAAGGGGGAGATTGAGGACCATGTGTGGTTCGAGGACCGGTGGATGGTCGCTTCCTTGTGTGATGAGTGATTGACAACGTTGTGTGGACTGATTCTTGGCTAAGTATTGCGGGTGCGGGTTGCGGCTTGACTCGTGTTGGTGCGGGTGAAGAACAAGAGCGAAAGGTCGTCGCGGTGAGGCCTCCGGGTGTGGAGAAGACAAGTAGGGTCGTGTTCGAGGGACCCGGTGGCCAGCGGGGTCAAGTGCGGGCCGCATGGTGGCATGAACAGCAAGATGAAGTCGTGGACGGTTTCTTGGTTGAGCCTCAAAACCAAGGTCGAGCCGGGACTACGTGGGAGCCAAGTCATGAGTGGAGATTGGCGGAGGCTACACCGAGTTCGCGGGGTTTCCGGTGGTTCACCGAGAAAACCACTGGGTTCCTTGGTTGATCCACAAAGCCAAGACCGGAGAACCGAAGACAGAGGTGCAGCAGCACCAGACCGGTCTGACCGGGGGTCCGACGGCCGGCCCGACGGTGGGGACCGGGCTCGGACGGTGAGGAGCACCGGTCGACCGTGTGCGACGACGCAGTCCGGAATCTTCGAAGCGGAGGACACGCGTCGGGATCGCATGGCTTGCGTCGAGGCTACGCAGGGTGCGGTCGCCGGGCATCCGTCCGATGGTGAAGACATCAAGAATTCCAAATCCGCCCTTGAGGGGCTTGTATCCCTAGTTGTTAGAGAAGGGCGTTTTAGACATTCGGTTGCCTCCATATAACCCAAGAGGTGAGAGGATGGCAGCCAACTCTTGGAACCCTAGCTCATTAGTTTTCCTATTTTCCACTTATTTTCTCTAGGTTTTCCTTAGGACTAGCAAGAGAGCTTCACGGAGAGATCTTGTAGAGAGGGATGGATGATCGGGCGGCTTGCTAGACCTTGTACGAACCTTTGTTTCATGTATAGATGATTCGGCGTGGTTCCTCAAGGTTTGGATGTGTTTTCCCCGGTTGTTCTTGGTGGTGATTTTCGGAGCCCTCTCTTCGTGATTTCTTTGGGGTGTTTTCGGGGCTTTTCTCTTGGGGATTTGATGGGGGAAATTTGTGGGAACCCTTTGTGGTTCTTTGGGCTGTGATTCCTTTCCAAATCCGTGAGTAAAAGTGCTCGATTTTGGGGTTTTCTTGAGTTCTTGGGTTGGAAGTGCTTTCGGCGGGATTTTTTCGATTCCTCCTTTTTGGACGAGATTTGGTGGGATTAAACTTGGCTATGGACTCTTCATGAGGTGTTCCTGATATCCCCAAATTCTTGTTCAAGTCCGTGGAGCGATTCGGGAGATCGAGATTTGGATTTGGGGGAGTTGACCCGCGAGTGTTGTTCATCCCGAGCTGCCCAGGCCACACCGGTCTGACCGGTGCTCTTGACCGGTCTGACCGGTGCGAGCCCTGTTGGGTTTTTGCTCGGGTGAACGTCTTGGTGTGTTCGTTGTTGTCCCGTGTTGCCGCTGTTTCGAGTTTGGGTTCGTTTGGTGGTCGGTTGGCCTGTTTGGTGCCTTGGGGGCTTTCGGTGCCATCGGTCTAACCGGTGTGTCTCACGGTCCGACCGGTGTAGAGCCACTTAGTGAAAGTTGCTCGGTTTCACCGGCGGGGACCGGTCGACCGGTGGTGCTCACCGGTCCGGCCGTGTGGGTCTGTAGACTCGGGGTTTGTTTTTCCGCTGCGTTCTCGAGTCGTAAGGCTGTGTGTGTTGGTTCCTAGGTCCAGTGGCACTCCAGTGGCTACGTGGGCTTGGCCAACTTGGGTAGTGAGTCGGAGACGTGTGTTGGAAGCCGTGTTCATCTTGTTGGAGTTTTCATCTCCTTCGAAAAGAATTTTTATCGGCTCCCATTCACTCCCCCCCTCTCTGGTTCGCCGTATCGGTCCTTCACATATGCATTAATAAAATAATTAAGTTTAAATTTAATCTTAGCCCCTTTCCCTCTTACTCATGTTTATCGATACTGCTCTTTATCTGAAATGACTTTCTCTAACAATCAGATGGTAAACACCAGGTCCGGAGGTGGACAGGACGTACCGCCCGTGATACGTGCTCACATCGCCAATCAGCAGAATCCCGCCCCGCCTCCACCTCAGGGATTAGCAATGGATCCAACCATGCAGCAGTTCTTCACGACACAGATGCAGTTGATTCAGGATCTTACTGCCACTGTCCAGAACCTGCAGGCACAGCAAAACAATCCGCCACCACAAGGACCTCCACCACCTCCACCAGTCAACAAACACAGAGAGTTTATGAGCCACCATCCACCTACCTACTCCCACTCAGTGGATCCTCTTGACGCTGATGATTGTCTCAAGACTATCAATAAGAAGCTGAACATCACTCAGTGCAATGACCGCGAGAAAGTCCTGTACGCCTCAGGACGCTTAGAGGGTGCTGCAGCCGATTGGTGGGATGCCTACACCGTAGCACATGCCGCTGCTGACACTATCACCTGGCAAGAGTTTCAGGAAGCTTTCCATACTCATCACATCCTGTCTGGAATAATAAAATTGAAGCAGAAGGAGTTTCTCGCTCTGAAGCAAGGCAGCATGTCCGTCAGCGAGTATCGGGACAAGTTCACCCAACTGTCTCGGTATGCTCCGGATGAAGTGGATACTGACCCGAAGAGGAAGGAACGATTTCTGGATGGTCTCATAGGGCCACTAAACTATCAGCTCCAGAGCCACACTTTCCCCAACTTACAGACCCTATTAGACAAGGCTATCGGTCTTGAAAGAAAGCGTAGAGAACTTGGAGACCAGAAACGCAAGTTCCAAAACCAAGGGCAGTCTAGCAGCAACACACGTCCCCGCTACAATGCACCACAGAATCCTCAGTTCCGCTCAAGAGGATATAGTGGAAATTTTCGACGAGAATCGGTCATTCCAGGCGTTCGGCCTCGGCGGCCCCGGCGCTTCCATCAGCAGACTCCTCGTGCCCCAATTCAGCAGCAGAGTCGCCCAAACAATGCCCCAGGTGCTCCAGTGAGAAACACCGCACCAGTTCATCCTAGTGGATGCTTCAAGTGCGGAGAGTTAGGGCATTATGCCAACAATTGTCCCAAGCGTGGAATGCAAACTCCACAGAAGGGTAATGGTCAGAAGCCTGGGCAGCCATCCTCTCAGGTTCGCACTGGGAATTCTACTCCTCAGGGCAGCAGGGCTCAACAAAACTTTGTGCGTGGGAAAGTAAACCACGTGACGATTGAGCAGGCACAGGAAGCTCCCGAGGTCGTGCTTGGTACGTTCCTTGTCAATTCTGAACCTGCATCTGTTTTATTCGATTCCGGAGCATCACATTCATTTGTTACCAATCAATTTGTGGAAAAATATAGCTTGCCCATGAGTCTTATGAAGACACCATTACTAGTTAGCTCCCCGGGCGGTGAAATGAAAGCCAGACACATATGTCCACGGGTGAACCTTAAACTTAGTGAGATAGAATTTCTAGCTGACCTAGTAGTTTTAAAATCCTGGGGAATAGATGTAATACTTGGAATGGATTGGTTACGCAAACATGACGGGGTGATTCAGTGTCGCAAGAGATCAGTGGTTTTAACTAGCCCACAAGGAAATAGAATTGAGTTCAAAGTGGATAACTCATCCGAAGAACAAGGAACAATGAATTCAGAAAAGGGCAAATCCTTAGAAGAAATCAAAGTTGTGAACGAGTATCCCGACGTATTTCCGGATGAGTTACCGGGTATGCCGCCCGACCGCGACATTGAATTCGCATTGAACTTTTACCGGGTAATCGCTCCTATTTATAAAAGACCATATGGAATGAATGTTAAGGATTTGGCCGAATTAAAGAAACAAATAGATGAGTTGCTTAGTAAAGGTTACATCCGACCTAGTTCGTCACCTTGGGGGTCTCCCATTCTCCTTGTTGATAAGAAAGATGGTACTAGAAGAATGTGCATAGATTATCGTCCCCTTAACGATGTTACCATCAAGAATAAATACCCCTTACCCAGGATTGGAGATTTGTTCGATCAGATGAAAGGTGCTAAAATATTCTCCAAGATCGATCTACGATCCGGGTACCATCAACTGAAAATCCGATTAGAGGACATTACCAAAACTGCTTTCACATCTAGATATGGCTTATACGAGTTCACGGTTATGCCCTTTGGATGGAAAAATGCACCAGCATACTTCATGTATCTGATGAATAAAGTATTCATGGAGTACCTTGATAGGTTTGTGGTAGTTTTCATCGATGACATTCTGGTGTTCTCCCAGGATGAAGAAGAGCATGAAGAACACCTGAGACTCGTGCTGCAGAAACTATGAGAACATCAGTTATATGCCAAATTCAGCAAATGTGATTTTTGGCTAAAGGAAGTTTCCTTCCTTGGGCATATTATCACAGAGGGTGGAATAGCGGTAGACCCGAGTAAGGTGAAGGTCATCTTTGGATTGGAATCCGCCTAAGAATGTGGCCGAGATCGAAGTTTCCTTGGATTGGCGGGTTATTACCGTCGATTCATCAAAGGATTCTCGAAGATTGTAAAACCTCTCACCTCATTGTTAGAAAAAGGAAAGGAATTTAAGTGGGATGCCAAGTGCGAGGATAGTTCGAGGAACTAAAGAAGAGATTAACCACGGCTCTCCGTACTAATAATGCCGGATATTCACAAGGGCTTTGATGTGTATTGTGACGCTTCACTTCAAGGTCTTGGCCGTGTATTGATGCAAGAGGGAAAAGTGATTGCTTATGCTTCTAGGCAATTGAGAAAACATGAGCAAAATTACCCCACTCACGATTTGGAGTTGGGTCGCCATTGTGCACGCTCTAAAAATTTGGAGGCAATATATGATCGGAAATAGGTGTCGCATCTTCACTAACCATAAGAGCTTGAAGTACATCTTCACCCAGAAGGATCTAAATCTCGGACAGCGTAGATGGTTGGAATTAATCAAAGACTATGATCTGGACATTCAGTATCACCCCGGCAAGGCAAACATTGTGGCAGATGCGTTGAGTCGGAAAAGTCAGGCAAACGCACTGATAGCTCATGTGATGCCTCAAGAGTTGTGTTGGGAGATGGCACGTCTCAATCCGGGAATTGTCACCCAGAGTGAAGTTATGACGTTGGAAGTAGAATCTACACTTGAACAAGAAATCAGGAAGGGTCAAATGACAGATGAGAAGATTAAGGAGTATGGACGGTTGATTGATGCTGGCAAGGTTCCAGATTTCAAAAGGGATGACCAAGGAACTATTTGGTTCAGAAATATAATCTGTGTACCCGAAATTGATCATCTTCGAGAGACTATACTTAAAGAGGCACATGACTCTGCCTATTCAATTCATCCCGGAAGCACCAAGATGTATCAAGATTTGAAGCAGAAATATTGGTGGTATGGAATGAAAAAGGATGTTGCTGCTTATGCTCTATGTGACATATGCCAGAAAGTAAAAGCAGAATACCAAAGACCGGCAGGTTTGCTTCAACCATTGAAAGTACCCGAGTGGAAATGGGAAGAAATAGGCATGGATTTTATTGTGGGATTGCCACGTACCCGTGATGGATATGACTCCATATGGGTCATTGTGGATAGGTTAACCAAGGTTGCTCACTTTATACTGTCAAAACTACTTACACCGAGCCAAGTCGGCGAACTTTATATGTACGGAATTGTATGCTTACATGGAGTTCCAAAGAGGATAGTATCTGACCGTGGGACACAGTTTACATCACGTTTCTGGGGAAAGCTACATGAATCAATGGATACAAAGCTTAACTTTAGTTCTGCGTATCATCCACAAACAGATGGTCAAACCGAAAGGACAAATCAAATCCTAGAGGATATGCTTAGGGCATTGTCCTTAAAGCATGGAGGTAGCTGGGATAAAAGTTTGCCATACGCAGAGTTTGCCTACAATAACAGCTACCAAACCAGCCTTAAGATGGCTCCTTTTGAAGCCTTATATGGGAGAAAGTGCAGAACACCATTGTACTGGAATCAAACAGGGGAGAGCCAACTTTTTGGACCAGACATTATAAAAGAAGCTGAAAGACAAGTTGAGATAATTCGGGAAAATCTCAAGACTGCTCAGTCACGACAAAAGAGTTACGCTGATCCCAAAAGGAAAGAAGTTGTGTTTGAAGTAGGAGATTATGTGTATCTCAGAGTATCACCCATTAGAGGTCTACGAAGATTCAAGATTAGAGGGAAGTTGTAACCATGATTCATTGGACCTTTTAAGATCTTAGAAAGAAAGGGAGAAGTTGCCTATCAATTAGAACTCCCAGCTCGATTGTCAGATGTACATGATGTGTTTCATGTATCTCAGCTCAAGAAGTGTTCAAGTGAGACTAAAGTAGACCACCTACCTTTGGAAGATCTTGATGTGAAGGATGATCTAACCTATAAGGAACACCCTATCAAAATTCTAGACACATCACAAAGAATTACCCGAAGCAGAGTCATTAAAATGTGCAAAGTCCAATGGAGTCACCACCCAGAGGAAGAAGCTACTTGGGAAAGAGAAGATGAACTTATGACAGAATTTCCTCACCTGTTTCCCAATCTTCCTGAATCTCGAGGACGAGATTCTCTTTAAGGCGGTAGGATTTGTAACACCCAAAAATTCCATCACTTAAAAATGCTAGCAACAATTAGAATTTTATTTCTAAGGGTTAATAAATTTGAATAATTAAATTTGCCTTTAATATATGAAATGATAATTAATTAATTTAGAAATACCAAGTGATTGTGCATCATGTTGAATGCATGGGTTTTGATTGATTGTGTGGTTAAAAGTTTGTTTAAAAATTTTAAAAAGGTTTCGAGTCAAAATTTGAAAAGGAAATAAAATAAAAGGAATTGAAAAGAAAAAAAAGAAAAAAAACCAAAACAGTCCCTCACCCATTCCCCTTCCAGCCCAAAACAGCCCAACCCACCTATTCTATTTCTTGCGCGCGGCCCAACTCAAATTCCCAGCCCATCCTTCCTTGCGGTCCACCTAACCCAGCCAGCCCGCTAACCCTCCTCTCTCTCACACACCGCTGACAGGTGGGGCCCACCTGTCAGGGCCGTCTCCAACCTCCAGACGCCCACCCTTCCTCCCATGGCCGCCCGATCCGCTCTGGCCCGACGCCGATCCGCCTCCCCGCGCCTCCTCCCCTTCCCTCCAGTGCGCGGAGCACCCAACCGTCACCGCCCCAAGCCATCCCCGCCCCTTCCTCTCCGTGAAACGGGCGCCCACCAAGCCCCCACCAAACCTTAATGGCGGCCGCCGGCGTGCTGCCGTCCACCGCCTTGCCGCGCCTCCTCCCCTCCCCTCTCCACCTATAAAAGCCTCCCCGAGCATCTCTCCACCTCGCACCGCTCACTCGAGCTCTTCTTCTCCTCTGCACCGCCGCCCCAAGGAAGCTCGCCGGAGCAAAGACTCGCCGGCCGCACCTCGACGCCAATCTACACCACCGCCGCCTCTTCTTCCCCTTCAAGTAGCTCGGTGAAACCCCCTGTCCTTCCTCTTTGTTTTGGCGTCTTCGCTCTGTTGATTAGTGCCCTGTAGCAAGTTCTTGGCTTCACCGGCGAGATGGCCGGCGAGCCGCCACCGCCTGTACCGCGCGCCGCCGCCTGGAGGTTAAGCCGCCGCTGCCCATGCGCTTGCAAGCGTCCACCACCGCCCGATCTTTATCCGACGGCTCAGATCAACCCAAGCCGCCCCGGTCAAAGAAGTCATACCGGTCAACTAGGGTTGCGCTGGCAATCTTTCTAAAGAGTCCCTGACCTTTCCACAATTTGCAAGCCGGTCCCTCCACCATATAAAACCCACACACTTTACCCCCTGGTTTTTATAAATAAGCCCTTGGCCTTTCAAAAATGTTTACCCGCAGTCCAAGGCTCACATTTTTGCACCAAGGACCTCTAGTTTATACCTATAATTATGTTTTAGCCCCTAGATTTTTATGGAAAAACCCCTAAGGATCATTTTCTTTTACAAAATAGTCCCTAGAATTTGTTTTAATCATAACTTTTCCGTCCTAGCTCCGATTTATGCGTTTTTGGTGTCCACGCGATCGTCTCAACAAGCACGTTAGTTTTAGAAGCTTGTATTAGACTTTTAGCAATGTTTGATGTACTGTTTTATTTATTGCTTGTTTCCTCTTGTTTGATAGTAGAGGACGCGCCGTTCGAGGTCGGGCAGGAGCCATCTTTTGAAGAGGCTGAGCCCCAGTTTTTAGGAGAAGGTAAGTGGATTTCCCCCCTGCATACTCTTTTTGTCCTAATAACATGCATATTATCACACTTTAAATTTTAATCGTTATGCATAAATTTTGATGGGAAATGCCTATTAAGGAAATGACTAGATTTTAATCCTTATACCTTGCAAACCTTGTTTTAAATAAATGTTTGGGTAGATAAATGCTTAGATGCTATACTTTGGGAATGGAATTTAACTTTACAAAACTTTGGATTAAAATGAAATTGGTGTTTATGGTAATTCAAGAGCATATAAATTAAAAACATGGAGAACCACCCAGGAAAATAGTGCAACCACAGTCCACATGGCTCTGGCTTAGCCAATTAATTAGGAGTGCAAATTATCTAATAGCCCTTGTCCGGAAGGAACACAGGGGGCTCCGGGTTGCAGGGGTATAGCTCGGTCCTTTTGGGGTAGTAGCCTTTGCTAAGGTACTGACCACTAGGGAGGGTTATGGTCCGCCCTGAGCTGTAACTGTCGTGGGTTATTGGTACTTTGCACGCCTTTGTAAAGGCATCGTAGTGAACCCTTAGCCACTCACCTCGGAAGTGTTTAAGGGCTTTGCAAACCCGGGCAATATGGGGAACACGAACTGTGGGTAAAGTGTACAACCTCTGCAGAGTGAAAACTGATCGATCAGCCGTGCTCACGGTCAAGAGCGGCTTGGACCCTCACATGATAGTTAACTAGAAATGGATTTCAAATTGTGGTTTACTTATGATTTGGAGGAATAGTCTTGAAAAAGCTAAGTTTTGGGTTGGTATACACTTACACTTAGTAAATAGGTGCTTGCTAATAAAATTTGACCAACTTAAAATGCTTACCGCTGAAAACCCTAGCCTACCCTTGATAGCTTTGCATATTCCCCCATGGGCTGAGTACCAACCATAAGTGTACTCACCCTTGCCATATGTGTTCAGAGGAGGATGCTGGAGCAGAGTTCTTCGACGAGTTCGATGGAATCTGAGGCTCGCGTTACCCCTAGTCAGGAGCTTGTGAAGTTGGAGACAGTGTTTCATCGTCTAGCTATCGATGTTCGTGTTAAGACCTTCGAGTCTATCGATGAGTGTAATAAGTTAATAAACCTCTCTATGTACGTTTTGAGCATTGTACTATGATATTACACTCATTTGTCTATGATATGTGTGAAATTGTGATTATGGCACACGTATGAGATGCATTCGGTTTTCTTCGGAAAACGGGTGTGACAATTAGCGAGGAGATCTTGAAGCTCCTTAGTGCAGGGTTCATCCGTGATGCTTTCCACCCCGAGTGGTTAGCAAACCCTGTACTTTAAAGAAGAAGAATAAGAAATGGAGGATGTGTGTTGACTACACGAGCCTTAACAAGGCGTGTCCCAAGGATCCGTTTCCTTTTCCTCGCATAGATCAGGTAGTCGATTCAACAGCAGGGTGTGAGACCCTCTGTTTTCTCGATGCGTACTCCGGGTACCACCAGATAGCGATGTGTATAGCAGACCAACTCGCGACCTCATTCATTACTCCGTTCGGCGTGTACTGCTATCAAGTGATACCCTTTGGGCTCAAAAATGCGGGTGCTACTTTCCAACGATGCATGCGACACGTCTTCAGGAGTTAATAGGTCGCATCATAGAAGCATACATCGACGACATCATAGTCAAGTCGAAAAAGACGGGGGATCTGGTCCCCGACCTCACTGAGGTCTTCGCAAAGCTATGACAACATGTGGTGAAGCTAAACCACGAGAATTGCATTTTCAGGGTTCCGAGGGTCATGCTCCTCGGCTTTGTCGTGTCGGAACGCGGCATCGAAGCTAACCCCGACAAGATCTCGACCATTATGGACATGAGTCTAATCAAAAACCTGATGGGTATACAGCGTGTCACGGGCTGTCTCGCAACTCTAAGTCATTTCATAGCATAACTTGGAGACCGCAACCTGCCACTGTACAAGTTGATGAAGAAATCCGACCACTTCACGTGGACACCCGAGGCGAAAAAGGCACTCGACTCTCTCAATAATATCCTCAAGAGCCCTTCGATATTGACCGCTCCGACTACAGAAGAGCCAATGCTCCTTTATATCTCAGCGACAACCCAAGTGGTCAGCGCGGCGTTGGTGGTCGAGCGAGAAGAGCCCGGAGGTCCCAAAAGGTGCAACGATCAGTGTACTTCGTCAGCGAGGTACTCTCCGACTCCAAGACGCGCTACTCACAAATACAGAAACTTGTGTATGCCATCTTGATGACCAAGCGCAAGCTCCGGCATTACTTCGAAGCACATCCCATCACCGTCATGTCCAAGTATCCACTCGGGGAGGTCATCCAAAACCCCGAGGCCGAAGGAAGGATCGCAAAGTGGGCACTTGAGTTGATGGGGCAGAATATCACATATGCTCCGCGCAGCGCGATCAAGTCCCAAGTACTCGCGGACTTTGTGGCTGAGTGGACAGAGATGCAAACTCCCCCAGCGAAGATCGAGCACGAGACTTGGACCATGTATTTCGATGGCTTGGTCATGAAGGAAGGAGCCGGTGTAGGCCTTGTCTTCATCTCGCCTCTGGGCGTGCGCATGGAGTACATGGTGTGACTGCATTTCCTGGCATCAAACAGCACCATCGAGTACGAAGCCCTGATCAACGGTCTCCGGATCGCTGTCGAACTCGGAATCAAGCGTCTCGAGATCAGGGGCGACTCAGAGCTAGTCGTGGGACAAGTCATGAAGGACAAGAATTGTGTTGACCCCAAGATGGTGGCATACTGTCAAGCCGTATGAGATCTGGAGGGAAAGTTCCACGGCCTCGAGTTGCACCACGTGCTGCGTGTTGACGATAAAATTCTGTCAACCTAGCCATGATTTTACCTTCGGAGTTGGCATGACTTTTATATCTTATCCATTGGTACTAACCCCCTTGGTATAACAAGTACGTTCATGCATGTCAGTTTTGGAGTTTAGTGTTTATGCAGGGTTTTAGTGTTGAAAGCAAGACTTTCAGGATAAGTTCATCAAGCACCTCATGACAAGACCTTAAAGCCCGATACAAGTCAAGCAATGAAGTGAACATGACTCCAAGAAGCCCAGGGACTAAACCCGAGAAGATGAAAAACTCCGAGGACCTAGTCAGAAAAGTGTTGAATCTTGCGGGACATGGAGCTTCATCCAATTCAGAGAGAAAATGATGACAAGGGCCCACATGCAGAAGGGGGAAGGATCTAGAAGACTCGGAAACTGACATCAGGCGAAGGAGGCAGCTGGCTGGGCCGAAGTGGGCCCAGGCCGGCAGGCCAGGCCGGCCGGCCCAGCCCATTTCGGGGCCCAGTCAGCCCCCCTTTGACCTAGCCGCCATTCGGGCTATTTATAGCCCCGAGGCCAAGAGCCACGCATCAATTCATTCATCATCGGCCGCCGAGGAGCAGAGAAGGGAGGGACACCATCTCGGAGAGGAGAGGGTCGAGCTAGTTGACTAGGGTCTCCCTAGCCGACGTGGGAACCTTGCAAGGAAGACCACGTCGGAGTTCCCGGAGCTAGAAGCAAGATCAAGGTAGGATCCCAGTGGTGATCTTGATTCATGTATCATGTAATGTTGAATTATCAAGTTGCAATTCGATTTCTAGCGATCAAGTGTTTCTCCTACGTCTTTGATTTTGATCGGCTTTTCGTATCTTAAGATCTATTCTCGAGAGAGATCACCAAGGATGTTCTTGTAGCCGTGGTGGCTAGAGGTGCATGCCTGACCTTCCGAAAGATTTCAACTTGTCCTTGGACTCGCCCTAAACTAACCCGCATAAATAGGGGTGCGTTTTGACAGAATGGTGGTTCCAAAAGGCGGGCGTTTTCGGAGTCGGACGGGAAACCGTGGTTTAAAGAGGCTTTTTATGAGATTGAACTTGTTACTTCTTCTTTGCTCGGAACTTCAACAAAGGCTTGATCCAATCTCTCTAGATTGGTTTATCTATCCCCCTCTATCTCTTGCTACCTCTGGGCTTTAATAGATTAGATTCGTTTTTGAGATGTTCTTTAAGAAAAGATGCATTGGTTTCACCTCTTGAAGATCTAAGTTTCTCGGCTTTATTAGATCAACTCTTGCATCACACATTTGTTCCACGGATTCGATACCTTGGGTTCACCACTCGAGGGAAGAAGGGTCCCTTGACTACGATGGGAGACTTGTCCGCTTGCAGGTCTACTTGAAGTTTAATACGATTATACACCATCAACACTACGCGACTACAATAAAGCGACTGACGTACTCGCGAAGGACGCATCGAGTCGAAGCCCAGTTCCCCACGGGGTTTTCGCAAGCGATCAACATCAGCCGTTCGTACGAGAAGAAGGTGAGAAGCCACCCAAGGAGTTGGAGCCGAAGTCATAGCGATTGATCAGCCACCAGAAGTGAACCTCGAAGACCCGGATTGACGATTCCCTATCCTCGAGTGGCTAGTCGAGGGAAAGCTCCCTCCCGACCAGACGGAAGCCCACCCACCGAGCAAAAGCTTTCGTCCTTATCGACGGTGAGCTCTACAAGTGCGGGGCTGCCGGCATACTCATGTGGTGCATCCTCAAGGATCAAGGCCGCGAGCTGTTGCAGTAAATACATGCCTGCACCTGCGGTCACCATGCCGGTCCGAGAACACTTGTCGGGAAAGCTTTCCGACAAGGTTTTTACTGGCCCACAACGGTCGCCGACTCGAAGGACATCGTGCGGCGCTATGAAGGGTGCCAGTTCTACGCCTGACAAACTCATCTCCTGGCGCAAGCGTTGCGGGCAATCCCCATCACGTGGCCTTTCGCCGTTTGGAACCTCGACATGGTGGGCCCACTCCGACAAGCGCCCGCGGGCTTCACTGACCTCCTCGTAGCGGTCGACAAATTCTCGAAGTGGATCGAGGCCCGACCCATCGTTAATGTCTGCTCTGAGGAGGTGGTCTCATTCTTCACCGACATCATCTATCGCTTTGGCATACCCAACACGATCATCACCGACAACGACACCTAGTTTACAGGGAAGAAATTCCTCAACTTCTGCAATGACAATCACATCCGTGTGGATTGGTCTGCTATTGCCCACCTGAAGACAAATGGGCAGGTCGAAAGGGCGAATGGTATGATCCTCCAGGGCTTGAAGCCAAGAATTTTCAAGCGGCTTGACAAGTTTCGAGCAAGATGGGTGGCCGAGCTGCCGTTCGTGCTGTGGAGTCCCCACACCACGCCAAGTCAGGCCACAGGGTTCACGCCTTTCTTCATGGTGCACGGCTCCGAGGCAGTCCTGCCCATGGACATCGACTACAACAGTCCACGAGTACGAGCTTACACCGAAGAAGGAAATCAAGTCGCGCTCGAGGACGCGATCGACCAACTCGACGAGGCGTGCGATGTTGCGCTGCTGTGAAGTGCCAAGTACCAAGAGATGTTGCGGCGCTACCACAAGCGCAACGTGCGCCCACGCGAGTTCCACGTCGGGGACCTCGTGCTCCGACGAGTTCAAGGCAGTAAGGACAGGCATAAGCTGTCGCCACCTTGGGAGGGGTCATTCATCATCCACGAAGTGCTCCGACCAGGGACGTACAAGATCCAGTACGAGGACGGGAGGGTCGTCACCAATGCATGGAACATCGAGCACCTACACCCGTTTTATCCTTGAGTAAATGTTCAAAACTCGTACATCAATAAAAAGATGTTGCATGCCTTGTTCACATGTCTCTGAGTTCCGGACTTATTTTTGGTTGTGTTCACATGTTTGCTACAACGTTTGGGGCTGAGCAGCGAGCGTCTTCGCACCTGTGCAAAAATGCTCCTTGCTCGGGGGCTACCCACGGCACGATGCCCTCCTCGTTTTTTACGACATTTTTCAAAAAAATCCCAACAACCTCGTCGAGACCGATCTCACGGGTGAAAGGTTTTTTTCACAGAAACTTGATCTCGCGAAGAGTAAAGATGACGGCTTGCGCGGGATGATGGGTTGCTATTCGTTCAAAGCTCTTAGTGCTAACGCCTCTGCAGCTACGGCACGAAGACTTGCGAGTACTCCTTTAGTTCCCAGCCTTCATCCAATCTCTCTTCAAGGGTGCTCGAGTGACCACCGGGACTCCGGTCCAAAAAATGTTTTCACAAGCAAAATCTCGACTAGTTATCTCCCGAACCTTTTGAATTCTTGGGGGCTGCGAACGGACGGTTGCGCTCAGTGGATTGAAGGGGCCAGGCCTTCCGACTCCTATGCCTCTGTGGCTCCAGAGTACGCCCCGACCCTTTCGGTTCTCTAAGTTCGATTGTGCGTTGCTGAAGTCGTCCTCGAGCGCTCGGAAGTAATCGAGGGATAACACAAGATAAAACGCTTAGCTACACGCTTGGTAGCTACATGACTTGTTCAAATTATTACAACAAAGCAGTTCATGGCATGATTAATTTGGGGGCTCGGGAACTCCTGGGCCTCTAATTCGTCTTGTGGCAGCAGCTCTAGGTCCTTCAGAGCGGCATCAGCCATATCACAAGCAAAGGCGGCGCAGTCCTGCTTTAGCTCATCGCATTAGTCGTCGGAGATACCCGGGGCCCAGTCGCCACTCAGCGCCGTGCGGTCCATCCCTTGGTAGTGCGACTCGAACATGGCGAGGACCCGGTGCACCGCACGACGGGCCGACGACAACTCGAGCTCGCCCGACCTCTTTGATCAATGTCTCTAGTGTTCTTGGACCAAGCGACACGCCAAGCCTGGCCATGGCCGAACTCATCACCCTCCCCAGTTTGGCGATGTCCCCAATGGCCTTCTCGATGATGGCCTCCGACTTGCGTCGGGTGTCGCTGTGACGCCCCAGGTTTTCGGCCGGGTTAAGTAACCCTAATGACCCAGTCAACAGTGTTGACTTTGGTCAAACGATGGTCAACCTGGGCCATCACCTCGAAAACATCGTCGAAAATCCCTAGTGACACCTTTTGGTCAACCATAGCCCACCTTGGTCAAAACCCCACTCAAAACCCTTGACTCCTTGTTGACCCATCAATGTCAGTCGGAACTTTTGCCGCATTCTCCAAATTTTCCCTAAACACTTCAAATTCTCCCAATACAAAAGTTGGGTATTTTGTCAAGGGACACAACTTTCATGTTGAGTGGCATTGCTGGTTTGAAGTACAAATGAGTGAAAAATGCAAGTAAACGTCTGCTTTCACTGTTCACCAGGGCCGAGATTTCTGTCAGCTTTCCCTGCAGTTTATGCCAAATCTTTTGATCTAAACCCCGAGAGCCTCTTGTAGAGGGTAGTGTGGTAAGCAAGTTTAGTAGTCAACCTTTGGTGCAGTTCTGTTTGGAAAAATTGAGAAAATTCAATTCAAAGTAGGGTACTTGGAGCTGTTTTGAGCCAGAGCGCCCGCGCGCACGACGTCGCGGGTATGGCCACGCCGGCCGCGTCGGCATGCCGCCGGCCGCCGTACACGAACGCCGAGGCAGGTGCCTCGCGCCCGTTGGGTCGAACACCGCGCCCTAGTCCCGGCACACGACGCGTGTGGGTCCCCCCGGACGATGCCACGTTCGCCCGCACACCGGCCACGCCGCGCCGCCCACGCGCCATCATTGGCCGACGGCCGCACGCGCATCGCCGCCCGTCCGCCGTACTCCGGCCATGCCGCGGCCCATACCTGGATTAGCCTCAACTTGGTGCCCAAGCCATCACCTCAACCGCCTCGAGCTGAGCTATAAAGCCGGCCGGTCTCCTCCTCGCGCGAGCCCGAGCCGCCGCCGTCCGCCATGGGTGCCACACGGTGAACTCCACCCCCGCCTGCTTTTCTTCGCAAACACACGCTGCTCCTTACTTCACTAGGACCCCCTTTAGCTCCTGTGCTCGCTTGTTGGCCTGCCCGAGCCACCGGCTCACCGAAGCCAGTGTCACTGCGGCCGCTGCCGGACAGCCATCGACGAGTTCTGCTCCCCGCGCGATCCCCGAGCCAACCAACCATCTCAGAACCACAGGTAGGTCCCAGTGAAGCTGCCTGTGCCACACGTTGACCAGTTCCACTCCTGTTCTCGCCGGAATTCGAGCGCCCGCGGCCGCGCCATCACCGGTCCGCTGCCGCCGCTCGCCGGCGACGTCTCCGGTCGAACCACCACCGCCAATCGGAAGAGGGTGAGCCTAATTGCTAACCCCCCTCGCTTGTTTGCCACCCAGTGCCTCACCTCGCCGTCGGCGAGCTAACCTTCGCCGCCGGGTGCAAGGGTGAAGAACCGAGGGTATGGTTGAAGAGTTTAAACTTTCCAGGGACCCGAGTGCTAAAAGATTCTATACTCTTTGATGTGCTTTAGCTGGAACTTGTAAAATAGATTAAAAATCGTAGAAAAATCCAAAAATAGCAAACCCAATTTTGTTGTGCTCTGTGTAATTAAAACTACATCTTTCTCCAAAGGTGTATATACTTTTAAGCTACGGTTTGTGCTTGACAAATAGAAATGTAAAATACCTAGATCTGTGATTCTGTAAAATCTACAACTGATCTTGAGCTGAGTTTTGGATATGTTGTGAGTACTAGTATGTCTAGGTTCTGTGCCAAAACTTGCACAAAGTTACTGAAGAAAGCTTTTTATAAAAATCATTTTGTGAAATTGATAAATCTGCGTAGATGATTTTTGTAGCTCCAAATATAATTATTTTTGAGCCCAACTTTAGGCTATAGTCGTGTTGTGTTAAAAAGCATCCTTGATGAATTTACCATGATTTTATCCCTGTTAGAAATATTATTGCCTCATTTATGCTTGTTTTTAATCATAAAAATGTGTAGCATGTTTCATAAGGGCTATATGTGTGTTTGTTAGTCCTTTAAGCTTGTTTTGGACCACAACATGTGTGGAAGAAAGTTTGCATGCATTCCTATTATATTTATTTTCTTATGTAATATTCCCTTATATGCTAACTAGTAATGCCTTTAATTGTGTAATTAATTTCAGTAGTGCAAAGGATGGTTTCTTGCTGTCCAACAGAGCATTCCTGGTCATTAGAACCAGTAGGTATTGATAGAATAGTTGATGTGGTTTTAATTAATTAAAATAGTGCAAATCCGTTTAATCTAGTAAAGGGAAAATAGGAAAAATGCATCCTTATGCATAAGTTGTGGGAATGAGCTAAGGAAGTAAAATGGTGGTATCCAAAGTAAATTTCATTGCTGTTGGTAATTAAAAGTAATATTCTTGTATAGGTGTGCCTATATTCACCATCATGCAAGTGTCACATAGTCTTTTGTGTTGCTTTACATAAGTAAATGTTTAAATGCTTTTCTTAAGGTGAATATGACCAACCCTATGCCACTTGTAGCTGTTGCTGCTGTTTGTATGTGGATTGCATTAATTTATTTATATATATATATATATGCACATAGTCACCATTGAAAAGTCTAGATAAGAAAGCATTGCATTTTGTCTCTTCATAGGAAGAGTATGCTGAATGTATTTATTATCTAGGTGATTGTGTTCAAACATGCACCTCTGGGTTGTCATAAGTTGTTTGAAGTTAATTAAATCCTAATTTGCCATTTAAGTCTTGCATCTGCATCCTCCGTGTAGAAGTTCCCGATGGTAGTTACACGCTCGTGCCAGAGGACGTGAACGAGGGAGCTGGAGGAGGTGTGCACTACGTCGCCATAGAGCAAGACCCGGGCCAAAGTCCGGAAGATCGTCTAACTGCTTGTGCTAACGAAGGCAAGCCCCAGTTTTATCATTAACCCATGTTTCTTTAAATTTATGTAACTATCTATGATATTCTATGTGCATGTACGTTCAGGAATTGGGTGAAACCCTAGTTGCATGATCCCTAGGTGTCTATGTTCTTTTACTAGTATGCTAGGTCGCTAGATGCTATCTCTAAGGACCCGGTAAAAGTCGAGTGATGTTTGTCACTCGCGAGAATAGGTTTTCTTTTGTGGAACCCCCATATGAATAAATGAATTGCTCATGTGGTAAGAGCATGGGATTTTGGCTCCGGTCCAGTGGCTTCGTGGGCTAAGCTTTTGAATGTACTAAGCACTTGTTGGGAATGGGACCGGTAAGCCTAGTACCTTAATGAGACGGTACGGGATTTTACTACTAGTAATCTCGATTCGTCTCCTGCCCGGCTTGCAACCGGGAGGAGGGTACATGTGTGAGGCTGGATGTACTGAGTGGGGTATTCCAGATAGCCTTGTACCCGGGACTGTAGGCTATCATCCCAACCCGAGGATTTTTGGGAACCATTTGGTCGGTGTTAGCTCTGTGGGGCACTGCTCCGTGTGTTTAGGTTTACCTTGCAAGGGTTATGAATCAATCGATTGTCGGTCTCTCACCGTTATCTGAGACTGCTTAATCAGCGGGTCACGATATCTCTTAATGATGGAACTATGTGAGATCTCCTGCGTGAATTAATGGTATTGTACACCTCTTGGTTGTATTAGTTGCTCATCCTAGTAATGATAATTTCACTAGAAATTGAGCTAAAATATTGAAAGTAAGGATCCATGATCCTAGTTGCTTTTTGCAAAACAAACCCACCAGCCAAAAGCCCTACATGTCTAGAGGTATTTTTTGTCGGATAAGTCTTGCTGAGTATTAGTATACTTAGTCTTGCCTAAATTGTTGTTTTCAGGAGCTGTTGTTTGGCCTGGTGAGATTCCACCCGGCTGGGAGCTGGAATGGGTGGATGAGGACGCTGAGTAAGGGCATCACAGATAGCCTCTGGTGATGTCGTAACGTAACGTTATTAGTACTTCCACTGTTTTAATAAAACTCTGAATGATTCACTTTTAAGTCAAAAATAATGGTTTGTAATAATTGGACCCTACGGGGAGATTAGTATTAATGTGTAAGGCACTCTGGACTCTCCTTCGTGGGAGTTCAATGCATACGTCGATCCTCTCTGTGTTCCCAAGTGATTTACCGGGTGTAAACCCGGCAACACTCAACGGGATGGTTCTTTATTATCGCTTAATGACCAAATGGAGTGGTTCAGGCGATAGTACGGAATTATCTCGGATGGGGTTGTCACAGCTGGTATCAGAGCGACTGAATGCACCAGAGTTATTAGATTAATATTAATCACATGGTTTACACTAAAACTTGCCAAGATTGATTGGATTTTGAAAATCCGTTGGATCGTTAAGGAATGATCTAGATCGAGAGGCCCTAGAGGGAATTTTGGGTTCTTAAGGTGGCATAAGAATCTATGGTTTATTTTGCTAACCTACAACACTTTACTTTGTGTCAGACTTACTTTATCGCACAACCAAACTAGATGAGCCACGTGTTTAATACGTGTGCTGTTCCGCATCACGGGAATTGCGAGGGTTGATGGAGTGATCCCTTCCATGGATCCCATCTTCACGTCTAGATATGAGTTGTGGTGTCGCCACGTGTTTCATACGTGTGCATTCCGCATGTCGATCATGCGAGGCAAGGAGGCACTCCATTCAAACGGAGGGTTTCCGAGGTTGGACGCTATCCATGCAGCGGCTTGACGCATGGATACCGTTTCTATAAGTGAACGGTATTGTATGTGGACGCTTTCGTGACGTGCTAGCACGAAAGGTTCGTTTTCTGCAGGTACACTAACAACGTTCGTAAGTCGTTAATGTGCGAATCGAGTAGCTCCGACTAATTATTATAAGGAGAGCCGATTATAAGCTGGCCACCGGCACTAACTACGTCTTTTGGATCTAGTGGGTAAGGTCGTTAAGGCGTGTGCATGCATAATTAAAATCTTGATAAACCTAAAATTGGTTCCCAATTGCTTGAATAATTTTTCTAGGGTGAATTGCTTGATCTTAGATAAGGTTTTCCTCTCTTTTGAAGTTAGGAAATTTCTGGCAGATTCTGTCTCTGTCATTTCTCAATTTTTGTAGCCAAATCTGTAAGGAATATGACTAGACATCCTTTAGGAAAGTTATTTGTGATCAAGTTGAGCATCCACTGTGAATTTTCCAGGATTTTAGGAATTTCCTACAGAGAGTTATACTCAGTTTAGTGAGTCTCTGTTCTGCTGTTTTTCAGAACAGCACTCTTCGGCAAAAGAAATTTTTCGATCGTGTTCCAATCCAATCTAGCCCTACCTTTGAATACCAAAAGTGTGCATAATTGAGCCACTGAGTTGCTACCAAGAATTGATAATTTTTGGGTTCATAGGTTCTGAGTTACGAATTTTTGATTCACAACCCACGAACTTTACGTCATCATTTTATGCGTACTCATTTCGAGTTCCGGCATAACTTGCACCTTGTGCTAATGGCTGCCCTAAATTTCACCAAACTGATAATCCAACCACCCCTTTTACTCTTTGAAATCATATGGAAGTTGGAAACCTTTAGTAGTGGTCTGTGTAGCCAACATTCCTTTATAGCCGTGAGAACTTAATTTGTGCACGTGTTCGCCTCTGGTTCTGACATTTGTCACTTATTCCAGATGTCTGCCTCCGGATCCATGAACGTTGATGCGCAGGCGTGGACTCACTTGAACTGCCTCGAGGAGGGTGGTTTTCCTGCACTTTTGTGGGACACCCTAAGGGACTTTGGTTACACAGTGTATCCTGAGTACTCGGCACGTGAGCTCATGACATCAGGCCAACTGCTTCGTTGGGAAGTGAATGTAAAGATCCCCGTGTGCATGACACATCCTACTTGGGAAGAGTGGGAGGTGAAGGCACAAGGGTGGAAATTGGCTGGCACCGTGCAGAAGGCTGCGTTGGAAGCAGTCACAACTTTTTGTGAGAAGCATGCCGATTGGGTAGCTAGTACTACAGCTAAGGTGATTCAATTGCCTAAGCAACATTCCGGGCATGGAATCGAACACGAAGCTTTTCTCTCCGCTCAAGGCAATCCTCCATATAGTCCTGAACTTGAGACCTCAGTCCGTTTCTCCAAAGCTATGTTGGACCTATATCAAACAATGGTTGGAGAAAGTATGTTCTATAGGCACCAAATTTATAGACAACAAGTTAATGGTGCAGGAGCTATCGCCCAAGAGTTGAATGAAGCTCGAGCAACGATAGCCCATCTCAAGAAGAAAAGAAGAAAGGATAAAACCACAATAGAAGAATTGAGTGAAGTCATTCATGAACAAAATTTCTTGTTGAGGCATAATGACCAATATATGCTTGACTTAGAGAATCAACTAGAAGCCGTAGCGGCTCCACCTCCTAATCCAGAAGAGGAAGAAGATCCCGAAGAGATTCAAGGAGAATCAGGAGTGGAGACTGGACCCGCTTCACCTTAAGTGAACTTAGGCTAGAGTGATATCTAGTTGATGTTGGCTACGCCTTCAATAAAGTGATGTGTTGTAAGAATGGATCTTGTAATGACGTTGGTTATGATCAACTTGGACCGGGTGTTGGGTAGTAACTTATGTCAAATAAGGTGGAAATCTTGCTCACTGACTTTTATCATGTTTGCATGTGCGTACCGAGAGTTATGGCAATTTACGTACACCTCGACCTTCTGTGAAAACAGCTAGGCAGAATCTCGTTACGAAATTTTGTGGGCATAATAATGTTGGAAATTGACTCGAAGTTGAACACAACATTGGAGCGCATGAAATCATACATCCACTGACCAAAAATGAGAATTTTTCGGTGTATAAGCAAGGATTTATTAACTTTATGCTTATGACCGCCGTGGTGGCCGACTCCGAAAATTTGCCATGAATGAGTTCTTGTTGTGCATATCCTACTTGTTAATTTATGAAAGCAAACTTATGAATATGTGTTTAATGAGAACTCAACCTTTCAGATGGTCGGGTCGACACGTAACACCCCAATGGTTTTGACGCGTCGGTTGATGGTGATCTACCACCGCCGCCACCCATGACGCCGGTGGAGACTTTCATGGCCGCCCAGACTGAAGTGTTGCGCCAGATTTTGCAGACACAACAGCAAATCGCGCAACAGATGCACCAGAGACCGCCAATGGGAGCTAATCAAGATGGACCGCAGATGGTTACCACCTATTTCCAGTTTATCGGGATGAAGCCCCCAACCTTCGCCAAAGCAGAAGAACCCCTTGAGGCTGATGCATGGGTTAGGGCCATTGAGGCCAAATTCTCTGCATTTGTCCTACCTTGTTCCGAGGAGCACAAGGCTAGATTTGCAGCCTTGCAGCTTCGTGGAGAAGCCTTAATGTGGTGGGAGCACTTTAAGATCATGCAACCTGCTGGACATGAAGTTACTTGGATGGAATTCAAAAGGGCTTTCAAGGACCACCACATCCCAAAAGGACTCATGGTTAGAAAAATGAAAGAGTTGCTTGCTCTTAAGCAAGGTGATGACACTGTGTATCAGTATGCACAGAAGTTTAAAAGCCTTTGTCAATATGGAGAACATCACGTGGACACCGATGCCAAAAAGATGGAACGTTTCTGTGATGGTCTCAGAAGTGAGTTGTATGAAAGACTAAACCTATTAGAGCCAAACAGTTATCATGAGTTGGTGAACAAAGCTATCTCGCAAGATGACGCCATGATGAAGGTACATAAGGAGAAGAAGAGGCATAATGAATTTGCTCCGGGAATTGGATCGGGCAAGTTTCGTTTCGTCAAGAAGAATGCGCATGGTTCTTCCCAATCATCCGCATCCGGCCATTGGAGAATGACTCCGTCCCAGCATAAGCCTTTGGGAAATTTTCCGTACCGCCAGGCTAAGCCACAAGTCTTCAAGCCAAAGGAATTTCAACCCCGTGTTTGCTACAATTGTAGGCAACCCGGGCATTATGCTAATGAGTGCCCAAACCCTAAGAGGATCAAGACCGAGCAACAGACTCCGAACCCCGGAATAGCTAAGGGCAATCATGACAAGAAGCCCATAATTCAAGTGAAGCAAGGTCAGCTTAACTTCACGGGTAACCTTTCTATCCGAGAGCATGTCTCCTTACTGTTTACTTTTGATGATGGAAGCTTACTCCATCCTCCCTTTTTAGTTGCCTCAAGAACCAAACCCAGGAATCTTGGTGAACAAATGTAATGACACATTTGTTCACTAGCCTTCCCTTTCTTCATAGAGATCTTTAAGGTAATCATCTCTTTCTCAACTTAGTCTTCCCACCGAAATTCCCAAGATTCACACCAATCAACCGGATAAGTTGAAAGGAGTAGGATCAAAGATTTCTTGAGAATCATGGTCAGATCTTCGGACCTTTGGACCCCATTCGTTTCTGTGCCATGATGGTACGACGTCGTAGCATCGCCCTGCCATCTCTTTTCCCGCGACCACGATCACGTCGTCGAGGCCTCACGGGCCGACCGGTATCGAGCCCTATGTGGCAACCGCCGGATCGCTCCGCTAGTCCCTACCTCAGTCGGTTGGGATGACCGTTGCGTTCCGTTGGGCTATAAAAAGGAGAAACCCTTCCGCGGTGTTGCATTGCCAAGTCTCGCCTGCTTTCGAGCTCGACAGTGTCGCCACTCTTATTTTCCCTCCGGCTAGTTTTGGCCAACCCACTACTAGTCCATCTCTGCCGTTGCTCCGCCCACTCGCCGAGCAAGCTGGTTAGCCATCTTCGTCGACCACCTCCAGAAGAAGCTCGAAGGAGACAGAAGGAAGAACCCCGACTCCATCGTCGACCATGCCCCAGTTCGTGGACATGCTCGAGTCCCTCCGCTGGACGCTTGTGGAGATGTACCTCTGCTTAGTCGGCGGAGTTTGTCTTCTTTTAGTTTTCCATGTACATATCCATCGTCCTCTTCCTCATGAACTGTGATGAAGTAGTGAAAAGAGCACCGTGTATCTTTTGCCCTATATGAATTCTCGCTACCTAGAAATGTAAGCGAGTACATATTTCCATCTTGTAACCCGTATCTTGTTAAAAAGTGTTGCTCCACTCTTATTGTGGAATCTCGGGACGAGATTCTGTTTAAGGGGGGTAGGCTGTGACGCCCCAGGTTTTCGGCCGGGTTAAGTAACCCTAATGACCCAGTCAACAGTGTTGACTTTGGTCAAATGACGGTCAACCTGGGCCATCACCTCGAAAACATCACCGACAATCCCTAGTGACACCTTTTGGTCAACCATAGCCCACCTTGGTCAAAACCCCACTCAAAACCCTTGACTCCTTGTTGACCCATCAATGTTAGTCGGAACTTTTGCCGCGTTTTCCAAATTTTCCCTAAACACTTCAAATTCTCCCAATACAAAAGTTGTGTATTTTGTCGAGGGACACAACTTTCATGTTGAGTGGCATTGCTGGTTTGAAGTGCAAATGAGTGAAAAATGCAAGTCAACGTCTGCTTTCACTGTTCATCGGGGCCGAGATTTCTGTCAGTTTTCCCTGCAGTTTATGCCAAATCCTTTGATCTAAACCCCGAGAGCCTTTATAAAATTTGTAGAGGGTAGTGTGGTGAGCAAGTTTGGTAGTCAAACTTTGGTGCAGCTCTGTTTGGAAAAAATTAAGAAAATTCAATTCAAAGTAGGGTACTTGGAGCTGTTTTGAGCCAGAGCGCCAGCGCGCACGACGTCGCGGTTATGGCCACGCCCGGCCGCGTCGGCATGCCGCCGGCCGCCGTACACGAACGCCGAGACAGGGCTGCGCCCGTTGGGTCGAACACCGCGCCCTAGTCCCGGTACACGACACGTGTGGGTCCCTCGGACGATGCCACGTGCTTTGCCCGCACACCGGCCACGCCGCGCCGCCCACACGCCGTCATTGGCCGACGGCCGCACGCGCGTCGCCGCCCGTCCGCCGTACTCCGGCCATGCCGCGGCCCATACCTGGATTAGCCTCAACTTGGTGCCCAAGCCATCACCTCAACCGCCTCGAGCTGAGCTATAAAGCTGACTAGTCTCCTCCTCGCGCGAGCCCGAGCCGCCACCGTCCGCCATGGGTGCCACACGGTGAACTCCACCCCCGCCTGCTTTTCTTCGCAAACACGCGCTGCTCCTCACTTCACTAGGACCCCCTGTAGCTCCTGCGCTCGCTTGTTGGCCTGCCCGAGCCACCGGCTCACCGGAGCCAGTGTCACTGCGGCCGCCGCCGGACAGCCATCGACGAGTTCTGCTCCCCGCGCGATCCCCGAGCCAACCAACCGTCTCAGCACCACCGCTAGGTCCCAGTGAAGCTGCCTGTGCCACACGTTGACCAGTTCCGCCCCTGTTCTCACCGGAATTCGAGCGCCCGCGGCCGCGCCACCACTGGTCCGCTGCCGCCGCTCGCCGGCGACGTCTCCGGTCGAACCACCACCGCCAATCGGAAGAGGGTGAGCCTAATTGCTAATCCCCCTCGCTTGTTTGCCACCGCGAGCCTCACCTCACCGCCGGTGAGCTCACCTTCGCCGCGGGTGCAAGGGTGAAGAACCGAGGGTATGGTTGTGAAGAGTTTAAACTTTCCAGGGACTCGAGTGCTAAAAGATTCTATACTCTTTGATGTGCTTTAGCTGGAACTTGTAAAATCGATTAAAAATCGTAGAAAAATCCAAAAATAGCAAACCCAATTTTGTTGTGCTCTGTGTACTTAAAACTACAACTTTCTCCAAAGGTGTATATACTTTTAAGCTACGGTTTTTTCTTGAAAAATAGAAATGTAAAATACCTAGATCTGTGATTCTGTAAAATCTACAACTGATCTTGAGCTGAGTTTTGGATATGTTGTGAGTACTAGTATGTCTAGGTTCTGTGCCAAAACTTGCACAAAGTTACAGAATAAATCTTTTTATAAAAATCATTTGTGAAATTGATAAATCTGCCTAGATGATTTTTGTAGCTCCAAATATAATTATTTTTGAGCCCAACTTCTGGCTATAGTCTTGTTGTGTTAAAAAGCATCCTTGATGAATTTACCATGATTTTATCCCTGTTAGAAATATTATTGCCTCATTTATGCTTGTTTTTAATCATAAAAATGTGTAGCATGTTTCATAAGCGCTATATGTATGTTTGTTGTCCTTTAAGCTTGTTTTGGACCACAGCATGTGTGGAAGAAAGTTTGCATGCCTTCCTGTTATGCATAAGTTGTGGGAATGAGCTAAGGAAGTAAAATGGTGGTATCCAAAGTAAATTTCATTGCTGTTGGTAATTAAAAGTAATATTCTTGTATAGGTGTGCCTATATTCACCATCATGCAAGTGTCACATAGTCTTTTGTGTTGCTTTACATAAGTAAATGTTTAAATGCTTTTCTTAAGGTGAATATGACCAACCCTATGCCACTTGTAGTTGTTGCTGATGTTTGTATGTGGATTGCATTAATTTATTTATATATATATATGCACACAGTCACCATTGAAAAGTCTAGATAAGAAAGCATTGCATTTTGTCTCTTCATAAGAAGAGTATGCTGAATGTATTTATTATCTAGGTGATTGTGTTCAAACATGCACCTCTGGGTTGTACCCGGGACTGTAGGCTATCATCCCAACCCGAGGATTTTTGGGAACCGTTTGGTCGGTGTCATCTCTGTGGAGCACCGCTTCGTGTGTTTAGGTTTACCTTGCAAGGGTTATGAATCAATCGATTGTCGGCCTCTCACCGTTATCTGAGACTGCTTAATCAGCGGGCCACGATATCTCTTAATGATGGAACTATGTGAAATCTCCTGCGTGAATTAATGGTATTGTACACCTCTTGGTTGTATTAGTTGCTCATCCTAGTAATGATAATTTCACTAGAAATTGAGCTAAAATATTGAAAGTAAGGATCCATGATCCTAGTTGCCTTTTGGCAAAACAAGCCCACCAGCCAAAAGCCCTACATGTCTAGAGGTAATTTTTGTCGGATAAGTCTTGCTGAGTATTAGTATACTCAGTCTTGCCTAAATTGTTGTTTTCAGGAGGTGTTGTTTGGCCTGGTGAGATTCCACCCGGCTGGGAGCTGGAATGGGTGGATGAGGACGCTGAGTAAGGGCATCACAGATGGCCTTTGGTGATGTCGTAACGTAACGTTATTAGTACTTCCGCTGTTTTAATAAAGCTCTGAATGATTCACCTTTAAGTTAGAAATAATGGTTTGTAATAATTGGACCCTACGGGGAGATTAGTATTAATGTGTAAGGCACTCTGGACTCTCCTTTGTGGGAGTTTAATGTATACGTCGATCCTCTCTGTGTTCCCAAGTGATTTACCGGGTGTAAACCCGACAACACTCAAAGGGACGGTTCTTTATTATCGCTTAATGACCAAATGGAGTGGTTCAGGCGATAGTACGGAATTATCTCGGATGGGGTTTGTAACACCCCGTGTTTTTGCTCAGTGTCAAATTGTGCTCATAACCCACTTCATCACCCCTATAAATCACCTTGATGACCATAGGTCAACCCTTGGTCAAAACCCTAGCTCAAAACCCCTTTTGTTCCCTTAACCCCGTGATGCCATTCTAGAACTTTGGCGCGTTCTCCAAAATTTCCCTAAACACTTCAAAACCACCCAAAGAGAAAAATGTGCAGAATGTTGGGGGACACAACTTTGCTGTTGAGTGGCATTTGAAATTTGGAAGAATTCTTGGTGAAACAGGCCTTGGAAGGTGTCCTACTCCTGTTCACTGGCGCTGAGTTTTTAGCCATGTTGGCATGGTGTTCCTGCTTCCTTTCTTGGACAAAACCCCTGCAAGCCTTCGCGAAAGTTGTAGAGGGATCCCTAATCTCCAACTTTGCTTCAGATGCTAAGCTGCAGTTTAGTTTGGAAAACTGGAGAAAACAATTTTGAAAATCGAACCATGAAATACATTTGCACCGAGAGCGCCGGAACGCGTCCAGGGAGCGACGTCGCGCGCGGCCACGTCGGCCACTGTCGTACGCGCCGTACCCGCTTCGGGCGCGCACGCCGAGGCGCCGGTGTGACCGCCGGTCACCGCGCGGCGCCGGCGAGCACCCGTGCGTGCCGTCCGTGGCAAGTGGCGGGGCCGGGTGGCGCGAATCCGCCGGCCGGCGCACCGTCCGCGGCGTGCCATTGGCCGCCGGAGCGGCGCACGTCGCCGGCCATGCCCTCGACTCCCCTATGTGGTCTAGTGGCACCGGCACGTTCCTACCTACCCCAACCGACCTTCCCGCGCCCTTATAAGCCGGTCCTCGCCGTCCCTCACGCGCATGCGTGCCTGCCCGAGCCGCCGTCGTCCGCCATTGCCGCCGCTCAGTGAGCACCGTGCTCCAGTCGATTTCCTCGCGCACCCAAGAGCCTCAGCCCTTCCCTGTGAACCACAACACCTCCCCGACCTTAGTGGCGTAGCCCAGATAAACCTTGTACTTAAGACTGTGAGCTATTATCCCCAAACCGAAGAATGACGGGAACCGCCTGGTTGGTGAACTCTTAGTGAGGGCACCTCCTGTGTGTTTAGGTCCACCTTGCAAGGCTTTGAATCAATCGATTGTCGGCCTCTCACTGTCATCTGAGTCTGCTTACCCGACTGGCCATGATATCCCTTTATGATGGAACTTTGTGAAGATTATTACTTTGGTTAATTTTTTGTACAACTTTGGTTGCAATAGTTGCTTATCTAGTAATGACTAGTTCAACTAAAACATGAGCTAAAATGTGAAAGTAAGGATTCACTACTTAGTAGCTTTTTGGCAACCCAACCCACAAGCCAAAAGCCTTGCATGACTAGAGGTAAAATCTTTTCCGTTTAGACGGGTAAGTCTTGCTGAGTATTATTATGCTCAGCCTTGCTTTATAAATGTTGTTCCAGGTAATGCATCTGATGTGTGGCCCGGAGAACTTTTGCTGAGAAGATTGTTCAGAATTCGCCGGTTTGTAAATCTCACCCTATTGAGGTCCCTCAATCTGTCAAGATTAGTTCTTTCAGTATTGATTTATCTGATTCTCTAAAGCAAGCAAATGTTGTGAAATCTGTTTCCGGTATTCTTAAGGCCACTGTTTCGACTGGAAGTTCATGTTCTTCAGAATCAGATCATGGTTCTCAAAGTGTTGGAATTTTGAATCCAAATTCAAAGTTTATTTGGAAACGGAAATCTTCTTCCACCGGGATTCCTCAGGGCACTGCTGAACAGGCTTCTACACCTCGTGTCACCCGAAGGAGTTCTTTTCCCCATGCAGCCTCTCCATCTTCACTTAATTGCTCTGCTAATTACTCCTGGGAGCTCAACCGTATTTGACGCTTGGGGGGATGTGTCCGTTGTCTTGATATTAATCACTCTAAAAGTAATTGCTCTTTCTCTCTTCGGTGTGCTGCTTGTTTCAAACCGGGGCATAAATTCAAATTCTGTTTGACCAAGAGTAAACCAAAGGTTTTTTGGAGGCCCAGGAACGTAGACGCGCAGCCCAGCCCAGATACTCAGAGGTCAAGTGAATTCCAAGGGTCAGACGCCTACAGTGTTCCTCCCCCAAATCAAGCTCCTGCTACAGAAAACCTCACCCCTCACTCGAAGCATCCCGCCTTGGAGGCTACACACCATTGCTGTCAGTCCTCCTCGTCGCCGCTTGAGGATGTGATGGCCAACTTTCCAGTGAACCCTGATCCTTTTGTGTCGGATGGTTTGGGGATTGAGGATTGGGCTAGGCCTGCGCGTGGAAGAATCATCATCAGCGACAACCCGCCTCGTCGTCACGATGAGTATGCTATCATCACGCTCAATCCTCCCCCTCCTCAGAATCAGCTTCATGATGCTATGGAGGAGATTGTGAATTTTCTTGAGAATGTGCATCATGCCAACATTCGGTCTTGCTGCTTGTCCCCGCTTGGGTTATGCCTGGTGTTGTTTTCTTCCTCCCTTGAAAGACAAGTGATGATCAATCTCAGTCCCTTGCAGTTGGATGATATTCGTGAAATTGAAATTGTAGAGCATGATAGAGGTCTCAACTTTCGCAGTTGTCCTTTTACCCGAACCTGCTGGATCATGTTTTTAGCTTTCTCGTTGGATTTTCAGACTCGTGATATTATTTCCCAAGCTGTGGGGCTGTTTGGTTCAGTTAAAAATTGGATTGATAACTCAAGATGTCGTTCCTGTATCCTTCTGAGATGCAATGTTACCTTGGTCAGCAGAATCCCTAGAAGCATCATCATCAGTGAAGGAAATCCGATGGGTGATCACGGTAATAGCTGGACTGTCCTAGTTTTTGTCCTTTCTAGTCACCAAAATGATGTGATTGCTGGGGATGAGGATCCTATCCCAGCCAACGGCAATCCCCACCCTGAAGCTGGTCAGCCCCAGAATGTTATGGACAACCATCCTTTTCAGGATAATGATAACCAAATCCAAGGCCATTTTGAAGATGTTGGTGATCTGAATGAAGTTCAACAGGAGAATATCAATCAGGGTTGGGAGCAGCCCCCACCTCCCCCCAGGATAATGCCATGGACTGGGCTCCTTAGCCTCAAGTGGATAATGTTGTGGTTGATGAAAATGGGGTTGAGCTGATCAACAATTTTGCAGATATTGCTGTTGCAAATGCAGTTGGTAATGGCCTGATGCAACATCCTGAACAACCCCAAGACAGCTCCTCGGTCAGCAGTGACACTCAAGCTTTCTTCAGAGCTCAAGGAGCACCTATCACTCTAGAGCTGCCCCTACCTGAGTCTACCTCGGCTTGTCGTACTGTTGTTGTGCCAGGTTGTAATGAAGTGAGCATGCAAGATGACTATCCTATCAGAAGATTGGCTGCTAAGCTGGGACTGCACCAATGCTTTGGTCCCTCTCCATCCATTGAAATGATTATTCAAGACCTTGCTCAGTATGCTCAAGCCCTCCAAGCCTCTCTCCCCATGAAGGAACCTCTGTCTAGCAATTCCTGGAATTTTGTCCCTGCCACCTCTGCCATTGATACTTGGTTCCTCAATGTGGTCAATCCAAACTGGAGAAATAATGCTGAGGCCTCCTCCTCCACTGGGGTCAGAAAGCCTAGGCTGGAATTCATCAAGGACTCAGAGCTAGATAATTCTGACTCATCTTATATAGAATTTGACAGCCCCCTCCAGAAAGAAGAGATTTGGTGCTTTATAATCAAGATTTTGCCAGAAAACAAATTCTCATCAGTATACATGGCTGGGAGTTCTCCACTGAAGAAAGTCTGGGGGATCTGGTACAGGACACAGATATGAGACCTCAACAGATTACTGCTCATCGCTCTGCTACTCATCTTGTTCCTGACACTCCATCACCTACACATTCCAGAAGAAGGCGTGGAAGACCACAAACCCCCATTGTTGATGATGAAGTTCGCAAAAGTACCCACATAAAGACAGGCATTGAGTAGGAGCATATTCAGCTGAACAGTGGACCTAGAAGGAAGAAGGGTGCCTCAAAGAAATTGGTCTCCATCTCCTCTGTTGCTGTTCTCATGAAAGCCATTGTGAGCAGAAGTCTTGAAGACAATATTGATGAGGATGAAGTGGCTCCTATTCCAGTGCCTATTCTTGTTGAGCTTGGCCAATCCTTCTGTGGCATACCTCCTGTGGAGTTGAACCTTGCCACTCTGTCCCCTGAAGATGAAGAAATTCAATGAATCTCAAGTATACAGTTTTTGTTTTCTGGGCTGGGGCTTTTGTCTTTTGTGGCTGGAGGTTTAACTTTTGTAATGGGTTGCTAGGTACTGTGCTCATGATACACTTATCAATTTCAGCCATGTTTCGTATGTGGTGGTTATCCCCCACATCCTGATACTTTCTCTTAACTGTTACAATGAATATTCGTGCTTTGAATATTCTGTGTTGGAATGTCCGTGGACTAAATGATAAAGATAAATGGGACCCCATTAGAAACAAAATCGAAGAAAGTCATGCCAACATTTTCTGTCTTCAAGAAACAAAGAAAGAATCAATTGATCTGTGTTTTATCCATAAGTTTGCTCTGAAAAGATTTGATCAATTTGACTTTTGCCCATCTTTGGGTTCCTCTGGGGGTATTTTGGTCTGCTGGGTCTCAAAGCACTTCTCTGCCACTGTGATTGATAAACAGAATTTTGCTATTCATCTTGCTTTTACCTCCACCCACAATCTCACCCTCTGGAATCTTGTTGTGGTCTATGGTCCCCGGCAGACCGCTGCCGGGGATCAATTTGTTAATTGGCTTTGCAATCTGCAGATTCAGGATGAAGACCTTTGGTTATTAATAGGAGACTTTAACTTTTATAGATATGTTGAGAATAGAAACAAGGCTGGAGGCAATTTTCATGATACCTTGGTCTTCAATAACATTATCAGTCACCTTGGCCTGGTTGAATTGCCTATTAAAGGGAGAAGTTATACCTGGAGTAATATGCAGGAAGTCCCTCTTCTTCAACAGATTGATTGGTTCTTCACGTCGACCTCCATCTTCCCTCTATCGCTTGTCCTGCCCCTTGCTAGGATCACTTCTGATCACCTGCCTTGCAGAGTGAAAATTGGTTCTAATGTCCCTAAAGCCAATATCTTTCGTTTTGAGAACTACTGGTTTAACCATCCTGAATGTATTGAACAGGTTGAAAATGCCTGGAGCTCTCATCACAACTCTGACAACAGTGCTCATATTATTAGTGCTAAATTTAAGAAACTTCGAAGAATACTCAAGCATTGGTCTAAAGGCATCTCAAACCTCTCTAAACTCATTGCCAATTGCAATATGACGATTGCTTTCTTGGACAAATTGGAAGAACTCAGGCCACTCTATCCCCAGGAGTTTAATTTCAGGAAAATTATCAAAGTCCACATCTCCAACCTGTTGAGAATGCAGAATCAATACTGGAGATAGAGGTTTACCCAGCGCATGACTCAGTTTGGGGATGAAAACACCAAATTTTTTCATTCAATGGCCACTGAAAGATTCAGGAAGAATGTGATCGGTCAAATCATGGATGATACTAGCAGAATGGTCTCTAGTCATGAGGATAAAAGTGCTTTATTCTGGAATGAGTTCAGAAGAAGGCTGGGTTTTTCTGTTCACACTAATATGCAGTTTGACCTTCATGCCATTGTCAAACGGCATGATAACCTTGAAGTTCTATGTAGCCTTTTCTCTACAGAAGAGATTGATACTGTCATTCTTGATCTCCCTAGCGATATAGCTCCTGGTCCTGATGGCTTTAACAATACTTTTATCAAGAAATGTTGGCCCATCATTAGAGGTGACATGCATAAGTTGTGCTTTTATTTCTTTCATCATCGGGCTGACCTTAAAAGCATCAATCATTCTTACATTACCTTGGTCCCCAAGAAAGATAATCCTGAGAAAGTGAACGATTTTATACCCATCTCACTCCTCAACTCCTCTATTAAGATGGCCACCAAGCTGCTTGCTAACAGACTTCAACCTCTGGCAATGGATATTATTCATGAAAACCAGTATGGTTTTATTGAAGGGGGAACAATTCAAGACTGCCTTGGTTGGGCTTTCGAATTCTTACATCAGTGCCATCACTCAAGAAGGGAAATCATCATTCTCAAGCTAGACTTTGAGAAAGCATTCGACCTGATTGAGCACTCTGCTGTCCTTGAAATGCTACATGCAAAGGGTTCCCCTCAAAAATGGATCAGGTGGATTAAAGAGCTTCTTAGTTCTGGGACCTCTTCTGTTCTCTTGAATGGAACTACTGGTAAAGACTTCAGATGTATTCGTGGTGTCAGGCAGGGGGATCCCCTCTCGCCCCTCCTTTTTGCCATTGCTGCTGATCTTCTTTAATGTGCTATTAACAAGGAATATGAAATTGGCAATCTTAATCCTCCTTTCCCACAGAGATCTGAGAACCCTTTCCCTATTATCCAATATGTTGATGACACAATTATTATCATGCAAGGTTGTGACTCACAGCTTGCTATTCTGAAAGACATTCTTAATAAGATCAGTGTTTCCTCTGGCCTGATAGTTAATTTTCATAAATCATGTCTGGTTCCCATCAATATTTCTTCTGAGCGTGCCAATTCTCTGGCGCAATCCTTCGGGTGTACTGTAGGCTCTTTCCCCTTTACATATTTAGGCCTTCCTATGGGTCTCACCAAACCTCAAGTTAAGGACTATGCTCCCCTTATTTGCAGAATTGAAAGGAAAATGGCTGCTGCTTCTTTGCATCTTTCGTATGCTGGTCGGTTGCAACTTGTTAACTCTGTCCTCTCCTCCTTGCCTACATACTATATGTGCACCCTTAAATTGCCCATCACTGTCATTGATATCATTGATAAGCATAGGAAGAACTGCCTTTGGAGAGGCGAGAGAGTTCGATAGAAAAGGCTACAATCTGGCAGCTTGGGACTTGGTCAGAAAGCCAAAAGCTAAAGGTGGACTTGGGGTAATTAATCTGAGTGTGCAGAATGATGCTTTACTGCTCAAACAACTTGATAAATTCTACAAGCAGGAGAAAATTCAGTGGGTCAGCCTTATTTGGCAAAAATATTACAATGGCACTGTTCCTCATCTGGCAAGGGAAAAAGGTTCCTTTTGGTGGAAGGATATCCTGCGACTTAATGTCTACTTCAGGGGTGTTGCAATGTGTATCCCCAATCATGAAAATACAGTCAGTTTTTGGGAGGATCTTATTAATGGAAGGGTTCACTCAGATACTTCTCCTCATCTTTTGGGCTTTGCCAAAGACCCCCGTATCTCTCTTTGGGCCCTCAGGCAATCTGCTTCACTGATTAATTGTTTTAGAATTCCCATGTCCAGGGAAGCCTACAACGAGTTACTTCAATTGCAAAATTTCTTTGATGACCTTCCTCCTGTGGATCATGATGGTAAAGATTCTTGGACTTACATTTGGGGACAACATAGATATTCCTCCAGTAAATACTATCATTACCACTTCAGGATATTCAGCCTAACCTGCCTATTCTTTGGATTTGGAAATCAAAATGTATACCCAGAGTTAAGTTTTTCACTTGGCTTGTTCTAAATGACAGACTTAACACCAGAAATATTTTGAGGAGAAGGAGGAAATACTTAGAGGATGGGTATAATTGTGTTCTCTGTCTGGAAGATGTTGAAGAATCAGTTGAACATCTTTTCTTTGACTGTCAATCTGCAGCATGCAGATGGTTTGTGCTGGGTATCACTTGGAATGCTCATCTAAATATTCATCAAAAGATACAGGCGGCCAAATTGGATTTTGCTCAACCCTTCTTCATGGAAATTTTTATGATTGGTGCTTGGTGTATCTGGAATGAAAGAAATGACCTCATTTTTAATGGGAAGCCTCCATGCCTGGCTGCATGGAAATCGGCCTTCAAAGCTCAAGTCTCAGAACATCTCATTAGGATCAACACAAGTCTTCATCCATCCATCTTGCTCTGGCTGCAAGCCTTGTAATTGTTTGCTTAGCTCTGTTTTGTTGGCTTTTTTTGGCCTTTTGGTCTTTTGGCCTTTTGGCCTCTTTATCCTTTCTCTGTTTGCCTAACTTCTTGTTGGGCCTGTTGTAAGTACTTGTTCCCTTTCTTCTTTAATATAGATGCGTTTTGCCGGGGGGCTTTGCCCCACGGTTCTCGGTTCAAAAAAGGTCACCCAGCCTCACGCATGCACTCGGGTGGCGAGCCCGGGACCGCAACCCTAAGAGTAGTGATAGTAAAACCCCATACCGCCTCATTTAGGTACTAGGCTTACCGTACCCATTTCCGACAAGTGTTTAGTACGTTCAAACACTTAGCCCACGAAGCCATTAGACCGGAGCCCAAATCCCATGCTCTTACCACGTGAGCAATCCATTTATTCAATATGGTGATTCCATAAAGAAGATCCTATTCTCGCGAGTGACGAACATCACTCGACTTGTACCGGATCCTTAAGCATAGCAACTAGCGACCAAACATGCTAGTAAGAGATCATAGGTACTTATGGATCATGCAACTAGGGTTTCATTTCAACTCCTGAACGTAAATGCACATACAATAACAAGAAGTAAATTCAGAAGTTTTAAAGAAACACAGGGGTTAATGAATAAACCGGGGCTTGCCTTCGTTAGCACAAGCAGACACACAAACTTCCGGACTTTGGCCCGGGTCTTGCTCTACGATCACGTAGTGCACGTCTCCTCCAGCTCCCTCGTCCTCGTCAGCCGGCACAAGCGTATAGCTACCGTCGGGGACTTCTACACGGGGAATGCCATGCAGGGGTTAGGAGTGTAATTAATTTAAATTAACTCACAAACAGCAGCAAAAAGCTGCAAGGAGTATGAGGTTAGGCATATTCACCTTAACAAAGTATTTTCACATTTATCCTTTTAAAAGAATTAAACCAAGGCCTAATTAGCCTACCCTTTTAAGGTGATTGCGTGCACATCTATTAAAGAATTAATTAATTTAAAAACAAACAGCAAGGCCATTATATTCCTAGCACCATGTTACTTTTCCTAACACTTATTCTTAAGGCAGGCACTAGAGATAGTAATTTTCCTTATTTTACCTTTTCTAGATTATTCTAGTTTGGAGCTTCTCATGCATAACCAAAGCATACAAACTGATCCAGCAACCCCCACTGGTCCTACTAACCAGGAGGCATACATGGACAGCAAACAAAAGGGTTTTAGCACCATTGATTTCAATACACCAAAATTGGAGCATTCCTAGCTAGCATAAAAGGGATAATGCATATGAAAATAAATAGCACAGAAAAGAGCCCCATCTTTCTCCTACATATACTCTGGTCCAAAACAAGCTTAAAGGACTAACAAACAAACATATAGCCTTCATGAAACATGCTACACATATTTATGATTAAAAACAAGCATAAATGAGGAAATAGTATTTATAACAGAGATAAAATCATGATAAATTCACCAAAGGTTCTTTTTAACATAACAAGACTATAGCCAGAAGTTGGGCTCAAAAATAATTATATTTGGAGCTACAAAAATCATCTAAGCAGATTTGCCAATATCACAAAATAATTTATTCAGGAAGATCCCTTCAGTAACTTTGTGCAAATTTTGGCACAGGCGTACTAGTGACCACAACATATCCAAAATCCAGCTCAAAAGCTTGGGTGGATTTTGCAGAAACACCAATCTAAGCATTTTACGTTCCTATTTTTCAAGCAAAAACTAAATCTCAAAAGTATATACATATTTGGACAAAGTTGTAGTTCTTGTCACACTGAGCACAGCAAAGTTGGGTTTGCTATTTTGTGATTTTTCTATGATTTTTAATCGATTTTACAAGGTGCTGGACTCAAACACAAAATTGAGAACAATCTTTTTACACGGCGAACCCTAGAACTTTTAAATTCTTCACAAATCTACCCTCGGTTCTCCCCCCTCGGGCCCGACGGAGGATATGAGCTCGCCGGCGGCGAGGTAGGGCTCGGCCATGCAAACAAGCAAGGGGGATCGTCGATTAGGCTTACCAGCTACCGATTGGCGGCGGCGGATCGGCCGGTGGGGACTTCGGCGAGCGGCGGCGGCGGGAACGGCGGCGCGCCGCGCGGAAGCTCAATGGCGGTGAGGGGATGGCCTGGGCTCAACCACATGCTGCACGGGGAGCTTCCATGTGACCTAGGGAAGGTACCAGGCAAGTCACGGGGCTTGGAGAAGCGGCGGAGGAGCAAGCTCGACGGCGGCGGTCCGGCGGCGGCCGCGGAGGCTCGGACTCCGGCGAAAGGGGGAGCTCCGCTTGATGAACACATGGCTCGGGGAGGTGTTGTGGTTCACAGGGAAGGGCTGAGGATCTTGGGTGCACGAGGAAATCGACTGGAGCACTGTGCTCACCGAGCGGCGGCAATGGCGGACGGCGGCGGCTCGGGCAGGCACGCATGCGCACGAGGGGACGGCGAGGACCGGCTTATAAGCGCGGGGGAAGGTCGGTTGGGGTAGGTAGGAACGTGCCGGTGCCACTAGACCACATAGGGGAGTCGAGGGCATGGCCGGCGACGTGCGCCGCTCCGGCGGCCAATGGCACGCCGCGGACGGTGCGGCGGCCGGCGGATTCGCGCCACACGGCCCCGCCACTTGCCACGGACGGCACGCACGGGTGCTCGGCGGCACCGCGCGGTGACCCGCGGTCACACCGGCGCCTCGGCGTGCGCGCCCGAGCGGGTACGGCGCGTACGGCGGTGGCCGACGTGGCCGCGCGTGACGTCGCGCCCTGGACGCGTTCCGGCGCTCTCGGTGCAAATGTATTTCATGGTTCGATTTTCAAAATTGTTTTTCTCCAGTTTTCCAAACTAAACTGCACCTTAGCATCTGAAGCAAAGTTGGAGATTAGGGATCCCTCTACAACTTTCACAAAGGCTTGCAGAGGTTTTGTCCAAGAAAGGAAGCAGGAACGCCATGCCAACATGGCTAAAAACTCGGCGCTAGTGAACAGGAGTAGGACACCTTCCAAGGCCTGTTTCACCAAGAATTCTTCCAAATTTCAAATGCCACTCAACAGCAAAGTTGTGTCCCCCAACATTCTGCACATTTTTCTCTTTGGGTGGTTTTGAAGTGTTTAGGGAAATTTTGGAGAACGCGCCAAAGTTCTAGAATGGCATCAGGGGGTTAAGGGAACAAAAGGGGTTTTGATCTAGGGTTTTGACCAAGGGTTGACCTATGGTCATCAAGGTGATTTATAGGGGTGATTAAGTGGGTTATGAGCACAATTTGTCACTGAGCAAAAACACGGGGTGTTACAGCCTACCCCCCTTAACGGGAATCTCGTCCCGAGATTCGAATCAAAAGCACGTGAGGAGAGTTCACTTACGAGTTTGACTCGGAAGAAAATCGGGGTACTTGGCATTGAGAAACTACTCGGTCTTCCATGTAGCCTCTTCTTCTGTGTGGTGGCTCCATTGTATCTTGTACTACCTTTTGTCTTCGAGTCTGCCTTTCTTTATGGTCCAATACCCTCATTGGATACTCTGCTAGCGATAGATCCGGTTCTATTTCCGCATTGGTCTCTTCAATTATTTGTGTCTCTGGAACTTGCTCACACTTCTTCAATTGTGAGACGTGAAACACGTCGTGCACCACAGATAATTGGTCGGAAGTCGAATACGATAAGCAGTCGTACCAAACTTCTCGGTGACTTCATAAGGACCAATATAGCGTGGAGCCAATTTCCCTTTTACTCCAAAGCGTTGCACGCCCTTGGTTGGAGATACCTTTAGGTATACGTAGTTACCCACTTCGAACTCTCGGGGAGCTCTAGCTTTATCATGGTAGCTCTTTTGCCTCATCTGAGCTGCCCTCAGATTCTCTCTAATAACACTCACTTTTTCTTCGGCTTCTTGCACTAGCTTAGGGCCAAATAAGGTTCGTTCACCCACTTATGACCAATTCAAAGGGGTACGACACCTTCTTCCATACAAGGCTTCAAACGGGGCCATCTTCAGACTAGCCTGATAGCTATTGTTGTAAGCAAACTCTGCTAGAGCAAGGCATTTGTCCCACGATTTGTCAAAATGAATGACACAAGCCCTCAACATATCTTCCACTACTTGGTTTACTCTTTCCGCTGACCATCAGTCTGGGGATGATAACTGGAGCTATGGATTAAATTGGTTCCCAAGGATTCGTGCACCTGTGCCCAGAAGCGAGCAACGAACTGAGTGCCACGATCTGACAAGATAGTCTTGGGAACACCGTGTAGTCGCACTATGAGATCAATATAGATTTCCGTGTAACGCTCAGCTGAATAAGTGGTGTGAACGGGGATAAAGTGAGCGGTCTTGGTAAGTCGGTCCACTATGACCCAAATGGAATCATGTTTCTGAGGTGTGAGAGGTAAACCGACAATGAAATCCATACTGATATCGTCCCACTTCCATGCAGGGATGGTTAATGGTTGCATTTGACCCGCGGTCTTTAGATGACTAGCCTTGATTCTTTGGCATGTGTCACAACTGGACACATACTCGGCTATTTCACTCTTCATTTTTGACCACCAAAAATTTTCCCTAAGATCTCGGTACAATTTGGTACTTCCGGGGTGAATGGTGAATTTAGAGAGATGAGCCTCATCTAAAATCTCCTTTAAGTCCTGATTCCGTGGTACTACTAACCTTTGTCCAAACCAAACAACTCCCTTGTCATCCTTTCGGAAGCAATCATACTTAGGGTCTCCTCCTTCTAATTTTTGGTTGATTTTATGAATCTCTTCATCGCTGAGTTGAGCTATAGCAATTCTCTCATGGAGAGGGGATTCGATCGAAACAGCATGAAGCTTGCCATGTTCGACCACTTCCAAGCTAAGCTTCCTCATTTCTTCACAGCAACTTAAAGACATGATTATGCACACTTTTGGTATTCAAAGGTAAATCTAATTTGATTTGGAACATGCTCGAAAAAGAAAGCTCCCGCAGAAGGGTTGTGCTGAAAAACAGCGGAACAGTGACTCACTAAACTGACCATAACTCTGTGTAGAAAAATCCTAAAATCCTGAAAAATTCACAGTGGATGCTCAACTTGATAACAAACAACTTTTCTTAAAGGATGCCTATTCAGATTCCTTACGGATTTGGCTACAAAAATTGAAAAACGACAGAGACAGAATCTGCCCAAATTTCCTAAATTCAAAAGGGAGGAAAACTTATCTAAGATCAAGCAATTCACCCTGGAAAAATGATTCAAGCAATTGGGAACCAATTTTAGGTTTATCAAGATTTTAATTATGCATGCACACGCCTAGAACGACCTCACACAAATGGATCTCAAAAGACGTAGTTAGTGTCGGTGGCAAGCTTATAATCGGCTCTCCTTATAATAACTAGTCGGAGCTATTCGTCTTGCACTTAACGACTTACGAGCGTGGTTAGTGTACCTGCAGAAAACGAACCTTTCGTGCCAGCACGTCACGAAAGCATCCACATACATTACCGTTCACTTATAGAAACGGTATCCATGCGTCAAGCCGCTGCATGGACAGCGTCCAACCTCGGAAACCCTCCGTTTGAATGGAGTGTGTCCTTGCCTCACATGATCGACATGCGGAATGCACACGTATGAAACACGTGGCGACACCACAACTCATATCTAGACGCGAAGATGGGATCCATGGAAGGGATCACTCCATCAACCCTCGCAATTCCCGTGATGCGGAACAGCGCACGTATGAAACACGTGGCTCATCTAGTTTGGTTGTGCAATAAAGTAAGTCTGACATAAAGTAAAGTGCTGGAAGTTAGCAAAATAAACCATAGATTCTTATGCCATCTTAAAGAACCCAAAATTCCCTCTAGGGTCTCTCGATCTAGATCATTCCTTAACGATCCAACGGATTTTCGAAATCCAATCAATCTTGGCAACTTTTATTGTAAAACATGTGATTAGTATTAAGCCAATCACTCCGGTGCATTCAATCGCTCTGATACCAGCTGTAACGACCCGCCTCCCCGAGGCCGGGCCCGCCTACACCTGGCAGCTCTCTAGGACCACAAGAATATCCCCACAGACCAACACATGTCTTTCCTGTGCACTTTGACCTCACTCATGCGCACCTGGGAAGGACTTCCCGGTCGGTCACCCACCGCTCCCAGCCAAGCATGCTTAGCTTTGGAGTTTTTAGTGATGGGCTTCCGGAAAAGAAGTTGCAACTTGTTGGTATGAGTATCCTTATCAATCCTATTAAGCCTTGGGCTGGGATGTCACAGGGTTGTCACAGTCGCGGGCTTGGCTCAGAGTGGCAACATCTTGCTCCCGGGATGCTCGAGATTGCTTCAGCTCGATATGAACCTCTGAAAGACGAACAAGAATGTGAAGTCATGGTGAGTTCGCGGAGAAAGAGAAGACGGAACCAAGTCTCGACACTTACTCTGAAGCTACTCGGACAAGCGCTCGATGGCGCCCTCCTTCTCGATGACCTTGAGGACAGCAGCGTTCCGCTCCTGCTTAGTCGCCGCCAGCTTCACCACCATTCCAGCACGGAACACGCGCGCCCCTGCAACCACGGCCAATGAATCCGAGTCCAATCAGGAGCAAGCAGAAAACCAGACGAGGAGAAGAGGGAACCATGCCACTTACCATAAAGATCCTGCGACAACTTCGCATTTGCGTCGCGCAGCCGCGCCTCCTCCTCGGTGACCACCTGGAGTTGGTTTGTGACCTAGGAAAACTGGCGACCTGCGGTCGCCAGGTTCGTCATGGTCGTGCCTAGATCGCGCTCCAGCTCCAACACCTTCACCTCGAGCGCCGCCTTCTCGCGAGCGGCGGCATGGGTGGCGTCCCGGGCGGCGGACTCGGTGGCGGCCACAACGGTCTTGGCCCTCTCAACGGCCTCCTCAGCAGACGTTGCGGCCGCACGGAGTTTCTCGACCTCGGCCTCGGCGAGTGCCAGCCTCGAAGATAGCGAGTCCCGCTCTGTGGCGGCGGTGGCGGCAGCGGTCTCGGCGGTGGAAGCACGATCCTCCGTTGATTGGCGGGCAGCTTCAAGGGACGCTCGCGCGGACGCCTCGATCGCCACGGCAGCGGTTGCCGCTACCCGGGCCATGACGAGCTGCATCTCCAGCTGAGTCCGTTCCGCACGGAGCTCTCGCACCTCGCGCGCACGTCTTTGACCTGATGACGCGAGTGTCTGCCACCAGCAAAGCAAGGGTAAGTGGCGCTCCTCGAGAAGACCAGAGAATTAAAGACATGACTTTCAATCAAGAAAGCTTACCGAGGTCGCGGGGAGGATCAGCTCGTCGAAAGCGCGGCGTGCCCAGTTCAACCTCCGTTCCAAGGTGTTGCGCGCAACAGCCTCCTCGTCCTCCTCAGTGTCGTCGCCGGACCCGGAAGTAGCCGCCCACGAGGTGCAGGCAAGCTCGAGGGACTAGACCTCACCGCCTGCTGCGCCCATCAACGCAGCCGCTCTCGCTTCCTCGACCTCCTGGATCTCCGGGGAGGCGGCCCTTGTCGTGTCCTCAGGAGCGGTTTGCTCCTGAACGATAGCGGCGGGCTCGTCCGGCACGCGAACCTCATCATCATCAGCAGTGACTGGGCGGGACGGCGACGATCCCACCACATCGATTACAAACTCTGCCGCGTCGGTCGCTGCGACAGTGGCCGTAGTTTTGGCAGCCTCAACCGGCTAGGGGAGGGGCGCTTCCCGCCTCTCACTGGTCGGCGGTGGCGTGGGCGCATCTACGGCTGACTCCGTACCAGCCGCGGACCCCTCAGGAACCGCCTCCGCCGCCTCCGACGTGGTGGGGGGAGCGAAGCCACCGGAGCGCTCGTACTCGTGCAGCGCCCTCGAGACCGACGCGATCGTCTCCATGATCGTCAGCTCGGCGAACATCCACTCCGTCGCCACGTCCAGCACCTTCTCTGGGAGTTGGGGGCTTCAAGGTCAATGACCCCAACGCCGGGGTGAAGCGTCCCCTCATCAGAGGTGACTAAATGTGACACAAATACCAGTCCCAGGAGGCTGGCAACATATTTATTACAACAGGTGGATCAGTCTTTTACATCACGGCGACACAGAGGGCACGGAAGTGCCAACGCTACAAGGAACAACACAAACGCTAACGACCACACCACGATAGCAAAGGCTTCCATAGCCTCCTCAGAGTACCACACCATGGAAGCTTTCTGTGGAGGCCCTGGGTACACAGGCACGGTTGGCTGCAGGGCAGCGACCTACTCGACGTCCTCGGGAATATAATCGGGATCCTCCTCTGAAAAATAGTTAGTAAAACAAGGGTGAGCACATACGTACTCAGCAAATCCAACCCCACCCACGGAGGGGCTTATAAGCAGAATCATGCATAGAGTATAACAAGGATCAGGTTAAGGTTCATTTTGCAAACTTACACATGCAGGGGTTCATTTCAAAAAGATTTTCGCAAATCATTTTTCATAACCAAGGTGACTCAATTGTTTTTAGGAAAACCACTGTGGAACTACCGGACTCCCCGTCCGCAGTAGCCCAGGCACACAGCCACACACTTCACCCGAAAAACAACTCACACCAGAAAACATCCCATCCCAAACACTAGTTTTTGTGACCACACCGTGACTCGTCCAATACCGTGGACACGGCTATTCGAATAGGTTTGACACTGCGAGAGGTTGTACATCTTTACCCACAAGTAGGGTACCGCCACACGAACACCTTAGTGTCGGCGCGGATCCTATCAAAGCCATTACCCACCTTAGCTAACCCTACGAGCCATCACGGAAGCAACCAAGGGGTTATCCCACATAACCGGGGCGTACCTCACACGGAGCGTACCCCTACTCCTTGGTCTCCCGCCGCTCACCCGCACACCGAGATGGCAAGTAGATTAACTAGTGGGGTTTATGCTAAGCCGTTGCCACATACAACGGTCGAGTGGTTGTACGATGATTTGGGTCAGGTGAGATGTCACGCAACCCGGTCCTTAATTGACAAGATGGACAACTCCCAACACGCTCAACCACACGGTACGAGCTCACCCATACTCCGACACACACGTCCATCCCGTCTACCCGCTTCTTTACTCATTTTCCAAACATATCCCATTTCCATTTTTAAAGCACTCACACATTTTGAAAGCACTCACACATTTTAAAGCACTCATTTAGGCCAAAACAAGGTTCAATCATAGCAATCAAGGGTGGCTATCCTACCGTGTTTTGCAGTAAAACAAATGCAATTTATAAAACGGGTATAGGTTATATTTATAAAACTAGGACCAAAAGCATGCATCAAAGGATGAGATTGGACTTGCCATCTTCGAAGTCTTCGGGGAGTGCCGGCTCGGCGTTCGGGACTTCGGGCTCCTGCTCGCAGTAGTCGGCTTCTATCTCCGGCTCGGGGTACCTTCCTTCGTCTACTCCGTCGGCTATAGTGCACACATAGGCAAGCAAGCAATATAAGCACACATATTACCGGCCGAGCTCGAGGAGGGGAAATGAATGGAGAGGGGAATATATAAGTCCTAGGGAGGGGGTTGGTGTAGGGTTTGGCGGGGATATAACTGGAAAGGCGTGGAGCAAATTTGGAAGTAACCGGGAATAGAATCATGCATGGAATGTTGGGTTAAAGAGAGGTTATAGGGGCTAAGGACCTATTAGTAATTTCTATTAATGGAGAAAGGGGGTGATTCTGATAATATAAACTTGGTTAGGGCCTGGTTGTAAGTTGTTTAGGGCTTGACAGTATTTAATTTACAATTAATCATTAACCTAGGGGCTTATTTGAAAAGAAAAAGAGAGAGGGAATAGGGGTGGGTTTAGTCTGGAAAAGGGACAAGAATAGGGGCTTTTGGGCAAAACGCCCCTTTCTTCCTCCCTAGCTCGCAGCCGGCCAGAGGCAGGGGAGGCTCGGGCGGCGGCGGCCCGCCGGCCTCCGGCCACGGCCGTGGCCGGCGAGAGGGGGAAAAGGGAGAGGGCGACGAGGGGATTCCCTTCCCTCACTCACCTTGGGCTAGGGCGCGCTGTGGAGGCGGCTCCGCGTGAGGGCAGTGGCGCGGCGGCGGTGCTAGGGGGCGGCGGCGCTGTGGAGCTCGGAGAAAGGGGAGAAGGTTGCGATAAGGCGGGCAGTGGTGAGGTGCGGCGGCCTTTTATAGGCGGTGGAAGGCGGTTCGGGGGGGAGATTTTTCCGACGAGCTCGACTCCGGCGAGCTCGAGCGGCTTCTCGAGGCGGCACCCGGTGACAAGACGGCTCGGGCAGCGGCGGCAGGTCAACTCATGCCGGCCGGCGCGGCGCGTGCGGCGGTGGAGCGGGGCTCGGCGGCTTGCGGTGGTGCTTGGAGGTGACCGGACGGCGGGGGGGGGTAATGGCGCCGGGCGGCGGCCGACGCGTCGCGTCGTGGGGTCGCCTCGCGGCGCGGCGCGGAGGTGGGCGGCGAGGGTAGGCGCGGTGGCGTGCCGGGAGGGCGGCGTGGTCGGGCGCATGCGCGCGGGCCCGAGCGGCGCGAGGAGGGTCAACGGCGCGCCGGCGCGGTCCTGGCCGCGGGAGGGAGCAGGAGAAGAGAGGAAGAGAGAAGGAAGAAAGGGAAGGGGGAAAAGAAAGGAAGAAAAGGGAAAAGGGGAGGAAAAGAAAGAAAAGAAAGAAAAGGAAGGAAAAGAAAGAAAAAATAGGAAAAGAGAGGAAAAGAAATTGGGAAAAAGTTTAGAAAATTAGGAAAATTGTTAGGAAAAATAGGGGGAAGGGTTTTTGCGGGGTTTTACGATTTCCGGGCGTCGGCGTGATTTTCGGGACGGCGGTGATGGCGAGGCGGACCGGCCGGCGGGACCGCGGCGTGTGCGGGATTCCCGGCACGGTGGCCAACCGCGGCGTTGGGAAGGCACGCGTGGGTGCCGGCCCCGGTGCGGGCGGTGCCGGCGGGATTCGCGGCACGCGCGCCGGGGTGAGAGGGAGGGACGGTGACTAGGGTTTGAAGGGGGCGTAATTGAGCTCAGCTGGTCAGTTTTGAAAACACGCACGATTTATTAGGTGATTTATTTGGAGCTAAAAAACGCGGGCGTTACACGGGGAAGTCGATGTACCGGCATGTCACCAGCTCCATCACCTCCTCGACAGTAACGGTGCCCGCGGCCGAAGAAGTCTCCTCCCCCTCCGCGGTCGGGGAAGGGCCCGGGACATCCGGCGTTAGGGATGGCTCTGACACCTCTACGGCCGGAAAAGGATCCGCCATCGTCGCCGCCGAAGCAGGCTCCGACGCCGGGGCCATCACGACGTCATGACCCCCCGACGGTGGGGGAGGTGTTGAACCTTCATCCAAGACCACCACCACATTTTCGCCGCTCGGGCCGGCCTCGGTCGGCGGCTTCAAGGCCGCTTGAGGGGCGATCGCCCCTGCGGCCGTCTGTCCCTCCTCCATGGCGGCGGCAAGGACTGGTGGAGGAGGTGCGCCTAATGCCTCCGCCGCGGCGACCACGGCCGACTCTTGGCTCAGGGGCTGGGGACGTGCCTCGGAAGATACCACCTGCGTGCTCAACAGGTTAGAGTTTAAGATCCTTGAGAGAGTGGGAGAAGTGGATTACATGTTAGAGTTGCCAGTCCAGTTAGTTGATGTGCATGATGTGTTCCATATCTCTCAGTTGAAGAAAGGTTTTGGTCCTCACGACAAGGAGCCGTTACCCTTGGATGATCTAAACGTTAAAGAGGATCTCACGATTGTTGAACATCCTATCCGGATATTGGAAACTATGACACGGGTCACCAGGAATAGAGTGATCAAGATGTGCAAAGTATAGTGGAGTAATCATGCAGAGGATGAGGCAACATGGGAAAGAGAGGATGAGCTGAAAGCAGAGTTTTCAGATATTTTTCCCAATCTATCCGAATCTCGAGGACGAGATTCTTCTTAGGGGGGTAGGATTTGTAACACCCTAATTTTGCTAAATTTGGTCTTTATTAAAATTGGCTAGAAACCCCTTTAATTGCTCAAGGAATATAAGGTTGCTTTATTATTCTTTAGGCATTTAAAATTTTTCCAAAATAAAATTAATGAATTATAGGAATTTATTGTTGCATTCATGTTGGTGCATTGCTTTTGATTGTTGGGATTCAAATTCAAAGTTTGAATTCTATTTGTTTGAGTCCTTTTCAAATTCCTAAAGCCTTTCCCTTTCCCTACCCTTTTCCCTCCTCAATTCAGCCCATCCATTCCCCTATCTGGTCCAGCTTCGCTTGGCAGCCCAGCGCCCCGCGCTTTGCGGCCCAGTCTAGCTCCCGCGTTGCAGCCCAGCTCACGCAGCAGGCCCAGCCGGCCCAGCGGCCACCGCCGCCCGCCGCGGTCGCCCCCCCCCCCCCCCCCGCCTCCGCCATGGTCGTTAACCGCTAGGGCCCACTTGTCATACCCTCCGGCCCGGTGCCCGGTGCGGGACTCGGCCTTGCCGAGCGCCGCCACCGAGTCCGACCACGGCACGTGTCGTTCTCTTGGCCCGCACGCCAAGACCGGGTCCCCTGGCCCTTATAAGGCGCCACCACCCCGGGATCTCCCCTACCCGTGCCCTAGTCACCGAGCTCCCGTGCGCCGCCACCACAGAAACCCTAGCTTTCCGCCGCCGCCGTCGATTCCCCGCCGTCGCCGCTGTCTAGTCGTCGCAAAGCCGTCCAAGTTCTGCGCCTGGAGGTGAGGATTCCGCCTACGTCGCTTGTTGTCGTCCTCGCACACCATAGCACCCGGGAGCCGTCGCCGGAGTCCCCGAGCCGCGCCGCCGCGTCGTCCGCCCGCTCCGCCGCGACACCGCCGCAACCGCCGCCCTTGTTGGCTTCATCGCCCCCGCGCGCTTCGCGTAGATGTTTCCCGGCGCCTCAAATCATACCTCGGAGCCTTAGATCGAGTTCGCCGTCGAGCCCCCGCCTCCGCTCACCGCCGGCCGCCGCCGTCGCCCGTCGCCTTCCGCCGCCCGGCCGCTGGCGCACGTCCTGCGCCGTCGGATTCAGATCCTACGCGTCTGATCAATCCCGCCGCATCACTTAACCCGCACGCGTCCTACACCATTAGATCTAGATCCAACGGATCCAGATCGAGTCAACCCCGGGTCAACAGGTCAAACCCAGTCGGCCCTGGAGATTTTGCAGAAAACCCCCTATGTTTTCTGATATTCACAAAAATACCCTTCCGCCTTAGGAAATTCCTTACAGTTTAGTCCTTTTTCTTTATTTTAGCCCAGATTCTTTTTAAAACTTTACAGATTAGTCCATGCACCTTTATTAGGGTGTAACTTGGTCGTTTTAGCTCCGATTTTAGCGTTCTTTATGTCCACGCGATCGTCTCGAAGCGTAGATTAGTTTTATGCTTCTTTTTTGTACTGTTTGTACTGTTTGGTGACTGTTTCTTATTTATTCTTATTGTATGCTTGTATGTGATGATTTTGGACCGTAGAGAGTGAAGCGTTCGAAGGATTTGAAGATCAAGACGCATCAGAGTTTGAGCAGTAGAGTTTTGTTGAAGGCAAGTTTTCCTTGATGCATGCCCACTTGTCCTACATAACATGCATTTAAATTCACCGTTTTTACTATTCTTGCTTGCATTAACTTGACGGGAACCTATTAAGGATCATGCCTAGTCTTTTACTACCTTTACCTTGTCACCGGGTTTATTAAATTAATCTTGAGGGTAGCTATGGCTTAGCATGCTTAACTGGGATGGTATTAATCAAACTTGGATATTTTATTATTCTATGTCCCGTTTATGTTACTTTACTTTACAAGACCACTTTGTTATGTTAATCGGAACATGGAGAACCACCCAGGAAAACAGTACAACCACAAGAACTAATGGGCAATGGTCTTGGCTGAATAATTAGGAACTTTAGCTTGGGATGGTCTTACCAGATAAGGACAAGGGATCGGTGGTACTGTGGGGTATGGACTCGCTCTAGCAGGGGGTTGGGTGAGTTATTCTTTTGATGGTGGGGTATCGACCTGCTAGGGGACTTTATACCTTGTTAACTGATCCGGACCTTGTGGGTCATAACTTGCTAGGGAACCTTTGTAGAGGCCATGTAGCGTTCCTATGCAATCACACCTCGGTAGTGTGGTATGATGCCTTGCAAACACCGCATGGTTGGGTTCAAAGTTCTTCGGAGCTTTTATGCTGCTTGTGGTGAAAGTGTACAACTTCTGCAGAGTGTAAAACTAATCGATTAGTCGTGCTCACGGTGAAGAGTGGCTTGGACACTCACATGATTAAATTATGGAACTTAAATATTTAATTGTTGTTTTATTCTTTATTTATGATGTTTATACCTTATTAATTGGGTTGGTATGAACTTATACTCTTAGTAATCAGGTTGCTAATAAAACTTGATCCACTAAAATGCTAAACTGCTTGAACCTTAGCCATCCACCATATGGCCTTGCATGTTATGTTGTTCTCTCTTGTTGAGTACGTCATGTGCTCATGCTTGTTTACTTTCTTGTATCTACAACACTCGGAATGCTGCTCAGACTGGGAAGACTTTGAAGATATCCCCGGAGATTTCCAGGAGTTCTAGGTGTGCGTAGTCTTCAGTCAGCTGCCTGTGGAGGCATTTTGTCCGCTGCGAGAACTCGTTATTTAAGTTTCATTTAAGACAATGGTTTGTAATAACTCTTTATTCCTGTGGCACTGATTTTGGTATTCACAATGTCTAAGCGTGTGTGTAACTTGATCCTGGCACACACGTGGTCTATGCATTCGGTTTTGCCTTTAAAACTGGGTGTGACACTGGTCCTCTCGGGTAGGGCGAGCTGCTTGACGTGAGCCCAAGCCCACCGTCTTGTCGCACGCGGCCGCCTGCAACTGTCACGACGACGACACTTTTGCACCGCGGGGAGGCGACGACGAGGAAGACCCTGACATTTTGCTCCAGTCGACCGCCGCGCTGGCAACATCGCCACTCCACGACGGCTCGGGCGACGGGTCTTCATCAGAGGAGACACCAAACTCTCCCGCCTTCCACCTCTTGATGCGGTCGTCGTTGCGATCGCGCTTGGCGATCTGACGCTTCGTGTGCTGCGCCTTGCATGCAGCGCGCCTCTTCTCCGCCGCGGCCTGGTTCCGGTTAAACATCGCCTCCTTCGGGAGAGGTGCTTTAGCCGAGACGAGGTGGGAGCACGTCAACTGCAACGACAAGAGGCGTGGAGGTCAGCCGGGGGAAACAAGCTCCGAGAAGGTCAACGTCACAACAAGAACAAATAAGATACATCGATAAGGTGACGACTCACAACTTTCTCTGTCCTCGCATTGGGGAGCATCGGGAGCAGCCGCGACGACGGCCACGAGTAGGTCGATCTCCCGATCGCCTGCGCCACGCGACGCTGAACCTCGAGCGGCGACGGGAGTGATGGCGCGGTCATGGTCCCCTCCCAGGGGGGGGCCTGTTAGCCGTCATCTCGCAGAGGCGAAGTGGCCACCTCCGGAGCAGCACGACACCTCAGGCGTGGTATTGCCCGATCACTTCCGCCAGGGTGACTCTGGCTCCTCGGAGACGCCCCAGCGCGGCCCAGTGGTGCTTGAGAATTTTCTCCTACTCCTTATTGGCGGGGCCGTCCGCCCAGTTTCTTCGCGACTCCGCGATGGAATTCCGGTATACGACGGGAGCACGAACTCGGGGTCGTTCCGCAAGTAGACCACCCCTTGTGCCAGCCACTGTTCGAGCTGGTCAGCGTCACCGGGACGTAGTCGTCGCCGCGGCCCTGCTTCATCCGGAGATTGGCGTAGCCGATCGTCGCTGTGCGGGAGCCCTCCTTCAAGCAGGTAAACCTGAAGAAGTACCAGAAAAGATGCCAGTGGGCGCTGATTCCGAGATGCCCTTCGCACATCGCCTCGAACGCAACCATCTGTTGGATGTTGTTCGGGTTAAGGTGCTGGAGCTGTTATCGGTGTTTAAACCTCTCGACCTCCATGGGAGGTACCCGCAGCAAGGTAGAAGGTGGGGATCGCCATGATCTGGAACCCGAAGATACACGTGAGGACACAAGACACAAGATTTATACAGGCTCGGGTAGCCAGAGTAGCTACCTTACGTCCTGTTTGGAGTAGTATTGCGCCCTGCGCTTGGTGTTGTTCCTCGGAGGGATTGAGGATGTCCTCCTAGGTACCCGACCCTCCTTTATATAGTCCAGGGGGCGGGTTCCTAGTCGGTTACAAGGCAGGAGTCTTAGTAGGATTACACAGAACAGGTCCTAGTAGGAGTACAGGGGAATTCTAGTAGGAATCTGTCTTCTTCCTTCCTTGCATGAGTACCCGGGGTCTATGCCCGACAAGCCCCCGAGCACGTTGGAGTCGAGAGTAGTAGTTCGAGTAGTCTTGAAGCCTCTTCGAGTAGTTCTTGAGCGTCCTCGAGTACTGCTTGGAGAAGTCTTCAATAGTACTTGAACTGCCGCGAGGCTGGAAGGTGGTCCAGCTCATCAGTCTTGAAGTCGAGATTATATGGAAGTGCGGTTGCAAAATCGCACTCCATATAGAGTAGCCCCCGAGCCTTAGGTTGAGTCACAGACTCTAGCTGAGGGTCAGTCTTGATTCTGAATCTTCCGTCTTGAAAAAATTGAATGATGGGTGTAGCATAGCAGCCCCCGAGCCTTGAAATGATTAGGTAATCAATCCAAAGGTCTTCAGTGTTCGCGAAAGCCATCATCCGAGTACTCTTGCAGTGTGTAGCCCTCGAGATAAGAGAGTCGTATGAGCCCCGTCGAGTAGTTGTTGGTGTGGAGCCCCCGAGCTTGAGAGTGAGTAAAGCCTACTGAAGTTATCCTCAAGTAATAATTTGAGTGCAGCCCCTGAGCTGGAGAGATTCCGAGTAGTAATTTGGCATCGAGCCGTGAAGCTTGAGAAGTAGTCGTGCCGTCAAAACAGACTTTAGATGCGACTAAAGTCGACTTTAGATGCCGGCAGTGTGGACTTTAAAATGCGACTTAAAAACTGAAGTCGACTTTGTGCCGCGCGGAGCAGACTTTGAGATGCGACTTGAAAACCGAAGTCGACTTTATGCCGCGCGGAGCGGACTTTGAGATGCGACTTAAAAACCGAAGTCGACTTTAGTTGCCGCACAGAGTGAACTTTGATATGCGACTTTAGAAGTCGACTTTAGGATGCCGCGCGGAGCGGACTTTGAGATGCGACTACAATAGTCGACTTTGTGCCACACGGGGTGGACTTAAGATGCAAAAAACAAAGAGCACTTTCCGGAAAGCCAAAGCGAATGCAAAATCAGAGAAAATGAGTAGTTTTGCCGCTGGAGCGGGCTTAAGATTGCGGCCGAAGTCGGCTTGTGCCACCGGAGTGGGCTTGGGTGCGACCGTTAGCGTCGACTTGTGCCACCGGAGTGGGCTTAAGTACCTGAGCCATGGATTTCAGACACAAGGTACAGTTGCCGCCAGAGCGGGCTTGAGGGTGCGACCGGAGTCGGCTTGTGTACCTAGGCCATGGATTTCAGACCCAATGTACGGATGCCACCGTAGTGGACTTGAAGGTGCGACCGGAGTCGACTTGTGTACCAAGGCCATGGATTTCAGACCCAAGGTACGGAGCGCGAGTACTTAGGGTACTTGGACCCATGGTACAGAGCGTGAAGACCACGTGCAGCTAGGTTCCATCGTCGCCAGGACCCGAGGGCTGCTTACAGCTAGGTTCCATCGAAGCTTACACACGTAGTATGCCATAGAAGCAGGCGAAGATGCGACCGGAGTTGACTTTAAGTTGCCGCACGGAGCGGACTTTAGAATGCGACTTTAGAAGTCGACTTTAGATTGCCGCACGTAGCGGACTTTAGAATGCGGCTTTAAAAGTCGACTTTAGATTGCCGCGCGTAGCGGACTTTAGAATGCGACTTTAGAAGTCGACTTTAGATTGCCGCGCGTAGCGGACTTTTAGAAGCTGCCTCCTTGGGATAGCCCCCGAGTTGATGAAGTAGACTCGTGGTGACTTGATTGATATACCCCGAGAGTAGTCAGCAGAGTGTAGCTCCCGTGAAAACCCACCGAGAAGCATACACAAATGAGTAGTCGGCAAGTAGTCCTACATGATGAGGAGAACAAGCCAAGAACAGAAAACAGTAATCATTTAAACAAATTACTTAGCTGTTGCTGCATGGGCAGACTGTTGATGAAGTCGTGGCGGTCGGCGATGGAGCCGCGACGGTTGTTGCTGAAGTTGACTAGTCAGAGTTGATTCCGACTAGTTGTTGGGGGCGTGACTGCCGTTCTCGACTAGTTTGGAAAACTAGTCGAGAAGAATGGTCGACGTGATGCGACCAGAAGACGACGTCATGGCGGCGCACGGCGTACTCGAAGTAGAGCCAGTGTTGCCGCAAGACAAGTAGTCACGACGCACAGCGTGGATGAAGTAGAGCCAGCGTGGCCGCAAGACGAAGTCGCGGCGCACAGAGTAGTCGACGATGAGCCGCGTGATGTGCCGAGGCACCCGGACGCGCGGCGTAGGCGGAGTAGTCGACGACGAGCGGCGAGATGAGCCACGCAACGTGCCAGGGCACCCAGATGCGCGACGTAGGCGAAGTAGTCGACGACAAGCTTGGGTGAGGCGGAGTAGTCGACGACGAGCGGCACGACGAGCCGCGTGACGAGCCGCGCGACGTGCCGAGGCACCCGGAATCGCGGCGGAGTAGTCAACGACGAGCCACGGGACGAGCCGCGCGACGTGCCGAGGCACCTGGACACGCGAGTAGTCGACGACGAGCCCGGGCGAGGCGGAGTAGTCGACGACGAGCGGCGCGACGAGACGCGTGAGGAGCCGCGCGACGTGCCGAGGCACCCGGACGAGTGGTGGAGTAGTCGACGACGAGCACGGGCGAGGCGGAGTAGTCGACGACGAGCGGAACGACGAGCCACGCGACGTGCCGAGGCACCGGACGCGCGGCGGAGGCGAAGTAGGTCGACGACGAGGCCGCGCGAGGCGCAGTAGTCGACGACGAGCGCGCGACGAGACGCGTGACGAGCCGCGCGACGTGCCGAGGCACCGCGACGCGCGGCGGGTAGACGACGAGCCCGGGCGAGGCGCAGTAGTCGACGACGAGCGGCGTGACGAGCCGCGTGAGGAGCCGCGCGACGTGCCGAGGCACCCGGAAGCGCGGCGGAGTAGTCGACGACGAGCGGCGTGACGAGCCGCGTGACGAGTGCGCGACGTGCCGAGGCACCCGGATGCGCGGCGGAGGCGAAGTGTCGATGACGAGCCTGAGCGAGGTGGAGTAGTCGACGACGAGCGGCGTGACGAGCCGTGTGACGAGCCGCGCGACGTGCCGAGGCACCCGGACGCGCGGCGTAGTCGAGGTAGATCGCTGTAGCCGGGAGAGTGAAGATGAGTACTCGCGGTGCACGACGAGGTTGACATAGAGCATGTGTGGCCGGGTGACGAGTAGTCACGGCTCTCAATGTAGTTGAAGTAAAGCCGAGGTGAACGAGAGACTAGTTAACGCAGCCGGGAGCCGATGTAGTTGTACCTGCGTACGTCTTCCAGTGTGCAGCATGCAAAGATTTGGAGGCTTCCTAGTGTAGACTTGCTTGTGCGTGTGGCACAAATATGAGATATTGCCCTTTCATGCGGAGTACTCGAGTGCAACAGTTAATGACTTTGCTTTGATCTCTGTGGAAAGAACATAGTCTTTTTTTCGGTAACATAATCCTTTTGTCTACTTGTGATTTGTAATGCTCACCACCTGCTGTTGCGTGGAGAGAGCTCTCCACACAAAAGACGGAGACGACAACTCGACTTTGACTTAGAGAAGAGTCCCAGACAGAAACGACCTGGACAGCAGCTAGGTGCGATGGTCTTCCCGAGCATGGACAGCTTGGAGGCTGATGACTTGAAATCCGAAACGGAAAAAGAACGAGTCTTGATTCCGTACAGAGCTTGGATGTAGAAACTCGACGAGACCTTATCGCGGGTAGACCGGAAGGAAATTGATTCGGTCGCAACAGCGAGTTGCGAATTGGAACTTCAACGAGTCGCCGAGTAGATTGATTTTGCTGATGAAGGTCCTCCGAATTCGTCTGATGATCGTGATGATGGCCCTACGGTGGGCGCCAGCTGTCGGTGTTTAAACCTCTCGACCTCCATGGGAGGTACCCGCAGCAAGGTAGAAGGTGGGGATCGCCATGATCTGGAACCCGAAGGTACACGCGAGGACACAAGACACAAGATTTATACAGGTTCGGGTAGTCGGAGTAGCTACCCTACGTCCTGTTTGGGGTAGTATTGCGCCCTGCGCTTGGTGTTGTTCCCCGGAGGGATTGAGGATGTCCTCCTAGGTACCCGGCCCTCCTTTATATAGTCCAGGGGGCGGGTTCCTGGTCGGTTACAAGGTAGGAATCCTAGTAGGATTACACAGAACGGGTCCTAGGGCAAACAGCACCCCGCTAATGAACCGGCCGGCGGGGACAGAGAAGTCTCGTTCGTGGAAGGCCACGAACGACACCACATACCCCTTGGGGGACGCGGCACGGACTCATCACCGGGAACCCTCCACTCGACGGTGGCAGTGAGCGGAGGAAGCTGTCCCGCTTTGACAAGGCGGAGGAGCTACTCGCGGGAAACATTGGAGTGTGTCCAGTTCGACATCGCGGCAGTGAAGCCTTGGGCGGGATGGAGGCGCAAGCGGCGGCGGCGTGGAGGATGCAAAAGAGCTCAGAGTGTAGAGGGCAAACGCGAGAGGAGGAAGAAGATGGGAAGGTAAAGTCCCGAACCAGCGCCCGACGCGCGGTTTTAAAGAGGGCGAATGCGACCCCTCACCTTCGACGCCGGGCCCGCCGTGTCAGCGGGACTTCCGCCCACACGCGCGCATGCCCCGGTGAAACAACTGCCCACTCGTGCGACGCCTCGGTCTCTGCGGAATACGGACTTGCAAAGTCTGCACGCGGTCATGATGGAACGGTCACGTCCATCACGTCGGCTGAGATGCCCGCGTCCATAATTGCGTCCACGTTGACACGACGGCCATAACAGCCCCGACGAAATGCCACAAGGCTATAACGGCTACAATTACAAATAAAAGCTCGCGAGCGAGTCTCCGACTCACTCACGAGCTCGGGGGCTACATCCGGCGGATGCGCTCGCGCGCACCCACCGAGGACACGAAGAACAACATCAACACCAATATCATCCGACTCAGCCTGAGTGCGACTCCTTGACTCCCCCTTAGGCTCAGGGGCTACTGATGAGGGCCCGGATTAGGGCCTCCTTTAACGGCGAGATTATCTCTCCTGAGACAACGTGATGATCCAACACCATTGACAATGTGAAGGCCAAGGTTGACAACATGAAGGCTAAGATTGACAATGTCAAGGCAAAGATTCAGGACAAGGAGGAGAAGGAACCATGGTCAAGACCCACACTGGCAAGACGTCCAGTCTTCGGCTAGTTGGTTGCATCTCCGACCAGTTCCCCACTCGAGGGACCCCACGACAAGTCTCCGCCTCGCACAGCAAGTCTCCGCCTCGCACGGCAAGTATCTACCTCACACGACAAGTCCGTTCCCAACTGGTGCGTGGGCCCAGACGCACGACAGTAACACCACAACCGACGCGTATGGAGGAGCGAATCTCCACGTCATGCAGATACAACAACTAGCGGCCATGCAGGCAGCCCGCCCCGACAAGAGCCTTAATGCCGGTCTGACCAGCTGCGCAGTCGTCACATCACCATCATCTCCCACTCTGCCACACGCAAACTCAGCCCGAGGAACTCAAGCACCCTCTACGACGCGCACAAGCCTAGACTCAGGCTCGGGCGTGGCAAGCCAGGCAAGCGCTCGGGCAGACCAAGACAAGCCCAAACTACTCAGGGAGGTGGCCAAGCGTCCCGAAGTGAACAGTCTAAGCCCGGCCACGCGGCGGCTCCCCAGACAAGGCATCACGACTTAGGCTTCAATGCACCCCGGCGGACAGCGACGTACGACGGGACGTGCCAGCTGCCAAGCACTGTAACTCTTTTTTTACTTCCCCTTGTGTCCCTCCCCTTGAGACTATAAGAGGGAGAGGAGGGCAACGGTTACAAGGGTTAGACCTTCATAGGATCGAACACCAACACCCTCGACATCCTCTCCCGACCAGCTTGTAACCCCTACTACGAGCACACCTAGCTCAGGAACACGACAACACTACACTGGACGTAGGGTATTACTCCCCGGAGGCCCAAACCGGTATAAATCCCGTTGTCTCATGCGCTAACCATCTGAGCCCGACGCACGATCGATATAAATTTACTGCCGGCGGTAGAGAACCCCGACATTGGCAAAACACAAGATTTGCCGAGTAAAATTTAGCAAACTCTTGAAGATGATTTAACTATTATAATGTATGTGTATTTAGTAAATGCATAATAAAAATTATAAATATACGTAGTACATACTAGGAATTATAAAGTTTGAAATGTCAGAACGAGTTACAATTTATTTGGAGCAGAGAAAGTAACTCTTACTACGTACAAAGTCATATAGAACCAGTTGGATCTCTAGTGAACAACGATTATAGTATTGTGTGTTCATGTGGGGAAAACAAATGAAATAACCTACTATTTATAGAGAGAGAAAATCGGTAAAAATACATGTTAATTCTTTGCCTATCTTTGTAGAGGCTTGGGACCCACCGACCTTTTGCTTTCCATGTTGGAGTAGAACATCACGCAAGGAGTATCATCGAAATCTCGCTTTCTACTTTTGTCCACAGGTACTGCAGGCGCTGTCAGGTTGACCTAATAACACTTATAAACGCTAACGAAACAGCTTCTATAACTAGCTTCTTATACACATACAAAACTAGACTTTTTCAAGACGTGCCAACAGTTTCAGTTTGAGTTCTCGATTTGGCACTGTTGTTCGTATTTTTCTGGATTTTTTCAAGATTTAACCGGCATTATTCTTTCAGTGCTAGGCGACGTGCTTGTCGATAGCGATGCGCTAATGGTAGCTTCATTAATTTTGAGGATTTGTCGGCTTAATCTTTTCAAAGTTGTTCGTATCGATACCGCTACGCAAAGGTGAATGCGCGTGCGTGTATTATGTTTGTACTGTGATTAAGAAAAGAAATGCCAACAATAAGGTTGTTGACACGTTTTTTAGAGAATGGTTGCAGGACACGTTTCAATTGCCTGACTAATGACATTTTTCTGAAGCTCGCGAAATTTTGCATGTCGGCCCAAGCCCATGAAACAGCTTATGAACGACTCGTACAATTACCAACTCGCAATACCTGTGCACAAAAGTAGAAAGCTGGTCCGAGCAAATTGGCCTTGTACGGGCTGCGGCCCAAGCACCACCCACCACCGCCGCCGCTGCTGGGGAAGGGAGCGTGGAGAGAGAACCGAAGCTGAGACCGCTCCACGATTTTTTTTATATTTTAACTTTTTTTTAATCTAAAATTTTAAAAATAACCTCTCCCGAACTAACATTTTAAGAAGTAGTTCTTTTGGTCGCGCCAAACCCCGTGTCATGACTAATACTTGAGTCGCGCCACACGAAGTGGCGCGACTAATGTCCACGGTGGTGTTGGAAAAAGTCGCATCTGACGTGGCGGAGGGAGTCGCGCCACGCTGCCTGAAGGAGTCACGCCACGCTCCTGGAGTCACGTACAGCTTAGGTTCCCTCTCCCAGTCTCATTTAGCCGTCGTGTTTCGTTGTTTCTTTTAATTAGCAAATGAGCTCCTAAATTTGTGAAACTCGAGATGTAGATCTATAGAGTGCATACATTCCATTTTAACTATGTGCACTCCAAAACATGATGTATATAATGAGAAATCTAATTTTTAAATAGCCTAAGTGTTATGAAATCAAAACATGAAAATTGCTAAGTCTGAAAATAGAGTCAATTAGGTAACTTTGGACATACTTCTTGAGATTTTACATAAAACCAAAAATACTTTTGGGCTAAAAGTGAATTTGGATCTTCATAAGAAAGTTTGACACGTTGTTGGTTAAATATAACAAAGAATTAATAGTTTAAAGGAGGCTTAAAGTTGGAAAGTTGTGTTGTTTTCTAAGTTTGTCAGCTAAGTATAAAACAGTATAATTTTCCAACTTCAAGTCTCCCTTAAACTATTAAATCTTTGTTATATTTGACTAATAACTTGTCCAAACTTTCTTATGAACATCCAAATTCACTTGTATCCCAAAAATATTTATGGTTTTAGTGCAAAATTTCTCAAGAAGTATACCCAAAGTGTTGACGCAAAATGTGCACCTAGCGCCAAGCACACAGCAAGCCGAACAAGCTGGCTTCACACGCGCAAAGAATCACGAGACGTGCCAATCAATTTTCCCTGAAAATTAACAAAAAGATAAAAGTAGTTAAATACCAAAGCTTGGAACTTGCCGGGTGGTACCAGACAGTTCCATATTTACGGCTACGAAGCCAGATGGGGTGGCATATGGCTATAGAAAGCTATCTGCCAGCAAACTGAAACCATTCGGGAGCTTTAAGAAGGAAAAAGTAACATAGCCAAATGGATGACGCAAGCATGATGTCGATCGGTCTTTGTTTGGGCAGAGATGCACGTGCACAAGACCATAACCGATCCCCGTGGTGATCAATGTTAAATAAATAAATAAAGTAAAGCACGAGCATAAACATGTAATAAACAAGTATGCATAGATCCAAAGCACTAGTCTACCGCATGTCTAGGTACTTTAAAACCCGTCGGGTACGATGCCAAACAAATCTATCCACCGCATGATACAACTTGCATGGGGATCGCACCACTTTCCACAAATAGATCTATCCACCGCATGATACAATCTAAATTTGGAAAGCTAAAAGCATACATTATTTAAAGCATGAATTACGTACGTGTTCTACTCATGAGAAACATAACCGAATGCGGCTGAACAGCCGATTCGGGGTCCATGAAGAAGGAACGAATATTACCAAGTTAAATAAATCTATCAGATTGATTTGAAATCTAATCCACCGGATGACTAGCTCCAAAGCAACCCAAAAACTTGCATCTACCGTGTGATACTAAGTTCTTTCAAGATTTATACAAACGTTGGCAAGCTTGAACCCGCAACACGTAGCAACCTAGATCGATTCGGTTTCGGCTATCCGAAGAGCACGTGATCCATGTGTTGAATTAACCCAAAGCACGAACTCGACTCGCATAAGGATCACCAAAAGATATAAAGCCAATCCAAACCCATCTAGATTGGGCAAAGATGTGTTACCTGAATTTAAACGTAAAGCAAAAACTCAAAGCAACACGGGGTAACTTAATGAATCTATTGGATCTTGCCAAAATCCAATAGAGCCGATAACTAGCTTCAAGCCAGATCTTAGCCTACCGCATGGCTCATGACCTAACAAGAAACCTTCTTGAACCAAGCTTAAATCTACCGCATGACACCAAGCATGGTAACAAGACTACTTGCATCAAATCTAAATCCACCGCATGATACTAGACATGATACAAGGTTGCCGGTACTCACGGAGGTCGACGGATCGATGAACCCTCTCGACGAACTCGACGACACGACAAATGGACTCTAGGGTTTGGCGTAAGGCCGGTTTGTATTGAGAATGATTACGTATATCTGTTACATACAACCAGGGCTCATATTTATACCCTGCCAAGCACAACCTCGAATGGATTCGATACCTAATTTATCTCTAAGCTTGATCGCTTATCCATCCATTCGTCCTTCCTGCCTGAGCCACGTCACCATGCAATCCCGCAAAATCAGCTCAACTGTTCCATCGCCGAACGGAAGCAGATAGCCGACCGCGGATCTTTCTGCCGAATGCATCTGAGGAAACCTTCCTTCCGCTAGACGGACTCATCACGGATAATTTTTTAATTTTAACCTTTTTTAAAAATTATTTTTAAAAATAACCCCTGGGGAACTTTATTTGCACCAGGTGACCCCTTTGGTCGCGCTTGGCGGCGTGGCGCGGCAGCCAGCCGGCCGCCGCGCCACATGCGGCGGCGCGGCGCCCCCGCCACGCCGGCCGGCCGCGCGCGCGCGCGCGCGGCGTGGGCCCGGTCTCCCCGCGCCACATGCACCGGCGCGGCGGGGGCCGCCGCGCCACCCCCGCCCCGCGCGGCGGCCGCCGGTCAATAGGGCCCGCGCGGCCCCCCCCCCTTCTTCCTCCTCCTCTCCCTTCCTTCTCCGGCCCGAGCCGCCCGCCGCGCCCGGTGCCGCCGCCGGCCGCCGCCGGCCGCCGCCCCCCATTCCCGGCCCCAAATCGGTGGATTTGGGGTGGGAAAAGTGGGGGAATTTGTTCCCCGCGTCCTTGTGAAGGTATTGACCTACTTCTCTCCCTCTCGTTACCGTTGCATTGTGTAGATCGGAGTAGATGTTTGTGACCTAGGGTTAGGTATAGAAATTTGAAATTTAGACGAAATGCAATTAGTTTTAATGGAAATGATGATTAGTTCATACGCAGTAGTTTCTCTGCCCGTGTTATTGACGTGTAGAACTTGTTGCATGAATCAATTTAATGATATTATTGATGTCAAATGTTTAGGGTAGTTGATAATGGGTGTAGCTATTATATGGATGCACGTTTATTAGGGGTAATACCTAACAATTTTGTTGAATACCTAACAATTTTATTAGGGGTAATATGCACGTGTATATATATAACTAATCGAGATGGATATAATTTTTGTTGAACACAATTCTAATTTTTCATGTATATTTATAATAAATATCTATTTTAGTACAATATAGTTATTAAACAAGTTATAAATTTTGTAGATGGACTGTTTAGTTCGCATGTTTCATGGGGGCGTAGTTAAAGAAAATGGAGAGTTTGAGAATATGACAGAGTTAGTAGAAACATTTGATGGTCCGCCAAGCTTTAAGGATGTAGTTGATTGTGCAATGGTCAACTATGGAGTTGGAATGCATGAGTTGACATTTAGATGTCGTTTTGATTGTGGGAAGGCTAGAGCTCATTATGTGTTGATGAGCTTGTCAAGTGAAGAAAATTGGAATCAGTATAAGAAGGTAGTTGGTCAAGCTAATGTGTCATGTCTGGATGTTGTGGTAGATATTACTCGTGGGCCTAGTGGTAATGTTTACATGAATGAGGAAGTGTCATTTGAAGTTCTAAAAGGTACACAAGAGTATACAATTTTGGAGGACTTTGGTTGTAGGGAACCTAGTCGGGATGTTGGGATGGTGAATGATGATTTTCCCAATGATTGTTTTGAGCGGGAGGAAGAAACCATGGACGATGATGATATATCTGACAGCTCTGAAGAAGGTGATTCTGAAGATGAGTCCGATGAGGAGCATGCGGAAGAGCAAAATGATGCCAATGCACATGCGGCTGAAGCACTCCTTGGTTTAAGTGAGGTTAACTTGGATGGTGTTCAGCATGATTATGTTGTAGGACCCTCGGTGAACCATACAACCTTTGAAAGGGAAGTGCACATAAGTAGGCTGCCAGTGAACACTAGAAATGGTGAAAGTGAAGAACACGTGCCTAGGTTCCCGGACAACACTAGAATTGGTGAGAGTGCTGAACACTACACCCAAGCTCAGTACCAATTTGGAATCCCTTCTGTTCGCAATGACAGAGATTTGAGTAGAATCGATAGAGCCATTTGTGATTCTACTAGGTTGTTCACAGAAGGAATAATTTTTACCAGTGAGCCTGAGATACATGAGAAAATGATGTTTGACTCCCTGGATGAACTTAAGTTTTTCTTGGCTGACTATGCAGTGAAACATTATAGGCCTTTCACTGTGGTCCATTCGGACAAGAATCTTAGGTATGAAGTAATGTGCAAACAAGGGTGCATGTGGCGTGTATGGGCACGGCTGCAGAGAGGGACAGGGAAATGGAAGATTACAAAGGTTGTGGGACCTCACACATGTCGTTCGAGTCAGATGAAGGGAGTTCACGCACAATTGACTGCAAGTTACATTGGAAGGTGTATCTTAGGCGTTGTTCGTGAGAATAGTGAGGTGACGGCCAGCAATTTGATAGAGCAGATATTGATGTTTGCTGGATATCGTATGAAGTATTCTAAGGCATGGCGGGCTAAACAACATGCAATTGCCTTGCTATGGGGCGATTGGAAAGAGTCATATGCAAAAATTCCAAGGGTCTTGAGAGCCATGAACCACTTCAATCCCGGGGTTAAATGGTTCCCTTACATGACCGGTTCTCGTGTTCTCGACGGTTGTGTTTTGAAGCCCGTCCTTCTACGTGTTTTTTGGTGCTTTCCACAATGTAAAGTGGCTTTCCAACACTGTCGTCCGGTGATACTTGTAGACGGAACCTTCTTGACCGGCAAGTACAGAGGTACACTCATGATGGCAGTTGCTGTAGATCCTGAACAACAACTTGTGCCTTTAGGTTATGCCTTGGCGGAGAGTGAGAATGACGACAGTTGGTCATGGTTCATGAGGCTCCTTCGCATTAACATACTTGGTCCAACGCGACAGGTATGTATGATCTCAGATCGGCACCATGGTCTCATCAAATGTGCGAGCGACCACCGGATGGGTATCCACCACTTGTTCATCGGTGGTGCATTAGGCACTTTGCCACAAATTTGTGGCGTCATCAAAAGAACAAGGAGGTAATAGGACAGTTGAAGTTGCTGGCATCAGTACATACAGAGGACAAATTTAAGGAACTGCACAAGGACTTAGTTAAGAACTTGAACGAGGAAGCTAAAGAATGGTTGGAGTATGAAATGGAGGATAAGGACAAATGGGATCAAGCATATGATGCTGGGGGTATGCGTTGGGGTATCATGACAACAAACTATTCTGAAAGTTACAACAACATATTTAGAGGAATAAGAAGTAGACCCGTCGCGGGGATCATTGAATACTCATTTGAAAAATGCAATGAATACTTTGTGAAAAGATGGCGGAATGCACGTGATTTGTTGGATAATGGGGGTAGAATTGGATCCTTTGCAGATGAGATAATGTATGCTGCTGCTTTAAGATCTGTGAACCAACATGCAGAAGCATATGGTCCAGACAGAATGATTTATTCTATTCGAGGTTCCTCTACTACTAATGTTGGAGGGGAGAGTCATGGCGGTCGACACTATAGGGTGGACCTCCGGGCCGGTACTTGCACCTGTAACGGTCCTCAATTGTTGCATCTTCCTTGTTCTCACTTGATGACAGCTTGCACTGCTAGAGGTCTAGACTATGAAAATGCCATGTACATGTCTCCTTTGTTCTATAGAGAACACACCATTAAGATTTGGGAATCCAGCTTTGAGCCGTACCTTGATCCGTCACAATGGCCTGAATATGATGGCCCAGAGTACGTGCCACTACCGTCTTTGAAGCAATTGAAAAAGGGTAGGAGGCAAAAGAAGCGTTTGAAAGGGGACATGGACGCGTGTCAAGGAAGGTTTGCCGCTGATTATGATATGGGTGATTTTGAAGCTGATGCGGACAAGATGACGTATCTTTGCTCAAAATGTCACAAAGAAATTAAAAACTGCACGTGTCGGAAAAGAAAATCGAAGGGCAAGAAAAAAGCAACGGGGACAAATAGAAGGATGGGTGGTTCCAACTCGAGGGTAGGTGTCATGGTAGTACGTTAGTAGGTGAAAAATTATGAAATTTTGTATGCAAGTTAAATAATTTTATATTTCTATATACTTACCTTCAATTTTTAATAATTGTTACTAACTACAAGTAAATTTTTTTCGGGATGGCGCACCCGGTGTACCCGCTCCTTGAGGCCGCATATGATGGCGACCATCGTGCACACCTTCGGCCGACCTTCACGAGGTATTTACAAAAGCCTGAACTTAAGATCCAAATTTATTAGTTATTGTACCTCCTAGTTGTGTTTAATATGTGAGCTAAGCATATTTCTTGCATTTTGAGGACTAGACATTGCTAATGTTGTAATTATTGAATTTTATTGTTTTTCAGGACTTGAACCCATTGAGGGTGCGAGAGCACTTTCCACTTCCTTGGGACGAGAGATACGCCCCGTACTTGGCTCGGGGTTCTTGGACATTGCTTTGGTCGTGGTTCGTGGGTTGCCTGTGATGGACGGGCCGTTGTTGTCGGCCTTGGTGGATCGATGGCGTCCGGATACCCACTCTTTCCACCTACCATGCGGAGAGATGACAGTGACCTTGCAGGATACCGCCATGATCCTTGGTCTTCCACTTGAGGGGCTGGCAGTGAGTGGGATCATTCAGAGTGCTGGTTGGCAAGACATGGTTGAGTTGCACATTAGGGTGAGACCACCAGATGCTGATGAGGGGGATGCGTCGAAGAAGACCTCCGGAGTGAACACAGTTTGGTTGAGGCAGCACTTCACCGTTTGCCCCCAGGGAGCTCCTCAGGCTGTTGTAGAGAGGCACGCACGTGTGTGGCTTTGGCACTTTGTTGCCACGTTCCTGCTACCAGATGCTGCGGGTAACACCGTTTCTTGGATGGTTCTGCCACTTTTGGGTCAGGATTGGGACAATATCCGTGGCTACAGTTGGGGTTCGGCGGTTTTGGCATGGCTGTATAGGAATCTATGTGATGCTTGTAGGCGGAGTGGACGGGATGCGAACCTTGGTGGATGCGCTTACCTCCTGCAGATTTGGATTTGGGAGCGTCTTCCAGTAGGCCGACCACACCGCGGGCCAGTTGAGGTACATACAAATCTTTTGTTATTTATTCATGCAGACTTATATTCATGAATTATTAATCTTTCAAATTTTGGTTATATTTTGCAGGCTTGGAATCGGCAGGATTCTCGACCCACTTTTGCGTTTGTGTGGAAGACGAAGAACGGCGGTACGTGGTCCTCCGGAAGGAGGTACAAGTTCTACACAAACGAGTTGGACCGTCTTACTCGAGCACGGTACAAGCCCATGTCCACTAGTTCGTGTTCAATTTGTAAATTTTGTGTCATCACATTTTCTCTAAACATGTTGTATGTTTGTAGGTTGAGTGGCTACCGTACGACCGCGACTTTCCTCAACACGTCTAGTTCTCACCCATGTGTTACAGAGACAGGCTTCTGTGGAGGTCGACAGTGCCACTCATCATCTACTATGTTGTCGAGTGGCATTTGCCAAATATGGTGCTACGCCAGTTTGGGAGGCTTCAGCCTTCGCCTCCAGAGCGTGTGTCCACCGTTCCAGCCTTGCACAAGTAAGAAACCAACTCGATACATTTTCCATGACTCTCAGATGGCATAAGTTGCTTTGTAAATAATGTGACAAGCAATTTTGGTATTTCAGGGTGAACAGGCAAAAAAGATACAAGGAGAATGATTGGTCGGTGAAGCATGCTAGGTACCTGGACCTTTAGAACAATCGCCAGAGGATGGATCATGAAGATGGTGCCGGTTGGCGTCCTGGACCACATAGAGAGTACATGAGGTGGTACCATACCTCTACAAGAACCAAGATCAAGCCAACTTTGACGGATGAGCACATTGAAGATGCCCCCTCAGACTCCGACGATGACATAGCGGATGAGTACGACACCCTGACACGTGTGGGCACACAGCCAGAGCGAGCACCTTTGCACGATTACTTGGTAAATTTATCCCAAGCCAATGTTGTTTGATCACTTCGGTTTCTAATAATTTGTATCTATAATAAGATTTTTTTGTAGGGACAACAACTTGCAAGGCTTGCAAATGAGGCGGGAGTGGCTATGGGACATGCAAGTGCTTCCGAAGGTGGAGCCCTAGCAACTTTGCAGAGGTAGTATTACTTTTCAAAAACTGAATGCTTAAGTTTATCCATATTTTGAATATGTCTTCAATTTGTACCAATTGCATGTTGCAGAGGGTCCGGAGGAGCTGCAGGCGTATGGCAATGAAGTTGAACTGCATAGCGGCTCCAGATGTTGTCCACGGCGGCAATGTTCAGGCCACTTCTTCAGGATCCCGCCGTACTCCAGTTCACCACGGGGCTAGAAGCTCGACAAGGACCCCATCTCGAAGCACCCCTCGCACCGCGTCGGCATCAGCAGGTCGTGTTGTTGCTAGTGGCAGCCGTGGTCGTGGTAAGGAAATCGCCACCCCTGAGCCCAGTGATGAGGACGATGGAGACTCCTCCTCCTCACCGGCAGCTGGTAGTGAGCGTGGAGACCCCACGTATGTCTCAGAGATTCCGATGGACGTACTGTTTGATGCCCCACCCGCAACTCAAACACAAGGAGAGTCGACGAGTCAGGTAATGAATCTAAAAATTTCCTTCCAAGTCAGCATTTGATAATACCTTGCTCTTCTATAGTGTTTTGTCCAATTTTTGCAGCCTCGCCCACCTCCTGCGAAGAAAGCCCGCGGTCGTCGTCCACGTGGGCCCGCTGAAGTTGGGAGTGCCAATGTCTTGGACACAGAACCGGGGAGGGAACGCCGACCTAAACAAATTTTCAGCCCTGACGACCAAATCCGCCGCCGTCGTTGATCGTATGGACGATATGTGATGTTTGTGTGTGCCGGACTATGTCGGAGGCATGTCTACGCCTTAGGATGTTGAACTGTGTGTGCCGGACTTTATCGGAGCATGTGTTGGCCTTAGGATGTTGAACTTAAGCACTTTGTGTGATGTTTGTGTGCCGAACTATGTTTGAATGTACGCACTTTTTATGAAACTATGTTTCCTGCATGGGAAGTGTCCCCATATTGGCTTCTGTATGAGTGGATGAGTTCTGTTGATTTCCTGCAGGTGCGTCGAGTTGAGAGGGCAGCAGAAACCAGAATCTTCTGTTTCTGGCTGGCAACGCGGCTTGCCGCGCCATGCGCGCGGCGCGGCAACATGTGCACGCCGCGCCATCCCCTACGGCGCGGCGATCGGCAAATTTGGTGCCACGGATGGGGACCTCTACCCAGCGCTGACGCGCCACAGGGCTTGGCGCGGCGGGCACATGTTGCCGCGCCGACGCGCCTGGCGCGGCAAGAGTGCGCTGCCGTGCTTAGGTTTTACAAAATCCAGTACGCTCCCTCGGCCAAGGTTGAAGTTTGGCGACGGCGTGGCAACACGAGCCCGCCGCGCCATGCGGTGTGGCGCGGCAGAGCCGGTCACGCGTAGATGCACAGTGACGTCGGCGCAGAGGAGCTCGCCGCGCCACACCGCATGGCGCGGCGGGGGCTGCTTTGCCGCGCCGTCGCGCGTGGCGCGGCGAGCTCGTGTTGCCGCGCCACGCGGCCAAACTTCAACCTTGGCCAAGGGAGCGTCTCGGGATTTCGTAAAATTTAAGCGCGGCGGCCGCACTCTTGCCGCGCCGGCACCATGGCGCGGCAACGTTATGCCGCCGCGCGCGAGCCCCGTGGCGCGGCGGTTCGAGGACCTTGTTGATACAATTCCATGACTTTCTTGCAACTGCAAATGCCCATCTCTTCCGTCCTAGTTGCCTAATCGAATGCCGGGGTCCGAGAATCCAATCCCACACCGATTTAGAGAAATGGGGTCCACCACACCCACCTTCTCTATATAAAGGGGGGGTAGCCTCCCCACTCATCACTCACCTCCAATCCTCACAGGCAACCTCCACTCGTACCTCACCTCCATTCCTCCTGTCGTTTGAGAGTGTTGGTTGTCCGAGATGGGCTCAGGGTTTGGGTTTATGGATGTGAGGAGGGCCATGTAAGCCATGGAGGGGGCATACCCAAATGATCCCAATAGATCCATACTCAGTTTGAACAAGAGGCCGAAAGGCGAGATCCCCCCAGAGTGCCATTGTGGCATGAATGCGGGATGCAAGGTCTCACGTGAAGATGAAACGTTTGGCAGGCGGTTTTGGTGTTGTCAAAACATCGATCAAGCTAAAAAGGAGCTTGCGGCATTGGCGATAAGTGATACCGTTAAGTAGCATTGTACCTACTTCGTGGTGTTCATTTCGACTTTGTATCTACGTGGCATATATTGAAGGGAAGCAAGAGATCCGTTGCTCCAAAGGTGACGAGGGCGTGCCACTTCGAGCGATGGATCGACGACTTCATTAGTGGTCCGGATGCCGTGTTTCCGGCGAGGGGGAAGAAAATCGATGGAGACCCCAAAGATCGAAGCTCTTGTGAAGAATGAACTTGAGGACTTCAAGAAGTGGAGCGATGACTTCATCAGTGGTGCATGATTGTTGTTATGTGTAACACGTGCCATTGCTTGTGTGATTTAAATTTCCTAAGACGTGCTAGGATTAGTATTGGCACATGTGCCATGCATGTCATTGGAAACTCGTGTGATTTAAATTACCTAAGGCGTGCTAGGATTAGTATTGGCACATGTGCCATGCATGCCACCGCAAACTTGTGTGACTTAAATTCCCTAAGGCATGGTAGGATTAGTTGTGGCACATGTGCCATGCATGCCACCGCAAACTTGTTATGTAAGAGAAATGTCTAATGAAATAGCAATGGCCACAAGTGTTGACAAAACAATTTGTAGTTCTTTAGACTTTTCGAGTTTTTGCGGTTGAAATGATGCCTCACTGAAAAGGCTAGAGATTCCAAGGACCCTAGAGTTTCAGGGTGCATAGATTTTTTCAGGGTGTTGTCGAATCAAATGTTGTACTGACAACATGGCTCACTGAAAAGGCTAGGGATTCCAAGGACCCTAGGGTTTCAGGAGTGCATAGATTTTTTCAGGGTGTTGTGAAATCAATTGTTGTATAGGACAACATGGCTCACTGAAAAGGCTAGGGAATCCAAGTAGGCTACTGTTTCATGACTGCAAAGGCTTTTTCAGAGTGTTGTCAATTCAAATTTTAAAGCACACTTACATGACATAAGAGGAGCCTGGGGGCTGACATTCTTTGTAGTTGCAGCAGTAGCATCAACACCTTGGAGATTAACATTATCGACTGGTGTTCTAGGTTCAGGCACATAATTGCTTGGAGTGTTGAACACACAAGGATTCTTTTGTTTAGGATGGCTTCTAACAGGTAGTGATTCGGGACTCGGACCAACTTCTTCGCACACATACATGACATATCGGGTCCATCACCATGGGGTTCGAATTGAAAGCCGCAAATGGCATAAGGTAGTTTACACAACAATTACAACACTAATAATCTACTTGTACGAGAACTGTCCGGATAACATGGAGCCAAAACCACTCGATTCCTGGGAAGGCATGTAGTAGTTCCCAAACGGGGGTGGAGGTGGCGGGGATGGACTTGACGGTGGACTGACGGTGGACTGTTCTTCATGTGACATCTGCAGGTGCATAGCGCGTCGTCGCTAGATGGTGGATCTGGAGGAGTAAGTGCCTCCGCGAGCTCATGCTTCAGCTTCTCGATGCGTCCTTCTAGGTACGTGATGTACTCTTCATATGGATGAATAGCTGGCAGATCGACCCATTGCGAGAAACCACAGTTGTTAGGGTCATACGAGTACTGCAAGCAACAATAGTATGTTAGTTACCTAAAGAATCTGATGGAAATACTCGTGGTAGTGTTCCTTACCCAGGCACGTGGACAGTGCCAAAAGCGACGACCGGAGTAGTAAAGTCCAACTCCCTCATAAACTTACATTACACACAACTCATTGTGCATGCATCTTGGCCACTTTACTGATTTCTTCGAATCGTACGGTCTAACATCCCGCAAAGATCGGAAATAACTCTTCTCTCTCGGTGGGAAGTACTCCTTACATTCGGGATCCTGTTCTGTCCACAAGTCGGGACCGAGAGAATTATCCTCACCTGACAAGTCATCCATTGCTGGTTATTGTGAACAACTTACCTGAAGGGTGACATATATAGGGAAAGAAAAGAAGTGGTGGGCCATTCAATCCGTGGGAGAAAACACACCCTACCCCCTACCCTACTACATGTGATGTGAGTACAAGAAAAAACACCCTACACCCTGCCACGGCTATATAAAGAGGGACGGCGACCGCAGTACTACCACTGCCACACCTTGCAGGCTCCTCCCTCTCCTCACGGGCTCATCTTCTATCTTAGGTACGGTTCTTCTTTTTGTTAATTTAATGTAATCAGTTTAACTACTTCAAAATAATGTTCATTTTTTAACAATAACTAGAGATGTCTACGGCTGCTGCTGGAGGGGGTCAGGATGGTAATGGTGGTGGTGATCCGAAGGGCAAAAACACAAATACAACACCTGATCCAAAGAAAATGACCACTTTTAAAAGAGCCATGCTTCGTTATATGCAAGGAAAAACTGCAGATGCCATTGCAAGAGTAGAGGACACCCCTTGGAATGGTCTTTATGCTCCGGGTGGTCTTTACGGTCTGCAAAGCAAACCCGTCTCGCTCCTAATCCACCAACTAAAAAAGGTACCAAGAAGGATAAACCTTCGTCATCACATCACAAGGATGGCTAAATATTGGAACTTTGTATGAGGTCGTTGTCTTTGACCATGCGGTGTTGTAATATTTGAGCTACTATTTCGTTTACATCATGGTAGTGTAATATTGTTCTAAGAAAACTACATCCTGAATGTGTTGTAATAATGGAACTATTATTCCTAAATTTTTAATTTTTCTAATCTCCTGCTCCATTAATAAATCTGCATGCAACACAACCAAACACATTTTTTCATTGAAAAATAGTTCACTACAACACATACAACTGATTCTTAAGGACCGTTCATCATCAACTACATCACATAACAAAGTGTTCACTTAACACAAAACTACCAAACACACTAGTTCATTGAAAAAATATTACACTGCAATACATACAACTGACACTTGAGCACCATTCATCATCCTCCCACAATCCTCTTACCTTTTCTGTCGGCCTCTGCCTTTCTAGCCGCTTCATCCCTCGACCTATCCTTGGACCTCTCCATCAATGCCTTCCACTCCTCTTCCTTTTTCCTCTTCTTCTTACTCTTCTCCTCTGCAGTCAACGGACGTATCCCCGTTCTAAGAACTTCTCCCTGTTACAACGCCAATATGCCACAACTTTCTCGTAGTTGGCGTAACCAACTACAAATTCTAGCTCCACTCCAGTTTCACGAACCATCTCATCACAAATTGGACCACTTAGATCCTCCTCTTCCGGTAAGGGCACACCATATTTTGCTCTTATCTTGTTTTTAATAGATTCAGTTTTAAACCTCCTCCCAGGTTCAGAAGTTCGTCCCAACTCTAACATTAACTCACGACGACCAAGAAATTGCTCCCAATCACAAGTCCGCCCCTCCTGCAAAATATAAGACCGTATCATACAAAGTTAAATCAAAATGAGGACAACCACAACGGTAGTGCTACCTAAATCAAAGAAGTTCACATCATGCTCACCCAAAAGTCTCCATATGCATTGCCACAAAACATTCCAAAACCGAGCTCAGATGGCACAACACCTTCCGTGGCTACTATGCCACACTTGCACCGTGAAGGTGGATAGCTAAGGCAAGGCCAAGCCTTCGTCCCGGACTCGAACTCTTTCACTTCGATTCGGTTGGCCACTCCGATCTTGGTCCATGTATGTATTCATTGAAGTCACACCTAGGCCACCCACTCGAAATGCGAACAACCATTAATAGCAATGAGTCATGCACATTTATAAAACTTAAATGATAACAAGGATATGCTTTTTACTTACAACAGTCTTTAGGGAGCAACGAAAGAATGGTGTAAACTTATTTGGGGCCTCAATGTTTGGTCATTGAAGATACGCACGCACTCCACAATCACACAATGGAGGGTTGTTAACTCTCTCAATGGCGGCCAACTGCTTCTCCTCATAAGTCATCGGTGGAGGATTCGGTGGAGGAGGAACCCATTGTTGAAACTCATGATATGGCTTCAAGACATGACTCGCATACGGGAAGAGACGTATCCTAGGATCAAACTTGTCGGGCCCGTCTATCCACCGCAAAAAATAACAAGGAGCTGCCGGGGGTGGTGCTTCCCTAATCCAGCAACAGTAGAATGCTCTACCCGCCCCCGGCACACCTAGACTGTTTCACATAAGCCGGCACACCACATAAACAATTGGGTACAGGGAGAGCTCGAGGCACAGGACCGTTTTCATCCCACTCTTCGGGAAAACTTCCTTTACCCCTAACAATGGCACGAAGAACGTGGGTTTTGGTGACTCATGTCTACTAATCCTGCAACCAATGATATCAAAATGAACAATCACTTTCAACATATTTGCAACATTGTATTAAGCATGTAGTAAAGCAAACCTACACTAAAGCATGTAGTAAAGCAACGTATTTTGAACATATCAATAGATGGCACATTGTCTAATGAAACTTTCCAAAGCATAACTTTCAACACATCCAACATCTAACACATCACAATTTCAAATTATTGTCAAACCCTAGCTCACCTATACATGCAAAATACGGCTTAATTAAGTGTTAAAACTGAGATTAAATAAGGGCAATACCTTCCAAGGATACAGGGATCGATTTCCCACACTATCCCCGCCACAAATCGCCGGATACAAGGGGGGCGGCGGCCGGCGGCGGCGCTGCGCACAGGAGTGAGCTCGGGCTGGGAGAGAAGAGAGGGAGGAGGAAGAAGAAAGAAGGCCGCGCGGGCCCTCTTGACCAGGCGCCGCGCGCGCGCGCGGTGGCGCGGTGGCGCGGCCCCCGCCGCGCCGCCGCATGTGGCGCGGCAGACCGGGCCCACGCCCGGCGCGCGCGCGCGCGGCCGGCCGGCGTGGCGGGGCCGCCGCGCGCGCCGCATGTGGCGCGGCGGCGGCGCTTCCGCGCCACGCGCGGCGCGGCCAAAAGGGTCACCGGGTGCAAAAAAAAAGTTCGCCAGGGGTTATTTATAAAAATATTTAAAAAAAGGTAAATATTGAAAAATTATCCACTCCTCACCGAGCTGGACCCACAAGTCAGACTCCTTATCAAATTTTGGTGTTAACACAAAGTTAACTAGAAGTATGCCCAAAGTTAACTGGTTGACTCTATTTGTAGACAACAATTTTCATGTTTTGATTTCATAACACTTAGGCTAGTCTCATTATATACATCATGGTTTGGAGTGCACTTAGTTAAAATGGAATGTATGCATTCTATAGATCATATATCTCAAGTTTCACAAATTTAGGAGCCCATTTGCTAATTAAAATGAATAACAAAGCACAGCTAAATGAGACTGGGAGAGGGAACCTACCCTGTACGTGGCTACAGTCACGCCACGCGTGACTCCTCCGCCACGTGAGATGCGAATTTTTTCAATGACACCGTGGACATTAGTCGCGCCACCGTGTTTAGCTGTTAAAATATAAAAAAAATCCCGCTCCACCCGTCGCGCCATCCCGCTTGCCGCGCCACACGTGTCGATGCAGCTGGCACGTGCCGCGGCACCGGGCCATCCTCGTACGGGGTTATACCGTCAGCTCACTCGTCCGTCTCGACCGACGGCTGCAGACCTGCAACCGGCGACGATGCTGCGGAGGACGCTGCCTGCACTGCGCTCGGTGAAGGACGGCGTCACGGACGCGGCCCGGCAGGCCGCCGAGGGCGACGCGCACTTCCCGTCGCTGCGGGGCCACCCGGCGGCGCGCGTGAACGCCCGCGAGACCGCCGAGGGCCAGTCCCGGCTGGCCGCCGCGGAGGAGGAACGGCGGCGCGGCGCGCGGCCGGAGGCGACGACGGTGAAGGAGTTCCAGGTGTACCGGTGGAACCCGGACTCGCCGGGACAGCGGCCGTTCCTGCAGTCCTACTACGTGGACCTGGCCACCTGCGGGCCCATGGTGCTTGACGTGCTGCAGAAGATCAAGTCGGAGCACGACTCGACGCTGGCGTTCCGGCGGTCGTGCCGGGAGGGCATCTGCGGGTCGTGCTCGATGTGCATCGACGGCGTCAACACGGTGGCGTGTCTCAAGCCCGTGGACGCGGACGTGTCGCGGCCGAGCATGATCACGCCGCTGCCGCACATGTTCGTGGTCAAGGACCTCGTCGTGGACCTCACGGCCTTCTACCAGCAGTACAAGTCGGTGGAGCCGTGGCTCAAGGCCAAGAGGCCGGCGCCGCCCGGCGGGCGAGAGCACCCGCAGTCGCCGGCGCAGCGGAAGAAGCTGGACGGGCTGTACGAGTGCATCCTGTGCGCGTGCTGCAGCACGGCGTGCCCGTCCTACTGGTGGAACTCGGAGGCGTTCCTGGGCCCCGCCGCGCTGCTGCACGCCTACCGGTGGGTCTCCGACAGCCGCGACGACTACGGCGAGGAGCGGGTGCAGTCGCTGGCGGAAGGATGGGACAAGCTCTACAGGTGCAGGATGATCAAGAGCTGCACCGCCACGTGCCCCAAGAGCCTCGACCCCGCCGCCGCCATCTCCGCCATGAAGGCCCTGCACCAGCTCCGCAAGGCCTGACCAAGTGACCAGAGCCAAGGGATGAAGGGAGCGGCGGCCCTACTACATCATCACTACTTACGCTGCGATGTGAAGAAAACGTATTAGGAAGTGTCGTGTGTGTCTTGATCTGGGAATAAGAATGCTCTGTGGATTTCGTTGCTACAATGTAATAGCAGTTTACTCTGTTCTGTCCCAAACTCCCAAGAGCCCAGAGATGAACAATGCCAATTTTTGGTTTCCTTTCTCTTTGCAAAATCGTGTATTTTTTAAACGCAAAATTTAGTTAGACAAGGAGACATTTGCAGAACATCACACACGAAGCTTACAATTACATGAACGGCAATCCAGAGAGCAATTTTTCCTTTCAAAAAATCCAGAGAGCAATTTACGTAAGGATGTATGAACAATTACTTCTCCATCCGATGCGGCGGATTGGCACCTAGGGCCACCCGGGCCACGTCCCTAGGTGCTGGGCCGATTTCTGCACACCAGCTACTGTAGCTACTTAAGACTCAGTGTCAGATGACCCATTATTTCCTTTGGCTGGCCCTAGGCGCTGGGCCGATTTCTGTCCGCCCCTCACCCCACTTCTTCGGCATATTGTGCAATGGAACCGAGCGTGGAATCCTGACACGAGAGCTGCATCGTACATACTAAAGCTCAAGCCCTCAACAGATCTTGAAGCTCCTGATGGACACCGCTAGCAGCCGGCGGCCGCCTTCCTTCTTCTGCGCGTCGCGGCCGCACTGCCCCGCCGGCGGCCCTCCTCGCGGCCGCCGCTCCCGCCGCCGCACGGGCGCTCCCGGGCGGTCGTGGGTCCGCCGGGAACCGATGCTTCGGGCACACCTTGAGGCGGCATCCCTTGCACCGGGTAGTGTTGCGAACGTGAGCGCCTCCTTGCACCGCCGCGCGGGGCACCGAGGCTTGCGCTTCCTCGCCGGGTCGCGGCGGCGCGACCGCACGTGCGCCTCCGGGATGGCTTTCTCGTCCCGCGCCCCCGCGCCGTCCGCTCGATGGAGTCGCCGCGGTCCGGCAGACGACGACGGTGCGGCCCTCGTCGGCGGCCTTGGCGCACCCGTGGTCTAGGTACGTCCGGTGCGCCGCGCGAAGAAGCCGCCGCAGCCGTCGCACTGGAACGGCAGGAAGTCGAGCTGGTTGCACTCGGGGTCGTCGCACTGCGCGCCGAGGTCCGGGAAAAGCTCCGTGCCCCGCCGAGCCATCGCCGTCCGCCTCTTTTCTCTCCCTTGCGCTCGGGATCTTAACAAGCGGTGGCTGCCGAGCCATCTGTGGTCGGGGTCGGGCCGGTGATTTATAGAACCAGTATGCGATCGGACTCGGACCTCTTTGTTCCGAGTAGGAAACGGGCATAGCAGCAGCGGGTGAGACTAGGGATGGCAACGGTTACCATACCCATCAGGTAATACCTCTCTATTCCCACACCTGCGATAGGTTAACCACCACCCATATCCATCACCCACCTCAGGTCTGAAATTCCCCCACACCCACCACCCATCGGGTAGCGGGTACCTAGCGGGTGACCCATACCTGCTTCAATATAATGGTATACATGTAATTAATTATGTAAGTAACATTAAATTACCATTTTATCAATAATTTTAGTCATACGATAACAATATAAGGTAACAATACTAGTTTTTACTATATAACTAGAAATTGTGGCTGCGGCGTTGCCGCACCAATTTGGGTTGGACTAGTGTTTCTTGCTCAACATATTGAACTTGGATTATACTATATAAAGTATACATTTAGAAGTTAATAATAGATGGTCTCTTCCGATGGGAAACAAGGTCATAATCTTTATCATGTTGGTCGACACTAAAGGAAATGGGTCAGGCATACATAATAAACCCACCTATTTTAAGCAAAATAATATGATGTGCTTCTAATCTAACATAATTCGGAAGAAAATTAGAGTGATGGAGGAAGTAAATGGCTCTTTCTTCTACTTTCATGTAGCAAATTGTCAAAACAGAAAATTCTGTGGATCTATCAAAACTCAGAACATACAGTTACAGATTGTGGTAGAGTTACAAAGAAGGCCTTGGTAATTCTCAATATGAAGGATAATTAATCTTGGAATGGTTAAACTTTATTTATGTGTTGCCCACCTGGGTTAGCTTCATCGCTTTCAGAGTTTTTCTATTTGTGGATGTCTCAGTTGGATTTGCTTCTTTCCATCCTCAGTATGACAGAAATGAGAGACGTTATGGCATTAAGAGATGATTGTGAGAATTTATATATATAAGGAGTACATAACTCGAGCAGGTAAATAAAAGTGTGATATTGCTGCTGCAGTCAGCACTTCCATGATTATTTGCAGATTTCTGTATGTTCTTTTAAATAGAATATATTAATAAATTTTTGAAATGTAACTCTCCTTCTACCTCTGCAAAATTCACATTTGTAGTTTCACTCATTAGCTGTTGCATAAGATACAACAATTTAAATGTGATCATGTACCGACTTAATGTGGATTTACATAAAGTACATTCAATTTACAAGAAGTTTTATGGTAGAAGTATTATTATATACAAAGCTTATTGTCGAACCTAGGAATTTGTTGTATATATGAATTCTGGACAATGTCAATAACTCCATATGTTGCTTATGGAACATCATCTAAATCCATGGAAATTTGATTTTGTTGCTTGTGAATGTGTACGGAGATATCATACCTGATTGCTACTTGTTAGTTGTTAGTAGTGTTGCCATGAAGCTGCTAACAGTACATTTGCAGAAAAAGAGCTTTTAGTTGTTGGATTCTCTTCTGGAAATCCATACCTTGTACTTTCTCATCAGTACCTGCAGCCTCAAACTTACTACTCATAGCTAATTTTAACATATATGCATCAACTGAACATGTTTTTCGACACGGACCAAAGAAATTCATAAGGACAACTTCTTGTAGTTAATCTGTGTGGGCAACTCTTATATAAAGGTAGTGAAATGCAATCTGAAGTTGAGACTGAACATTACCATGAGTCCACGGCACAATGTTGTCCCCATTCACGGCAAAGCTGCTCTACTACTTGTTCTCAGTAGCCTTCTTCCAACACTACCTTTGGCGCAGAAAGACATAGACAATCTGCTCATCGTTCCATCAGTTCCTGTAAAGAGTAGTCACGACTCATCAGTTTTATGTTTTTTGATGTAAAAATTGTTCTCATCAAGTCTTCAGAGAAGCCTAAGAGAATCTATTGCCTTAGTCGTAGAGTGTAAAACAAACAATGTACAGAGAGTTAGTTAAATTTTGATCAGATCTTATGATTGTAATATCTGAAAATACAGTTTGTAACTCAAATAAGTAGCTTTTTTTAGCATTGGAGCAACACATGTTGTTATATTCAAATAAAAAAATATTGATTCGTGGAGGTGTTAATATGTTTGGTAACAGCTGAAGCTTGAGAAAGAACACGCAATATCTCTCCAGATGTTTAGTTTCAGATTGAAGACAATAATTAAATGCTATACTTGCATTTTTTCAGTTTTTTACAACAGTTTTTTAAATTTGAAAAAAATGTATGTCTAAGGAGAAATAAAAACATTGTTGAAAAAATTTCTCTAGACATACAGAATCATGAGTACTGTGTGTCCTTATATTTGTCAATAGGAGTTTTATTCAAAAACTAATGGACCCAACTTTCAAACAACGGGATTCATCTGTTGATGTCATGCGTAATCTATTCACCACCTTGCCTTGCAACAAAGTATAGTTAGCTCCATTCACTGCCCTTCTAACTGGGCAAAGGGTCGCTCTGATCAAAAGCATGTCAGTGCTGATATCTTGTTGACTTGATAAACCTATAAATAAAAATAATCTTGTGTGTTACAATGCCTTTATACGAAATCTGAAATAATTTTGAACAAAATAGTTATACATACATTGTAAATGCGTGTGTAAATTAGAAAGCTCATCCTGTAACGTACTCCGTAGCATGCAATGCACACCATGATGGCTGATGGAGTTGTTCTCTTCAATTAGGGGCGATAGTGTTTGATGGAGCTTGAAGCCTTGGAGCATAAAAACGGGTAGCTTCCGTTCTGCTGCATCCGCAAGATGTCGTCCTGACTTCTGACAACAAACATCGAAGATTTGTGCGGACGAAGATAGCACTGCCATGAAGAGTTGGAGACAATGAACACCGAGGACATGATGGTGACACCCTTGATAGGGGCGGGTCTGCAAGCAGCAGTGGGGAATTCAACGCTACAACCAAGCTGCTGCCAGTGGGGATGAGGTGTCCCACCTAGCGCATCTCGGGCGATGGAGGTGAGCGACGGCTTGAGGACTCAGACGCAATATCGAGGGAGATGCGCGCCGCTGACCGGAGGTTGGGGAGGTCGAGGAGTCAAGGCGTGCTCAGCGGTGAGGAAAGTGTGCGCTGCGGCGCTGTCGTGGGCGGCGCGGATTGAGATGGGAAGAAACTGGACTGCGGTTGGTTGGGGGCGGCGAAGCGGCCAGCCAGTGCCGGATAGGCGCTCCGCGGGCGTCAGCCAGTGTGGCCAACAGTGCGGGTCGGGCTGGAGGAGGAGGGAGGCGGGGCAGGTAGAGCGGCGGCGCGGCGGGGGAGAGACGAGGCCACGGTCGGATTCCTGACGATTCGCACGCACACTCTAGGGTGACGACTTAGGGGGTGTTTGGTAGCCTGTATAAGACATATCTAGACTTGTGTAATGCAACTTGCTGGTGATTGGTGGGCTGCATAGGGAGTTAGCCAGGCTAAGCTTATGCAAAAAGAGAGGCTCAGCCTGCATAGTGGGAAACATAACCCACGACCGTTTCCGGTTATGCAGGGTTGCATAGGGTGACGAGATTCCCCTCACCGACTTAGCACGCGGCGGAGCTCGCCTGTGCGACCGGCGGTGGCCTTGCTCGGGCGGTGGAGCTCGCCCGCGCGGCCGGCCGGGGACCCACGCGGCGGAGCTTGCCCGCACGGCCGGTCGGGGACCCGCGCGGCGGAGCTCGCTTGGATGACGGTCACGGTCCCGCGCGGCGAAGCTCGCCTACCCGGTGGCGGCGCGCACCCCACGGCGAGCTCGCCCGCCCGGCCACCGCGGCCTCGCGCGGTGGAGCTTGCTCCGCCCGGCCGGCGGCGGCCTCCCCCCCCACGGCGGAGGTCGCCTAGATGCCGACCGCGACCCCGATCGTCCGCGGTTGGGGCGAGCTCTCTGGGTGGCGCGGCAGATGCTCGAGGGCGAGCTCCCTGACTGCCCCCTGACGGCGTGGCCAGGCCTCGAGTCCGGCGGCGGCGAACTAGAGGTGAGATTAAGGTTGGAAGGGGAGAGAAGAGGAGGAGGATGGTGGTAACCTCACCTTTAAAGAACACAGGGTCATCCTACCACAGTGTAGCCACCCTACCAAACACGAGCTAATTGCATTGTATTACACAGGCTTCGGCTAGTCTGACTCTAGATTCTAGTCAGGCTAAAGTTAGCCAGGCTGCCAAATACCCCCTTAATGGGTTGAGACTTGAGATCCGATTAGAACCGCAATCGGATGGTGAACATCATGAAGTGGGCGGATCCAATGGCTCGTGAGATAACGGGTGACGTGGACCCGCTACCCGCGCGGGGAATGGTCCCAGCTTCCATTTATTAAATATACGCAAATGAAGTCTCATCTCTTAAACTATATGCTATATAATAGAAATAGTTCGCAATATTATATGTAAATGAACCCCTAATGGGTGGCGGGTACGGGAATGCAAGATTGTACCCACACCCACCACACCCAATGGGGAAAGAATTACCCACTAAGGGTGTGTTTGGTGTGGCTCCTTCGGCAGCTCCACCAGCAGCCGGAGTCGAAGCCGCACCAAAGAGCCCCTGCGCATCCTGCTCCTGCTGACGTGTCTAGGAGAGACAGAGCTGTTTTTGCATCAAATCAGCGGAGTCGGAGGAGTTGAAAAACACAGCTCCTCCGGCTCCAACTCCGGCTCCGTCATCACATGGAGCGCAGCCAAAACGTCATCACATGGAGCGGGGCCAAACGAACCCTAAGTCACCCGTCGGGGGAGAAAACCCCATACCCATCAAATGGGTCTAATTACTAACCTGGCTGGGCCACCAACCCATTGTCAGCCCAAAATCAAACAGAATATCCCTTTCTTGGGCCACAAGATGATGAAACTCCTCTCTTGGACCAGAAGTCGCTGACATTCCCCAAGTCTTCCCCGTTCAAAGAATTTCCATTCCATTCGGGCGCAATTTTTTTCCTCTTCCCCAAAACCAACCTCCTCTCCCCCTTCCCCTGCGCCCTCTGGTTCTACTCTTCTCCACCGACCGCCTCGTTCCGGTGCCTCACGCCATGCTGACCCCGCACGTCCTCAAGCTCTCGCTGCTCCGCCGCCTCCGCGTGGCCGCCGAGCTGCCTCCGCCGTGGCGGCCACGGTACGCCTCTATCTATTCCCTCGTATTTATCGCGGCCGTGGTGTTTGTTGCGCGGCTGTGCCTGCGCGCGCCAAGTGTTTGCACTAATGCCGCGGCGGGTGCTGCTGCCCCGCGGTGGCATCCTAGGTTGCTGGAGGTTTTAGTCTGAGCAATCGGATTTGTAGCTTGTGTGGGCTGGAGTGGTGGTTTGAGTCTTTGAGATTCATCTTTGTTTGAGAGTTTCCCTGGACGGGAGCCGAGGATTCCGGGAGTGACGTCGTTGCGTTTCATGGCTGTAAATGGAGGCAACTAGTAGCTCGACATAGATGCTAAAAAAACCATTGGTGCTAGTACTTATAGTGATAGTGTTTATGTATTTACCCTGTGCACTTTATTGGCAGATCACTACTCGCAATATTATGCTGAATGTGCTGCAATGCAAATGCTATTAAGTGATGGATTCACCTGGTTACTAGTACTTTATAGCAGGATCTTATTGTGATGGTATTATAGGCCCTAAATTTGGTTCAAACTGAGCTGTTCAGGTTCTGATGATTTTTAGTGTCCATGTGTATCATTTTTCATGCCTCCAATTACCATCAGTGGCTCTATCATGGACTATAAAGTCATATTATGTATTCAAATAACACATTTAACTTGTAGTTTAATCTGACAAATTATAGTTGTCTTACTGCCACTTTTGTATTGCTACTATTCTTGACCTTGGATTTAGTGTCGCAATTGATGTTCCAACAACAACAACAACAACTTAGCCTTTTGTCCCAAGCAAGTCGGGGTAGGCTAGATATGAAACCCAAAGGTACCACCAACATAAAGACACGTAGAAGAAGTCATGGCTCAGGAACGTTGATGGCTAGTCTCCAAGCGCCCCTATCCAAAGCTAAGTCCTTGGAGATATTCCACTCCCTAAGGTCTCTCTTGACTGACTCATCCCAGGTCAGTTTAGGTCGACCTCTAACTTTCTTCACATTGTCGTCCCGCTCTAGGACCCCACTACGCACCGGAGCCTCAGGAGACCTTCGCAATTGATGTTCCAATGCATCAAATTAATGCTTGAATGTATTACGTGTGATCTGGATTCTGGAGTATGTGGTTACGATTGCAAGGATGTGTGAGTAGATAGCTTGCTTTTTTTGTTGAGTTATCTAATTTTTTCTGATATTTCTGTGAATCTGCTTCTGCAGGGTGCTCCCTGCACGGGGTTACCAGTCAAGAGGTTACTCTAATGGTGGAAGCTCTAATAAGCCAATGAGACAGTTCTCTGAACAGAATGAGTCAAGTCCCCGGCCATTGATATACTACATTGCCGTATGTTGTTTCTATGGGTTCCATCATCTTCTTATTTTTCCTTATTGTATTTAACTATGAAATTATCCACAGTTCCACACTTTTGTTTATGTCAAATCATTTTCATCTTATTTTTGAAAAACATGTCTTTGGACATGTGCACTGCATTTAAGCCTGAATGAACCTTTATAAGCATTATGTATCATGGTTTCTGGTGTGTACCCCATGGCTGTTTTATTCTCTTCTACTTAAATGAAATGGCAGCGCTCTGGATCCACACTTTTTTAATTGAACTTCATCAGGATTTCTGTGTCAGAATCGTTGTCATGTAAATATTGGTTTTGCAGCCATCGGCTCTGCTATGCTTTGCTGGATTAGCTGCTTTTGTTCATTACAATGATGAGAAGCGTGCGGTTCCCTTAGGTACTATGCACTCAGAATCTTCCAGCACTGCAGTTCTATGTGATATTTTGATGTTATACATTTCGATTGTATTTAATGTTTAATAGACATGATTGATGATATATTGATATGAAAATAGTTCTGTCAGATGAAATTCTCTGTTCTATTCTTATAGTGTCATATATGTATACTCTGACATCATATGGAACTTCTTGATGATGATTTAGTGTGCTCTTAGCAGTTACTAGGTTATGGACACTGTTAGCTTCAGTCTACAAAATGTCGTGGATTTTACTATTGCTATCGCTGGGACAATCTTTCTTGTGGAAAAATAATAGAAATTGCATGACATCAATTTTTAGTTTATCTATTTTTGTGCATAGTAACTTAGCTCAGACTTGTGGTTTACATAAACTCTTTAGTAGTGTATAAATGTTATCACTATATCCATTTTGCCTTTTACATCGTGGTATCTCAGTTAAAGGGGGAGGACAGACCAGTGTTCCCAAAAGGTGTACTACCAATAGACCTGCAATTGGAGGACCATTTAAGCTATATGATACTGAAAACAATGTGGTGACTGAATCGAAGCTTCGAGGAAACTGGACTCTGATGTACTTTGGCTATACATCATGTCCGGATGTGGGGCCAGCAGACGTCCAGAAGATAGCTGATGTTATCAAGCTGTTAGGTGTGTTTCTATATGCCACATTCTTTTTACTCATTTTGCAATAAGCAGGCTATCAAGTAAACTCACTGAAAGAATTTATGTCATTATGTGCATGATTCGTTTATCGTATTTATGTTGAAAGTAGAAAGTTACTTTACCAAAAGTTGGCTATGTCCTCAGTTTATTGAGTTTCTCTATGAACTATCTCAGCTATTAACAGTTATCAATGATCTTTTGCTGAAAATAACTCCTACTTGTGTGAATACTATGCTTACCCAGTCTTGTCTTCTGTTAGTTATGGCTTTCTTTTTTACCACCTCTATGCCTCTGGTTTAGAAAATTTGTGGTAGCCTATATTTTCTTGCAATGAATTAAATTTTCTTGGATCAGCTATGGACAATATTTGATTTGTGATCATAATTTGTGCTTCTTTTTTGTTTACTAGAGTCCAAGTATGGTATCAAGATTACACCTCTCTTTATCACAATTGATCCTCAACGTGATTCACCTTCTCAGCTTAAGGCATACCTTAGTGGTAAGTTGCCCTGTGGGATTAGGATTCAAACATTCAAATTTTGAGTTTGTCTCCAAGTGATCAGTTGTCTCATTTTAAATGCAGAGTTCGACCCGAGAATAGTAGGACTAACGGGCCCCGTCAGTGCAGTAAGACAGGTTGCACAGGAATACCGTGTTTTCTTTAAAAGGGTGGAGGAAGTTGGTCAGGACTATCTTGTAGAAAGCTCCCATAAGATGTAAGTGCACACATAGATGATTTGTGCACAACTGCACACTGTCGTGCTGATAATTGTTTCCAGAAATTGACCATCTGAAGTTACAGGTACTTGCTAGATCCATGCTTGGAGACAGTAAGATGCTTTGGAGTTGAGTACCAGGCATCAGATCTTGCTGAGGCGATAACAACGGAGGTCAAGAAAGCATCTGCTTCATCAACAAATTAATCTAGCGGTATTACCACTTGACATTCATTTGTTTTGTTGATTGCACTTGTGCAACAAATGCAAAGATAAGCTGTTTATACATTTGGGAACCTTTTCCATCAAGTAAACAATTAGCTGAATTGTTAATGCCTGATAGTAGCTTTTTCAAGGTATACTTTTAAGTGCCTTTTGAGGTGAAAATATGCCTTTATCTGATAGTGAATTAGTAGTATGAAGTCCATGGCCTAATATAAACATCAGATCAAGAACTAAAAAGTTTCAATCTGTGGTTATTCTATATGCAGCGTTATTGTTGCCTTTTTTCTTCCTAGCTTCTGAACTGTTCATTTTCATCTCGCGGACTGGCACACTCTGAAGAGTTCCTTCCGTTTATTTTTTGACCAGATCACCCATCCTGTAAAAACTCTGTTTTTGTTGTTGCATTCCTTTGATGAAGCATTTAGTCTTGATCACACTTCCTGTGGATCTCCAGTCTATTTCTCGGTTCTGTAGCAATTTGAACATGCCACAAGTATCAGAAATTATTGTCTGTGTTAGTCAGGCTCATAGTAATTTACAGTTATGACAAGCTAACAAAACTTTGCTACAATGAATTTTGCAGGGCCCAACATGACAGTGTCAGCAGGCCCTCTAATCTTTGCTTCAAAGCACCTCCTTGCCCTTGTATAGTCCTCACAAAAGGGTTCACAGTGGACCTTCCATCCAGCTCCGCGTTGAACCACAACCGATTCGCACTCCCCATTTCTCCCGCTTTGCTGTCTAAGATCTGAGCTCAAGTGTACAGAATGGCACCCTTCATGCGAAGTCACTTCACCAAATTACAAATCACTTGCAATTACAATTTTGTGACTTGTGGATCCGTGGATGATCTTACAATACATAACAGCATTACTCATCTGCCCTGGATGTGCGCCAAATGACCAGCTACTAGCAGATTCTGTAGCCCAGGTTCATGAACCGGCTTCTCTGTTCCCCTCTCTGGTTGCTGAATCAGGTAAACGATGCGAGGCTTTACAGCGCTGTGTCCATGTTATGTCATGTGTAGCGTTAGCCTAGATCTACCTCATCTGAGAGCAACTGTGTATTGTAACCCCGCGCTTTTGGTTCGTGCCCGGATTTAGCTTTTTCCACGGGACGGGACGGGACGGGACGGGAGGGAATGCCACCTCGCTTTTCCTCCCTTTGCCCTTTTGCAGGTACTCGATCCGTGCACCGTGTCTGCCCCCGGCAAGACAGCGCCCACCTGCCGCCATTATGCCTGCTCAAGCCCGAGGGGAGTCGCCGCCCTCATTTCATATCCCCTTTTGGTTTAGACACTCCCCGGTGTGTTCGATCGTGCTAGTGCTCTAGGTGTTGACATGCGTGAGAGCCTCCTTCCTTTTGGTTTAGACACGGGAGCCGTGGAGCGAGTAGAATTAACCTTTGTTGCATTGTAGTAGTTGGATGTCTAGCACTTTTTAGTCCTCTGTGCTCGTGCGTTGGGTGCAAGCTGAGCGTGATCTGGTAGTTGCTAGTGGAGATGTTCCGCTTCTTAATTATCGTCTGATGGCCTGCTGATTGCGAAGCTGGTGGCCGCCCGTTGCACGTTGGGGGTTTAAACTATGGTTTGCATCGCCCTTGGAGCCCGTGCGGGCGAGCAGTGATTGATTCTTCGCCAGCGCACAGGCCGGCTCTGCAGCATAAAACAATTCTAGGAGTAGTATTCTTCTTGGCAGAGCCTTTTACTACTCAGGGCATGCTGCCCCCTGTTTGCGTTTGCCTGGAGACGGCAGGCGGTCCGGCCCGCATCGATGATGCCACGCTGAGGACGTAGCGTCGGATTGCTGCCAAATGGAGAGGGCAGGACACCCGCTTATCGGCTTACGTATCGCGGCGTACGTTTCTAAATTCGAGCATATCGAAAAAAATATTGACAGCGTCGGAGTATAGTTGCCATTGACACGGTTGAGACTTTGTTTTGTAGCAAGAATTTAGCGTGGTTTCGGAGGATCTCGGCAAGAAATGCACGTGATTCTTCTTCTTTTTTCGCGAGGAAATGCACGCACGGGATTCACTTGAATTTCTTCACATCGAATTTATGTGCAGACCATCCTAAGATTACGTCAACATTTACGCAGCACGAGTTTGTGCATGTTCCAACACGTTCACATCACAGGTGAGCCCGGTGATGCGACCTATCTATACAGCGGACGAGCTCGCGCATCCTTGCCGGCCGGCGTCGAGGCGGCGGCGCGTCGTTCCGGCGCTTCGGCGGTCACCTCTTGCAGCTCCGGCTCCTCGCGAGCGCGTCCACGCCGCCGACAACCCACGTCTCCTTGGCGATGTCCAGCGATAATTTCAGGAAGCCGGGCGCCGAGCTCATGAACACCAGCTCCGCCCTGTCCTCCTCTGTTTCGCCACCGTCTCCCGGCACGGCGTCCGCGGTCGCCTTCTCTTGCTCGACGTCGCCGGGCAACAACAGGCCGCCGGTCTCTCTTCTCGACAAGGACAGCCCCTTCGCCGGCGCGGAGCGGCACCGCATGAGCAGCAGGGCGTTGGGCGGCGGCGCCGAGGGCGCGTTCGTGCCCTCGTCCGTCTGCCCCTCGTCGTCGACTTCCTGGTCGCTGCCTTCGTCGTCCCCGGCGCAGTCTTCCTCCAGGGGCTCCTGGCCGTCTTCCAGCACCATGAGCCACTTGGAGAACACGCTGGGAGTGCCGCGGCGCTCGCCTCCGTGTTCCTCCGCGTCGCCGTCGTCTTGCTCGGAGTCGGTGTTGGAGCCCACCGCGGCGCCGTGGAGGGACCCGAAGCAGCGCACCCTGTGCCGCAGGCTCCGGAGCGCGCCGCCGAGGAAGGGCAGCGCGTCCCGCCTCATGCCGAGGGTCTCCAGCCACCCCGCCTTCTTCCTCCGCCCGTGCAGCCGCTCGATCTCCTCCGCCACAGTGATCCAGCTCCTGGAGCCGCCGGCGTCGTCCTTCCCGTTGCGCTTCGTCGCTGCCGCCGACCCGCCCGGCTTCGCCTTCTTGGGCCGGCCGACTTTGATCTGCCCGGCGCACGTGACTTTGGGCGACCGCGGCTCCTCCTCGTCCTCCTCCGCCCTCTGCCTCGCCTTGGACCCCCGGAACATCGGGCTGCTCCCGCGCGCCTTCCCGGCACTGGCTGCAGCGCCCGCTCCGCCGCCGGGCAGCTGGAGCTGGCGCCGGCGCGCGGCGGCCGCCTTGTCCATGGTGGTCCGTGACGGGCTGCAGATGGGCTTGGGCATCAGCGCCAGGTGCTGACGCGCCGGGAAGCAGACCAGCAGGTCCGTCGCCGCCGTGCCTCCCTTCCCACCACCACCTCCTCCTCCAACCGCCACCGCCTTCTTCATGGCATCGACCGACGATCGGTTCCGCGGGCGGCCGGCGGCCGGTGACGGCACGGACACGACGAGCGATGTGAGAGAGCGAGCGTAGGGGAGTAGCGGCGGTGGATTCAGGGAAAGCGAGGGAGGGTGCGGGGGAGGAGCTTTAAAAGAGAGCTCGCGGACGGGCAGCTTCGTTCGCGGTCGCTCGGCTGCTCCTACTGCAGGCGGCCACTCTGTCAGGTCAGTGACGCTCCAGTCAGTCCTGCCACTTTTGTTTTGGCATCGACGCATCGTTTTCGATTGCCGCTTTCTCTGTTTGATGTGACGTGCCTTCAGTTCTCTCTGCCTGCAGCAATTCTAGGACGGCCTGCATTTGCACGAGAGAGCGACAGGCTATAAGCAGAGGATATACGGAGACAGTGAAACATCCATCAAACCCGCAGTTTTTGTCTCTCTTGCTGTCCTGCGTGGTTTCATGGCGGTCCAGGATCGGACCATTTGAATTCCATTAAGAACCTGAAGAATCTTTCAATTCATGGAGTACTTGTGAATTTGCGGTCCAAAAATTTTGTGGTGGCCCACTTAAAAAGAGCTAAAACCGCTGTCAAAGTGGAGTCAAAGATAGCAAAGAATGTCCCTTCGGTTTTGTAGTAATCCAGATCATCTTATGTTATATCAATCTCTTTTATGAATTTTTTATGGCTAACAAGTTTTATCAGATTCATTATGAATATTTTCATAGCATACTACATATCAGCGTTATAACTATTAATACACTTCATTGTAAATTTTCTCAAACTTAAAAACAATTTGACTTATGACAAATCTAAAATGACACTCCGTGAGGGATGAGTGGTGTAACATAAATGCCATCATGTAGAACAAGGAGGACTAGAGGTGACGAGGTGTTGTACCTTTTAGAGTGCGCAAGACACCTGCCGTTCTTCATCTTTTAATTTGCATGGCGCCTTTTTGAAACATAAGTGTGTGCATCTCTGAATTATACAAGTTTTCTAAACAAAGAAATTTAAAATGAACCGAAAGGGGCCGGCCTCCTTTTTATCTTTATGTGTAACCTTCAAGGTTACGTACAACTATGTCTACTTCTCTCCTTTCTTTAGTTTCTTGCTTTCGGTTCACCCTGTTCGTTTGGTCGATGCCCGGTCTTGATTTATTCGAGAGAAAATCTTCTTGTGGTATTGTTCCGAGAGAAAAATCTATTTGGTGGTGGCCGATAAACCAAACGAACAGGGATCATGTTGTACTTGCACCACTACAAGTTGCGGCGTGGTTTAGTTACAGGCATCATCTAATTGACCACCTAATCCACCACTCTATGGTGGCGGTGAAATAAATGTTTCTAGCATAGCCTATAGTTTAATGTTTCTTTACATCATGTCTTTATGTTACAGCATACCCTTACCATAAGGACCTTTTATTACTGCATTATGGTTATTGTGTACTCACTCGGTCCTTAAATATGTGTCGTTTACTATTTAAAAAACAACTTTGACTAATTTTGTATTAAAAATATCAATACTTATGATATATAATTAGTACCATTATTGGAAAGATATCTGAATCTAATTTGTAACAAAATTATTTGGAGACACAAATGTTACAAGTATTTTCTACAAACCAAGTCAAATTTGTGCTACGCACACCAATGACAACACTTATTTAGGGACAGAGGGAGTACAAATTTTCTGAGTGTCATGCATGGCGCGCCTAATAGCCTTTCATCTGCGAATGGGCTTGTAGTCCAATGGTAGGACGGTCCAGTGGGATGCTATCCACTAGGGTTCAAATCCTGGTGCTCGCACCTTTTCTTGGATTTATTCCAGGATTTTTCAGCATTATGCTTTAAGTGGTAAGCGACGTTCCCGTCGACGACGAGGCGCCAGTGGTGACTTCGGGAATCTCCAAATCAGCCGATGCTCAGTCATTCAGAGGTGCTCGGAGGGGTAGGATTTACGTATGTGTGTTCATAAGAGTGAATGTGCGTGCGTGATGTGAGCGTCTGCGTTGTACTGTGTAATTGTAAAAAAATAACCTTCCATCTAATACATTAGCCAGATCATTCTCAATGGGAGTTTTATTCTCCATAAATGAGATGCCACATAGACAAATAAATACCTCTCACTTTATCTTTCCACGCCTCCATGGCTCCATCTACTGTGCTGCTCCACCTATGCTTCTAAGAAGGGGCTCGTTATGTTGTTATTATATCATTTTCTTCAGCTTTGGTGTACAAATATAGACAATATACTTTTATGGAACTACATTTGTAAACAAATATACTCGTACCATTTTCAAAATTCTCAACATACAAACAGTAATGCGGTAACCAATCTAAAGTTGAAGTGATTGACTTATTATCTAAAAGAACACAAAACACCACTTATTTGTACCTAGAGAAAGTAGATTTCAAGTTTTCAACAAACGAAAAACATGCACGACTCTTGAAATCATCACCAAAGTCCCACTCAGAATTGGCTTTATATATTATAATACTCCGAGCTATCACCATGCCTTTGTACGTTTGGCGCATAAAATGATTTGGTAGCCATTTTGTGTCCAGCCTGATATATTGTGGCAGACTCGCAACAGCAGTCAGATTTGCTGATGCAACCACCGGTTTGTTGTTAGTGGTTAGGCAGTTAGCAAACCTTTTTCTTGCCACTACACAATTCTTAAGGTTTGTTGCTATAATGACAATGCAAAGTAGTACAATCATTAATACATGTTGGCACTACTCTCTCTATCCGTTTCAAATTATTATGATTTATATGTTTTATTAGGACATGCTTTCTAAATAACCATTATTCTAGTAATCTATAATTTCTTATACATATTTGATGTTATTGGATTTGTATTTAAAAATACTTCTTGTAGGGATACTTTTAATCACATAATAAATCAAATAGTAATATAGTAATTGTTAGCCAAAGTCTTGGCATAATTAATGAAATGAAATACGCTTGTAATTTTAAGGGAGTGAGTTGTTGGTTTGTCTAGAGATCTCTAACTGATTAACTCGACATGTAATAAACAAAGCGCGCATCTCTATGATACTAGTATTCCCTCCGTTCTGAAAAACCTGACGTTTAGGACAAAGTTTGGGTCAAACATCGGGAATCTAAATCATCAATGACTTTTAAGCTATTGAGTTTGCAGATGTGAAAACTATACGAATAGATTTGTATTGAAAAATACTTTCATAAAAGTATAAATATATCACTCTTTGATGAATAGTTTTATAATGACAAGAGGTCAAAGTTGTGTTTTGAAGACCGTGTCGCTGTCTTAAACGTCAGGTTTTTCAGAACGGAGGGAGTATTGTACAACCACTGCATTATACGAGCCAATGCCCCATAAATTAGCAACAAAATTCCTCTTCAAAGAAGATAAATCAGCAACATAGTTAGTTGAAGAGCCGATAGACTCAGACTGGTTGACCAACAGATCATCTAAGAGCAACTCCAAGAGCCTCTTTAAAAAAGCATTAGTTAAAATCCTGATTTAGCTACTATGTAAAATGAAATAGCTAGCAAAACGTTATTGACATCCAACAACCTCTTTAAACGGAACTCTCTATATGCTCCACCGTCTGTGGGTCCTGCATGTCATACTAATGAAAATCAAGATAACTATTCACTAGCCACTAGCTAAAGATAGCTAGTGGGGCAACAAATTTAGCTAGTCAGGATAGCTAGTTGGGCAGATAGCTAGTCTGTTGGAAGAGTGTTTTTAAGATTTTTCCCAAAATTTAGCTAGCCAAGTCATTTTAGCTGGTCTCTTGGAGTTGCTCTAACGATGCCCTAAAACAAAACCATATAACCAACTCACTAAAATTCAATATTATTATCAATAATTTGAGGCCTATCCTCACAAGACCGTGTAACTGCATATGATCTATATACTCCCTTCGTCCCAAAAAGCTTGTCGTTTTAGTATTCAAAATTTGTCCAAAAAAGCATGTCGTTTTACTTAATTTGGCATGTGTGCATGTGCATGTAGGTATTTAACAATCAATTAGCACCAAATATGACAAATAAATAGGGGCAATCGAGATTATCTTACCTCCTTAATAACCCGTCCTAAACATTCTAGAATGACATTCTTTTTGGGACAGAGGGAATATGCATTTTTCATATAGCTAGGATCTAGAATATAATTTCTTGACCAAAATCCAAGAGCAGGTGTGTCTACTCATAGGTTTCAACTTGATATGTGGAGAAAAGAACTCACTACAAATATAATAAGTAAGATTAAATGTTGAAGTTAATATTTAGATTTGTGAAGCCACGATGGATGTGCTGCAACAAGTAACATATCAAAAAAGAGCTTAAGGTTTTGGATAAACACATTCTGACACATACACGGATGTGGGATGGAAAGAAACCATGTAGCAATTGCAAGCCATGATGGAGTACGGGTTGATGGGATAGTAGTTCCAATTGCTGAAACGCAACCTTTCCAGTGAAGAACTATGCAGAACAACTTATATCAAATTGTCAGCAAGCGTACAAAAAGTTCACGGGGAAACACATCACTTTTAAAGAATGTGCATATCACGTATTTCATTAAGCGGAAGAGAGTGTTTAAACAGTTACAAGATCAAAGTTCACCAAACAAAGGTAAAAATAAAGAAGGAAAAAACTAAGTGACCGACCCCAGGAGGAGGGCGATCCCTCGAAAGCCGGCCGACACCCACCTCCGAGCCTCGACCACGATTAGGTGAGCAAGAGTGACCAACATCAACACAGCACGGTCATGAACCCTGCGGTTGCGCTTGCACCAAATCGACCAGATGACCAGCCAGGACAAGGAATCAAATCCAGGGTTAACAAAACCGCCAGGGAGCGGTTTCCGCGAATCAGCAAAAACCGGACGGTTTACCGGTATCGCGAATTTGTAGGCACGGTTTTTGGGTGGGAACCGGACCGGTTCATGTACCGGGCCGGACCGGTTCCACCGGGAACCGGTCGAACCGGACCGGTTCCCACCGGTTTTGCGAACCCTGATCAAATCCCTTCCTCGAAATACTAGGAATCCTTTTCCTTGCCTGCAACCACCAAGTGGCGAATTGCTCCTCCGCTTGAGGACTGACTGCATGAAGGTCAACACCGTGAAGCAACCAGAACCAGACCTCACGATTATAGGAGCAACCAATAAGGAGGTGGTACAATTGTATAAGTCCTCAACCTCCTGGGCACAGAGCACACAGTCGTCCCTATCCCTCATTCCATGCCGTCGAAGACGGTTAGAGGTCCAACAACGACCGTGGAGGACCAACTAACTAAAGAACTTGCACTTGCCAGGTGCTTGCACCTTCTAAAGCTGCTTCCCACCCAACATCCTGGTTCTGCCATGAAAGAGGGCGACATAGGCTGAGGCGACCGAGAAACTACCATTTAGCGGTCAACTCCAAACGAATCTGTCTAGCAACTGAGATAGAGGCCAGTTGTGGACCAAATCCCAGATCCTGAGGTACTGCACTAGTATTTGCACCATGAGGGTGTGCCTGATGTCACGAATCCAACGATCTTGCGTGAGTCCCTCAACGATTGTTTATTCCTAACTCTTACCGGGACCGCCGCCCAAAGATTAGGGGCAAGCATTTAGACAGAGGCTCTATTGATCCAACGATCTGACCAGAAGAGGGCACTATTGCCGTCTCCAACTACGGCCATAACCGAAGCCTCGAAGAATGCCTTCTATAGTGAGGAGGCTGACAGACGAAAGGTTCTCCAAGTCCGTGTGCGCCAACCAAAGCCAGCGAAGATGAAGTGCAAACCCGACCCATAAGGTGAAGGTTTTGAATCCCTAGCTCGCCCCCAAAGTTAGTGGGGCACGTGACCCTAGTCCAAGCCAATGAGAATTTGTCCAGATGCGGCCTCCGTACCACACCAGAGGAAGCCTCGAATAAGGGTTTTGATACTGTGAATCACCCAATGAGATATGGCAATGGCCATTGAAATGTGGGCCGGAATAAAACACAACGTAGACCTAACCAAGGTTAGTCACCCGCTTTTGTTCAACAAACGACCCTTCCACGTAGGAATGCACCCATCGACCTTATAGACCAAGGTTGGAGTGCCACTAGTCTTGGGATAGAGAGCGGAACTCCCAGGTAGGTGCAAGGGAATTCCGTCGTGTGGCAAGGTAATAAGAAAGTGACAAGCTCGACCTCAGATTTTGAGCAATTAATTGGAAGATCTGGCTCTTAGAGTAGTTCGTGGAGAGCCCGGTGGCATGCTCAAAGAGGCCCATTATCTCCCTGGCGACCAAAATATCCCTGTCGACCGGCGCAAGGAAGAGATCCACATCATTGGCAAAAAGCGATGTCCGATGCGGGATGTTACGACCCAACGCCTGGACCTGGAGACATTCCATGACTAGAACAAACAACATAGGGGAGAGGGGATCTCCCTGCCACAAGCCTCGACCGTGACAAATCTCACGACCCCATACTCCATTTGGAAAAGTTAGCACTCACCACTAACTCCACCTCCAAAAATGAGATAAAGAACAGTTACTGGGAGTCCATTTGGAAATTGGAACACAAGAATTCAGAGGACATCCATTTCAGAAATTTAGGAGTTCGAAAGCAAAATGCTAATACAAGAGTCTCCATAAGTTGGAGATGACAGCTGTCTACCTCACGTAGTTTACATTCATGGTGTTGTGGGGTAGCGAAGCTACCTTTCACAAACAATGAAGGGAAACTAAAAGCTCAAGAATCAAAACCAGAACTCAGACACAAACAAGAGAAACCAAAAGCTCTTTCTCAACAGTGAATTTCTCAAAAGGCGATCCCCTTTACAAGTGCCGGTCCATCTCCTTTTATACGGAGGCGAGCAGAATTTTTACATACTGAGATTACCCTCGGTGAAACGAATCAAAACCGAATGTGCTAGGCTAATTTTGGGAGGTCTCCAATTAGGTCTTCACGTAATCGGCGCTCCGTGACGTCACGCCGCAAATCGTGGTGCTTTTCTCGTTGTTAACACGTGCATCTGTCGGGAGAAGACCTTCGATCTTTTTGGAGCCCCTCCTTTCGCCCAGCACATCCTTTTAACTGAAACACATGCCAAAGCAAAACTAAACTGCATTAGGTGTTAGAAACGATGAAACCCCCCAGGCGAAACCCAGGCTATAACTGGCTGAGTGGGTAAGATTCGTCCCCGGGGTTTCGTCGTAGGGAAAACCAATCCGCCAGACCAAGAACTTTAACACTTTTAAGTCGCTAGGTTTACTTGGCCGCCCTACTGGTGACGAAAGGTACAGGTCGAAAGGTAGAATCCGCAACAAGGAAAAGGACTCGAGAGCTCGTGAGGTTTCGCTGCTAAGCCTCTCGGATCGAGCTTGACTAACTGAAGTGACCTCACATTTTGGCATACGAAAGGCTCGATTCCGAATCCCCCCAACAGAAGCCCCTCGGTGGCGAGGTGCTTGCTTTGATGCAAACCTGAGCCAGCGAAACCCGGGGATCGAGAATCGAGGCAAAAGAAAACGTCACCCCTGGCGCCAGTTCCCGAGACTTCCACTTGAATTACCAAAACGCCCTCAGTTTCTTACCGTTGGATTCAAAAATTTCGACCATTGCGTTTTACTGCCTATAAATAGAGGGGGTCGACGCCGCTGCAAACCTACTGTCACTTTCATTCCATCCTCTCTCGTTTAGATTTTGCGATTGGTTCCTTAGCTGTCGCTCCCTACGAATCGTTTCTACAGAAATTTTGGTCACCTTCGAAGGTTAGTTTTTATCCAGCACAAAATATATCTAGTCGGTTTTATCTCTCGCGACCATGCGCTTTAAGGCTAAGTTTTCCTAGACACATGGCTCGTGTCAGGCATACTGCTAAGGCTATGGAAGACGAAGGGTCGCCATCGAATCGCGAAGTTCAAGCCGCTTCGCCTGAAGCTGCGGAGGCTGTCGCTGCATCTTCCTCCTCATCATCCAGCTTGGAGTCTGGTAAGATTTTTGGCTTGGATTGTTCTGCTAGCTCTCACAAGAGCGGTAGTTTTTCATCCACCTCTAGTAGCTATGAAAGTAATGATTCCGGTAGCGGAGGGTATGTCGAAATAATGTTGAGCGACACAGATGCAAAGAAACATGCCGCCGACGTGGAGGAGGGCGAAATTGGAGAGGAGAGCGACACAGATGATGCAGCGGAATCTGAGGAGAGTTTAACAGGGGTTAAAGCTGACCTTCAGGATTTAGTTAAGCAAAAAACTTGCTATATGGGTTGGTCACTGATGACCCAAGCTGAACTGGACACACTGCAATTGGAAGGTTGTTTTGAACCTGGGTTTTGTCGTCTGCCTGGGAAGGAAACCACACCAAAACCTCGAAAAAATGAAAAGTGTCGTGTTTCGGGACTTTTTCACGGCGGGGCTTCGGCTGCCAGTGTCCAAGAGATTTGCCGAGATATTGGCTGCTTACAATGTGCAGATTCACCAGTTGACCCCCAATTCTATTCCTTAAATTACTAAATTCTTGTGGTCTTGTTGCACCTTCGCTGGGGACAACGATGTGGACACCTTTGTTCGCCACTTTGAGATTCATTGGGTGAAGAGGGCGATTAAAGTCGAAGATGAGGAGAAAGAGGCTCAATATGGATGTTGTACTTTTCAGACGCGACGCATCCGGAAAGATCAAGCCCCAGTGGAGCTAGCCCCAGCATACAAGAATAAATGGGCCAACCAATAGACATCATATTGGTTGTATGCTCTCATTCCGGTGATTGGCAGAGATGTGAAGCGGGAAGAAGTAATCACTTATGATTTGGCAAGCCGCATGATTGATTTAGAAGTTGATCTGTCACCTGAAGTGACGAAGGCTAGCTGCACATCCGCTAGCACCAGTGCTTACTTTCAGGCCACTCATGTGATCACTACTCGAGATGCTCTGGAAGAATTTGTGGCTGCTGATATCTGGCCTTGCCAGCCTCGATGGGGCTCTTGGGCATTCAAGACTCAGATGTTGCCTGGGTTGGATCATCAGGTGCGAAGCCCAGTGTTCAATGTGAAGTGTCCTGATGGGCAAACGGACGAGGAGATCGTTGCTGATGTTGAAAGAAAGGTTGTACAGATGATTGGGAAGTATACTCATAAAGAATGGGATTGCACCCAAAAGATCTTGAAGCACACGGGCCGCGTCAATAAGTCTTCGACGAGATGAAAATCTAGTACCAACCGCGGCCGAAGCCTACGACGGCGGGAAAGAAGATGCAGCCTCCGGGCAACATTGGATCTGAAACCGTCGAAACCTCAAAGAAGGGAAAAGTTAGCAAGACTGTTGTTGCACCAGAAGGTGCTGTAAAAGCACGAAAGCCCAAGATGTCTTGGCCAAGCGAAAGGCAGAGGCTGCAAAAACTACCCTGCCCCCGCTTGCTGAAAAATCTTCCAAGTTATTGAAGATCATGAGAATTTGACTCGGCGCAAGACCGAGGCGGCGAGGGTAGCCGCCGCCGAAAGGGAGAAAAAGAAAATTCATGATCCTTCCCCTGCGACCGATCTTGAGAAGAAGGTGGTTTCGAAGAAGAGAATTGCGAGTGCCTTAAAAGGGGCGAAGCACGCTGTCGCTAATGAGAAGGGTCCCGACGACGACGAGCCCGCTGAAAAAAGGGCGCGGATCGATCCGGTCGCGGAGACAGACGAGGACGTTGATATTTTGTCGACGCCTCAGATTTAGCCCTGCACCTTTTATCCCCCTAAAGGGAAAATGCTGAACACAGTTGAGGAATTGCCGGCCGCTTCGGTCGATGTAGCGGAATTGGAAGCTCGCGACACCAGGGGTAAGCGCATGGCGGAAATGATACAGAAACAAATCGCGATGGCAAGCTCATCGCTGAAGAAACACGTCGCTGGTCTTGTGGACATTGTAGACAAAACAAAGGAACTATGCTATATCGACGACGAGGCGCCTTTGGTGACTAAGGATCGGGAAGACGTTGTCTCAAAACTCCTTGATGGCCAGAAAGAATCTGCAGTGGGCCCAAGTGAGAGCTTGGGTCTGAAGCCCCAGAATCCGATTGACTTGGATGCTCTGGAGATTGAGAAACCATCGAGCGATACGTCTCGTTCACCGTCTCCGGTGTCGGATGACATCGTCGAAATGACTGCGAAAGCTGCCGGAGAAAGCACAACGCTGCTCGCTATTGAGACCAATGTTCTTCAACTTGAAGACGCAGGTGTGTCATTCTGACTTGTTGATGAGTTTCATATTCACTCTAGGAAACTTACTTTCCGTTCACTGACAACTTTCAGTTTCGTGTTATTTTTAGCGGGCAAAACTTTGGTTACTTTGAGCAGTAAGGAGAAAGAGTCACTGGGTACTGAAGCTGTCCCTTCGGCATCGGGGATGGGTGTTGACTCTACATTTTTGGAACCCGGTATGATATCGCACCAGCTACTTTGTTAATAGGATCTTGACTTGTTATTTCGATTCTGATAACTTAAAAGACTGCACTACTAAGTAACGCGTCTACCACTATTTTTTGTTCTCAGATTTCAATCAATCCTTGGAAGGTTTGAGCGCGGAAGAATTGATGAAGGTGATGCGGTCCTTTCTTTCGAAAGGCGTTGCCGCTTGTCAAAAGGGCTTCGAAAAAGCATCAGAGGAAACTAAGGCGTCCCTTGAAGAAAGAATACTTTTGGAAAATGAAAACCGCCTACTGAGGGAAGAAAACGAGAAATTGAAAGAGCAGTCTTGTCAACTGGCGGACCAGAGCTCGAAACAACGAACTGTTATTGATGCTTTGAAGCAAGAGCTAGAAACGAGCTTGAAATGCTATGAAGAGTGTCGTATTGAGCTGAAGGACATGGTCACTCAATACGATGCCCAACAGGTTCTTCTGGAAGCTAATGCTAACCTTATTGCCGAACTGAAAAAGATGAAAGGTGAGCTTGAAGACACTTTGGAGAAGAACGAAGCTTACTGCCATCAGTGGGGGCGTATTTGGCCACGGCATATCATCGTGCCCTTGAGAGCTTTGGTGCTGAAACTCATGACTTCAAGATTACCGACAATATCTCGAGCTTCGTGGAATGGTTACACAACGAGCTAAAACTTCTGCCCGACACCATGAGCAAGGTTGGAGACTATGGAGCGGCGACCTGCTCTGAAATGCTGCTACACCTCCTTGAGCAACAAGGCTGCGATCATTTCAAAGCTTTCGGAAGCCGAAGCTTTGAGTTCCCTACGCCTGAAGATGTGCCAGCCCCAAGCAAAACCGTTGATCTGATTACAAAAATCATCCTCCACAACTTTTGGGCCAAAAGTGGGCGAGCACACTCTCAGAAAAAGGCCGTGGATCGATTGGCCAGGGTAAGAACTTTCAACTTGCTTCAGATACAATTATTTCTGTTGAGCGATGTTTACTCTAATGTTTGATCCTTTTCTTCCTTCTCATAGTTCTATTTTGGACAGGCAAAACAAGCCTTTGAGCTTCATGAACACCGAGCGACTCATGGACCTGATGCGACTCTCGGACCTTACAGTCCTTACAAAGACTGGCCACCGAAGACTGGAGCTGGCACTGACGACCAAGGAATCCCCGGAGCCCCTGTCCGTGAAACAACTGCTGGCGAAGGTGCCCTCGCGGATCCCATGACCGGCGAAACCCTGGCTCGCCTTCGTCATGAAGAATTGCCCCGCAATCCCGTTGCTGATCCTACCGCGGAGGTTCAGGATGAGAAAGAACTCTTGTAGGGAATTAGCGTAGCCGCCACTCGAGCGCTTGAAAACTAAAATGCAAATTTGTATACATTATTTTGATAGACCCCAGACGAGGATGAGGTGTTGAACGTGATGCCTAAGACTTTCAACCGCGCCAACACCTGCGTCAGCGGGGCGTCTTGGAACGCCTTTCAGCGTCGATACCCTGAAAAACTTTCGAAGAATTTTGGGAATTTTGTTGTCGTTACCAATCATACATATCTACCCCCTTCGTTTCTTCATGACTGAGAACGACAGTAGTAAAGTCGCCGTGGTGGATTCAGAAGCTCGCAAAGCTCCATTGATGAAAGAGGAGTTACCCGATGAAGAGGATGCGAATCACTGTTTCGTATACGACTTATCCAAAGATCGTGGAGGATGGTACTTAGATGGCAGCTGCATAGAGTTGCCTAGGCGTGAAACGCATTGCAGGACTATGAGCTGTTTACCCATGTCAAATTCTATAGCCTTTGAGCTGTTTTTTGACAACGAAGGCTCATCTCTGGTTTAGAATAGGCATCTCACAGTGGTGCTAAACTTTGCTTGCGCAATCGGCTTTGAAAAAACTGAGCTTGTGTTCAACTCTGTCCTACGTGAGAACCAACGAGTCTTTAGACAAGTCGCTGCCGAAAGCCCTAGTGCAAGAAAAACTATTGCTTTCCATGATCCGTTCATGGTTCCTCGATTCGATATTGAATCGCTTTTAAACGCCCCCTTCAGACTGGCTGCTACGAGAGCAACTCTTTAATAGATTGATTCTTGTGAATCGTTTTGATTGCACCACTTGTGGGTGGGCTACCTTTGTGTAGCACTTTGATGCACTCACTTTCGGAGTGGGCTATTCTAAAATAGCACTTCAATTCACCCTCTTTTGGGATGGGCTATCTTGAGATAGCACTTTGAATTATGCGAACGGAATTACACAACAACGAATCGTAGGGAGGAATTATCTCATTCATTAGGGAAATGAAATTTTACATCAAGGCTGCCTCGTTAAAAACCTCACGCTCCAGGATGGAGTCCTCCCTATGTGAGGAAAAGAGTACCCGCCTTGTTATTGAATTTAAAATGCGCGAAAGTAAAGACTGGAAATGTAAATCTACCTGAGTCCTTCGCACTTATAACTCCATGCGACGGACCCCTACTGAAACAAACTACGGGAAAAATTTACACAAGTTGTCCACGTTCCACGAATGTGGAAACTCCACGCCCGTCTCATCCTTCAAACGAAAGGCCCCATCTCGAACACAGCTTGATACCACATATGGTCCTTCCCAAGTGAACTGGAATTTGCCCACAGCGTCGGCATTCTTTTTTCTCTTCAGGACGAAATCTCCCACGTGAATATTCTTGAGGGAACCTTCTTGTCTTTCCACTTCCTGGTTTCCTCTTGGTATTTCAGCAGATTCTGGACTGCATCCAGTCTGTCAATTTTCACTAAGTCCTTGTCGACTTCCTCATTCTCATGAGAGCTATCCACCAAAACTCTAGCGCTTTCGTTGACGAGCTCTTCAGGGCACATAGCTCCGGCCCCATACAGTAGCATGAACGGAGTAAACTTAGTAGTTCTTGACTCTATGGTGTTGTGTGACCAGATGACCCTTGATAACTCATCAGGCCATTTTCCCTTCTTCTGCTCGAAAAGGCACTTCTTTATGGCTGAGAAGATTTGTCCATTGGCTCTTTCTACTGCGCCATTGGACTGAGGATGGTACACGGATGCGAAACAAAGCTTCATTCCAATTGAACGACGGTACTCCCTGATATCTTGACAATCGAATTGCTTTCCATTGTCTACAGTGAGCTCTCTGGGCACACCAAATCTGCAGATAATTTGTTGCCAAAAGAATTTTCTGATGGTAACCGAGGTGATAGTAGCGAGAGGTCTCGCCTCAATCCACTTGGTGAAGTATTCAACCGCGACCACAACGAACTTGAAATTGCCTTGGGTCGTTGGTAGTGGTCCAACGATGTCCATTCCCCAGCGTTGTAACGGCCAAGTTGGAGTGATGAGCTACGATGGAGCCCCGGGCCTTCGCTGGTGCTTGGCTGCGAACTGACAAGCTTTGCAAGTCTTGACAATCCGCCCGACATCTTTTATCGCCATTGTCCAATAGAAACATTGCTTGAAAGCCTTTCCAGCTAGAGCTCTCACTACTATATGGGATCCACACATTCCTCCATGAATTTCCTTCATAAGCTCCATGCCTTGGTCCTGAGTGATGCACTTCAACAGTGGCAATTGAATTGACTGTGCTGAGCGGTTGTTTATCCGGCCTTGTGGAAGGAGCAGTTAAGATTTCAAAAAATACGTCCGGAGGCATCGCTTCCCCCTTGCAGCTTTCTTTGCGAGCTCGTCAGCTTCGCCATTGTTATTTCTTGGAAGGTGCTTGATGGTGAACCCCCAGAAATGCCTCTCCATATTACGCACCTCCGCGAGATACTTGACCAACTCCGGCTCTCTGGCCTCACTTTCCTTTTACACGCGATCTTTGATGACCTTGCGTCGCACTTGACCAAAAAATTGCTGGCCCCTAGAGCTCGCACCTTCCTGAGACCCAACAGTAATGCCTCGTACTCAGTAGTATTGTTGGTGCATCTGTCGGATGGGTCTTTGTAATCTAGCCTTGCGGTGTATCTCAGCTTGATACCCACCGGTGAGGTGATGATGGCTGCAATGTCAGCACCTTTGCGCCCCAGGCTCCGTCACATCTAATCTCCCAAACAGGCACAAGCTCTTCATCAGCAGTAATGCTGCTTGGTGAAGTCCAGTCTACAATGAAATTCGCTAAGATCTGCGACTTGATTGCCGACCTCTTTCCAAAATCGATTATATGCTCGGACAACTCAGTCGCCCACTTGGTGATTCTAGACGAGGCCTCCTTGTTGATGAACAAATCGTTTAAGGGTTGATCAGTGAGTACGGTGACCTTGTGTGCCTCGAAATAGTGCCTGAGCTTTCGCGTGGCCATGACCACCACGTAAGAAATTTTCTCCAGCTCCGAGTATAGCAATTTGGAACCTAGTAAAGCTTTGGAAACGAAATAGACAGGGCTCTGAAGCTTTCCTTTTTCACGCTCCACCTCTCGCACCAGCACAGCACTGACCGCAGCCTTGGAGGCGGCCACATACAAGAAGAGCGGCTCCGATGGTGAGGGAGGCGAAAGTATTGCCATCTTCTCGATGTACTCCTTGAGCTTAGCGAAAGCTTTGCTTTGATCGGGACCCCACTCGATCGTGCCCTTGCCCTTCAGTGCCTTAAAGAATGGGAGGCTTCGTTCAGCAGATCTCGAGATAAATCTATTCAAGGCTGCTACTCGGTCGTTCAATTTCTGGATGTCTTTCTTTGTTTTGGGCTCTTCCATTTCTCTGATCGCCCTTATCTTATCTGGATTAGCCTCGATCCTTTTTGCCGAGATCAGGCATCCCAAAATTTTTCCTTTCGTAACTCCAAACACACACTTCTCTGGTTTAACTTCAAACCAGCTCTTCTCATGTTGGCAAAGGTTTCCACCAAATCGCTCACGTGACTGGCCCTGTCACTACTTTTGATGATGAGATCGTCGATATAAGCCTGGATGTTCCTGCCAATCTGCAGCTTGAATACCGCCCCGGTCATTCTGGTGAAAGTTGGGCCTGCATTTTTCAAAACCTCTGGCATTCGCACGAAACAGAAAGTTCCGAAAGGTGTGATGAAACTGGTTATTTCTCGTCCTCCTTCGCCATCCAACACTGATGATAGCTAAAGCAATCTAATAAGGACATAACCGCCTCGTTGGCCGTAGAGTCCACAACCTGATCCATCCTTGGCAATGGGTAGTTGTCTTTCGGTGTAGCCTTGTTGAGGTCTGTGAAATCGATGCACATCCTCCATTTCCCGTTCTTCTTCTTGACAGGTACCGTGTTGGCCAACCACTTGGGGTACATGACTTCGCGGATGACGGTGGTGTCAAGCAACCTCTGAACCTCGGACTTGACAGCTAACACTTTGTCATCGGACATCTTTCTTAGCTTTTGCCTTCGCGTCTTGACCGAAGGGTCAATGTTCAATCGGTGCTCGATGAAACTTCGATCCACACCTATAAGATCCTTGGCGGACCAAGCAAACACATCTTTGTTCTTCTGGATGAATTGAACTAAACTCCCCTCCTCATCAGGCGAAAGGTCCGACCCGATGATGACTGTCTGGTCCAGAACCATTACGTCCAATAGGACCCTCTTGGTATCACAGTCTGGTTGCATGTTAACTTTTTCTCTGTCTGCCTTCGGCTGCTTCTCCACATGATTGCTCTTGACTGCTTCGTCGAGAGTGTGCACATTTCGCTGCCCTGGGGTGCAGCCTCTTTCCAAATTGCGGCCATCGTTTTGGTGACCCCAGATTGTGATGACCCCTAGCGTCACTGGGAATTTCATGCACAAATAAGCCTGGTGAATGACTGCCTCAAACTTGTTGAGGAATCCCCTACCCAAGATGCCATTGTAAGGGTAGTACATCTCCACCACGTCGAAAGACAAATACTCGGTTCTGGCATTTCTGAGGACCATGTGTGGTTCGAGGACCGGTGGATGGTCACTTCCTTGTGTGATGAGTGATTGATAACATTGTGTGGACTGATTCTTGGCTAAGTATTGCAGGTGCAGGTTGCGGCTTGACTGGTGTTGGTGCAGGTGAAGAACAAGCGCGAAAGGTCATCGCCGGTGAGGCCCCCAGGTGTGGAGAAGACAAGTAGGCTTCGTTCGAGGGACCCGGTGGCCAGCGGGGTCAAGTGCGGGCCGCATGGTGGCATGAACAGCAAGATGAAGTCATGGACGGTTTCTTGGTTGAGCCTCAAAACCAAGTTCGAGCCGGGACTACGTGGGAGCCGACTCATGAGTGGCGATTGGCGGAGGCTACACCAAGTTCGCGGGGTTTCCAGTGGTTCACCAGAAAACCACTGGGTTCCTTGGTTGATCCACAAAGCCAAGACCAAAGAACCGAAGACGGTCTTTGCGGCGGTGCCGCACCGGTCTGACCGGTGGGTCTGATCGGTCTGACCGGTGAGGAGCACCGGTCTGACCGGTGTGCGACGACGCAGTTCGGAATCTTTGAAGTGGAGGACATGCGTCGAGATCGCAAGGCTTGCGTCGAGGCTAAGCAGGTTGCGGTCGCCGGGCATCCGTCCGATGGAGAAAACTTGAAGACTTCCAAAACCACCCTTGAGGGGCTTGTATCCCTAGTTGTTAAGTAAGGGTATTTTAGACTTTCGGTTGCCTCCTATATAACTCAAGAGGTGAGATGATGGCAGCCATTTCTTGGAACCGTAGTTCATTTGCTTTCCTATTTTCCCTTCCTATTTTCTTAGGATTTCCATAGGACTAGCTTGAGAGCTTCATGGTGAGATTTTGTGAGAGGGTTGGATGATCGGGCGGCAAGCTAGACCTTGTATGAACCTCCTTGGTATGTATAGATGATTCGGCGTGGTTCCTCAAGGCTTTGTTGTGTTGTTCCCGGTTGTTCTTGGTGGTGATTTTTGGAGCCCTCTTTTGGTGGTTTTCTTGGGTGTTTTCGAGGCCTTGCTCTTGGGGATTTGATGGGGGAAATTTGTGGGAACCCTTCGTGGTTCTTTGGCCTGTGATTCCCCTCCCAAATCCGTCAGTTAAAGGGCTCGATTTTGGGATTTTCGGTGTTCTAGGGTTAGAGGTGTTCTTGGCGGGATTTCTTCGATTCCTCTTGATTAAACAAGTTTTGGTGGGATTAAACTTGGCTATGGACTCCTCATGAGGTGCTCCTACTATCCTCAAAGTCTTGTTCAAGTCCGTGGAGCGATTCGGGAGATCGAGGCTTGGATTTGGAGGTGTTGACCCGCGAGTGCTATTCATCTCGAGAAGCCTAGGGCACACCGGTCTGACCGGTGCCTCTCACCGGTATGACCGGTGCAACCCCTGTTGAGTTTTTGCTCGGGTGAACGTTTGGGTGTGTTCGCTGTTGTCCTGTGTTGCTGCTGTTTCGAGTTTGGGTCAGTTTGGAGCTCGGTAGGCCTGTTTGGTGTTTCGGGGCTTTCTGGCTGAGACCGGTCTGACCGATGTATTGCACCGGCCTGACCGGTGAGGAGCCATTCTGTGGAAGTCGCCAAGTTCCATCAGCAGGGACCGGTCTGAACGGAGGTGCTGACTGGTCTGACCGGTGTTGGTCAGTGGACTCGAGTTTTGGTGTTCCACTGCGTTCTCGGGTCTGTGAGGTTGGAAGTTGGTTCCTAGGTTCAGTAACACTCCAGTGGCTATGTGGACTTGGCCAACTTGGGTAGTGAGTCGGAGACGTGTGTTGGAAGCCGTGTTCGTCTTGTTAGAGTATCCATCTCCTTCGAGAAGAATTTTTACCGGCTCCCATTCACTCCCACCCTCTCTGATTCGCTGTATCGGTCCTTCAAGTGGTATTAGAGCCGGTTACGGGTCTTGATTGACTCTAACCAGTCTAAGATCCAAGGATGGCGTACCAGGAACGGGGTTCGGGTCCTCCACACTTTGATGGCAAGAACTACCAGATGTGGAGTAAGCGGATGGCAACGTTCCTCCGTGGAAAGGGTCAGATCCTTTGGGATGTCACGGTGGACACAGGCTATGTCCAGCCGATGAACTTCCTCGCTCCAGGATCGAGGGACATGTTCGACGCTAACAACAAGGCGGTCCACTACTTGTTCCGTGCTTTGTGTCAGCTTGAATTCGATCGGGTGCACACCGAGCACTTGGCTTGTAGAATCTAGTCGGTGTTGAAGGAAGCTCGTGTTGGGAATGCCTAGTTCAGGTTCGAATGTATGCGACTTACCGGAGAGAGTACGAGAACTTCACTCATCTCCCCGGCGAGTCCATAGATGCCTTGTTTCAGAGGTTCACGGTGGTTGTGAACAACATGAGGGCCAATGTGGACGTGCTCCCGTACGATGATCATGATAGAGCCCTCAAGCTCTTACACTCTTTGGATCGTATGGGTTGGGGTGGAAAGTTCGAGGCCATTGTGGAGTCGGAGAAGTATGACACTCTGATCGTGAATGAGTTGTTCTCGAAGCTCAAGTCGGCTGAGGTGGATAGGGGCATGACAACCAAGATCGAGGGCCCGACTGACTCATAGTCTCGCCCTCATCGGTGGTTCGAAAAGAAAGGCTAACACTAACCCATCCACCAAGATGTTCTCTTTGTCCTCTTTGATGTCTATGCCAGATGATGAGTTCGACGTGCTTGGAGAGGACGAGCTGGCGCTCCTGACGAGGCGGTTCGAGAGGCTACACGAGGACATGCTTCAAGTGCGGCAAGGCTGGACACTATTTCGCCGAGTGTCCGAAGGTGAACAACCACGACAAGTAGAAGTTCAAGGACAAGAGGAAGAAGTCCAATAAGAAGGATCATGGACATGGGAAGAAGACACGGGCTCGAGAGAAGATGAAGAGATCGAGCGACATCGAGTCCGACTCCGAGGACACGTCTTCAAGCTCGAGTGATGAAGACGAAAAGGATGACAAGAAGAAGAGGAAGAAGAACCTCGGCAAGTATCTCAACGGCCTCAGTGTGACGGGTCTAAGCCTCAAGGAGGATTTCTGCGGCATGGCTCGCAGCTCCAGCAGCAAGAGAAGCCAGAAAGACGCCTCGGACTTAGATTCCGAGGATGAGGTATGTGATGAGCTCTCTTCTTTGCACAAGGAGAATGAGGAGTTGGTTGACTTGCTTGATAATCATGATCACATGCTTAGAGAGGCTAAGAAGCTTAGGAAGGAGCTTAGATCTTTGCTCGAGGATGCTAGGACTAGAGTGGCTGAGCTAGAAACACAGGTTCTTGATAGCAAGCTTGAAATTGATTCTCTTAAGGCTAGCCCTGTTGTTTCTGATGAGATTGATTGTGCTGATTGCTCTATTTTCCTAGCTGACTTGACTGATCTTAGGGAAAAGTATGCCTCCAAGTGTGAGGAACTAGATGTGCTTAGGGTTGAGTTGGCTGAGCTACAATCTAGACCCACTTTGCTTGGTGCTTGTACTTCTTGCCCTAGTTTGCATGTGAAAATTGTTGAGCTTCGTTCTCACATTGTTTCGCTTGAGGCTGATTTGAAAGTGCCTATTCCTACTTCTTGTTCTACGTGTGAGTTGCATGCTATGAAGAATCTGGAACTTGCACAATGTGTTAACCATTTGCAGGATGGGAACAATAAGTTGCGTGAAGTGCCGAGTTGGTTGTCTAGTCAGGAACCTCAGCTTGGTATGATGATTGCGAGTTGTAAGCGCTTTGATGGTTGGGCTTTGGGATTCGATAAGTCTAGTGAGAGCAGTGGTCAGAGAGAAGGGAAATTTGGGAATGCTTCAGTTCCACCACAATCCACACCCAAAGATAAGTTTGCTCCCAAGCCAAACCAGTTGCTTAAACCGAGAGAGAAACCAAGTGAGAAGCCTTGTGAAGAGCCTCACCCCAAGCCTAAGCCCAGATCAATCCGTTTCCGTTTTGAGTTTTGTGGAAAGGATGGTCACAAGAAAGAGTTTTGCTATAAGAGAAGGAGAGAGGCGAGAATGGCTAAGGAGTGGGCAAACAAGGACAGGTACCACACTTCTCATGATGTGCCTGAGCCTCGTGTGCAGTTGCCCAGGGCCAAGGCGAGTGTGAGGACAGTTCCGGCTTGGGGTGAGCGAAAGGCTGTTGGAGGTGCTGCTGGCCGGGCTACACCGGTCAGACCGGTGAGAGGCACTGGTCAGACCAGTGCAGGCCTGGATAGGCAGTAGTTTGTGTTTCGTGCTCGTACAGATGCTAAGTTTGGTTCAGGAGGTCGTGGTTCTGGTGGTTGGTCTGGAGAGTTTGCCGATGGTCAGTTTGCCAGGCGCTCTCCCCCTCGTGCTCAATACGGGGATGGGAGGGGTCGTAGCTTGGAGTTGGAAAGGAGGGATGGTCCACAATTTTCTTTTTGTGGTTTTGGTCCTCCTCTGGTTAGTGAGGGGTGGTTCCCTCATAGTGGTTACCATGGTAGTGTTGAGTTTGCTGGACGTTCTCCACCTCGTGATCAATACGAGTTTGGGAGAGGTCGCAGTTTTGAGTCTCAGAAGGGCTACGGACCATGCTTTCCCTTTCGTGGTAGTTGTACCCCTCCAATGGGACATGAGTGGTCTTCCCATGTGGTTCTAGGTTTGACAGGATGGATCGCTGTATTGATAGGCATGGTAGGATGAATGTTGCTCACCCTACTTTCGAGGAAATGGCCCGACACTGGTTTGCCACTTTTGGAACTAACCCCAGTGTTGAGTTGTTTGCTCGCTCTCGCTCTTGGTTTTGAGTTGCAGATGGATGGCCCGGAGAACATTTGGTTGATATCGGGGGTGGTTCTCCGGCCTCATACCCTGGTGGTGACATGGAGGTACATCACTTTCGGGGATGGTGGACAAGGACGAGTGAATTGTGAAGAAATGATCAAGGTAAGTAAATTTGTGACCTTCAAGTGTGTGGCCTTGGTCAAGCCAATTGGTTCATTTTGCTCTTTGCCCTATCTCATGTGTGTAAGGTGAGCTTTGTATGCTTTTTGGCCTTAATGCATGAGCTTAGGGGGAGCTTGTGAGTTTTGTGCTCCTTTGCTCCTTTTCCGGTGGTGTCGAGCCCTTTCTGCCTCCCCTCGAGGAGCCGGTGGTTTGTGAGTTTTGTGTCGGAGCTCCTTTGTAGCATATGTATAGTTTCCTTTGTGCATTTCTTGCATTTGGCATGGCATATGTAACATGATGTATAGGCATCCTTGTATCTTAGATTGCATGCATTTTGTATCATATGCATTGGATAGGAAAAGCTTCTCCTATATACATTGTTCACCATGGGTTGCTATATGTGTTCTTGTGAGCTTGTTTGGTATGCTATGGTTAGTTTGGCTTAGCTCTTGATGATCTTGATGAATGATCCATGGTTGATGGCTAATTTTTTGAAAAATGTCACATATATGCTCTCTCATGTGTAAATGCCTTTATATGATCTTGACATGTTTTAGTGGCTTTGCTATGCTTAATTTGTGTTTGGATAGCTAGTTTATTGATCATATGGGGCCAAAGGCTCATTTGCCATCATGAATGTTTAGCCCTCTTGTTTTATCTTGTGGAGGGGCATAAGTTCCTTTTTGTCGTAAAGACATTTCATGTACCAATTATGAATCTGAAAATGAAATGAAAAATGCTTGGAAAATATGCTCCCATGTCATATGTGCTGAATTTAATTTGCTTTGGGTGCTAAACCGTTGCATGATGCCTACCAATGAGAAGTCTCATACATAGAAGTAGGCACATGGCTCGGTGGCTTTGACATGACATGAGGTGCTTGTGGGTGTTTGTGATGGTCTTGTGGTTAGAATGGCCGTCCTAGCATGAAGTTTGTGTGGCTTTGCCATTTTGATATGATTTGATCATGTTTAGAACTTTGCTCATGAGAGGCAAATTTTTCGCAAAATTGCCCAAATCCACCTTAGCTTCGTCCAATGGTTGTGAAACTTGGTGATTTTCTAGTTGATGTCAATACGAACCTATCGGGTATCTAACTTGCTCATTTGGACATATGTAGCATCCTATGTTGAATTTTGTCTATTTGAGAAGCTCTAGGTTGAAAGTTTTGCATTTTTGGATTGATTCATGCATTGCCAACAAGGGGGAGAAGTTTGAGCTTGAAATGACTTGCTGGATGCATTTAGAAGATTTTCAGGTGGTTTTGAGCCATTTCTGGGCTTTGTTGCACACCGGTCTGACCGGTCATGGTCACCGGTCTGACCGGTCAGAGTGCTAGCCCTGTTCATATGTTGGGCACCGGTCGGACCGGTGGTGGTGACCGGTCTGACCGGTCAGAGCTGAGCTGGTGCAACTGCTCTGTTTTCTTCAAGTGGTTTGCATGCATTCGTCCAGGGGGTGTTGCATTGGTTCAGGGGGAGCTTGCATGTGTGCAGGGGGAGCTCTTTGTGGTTTTTCGAGCTTTGTTTTGGTGGTTTGCGCTCTATGCTTGAGCGTAGTTTTGTCTCGGATGTGTCAAGCCGTTGCCCTTGCCTAAGGGGTCCGAGACTTGTCTTCTTCAAGTGATCTTGCTCTTTGCCTTTGTTTGGCTTTCGATCGCTTGTTTGAGTTTCTTTTTATTTGTTCCTTTCCTTTTTCTTTTCTCTCTTGTTACTTTATGTGGGTGTTATCAATGCACTCATCAAGGGGGAGATTGAGGACCATGTGTGGTTCGAGGACCGGTGGATGGTCACTTCCTTGTGTGATGAGTGATTGACAACGTTGTGCGGACTGATTCTTGGCTAAGTATTGCAGATGCAGGTTGCGGCTTGATTGGTGTTGGTGCAGGTGAAGAACAAGCGTGAAAGGTTATCGCCTGTGAGGCCTCCAGGTGTGGAGAAGACAAGTAGGCTTCGTTGGTTGATCCACAAAGCCAAGACCACTGGGTTACTTGGTTGATCCACAAAGCCAAGACCAAAGAACCGAAGACGGTCTTTGCAAGAAGTGCGCACCGGTCGGACCGTGGGTCCGACGGCCCGACCGGTCCCGACCGGTGAGGAGCACCAGTCTGACCGGTGTGCGACGTCGCAGTCCGGAATCTTCGAAGCGGAGGACACATGTCGGGATCGCAAGGTTTGCGTCGAGGCTAAGTAGGTTGCGGTCGCCGGGCATCCGTCCGATGGAGAAAACTTGAAGACTTCCAAAACCGCCCTTGAGGGGCTTGTATCCCTAGTTGTTAAGTAAGGGTATTTCAGACTTTCGGTTGCCTCCTATATAACCCAAGAGGTGAGAGGATGGCAGCCATCTCTTGGAACCGTAGTTCATTTGCTTTCCTATTTTCCCTTCCTATTTTCTTAGGATTTCCATAGGACTAGCTTGAGAGCTTCATGGTGAGATTTTGTGAGAGGGTTGGATGATCGGGCGGCAAGCTAGACCTTGTATGAACCTCCTTGGTATGTATAGATGATTCGGCGTGGTTCCTCAAGGCTTTGTTGTGTTGTTCCCGGTTGTTCTTGGTGGTGATTTTCAGAGACCTCTCTTGGTGGTTTTCTTGAGTGTTTTCGAGGCCTTGCTCTTGGGGATTTGATGGGGGAAGTTTGTGGGAACTCTTCGTTGTTCTTTGGCCTGTGATTCCCCTCCCAAATCCGTGAGTTAAAGGGCTCGATTTTGGGGTTTTCGGTGTTCTAGGGTTAGAGGTGTTCTTGGAGGGATTTCTTCGATTCCTCTTGATTTGACAAGTTTTGGTGCGATTAAACTTGGCTATGGACTCCTCATGAGGTGCTCCTACTATCCCCAAAGTCTTGTTCAAGTTCGTGGAGCGATTCGAGAGATCGAGGCTTAGATTTGGAGGTGTTGACCCGCGGGTGCTGTTCATCCCGAGAAGCCCAGGTCACACCGGTCTGATCGGTGCCTCTCACCGGTCTGACCGGTGCCTCTCACCGGTCTGACCGGTGGAACCCCATGTTGGGTTTTTGCTCGGGTGAACGTTTGGGTGTGTTCGCTGTTGTCTTGTGTTGCTACTGTTTCGAGTTTGGGTCAGTTTGGAGCTCGATAGGCCTGTTTGGTGTTTTGCAGCTTTCTGGCTGAGACCGGTCTGACCGGTGTGTTGCACCGGCCTGACCGGTGAGGAGCCATTCTGTGGAAGTCACCAAGTTCCATCAGCAGGGACCGGTCTGACCGGTGGTGCTCACCGGTCTGACCGGTGTTGGTCAGTGGACTCGAGTCTTGGTGTTCCGCTGCGTTCTGGGGTCTGTGAGGTTGGAAGTTGGTTCCTAGGTTCAGTGGCACTCCAGTGGCTGCGTGGACTTGGCCAACTTGGGTAGTGAGTCAGAGATGTGTGTTCGAAGCCGTGTTCGTCTTGTTGGAGTATCCATCTCCTTCGAGAAGAATTTTTATCGGCTCCCATTCACTCCCCCCCTCTGGTTCGCCATATCGGTCCTTCAATTTTGGACTATTCCGAAAGACACTGGGAGAACCACTTTGCCAAGCGCGTGGATGACTCGCCCTCCGAATCCGTACAAGGGTGTGTCTGGAGGTTGCAACAAATCTTTGCTCAACCCCATCTTGTCGAAAGCATCGGCGAAAATAATATCAGTTGACGAACCATTGTCAACCAAAAGCTTCCCGAAAGTCCAGCTTGCGATGTTTGCTTCTATCACTAGAGCGTCATTATGGGGAAAACCTTGCAACCTTACATCTTCTTCTAAAAAGGTGATTGGGATGTGAGACCATCTTGTCTTTTCAACTCTCCCCTCCACACAAATGTTCTGCACCTCACGAAAGTAATGCTTCCGCTCCTTCTTGGTTTCAAACTCCAATGCGGAGCCCCCTGAGATTGGCATTATGGTTCCGACGGATGGCAGAGGATCGTTTTGACCCTCTAGCTTCGCTGGCATTGGCGGGGCTGATGGGCCTTTGAAGGGAGGAGGCGGGGGAGCGATGGGGTGTTGCTCAATGGGTCTGCGCTCAATATTCTGAGCTTGGAAAGTTTGTGATTGCCAAGGTGGAGGTTGAGAATAGGCCGGGGGAGGTGGTTGGAATTGAGGTGGCTGGAAAGGGTTAGCGAAAGAGTTTCTCCCAAAGCTGGGGTTTTGCCAAGCCAGAGCAGAGTGGTTTATGGTACTAACTCTCTCCTTCTCCTTCCTTTCCTCTTCAAGGATGGCCTCGAATCTTTTCTTTTCTGGACAATAATTCGAACTATGATCGTTGTTCTCCTTATGGAAGATGCAATACCATTTTCTTTTCTCATGATGGCCTCGGCCCCTGCCGCGACCTCTGCCTCTGCGGCCGCCCCCTTGACTCTAATGTGGTGGACTAGGCGGGCTAAGGATCAGGCTTTGGGAGTTAGCCTGTGGATTGGGATTCTTCTAGGCGTTTTCGCCGTCAAGGCCAAAAACGTTCTAAGGATTGGCGTGTGAGGCGTTTCTGGGATTGGACCATTCCCTCTCGCTAGATTGATTAGCATTTGCGGACTTGTTTTGTTGAGATTGCTCTTCCATGCACATCCTGAGGTCATTGTCCGAGCGACAATACTTCTCAAACTCTTCGTATAGACGCTGGATTGTCTTGGGCCTTTCGCGCATGAGATGTGAGCGAAATTGGCCAGCCCTCAAACCCACAAGTGCAGCGTTAATGGCGACGGCATCCAACACATTTGGTGCCTAGGCCCTGAGGTGAACGAATCTCCTAAAGTAATTTTGGAGAGGCTCCTTGTCCTTCTGCTTACACAATAAAAGGTCGCTCTCTCTAAGTTCTGGATGCGGAAAACCCTGGAAGTTGGAGAGAATCCGCTGCTTCAGATCATCCCATCCGTGAATCACACCGAGAATCAAAAGGGAATACCATTGCGTTGTCGCCTCGTCTGTAGCGATGATGAAAGATTTCACCAGCACGAAATTGTCATCGCCAGCTGAAAGAATAGCGGCTTCGTAACTCATTAGAAATTGTCTGGGATCGGATTGACCCGAGAATCTAGGGAGTGGGACTGGCCTGTATGTTTGTGGCCATGGGGTGATCTGAATTTCTTGAGACAAGGGAGACTTGGGATCCCAAGATCTTGTGCGTATGGTGTGGATGTCATGGTGCAAAGGGCCAGACTCGAAAGGGTTAACGAAGGGGTTATGGCTAAAAGTGGTGCGCGGAGGGGGATGGGTGAAAAACTCATTGCGTTCAGTGAAATTGGACTGATTGGGAACAGTATATTCGGGCGAGGGTTGATTGAAACTTAGGGATTGTTTTTCTTTTATTGGATGCAACTCCTCCTGCAGTTTAGCAATCTCTGCCTTTTGTTTTTGAATCTCAGCCTCGTGCTGCACCGCTAGCAACCTCTTTTTGGTCTTAGCTAGCTCTTCAGCCTCCTTGCGCAATTTAGCCAACTCAGCCTCATATGTAGTTTTGGCCGTCCCGGCACCGGACTCCGGGAGCTCCTCTCCCTGGGTGAGCAAGGTGGATGGGTTCAACTCCTCATCGAGGGATGACGAAGCCCTGCTAGTGGAATTAGCGGTAGTTCTCTTCTTTCTAGTGGACATTCTGGGTTTGTTACTCGAGCCAAGCACAAACGGTGGGCGCCAATTGTTGTGGGGTAGTGAAGCTACCTTTCACAAACAATGAAGGGAAACTAAAAGCTCAAGAATCAAAACCAGAACTCAGACACAAACAGGAGAAAACCAAAAGCTCTTTCTCAACAGTGAATTTCTCAAAAGGCGATCCCCTTTACAAGTGCCGGTCTGTCACCTTTTATAGGGAGGCGAGCAGACTTTTTACATACCGAGATTATCCTCATGTGAAACGAATCGAAACCGAATGTGCTAGGCTAATTTTGGGAGGTCTCCAATTAGGTCTTCACGTAATCAGCGCAAATCGAGGCGCTTTTCTCGTTGTTAACACGTGCACCTGTCGGGAGAAGACCTTCGATCTTTTTGGAGCCCCTCCTTTCACCCAGCACATCCTTTTACCTGAAACACATGTCAAAGAAAAACTAAAGTGCATTAGGTGTTAGAAACGACGAAACCCCCTGAGCGAAACCCAAGCTATAACTGGCTGAGTGGGTAAGATTCGTCCCCGAGGTTTCGTCGCAGGGAAAACCAATCCGCCAGACCAAGAACTTTAACACTTTTAAGTCGCTGTGTTTACTTGGCCACCCTACTGGTGACGAAAGGTACATGTCTAAAGGTAGAATCCATAAGGAAAAGGACTCGAGAGCTCGTGAGGTTTTGCTGCTAAGCCTCTCGGATCGAGCTTGACTAACTGAAGAAGACCTCACATTTTGGCATACAAAAGGCTCGATTCCGAATCCCCCCAACATATGGAGGAAAAATGTCACCGATGAACAGTTAGTAGGCACTAACTACTCCTCCAAAAATAAAATAAGAATAGTTAGTGGAACTCCATTTGGAAACTGGAACGCCCATGTTGGAGTCTGCCATTCATGGAGTCCAAAAGTGATATGATAATACAAGAATTCTCAAAAGTTGGAAATACTTGACATAGGGCTATTGCGTTTCTACCCCTATTTTTGACTTCAGTTGTGACTTTACCCTCACTTTCTTCACATTACAATTTTACCCTCACTATTACGGAACAAAGCCTAATTTTACCCCTACCCTGTGAACAACACATAACGGTGTCAAAGATGACAATTTTGCCCTTGCGAGTATACCCCTACTTTTTCTAGAACTTTGTGAATATACCCTTATTTGACACAATATTTAAGCAACATCTCAACAAATATGATCAGGAATTTGACAAAATTGACAGCATAATGACACATGAATAAGTTCAAACCACGTGCATATATACATATAAACAAATAAGTTCAAACCACATGCATCTAAAAGAGAAGGGGCACTGTCGTATGGACCTCCCTGGGCCCACTACCTCGGTGGGTACCAGGACCGACTACTCGGTGGGCCCCTGGGACTACCCGGCTTGCGCTACACGGCACCTGAAGGCGTGGAGCACAAGGACTACACAGGAGTAGTACTCGGTTAGGGAGCTGTACATGTTCCGCACTGTATGGAGGACTCCTAGACGTACTCGACTAGTACTCTCTCCCTACTCCGACTTGTAACCTTGCCTCCCGGACTATATAAGGCGAGGCAGGGACCGATCTCTAGCATCCAATCTCATCTCATACAACCCACGGCGCACTATTGCACCATCCTGTAATCGTGCCCAATCAATCCAGAGCTACGCAGCATACAGGACGTAGGGTATTACGCACCTCGCGGCCCGAACCTGTCTAAATTGTGTGCCACGTGTCTCTTCCTTCGAGTTACCGATCTCGGCGAGTCACATTCATCTACTTCGGGTACTCCCCTTAGTAGGTTGCCGGTCTAAAACACCGACAGCTGGCGCGCCAGGTAGGGGCTCTCGCCCGAGATCACATGGCGAACTCGATGGCTTCCGTCCACTTCAAGCCAACCGTCGCCTTCAACCGCGGCGACACCTTCGTGTTCGGCGCCTGGGTCTGCACTGCTGATGGCGCAGGCTCCTTCCAGCGCCGCCTGACCATGCAGCCCAACCCGAAGACAGGCTTCGTGACGCTTCCTGAAGTTGTCATGGGCGAACTCGCCGGCAAGTTCAGCGAGATTTCACTCTTCAACCACCACGCTGACTTCGAGCTCGAGTCCGCTTCCAACACGAACTCGACGTCTCCATGGGCCATCGCTTGCGAGCCGGCTACTCAGCCATCGCACGCGGTCCCCTCACCTCGCGAGCGCTCCGCGCGCGGCCCCCGCATCCTCAGCCGGGCCCGCACGGGGGCTCCATCTTCGCGCCGGGCCGGCAAGGAGCCCGTACCCGAGTACAACTCGGACTCCGACGCCACCCCCGATTGCGCTCCGGACTCCAGCCCTCTCTCCGAGTTCTACTCGAACCCGGATTACGAGTTCGACTTCGGGTCGGACCCTGAGGGGCCCGAGTCCGAGGACAACTCCACTGAGCTTCCTTTATCAGGGCCATCCTCTGGGCTGGTTATAACATCCACGCCGGCCGGAAGATACGTCCACTGGCCAGACCGCAAACCTGCCGACCTGATAAAGGGAGACTCACGCTACGTCGCCTACATCGACTCGCTACCGTTCCAGGAGGGAACACCGCTAGCCCGGGCTGACTCAAGCACACCAACTGAGGTGGCACCCTCTGAGTCCAGCCTTGGCACCCCCGATCGCCAAGTCTTCATGGCTGCCGGCGACACCCCAGGGCCTTCAGGCACGGCTCAGGACAAGTACTTGGAGGACATCTCCTCCGACGAGCTCTCTGCTGATGCTCCACCGAACGAGACTCCTGCGGACAGAGACACTCGACGTGAATGCAACCGGAAGCGCAACGAACGTCGTCGGCGCCTCCGTGACAACTTCCCCGTCCGCAACCTTGCGGAAGCTCTTGAGGCAGTCGAGAGCAGAGTACACACTACCCCCGAGCAGTGCCTCATGTCGATCACAGCGATCGCACGCCAGGCTCAGGGCATACGCCCCTCTCAGGTGGTCGGAGGTACCCATCACCTTCTCCCGTGCGGATCAATGGACCAGCTTCTCTGAACCAGGACGGTTCCCCCTCGTCCTGAAGCCAACGGTGGCGGGCTCCAAACTCAACAAGGTGCTCATCGATGGTGGAAGCGGGCTCAACGTCCTCTTCACCAAGACCTTGAAGAAAATGAAGCTCGACATCACTCATATGCTCACCAAGAGCAACGTGCCCTTCTACGGCATCGTCCCTGGCAACGCGGCTATTCCACTGGGCTCAGTGGTCCTACCAGTTACCTTCGGGGCATCTCGGGACAACTACCGTACCGAGTACATCAAGTTCGAGGTCGCGGACTTCGAGACCTCCTACCACGCCATCCTCGGCAGACCGGCCATCACCAAGTTCATGGCGGTGCCCCACTACACCTACTTGGTACTCAAGATGCCAAGCCCAGCCGGTGTACTCTCCCTCCAAGGGAACCTAAAGATCTCCCACGACTGCGACACAGAAGCCCTGGAGATCGCCTCCACAAATCAAGTACCCAACGCGATGATGGAGGTCTACGCGGCGTCGAATCTGAGCACCGCGTTCAGAACAAACCAAAGAACCTTTCCCCGGATATCACGAAGGAAGGTCTCTCTCTCCGGTGAAACATCGGAGATCAAGCGAAGAACGACCACAACACTATAGGGTTCAAGGGAAATATGCTAACCAAGACTAAGCTAACTTTAGTCTAAACCAAGAATAAAGCTTCTAGAGCAAAGTAAAAGCTGAATGCAATTGACTCGAAAAGTAAGATAGAAAGATAACTTGAATTGTACTTGAGTCTAAACAAAGAAAGGATACAAGAGTAATATCGGAACTCTGAAGAAGACTCCTCCGGAACCCCGAGACTAGCTCGACTCGGCTCTAACTCCCAAGCTACACTAATCCTACTCTAAGTGATCAAAAGAGTGGAAATCAGATGCTCCAGCGCTGTGTGTTCAATCCAGTGGGTGTGAGGCTCCTTTTATAGGTAAGTGAGGTCGGTTGAGTGTGTGGGTCCATTTTCATAGGTGCGGTCGGCCCTATGATCCACCGCCTCTTGACTTGGACGCTCCTGGTCCTTGCTCCTGAGGCGGTTGAAGGTCGGTAACTTGAGTCGGTTTCGATCGGCACGACAGTTGGGAGGTGCAGTCGGCCCTCTAGGTCCGGCCGGCCCACCTGTCTGCCGTGGGATGAACCGCCTTCGCCCAGGGACGCTCAGGATGGCCTTGGAATGACGGTTGGGGCGGTTGATCGGCCGCAGAGGTGGACCCATTGATCCAAGTGATCACAACTTCATCCATTCGATCAAACTGACGTTTCCTTGATCAATCTTGTCCATCCAAGTTTTGCACACGGGGAGGGATGTGACTCAAACTGGAGACGTGGCACGGAGCAGGTGTGGCCGCACCTGCAGGGCCGGCCGCACCTGGTGGTGTGGCCGTGCCTGGCTCGTGTGGCACGTTGGTTCCTTTCCCCCCTAAATGTGTACCTGTCCATGAAACTTTCAACACAACTCGTGGAACTTTATTAGTACCAAAAATGTGCATGAAACTTGTTGTATACTCCTCTCGAACCCGAGGTTTTGAAAGAACCGTCAATAATTTGATGAAAAATAAAACAACAATTTAAAATATACTATTCAACATCAACATTGAACATTTTTCAATAGGTATTTTAACATTTGTGCAAATAAGATTCAACATTTAATCAGACAAGATTCAACATTTAGAGATAAAACATGACATCATCGTCTTCATCATCCTCGTGACGGTGACAAACCCACAATTGCCGATGACGCCAGCGCACAGTTGCGGCGTCGGCACAACTACGACTACTCGCCGGCGGCGCACAGCCGCGATGACGGTTCTCGAGGCCACGACAAAGCTCGCCAGGCTCTCGCGAGACTCGCGGGCCACGATGGAGCTCACCAGGAGCCGTGGTAGAGCTGGCCTGGCTCTTGCGGCGGAGCTCACCGACGGAGGGCGACGACGCACGGGACGACATGTGGTGGCGGAGGCGCGGGTAGAGGTGAGTTCGCGTGGGCAGCGGGTGGTGATGACTGGGGCGCAAGCTAGGGTTCGGAGGAAGATCTGAAGGCTATTAGTGTGTGCACGAGTCTCAAACATTAGAAGCCATATAGCAAAAAAATTCTGGAAGCAAGGATTGGCGCCCTATATAGCTTACATGTGTTGGATAAGCAACATATATTTAAAGCCCCATCAAGGCCCAATTAATTGGCCCAACTAAATTCAACATTCATAATTTACTTTTCAACATTAGGGGACACTTGATTCAACATTCTACATTTTTTATAGTATTCACATTTTCACCATCTAATTCAACATTTAACTAAGGGAGATCCAACACTAAAACAAACAAGATTCAACATTTGCATAATAGAGGATTCAACATTCTTGGTCATCTTGTTCCTCGGGAAACAGAGGTTGCAGACGCGTCACTGGCGTCGGGTCGGCGGAGCTGGGGACGCACGTCGAAGCTTGCAGCGGCTAGCAGTAGAGCTTGAGCCGATGCGTAGGGCTCGCGACAGCACGACTAGGACCCATGGTGGAGGTTGTTGCAGCTTGCGGTGGAGCTCGCGGCAACGCAGCCAGGACCCACGACACGCGAGGGAGGAAGGTGTCGACGTGCGGGATAGGGGCATGCGGCGTGCAGGGGAGTGGCGACGCCCGTGAGTAAGGCCGGTGCGGGATGGTTGGGGATGACTTAGTGTTGAGGATGTGATCTAGCGGATGTTAGTGTGTGCACGAATCTGAAACACGGAAAACATATAAAGCAAAAAAAATTCCATTAGCTATATAGGATTTCCGCTCTGCCACCGCGCGGGTAGAGAGGCCCAGAGTAAGCCTGGGAAAAACACCCAATACCCATTACCTGAACCTGAATTACCCGAACCCGGATCCGAATTACCTGAACCAAAGGTACCCTATCCCAAAAATGGATATCGATTTTGATTACCCGAAATTAGTTGGGCTAATTTGGGTAATACAATCTGGTACCTGAACTACCTAAAGTTTGCAATCATCTTTGTACTTTTTCTCACGTGTTGTTAGTTAAACACACGAAATTTTCACTTTATTAGAATACAATTCTCTCGTTTTGAACAAGTGACTATAATTTATTATTCTCCATAAATTATTGTTGAAATTGTACACGCACTGTTGGTGAAATTATGTTTAATTGCTAGTGTTTCGTTATTTTTTTAAAAGTCAGGTAGATCGGGTATACCTGAATCCGAATTATTGGGTACCCAAACTTTTGGATAATGTGTTTCAAAACTAATATCAAGTACCTATTTTCATTGAGATTTTTTACGGTGCATTTGTAGTATTGAGAAGTATTAGGTAGTATTGAGAAGTATCAAGCATTTTGATATTCTCACCATCTAAAAAATTAACTAAATGTTGGTATGGGTCCCACTAATTTGATACTTCCTAATACTTCTCCATAGCAACTTCCTGATACTTACACGGTTAGATTTCGTCGGATGGACGACTCATAAAAAAGAAGCACTTAAAATTTCTCATTTTCATTACCTAAATTTTGGATTACTTCGAACGCTTGAGCGCGGCCATAGCCCAGAGCTCGGGGGATACGACGACGATCCGATCGATACGCGCCGTGCACATTGTGTTTTGTTTTGTTTGTGTGTTGGGCTAGAAGTTCTTTCGGTTTTTGGCATGCTGCTAGTGTTGTTAGGTTTTGAAGCCAACTTGTGTGCTTTGCATGGCAGGTTTTGAGCCCAACTTGTGTGCTTTGCATTTCGTGTTTGGTGTGGGCTGCAGGCAGGATCCCATTTCCTACATGAAATGGCCCATTTCCCCAACAGGAGTCATCAGTTTAACGTTTAATTTGTGATTCGCAGCAACCAATAGCCGCTCCCACTGACATGTGAGGACCAGTAGCCGCAGCGTAGGGTTACGAGAGTGACTACACTCTGAAACCGAAACCTACGTACGAGCTGTGATCATCGCGTGACGCACAAAAATAAATAGGGTCGTGTACGTACGTCCGCATGTCAGTACGCGAGGTGGGCGGCCGCAGTGCTGGCCCGCGGCTCGAGGGGCCACATGTCAGCCAGCCGTGTAGTCGCGGTCACCGACCGGTGGGTCCCGGGAAAACATCTTTGACCTAGCAAAGCTGTCGATAGTTGTTGGTTGAGGGCTCCCGTGGTCCCGGGCGGCCCCATGCATGCGGCCGGTGCGGCGTGGATCCCATCCGTCCCCGTCAGGCCCCCAACCGCGCAGCCGTTTCGTTGAGTTCCGAGGTGGAGACGAGTCAGAGCCGCGCGCGCGCGCGGCCGCCCCTCCGCCGGCTCCGAGAGCCGCCGTCCCCCCTCCACGCACCGCGCGACACGGCGCGCCCGCGCCTCGACACGCGTCCGCCGCTACCACCGCGCGTGTCGAGCGCCCGCGCGCACCACGTCGTCGTCCGATCCGTTCGTGTGCGCTGGGCAGGCTGCAGGCAGGCCGGAACGGCCGCCGCCGCGATCGCGCGCGCCAAAGCGGCCGGAGCTGCTGCTGCATGCCGGTACGTACGTGTACGCCCACGTCCGCGGGAGCCTAGTAGCGTAGGACGCTCAGCTCGGCGCTGCAGGGCATGGGTCGAACACGCCGTGAGCAGCCGGAGACGACGATGTCAGTGTTAGTAGGAATGCGTCGTTGCTAGCACGTCGAATCTTGTGTTCGGCGGAATGGCGGACGGAAGACGGATAGTTTTGTTTGTTATTTCCGGGCAGGGGATCGGAGGAATATACCATTTGGAAGGTGCCGCGCAGGCGCAGCGGGCGGGGGCATCGGAAATCGGGGTACTGGTACCAGTCGCGGAATAAGACCCGGCTTTGCGCTGCAGGTGCCGATCGTTTTCGCCGCCAGCCACACAGACAGCAGGCATGCAGGTTACGTGTACACACTACACGTACGTAGACGTAGATGAGCGACGATGTAGCTGAGACTCGGGAGTTCGTCTCAAGTTTGGAGAAGAGTATGAACCGTTGAATTATGACTGCCCACGGTTTTCATTAAGAGAACAAATTCTCCTATCGGCTTAGAAAAACTCTGAACCCTGATTTTAACAGCGTGATGATATTTTCGGGATAAACTCCGGTGAGATAAACCTATGTCCGAGAGGATTCGAACCCAGGTCGGCGGCATGCCAGCTGCGATGCCTACCAACCGAGGTAATGCTCATTCTCGGAACCGTTGAATTATTAAATGGTACTCAATTGCATCTCTATAAAAGCTCAACTGAGTTTGATATTCTGCATATCTTATATCCTCCTAAATATATGTCAAAGTTCAGACCGGTCGGGACAACAAAGTCATCAGTATATAGCAGGTATTCATCTCCGGCCCGCGGAGGGGTTCTTTTGATTCGTTCTATGGTTTTTGAGGAAGGTCCCCAAGTGGCCAAATGTCTGTTTTTAGCAAGACGTTGGCAAGTACTCCCTTCATTTCTATGCAAGACCTACTATAAAATCTCAAAAAAATACACTTTTGTAAGATCCATTATCACTTTTCCTTGGGAGTGACGTTTTTGAGGATCGTTAAAACAGTAATTCGTCGCATACACACTTCGGGAGTAAAGCGCATGCAGAGAGTAATCGAATCAGCAACAAATGACAATTTTTCTCCAAGAAAACTAATGAAGGAAGTGCTTCCCTTAGTCTCTTTAGCCAAGCAAAAATATGCCTTGAATAGATGAGTGGACGGAGTAATTGCAACGAAGTGTGACGGTGGCACTGCGCCACGCGGTAGAAACGGCTGCGTTGCAATTCTTGTGAGTCATCTTCATTCTTTATTTGCACATAAAGGTCAAGACCTTTTTATGTGCAGATAAAAAACGAATATGACTCGCGAGAATTACAGTAGCTAGGAAGTGGGAGGCACTCACACGTTGATTAGTTAAGGAAGAGAGGGGATAACCCAGCACTGTAACCATCTAGGCCCTTTCGCACCTTTGGTAAGGGTGTGTTTCGGTGATAAATGACAACCATATGCTTGTGACTAACCTTTGTTTTGTAGCGGATTTTATATTGGGTTATTGTCACAAGTGTTGAATGAAAAGAGACCCCTCAATTTGAATTCATGGACGACAAATGGATAAATACTACAAGGCTAAGGACTTTGATTAGAGATGGCAATGGGTACCCGAAACCCGAGTACCCGACGGGTTTTACCCGATAAGGAGGTGGGTACGGAAGGAACTTCGTACCCGTGGGTACGTTATTGGGCAAAATCTCATACCCATCGGGTATGCGGGTACGGGTGTGGGTGTAGACTACCCATACCCGTCTACCCGTGGGTAAGAAAAACCCGCATAAATAATAGCCACCCTAAGTCATTTTAGCTCATATGGTGCATGAATTTGGCCTATATATTGGTGCTAATGTGTGTTACTATTAGCTTGTTGCAATGATATGGTTATATCAATATTTATAATTTGTAACTTACTAAAAAGTTGGAATTATTTATTATTTTTGTGTGACAAAGTCCGATTATTTATGCAATTCTCGGGTATGTTGTCGGGTATGGGTTACCCGTCGGGTAGAATTTACCCGACGGGTACGGGTATGGAATTATTTTCCTACCCGTGTGCATTCGCGGGTAACCCGACGGGTAAAATTTAGTCCTAACGGGTACGGGTACGGGTGGGCACTACCCATCGGGTATGTACCCGTTGCCATCGTGAACTTTGATAGTTCCAAGTGTCACAAGGAGATGAAGGACACTTGGATTGCTAGTTTGTAGTGTTTGACCGTACTATTAAGAGGGGTTCGTGCACTAGTAGCTTGACCATGCACCAAAAGCCATGAAAATATGCACACTCAAGTTCCTTGGTTGTCAACTAGCTTAGAGAGTTCATGGAAGCAAGGTTGAAGCAAAAGAATCGACAGAAAACTCAAAGACACTGAATTGGACGAGTTAAAATCAAAATCATAGCGTCGGATGATGCGACGCCCTCGTTTCTACATGCGTCGGATGAGTTCTGTGGCCAAAGGATTCAAAACAGACTGTCGGATGAACCAGTGGTACAGGCATCGGTTCATCCGACGCCTTAGGGTTTGGCAACAGTAAGGGTCAAGGCTCAGCACCTTCATCACCGGACGATCCGACGCCTTGACCAACGGTTCATCCGACGGTTGCATTTAAAACATACAGAGACGCGCCAAAACAATTGCTTCAGCACCGATAATGAACTGACGCTTGGATGTTGACTCAGCGGTTCATCCGACGGTCATATTTAAATCATACAGTACCGCCCTGAGCGAGGAGTATTCAGCACCGGATGATCCGACGGGGCGTCGGTGTATAGCGTCGGTGCATTGTCTGGGTTTCTTGGTTCAACGACTATATTGGAATCTGTGAGTGACCGGATGATCCGACGCTTTCGCAGGGGGAGACCATCGGTTCATCCGACGGTACTACTTTTTTAGAAAACCTTTTCCAACGGCTAGCCTCCCTTGCTATGCCTATAAATATGACCCCCTGCCTCTCTTGAGCTGCCTTTTTCACTCTGAAGATCCACTGCAGCCAAGGAGAGAAGGAGAGTGTGTTCTTGCCATTTGGGATTCTCTTCCTCTTCATTGAGGAGCTCTTTCTTAGTGATCAAGGGTTTTCAAGGTGCATGCATGGCTTAGATGAGTGCTCTGGTCAAGTTAAAGTGTGTGGGTTTGTTACTCTTGGAGTTTGACAGCTCCTAAACGGTCTCGGTGATTTGGGGGTTCTTGGTGAGCTCTTGGAGATTGTGGGAGCCTCAAGAAAAGCTTGGTGTACACGGTTCGAGACCCACCGTTCCGGAGATGGAGAACGGGTACTCTTAGTGAGTACTTGTGTCTTGGTGACTCAAGGGGGAGCGATACTCTAAGTGAGTGCTCCAACGTGGATTAGGGGAAGCGTCAACTTCTCAATACCACGGGAAAAAATTCGGTCTTCTCTTGTGTCTTTCTATCTACTTTCTTGCATTTAATTTCAGCACCTAATTTCCGCACTTAAGTTTCCTTGTCTTTGTTCTTGGTTATTTGCTTGTGTGCTTCATATCTTGCCTAGGTTGTTTCATATCTCCTAGTGTGTTATTTGCTAAGGAAACTCGTGTTAGTATGCTCTAGTAGTAGAGAAAAACTGTTTTATATGGGCAACACTAGTTGCACTATCGGATTCGCACGCTTTGTCGTGCGCCACGGGCGCACGGCAGAGGCCAGAACCCGCACGTCACAGCCTTTGCCGTGTGGATTCTGCCCGGGCGCGCGGCAAAGGGCGCGCGACGCATTTTTGCCCGGCAAAGACCTTTGCCGTGCGCCATAGGGAAAGGCAACGCATGGCATAGGCCTTTGTCGTGCGCAAAATGTGACGCACGACAAAGAAAAAGGGTCGACAGCTGTCCCCAGCGAGACGGCGTCACCCGCTCTTTGCCGTGCGCCACCCAAATACTCACGGCACAGAAAAATGAAAAAAATGAAAAAAAGCAAGGCAGGTCGGGGCCCGCCTCCGCCAGGCCACGACCACGCCGCCGCCGGCCACCGGTCCTCCGTTCCCCACGCCGGCGACGCCACCACCACCACACGTCGGCCGCACCGCTCGGTTCGTCGCCGCCTCACCTCGGCGGCTCCGCCGGGAGTTTGGGTCGCCGCGCGAGTAGGGAGGGAGTCGCCGCACCGCGGCCGGATCTCCGGCCTCCTCCTTTGCGGCCGGGACGAGGAGGGAGGGAGCCGCCGCGCCGCGGCCGGGTCGGGGCCGCCGCGGCCGGGTCGAAGAGGGGGGCCGCGACCGCGCGCCCGGGGAAGAAGGAGGTGCGTGGGGAGGAGGAGGCCGGCCGGCGCGGCCCGGATCCGGTGCCGGACGGCGCCCCGCCACTACCGCCGCGTTGTGGGGGAGGAGGAGGCCGGACACCGCGCCGTGTCATGGCCGGCGACGCCCCGCGATGGATCCGGCGCCCCCGCACGGCGCCGCCACCGACGGAATAGGTGGGGCCGGTCGGGGTGGAGGAAGAGGAGGGGCCGGCCGGGGGTGCCGCGTGCTGCTGGGAGAGGGAGGGTGGGCAGGGTAGGGTTTGAGGGAGGGAGTGGGATGTATTTATACGAGGGTGGATCCGGGTTGGTGATTGGTGGCCGTCGGATCCAATCCGACGGCCGGTAGAGATCAGCCTGTGGGAGGCATGATGGGCCGACTGGCCCAATTAGTCTTTGTCGTGCGGCAATATTTTTTCTTTTTTCAAAATTACTGCAATTGAATTTTATGAGTTAAATATAGCAAACAAAAAATTCTTGTACCAAATTTTAACATGAAGTCATTTGAATTTTTAAGATATAAACAAGTCTCATAATTTTTAAACTTCATTTACATTTTTGAGGGGCAATGGATTTGGTGCTTAGGAGGACATATATGAAAGAAAAACACTTCATAAATAGAGTTAATGTACTAAAATTATCAAAGGGTTCGAAAAATTACCATATATTAGGATGAGACATTATAAGTTGTATATTGCCTACATAAAATTTTTGAATTCAAATTCAAATTTGAACTTTATTACAGCTATATACCTAATCAAGTAGCTCTCAACACTCTGAAACTTCTAGTGAGATACTTCGGTTTCTAAACACTATCCACGACGAATTTCTCAAAACACTCTATATGATTTATCGCAAACTTCGCATAGGATATTATGAGCCCTCGACGAATCTCATGAGTTTCTAACTTAGTTTACATTTTATACAATTAAAAAACATTTATAAAGCATGTGGACTTTCATGCTTCGTGAACAAAATGTTCAAAATTATAACTAATTTGATGCGTAAGGTCTTAAAAGGACTCAATTACAAGAATATCATTTTTTCACAAACTTTACTTCATTACTTTATGCACTTGCAGTTCAAATTTGACGTATATGACAATAATTATTTAAGTGACACATAATTTTAAAAATAGTAAATTTATTGAGCCATGTATGAATTTGAAATATAGAGTACAAAATAATGTCTCTATAGTGGAGAAATAAAAAGAAGTAAAAAAATCAAAATTTTAAAAAAATCTTTGCCGAGCGTCGTAGCAAAACGCACGGCAAAGAGGGCTCTTTGTCGTGCGTTTCCAAGCGACGCACGTCAAAGACTAACGGCCGTTTATTGCAAGAGGGGAGGAAGAAAAAAATCTTTGCCGTGCGTCGGTATTTAAAACGCACGGTAAAGATTCTTTGCCATGCGCCGTAAAATAAGACGCACGACAAAGATTCGTTACCGTGCGTTTTGTATGAGGCACGACAAAGAAGCTCTTTGCCGTGCGCTCGATAAAAGATGCACGGCAAAAATTTAAACGCACGGCAAAGGCCGTGTTTCCGGTAGTGTTGATATGTTAAGGTTTCTTTGTTGTTTTAGAAATTGAAAAAGAAGTCCCATATTCAACCCCTCTCTATGGACCATTGATCCTACAAACACTATAGCAGCTACTTAAGATATAATTATAATATTTCATTTGTCCTCAAGGAATATAACACAAAGAAAATCAGATTGCAGTGTATTTGAGATTGTTTTGTTGCACTCTGGTAACATATACATCTACGATGCGTATTGTATTTGATTATAGTGTGAGTGTTTGTATTTAATTGCATCTGTAGTACAACTTACTATATATACAGGTGAGTGCAAATTTATCCACGAACTAATAAACTGATCAATCCGATGCAAGAACTTGTCACTATGGTGACGAGCCGAGCTGATCCCACCCTCCCACCCTCATCATCGACCATCCACCATGGTATGCGACGTGATGGGATTTGAATCCTATAGACCTATACGCACCAAAATGACAAGTTCTTGCATAGCATTGATCAATTTAATAGTTCGTGAACTAATTTGCACTCACCTTTATGGTTGTATAGTTGCATGCACTACGGATGTAAATTACTCATACGAACATATGTACGGGACTATAGCAAATTTGTTATGATCCATACACACATAGGTGCGTCGATGATCGACGAGGCTTATCGTCTGAGACGAGGTAGCCTACTGTAGATCGGAGTAGATTAATGAGTTGCCTACTTGACCATGGAGTAGCTAGCTAGTGCGTGCTAGCCATCCGTCACTTTCAACTAAAAATGCCTACATGCGCAGCACAGGTGATGAAAACGACAGTGCCTATGCTTAGGCGACGACTAGCGCGGTTTCATGTCGTCGTTGCCGCCGGTTCGCGTTGCTCTCCATCACATTATGTGCTACTACTCCGTACGTTGGTCAGTAAAAGCATGACTCCCATCAGATTAAGCTGCCGGTGCAGTCCTCCTTCAGCAGGTAGGAATGAATAGGCCGATAGCACACGGTGTGCGAACTCGAACGAGCAGGGCGCGCGCGCGGTGCGGCGGCGGCGGCCGGGGACGGAGAAGCAAGCGGTCGCGCGACGCGGCACGCGCGCCGGGCGCGTGGCTGGGGCGTCCGCCACGTCGCGGCGTGGGGGCCACGTGTTGCGGTGCGGGCCCGGGACACGGTCGATGTGGCGCCCGGGGGCGCCGGGCGCGTGCGAGGTGTCCCCCGCGGCGTGCGTGGCGCGTGCATGCATCCCATGCATGGCCCCGTCTCCCACGTACGCACGCGCAGCCCTGCACTGCAGCTGCAGCTCAGGGCTCTCCGGCCGGCCGCCTCTCCTCCACTTTCGCTGTTGCGCGCAGGGCATGCGCGCGACGCTCCTCTGGAACTGAGGAGCGACCGTGACAACGCCGGCCGCAGGTCTCAGGTCTTATTTAAGAGTGGCCACAACCCTGTCTTCTCCCTCGTACTCTCCCAGCAGCAGCGATCACTAACCTTTACTAGTCCCTTCCTTCGTCTCTCCTCCCTGACACTTCTCTTTCTCGCTCTCTCTCGGCTAGCAAGGAAGAAATAAAGCTTAGCTACCTCGAAGAACAGCTAGCTCCACGATCGTGGGTAAGCACTAAAGCAAGCAGTGCACCCACCACACTGCTTCCGTCAAATCATGCATCGTGCACAATCCTATAGTTAAATCTGCCATGCAAATACCTGCACCAAACGTGCAGTGTGTGCAAGTCAAGTTGAAATATCTGAGAAATATCTAGGCAACCAGCTAGTAGCAGCGAGCTTGTTGGAAATACGTGCGGAACTGGTCGTCGTGCGCGCGCGCGCGTGCGCGACACTTCTTCGTCTGCGAGAGAGCAGATAGTCTAGATGGCGATGCTCGCTATTTAATCGATCGATCGAGACGTGTGCATGTTCTAACGAGCGTACGTGTTGCCTTCTTGGAGCAGCATTGCCAACCTGATTGATAATGGCGTCTCGGGAGGGAGCAGGAGGAGCGGCAGCCGCGGGCCGGCCGGCGCTGCGCGTGGGGCGGACGCAGGAGTACCGGACGGGCATGGACACGGAGCTGCTGTCCATCGACGGCGGCGGCGGCGCGTCGGCGGTGAGCCTCTTCGTGCTCTGCGGCGACCGCTTCGAGGCCGCGCAGCTGTTCCGGTCGGGCGCCATGTCCCTCCACATGCTCCGCGTCGAGGGCCACCCGGTGTTCCTCGCCTCCTGCACCGTCGGTGACCACCAGTGGATGCTGGCGCGCGATGCGCTCGTGGCGCGGGTCGACGCGCGCGCCTTCGTCTTCGAGCTCCCGGGCTTCTTCTACGCCGTCGTCGTCCCGCCCGACGCCGAACGCAAGTGCGCCACCATGGCCGAGATCTTCTCGCGCTTCTGCTCCTACCACGACCTCACCAAGCCGGAAGGTACGTACGAGGCCGGAATGCAAGCTCGCGGCGCGATCCGTTGTGGCCTTCGTGTTTTGTGCTCTGCGTTTTTGCCATGAATAATGCATCTGACAGAGTTAGGTATCTGTTTCATGCATGTTCGTTCAGGTGACGATGACGAAGTTGGTGAAGTCAACCAGAACCCGTGGGCCGGCGCCCACGCAAGGATACAGCGCCTCAAGAGGCACACCTCGCCGCCTGGAGGGCACGTCGCCGTCGACGCGCAGTCCGACCGCGCCAGGCAGATGGAGCGCGCTGTCCGCACGTCGGCGGTCGTCAAGCTCCTCATCCGCTCCCTCCTCGCGGGGGTGATCCAGCCCGCCCGGCACCTGACCATCACCGTGGGCGGCGGCACGAGCGCGCGCGCCTCGGCGGCGGCGCTGCCGAGCAAGTCGGTCGTGTCCGACCTCCTCGACGCTATCGAGACGAACCGGGCCGCGCCCCGCCGCGGGTCCACCGGCGGCGGCCTGGTAGGGTGGTGGAACCTCAATGTGGAGGGCATAATGCTTCTGCTGAGGGTCGTCCAGGCGGTCCGGGGGAGGAAACATCTGGCGGCGCCGGCGGCGGGGGAGAAGAGGCCGCGTGACGAGGGACCCGGCGGTCGCGACGCCATGAGAGGCGGGGTCCTCGGAGGAGGTGGCGCCGCGGCGTTCGGCGCGGCGGCGGCGCGGCGGCGGTGCGGCGGGAGGCCGAGGAAGCTGGGGAACACCGTTGGCGCCTGCGGGAGCTCTTAACACTACGTGCCGCCCGTTCCCAAAGGGGAACTGAGATTAAATTATTGGTACGAAATTAGCCAGGGTTGTTTGTCTAGGATAATTAGAGAAGGGTTTAACTTGTTAATCTGCTCTCTTTGTATCTGCGTCAAATAGATGCATGTTTGTCTGTTTGATGATCGGGTTGTACTAATATATTCCTGAGTTCCTTTATTTTTTTCCTACTTGTTTTCAGTTCCGTATCTCCCAGGATACACTTTTTGTTTGGATGTACAGCCTGTTGGCTGATGCAGGTATTTTATGATAGAAAAGTACTGTTGGGACCTGATAGAAAAGTACGGTTGGCTGGCTGCTGGCTGATCTTTTCTGATCCTCACTGGTTTTTAACGAACAGTAACAGGGCGGTATAGATCGCCGCACCGACTTTTTTTTAACGAGGATTGCTGGGATTTGATCATGGTGCGGTATAGATCGCCGCACCGACTTTTTTTAACGAGGATTGCTGGGATTTGATCATGGTGCCTGTACCATTTATCAGAGAATAATATTCTTTCCATCTCAAAGTTTCAAAGTATTATTTATTTTAATTTTACTATTCGTTTTAGCTTTTTTAGAAACAAATTTATTTTAACTTTCTTTAATACTCCCTCCTCACAAAGAAATTTTTAGAATCCAAAGTACTCTAATAACCTTTTTTTATTGCATGAATTATCAAGTGGAATTAATTAATTATGCGTGCACGCTAAAAATTCTAGATTTTTTTGATTGACACAGTACAACGCAAACGCTCACAACACGCACACACACTCACCCCTATGAATACACGTATGGGAACCCTACCCCTATGAGCACCTCCGAAGGACTGAGCATCTGCAGATCTGGAGATCCTCGAAGTTACCACTGACGCCTCGTCGTTGACGGGAACGTCGCTTATCACTTAACATATAACGCCGGAAAATCCCGGAATAAATAAAAAAAAGGTGCGAGCACCAGGATTGAAACCCTGGTGGGTAGCGTCCTACTGGACCGTCCTACCATTGGACTAGTAACTAATTATTTGAGTAACCGGTATAAAGGATAACCGGGTAACGGGTATTAGGACCTTTATTAGATTTTATTTATTCCTTAACTGATGATATTATGAGAGTCTTTTCTTAATAATTTTAAAGAAATGTGAACACTTTTGTTGGACAAACTTTGAGTGCTAAACGAATAATCTTTGTGGAACATAAATATATGTAATTGCAAATTTTAAATACTAAACGAATAATCTTTGCAGAACATAAATATATATACTTTCAAATTTCGAATGTTAAATGAATAATCTTTGTAGAATATAAAGATATGCAACTTTTTCACGTAAAAGGTAGTGTATATTTAGATGCATATAACAATATGTATTAATTAAATAATAATTTGTGATGGAGAGAATATTAACTAAATGGATAGTCAACTATTTAAAAAGTACTCAAGTTGAGTTAGAGATCTCCAGTTGACCATGTTTTCAACTCTCTAAGTTGATTAATCGTGATTAGGCAGTGCTTAATTAGTCATGATTAGTTTTGGAAATACAAGCAAATCAAGCATAACCCCAAGTTATATAAATTTAAGTGTGGTAGTGTGATGACTTCAGAATCTCGAGATCTATCGGTGCTCAATCCTTCGGAGGTGCTCATAGGGGTAGGGTTTGCGTACGTGTATTCATAGAGGTGGGTGTGCGTGCTTGTTGTGAGCGTCTGCGTTATACTATGTATTTTTTTAAAAAAAATCAAATTGTAGTAGTAGCAATCTAATATTTATCCACAACCATGCAAAAGTCGGCTCATCTTCGTTACGTTTCCACTTGAACTCGGACTGGAGATGCGAGCATGAAGATAGATGAGACGGCAGCTAGCAAACCGAGAGCAGACAAAAGAGTTGCACTAGGCTGAACTAATGACTCCTTGATGTAGGCCCGAAAAACCAGTTCAGCGCGCGGTCGCTCTAAGCGACCGCCCCCCCTGTCCAGCGCGCCCCCTTTTTCATTTTTTTTGTTTTTAACAATTTTTTTATACATAAGTTATGTGCACAACTCGTCCTTATACAATAAGTTATGCACATAATTTGATATTTACAGAAAAAATTATGCGCACAACTTGTCGTTAGATAGAAAAATATACGCATAAGTTATTCTTCAATTAGTTGTGTATACAAGTTGTACGCACTAGTTTTGCACGAATCAAACTTATGCTGAAAAATTATGTGACAAAATTTATAAGTCGGAATTATGCATCAAAGTTATGTGTATAAGTTATGATATTCCAAAAATATAAATTTGTGAGAAGAAAAAAAACTTTTCAGAAAAGGAAAGTGAGAAAGAAGAGGAGCCCCCAGCTGAACGTAGGCTTCCAAGTGCTACTAGGCCGAACTGCTGAAGCTTGCGAGTTAAATTCCAGAGGTAGTCGCTCGACTGGACGTGAGTAATCACCGATTGCCTGATTGTGCAATTAGGCAATAAAGTCAAATTGGTTTACCAAATCGTGATTTCCGATTGATATTTGATTAATCGGGCGATTTGAAAACACTACATTGGAGCACCAGTCAGTGGCGGAGCCAGCTTTTGTTCATGACTATAGCCTAAATTCAACGGCCAAAAATGTCTAAACAAAATGTAGAGGAAAGGATCTAAATTGGTAAAGAAGCTGAATAACTATTTCGTGAAAGTGGAGGAACTTCTTTTTCATGCACTGCATTCAGGTGTCCCACAAGAAGAGAAATATGGTGCTAACGTTCTACTACTCTTCATTTTGAACTATAAATTGCAAATCTGAAATTGCAATGTTAAATTTCAATTAATTTATTGAACTATCCAAAGGGAAAGGCTGTGAAATTAGGGAGAAAATTTGACGAAGGCCCGGATTAGGGGCCCCTTTGACGGCAAGATTATCCAACTTGAAGACGACAAAACCATCATCCACTAGGTGAAGACTTCTGTCAGATGGCGAGCAGCTTGAGGATGGTCGTACCCTTGCTGATTACAACATCCAGAAGGAGAGCACTCTCCACCTGGCGTTGTGTCTCAGGGAAGGCATGCAGATCTTCGTCAAGACTCTCACTAGCAAGACGACCAGTCCTTGGCCGAACGGCTGCATCTCCGACAAGTCTCCGCCTCGCACGACAAGTCTCCGCCTCCGACTAGTGCGTGGGCCCAGGCACACGGCTCGGGCGAGGCACCAGCGCATGCGGGGAAGCTCCACGTCATACAGGGACGACAGCTGGCGGCCATGCAGACGACCTACCCCGGCAGGAGCCTTAAATGCGAACCTGACTAGCCGTGCAGCCATCACATCGCCATCAACCTCCGCTCTGCCACACGCAAAGCTCAGCCCGAGGCACTCGAGCACGCTCTACGACGCGCGTGGGCCTAGACTTAGGCTCACGCGTGGCAAGACAAGCGAGTACTCAGGCAGACTAAGGCAAACCCAAACTACTCGGGGAGAAGGTCAAGCGTCCCGAAAGGAACAGCTCAGCCCAGCCACGTGGCGGCTTCCCAGACAAGGTATCGCAACTCAGCGCCGATACGCCCAGACGGACAATGACGTACGACGGGACGTACCAGCTGCCGATCACTGTAACTCTTTTGTATTTCCCCTTGTGCCCCTCCCCTTGAGACTATAAAAGGGAGAGGAGGGCAACAATCACAAGGGTTAGACTTCCTCACGATCATACACCACCACCCGGGACTTGGGAATGAACTCCCTCTCCCGACCAGCTTGTAAACCCTACTGTGAGCACACTTGGCTCAGGAACACGGTAGCCACACACTGGACGTAGGGTATTACTCCTCGGAGGCCCGAACCAGTATAAACCCCGTTGTCTCCCGAGCTAACCATCCGAGCCCAACGCACGACCGTCATAGATTTACTGCCGGTGGTAGAGAACCCCGACAGTTGGCGCGCCATGTAGGGGCACTTCGTGTGTCTCGACGAACTTAGCGGATCGGATGGACGGTCGCGGGGTCATGTTGACTCCCGGGACTACCCTGCACTTCAGCTCCCTCAGCTGCGTCTACACCGGGCCGGTGGAGTCTGTCGTTGACCGTACCTTCGGCCGGCCGCCTCGCCCCAATGTCCTCTTGGGGGCTGCAGCGCGCGAGGCCTTCGTCCGAAGCTACTTGGGCAACGTCATCATCAGCATGTTGGGGCCAAACCTGACACAGGAGCGTTTTAGGCTCGCCGCCTATTATCTCACCGACCTCGCCTTCCAAGCCAGCGGAGACGGACCGCCGGACTGGGGGGAATTCATGGAGCGGTACTGTTGACGGTTAATAGTTGTATCAAAGTTCGTTTAGACTTGCAAGCGGACAAGTCTCCCGTCGTAGTCAAGGGACCCTTCTTCCCTCGAGTGGTGAACCCAAGGTATCGAATTGTGGAACAATGTGCAACGCAAGGATTCAATCTAGTAAAGCAAGGAAATCTATCTTATGAAGAACTAAGTTGCATCTAATCTATGATATCATCAAGAAAACACATCTAATCTAATCTACTAAAGAGGTAACAAGAGAAAGCAAAGAGATAAACGATCTAGAGAATCCAGCTCATGCTTATGTTGTAGCTCCAAACAAGATAGATGAAGATAGAAAAGCGAATCTCATTAAAAGCATCTTTAAACCATGGCCTCCGGTCCGACTCCGAAAACACCCGCCTTTCGGAACCCCCGTTCTGTCACAACGTATTCTTATTCATGCGGGTAGTCTAGGGCGAGTTCAATAAGAACAAGTTGAAATCACTTGGTTGGTCCGGTATGCACCTCTAGTCACTGTGGCTACAAGAGCACCCTATGCAATCTAGATATAGATTAGATTGGGGAATAAGCAAAACCAAGAAGAAAACAAAATCATCGAGAAGGCACTTGATCGCTAGAAATCGGATTCACTATAAAACTTCACCATGAATGATTACATGAACAAGATCACCACCGGGATCCCACCTCGATCTTGATCCTTGCTCCGGAGCTCCGACGTGGTCTTCTATGCAAGGTTCCCACGTCGGCTAGGGAGACCCTAGACAACTAGCACGACCCTCATCTCCGAGATGGTGTCCCTCAACCTTCTCTGCTCTTCGGCGGCGGATGACGAATTGATTGATGCATGGCTCTCGGTCAGGGGGCTATAAATAGCCCGAGATGCATCTAGGTCAAAGGGGGGCCGACTGGGCCTCGAAATGGGCTCGGCTGGTCGGCAAAGATCCTACAAAGTCTCTAGAAGCCCGATTATGACTTGGTGAATGTTGACAGTTAATAGTTGTATCAAAGTTCGTTTAGACTTGCAAGCGGACAAGTCTCATGTCGTAGTCAAGGGACCCTTCTTCCCTCGAGTGGTGAACCCAAGGTATCGAATCCGTGGAACAAATGTGTGAAGCAAAAGATGATCTAGTAAAGCTAAGTAACTTCAATCTTCGGTAAAGAGAAACCCTAATGCATCTAGATAAAGAACACAAAACTAATCTAATCTACTAAAGACCGGAGGTAACAAAGATAGATAGGGTAGATAAATCGATCTAGAGAGATCGAGTTAAGCCTTTTGTTGAAGTTCCAAGCAAGAGAAGAAGTAGCAAATCGAATCTTATTAGAAGCCTCTTTAAATCGTGGTTTCCCGTCCGACTCCGAAAACGCCCGCCTTTCGGAACCCCCGTTCTATCACAACGTATTCCTATTCATGCGGGTAGTCTAGGGCGAGTCCAAGGACAAGTCGAGTTCTTTCGGAAGATCCGGCGTGTACCTCTAGCCACCGCGGCTACAAGAACACCCTATGTGATCTATCTCGAGAATAGATCTAGAATAAGCAAAGCCGATCGAAAAAAGAAATCATCGAAGAAACGCTTGATCGTTAGAAATAGATTCAACTTGATAATTCAACTAGTACAATGATACATAAATAAGATCACCACCGGGATCCTACCTTGATCTTGCTTCTAGCTCCGGGAACTCCGACGTGGTCTTCCTTGCAAGGTTCCCACGTCGGCTAGGGAGACCCTAGTCAACTAGCTCGACCCTCTCCTCTCCGGGATGGTGTCTCTCTCTTCTCTGCTCCTTGGCGGCCGATGACGAATTGATCGATGCGTGGCTCTCGACCCCAGGGCTATAAATAGACCGAATGGCGGCTAGGTCAAAGGAGGGGGCAAATGGGCCCTGGACTGGGCTGGGCCGGCCGGCCTGGGCCGACCTGCCTGGGCCCATCCAGGCCCAGTTCCCGGCCTCGTTCGCGTGGTGTCGGTTCCCGAGTCTTCTAGATCCTTCCCCCTTCTGCATGTAGGCCCTTGTCGTCAGTTTCTCTCCGAGTTGGACGTAGCTCCTTGTCCCGCAAGATTCGACACTTTTCTGGTTAGGTCCTTGGAGTTTGTCATCTTCTCGGGTTAAGTCCCTAGCTTCTTGGAGTTAAGTTTGCTTCATTACATGACTTGTACGGGGCTTCAAGGCCTTGTCACAAGGTGCTTGATGAACTTGTCCCGGAAGTCTTGCTTTCAATGCTAAAACCCTACATAAACACTAAACTCCAAAACCGACATGCACAAGTGAACTTGTTATACCACGGGGGTTAGTACCAATGGATAAGGTATAAAACTTATGCCAACATCGAAGGTAAACTCATGGCTAGGTTGACGGATTTTCACCGTCAACTTCTCCCCCATGCTTAAACCTTGCTCGTCCTCGAGTAAGCCTTCGATGGATATCATCGTTGCCCATCAATGCTTAAACCTTGCACTCGATCATACATGAGAAAACATAATGCTCTCAAAAGTTTAATTCGTTAAAGTTCCGTAATGTACTAGCCTTCATCCCTACGGAGGGTAGATTAATAATTAAGCTTATCCCACAAGTATTAACATGCTCCCAAAATTCAAATGGATCTCAAAAATTTTGAAATAAAGAACGAGATGAAAAAGAGCTAAACCAAGTTCATAAATTTAAACCGTCTTGCATCTTGCTCATGAACTCTCATCTCATCTTGTCTCTCAATCCTATTTATTCTACTCCTTTCCCTCTCATAACATTCATTTATGTGGTAGGCTTTTATATGGAGCTTTTTGGGAAAGTTTAGTCCTAACAAGATATTATAAATGAGATGTTGTCAAAACAAGACAAGCTTCTCATGGTCTTACCGAGACTCGTCAAAAAGGTCATTGGAAAATGATGTTAAGTCAAGGAGGGGAAAGAGAAAAATACACACACTTGAGATAGGTGGACATGTGCAAATGGCAAAGAGTGATCCCGAGGCACAAACGAAGTCCTCGTTATCGGATTGCACATGGTTGGAAAATGAGTATGGATCTTTGAATATTGAAGCCTTAAAATTCCTAATGCACTTTAGAGAACCGAGGAGTTCACTTTATTTTTATTTTTACACATACTCATATTTTTTCTTTTCTTTTTTTCCTCATACATATACTTTTTGTTCTTTATTTCTTTTTCTTTCTTTCTCTTTGTCATTTTTTATTTTTCTTTCTCGTCAAATTTTTTTTGTTTGCTCCCCTTTGAACTCTAAAATTGCATTGTACCTACCTCCTCCCCCATGCTTAGACGTTTGCTCGTCCTCGGGCAAAGAGGTGATAAAGATAAGGTAGGTACCAGAAATACTTTTCTTTTGGAGAGATACTTGAAATCTTCAATCGTGGTACCGTCGATCTTCCTTGAATTGATGATCCATACTCAACGATAGGTTGTGGTCAAGGAGGTAATCACAAAAGATGATATTTGGTTTTAAGGATGGATATCCGGTGAGGTTTGTGGGATCTTCGGTGTGGGGATACACAATGCACGGATAGAAAGGCTAGCAAAAATTTAGATACGCAAAAACGGAATGACCAGCTTCTTAGTCTCGAGCCAGAGAAATCGAGGCCTGAAATAACTCACCCAAAAATAAACCTTGTATACTAAGTTTTTGCACTCAAATATTTATATGGCTCTGGATAGGTAGAGCAACACGCAAGTGGTATTTATGACAAGGTTAGCTTTACATTTAAGAACAAAAATACATCATCTTTAATCCATCTAAAACTTGAGAGCACATAAAACACTATGGGTCTTTATTTTTATCATAACCTCCGCTAAAGATTAAGCTAGCATTTAGATAATTTCAGATTTGAATTTTAAGAAAGCACTAGCTTAAACATGCATAAAACAATTACAAAGATAAACAAAGCGGCAATTATAATCATATATCATCATGGCACCAACTTTGTAACTTTACCAAAGGTAAAAACTAGGTGGTGACATTATTCATGATGAAAATAAAACTAACACACATGCTGAAAATTTAAATAAAAACTAAAAACACTACGCATACATAGGTGCGTACAAGCTGAAAATTAAAGAAAAGGGAAAAGGAAAGATTAAACTAAAGCTCCTCCTTTCTCTAATCTTCCGCCGATGGTTGATATTGATAGTCTTGGTTGTTGCACCCTTGCTCATAATAGGATTGCACTGCTTCTCCTATGAATTGTATGACGGTGCTAAAAGTGAAGGTGTCAAAGCTCATAAGCGATGTTCGCATTTCCTTCACCCATTTGGTTTGCATTGGTTTGGATGGCTGCAATAATTTGCATGTTTCTTGCAGCATATCCTCCAATGGTGGCCACATTTTGTTGTGGTTGAGGAAGATGTGCATATGGCTCCGCAAAGGCTACATTGGGCACCGCAAAATTTGGTGGGGGCATGGCTGCACCACTCCCCCATGCTTGCATTGGTACACCACCGTAGTAACTTGGTGACGTCGAAATTCCTCCAAATGGTGGCACATAATTTTGTTGTGCTTCTTCTTGGGCCATAGAAGATCTTTCTCCAATAATCCTTCTCTTTTATTTTTTTCTTTGCCGGCACAAGAAGTCCTTCCTCTAACCTATCTTCTTCCCCTCAAGAAAAAGTCTTAACCTTCCTCCCGAAAGGGGCAAATTCACCTTGGCCACTTTGAAACCTCCTCTCTCATCTCCACTTATGTATTTGCCTTTCTTCATATATTCAAATCCTAGGGAAGTCCCGGGTAGGATATGCTTCAGGTTTCTTGTAATACCCGGTTTCAAAGAGATAGCCAACATGGAGAGGTAACACCCCGAACCAATATCTCCCGAACCCGATGTTGCTCACAACACCACCGGTTGATCATAAGGTGAGTGGGGTCTATTGGCTGCCTGGCAATCAAAGCAGAGTAAAGCCAATTCAACTCCGTGTTGGTTATCTTTGTCTCTCTTATTCTCCCCAAAATCCTTTTGCACATCCATGAGTGAAACTCTTGGATGATGGGGTTCCGGATAGTATTTCTTCATTGATGGTCTTCTCCCGTGATCATACTCCAAAAACCTTCCATGTGCCTTCATGCACATCCACTTGTTTCGGGGCTCCCTTTTGAAAACCAAGCAATTCCCTAATACATAGAGAACCGCTTGTTCAATCAAGATAGGAGACACTTGCCCATGGGTCTACGATACTAGAACATGCAATCGTTTTGAACAAGAAAACCAATCTAATCTATCGGGGGTTGTGACCACGGTTTCGCCCTTTCCCTCCTCTCGTACTCACTACGCGAAGGTATTCATGACTAGACCTATGATGGACACGGCGTGATGAATGGATCCAAGGAAGCATTGGAGCTCTTACTCTCTTTACGACATGGTAGCTAACCTTAAGCATTAAAGTATATTCAACACAAGATGATAGATAGATAATCCAACAAAGTATGATTACATCTCAAGATCATTACAACCCATGGATGAAAGGAGATTAACCCATCAAGGTGCTAGACATAGCACTGTTGATCATGGTTACCCTTCCGACGGTGTCTTCCATCTTCTCCACTTGTGGGTGCTTCCTTCGAGGTGGTTGATCCCCCTCCAAATGGAATGAGAAACTCGTCACTCCTTCATCAAGGATATGCGCCATGGTCATGATAATTTCCTAGGCGAATTCCTTGTGGGTGTTTTCTGACACTCCGTTAGAGAATTGCACCCAACCTCGGTGTCCCGTATGAAAACCCAATATGTGGAGAGCTTGGTCGTCGAAGTCGACGTTCGCTACAAGCCTCTCAAGGCGAGCGAGCTTATTCTCCTCCTCCTCCGTCATGATGACAAACCCCTCGGAATACCACAGAGCGTGTGGAGGTGGAGCGGATGATCGTGTTGAGTGGTTTAGACGATGATGATCCCTTCTTCTTGGATGAAAAAGCTTGTAAGTTTCTTCCATGATTGCAGCACTCTCCCTCACAAATAAATATCCGGGGTTTTCAACCGGTAACAAGGTACACAAATATTATTTTGGAGTCTGGACTTTGAGTGGATTAAGGATGTGATTTGTTGCACGAAACAAACGAGGTGGAGGGCTAAGTCTAAGGTGGTTCCGGACTACAAACTAGAGCACACGAACAAAGAGCTGGATGGGAGACTTACCTCGCTCCTCCTCTTGGCTCGGTTCTTCTCTAGCGCTCATTTTACTTCGTGACCGTGTGCACCTTCCAAACGTTCTCGTCCACTCCTTCACTTGCATTATTATTCCTTCCACTTGATGTTTTCGCTTTTACTCACTTCCATACTCCCATGCCTCACATGCCTTCATGATATTCCTACAAAACAGAGCCTTGTCTACCCCCATGCTTGTACTTGCATGTGGTTTGATAAGATGTTAAAGGGGCATCCCATGATGTATCATGGTGCATGTATGGTTAGGTTAACTAGATTGCCTCCCTCTAAGCATGCTTTAATGCTAAACACTCCTCTAATTTCGAAAATAAAAAAATAAAATCAGAGCTATTAATGAGTTTAAATATAAATTTAGAGGGGTTTTAAAGCATTAAAAACAAATGTAAGTCGAAAAATATTTCTGACTACTTTTATGTTGGTCTCACCGGTATCATTTGCCTACATTAGTTGAGAGCAAACTTTTCACGGCTTGATCATGGGGGCATAGGTTTAGGTTCTAATTTTGATTAGATAAGAGATATTTTGAATAAAATAAAATTAAATTAGGCTTAGAAAAATTCTAATCTTAGAGAAGCCAAGGATATGGATTTTTAAACCAACCAAAAGTCAAGTTTCTAGGTTCACGCGAGTCCTAACACGTGCTGAAAAATTAAATAACATCTAAATACAAGTCGTGGCTCTACTCGTGTGTTTTTAGCATGAAAAATAAGTTAACCACAACATCATAAAGAGGATGAATGGTTGAGTTAGGTTCTGAATTTTTTTTGGTTATGGTTTTTCGAAAAGAAACAAACAAACACATAGGATGGTTATGTAAAGGGTTTATGATCAAGCAAAATATTCAACCAAGAATTATGTCTCTAATGTTATTCAACCATTCTAAGTCTAATTTCTTGCATAGTAAAATTAAAAAATAAATTACTTGAAAAGACTCGAAAAACCTGGAATCGGGTTGTCCTCCCGATAGCTTATTCTTGACTCGACGAAACGGGTTGCCTCTCGCCTAGCGCTTCGTTTATAGTCCATGGCTAGACTTCTTCACTTGATTACTTCGGATCAACGCTCTTTGTGGGCATTGCAATCTTGGGTACCTACTTCCGCACCATCTTGGGCACGGGCTTATTCTTCGGCTTAGTCATATTTTTGGTCTTCACGGGCTGGCTTTGTCCTTTGGTCTTGACGGATGCAACAACTTCCTTCATGTAGTGGCTCGGCATCTCAAACTCCGGTCCTTCGGTCGTGATCTTCGTGGTATCCTAGTGTGATCCTCCATCTCTCCCGAATGATTTTGAGTAGCCTTCGCCGTCTTGGGACCTTGGGGTTGTCTCGGAAATTCTTCTTTGTCACCCATCAGTTGCTCGGCAAGTTGTCCCACTTGCATCTCTAGCATCTTCATCACGATGAACACTTCATCTATAGAGCTTCCGACCTCCGTCACCTTGCCATCTAAATTCTTCAATATTTTCTCCATAGCCTCGAACTTAGTGACGGCGTCCTTGTTGATCTTAGCTTGCTCGTCCATCAAGTCCTTGAATTGTGCACAAAGAGGAACCAAATCTTGAATGGACGAAGTTGCATTAAATTGGGGTTTACCTTGGACATGGCCGTACTCCTCACACTCCTTGCATGTGGATCTTGCTTCGGCAGCCTTTAGGTGTTGAGCTTCTTTCTCTATCTCCATCTTCTCCATCCTCCTCTTAAGTAAACCGATATGCCAGTCAAGGAATCCGGTTCGTATGTATTCATTAAAACGCTCCAAAGCTCCCGCAATCGTCATGCGGATAGTTGAGACCTTGATCTTGAACGGCCTTCCGGCGTCTTGAAGGTTTATGATAGGTAGATCAACGATGTCCGGGGTGCATAGCTCGATCTTGCGCTTCGGTTGTGACTGTTCTCCCATGGGTGGCGGTTGAGGTTGATCTTTCTTTGGACTTGGAGGTGGTGATTCCCTTGGAGATTCCGGCGGTCCTTCAACTTCGGCTTTTGAATCTAGGGTTTCCAACCCTTTAGCTTGTGTTGCACGTCTCCTTTGCCTGTAAATTTTTCCTGGATCATCCACAAAAGAAAGTTTGGGTTTCTTGGAGAGGTAGCCAACCATCTCCGGTTAGGGTTCGCAAAAACAAAAATCTAAAAAAAGAAAAATTAGGGTTAATCAAAACTAGATTAGATTGATTTTTTTTTCTTTTTGAGGATAATCAAAATTAAGAGATGCAAAAGAAAATCAAAAGAAAAACTGAAAAAAGAAGCGATACTAGATTGGATCTTGATTGCTTGTTCCCCGGCAACGGCGCCAGAAAAAGGGGCTTGTTGATGGTTAATATTTGTATCAAAGTTTGTTTAGACTTGCAAGTGGACAAGTCTCCCGTCATAGTCAAGGGACCCTTCTTCCCTCGAGTGGTGAACCCAAGGTATCGAATCCGTGGAACAATGTGCAACGCAAGGATTCAATCTAGTAAAGCAAGGAAATCTATCTTATGAAGAACTAAGTTGCATCTAATCTATGATATCATCAAGAAAACACATCTAATCTAATCTACTAAAGAGGTAACAAGAGAAAGCAAAGAGATAACCGATCTAGAGAATCTAGATCATGCTTATGTTGTAGCTCCAAACAAGATAGATGAAGATAGAAAAGCGAATCTCATTAAAATCATCTTTAAACCGTGGCCTCCGGTCCGACTCCGAAAATGCCCGCCTTTCGGAACCCCCGTTCTGTCACAACGTATTCCTATTCATGCGGGTAGTCTAGGGCGAGTTCAATAAGAACAAGTTGAAATCACTTGGTCGGTCCGGTATGCACCTCTAGTCACTGTGGCTACAAGAGCACCCTATGCAATCTAGCTATAGACTAGATTGGGGAATAAGCAAAACCAAGAAGAAAACAAAATCATCGAGAAGGCACTTGATCGCTAGAAATCGGATTCACTATAAAAACTTCACCATGAATGATTACATGAACAAGATCACCACCAGGATCCTACCTCGATCTTGATCCTTGCTCCGGAGCTCCGACGTGGTCTTCCATGCAAGGTTCCCACGTCAGCTAGGGAGACCCTAGATGTCACACCCGATTTTCCGAAGAAAACCAAGTGTTTAACTATATGTATGCCAGGATCAAGTTTCATACATATAGTGACATCATAGTGAATAACAGAAACAATATCACGTAAATAAAGAGATTATCAGAGATTTACAGCGGAATCCTGGGGAAGCAAAGGTTCCAAACTTCACAGGCAATCGACCTGGGGGTTGCGTACGCCTAGCACCATCTTCTGGACTTCGTGCACCTTCTTCTTTTTCTGAGCAGCGTTTAAGCAAGGTTGAGTACACTTATGGTTGGTACTCAGCAAGGCCACAGAAATAACCGGAAAGCAGTATTAAGCTCCATCCTTAAGTATATTAATCATGTGAGGGTCCAGGCCGCTCTTGACCGTGAGCACGACTGTTATAACAGTTTAACACTCTGCACAGGTTGTACACTTTCACCACAAGTCGCGTAAAAGTTCCGAAGAACTTTGAACCCAACCATGCTGTGCAAAAGTAGGCACAATACCACACTTCCGAGGTGTGGTTGCATAGGGACGCTACGAGGCCTTTACAAAGAGTCCTCCCATGTGTATTAGTCCATAGTAGCACGTCCTAGAGGCTATCTTTCGTACCCTCCTTCCACCCTCGGACCAGGTTAGCCTAGAAGAGCACTTCCGTTCCAAAACCTGTCCAGAGTAGAAGAGTCATAAAAGCATTCCTCCGTACCCCAAGCTACTAAGGCTAATAGCCACACAAGACTTCCCTAATTAATTGGCCAAGACAGAGCCATATGTCTTGTGGTTGTACTATTTTCCTGGGTGGTTCTCCATGTTCCGATTAATTTACAGTGTTCTTGTATTAAAGCATAGGTAGAAGGATGGTTAGGGTCACTTGCCTTTCTCAACAAAAAGTTACTCTTTCTCTTCTGCTCTTGCTCTTTTGGTACTCTTGATCTTCAGGACTTCAGATTATCAGCTCGATCTTCTACTCGAAGCAAACATCGAGCACAACATGCAGAGGAGACAAACAAGAACAACTAAGAACAATACACCAAGCATGAAAAGCTTTAAAAGAGGACAAGGTTTGGTTTTAGGACCGCGAACGCAAAAGACTCGGAACTATCGTAAGATTTGGATTATATCACACAAGGTTATGTGCTTGGTAAATTTTAATTCAAAATGATGTGCATAGGTTATTTCAGAGAAATACCCCATTTAATAATTAAGCAAGTTATATTTATATAAAAAGAACGGTGTATAACTTATAAAAATTTTATTTATAAATGTTCAAGTATTATCTATGCAAATTAAACATTTTAATTTAAAAGAAGCATGTAAAGCATCTAACAAATATCTTTACATTTTGAATTGTACTAAGTAATTTATAATTTAGAAACATATTTATGTTCACATTAATCAATTTAATATTTAATTTTGAAAACTCGGGATAGACCTATGTTACTTTTATTTAGAAAGAAAATTGAATGTATATTAATTAATTTAAGTTTGATTATGAAAACTGATATATAACTCTAATTAGATTTTAATTGGAAAGATTATTTAATTAAGCATTAATCAAATTATCTTTCTTATAAAAACACGTGTTGATCTCTAATTAAATTTTAATTAGAAAAGCATGTATATAAGTATTTAATTATATTTAAATATTGAATAAATTACAAAGCAAGGAACAAGTTCAACATTGCCTCTATTACGTTCTTTGAGTTATTACGAACCTAGCGGAATTTGAAATGCTTGAAACGGAGCTAAAACGTAAAAACTACGCACTAAACAAGGTTTAGGGGCTAAACTATGAAAAACTAGGGCTCCAGGGGCTTTACTGCAAGAAATCAGGGGCCTAAACACAATTACACATATAAACTCAAGGTTTATAGTGTAAAAGAACAAAGGTGGACTTCGGGTGGAAAACTAGAGAAGCTTGGGGGCTTAAACGCGAAAACCTGAACTTGATTGTAAGGATCTTATAAGGTGTAAGGGTCCTTTTGTGATATTTGAAAAAGCAGGGGTGTTTCTGTAAGATGGCAGCGAAGACCTAGGGTTGACCGGTATGACTCGGTTGACCGGGGCGGCTTGGATTGATCTGAGCCGTCGGCTCAGATCGGGCGGCTGTGGATCTTTGCAGGCAAAAGGGCGGCGGCGGGTTTGATACAGGCGGCGGCGGCTCGCCGGCCGGCTCGCCGGCGGCGGCCAAACGAGTCTTCCGGCCACCAATCGCGACGGAAAACTACCAAAATGAAGAGGAGGCCACAAGAAATTCACTCGGGGACTCGGAAGGGAGGGAGGAGCACGGGAGAGGAGATCGAGGCGGCGGCTCCGGCGGGCGGACGGTGCTCGGCGGCGGCGGCGGCGCCGCACAAGTGGAGAAGGGAGGAGTGGCGCGGGGTGTAGAGGAGCTTGAGGGGATCCTTTTATAGGGTAGAGGGGGAAGAGGAGAGGACGGCATGGCGGTGGGGGCGCGGGGACACCGGCGGCCGCCATGAATGGTGGTGGGGCTGGGTGTGGCGTGGCGGGAGGGGAAGGGCGAGGCGGTTCGTGCGCGGGGCACTGCGCATTAACTCGCAGCTCGGTGGAGGGGAGGGGAAACGACGCGGGAAGCCGGGGAGGCGGCGGCGCGATCGGCCAAGTGGGGAGCAGGCGGCGGCGGCGGGAGGTGGAAGACGATGCTGATGAGTGGGACCGCGGTGTCGGTGACTGGGAGAGAGGGAGAGGGAGAGGTGGAGCGGGCCAGCTGTAGCTGTTGGGCCGGGAAACAGGGGTGGGCCGGCGGTTGTTAAATAAGAAAGAAAAAGATAGGAGGGAGAGGTGGGCCAAGCTGGGCCACGGGATGGAGAGGGAAGAAGGGATAGAAGGGTTTGGGTTTTTTCTTTCTTTTTTCTTTCTTTTTCAACACACAACAAACAAAACAAAAACAACCTAAATAAATGCAACACTCTCACTTATTTATTTAATTTATAAAAACAATCAATTGATTTTCTTATTCTAAATTTTCTGTAAAGAAGATAAATCTTGGGCAAAATTTTAAAATTAGGAAAATCGTTGTTTAATTATTTTTCCTATTAACATCCTGAAACTTCCAAATTTCAGGGTGTTACAAATCTACCCCCCTTAAAAGGAATCTCGTCCCGAGATTCGCAAAGGCTAGCAGGAAACAAAGGTTCGGGTGGTTACCATCCAACACTTATTAACTTTCTTCCAGATTGTTTGACATTATATAAGCTCCTCAACACACTCTTTATTCTTCAAAAACTCACATAGTAAGCATAACACCTCATAAGATACTCAATCTAACTTCACTTGTAACTGTCCATTTCTTTCCTCAGCTTCATTGACTCGCCTTTGTAGAATTTTCTCGACGTCTTGATAAAGTGATTTGAATAGAGCTGGATTGACTCCATGATCATTTTCCTAAGCTTAACCGTCTTCAATCATACTTCACAACCTTTTAATTTTCTTCTCCATTTGATACAAATGTTTCTTCGGCATTGGTTTGCCTATTCTGTCTCTGCTGAGCCTTCTTTTCATATCGATCAACACGTTTCTTAGGGCACCTGTTAATAAAATGTCCATGATCTTTGCAGTAGAAACAAGCTCCACATTCTTTAAGGTTTCTACGGTTACGTGGTGGATCTTCATACTCATCTTCAGGATGTTCTGGTGCTTGGGACAAATGGTAAAGGTGGGAACTATTATCATGTTGCTTTAGAAATGCAACTTTTCTTTTCTTACTTATGATATCCTGCAATTTGCTTTCTAGCTCAATAGCTTTGTTGATGACATCTTGCAAACTGGAATATTCATGTAAACTTAGTATACTCTTAAGGTCTTCATTCAGCCCTTTGGTGAAATGTTCTCGTTTCTTTTTATCACTTCTAGATGATCTTGGTGTGTACATAGATAGCTGGATAAATTTATCCTTGTACTCAGTCACTGTCATTTGCCCTTGTTTCAAGCTAAGGAACTCCTTCCTTTTGAGCTTCATCACACTTACAGGAATAAAGTGTGAGATAAAGTTATCCTTAAATTCCTTTCAAGCAATACTCTGTGGTTGATCTTGTTCGTATATGTAGGAATTCCACCATTCTAAGGCTTCTCCTAGAAGTAATCCTGATGCATATAGAACCTTTTCTCTATCATTGCATTGTGCCATATCTAATTTCTTCTCGATTGTCGTGATCCATTCTTCAGCTTCTAGGTGCTCCGTAGTATTAGAGAAACTAGGTGGCTCAGTATTCCAGAACTTTGTATGTGTATCCTCCGGGTTTAGATATACTGACACACATTGGTTGTATCCATGGTTGTAACTGCTATCATTGCTTTTGTCTTGATTGCCTTTTTCCATCTGGTTAGTGGACAAAGATCAAGATCAGAAGAGAACGAGAATAAATTGAAGAGCAGGTAAAATTCTTGATATCATATCCACCATTTCTTGTTTGTTGTAATTGTACTCAAATTGTGGTAGAGAGGAGAATAACAGGGGGTAACAGAAGAAAATTGATCATCTTTTTCTTCAACTTCTTTCATGTGTTGATGTCTGCATATACTTGTAGATTTCTGTTATTGATGTTGGTGTTGGTTCTAGATTTTGATCTTCTAACATCCTCCATAGGGTTAAGTAGACAGAAAGAGGGAACAAGGAGGTGGGAGGTACAAAAGAAGAACCCGACTAGGCAACTGATGTCATTGCAGGTAGAAGACCCACAATACACCAACAATCAATACAAAGAACCAACTCAACCAAGGCCATAAAGTGAAGCATCATTAAGCAAACACGAAGCTTCACCAGACAACACATGATCAAGGGAACGATGCTACATGTTGTTATTATGGTTAGAGGGATCCTCCTAATCTTGGGTGAGATGTCAGACTTCAACTTCCTTCGCACATGATGGCTTCTTCGGATTACTTGAGGAAACTTCAGGTAAGACAACAAAGATTTTCTTAACATTTTTTAATCAAGGATGACACTTTTGGATTAAAAGGTCAAAGGAGAGAATCCAAAGTAACAATGCTTGAGAAGCAAGGAGTGGAGTAGGGAGAAAAGATCAGTTACCAGGAAAGATTGAGAGAAGAAAAAGATCAAAGAATGAGAATATTCATCAGGGATGTCAAGGATAAAGCTAGAGTTGTTTTTGAAGTAAAACAGATCTTCAGGAAGCAACCATTTCTATCTAGGCTTACGCCCTACAGTCGATATAGCTCTGATACCACTCTGTCACACCCTATTTTCCGAAGAAAACCAAGTGTTTAACTATATGTATGCCAGGATCAAGTTTCATACATATAGTGACATCATAGTGAATAACAGAAACAATATCACGTAAAGAAAGAGATTATCAGAGATTTACAGCGGAATCCTGGGGAAGCAAAGGTTCCAAACTTCACAAGCAATCGACTGGGGGTTGCGTACGCCTAGCACCATCTTCTGGACTTCGTGCACCTTCTTCTTTTTCTGAGCAGCGTTTAAGCAAGGTTGAGTACACTTATGGTTGGTACTCAGCAAGGCAACAGAAATAACCGGAAAGCAGTATTAAGCTCCATCTTTAAGTATATTAATCATTTGAGGGTCCAGGCCGCTCTTGACCGTGAGCACAGCTGTTATAACAGTTTAACACTCTGCAGAGGTTGTACACTTTCACCATAAGTCGCGTAAACGTTCTGAAGAACTTTGAACCCAACCATGCTGTGCAAAAGTAGGCACAATACCACACTTCCGAGGCGTGGTTGCATAGGGACGCTACGAGGCCTTTACAAAGAGTCCTCCCATGTGTATTAGTCCATAGTAGCACGTCCTAGAGGCTATCTTTCGTACCCTCCTTCTACCCTCAGACCAGGTTAGCCTAGAAGAGCACTTCCGTTCCAAAACCTGTCCAGAGTAGAAGAGTCATAAAAGCATTCCTCCGTACCCCAAGCTACTAAGGCTAATAGCCACACAAGACTTCCCTAATTAATTGGCCAAGACAGAGCCATATGTCTTGTGGTTGTACTATTTTCCTGGGTGGTTCTCCATGTTCCGATTAATTTACAGTGTTCTTGTATTAAAGCATAGGTAGAAGGATGGTTAGGGTCACTTGCCTTTCTCAACAAAAAGTTACTCTTTCTCTTCTGCTCTTGCTCTTTTGGTACTCTTGATCTTCAGGACTTCAGATTAGCAGCTCGATCTTCTACTCGAAGCAAACATCAAGCACAACATGCAGAGCAGACAAACAAGAACAACTAAGAACAATACACCAAGCATGAAAAGCTTTAAAAGAGGACAAGGTTTGGTTCTAGGACCGCGAACGCAAAAGACTCGGAACTATCGTAAGATTTGGATTATATCACACAAGGTTATGTGCTTGGTAAATTTTAATTCAAAATGATGTGCATAGGTTATTTCAGAGAAATACCACATTTAATAATTAAGCAAGTTATATTTATATAAAAAGAACAGTGTATAACTTATACAAATTTTATTTATAAATGTTCAAGTATTATCTATGCAAATTAAACATTTTAATTTAAAAGAAGCATGTAAAGCATCTAAACGAATATCTTTACATTTCGAATTGTACTAAGTAATTTATAATTTAGAAACATATTTATGTTCATATTAATCAATTTAATATTTAATTTTGAAAACTCGGGATAGACCTATGTTACTTTTATTTAGAAAGCAAATTGAATGTATATTAATTAATTTAAGTTTGATTATGAAAACTGAGATATAACTCTAATTAGATTTTAATTGGAAAGATTATTTAATTAAGCATTAATCAAATTATTTTTCTTATAAAAACACGTGTTGATCTCTAATTAAATTTTAATTAGAAAAGCATGTATATAAGTATTTAATTATATTTAAATATTGAATAAATTATAAAGCAAGGAACAAGTTCAACATTGTCTCTATAACGTTCTTTGAGTTATTACGAACCTAAAGCAATTTGAAATGCTTGAAACGGAGCTAAAACGTGAAAACTACACACTAAACAAGGTTTAGAGGCTAAACTATGAAAAACTAGGGCTCCAGGGGCTTTACTGCAAGAAATCAGGGGCCTAAACACAATGACACATATAAACTCAAGGTTTATAGTGTAAAAGAACAAAGGTGGACTTTGGGTGGAAAACTAGAGAAGCTTGGGGGCTTAAACGCGAAAACGTGAACTTGATTGTAAGGATCTTATAAGGTGGAAGGGTCCTTTTGTGATATTTGAAAAAGCAGGGGTGTTTCTATAAGATGGCAGCGAAGACCTAGGGTTGACCGGTATGATTCGGTTGACCGGGGCGGCTTGGATTGATCTGAGCCGTCGGCTCAGATCGGGCGGCTGTGGATGTTTGCAGGCAAAAGGGCGGCGGCGGGTTTGATACAGGCGGCGGCGGCGCTGTACAGGCGGCGGTGGCGGCTCGCCGGCCGGCTCACCGGCGGCAGCCAAACGAGTCTTCGGCCACCAATCGCGACGGAAAACTACCAAAATGAAGAGGAGGCCACGAGAAATTCACCTGGGGACTCGGAAGGGAGGGAGGAGCGTCGGGAGAGGAGATCGAGGCGGCAGCTCCGGCGGGCGGACGGTGCTCCAGCGGCGGCGGCGCTACACAAGTGGAGAAGGGAGGAGGAGTGGCGCGGGGTGTAGAGGAGCTCGAGGGGATCCTTTTATAGGGTAGAGGGGGAAGAGAAGAGGACGGCATGGCGGTGGGGGCGCAGGCACACCGGCGGCTGCCATGAATGTGGTGGGGCTCGGTGTGGCGTGGTGGGAGGGGAAGGGCGAGGCGGTTCATGCGCAGGGCACTGCGCATTAACTCGCAGCTCGGTGGAGGGGAGGGGAAACGGCGCGGGAAGCCGGGGAGGCGGCGGCGCGGTCGGCCAAGTGGGGAGCGAGGGCGGCGGCGGGAGGTGGAAGACGATGCTGACGAGTGGGACCGCGGTGTCGGTGGAGCGGGAGAGAGGGAGAGGGAGAGGTGGAGCGGGCGGGCCGTAGGCGTTGGGCGGGGAAACAGGGGTGGGCCGGCGGTTGTTAAAGAAGAAAGAAAAAGATAGGAGGGAGAGGTGGGCCAAGCTGGGCCGCGGGATGGAGAGGGAAGAAGGGATAGAAGGGTTTGGATTTTTTCTTTATTTTTTCTTTCTTTTTCAACACACAACAAACAAAACAAAAACAACCAAAATAAATGCAACACTCTCACTTATTTATTTAATTTATAAAAACAATCAATTGATTTTCTTATTCTAATTTTTTTGTAAAGAAGATAAATCTTGGGCAAAATTTTAAAATTAGGAAAAATCGTTGTTTAATTATTTTTCCTATTAACATCCTGAAACTTCCAAATTTCAGGCTGTTACACTAGACAACTAGCACGACCCTCATCTCCGAGATGGTGTCCCTCAAGCTTCTCTGCTCTTCGGCGGCGGATGACGAATTGATTGATGCGTGGCTCTCGGTCAGGGGGCTATAAATAGCCCGAGATGCATCTAGGTCAAAGGGGGGCCGATTGGGCCTCGAAATGGGTTGGGCCGGCCGTCCTGGGCCGACCGGCCTGGGCCGATCGGCCTGGGCTGACCGGCCTGGGCCCACTTAGGCCTAGTCCGCGGTCTCCTTCGCCCGACGTTTCTTCCCGAGTCTTCTAGATCCTCCCCCTCTTTTGCATGTGGGCCCTTGTCGCCAGTTTCTCTCCGAATTGGACGAAGCTCCTTGTCTCGCAAGATTCAGCACTTTTCTGGCTAGGTCCTCGGAGTTTTCCATCTTCTCGGGTTGGGTCCTTGGGCTTCTTGGAGTCGTGTTTACTTCATTGCTTGACTTCTACTGGGCTTCAAGGTCTTGTCATGAGGTTCTTAATGAACTTATCCCAGAAGTCTTGCTTTCAATGCTAAAACCCTGCATAAACACTAAACTCCAAAACTGACATGCACAAGTGAACTTGTTATACCACAGGGGTTAGTACCAATGGATAAGGTATAAAACTTATGCCAACACTGAAGCTAAACTCATGGCTAGGTTGACGGATTTTCACCGTCAACAGGTACTCCACAATGTACCCTCACGGGCAACCAGGCCTACCGGACAACCCGGTGACGGCCTACGTCGACAGCCTCCACGCCACGAGCATCGTCCCCGGGACAGCGACTACTCGGAGGGCGTCGGCTGCGCAACGTCACGACGCCACAAGGGAGTGCAACGTCTGTGTGGCTCCTGCGTCAAGCGGCTTAGAATCAGAGCATGCACCACGCCATCGTGGTGCCGATGCCCAGCAGCGGGCCCAACTCGATGAGTTAGCGGAGGCAAGACGCCAGCTCGATGACGAGTTGGTCCTTCTGGATCAAGAGCTCAACATTGGCGTTGAGCCTCATGATCGACAACCTGAGAAGAGCGTTCCCGTGCAGGGGAACGACGACCGGCTCCTCGCGCGGGACGTCCCTGTTCAGGGCGAGCCCAGCAACGTGAACGGCAACCAGCGAGAATGCCGTCCAGTCGCAAGCCAACCGCGTGGCCGTGCACCGACACCACCTGTGCGTGCACTGGAGCCCAACAACGACCAGCACGCCGATGAAGGAGCGAACGTTAACACCGGTGCCGACACACCGCCGCTTTTCTGGCGAGCGTCCCAGAACCTAGCTGCCGCGGCCATGTTGCTACGCAGCTGCCCAGAACCGGCGACCTCGGAGGAGCGACGAGTACGCCAGCAGCTGAAGACGCTACTCGAGGCCGCGGTGGCGCAGCAAGCGGAAAGCTCTGCCTCGCGACAGCGCTCGGAGAGCAGACGAGTCGGAGCGCCATCCACCCACGGCCCGAACCCACCTCCTCCACAGCAGCAGGGACACGAAGGTGGGGTCGCGGCCGCGGCATCGGCGGTCAAGAGTCATCTCGGACCCTACTGCGATGCCCGGAATAGCATAGAAGCCCGAAGACAAGCGGAGAGCATCGACGGCAACCACGACTACCACTTGCGCCGCGACGATCACCATGGACACCACCGATGCCACGACAGCGACGACGACCGCGAGCACAGTTGGTCACCAAGCCAGCGTGGACCAAGGGCCTTTGGTCAGAGCATCCGCGACGCGAAGTTCCCCTCGCGCTTTCGGGCCCCGGCCAATGTGCCAAGATACGACGGGGACACCAATCCCAGCGTATGGCTCGAGGACTACTGACTTGCGTGCCATGCCGGAGGAGCGACCAACGATCTCTTCGTGATCAAGAACTTGCCGCTCTACCTCGGTGATTTCACACGTACGTGGCTCAAGAACCTGCCCCGCGACAAGATCCAAGACTGGATCGAACTGCGACGGGTCATCGTTGGCAACTTTCAGGGCACGTACACGCGCCCTGGCAAGCAGTGGGAGCCGCGCAACTGCAAGCAGCGGCCCGGGGAGAGTCTTTGCGACTACATACGGTGATTCTCCAAGTACTGCACCGAGCTCCCCGGCGCAACCGACAACGACGCCATATCAGCATTTCAGAATGGAACGACGTGTACCTCCCTCATCCATCGGCTTGGGCGTCGCACGCCGCGCACGACGCGGGAGCTCCTCGACATCGCAAGCAACCACGCTGATGGTGAAGAGGCGGTGGCCGTGGCGCTAAACACCCCTCAGGCCAAGGGGAAACAAGTCGTGGACCAGGGCGAGGGGACATCCTCACGCTTCAAGAATAAGAAGAAGAACAATAAGCGCCGGCGCGACGACAACTTTGTCGCGGTAGTGGAGCGCAAGACGTCGCGCCTAAACGACAACTCAGGCAAGACGGCGCCGACCAAGGACCACTTCGAGAAGCTCCTGGATGCACTGTGCCTGCATCTCGAGGTCCCTGTCAAGCACACTCTTAGGGAATGTCAGCTGATGAAGAACTACGTAAAGAGCACCCTCAAGCCGAAGACGGCGGACCATCCTGACAAGCAAGGCCCCTCCCACGACACCGATGATGGCGCGGGGGCTATGTTCCCCGGTGAAGACGGAGCGGTGCATATGATCTTCGGAGGATCACGGGCGAGGCCCTCGAGGCGGCGCGAGAAGCTCATCCAACGTGAAGTCATGAACGCCGATGTTGCAAAGCCGTCCTACCTAAAGTGGTCGGAGGTCCCGATAACCTTCAATCGCAAGGACCATCCCGACATTGTACCCCAGCCTGGATCATACCCACTAGTGGTAGCCCCCCTATTTAGAACCAGAAGGATCCACAAGGTTCTGATGGATGGGGGAGCGGGATCAACGTGCTCTATGCGTCTACACTTGATGACATGGGCATCCCGCGGTCCGCGCTGAGGCCGTCGATGGCGCCATTCCATGGGGTCGTACCTGGAATTGAGGCGCTTCCACTCGGGCAGATCGATCTGCCCGTCACGTTCAGGGATGTGCGGAACTTCCGCACAGAAACCCTCACCTTCGAAATGGTGGGGTTCTCGAGGACGTACCATGCGATCCTCTTGAGGCCGGCATACACAAAGTTTATGGTCGTGCCTAATTATACGTACCTGAAATTGAAAATCCCAGGACCGAGGGATATCATCACAGTAGGGCCAACGTACCAGCGCGCATACGAGTGCGACACTGAGTGCTTTCAGTTCGTTGAAGCAACGGTCCGGTCCGTGAGGCTCTATGCTGGGCCTCGTTTCGAGGGCCAGGACATCCCCGAGTCGTCTAAGAGTGCGGCCTGCTCCTTCGAGCCCACCAACTATGTCAAGGACACGGTCGTCTCCGACGATGGCCGCAAGCTCCGTATTGGGACGACGCTCGATCCTAAATAAGAAAGCGCGCTCGTCGACTTCTCAAAGCGAACCTCGACGTGTTTGCGTGGAAACCCTCCAACATGAAGGGGATCCCGAGAGAGGTTGCCAGGCACAAACTCAACATCAAGCCGGGCCGGTGAAACAGCGCCTACGCCACTTCAACGACGACAAGTGCAAGGCGATTGGTGAGGAAATCTTGAAGCTCCTTAGTGCAGGGTTCATCCGTGAAGTCTACCACCCTGAGTGGTTAGCAAACCCTGTACTTGTAAAGAAGAAGAATAAAAAATGGAGGATGTGTGTTGACTATACGAGCCTTAACAAGGCGTGTCCCAAGGATTAGTTTCCTTTGCCTTGCATAGATCAGGTAGTCGATTCAACAGCAGGGTGCGAGGCCCTCTGTTTCTCGATGCATACTCCGGGTACCACCAGATCGCGATGTGTGTAGCGGACCAACTTGCAACCTCGTTCATCACACCGTTCGGTGGGTATTGCTATCAAACGATGCCCTTCGGGCTCAAGAATGCGGGCGCAACTATCCAACGATGCATGCGATGTGTCTTCGGGGAGCTGATCGACCACATCATAGAAGCATACGTCGACGACATCGTAGTCTAGTCGAAGAGAACTGGGCATCTGGTCCCCGATCTCACTGAGGTCTTCGCGAAGCTATGACAACACGGGGGTAAAGTTGAACCCCGAGAAGTGTGTTTTCGGGGTTCCAAGGGGAATGCTCCTCGGCTTTGTCGTATCGGAGGGACACATTGAAGCTAACCCCGAGAAGATCTCTACCATCATGGACATGGCTCGGAGAGCGCAGTGTACCGCTGTACAAACTGATGAAGAAGTCCTACCACTTTACATGGACCCCCGAGGCGCAAGAAGCACTTGACTCACTCAAGAATCTCTTCAAGAGCCCCCCCGATACTGACTGCTCTGATTGCGGAAGAGCCAATGCTGCTGTATATCTCAGCAACGACACATGTCGTCAGTGCATCTTTGGTGGTAGAGCGGGAAGAGCCTGGGAGGTCTCAAAAGGTGCAGCGGTCAGTGTACTTCGTCAGCGAGGTACTCTCCGACTCCAAGATGCGCTACTCACAGATGCAAAAGCTCGTGTACGCGATCTTGATGACCAAACGCAAACTCCGGCACTACTTCGACGCGCACCCCATCATGGTGGTGTCCAAGTACCCACTCAGGGAAGTCATCCAGAACCCCGAGGCCGAAGGAAGAATCGCAAAGTGGGCCCTTGAGTTGATGGGGCAGAACATCATGTATGCTCCGCGCAACGCGATCAAGTCTCAAGTACTCGCAGACTTCATGGCTGAGTGGACAGGGATGCAAACTCCACCAGCAAAAATCGAGCAAGAGACATGGATCATGTACTTCGATGCCTCAGTCATGAAGGAAGGAGCCGGTGTAGGCCTCGTCTTCATCTCGCTCCAGGGCGTGCACATGGAGTACATGGTCCGACTACATTTTTCGGCATCAAACAACGCCGCCGAGTACAAAGCCCTAATCAACGGTCTCCGGATCGCGGTTGCGCTCGGGATCAAGCGTCTCGAGATTAGGGGTGACTCGGAACTGGTCGTGTGACAGGTCATGAAAGACAAGAATTGCGTTGACCCAAAGATGGCAGCTTATTGCCAAGCTGTTCGAGATCTGGAGGGAAAATTCCACAGCCTCGAGTTGCACCACGTGCCGCGTGACTACAATAAAGCGGCCGACGTGCTTGTGAAAGAGGCATCCAGTCGTAGCCCGGTTCCACACGGCGTCTTCGTGAGCGATCAACACCAACCGTCCGTACAAGAAGAGGGCGAGAAGCCACCTGAAGAGCCGGGACTCGAAGTCATGGAAATTGACGAGTCACCAGAAGTAAACCTTGAAGATCCCGACTGGCGTTTCCCCATCCTCGAGTGGTTGGTTGAGGGGAAGCTCCCTTCTGACCAGACAGAAGCCCGGTGCATCGCCCGCCGCGCGAAAGCTTTCGTCATCATTGACGGCGAGCTCTACAAGCGCAGGGCGGCTGGCATACTTATGCGGTGCGTTCCCAGAGATCAAGGTCGCGAGCTGCTGCAAGAGATACACGCTGGTACCTGTGGTCACCATGCCGGGCCGAGGACACTTGTCGGAAAAGCTTTCCGACAAGGTTTCTATTGGTCCACAGCAGTCGCTGACTCAAAGGACATTGTGCGGCGCTGTGTGGGTTGCCAATTCTATGCAAGACAAACTCACCTCCCGACACAAGCATTGTAGACGATCCCCATCACGTGGCCCTTCGCAGTTTCGAACCTCGACATGGTGGGGCCGCTACGACAAGCACCCGGGGGCTTCACTCACCTCCTCGTGGTGGTCGACAAGTTCTCAAAGTGGATTGAGGCTCGACCCATAGTCAGCGTCCGCTCCGAGGAGGCCATTTCGTTCTTCACTGACATCATCTACCGTTTCGACATCCCCAACACGATCATTACCAACAACGACACCTAGTTCACGGGGAAGAAGTTCCTCAACTTCTGTGACAACAACCACATCCGTGTGGACTGGTCGACTGTTGCTCACCCGAAGACGAAAGGGCAAGTCGAGAGGGTGAATGGTATGATCTTGCAAGGCTTGAAGCCAAGAATCTTCAAGCGGCTCGACAAGTTCCGAGCGAGATGGGTAGCTGAACTGCCGTCCGTGTTGTGGAGTCTACATACTACGCCAAGCAGGGCCACAGGGTTCAGGCCCTTCTTCATGGTACATGGCTCTGAGGCGGTCTTGCCAACCGACATGGACTATGGCAGCCCACAGGTGCGGGCATACACCGAAGAAGGGAACCAGGTCGCGCTTGAAGACGCGATCGACCAGCTTGAAGAGGCACACGACGTAGCGCTGCTGAAGAGCACCAAGTACCAGCAGGCGTTGCGGCGCTACCACGAGCGCAACATGCGCCCCCGCGAGTTCCACGTCGACGATCTTGTTCTCCGACGGGTTCAAGCCAGCAAGGACCGCCACAAGCTGTCGCTGCCCTAGGAGGGGCCCTTCATCATCCATGAGGTGCTCCGACCAGGGACATACAATATCAAGTACGAGGACAGGGGGGTCGTCACCAACTCATGGAACATTGAACATCGACGACCGTTTTACCCTTGAGTAAATGTTCTGTGCTTATCAATAAATAAATGTCGTTTGTCTATGTTCACATGTCTCTGAGTTCCGAACTTGTGCCCAACTGTGTTCTTTTCATTACGGCAACTCTCAATTTGAGCAGCTAGCATCTTTGCACCAAGGAAAACACGCTCCCTGCTCGGGGGCTACCAAGGGCATGATGCCCTCGTGCCTCCTCGTTTTTTGAAGTTTTGTCAAAAAATTCCAACAACTTTGTCGAGACTGATCGCACAAGCGAAAAGTTTTTTAACGGAAACTCGAACTCGCGAAAGGTAAAGATGACGGCTTGCATGTGATAATGAGTCGCTGTTCGTTCAAAGTTCCTAGTGCTAACGCCTCCGCGGCTACGACACGAAGACTTGCAGGTACTTCTCTTGTCTCCGGTTTTCATCCGACCTCCTTTTAAGAGCCTTCGAGTAAAAACCAGGACTCTAGTCTAAGAAAATGCATTCACAAGCAAAACCCTGGCTAAGCTATCTCCCGAACCTTCTGTGTTCCCGGGGGCTGCGAACGGATGGTTGCACTTAGTGGATCGAAGGGGCCAGGCCTTACAACTCTCATGCCCCCGCGGCTCCGGAGCACAGCTTGACTATTTCTGTCCCCTAAGTTCAGCTGCGCGTTGCTGCAGTTGTCCTCGGACGCTCAGAAGTGATCGAGAGATAACTCAAAACAAAGATATAGCTACATGATAGCATTGCAACTTGTTTCAGATTATTACAACATGATAATTTGTGGCATGTTTAACTTGGGGCCCCAGGAACTCCTGGTGCCCCTGACTCATCTTGTGGCAGCAGTTCCAGATCCTTCAACGTGGCGTCGGCCATCTCGCAGGCGAAGGCGGCACAATCCATCTCCAATTCGTCGCATTGGTCGTCGGAGATGCCAAGGGCCCAGCTGCCGCTTAGCGCCGTGCGGTCCAGCCCTTGATAGTGTGACTCGATCATGGCGAGAATCCGGTGTACCGCGCGGTGAGCCATCGACAACTCGAGCTCTCACAGCATGCCGGGAAGGCGGCAAACCTCTTCGATCAACGTCTTGGGCGTTCGCGGCCCAAACGACACGTCGAGCGCGATCATTGCCGAGCTCAACAACCTCCCGAGTTTGGTGATGTCCCCAATCGCCTTCTCGGCAATGGCTTCTGACTTGCGCTGGGCCTCGCGAGCCTGGTTGAGGGCGGCCGCGTCCTGTTCCCGGGATGAACGAACCTGCTCCAGCTCGGTCTAGACTTTCTGGAGCTGCTCCGACAAGCGCTTGAGGACACCGTCCTTCTTGATAACTTTGAGGATGGCGGCGTTTCATTCTTCCTTGACCGTCGCCAGTTGCACCACCATCCCTGCGCAGATCACACGCGATCCTGCAACCAAGGTCATCAAGTCAAGTCTCGACAAGAAGCAAGTGCTGAGATGGGCGAGAACCGAGGAACCGTCCGACTTACCCTCGAGATTCTGCGATAATTTTGCGTTGGAGCTCTGAAGCCACAACGCTTCTTCGGTTACCACCTGAAGCTGGTTCGTGGTTTGGGAGAACTGATGACTCGTTGTCGCCAAGTCTGTCGTAGCCGTCCTCAAGTCACTCTACAGCTCTGACACCTTTTACTCGAGGGCCGTCTTCTCACGAGCAGCGGTCTAGGAGGCTTCTCGGGCAGCGGACTCCGCTGTGGCCGCAGTGGTCTTGGCTCTCTCAGCCACCTCCTCTGTGGACGCTACGACCACTCGGAGTTTTTCGATGTCAGCCTAGGCACGCGCGAGCCTCGACGCAAGCGAGTCCCTCTCGGTGACGGCGGCCGCGACAGCGGTCTCGGCAAAGATGGCTCGGTCTTCCTTGGACTGACGGGCGGCCTCAAGGGACGCCCGTGCGGATGTCTCGCTCGCCACAGCACCGACTGCCGCAACTCGAGCTATGACAAGTTGCATCTCCATCTGGGTCCGCTCCGCGCGGAGTTGGCGCACCTCGCGGGCACGCTTCCGACCCCCGACAAGTGGCTATCGCGTACAGAACGCATCACAAATAGTAAAACACAACCATACATCACATCACACAAATAATAGTATATAAATTTATTACATGTCCATTATGGAGTACAATATTACAAGCCTCTTGGCTGAATCAGAGTGAAATTCTACGCAGCGGTAGCTAGCATCTCAGAAGGGTTTCCATCTTTTATTCTTCTCGCCCACAGGCATCCTTGAGCGAAGCGATGCATCCCTCAGACGTACCATCCGTCGGTGTTGTTGTCGTAGTCCGACTCGTACCATGTACACCCAAAGTCTATCCCAAGGAGTGGGATAGGTCCACGTCACCAACTGTATGCAACTTTTAAGCGGCCTAACTTCTAAAGGGAAGAAAAGAGATAAGGTAGAAGTTTGGGCTTCCTATGCAGAAGCAGAGCAACATCAAGATATCTCCATCAAGATCCCAACCCACAATATTTCAACACAGCTCGGAACCACTTGGTATCCCAGGGCCCCATCTCCACATCCTATCTCCATCTAGGGTTGGTGCGAGAACTTCCTCTCCTTGCACCTCAAAGATTGCAATTGGATCGGCGAGGTAGAGGGAGCCACTCTCCTCTCCTCGGCTGCAACCACGGCTCACCACACTCTCATCTACAGGGGGAAGGTAGAAATCCCAAAACATGAGAACAAAGCTATCAGGGGACATGTCCATGACCGAGGACGCGGCTATAGCTATAGATCGAACAACGCTGCAGAGCGTGTACACATGTACCCAACCCGGAATGGCACCCGGCCGCTGTACGGCCGACTGAGCCCATCCTACCGTGCGAACTCTCGGTAGTTACGGTCCCATCCTACATCCGGCCTTCAAAACGATCCCCCCTCAAAAGGAATCGCACCGGAACTGTGAAATGCCCTCATGCGGCCACACGGGAGTCGCTCTGAGAGAAGGGGGTCTCTCTCCCACCTCTCCCCCACTGATACCCTACTATCCTACTCGCAGGTATGGTTCCGCACTTACCGAGCTCAACTCGGCCCTAACCCCACTCTTGACGAGGTGGTGTGTATGTAAAGGTCCTGTGAACAAGTCTGTCCACTCGCTTTTAGACCGGGGCGAGCTCATAGCCTCCACACGCAAGTAAAACCCCAACACCTGTGCTCTGAAAAGTGTAAAGTGAGGACACACTGAGGAATGCACCCCCATCCCCGATCCCAGATCGGTTGTTTCGAGCTCACTCCCGCCAAAGTACCCAAAACACCTTCTCCTACCGGTTTTATCCCACACACGTAAAGAACCACTATCCCCATCCCAACACATGCATCGCGAAGCTCAGCGTATATACACGCTTATATACATATAGTAGTAGTAGGGCAATCAAGGACAAGGTAATTAAAGTAGGTGGTGCAAGGTTCATCAGCATGCATATAAAGTAAAGCGCTAGCATACTGCATAGCAATGCCTAAGGCTGCGTTTGGATGTCAGAATTGGAGCTCTAAATTGGGAATTGGAATTCGTCTGCACCAATTCCACCGTTTGGATGTCATAGGTTTCAGGAAATGGAATCGCAAGACAATACTGTGCGGCATTCGCTTCCACTGCTCGCACACTCCAACAATTCGGAGGCTCAACCCTCCGTATTGGCTCGCATTCGTCTTCGCACCAACAAAAAAACAAGACACCGTTGGCCTGCTCTCTTTCTTCCTCGAGCTGTGCCGGCGAGCCGCCCTCCCCTCCGTCAGCGAGCCTCTTCGTGACCTCTCTGCGCCGGTGGGCTTCCCCGCGACCCCGAGCTTAGCCGCCCCTCCTCACCTCCCTCCGCCTCCTCGTTGCGGCCGGTGGCCATGCTCTACCTGCGCCGCCCGCTGTAACGCCCGCGTTTTTTAGCTCTAAAATAAATCACCTATTAAATCACGCGTAGTTTCGAAAACCGATCCGCCGAGCTCAGTTACCACTTAAACCCTAGCCGCTGTCTCTCCCCAACGCGCGTGCCGCGAATCCCGCCGGCACCGCACCTCGGCCCGCACCCCCGCGCGCCTTCCCAACGCCGCGGTCGGCCACCGGCCGGAATCCCGCGCACGCCGCGGTCCCGATGCCCGTCCGCCCCGCCATCACCGCCGTCCCGAAAACGCGCCGACGCCGGGGAATCGGAAAAATCTCGCAAAACCCTTTCCCTAATCTCCCTAACAACTTTCCCTAATTTTCTAAATTTTTTCCAATTTCTTTCTCTTCTTTCTTTTCTATTTTTCTTTTCTTTTTCCTTTTCTTTCTTCCTCTTTCTTTTTCTCCTTTTCCTTTTTTTTCTCTTTTCTTTTTTCTCTTTCCCTTTCTTTCTTCTTCCTCCCTCCTCCTTCCTCCCGCGCGGCCAGGACAGCGGCCCCGACCGGCGCCCCTGGCGCCGTTGACCTAGGGGCCCGCGCGCCGCGCGCGCGCCCCCTCCTCCGCACGCCTCCCCGGCCGGCAGAGCCCCCTCCCCGAAGACGCCACCGCGCCGCGCCGCGCGCGCGGGGCGACGCGACGCGTCCCTGCCGCCGGTGCCACGCCGCCCGGTCACCTCCATCCGCCCCAAGGCCAGCTCGCCGCCTGCACGACCGGTCTTGTCCACAGCACCGCGCCTCCTCACTGGTACGAGTTGACCTGCCACCGGACGCCGCCCCGCGAAGCTACTCGAGCTCGCCGGAGCCGACCTCGCCGGAGCGTCGGTGTGCACGAAAATCCCCCCCGAACCGACCTTGCTCCGGCTATAAATAGCCCCGCCCCATCCTCGCCGCACCACCAAGCCACCGCAACCCTCCATTGCCTCGCCGCAAGACCACACCGAGCCACCGCCGTAGGCCAACACCACCAGTCCGCCGCCGCCGCCGATCCGCCCCCTCGCGACGCCTCAACCAAGGTGAGTGAGTGGAATCAAACCCCCTCGTCGCCCTCCTCCTTTTTCCCCTCTCGCCGTCCGCCTCCGAGGCCGGGAGGCCGGCCGGCCGTCGCCGCCCGAGACCCCCCGTGGCCGCTTCCCCCCCCCCCCCCCCTCGAATGACCCGAGGTAGGGGATGAAGGAAGGGGGGGGCCGTTTTACCGAAAACCCCCTGCCCCTTTTTCCCTTTTTCCCCAGGATCCCTTGACACTATTCCCCCCTCTCTCTTCCTCCTTTCATTTAACCCCTACCTTTTAAACAAATCCACCAAGACCCCTGCCCTTTTTCAAATAGATCCCTAAGGCTATTTTAGTTAACCTCACCTCACTTAAGTATTATGCTTAGGCCCTTTTGTTTACAACTAAATTACTAACCGGACTTAATTAACCCTAAGCATCCCTTGTACCCGACAATTCATGCGCGGGTTTAATCCCAATCATGCCTAAAACCACCTCATTAAGAGGAAATTACCAATAGGTCCTTAACATCAATAGCCCCCTAAACCTAGTCCCTTTTCATACACGCCTTTCCTTCTCGGTTAAGACCAAACCCTACCGCGCCTATATATACCCCTCCTCCGCTCACTTCCCCCTCCCCGAGCTCGGTCGGAAACATGTATGCTAATATTGCTTGCTTGCTTGTGTGTATGCCATAGCCGACGGAGTAGACGGAGTGAGGTACCCCGAGCCGGAGATCGAAGCCGACTACTGCGAGCAGGAGCCCGAGGTCCCGAACGCCGAGCCGGCCCTCCCCGAAGACTTCGAAGACGGCAAGTTCAACCTCCCCCTTTGATGCATGCTTCTGTCCTAGTTTTAAAAATATATCCTATACCCGTTTTATAAATTGCAAATTGTTTTACTGCAAAACATGGTAGGATAGCCACCCATGATTGCTATGATTGAACCTTGTTTTGGCCTAAAGGAGTGCTTTAAAAATATGTGTGTGTGCCTTCAAAATGTGTGAGTGCTTTAAAAACAAAAGGGGATATGTTTGGGAAATGAGTAAAGAACCGGGTAGACGGGATGGACGTGTGTGACAGAGTATGGGTGAGCTCGTACTGTGTGGTTGAGCGTGTTGGGAGTTGTCCATCTTGTCGGTTAAGGACCGGGTTGCGTGACATCTCACCCGACCCAAATCATCGTACAACCACTCGACCGTTGTATGTGGCAACGGCTTAGCATAAACCCCACTAGTTAATCTACTTGCCATCCGGTGTGCGGGTGAGCAGCGGGAGACCAAGGAGTCGGGGTACGCTCTGTGTGAGGTACGCCCTGGTTATGTGCTATAACCCCTTGGGTGCTTCCGTGGTGGCTCGTAGTGTTAGCTAAGGTGGGTAATGGCTATGATAGGATCCGTACCGCGCCGAGGTGTCCGTGTGACGGTACCCTACTTGTGGGTAAAGATGTACAACCTCCGCAGTGTCAAACCTATTCGAATAGCCGTGTCCACGCGTATTGGACGAGTCACGGTGTGGTCACAAAAACTAGTGTTTGGGATGAGATGTTTTCTCGGCGTGAGTTGTTTTTTGGGTGAAGTGCGTGGTCGTGTGCACGGGCTACGACGGACGGGGAGTCCGGTAGATCCACAGTGGTTTTTCTAAAACAAGTGAGTACTTGGGTTATGAAAATGATTTGCGGAAACCTTTTTGAAATAAACCCCTGCATGTGTAAGTTTGCAAAATGAACCTTGACCTGATCCTTGTTATACCTTATGCATGGTTCTGCTTATAAGCCCCTCCTTGGGTGGGGTTGGATTTGCTGAGTACGTATGTGCTCACCCTTGTTTACTAACTATTTTACAGAGGAGGATCCCGATTACATCCCAGAAGACGTTGAGTAGGTCACTGCCCTACACCCAACCGTGCCTGTGTACCAGGGCCCTACCTAAAGCTTCCATGGTGTGGTACTCTGAGGAGGCTATGGAAGCCTTTGCTATCGTAGTGTGGTCCTTAGCGTTTGTGTTGTTCATTGTAGCGTTGGCATTACCGTGCCCTTTCTGTAACCGTAATGTAAAAGACTGATTCCACCTGTTGTAATAAATGTGCTACCAGCCTCCTGGGACTGGTATTTGTGTCACATTTGGTCACCTCTGATGAGGGGACGCTTCGGGTGGTATCGCAGCCGTAGGTTGGCCGTAGGACATGACCCCTAGGATACGAGACCTCCTCTCGGCCCTCTCTAACCTTTCCTTTGCTAAGCTCACCTTTTCCCAAATCCTTACCTTGATTCTTGCTTGTTTCCGGATGCCTAACCCCGAGTGAAACGGTGGAATTTGCCCCGTCCGGCTCGGCCTCCCTAACCCGTTGCTACTCGGCCCTAGAGCGCGTCGGAGTAAGGGATCCGCCGCAGTTCGTTTACGGGAGTACGAACGCTTCGGCACCCTTCGGTGTAAGCCGCCGATCTTTGTGGGGAGAAGCACGCTTTACCCCGACATAGAGCCATGGTTCGTCAACGCCACTGGTTTTCGCTTTGCCGACACCTACCCCAAGGCTGCTCGGAAGGCCCTGCGTCAGCTACGAGTGGTTTACAGACAACACCTCCGAAGGACTCCAATGGGATTCTTTCCACCCTCCGGAGGAAGAGGACGCTCGTGGATTGATCGCATGAGAGGTTTGGAACGAGAGGAAGAAGACTTAGAAGAGGCAGTTTCCCACCTATCCACATACCTCAGAGGCCTAGACCACCTTTATCAGGAGCAAGCCCAAGAAGCGAAGCGAAGAAATCGACGGAGCGGAAAAAGCGAACAGAGGATAGAACTAGAAAGGGTGAAGACAACCATAGCAGAAGTTGAACTACACAACACAAAGCAAGAATACCTCAGGGAAAGAGAGCGCACGCTGTTGGCTCATAAAGCCCTATGGGATGAACTGAAGGAGCGTAGAAGCAGAGATGAAGGAGCCCGAGCAGAAGAGAATGAACCCGAAGAAACCCACTGGGACAAGGGAACCCAGACTGAAGACGAGATACTGGAGCAAGATCTTCCACTGAAGAAGCGTCGTATCCAGTTAGAGGAAGAGTCACCATGAGGATAAGACTAGGATGTTAGGCTAGAAGTTGAGTCCTAGTAATAATAAGTGTACCCCGAAGGATGTACCCCAACCTTCCTACTAAATAAAGTTATCCATCTTTTGTACCCCACCACAACCTGTTCAACCCTATCTTTGTTTTCAGATGGCGGAAGATGGATGGACCCAAGGCGTGTGCCGGGGAGGAGCCTGGTTTTGCTCGCCTCGCTCATCCACTCCCTCGGAGCGCCTCGGTATCACCGAGCGCCCTAGGTACTACGAGCGAGAGTACGAGCAACTCAGCACTCTTCGCCGTAGAGTGGTCCTCTCCGTCGCTAGAAGCAACCGCCACACCAACATCGAGCCGTGGCGCGTGACCGCCACGGGGTTCCGACACCGGGATACTTATCCCTTGGCCCTCAGAAAAGCCCTCCGCTACCTGTGCCGAATCTACGAAGAGCACCTCGTCCCCACACCGATGAGGTACTTCCCTCCCGCCATCGGGGACCCCGGTTTGGCAGGCCCGCATGAGGAACTTGGAGCGACGCCGCCACCAAGAAGACCTGCTATACCACATAGTCGCCTACCTTGTCTCCCTGGACAAGCTCTTTGATGACCAGGCCAGACACTTGAGGGAACAGATCAGCCGGGCCGAGCAAGCTGAAGTCACAGTGCGGATGCACCAAGTCCGAGTGGCTCAAGCTGAAGCGAGGACCGCCGCAGCCATAAGCAGTGAAGCCGTTGCCCAGGAAAGCCTCAGAAGGATCCAGGACCAACGCATGCAAGAATGGACCCATGGCGGAACGCCCGTTCCAGCCATTGGAGAACCCCAAGTCCTGCTGGGGACACCCCTGGTAGGATGGGGAGGAGCCATAGAAGTCCCACCAGCCACCACCAACGATCCACCGAACCCCCAACGGCCTACCACCGAAGCCGCGGCACGGCCTCGGGAAAACGAGAGACCCCGAAGGAGGAAACGATGACGAGTCGCTCATTCCGCCGGAAGAACACTCGACCCCGAGAAGACGGCTCTCCTCGCGAGTGATGTGCCCCAAGACCCAGGGAATGAAGCCGTACCGGTCCAAGTCGCGCCTTAGCCTTTAGTCGTGTAGTGTGTCCGCGTAGTCGGGATGTATCCTCCTCACTAGTTTGTAATAAAAACTTGTTTGTGCTTGCTTGTTTGCTATATGATTGTTGTGTGCTTACCGGCAGAGTAAACCCTGCCTTTTCAAAAGAAATCCGTTATAATCCACTTAAACATCACATAAAACTAGATCTCTTAGAAACCCGCTTCTTTACAGATGGTTTCCAGGCGCCCTGTCAGGACCCACCGGTCGGATGCGAGGGATCGCAGCCGATCGAAGGGAGCGCCTTCCCGAACAAGAGGTTAACCAGAATGAAGAAGGAGGAGAGAACGTGGTCCTGCCACCACCACCCCCTCCTATTGACTTGGCCCAAGTCTTAGCCAACCAGACTGTCCTGATGGAGGCTATCTTCAACGCCATCAACCGCCCAAGACCCCGTGCCATGAGCATGAACGAGAAGCTGATCGAGTTCCTCAGGACTAAGCCGCCCACCTTCAGCGGGTCGGTGAATCCTCTGGATGCTGACGATTGGCTGAGAGCCATCCTGAGGGAACTAGAGCCCCTCCCTTTGCGAGGACCATGACAAGGTTCTCTGGCGGCTCACCGGCTCACCGGGACAGCCCCTAGCCCGGTGGGAGAATTGCTCGCGCCGCGCCCAAGGATCCCTCCGCCATCACATGGGATGAATTCGTGGAGGAGTTCCGCCGCTACCATATCCCAGAGGCTACCCTGAAGCGGAAGGCAGATGAGTTCCGCGAACTCCGCCAAGGCAACATGTCTGTGGAGGAGTACACATACCAGTTCATAGAGCTGGCACGCTATGCCCCCGAGGAGGTGGATAAAGACTCCAAAAAGCAAGAGATGTTCAAGAAGGGGCTGACTCCGGAATTGAGGACCCTGCTGACTCCTCAGATTTACCCGGACTTCAACACCCTTATGAACATGGCAATCCTCACGGAAAGGGCAAAGGCCGAGGAGAAGAAGGAAAACAAGCGCAAGTTCATGGAACACAAGGCCAAGCAGCAAGAGCGGTCCCAGAGACCGAGAAACTTTGGACACCCCATGTCCAGGTTCCAAGCCCCTATGCAGTACAGAACCCAAACCCAAGCCACAAGCTCACAAGCCCCCAGAGCCCAGTTCAAGCCCTCCTACAACCAGAATACCATGAAGCCCCCACAGAACAACACCAGCCAGATCACTACCAACAACAACAACAACAGCTCCCGAGTGTGTTTCAACTGCCGGGAAACCGGGCACTTCATCGCCAACTGCCCCTATGCTAAAAAGCCAGCCACCACCACCTACTCCAACTCGGTGAACGGGCCAAGGCCACTGGCGTCAGGAGCCAACCGCATGCCAGTGCGCAGCAACAACAGCTTCGGCAACAACCCCAACAACCAGCGGATGAGGCAGCCCCGGCGGTCGTATGGACGCGCCGGGTGAATCACATCAATGCGCGGGAGGCACAAGAAGCACAAGGAGTGGTACTCGGTGAGTTCTCGGTCGGCTCGCTTTTGGCTACCATCTTGTTCGATTCGGAGCATCACACTCATTCATATCCTCAAGCTTTGTGGAAAAGCATAGCATACCCACGGTACTACTAAAAGCACCCCTAATAACTCGAACGCCGGAGGTGACATTAATCGCCAACCGGGATGCCCCCGGGTAAGGATTATTTTAAGTGGGGTAGAGTTCCTAGCAGACTCGGTAGTACCGAAATCCAAGGGGATAGATGTGATCCTTGGTATGGACCGGTTAAGCCAACACCATGGCCTCATAAGTCGCGCCGCTAAAGTAGTGCACCGACCAACCCGGACGGGATACAAGTGACCCGCCACACCCGGGGACACAGGCGGGACATAATGGTTTTCAACATAGAAGCCAAGTCCATAGAAGATGTCCCGGTAGTACGAGAATACCCGGATGTGTTCCCCGAAGAGCTCCCCGGAATGCCACCGGACAGGGACATAGAGTTCGTGATCGACCTTATCCCTGGAACCTCTCCCATAGCCAAGAGGCCCTATAGGATGGCAGCCCCGAGTTGGCGGAATTGAAGAAGCAGCTAGCGAGCTCCGGCGAAGTGGGTTCATCAGACCAAGCTCATCACCATGGGGAGCCCCAGTGCTTTTCGTGGAAAAGAAGGATAAGAGCATGAGGATGTGTGTGGACTATCGCTCGGCCGAACGAGGTCACTATTAAGAACAAGTACCCTCTTCCCAGAATAGATGACCTGTTTGACCAACTGAAGGGAGCCAAGTACTTCTCGAAGGTGGATCTAAGATCAGGGTACCACCAGCTCAAGATCAGGGAAAGTGACATCCCCAAGACTGCCTTTGTCACTCGCTACGGGCAATATGAGTTCACGGTGATGTCCTTTGGACTAACCAATGCCCCAGCGTACTTCATGAACCTCATGAATAAGGTGTTCATGGAGGAATTGGACAAGTTTGTCGTGGTCTTCATTGACGACATACTTGTTTACTCCAAGAGTGTGGAGGAGCATGAACAACATCTTCGAGTAGTACTGGGAAAGTTAAGGACACACAAGCTCTACGCCAAGTTCAGCAAGTGTGAATTTTGGTTAGAAAAGATATCCTTCCTTGGGCACATTCTAACTGCAGAAGGAGTAGCTGTAGACCCCGGAAAGGTTGAGACAGTCTCCAACTGGCAGCAACCAACCAATGTAAGTGAGATCAGGAGTTTCCTAGGTTTAGCCGGGTACTACCGGAGGTTTATCGAGGGATTCTCCAAGATCGCCCGGCCCATGACAGAGCTGCTCAAGAAAGAAAAGAAGTTTAACTGGACCGAGGCCTGTGAGAGAAGTTTCCAAGAGTTGAAGAAGAGGTTGACCACAGCCCCAGTGCTAACCCTGCCAGACATCCAACGGGACTTTGTCGTGTATTGCGACGCCTCCCGACAAGGGTTGGGATGTGTTCTCATGCAAGATGGGAAGGTAGTGGCATATGCCTCTCGCCAGCTCAAACCCCATGAGCAGAACTATCCCACCCATGATCTGGAGTTTGCAGCCGTAGTGCATGCCCTGAAAATATGGAGACATTACTTGATCGGGAACAAGTGCGAAATCTACACAGACCATAAGAGTCTAAAGTATATCTTCACCCAGCCCGATTTGAACCTAAGGCAGAGAAGATGGCTAGAGCTAGTCAAGGACTATAACCTAGAGATTCACTACCACCCGGGAAAGGCCAATGTAGTAGCTGATGCCCTAAGCCGGAAAACCTACGAGAAGGCAGCACCCAAGAGTGCCCAGTTGCAAGAGGAGATGGCCAGACTCAACGTACACATCGTTCCCCAAGGCTACGTCCGTCAGCTGAGTGTTCAGCCTACCCTAGAAGAGAAGATCCGGAAGGCTCAAGAAGCCGACGAGGATCTGATGAGGATCCGCAAGCACACCGGAGAAAACAAGGCCCCTGACTTCAGGGTAGATGACCAAGGCACCCTGTGGTACAAGAACAGGATATGCGTGCCCGAAGGTGGAGAATTCCGACAGACCATCATGGATGAGGCGCACAACTCAGCATATTCCATTCACCCGGGATCCACCAAGATGTACATGGACTTAAAACAGAAGTATTGGTGGAACGGAATGAAGGCAGACATTGCACGGTTCGTTGCCCACTGCGACACTTGCCAGAGGATCAAAGCCGAACATCAGAAGCCTGCAGGACTGTTGCAACCTTTACCAATCCCGGTATGGAAATGGGATGAGATAGGTATGGATTTCATAGTAGGTTTGCCAAGGACTCAGAAAGGACATGACTCCATATGGGTGATCGTGGATCGACTCACTAAAGTCGCTCACTTTCTACCCGTACGGACCACGTATGGTGGAGAGAAATTGGCGAAACTCTACATAGAAAATATAGTGAAGCTGCACGGAGTGCCCAGCAGAATAGTCTCCGACAGAGGGACCCAGTTCACCTCTAGGTTCTGGAAAAGCCTGCACAAAGCCATGGGCACCAAACTGGACTTCAGCTCAGCATACCACCCCCAGACAGACGGGCAGACCGAAAGGGTGAATCAAATTCTGGAAGATATGTTGAGAGCCTGCGTCCTCACCTATGGCAAAGATTGGGAGCAGAGCCTGCCATACGCAGAATTTTCGTACAACAACGGCTATCAAGCAAGTCTGGGAATGTCGCCATTCGAAGCTCTATACGGGAGAAAATGCAGGACACCCCTGATGTGGTCAGAAGTAGGAGAGCGTGCCCTGGTTGGGCCCGCCCTCATTAAGGAAGCCGAGGAACGCGTAGCGGATATTCGAGAAAAGTTGAAAGCTGCCCAGTCCCGACAGAAGAGCTACGCAGACAAGAAGAGGCGTGAAGCGAGCTTCAATCCAGGAGACTTCGTCTACCTCAAGGTTTCACCCATCCGGGGAACTCGGAGATTTCAAGTACATGGGAAGTTGGCCCCTCGGTACATCGGCCCGTATAAAGTGATCAAGAAAGTTGGAGCTGTAGCGTATCGACTGGAGCTACCCGAAGAAATGGCAGATATACAGCCAGTATTCCACATCTCTCAGCTACGCCGATGTTTGAAGGTTCTGGAAGAAAAGCGAGTACCAGTGGAGACCATCGATCTACAGCCAGATCTTAGATATCAGGAGGTGCCTGTCAAGATCCTAGACACTGTGGTCAAGCGGACAAGGACGACCGAAGTACGGGTGTGCAGAGTCCAGTGGAGTAGACACGGAGTGGAAGAAGCTACATGGGAGCGAGAAGATGCACTAAGAAAAGAATTCCCCCAACTATTCGAGACTTAGCCGAATCTCGAGGACGAGATTCATTTTAAGTGGGGTAGGTTTGTAACGCCCGCGTTTTTTAGCTCTAAAATAAATCACCTATTAAATCACGCGTAGTTTCGAAAACCGATCCGCCGAGCTCAGTTACCACTTAAACCCTAGCCGCTGTCTCTCCCCAACGCGCGTGCCGCGAATCCCGCCGGCACCGCACCTCGGCCCGCACCCCCCGCGCGCCTTCCCAACGCCGCGGTCGGCCACCGGCCGGGAATCCCCGCGCACGCCGCGGTCCCGATGCCCGGTCCGCCCCGCCATCACCGCCGTCCCGGAAAACGCGCCGACGCCCGGGAATCGGAAAAATCTCGCAAAACCCTTTCCCTAATCTCCCTAACAACTTTCCCTAATTTTCTAAATTTTTTCCAATTTCTTTCTCTTCTTTCTTTTCTATTTTTCTTTTCTTTTTCCTTTTCTTTCTTCCTCTTTCTTTTTCTCCTTTTCCTTTTTTTCTCTTTTCTTTTTTCTCTTTCCCTTTCTTTCTTCTTCCTCCCTCCTCCTTCCTCCCGCGCGGCCAGGACAGCGGCCCCGACCGGCGCCCCTGGCGCCGTTGACCTAGGGCCCGCGCGCCGCGCGCGCGGCCCCTCCCTCCGCACGCCTCCCCGGCCGGCGGGGAGCCCCCTCCCCGGCACGCCACCGCGCCGCGCCGCGCCGCGGGCGACGCGACGCGTCCCCTCGCCGCCGGTGCCACGCCGCCGGTCACCTCCATCCGCCCCAAGGCCGGCTCGCCGCACCGCACGACCGGTCTTGTCCACAGCACCGCGCCTCCTCACTGGTACGAGTTGACCTGCCACCGGACGCCGCCCCGCGAAGCTACTCGAGCTCGCCGGAGCCGACCTCGCCGGAGCGTCGGTGTGCACGAAAATCCCCCCCGAACCGACCTTGCTCCGGCTATAAATAGCCCCGCCCCATCCTCGCCGCACCACCAAGCCACCGCAACCCTCCATTGCCTCGCCGCAAGACCACACCGAGCCACCGCCGTAGGCCAACACCACCGCCCGCCGCCGCCGCCGATCCGCCCCCTCGCGACGCCTCAACCAAGGTGAGTGAGTGGAATCAAACCCCCTCGTCGCCCTCCTCCTTTTCCCCTCTCGCCGTCCGCCTCCGAGGCCGGGAGGCCGGCCGGCCGTCGCCGCCCGAGACCCCCCGTGGCCGCTTCCCCCCCTGCCTCTGAATGACCCGAGGTAGGGGATGAAGGAAGGGGGGGGGCTGTTTTACCGAAAACCCCCTGCCCCTTTTTCCCTTTTTCCCCAGGATCCCTTGACACTATTCCCCCCTCTCTCTTCCTCCTTTCATTTAACCCCTACCTTTTAAACAAATCCACCAAGACCCCTGCCCTTTTTCAAATAGATCCCTAAGGCTATTTTAGTTAACCTCACCTCACTTAAGTATTATGCTTAGGCCCTTTTGTTTACAACTAAATTACTAACCGGACTTAATTAACCCTAAGCATCCCTTGTACCCGACAATTCATGCGCGGGTTTAATCCCAATCATGCCTAAAACCACCTCATTAAGAGGAAATTACCAATAGGTCCTTAACATCAATAGCCCCCTAAACCTAGTCCCTTTTCATACACGCCTTTCCTTCTCGGTTAAGACCAAACCCTACCGCGCCTATATATACCCCTCATCCGCTCACTTTCCCCCTCCCCCGAGCTCGGTCGGAGACATGTATGCTAATATTGCTTGCTTGCTTGTGTGTATGCCATAGCCGACGGAGTAGACGGAGTGAGGTACCCCGAGCCGGAGATCGAAGCCGACTACTGCGAGCAGGAGCCCGAGGTCCCGAACGCCGAGCCGGCCCTCCCCGAAGACTTCGAAGACGGCAAGTTCAACCTTCCCCTTTGATGCATGCTTCTGTCCTAGTTTTAAAAATATATCCTATACCCGTTTTATAAATTGCATATTGTTTTACTGCAAAACATGGTAGGATAGCCACCCTTGATTGCTATGATTGAACCTTGTTTTGGCCTAAAGGAGTGCTTTAAAAATATGTGTGTGTGCCTTCAAAATGTGTGAGTGCTTTAAAAACAAAAGGGGATATGTTTGGGAAATGAGTAAAGAACTGGGTAGACGGGATGGACGTGTGTGACAGGAGTATGGGTGAGCTCGTACCTGTGTGGTTGAGCGTGTTGGGAGTTGTCCATCTTGTCGGTTAAGGACCGGATTGCGTGACATCTCACCTGACCCAAATCATCGTACAACCACTCGACCGTTGTATGTGGCAACGGCTTAGCATAAACCCCACTAGTTAATCTACTTGCCATCTGGTGTGCGGGTGAGCAGCGGGAGACCAAGGAGTCGGGGTACGCTCCGTGTGAGGTACGCCCCGGTTATGTGGTATAACCCCTTGGGTGCTTCCGTGGTGGCTCGTAGTGTTAGCTAAGGTGGGTAATGGCTATGATAGGATCCGTACCGCGCCGAGGTGTCCGTGTGACGGTACCCTACTTGTGGGTAAAGATGTACAACCTCTGCAGAGTGTCAAACCTATTCGAATAGCCGTGTCCACGGTATTGGACGAGTCACGGTGTGGTCACAAAAACTAGTGTTTGGGATGGGATGTTTTCTGGCGTGAGTTGTTTTCTGGGTGAAGTGCGTGGCTGTGTGCCTGGGCTACGACGGACGGGGAGTCCGGTAGATCCACAGTGGTTTTTCTAAAACAAGTGAGTACTTGGGTTATGAAAATGATTTGCGGAAACCTTTTTGAAATAAACCCCTGCATGTGTAAGTTTGCAAAATGAACCTTGACCTGATCCTTGTTATACCTTATGCATGGTTCTGCTTATAAGCCCCTCCTTGGGTGGGGTTGGATTTGCTGAGTACGTATGTGCTCACCCTTGTTTACTAACTATTTTACAGAGGAGGATCCCGATTACATCCCGAGAAGACGTTGAGTAGGTCAACGCCCTACACCCAACCGTGCCTCGTGTACCGGGGCCCTACCTAAAGCTTCCATGGTGTGGTACTGCGAGGAGGCTATGGAAGCCTTTGCTATCGTAGTGTGGTCCTTAGCGTTTGTGTTGTTCATTGTAGCGTTGGCATTACCGTGCCCTTTCTGTAACCGTAATGTAAAAGACTGATTCCACCTGTTGTAATAAATGTGCTACCAGCCTCCTGGGACTGGTATTTGTGTCACATTTGGTCACCTCTGATGAGGGGACGCTTCACCCGCGCCCACCTTCTCATCTCCCCCCGCCTCCTCATTGCGATCGGCGGCCATGCTCTACCTATGCCACCCCTCCTCACTTCCCTCTGCTGGGATGCGCTCCTTCTCCTACTATCCGCCGGGATGAGCTTGAATCAGTGCCGGCGAGCCTTCATCGAGTGATGGTGGTCAGTACTGCAACACGAGGTTGATTTTTTTATGGCTGAGGCCAACATCATCTTCTTCCTCAACTCCGGCCGCTGCTTATTCCTCATCTTGCTCACATGGATCTGGGAGGGGTGGAATGCCTCTAGATTGGTGGCGGTTCTTGATGATGGTGGCTCTCCCTCTCCATGCGACTATGGGCATCCTTCACGAGCCAAAGGTGGAAGAAGGTGCACAAATACCAATTCTGTACATCCAAACAAAAATTGAATTGAGTTGTTTCCTAAGATTTGAAACGTCAATGCAAAGACATCCAAACAACAGATTTGGATTTGCATCCCATTTCAATATCATAGCTGATTTGGTATTGAACCCAATTCAATCCTATGCCCTCCAATATCAACATCCAACGCAGCATAATAGGTATTCAGAATCAGTCGGGCGTGAACCTAGGGTCGGGTAGTCCTCAGCAGCGTAGTCTTCGGCGTAGTTGTACTCCGAGTTCAGCTCCCCAGCTCCAGCTGCTCCTGTTAACACATAAAAGAAAATAAAGAACGATCCTAATGCAATTAACTCCAAACGAACAGCAATTAAGAGTCAAAAGAGAGCAAACACTAGCCTAGCACGGAGTTTAAGATTTTAGAGAATTTCTAGAAAATGTTTTGTATTTTTCGGAGTTAAAATAGATTTATTATGATTTTCCAAAGATAAAATAGTTTTCTAGAAATAAAAATACGTCTTTACCATATAAAAAAATAGCCAGAACAGATCCGGACGGATCTGGTGCGGCGCGGGTCAACACAGGCTGGCGTGTGGCCTGACCACGAGTGGCTGACCACAAGAGATCCGACGGGATCTGCGGCGGTGCGACGACGGTGTGGCTTCACACGTGGTTGGACGGGAGCACGAGATCTGTGGGATCTAAGGCGGCCAGGACGGCATGAGCGTCGCACACACCCCCACTGGGTTTAGGGAGCGACCATGTTGACGGTGAAAATCCGTCAACCTAGCCATGAGTTTACCTTCGGTGTTGGCATAACTTTTGTATCTTATTCATTGGTACTAACCCCCGTGGTATAACAAGTTCACTTGTCCATGTTGGTTTTGGAGTTAAGTGTTTACACAGGGTTGTAACGTTGAAAGCAAGACTTCCGGGATAAGTTCATTAAGCACCTCATGACAAGACCTTGAAGCCCGATACAAGTCAAGCAATGAAGTGAACATGACTCCAAGAGCCCAAGGACCAAGCCCGAGAAGATGATAAACTCCGAGGACTGAACCAGAAAAGTGCTGAATCTTGCAAGATAAGGAGTTGAGTCCAATTCGGAGAGAAACCGACGTCAAGGGCCCACATGCAAAAGGGGAGAACATCTAGAAGACGTGGGAAGCAACACCGGCGAAGCAGCCGCGGGATGGGCCGACTGGGCCCAGGCCGGCCGGCCCGGCCCAATTCGGGGCCCAATCGGCCTCTCCTTTGACCTAATTGCTTCTCGAGGCTATAAATAGCCCCACCGACCGAGAGCCACGGAGAACCGAAGTCATAATCCGCCGCCGAGGAGCGAGAGAAGCTTGAGGGACACCATCTCGGAGATGAGGGTCGTGCTAGTTGTCTAGGGTTTCCCTAGCCGACGTGGGAACCTTGCATGGAAGACCACGTCGGAGCTCTGGAGCGAGGATCAAGATCGAGGGAGGGCCCCGGTGGTGATCTTGTTCATGTAATCATTCATGGTGAAGTTTGTAAGTGAATTTGATTTCTAGCGATCAAGTGCCTTCTCGATGATTTTGTTTTCTTCTTGGTTTTGCTTCTTCTACGATCTATACTTAAGATAGATTACATAGGGTGCTCTTGTAGCCGCGGTGGCTAGAGGTGCATACCGGACCGGCCAAGTGATTTCAACTTGTTCTATCGAACTCGCCCTAGACTACCCGCATGAATAGGAATACGTTGTGACGAACGGGGGTTCCGAAAGGCGGGCGTTTTCGGAGTCGGATGGGAAGGCCACGATTTAAAGATGCTTTTAATGAGATTCGCTTTACTATCTTCATCTATCTTGTTTGGAGCTACAACATAAGCATGATCTAGATTCTCTAGATTGGTTATCTCTTGCTTTCTCTTGCTACCTCTTTAGTAGATTAGATTAGATTCGTTTTTTTTGTGAGTTAGTAGATTAGATGCAACTTACCTTCATAAGATAACTTACCTTGCTTTACTAGATTGAATCCTTGCGTTGCACATTGTTCCACGGATTCGATACCTTGGGTTCACCACTCGAGGGAAGAAGGGTCCCTTGACTACGACGGGAGACTTGTCCGCTTGCAAGTCACAAACGAACTTTGATACAACTATTAACCGTTAACAGACCACAAGGTGTTCGACGCAAAGCGCCTGAGGAGCGGCGACCGGGAATAAGTTCGCCGGCGGCGAGGGGCTGCAGCACTTGCCCAACATGTGGCATGGCGCAGGCACGCAGGTCCTAGGGCTCCTCTAGGGCGAAGAAAAAGCGGACCTTGGCTCGAGCTCCGACGCCACGACGGCGAGGTCGCGGTGATGCAGGGCGACGCGGGTGAGCGCTTGTGCTCCAAATGCGAGACCAGGCCTGGCGGCACTGGGTTCGTGCTAGCGCCAGCGCCCCTGATCTGCGTGCGCAAAGGCGCGGGCGTGTGAGCGTGAGTGTGCACGAGTGCGCTCGACCTTCACCCTATTCGCTTGGCTCATCAGCCACCAGCCAGCAGTACTTTTCCCTCAGAACAAACCAGCCACCAGCAACCAACCAGCCACCAGCACTTTTCTCTCAGAAAAAATCAGCACCAGCCACCAACAACCAGCCGAACGAACATGCTATTTGGTGGGGAAAAGCAGAGCATGGAGGCAAAGTGAGCGATCCAGGAGCTCTTGGCGCGCGGCTGGGGTGCCCCACGCCGGTGAGGTCTCGCGCCCACCGTGTGTGTGCGTGCGCGTGTGTGTACGTGCTCCGGTTCCTGGACATCGCGGAGCGACTGCGAAATAGCAGCTCAGCGTGAGCGCGCATGGCGATCACCGGTGGCTCGTCCACGACAGCGTGCGCGGCGACAGCAAGCAGGGGAAAGCCCTGAGTGAAACGATGGACATGGTGGCCACAAGGCGATTCAGACGGCCATGAAGACCCGACCTTGGAGCGACGCGCTCACCGGGGAACGAAATAGGAACGAAAACAAGCGGGTGGCGCGTGGGGTGGAGACGGCAGCGACACCTGCAAGATCGACCGGCTCGGCTTGATAGCCGGCATCACAAGTGACGGTGGGACACGCGGTGGCGCGGTGCGACATGACTACAGTGAGTACACATGGCTCGGCTTGCGTCCATGGCTCGACGGCCAGGCGCCATAGAAGGAGGGGTTGGTGGTGCTCACCTAGGGTTGCAGGGATGTCGGCGGATTGCGATGGAGGAGAGGTGCGGTGACGCGGTGAACCCAGAGCAGAATAAGCAGAGGATGACGATGCGTGCGGTGACGGTCAGGTCTAGCTCCTCCTCACGGACAACTCCAGCGACGACGGCGGGCGGCGCTCCCTCGGACAGCCTCCCCGCCTCCTACTCCTCCACTTCTTCCCCTGACGCCATGGTGAGAATGGGGAGGAATCCCCGAGAGCGGCTAGGGTTAGGGTTGGGTGCCCACAGTGGTGCTTAAATAGGCGAGGTAGGTAGGGTGGACGGTGGATTTCGCATCGGGACGCGTGGGGATCATCCGCGACGGTGGACATGGCCACACGGCCATTCCTTTCCACGGCGGTGCTCCGCGGGTGAGAGCGGGGAAGAGGAAAGAGGGAAAATGAGGAAGAAAGGAAGGTGAGGTGGTGGCTGACTGCTGGGCCCCACTTGTCGGCGTCTCACGTGAGGGAAGGATTAAGCAGGTCGGCTGGGCTGCTTGGCGCTTCGGCCGGCGCTGGGTTGAGGTGCGGCGGTGCAAGCGGGTGAAGAGAAAAGGGTGGTCCGGCGGACTAAGATGGCTTGGGTTCGGCCCACGAAGAGGTTGTGGGTTTTTCCTTATCCTAAACCCTATAAGCTTTATAGTTTGAACTTCACCCAATAAAATACAAATAAAATCCAAGAAGGCTCAACTTCTCACTCTAGCAATTTATAGGTCCTAGAATTATTATTTGACTTGGAATTAAATCTAGGATTTAAGGGAAGAGAAAAAGGAAGACAAATTAAATTGTTTCATATGAACATAAGATCAATTCAAAAATTTTAAAATTCACAATTTTGCATTCAACCAGAAATCTAGGATGTTACAAAATTGATGAATAGCTACCTCTGTTCTTCTTGGCTTCCTGTCTTCCTCCGATGCTCCTGCAGTGAGCAAGCCAGCCATCAACCCAGCCGCCGACAGGGTCTGCCTCATGTGGCCGCCCGCACAGCAAGGCACCACGGGCAAGAGTTAGGAAGTGGCTAGCAGCCGGCAAACTTGCTGCCTAGCGGGGCACTAGGCGACGGCAACCGGCAGGGGTAGGGATGGATTCGGATGTCTGGATATCCGAATTACCCGAATTCGTATTCGACAAAATTATCAATATGGATATCATTATTCGTATTCGTTTTTAATGTGAATGTTAAGTGGATGCATCCGTATTCGATTTCTAATTTTTTTCTCTATTCGGTTCCAGATTCGTATTCGACAAAAATGTGGACTATTCGACAACTATCCGTACCCATGTAGAACAAAGTAGTTATGAAATCTTCCGAAACTTATTTTTATGACTAATTAGTAATTACAAAATGATCTCTTTGATGACGGCTAACTAATTATGTTAACCTAATATTACTAGACTGTATAATGATCTTTTTAATTAATTTTAATGTGGCTAATCGTAGCAATTTTAAATACATTATATAAAAAATAAATAAATTATATTTAAATGTTGTTATGTACTTATTTTTACTATTAAAAGATGTTTATACATTTAAAATACTTATCTTATATTTATTGTGAATATTAATTAATTAATATGTATTTTTTATGCAATAACATATCTATTATGTACAATCATCATAATTAATTTACTCTCTACTTGTAACATGATTGGATCAATTATAAAACCATGGACAAATGAAATTGAAACTCGTTATGGTTCTATGCTATAAATCCAGTAAGTATTCGAATGCGAATTCGAAATATCCGTTTTGTATTCGATAATATTCGTATCCGTATACGAATTCGAATTAAAATGTGGTAAATAGTGACATTAAAATTCGTATCTGTGCGTATCCGATCCGAATCCATCCCTAAGCAGGGGTCACGTTGTGGAGGTGGTGGGTGGCGTCTGGCAGGGGTCACCGGTGTAGGGGCTGAACCACTAGAAGGGGCGGCGCGGCGGGCGGCGGGGATCCTCTCTCGAATCGCGAGTCGCGCACGAGCGGTTGAGGGCTCGAAGGCATTGAGCTTGCCGATCAGATGGGATTTGCTGCCATTGCTGGTACGAGCAGGGTCTCGAATTGTGGTTGCTGGCCAAAAACAAAGGAGGGATAGTGGGCTTCTCTGGGCTGCGACTAGCTCCTCGGCCTGGGCGGCCCTAGTTGCAGCTCCGCTCCTGGCACTAGTAATAAGAGCTTAAACCAATGGATAATACTATGTAAAAACGAAACCATTTGATGCTTTACTAGTGACAATTTCTGTCGTTCGTAATAATCAGAGAAAGTGATAGATAGACTTCCATTGTGACGACACATACATTTTACCTTTACCTTCTGTATATGTACCTATATAACATATTTTAAATTAGCACAAGTTTAGAACATTATCCAGTTTCTAAATTACTTTCTAACTTATAGCACTATCCTTCCACCACCATGCATCCTCCTTTGCTGTGAGAAATTAGCACTATTCACACTCGAAACAAATGGCTTCGCAGTTTTGACACTCAATGGCTTCACAGTTTTGACATTCCAAACATAATATTGCTTGATTTGTTGACATTCTCTATTTATGATATTTTTTTAGTTGTTTCATTATTTTGGCATATGACGTGATGATAATGCCCCTGACTCCTGTTTCTTATTCCCCCCCTCCCACGCGTTTCCTTTCCTCACGAAATCCAATAGACCCTATGCAAAAGATATTTGTGCAATAATATCCGGCATATTTTGTGTTGCTCTAATGAAATATATCTCTGTAAAATAATATTGTACCATGTTAATTGGACTGCAAATTAAGTTCATCTGAGACTTCAAGCACAGTTTGAAGAAAGTCATTATATATAGGTACCCAGCACAGTAAAATATTGAAGGAAAAGGTGTGAAAAGAAAAGAATGTTAACAAATCAATGGGATGTCAAAATTGCGAAGCCATTATTTTGATTGTCAAAACTATGAAGGCATTTTGTTTCGAATGTCAACAGAGCAGATTTCTCCTTTGCTGTTGTTCGGTTCCTCCTCGCTTACGCGTGTCTAGCCTGATTGTGCACTCTTGTCCTCCACCTCCTACTTCTTCATCATCTGTCACTAACCTTCTCCTCTCCCGAGGCCATAGCACCAACCAGTGGCGGAGCCAGGATCGAGCCCCAGGGGGCTCTCCTGCGCTTCTTCCACCTCCGACTCCTCCTTCCTTCGTTCTTTTGCTCAAAATCAAGGGGGCTTCACAACATTTCCGGCGGTACCCCCACCCCCACACACACCTCCCCGGTTTGCTAGATCCACCCACTAGCATCAACCTTAAATTTACCCCACAAATGAAGCGCAATGCCAATGCGGCAACAACGGCGAGCGTTAGGAGTGCCTGATGAAATCTTTGTTTGGTACATTTTGTGCCAGCACCGGCAATAACGACACCACTGGTGTTGTCCCTCGTTGGAGGTGTTGATGAGGCACTCCTACTCGTCGCTAGAGACCTTGCAAGAAGTGTCTCATGATTCGAACCTCACGCCGCCAGTATATCGATGCCGATGGCAACACCTCTCGCTGCTTGCGCATAAGCTGCAGGCAGGGGCGCCTAAGGAGGAGGACGAAGCAGAGAAGATGAGGTCGCAGATCCAGTGGCGACTTCGCGTCTTCGCCGACACAATGACGGCGACCGTTTCTCCCATATTCTAATAGTGAGCAACGATCTCTCTTTCAACGGGGACAGGTGCATCTCCAATAGTGACCATTCGGCGTCGCAATATGTCACACCTGGCCCAATTTGGATGGCCCATGAGTGGCCCATGAGCGCAGGTGCGCGTGTTTAGTGCCACATTGCTAGTAGAGCAAGGGTGGAGCCAACTTATAAGCCTTTGTCCACCAGCCATACCACCCTCGGGTTAACCCTTTTACATGAAGCGAGGACGAAAGTGTAAGCAGGGTGCTATGTGTACGCGTGCTCGCCCCTACGGAAGGGCTGGGCGGTGCGGCTTTGGTGGGCGGGGTGTTACAAATGGTATCAGAGCCGACCCTCGCGGTTGCACGTACGGGTCAGTGTGCGGACATAGGGCGCATGGCGCGTGTGGGCCTGAGATGGGACACACGGCATGGCATATGGGTCGGCACTGGACGTACGGTCGTGCGCTAAGAGGGAAGGTTCCTGGACATTTGCTCGGGTCAGTGTGCGGACATATGCATGTGCGTGTGGGCCTGGGATGGGGCACACGACATGGCGTATGGGTCGGCACCCGGACGGGTGAGTTGGACCGACGAGGACGTCGGGTTCTTTGAGGGGGGGTGAATGTCACACCCGGCCCAATTTGGATGGCCCATGAGTGGCCCATGAGCGCAGGTGCGCGTGTTTAGTGCCACATTGCTAGTAGAGCAAGGGTGGAGCCAACTTATAAGCCTTTGTCCACCAGCCATACCACCCTCGGGTTAACCCTTTTACATGAAGCGAGGACGAAAGTGTAAGCAGGGTGCTATGTGTACGCGTGCTCGCCCCTACGGAAGGGCTGGGCGGTGCGGCTTTGGTGGGCGGGGTGTTACACAATACATCTTGGCGACCCGATAACGCACAGAGTCGGCAGCATATCCATCGTCGGATTTGATCTACATTCTATTTGGATCGAGTGTGAGCCAGTTTGACAGTTGCAGTGGGGGATGTCTGGAAGGCGACTTATCACTTTGCCTTCGCGTCGGGCGCGCTGAGGTGGGGTGTCCATGGATCTCAATTCTTCGACGCCATGGTTGCTAGTTAATCTTTAGTACACATATCTTCTTGTACTAGAGTTTTTTTCTTCTTAGATTTTATAATAAGTTTGGCTGTGTGTGGTCACACCGAGGCTTTGACTGTGTGCGGTACCGAAGAGGGCAGAATGTAATTCCGTTATTAAAAAAATGAAGCACAATGCTTACCTTCCCTCCCATGACCCTCTCCCTCTCATCCAGTCATCCCATAAGTGAGTTCTTTCTTCTCATCTCACATATAGGATGGATGGAGGACAAAGCATTCTCTGCGGTCTGCACTCCTTTCTCTGTGTGAGACTGTCAGTCTGTGACAAAGCACTTCGTCGGCGCGGCAAGCCGGCCGGCAGCAATGGGGTCAAGGGCGACCGCACGCGGGTTGCGGCGCAGACGGCATGAAGCTGCACGCCCAGCGCAAGGGTCGTTCCTCCTCTTCATGGCTGCTCCCCACGGTGCTGCTACGCCGGAGGATATCTGCGGCCATGAAGCTCCATCTGCCAAAGATGCTTGCAGCGTTAGACCCAATCATCCAGGAAAATGATCAATTTTTGGAGCTATCAAGTCCAAATATTTCCTTTGGGATTCAAGATGCTTGCATTAGTTGAGCACGTTTTACCTTCTGGAATCTGGATTAGATTAATTATCGGTTTTGTTGCGTGCTCAAGCTATCATTTCGTTGATTCTAGGAACCTCCATGGAGCTCCGGTAAAGTTCGTGCACACCAGTTTCGGGGCTAGGAGCGTGTGAGGCCGACGACGTTGGTGAACGAGCTCGCGCAAGTTGCCGGCGGCGTTGGCGACGGTGCCCGCGCGGGCAGCAGCATGCCAACATCGTCTGGATCTTGTGACAAGCCCGGCGAGCGACGTCCGGCGTTCAGGTCAGAGATGAGGTATGGCGGCGAGGTGAGCTCGGGGACGGGTATGGCAGCGCGAGCAGGCCGGCGTCGCGCTAGGATCCAGGGTTTTGGGATTGGATTGGGGAAAAATTTCAGTAACACCCGAAATGGGCGAAATTCGGTGAATCTTGGTCGAATTTCATAGTAGATTCCAGGAATATTCGAATTTTGAAGCTCAAATCTCATTTCGGACACCCTCGAAATGGACGAATTTCGGTGGTCTCGGACCGAATCCCAGAACCTTGCTAGGATCCACAAAACGTGCGTAGAGAAGACCTGGGAATAGCCCAACGCACCTTGAAGTCGTTTCGAGTTCATTGGATTACGAGCCAACATTAGGTCGTGCGACACTAGGTCTTCCTCCTTTTCTATCTCTCTTCATTAACTTTCTTGTCATCTCATCATTTTGCTTACATGACATCATATTTAATGCTTTAGACATCAGCTGAGGTGGAGGGTTGGGACTACTCTGCCTCAATTAATACAGACGCTTGGGACCTCTTTTGCTTTGGTCTCTGGAATTCACGGTGATACACCTTAGAAATACAAAAGAAGAGAGTAATTTTTTCCGATCGACGAGTTATGCACATAATTTTGACCCTGACGACGAGTGATGCACGTAACTTTGACCCTAACGATGAGTTATGCGGATAACTTTTTCGCTGACGACAAGTTATGCACATAACTTTGATCCTGATGGCAAGTTATGCGGATACTTTTTCCTAACGACAAGTTATGCACATAACTTTGACCTTCACGGCCTGTGAGGGACGGCGGGCCTTCACGGCCTGCTCCCTTTGTGTCGATGACGCTTATTGTATATTGGTAATGTACAATCCTATGGGGAAAAAAGCATACATGCGTAACATCAACGATTTTTCTTCATCGTACTAATGGAATATGAGGGAATGTGTTGTAATCTGTTATTTTCATCCCTGCAATGTGCTGTCAAATTTCTTCAGATCTCATGTGTGCCAATAATAGTCCAATGCCATTTCCGTTAGTTGCAAATGGTGTTCATTGACAATGGTGCACTTCGACAATGAACTCTATGCGCTCATTACTGCTAGTGCCAATAATAGTCCAATGCCATTTCCGTTAGTTATACTAGTCCATCAACCTGTGCTCTTGCATAGGCTAATAGTTTTAGGAGCCATTATATCCTAATGTTTTTGAAAATTATTTACCTACTATCCTCTTATTTATTTAATATTCCAACACAATACTAATGTAAATGTGTACTTATTTTATCTTCTTGAGTTTGACTTTTAATTAGCAATTGCTTTATACACTTTTAATTAGCAATTACTTTATACACTTTTAATATATATTCATCATTTTTTTTCACTTTGCATGTCCACCATACATTCTGGTTAACATGAAAATTAGTACCTTTTCAATGCTTCCTGCAAAGTGAACATTGTGATACCCATGACTTACTATTGCTATATTAATAATGATAGAATTAGGTTGAATCATATATCTGTTTACTTTTGAATATTTATGTATAGGGAACATGCAGATAATTGTTAGATGTTTACTTAGGTTATTTTAATAAATACATATTCTTGTAATTTAGATAAAAATTTAGAAAGGTATTTTTGAGGATCGGAGCGTCCGAGACCGGTAGATGGTCGCTCCTGGCTGTGATGAGTAATTGACAACATGGTGTGGATTGACTCTTGGCTGAGTATTACAGTTGCAGGTTGCAGCTTGATTTGCATTGGTGCAGGTGAAGAGCGGGCGCGAAAGGTCTATGCCTTGCGGGGCCTCTGAGGAGTGGAGAGACAAGTAGGCTTGGCTTGAGGGACCCAGTGGCCAGCGGGGTCAAGTGCGGGCCGCATGGTGGCGAGAAAAGCAAGGCGAAGTCGTTGATCGGAGCCGGTGCAGGTTAGCGGCTCACGACCAGAGTCTGCACGCGGGGTTTGCGGCGGTTCACCACAAAACCGTCGGGTTACTTGGTTGAGCCACAAAACCAAGACCGGAGGCTCGGCGGACGGAGACGGGATCTGGGCGCGTCGAGAAGCTTCGATGCCGGCGGACATGTGGCAAGATCGCAGGGCTTGCGTCGGGAGGATGCGGGCTGCGGCGTCGACATGGCTGTGCGATGAAGAGGAGCCGACTGACTGGGTGTTCGTCGTGTTCTTCGCAAGTTCTTGTGTGCCTTTCGTTCGATCCATTTTGTCGGTGGATTTTTGGTGCGCGAAGTTCGCGGACGGTCTGTACTAGAGTGTCGGACGGTCAGTGTCGGGGCGGACGGTCCGCGGGTCCATCGCGGATGGTCCGTTATTAAGGGTGCATTACTGGAGGTTCGGGGGCTATTTTCGGACGGTCCAAAGCAGACCCGCGGACAGTCCGCCTAGGCCTCGCGGACGGTCCGCCCCACCCCTGCGGACAGTTGTTGACGGATAAAACTCGTATCCACCTATGATCCGCAAGCGTACGGATCTACACATTTTTCAGCATGGGGATTCCCTAGGTTCTTATCAATCCGCGGAACAAGGGGATCACTAGCGTTTGATCTAGCACTAATCTAGTTTATGTAAACCTTTGGATGAAAGATTAATCTATGAACTAAAAGCAATCTAATCTATGAACTAAGACAAAACAAAACCAATCTAATCTAGGTCAAATGAGAGACGTGAGATACACAAGTTATGGAGAACCTTTGCCCATGGAGTCTAGGGTACTTGAAGATGCAATCACCAAAACATGATAAAGCTGATCTAATCTATCTAAACATGTGACCACGATTTAGCAGTTTCCCTCCCAAAACATGATAAAACTGATCTAATCTATCTAAACATGTGACCACGATTTAGCAGTTTCCCTCCCCCTGTACAGTCACTATGCGAAGGTAATCTTTGCTAAACCTATTGATGATCAAGGTATGTTGACGCGATCCACGGGAGCGACCCGAAAAGCATGGTGGCCAAAATGCATCATCAACAAAGGAACAATATATTACGATATAAACAAGAGTTGGTGACTACATATCAAGATCCATTACAACTCCATGGACAAACGACCAATCTACTCCATCAAGATGCTAAGCATGGTACCGTTGAATGTGGTAGATGCATCCGATAAAGATCAATCCTTACTGTCCTCTAACTCCAGCAGCGCCGCGGCAAGGCCTCAGCGTCCTCCTCCTTGTGGTGATCTCTAGCGGCTCTCCGATGAATGGATGCCAATGAGTTACCATCTTGGGGCACCTAGGGGGTTGTATTTATGTCCTTGGGGTGCCTTGGGGCGTGCTCCACCTTGCCTTGCACGAGATCCTCCTTGGGAGAGAAGCAAACTTGGTTTCCATAAAGTCAGCCTCGTCCAGATTTTCCTGATTCGCAGCCCTTCCTTGCCGGTGCCATATCTCCCACGTCCAGACTCCAAATAATGCAAATTCGGTGTCCAGGTTGTGTGCCACGAAATTATCTTCAACTTTGGTATTCATTTATTTCTTTAAATCGGTCTTGGAAGATAATCTGTTCTGATTTTGGACTGACTGAGCAGCAGGGATTTCGGGGGCCATATCTCCTAGCTCACTTATCTGAATTGGTCCTTCCACATGTCCAAATCGAAGGTATCGTCGAGGCCCACAACTTTGGTAGTCAAACTTTTTCCATTAAAGGCTGTTTAAGTCTCCGAATCTGCACCGAAAGATCATGCTGTCCTGGGCTGCGAGAATATCTCTCGGGCTGCGTTGATCTCGTTGGTAAACATCCAAGTCCCTGGAGTTTTGCTTGTTGATGCTACGGTCCTTGGGTTGTTTGGAGTCTTGTTCACTTTGTGTCTTGACTTGTGACGGACTTCATGATCTTCTGTTCAAGTGCTTGATGAAATTATCCCGAAAGTTTCCTCTTTAACGTTAATTTCCTGCGTAAACAACAAACTCCAAAATCGACATGCAAGTGTGAACTTGTTACATCATTAGTATGCCTAGTGGTGGGTTGGTTGCAAATCATAATCAAAACCAATGTATAACAAGTACTCTTCTCATCATATTTTTTTTCATTTTTCATTTTTTCTTTTGCTGTTTAGAACTTTTTCCAACATAATACTTACATAGCATTTGTCATAGATGATGTAATGACTCCTCCCCCATGCTTGAACGATGCTCGTCCTCGAGCATAAAAGAGAGGGGGGAAATGACTGCTAAAGTAAGCATGAATTCCATAATCATGCGGAATATTTGAATCTCCATCGAGAATTTTACTCCATAGTAAAATTGGGTTGTGGACAAGGAGGTGATCACAAAAAGATGTTTTTGGTTTAGGGTGGACGCCGAGCGAAGTTTGTGAAATTTTTGATGTGAAAACCCACAATGCATGGACAAAAAGGCTAGCATGAAAAGTTACACAAAGTAATGACCAACTTCTTAGTCTCGTACCATAGAAATCAATTCTAATCCAACTCATCAAAATATATGTTTGCAATCTATGAGTTTTGTTATAATAGAATGACGAGGGCCCGGATTAGGGGCCCCCTTTGACGGTAAGATTATCCAACTTGAAGACAACAAAACCGTCATCCACTAGGTGAAGACTTCTGTCAGCTGGCGAGCAGCTTGAGGATGGTTGTACCCTTGCTGATTATAACATCCAGAAGGAGAGCACACTCCACCTGGCGTTGTGTCTCAGGGAATGCATGCAGATCTTCATCAACACTCTCACTGGCAAGACGACCAGTCCTTGGCCGAACGGCTGCATCTCCGACAAGTCTCCGCCTTGCACGACAAGTCTCTACCTCGCATGACAAGTCTCCGCCTCCGACTAGTGCGTGGGCCCAGACACACGGCTCGGGCGAGGCCACCAGCGCATGCGGGGAAGCGAATCTCCACGTCATACGGGGACGACAGCTGGCAGCCATGCAGACAACCTGCCTCGGCAGGAGCCTTAAATGCTAACCTGACTAGCCGTGCAGCCATCACATCGCCATCAACCTCCGCTCTGCCACACGCAAAGCTCAGCCTGAGGCACTCGAGCACCCTCTACGACGCGCGCGGGCCTAGACTTAGGCTCACGCGTGGAAAGACAAGCGAGTACTCGGGCAGACTAAGGCAAACCCAAACTACTCTAGGAGAAGGCCAAGCGTCCCGAAAGGAACAGTTCAATGCAACTCGGCGCCGATACGCCTAGACGGACAGTGATGTACGACGAGACGTACCAGCTGCCAAATCACTGTAACTCTTTTGTATTTCCCCTTGTGCCCCTCCCCTTGAGACTATAAAAGGGAGAGGAGGGCAACGGTCACAAGGGTTAGATTTTCACACGATCATACACGACCACCCGGGACCTAGGAACGATCTCCCTCTCCCGACTAGCTTGTAAACCCTACTGCGAGCACACTTGGCTCAGGAACCCGGTAGCCACACACTGGACGTAGGGTATTACTCCTCGGAGGCCCGAACCAGAATAAACCCCGTTGTCTCCCGAGCTAACCATCCGAGCCCGACGCACGACCGACATAGATTTACTGCCGGTGGTAGAGAACCCTGACAGTTGGCGCGCCATGTAGGGGCACTTCGTGTGTCTCGACGAACTCAGTGGATCGGATGGACGGTCGCGGGGTCATGTTGACTCCCGGGACTACCCTGCGCTTCAGCTCCCTCGGCTGCGTCTACACCGGACCAGTGGAGTCCGTCGTTGACTGTACCTTCAGTCGGCCACCTCGCCCCAATATCCTCTCGGGGGCTGCAGCGCGTGAGGCCTTCGTCCGAAGCTACTTGGGCAACGTCATCATCGGCATGTTGGGGCCAAACCCGACATAGGAGCGTTTTAGGCTCGCCGCCTATTATCTCCCCGACCTCGCCTTCCAAGCCAGCGGAGATGGACCGCTAGATTGGGGGGAATTCATGGAGTGGTACTCTACAATGTACCATCAAGGGCAACCCGGCCTACCGGATGACCCGGTGACGGCCTACGTCGACAGCCTTCGCGCCACGAGCGTCGTCCCCGGGACAGCGACTACTCGGAGGGCGCCGACTGCGCAATGTCATGACGCCACAAGGGAGTGCAACGTATGCTGGCTCCTGCATCAAGCAGCTCCGAATCAGAGCATGCACCACGCCATCGTGGTGCCGATGCCCAGTGGCGGGCCCGACTCGACGAGTTAGCGGAGGCAAGACGCCAGCTCGATGACGAGCTGGTCCTTCAGCATCAAGAGCTCAACATTAGCATTGAGCCTCGTGATCGACAACCTGCGCAGAGCGTTCCCGTGCAGAGGAACAACGACCGACACCTCACGCGGGACGTCCCTATTCAAGGCGAGCCCATCAACGTGAACGGGAACTAGCGAGAATACCGTCCGACCGCAAGCCAACCGTGTGGCCGTGCACCGACACCACCTGCGCGCGCATCGGAGCCCAACAACGACCAGCACGCCGATGAAGGAGCGAACATTAACGCCGGTGCCGATGCACCACCGCTTTTCCAGCAGGCGTCCCAGAACCTGGCTGCCGCGACCATGTTGCTACGCAGCTGCCCGGAACCGGCGAACTCGGAGGAGCGACGAGTACGCCAGCAGCTGAAGACGCTACTCGAGGCTGTGGCAGTGCAGCAAGCGGAAAGGTCCACCTCGCGACGGCGCTCGGAGCGCGGACGAGCCGGAGCGCCATTCGCCCACGGCCCGAACCCACCTCCTCCTCAGCAGCAGGGAGACGAAGGTGGGGTCGCGGCCGCGGCATCGGCGGTCAAGAGTCGTATCGGACCCAACCGCGACGCCCAGAATACCATAGAAGCCCGGCGACGAGCGGAGAGCGTCGACGACAACCACGACTACCACTCGCGCCACGACGATGACCGTGGATGCCGCCGACGCCACGATAGAGACGACGACCGCGAGCGCAGTTGATCACCAAGCCAGCGTGGACCAAGGGCCTTTGGTCGGAGCATCTGCGACGCGAAGTTCCCCGCGCACTTCCGAGCCCCGACCAATGTGCCAAGATACGACGGGGACACCAATCCCAGCGTATGGCTCGAGGACTACCGACTTGCGTGCCATGCCGGAGGAGCGACCGATGATCTCTTCGTGATCAAGAACTTGCCGCTCAACCTCGGTGATTCCGCACGTACGTGGCTCGAGCATCTGCCCCGCGACAAGATCCAAGACTGGACCGACCTGCGGCAGGTCTTCGTTGGCAACTTTCAGGGCACGTACACGCGCCCTGGCAAGCAATGGGAGCTACGCAACTGCAAGTAGCAACCTGGGGAGAGTCTTCGCGAGTACATACGACGCTTCTCCAACCGCTGCACCGAGCTCCCCGGCACAACCGACAACGACGCCATCTCAGCGTTTCAGAACAGAACGACGTGTACCTCCCTCATCCACCAGCTTGGGCATCACACACCGCGCACGACGCGGGAGCTCCTCGACATTGCAAGCAACCACGCTGATGGAGAAGAGGTGGTGGCCGTGACGCTCAACGCCCCTCAGGCCAAGGGGAAACAAGTCGTGGACCAAGGTGAGGGGACGTCCTTGCGTTTCAAGAAGAAGAAGAATGACAAGCGCCGCTGCGACGACAACTTTGTCGCGGCAGTGGAGCGCAAGACGTCGCGCCCAAAGGGCAACTCGGGCAAGCCGACGCCAACCAGGGACCACTTCGAGAAGCTCCTAGACGCATCATGCTCGCATCACGAGGTCCCCGTCAAGCACACGCTTAGAGAGTGCCGGTTGATGAAGAACTACGTCAAGAGCACCCTCAAGCCGAAGACAGCGGACCATCTTCTCACGAGAACGATGATGGCGCGGGGGCTATCTTCCCCGGTGAAGATGGAGCGGTGCATATGATCTTCGGAGGATCACCAGCGAGGCCCTCGAGGCGGTGCGAGAAGCTCATCCGGCGTGAAGTCATGAACGTCGACGTTGCGAAGCCGTCCTACCTAAAGTGGTCGGAGGTCCTCATAACCTTCGATCGCAAGGACCATCCCGACACCGTACCCCAGCCTGGATCTTATCCACTAGTGGTAGCTCCCCTATTCAAAACCAGAAGGATCCACAAGGTCCTGATGGATGGGGGAGCGGGATCAACATGCTATATGCGTCTACACTTGATGACATGGGCATCCCGCGGTCCGCGCTGAGGCCGTCAATGGCGCCATTCCATGGGGTCATACCTGGAATCGAGGCGCTTCCCCTCGGGCAGATCGACCTGCCCATCACATTTGGGGATGTGCGGAACTTCCACACAGAAACCCTCACCTTCGAAGTGGTGGGGTTCTCGAAGACGTACCATGCGATCCTAGGGAGGACGACATACGCGAAGTTTATGGCCGTGCCTAATTATACGTACCTGAAATTGAAAATCCCCAGACCGAGGGGTATCATCACAGTAGGGCATACGTACCAGCGCGCATACAAGTGCAACACTGAGTGCTTTCAGTTCGCTGAAGCAACGGTCGGGTCCGCGATGCTCCACATTGGGCCTCGTTCCGAGGACCAGGACATCCCCGAGTCATCCAAGAGTGCGGCCTGCTCTTTCGAGCCTGCCAAGGATGTCAAGGACACGGTCGTCTCCGACGACGGCCGCAAGATCCGTATCGGGACCTAAATAGGAAAGCGCATTCTTTGACTTCCTCAAAGCGAACCTCGATGTGTTCGCGTGGAAACCCTCCGACATGAAGGGGACCCCGAGAGAGGTTGCTGAGCACAAACTCAACATCAAGCTGAAATCAAAGCCGGTGAAACAGCGCCTACGCCGCTTGAATGATGACAAGTGCAAGGCGATTGGTGAGGAGATCTTGAAGCTCCTTAGTGCAGGGTTCATCCGTGAAGTCTACCACACCGAGTGGCTAGCAAACCCTGTACTTTAAAGAAGAAGAATAAAAAATGGAGGATGTGTGTTGACTATACGAGCCTTAACAAGGCGTGTCCCAAGGATCCATTTCCTTTGCCTTACATAGATCAGGTAGTCGATTCAACAGCAGGGTGCGAGGCCCTCTGTTTTCTCGATGCGTACTCCGGGTACCACCAGATCGCGATGTGTGTAGCGGACCAACTCACAACCTCGTTCATCACACCGTTCGGCACGTATTGCTATCAAACGATGCCCTTTGGGCTCAAGAATGCGGGCGCAACTTTCCAATGATGCATGCGACGTGTCTTTGGGGAGCTGATCGGCTGCATCATAGAAGCATACGTTGACGACATCATAGTCAAGTTGGAGCGCGGCACTGAAGATAACCCCGAGAAGATCTTGGCCATCATGGACATGGGGACGATCAAGAACCTGAAAGGCGTACAACGCGTCACAGGCTGCCTTGCGGCTTTGAGTCGCTTTATAGCGCGGATCGGAGAGCGCAGACTGCACTGTACAAACTGATGAAGAAGTCTTACCACTATACGTGGACCCCCGGGGCGCAAGAGGCACTTGACTCACTCAAGAATCTCCTCAAGAGCCCCCCGATACTGACTGCTTCAACTACGGAAGAGCCAATGCTGCTGTATATCTCAGCAGCGACCCAGGTCATCAGTGCAGCTTTGGTGGTAGAGCGAGAAGAGCCCAGGAGGTCTCAAAAGGCGCAGCGGCGGGTGTACTTCGTCAGCGAGGTACTCTCCAACTCCAAGATGTGCTACTCACAGATGCAAAAGCTCGTGTACGCGATCTTGATGACCAAATGCAAACTCTGGCACTACTTCAACGCGCACCCCATGATGGTGATGTCCAAGTACCCACTCGGGGAAGTCATCTAGAACCCCAAGGCCGAAGGAAGAATCGCAAAGTGGTCCCTTGAGTTGATGGGGCAGAACATCATGTATGCTCCGCGCAGTGCGATCAAGTCTCAAGTACTCGCAGACTTCATGGCCGAGTGGACGAAGATGCAAACTCCACCAGCAAAAATTGAGCATGAGACTTGGATCATGTACTTCGATGGCTTAGTCATGATGGAAGGAGCCGGTGTAGTCCTCGTCTTCATCTCACCCTAGGGCGTGCGCATGGAGTACATGGTCCAACTACATTTTCCGGCATCAAACAACGCCGCCGAGTACGAAGCCCTAATCAACGGTCTCCGGATCGCTATTGAGCTTGGGATCAAGCGTCTCGAGATTAGGGTGACTCGGAACTGGTCGTGGGACAGGTCATGAAAGACAAGAATTATGTTGACCCGAAGATGGAAGCTTATTGCCAAGCTGTTCGAGATCTGGAGGGCAAATTCCACGACCTCGAGTTGCACCATGTGCCGCGCGACTACAATAAAGCGGCCGACGTGCTTGCGAAAGTAGCATCCAGTCGCAGCCCAGTTCCACACGGCGTCTTCGCGAGCGATCAACACCAACCGTCCGTACGAGAAGAGGGCGAGAAGCCACCTGAAGAGCCGGGACTCGAGGTCATGGCAATCGATGAGTCACCAGAAGTAAACCTTGAAGATCCCGACTGGCGTTTCCCCATCCTTGAGTGGTTGGTCGAGGGGAAGCTCCCATCCGACCAAACAGAAGCCCGGTTTCTCATGGGGTAGCACATGACAAAAGCAATCTACCATAAGTAAACAACTAGGCAAAGCAGCAAATGCAAACCTAGACAAGGCAATAGAGCTACAAAGATACATGAAATGTGTTATAGTTTCCATTACCTCAACCGGGGATCTTGGGCAACACATGTCCAACTTGCAAGCTTGGCTTCTAGGCTTGAATCTTCACAGCTTCTTTGTGCCTAGCCTCCCAAGTCCCCGTGTTCAAGGCCTTCAAGTGGCTTTCGGAACCCAAACCATTTGAGGCCCCTTCATGTTGGTGATGACTTCCTTGGGCACCCAAATAGGTTGGTTCCAACCCCGCTCCTCCTTCATCTTCCCAACCTTGTGTGCGACCACCTTGCCATTGGCCTTCTTCTTGATGACGTAGGTGTTGCTCTTGGTCTTGTTCTTGTGGTTGGGCTTGGTGTAGATGAGGGAGCTCTTGATGGTGGGGTTCAACTTCTTCTTTGCGCCCTTGTCCATCTTTTTGACAAATTGGGGGTATTTGTAGAACTTGTGCCCTTCTCCATGACACGTGTAGCAAGTCACGATTGCACCTTTCTCAAGCTTCTTGTCGGGGACAGCCCTAGGGGTCCCCTTAAGCAACGGGGAAATCCTCACTTAAATCTCGGTATCGAAACACGCTAAGCCTAACCATGCAGGTAACTAACCGTGCAGGACATGGCCTACGCCGCGGGACTCCGACGGCCCACCAAGACGGCCCGCTTAGAAGACCCCTCGAGCAGGCTCCGCCTCGCTCGAGGGCGCGCTCCCTCCTCGAGCGGGCTCCGCCCCGTTCGAGGGGCAACTCTTCCCTCGAGCGGTCCCGCCCCGCTCGAGGGCTCGCTCCCCCCCTCGAGCGGGTCTCGTCTCGCTCGAGGGTTTGCTCCGCCCTCGGCCGGGGGCCCGCCACGCTCACGGGCGCCCCGCACGCGTGCGCCGGTCCCGTACACGGGCATTTAACGCCCCGACGCCGCGGGACGGCGCCATCATGCGCCGGGGCTCGCGCCCGTGCCGCCGCACCAACTCCCCGGGGAGGAGCCCATCCCCACCACCGTGGGGATGGACTGTGCAGTGCGGCCGGTGTCAGTCCCGTGACACCGCGCGCACGCCCCGGTGCGGCTAACGCACCGAGCCCTCGAAAGGGGGCCGGCGCACCCTCGATGTACTTTCTTGTGACCCTACGGGGTTAGGTGGAGGCGGTAGGCCGGTGGACCGCCATCCCCGCCACCGTAACAGCGGCGTGGCCGCCGTACCCGCACGCGCAGGCGCACGCCGGACCCCCGTAGCAACGACTCCGGCCCCGTGAGGCGCGTTGGGAAGGAACGCCGTTCTGCCAACTCCTGTGCGCCGTACGGGCCAGCGTCAGCACCTCCCTCGAGCCTATCAGAGGACATCACCGCCATCCGCTGCTCCCCTACCCTCGAACCGCCACTGTTCGGGTACAAGTCAGGCCATCATGACCAGATCGCTGCGGAGGTCGACCTGACGGCCGCCCACTCTACAGCGTAGCACGACGTGCACCCCCACGTAGCTGGATAGCGCGGCGTGCATGTAACTCGCCGCCCCCTTGGCCTATAAAAGGTGAGGCGAGCCCCCAGCCGCGCGGGGGGGGGGGGGGGGTGGAACAGAAGACACCGTGCACTCACTCTCTTATTCTCCCACAACATCTTCAGCCACTCCTCTAGGGACTTGGAAGCCACACTTCCTCTCCCGCCTTGCTTGTACTTGCCCCACTACAAGCACCCTCTTGCCGAGCAATATAGTGCCACGAGCACACCCCCGTCGGACGTACGGCCCCCTCGGCGGGAACCGGGATAAAACCTTGTGTCATTTGTTGCTTAGCATCGACCATTGAGGGATAGACCACGGCGCTATCTACTGGTTAGTGTCGGGACCATATTCCGCACCGACAGTTGGCACCCACCGTGGGGCGAGCGAGCGCCTAAGGTCATTTCGCCAACTCCCTCCATGGTGATCCGCACTGAATACCGTGCTACACACTACTGCATGGGTAGCTCGGACCCCCTCCCGGCCGGGTTCGAGATCCGCTTCGGGGATCTGAACTTTCAGGCCACGGGGAATGGCTATCTCATGCGCCTCACTAATCGTGAGGAGCTTCGCGCGCAGCGCCAGGCCAGGTCCGCCCTGGTCTCCGTCGCACGCACGACACGGCGCGCGGACGCCCGCAGCACACGGATGCCGCGGGTCCGTCGGCACCACGACGCCACCGTCGCTCCGGGCAACGCTCGCGTCGGGCGCGGTCCGAGCGGCGGCGGCCGAGCGCGCCGCCGCCCAACGCGGTGCGCCCACCGTCACGACCGCCGCCACCACCCCAACGGGACCGCGCGCGGTCTCCGACCACGCATCCCCATCGGCCGCGTGGCGCCACGACGGCCTACAACGCCAACGTCAACACGACGATGCGCAGGGTTCCACCTGGCCGCCACGTCTTCGTCGCCAGGGACCCCGGCACCTCCGCAGCAGATGAGTCGTCCCCGGGCTCCGTCGACACGATGCCACCCGCCAACCGCCACGGGTACGCGGAGTGGGACTTCTCCGGCGTGCCGGACCCAGTCGCGTTCAGGCGCTTCCTCGACGCCACGGACTACGGTTTGGTCGCTCCGACGACTCCAAAGATCGGGAGCTACGACCCCACGCGGGAGTGTTGCGCCGTCATCACCAACGACCGGCTAACGCCGCCGGTGCGGCAGGCGCCGGAGACGGGGAAGTCACGCCTGCCCCAGGGATCGCCGCGCGCCTGGCCGCAGGGGGCCAAGCGCTCCCGCCGGGGCCGACGTCGACGCACGGTGGCCCAAGCCCGCGAGCTCGAGGCCAAGCCGGCGGAGGAATACGGACGGTGCGGTTGCTCCGCGCCTCAATGGCGGGGGAAGCTTCCGCGCGTGGCGAACGCGCGCGGGAGCCGGGCCGACGGTCCGTGACCGCCTCCACACCGCCCCCAACGCGGACAACGCGGACGTCCCGCCGCGAGCAAGCCGAAGCTCGTCGCCGCCGCGACGCTGCTACGGGCCATGCCAGCACCATCAACCCCCGAGGCTCGAGACATGCACCGCGAGGTGCAAACTCTCATCGAGCAAGCGGCCGTCCGACGGCCGAAAGCTCGGCCTCACGCATCCGCCAACAGGGGGATGCGCGGGGTGACGAAGCTGCACCAGGAGGCGAACCCTCGGTGCACGCGGGGGGACCAGCGGGGCATCCCACCGAGCAAGGACGCACGCCGGCCAAGGAACGACTCCTCGACGCGCGCAGGGCACTGGATGGCGACGCTCGCAACGTCATCAACGCCCGGCGTACCAGCAAGGCGGATGCGCAAGCAGCAAGGGGTTACCACCCTCGACGGGGTGAGCGCTACGACAGCGGTGAGGATCGCTCCCCGACACCGGAGCCCCCTGGCACCCGTGTGTTCAGCCGGGAGATCCGCACGGCAGCGTTCCCCCAGCGCTTCCGTCAGCCCTCGACGATCGTCAAGTACAACGGGGAGACGGACCCCCGCGTCTGGCTCAACGACTACCGCCTAGCCTGTCAGCTGGGCGGGGCCACTAACGACGAAGTGATCATCCGCAACTTGCCTCTGCATCTGGGCGACGCGGCCCGGACATGGCTCGAGCACTTGCCCGCCAGCCAGATCCATACCTGGGACGATCTAGTCCACACGTTCGTGGGCAACTTCCAGGGCACATACGTGCGCCCTGGGAACTCGTGGGATCTGCGCTCCTGCACGCAGAAGCCTGGCGAGTCGCTGCGGGACTTCATACGGCGCTTCTCCAAGCGCTGCACGGAGCTCCCCAGCGTGGCACAGTCCGAGATCGTGCACGCGTTCCTCGAGGGCACCACGTGCCGGGACCTCGTGCGCGAACTGGGGCGCGCTCGCCCGCGGACTCAAACGAGCTGTTCGACATTGCCACTAGCTTCGCCTCCGGAGAGGAGGCCGTGGGAGCAATCTTCGACGGCAAGAAGGGCAAGCGCTCCGAGGACACGCCCGCGGAGGGCGGCCGAGTCCAAGGAGCCGCACCGCAACGACAAGCGGGGCAAGAAGGGGGAAGAAGCCGCGCCGCGAGGCGCGCGAGCGGGGCGCAACGGCGGCAACGCCGAGGCCCTCGGCGCTCGACCCGGCTCGACGGGGCCCTCGACCGGCTCCTCGAGGCCCGGGGTGTTTGATGACACGGCGAAGAAGCCATGTCCCTACCACAAGACCCCCGTGAACCACACTCTTGAGCAAGTGCGACATGCTCAAGAAATTCTATGGCCGCGCCGCCGCGAAGGAGGCAGGAGGCCAAGAAAGACGGAGGCGATGGCGACGCGGGTGGATTCCCCGGCCGTCGAGAATGTGTTCCTCATCTTTGGGGGACCTATCGCCGATATGTCGACCCGGCGGCGCAAGAAGGAGCGGCACGAAGTCCTCGCCGCGAGAGAGGGCGCCCTCCGGCCTTCCTCAACCGGTCGAAGGATGCCATCACCTTTAGCCGGGACGACCACCCAAACCGTATCTCGAACCCGGGCCGATGACTGGCCGGTGGTCGATCCCATCATTGGGAACGCCCGGTTTTCGAAGGTCCTTATGGACGGAGGCAGTAGCCTCAATATCCTCTTCGCGCACACATTGCGCCTGATGGGGATTGGGCCGGACCGCCGCGGCCCGCATCGAAGCCGTTTCACGGCATCGCGCCCGGCAAGCGGTGTTCAACCCCTCGGGCGGATCGATGCCGGTCTGGTTTGGTAACCCCAAGAACTTCCGTAAGGAAACCCTCACCTTCGAGGTGGTGGGGTTCAAAGGGGCCTACCATGCCATACTTGGGCGACCTTGCTATGCCAAATTCATGGCGGTCCCCAACTACACGTACCTGAAGATGAAGATGCCCGGGCCAAACGGCATCATCACCGTCGGGTCGTCGATCGAGCACGCATTCGACTGCGACGTCGAATGCGTGGAACACGCAGAGGCACTGGCGCTGGATGAAGCGCTGGTGAACACGCTGGAGAAAATGGTCAACGATGACCTCAGCTCCGCCGCCAAGCACGTCGGCACCTTCGAGGCCGCCGAGCAGACCAAAGGGGTCCCCCTCGACCCATCGGCCCCCGAGGGCAAGGCGTTGAGGGTCAGCTCGACCCTCGACCCTAAATAGGAAGCAGTGCTCGTCGACTTCCTCCGCGCCAACACCGACGTCTTCGCGTGGAGCCCCTCGGACATGCCAGGCATCCTGAGGGAAGTCACGGAGCACTCCCTTGATATCCTGCCAAACGCCCGCGCCGTGCAGCAGCGGCTGCGCCGCTTCGATGAGGAGCGGCGACGGGCGATCGGAGCGGAGCTGCGGAAGCTCCTCGAGGCCGGATTCATCAAGGAAGTATTCCACCCTACGTGGCTAGCCAATCTCGTGCTTGTAAAAAAGAAAAATGGGAAGTGGCGGATGTGTGTAGACTATACTAGTCTTAATAAAGCATGTCCAAAAGTTCCTTTTCCTTTGCCACGCATAGATCAAATCGTTGATTCAACGGTTGGGTGCGAACTACTCTGTTTCCTTGGTGCCTATTCGGGATATCACCAAATAAAAATGAAGGAGTCCGACCAGCTCGCGACTTCGTTCATCACACCGTTCGGGACGTTCTGTTACGTCACGATGCCTTTTGGCCTCAGAAACGCGGGCGCAACATATCGGCGGCCGCATGCAGCACGTTTTTGGGGATCACATCGGGCGGACGGTCGAAGCCTACGTGGACGACATCGTCGTCAAGACCGAGAAGGCGGACGACCGGTTAGCGACCTTGGCGTCGCGTTCGGCCCCGCCTACGGGCCAACGGGGGTCAAGCTAAACCCCCGAAAAATGTGTCTTTGGAGTGCCGCGGGGCATGCTCCTAGGATACATCGTCTCCCAGCGGGGAATCGAGGCCAACCCCCGAAAAGGTTGCGGCCCTCGAACGGATGGGTCCAATCCGAGACCTCAAAGGGGTGCGAAGGTGTTGGGGTGCCTTGCCGCCTTAAGCCGCTTCATCTCGAGGCTCGGTGAGAAGGGCCTCGCCCTCTACCGGCCGCGTAAGAAGCACGAGCGCTTCGTTGGACCGCCGAGGCCCGGGACGCGCTTGACAAGCCGAAGGCGTCTCCGACGCACGCTCCAATCCTCACGCCGCCGCGAGACGCGTGAACCCCTCGCAGCTCTACGTGGCCGCAACCACCCCGTGGTGGTCGGCGCCGTGATCGTCGTGGAGCGCACGGAGGAAGGGCACGCCTTGCCCGTGCGCCGGCCCGTCTACTACATCAGTGAGGTCCTCTCGGACACGAAGACGCGCTACCCCCAGGTCCAGAAGCTGCTGTACGCGGTAGTCCTTGCGCGGCGCAAGCTCCGCCACTACTTCGAGGCCCACCCGGTCACGGTGGTCTCCTCCTTCCCGCTAGGAGAGATCATTCGCAACCCTGACGCGGCAGGCAGGATTGCCAAATGGTCCGTGGAGCTGATGGGCGAGACGCTTGCCTACGCCCCGCGCAAGGCCATCAAATCGCAAATCCTAGCCGATTTCGTCGCTGAGTGGACGGACACGCAGCTGCCGCCCCCACAAATCCAAGCAGAGTGCTGGACTCTGTTCTTCGACGGCTCAGTAATGAAGACAGGAGCGGGCGCGGGTCTGCTCTTCGTGTCACCCCTCGGGGAACACATGCGCTACTCAGTGCGCCTCCACTTTCCCGCGTCCAACAATATGGCAGAATACGAGGCCCTTCTCTGCGGCCTCAAAATCGCCATTGAGTTGGGCGTCAAACGCCTCGACGTGCGAGGGGACTCGCAGCTCGTGATCGATCAAGTCATGAAGAACGCGAGCTGCCACGACGACAAGATGGAGGCCTACCCGTAAAGCCGTGCGGGCCCTCGAAGACAAGTTCTACGGCATCGAGCTTAATCATGTACCCCGCCGGTACAACGAGGAAGCGAGACGAGCCGGCAAAGATCGCGTCCGGCGGATCACCGTTCCCCCCGAACGTTTTCGCGCGTGACGTCGCGCAACCCTCGGTCGCCTTCGAGCCCTACCCCTCGAGCCACGACGGACCCTCGGGGGCTCCCTCGAATCCAGCGGGTGCGGAACCCATGGATGAGGACCCCTCGAACGAGGCGTACGTGCTCTCCCTTCTCGAGGGGTACGGCTCCCACGAGGTCGATGTGATGGACATAGAGCCGGCTCCTGTCCAAGTGGATTGGCGGGAAAAATACATCGCCTGGATCGCTCGAGGGGAACTCCCTGCGGATCGGGCCGCAGCCAGGCGCATCGCCAGGATGGCCAAATCCTTTACCCTCGTCGATGGCGAGCTGTACAAGCGCGCCGCCCGCCGGCATCCTCCAGCGGTGTATACCCGTTCCCGAGGGGCGCGAGCTCCTACGGGACATCCACGCGGGGATCTGTGGCCACCACGCCGCACCCCGCACCCTCGTCGGCAACGCGTTCCGCCAGGGCTTTTATTGGCCTACCGCGGTCGCGGACGCCAGCGAAATCGTACGCACCTGCGAAGGGTGCCAGTTCTACGCCCGCAAGTCCAACTTGCCCGCTCATGCCCTGCAAACGATCCCCGTGACATGGCCGTTCGCCGTGTGGGGGCTGGACATCGTCGGGCCCCTGCGGAAGGCGCCCGGGGGCTTCACCCATCTGCTTGTCGCGATCGACAAATTCTCCAAGTGGGTGGAGGTGCGCCCCATCACGAATTTAAGGGCCGAGCAGGCGGTCACGTTCTTCACCGACATCGTATACCGCTTTGGAGTGCCAAACTCCATCATCACAGACAATGGGTCCCAATTCACGGGCCGGAAGTTCTTGGAGTTCTGTGATAAGTTCCACATCCGCGTGGATTGGGCAGGTCCGTGGCACACCCACGGACCAACGGCCAAGTGGAGCGCGCCAACGGCATGATCCTACAAGGCCTCAAGCCCAGAATTTTCGACCAGCTCAACAAATGCGGGCGAAAATGGCTCCAAGAACTACCGGCGGTCGTGTGGAGCCTAAGGACCACCCCAAGCGCAGCCACCGGTTCACCCCGTTTTCCCGGTCCATGGCGCGGAGGCCGTCCTCCCCACGGACTTAGAATACGGGTCGCCCAGGGTTCGAGGCTACGACGAGGATGCTAACCAACGAGCCCGCGAGGACTCGCTGGACCAGCTAGACGAAGTACGCCTCGTGGCGTTGATGCACTCCGCAAGGTATCAACAGTCCCTACGACGTTACCAAGCACGCAAGATACGTCGGAGGGATTTCAACGAAGGGGATCTGGTCCTAAGGCTACGCCAAGACAACCGAGGGCGCCACAAGCTATCGCCCCCATGGGAGGGACCCTACGTCGTGGTGAAGGTGCTCAAGCCGGGCACGTACAAGCTGGCCAACGAGGACGGCGAAGAGCTCACCAACGCTTGGAACATCCAACAGCTACGTCGCTTCTACCCTTAGCTAGGATTTTCCAAGTATTTTTTGTTGTAAAAATCACATCGCCAACGCCCCAGTTGGCAACGACTATGTAAATACGTCAAGTCTAATGAAAAGGATAACTCGGCTTTCCCCTGAAACCCAAGTTACCCTCGGGGGCCTCGCGGGGGGCATCCCCCCCCCCCCCCAAATGGTCCCATTTTTTCGCGCAAAAAACAAAACGACATGCGCTAAGTTTGTTTCCTACTTCAACCTCGAGCCACGATTCGAACGGGCGCGGGCGGCATAGCGGAAGGAGCGTGCGAGCCAGAGATAGCCTACGCCGCGTGGCTATGGCCCTTCTCTCTCGCCTCCAACCCCGGCGGGCCCCTTGCGAAAATCGAACTCCCCTAACTAGAATCTACTCAGGAAGAAGGAGAAACAAAAAGCGTGATAAACAAACGATTTCATTTACAGCAAATGCCCATGTTCATGAAACAACTTGTTTATTTACAAAAGGCCACGAGGCCGCAGTACGATACACATCAAAAAAATGGGCCTAGCGCCCAAGCGCTTTCGAGCGGGAGGAGCAGCAGCGTCTGCGGCGTCCGGGAAGAGGAACTCCTCGAAGGCCTCGGCGAGCAACCCGGCGGCGTCGGCGGCAAGCGCGTCCACACGCTCCATGGCCACCTCGTCCTCAACGCCCTCGGGTACGACGTAGCCTTCCGCCAGCGCCTCGAAGTTTACCTCGTAGTGGGATCGCACCACTCCGAGGGCCTTCGGACGCCCGGCCTGCGGCGCCGGCGCATTCGCTCGGTGACGTGGCCACCAAGGGCGCGCAGACGGCCGGCCGCCGAGCCGCCGGCCCGTGCCTCGCCCTCCTCGACGGTGCGGCAAGTCTCGAGGGCCGCATCGCGCGCGCTCCCGCAGCCTCTCGCTCGGAGGAGTTGTAGGAGGCCCGCGCACCTCGGCTCGCTCGCCGCGTGCCCCGCAGCGGCGCAAGCCCGGGAACATCAAGGCAAGGGATAAATCAGAAAAAAAAGGGAATGCGAAGTTCCCAATCGAAAATCCAACAAGACAAGAGTCAGATTGTGGCTCACCTTCGACTTGCTTCTTCTCCATCTCGAGGTCGCGGCGCACGGCCTCGACCGTCAACTCGAGGCGCATGACAGCCTCACCCTGCTCCTGGAGGGCCATCTCCTAGTTTGCGCTCGCAATGCAGAGCGCAACGACCTCGCCCTCAGCCTTGGAGAGCTTGGCGTCCAGATCCGCCAAGGACTTCCGCGTCACCTCGTGGGCGGCGCGCTCCTGCTCCAGCGCCGCACGGGCATTGGTGAGAGCGGCTTCGCTCCTCGCCGGAGCCGCTCCTCGGCCCCTTGGCGGGCGGTGCTCTCTTGCGAGAGCCGCTCCCCCGGCCAGGTGACAAGGGCCGCGGCCTTGGCGTCGAGGGCGGCCCTCGGGTCGTCGGCCTCCTTGGCGCGCCGCTCCAACGCGCGCGCCCGCTCCTCGGCCCCGGCGGCCGTTGCGCCCGCGCCCCCTCGAGCGACGTGCGGAGCTCCCGGGCTTCGGCGCGAGCGGTGGCCACCTCCGCCTCCCGCCTTGGCGGCCCGGCGTCCGCGTCTTCTCCGCATCCGCGCGAGCGTTCCACGGCGCCTCGTCGCGATCGAAGAGGGCCGCGCGGACCCGCTCGAGGCTCGAGCGACGCGCCGTGTCTGCCTCGAGCTCTCGGGGAGCTCGTCAGGCCAGGCCAGGGCCCGGTACGCCAGCCAGCTGTCCGGCGTCCTAAGAGCGTCTGCAAGCGCGTCGAAAGCGCTGCATTGCCCCCGGAGCTGCTGGGCCTCGGCGTTCACCCGGTCGAACGCGTCGTACTTGTCGTGGGCGCGGCGCTCGAGCTCCTGGCATCCACACATCAAATCCCGTAAGCGCCAAGGCTTGAATGCAGCATACGAAAACGAAAAGGGAAGAGGGATGAGCAACCATGGCTCACCTGGAAGACGAGCCAGGCCGGGCCGCCGTGGACTTGCAGCGCCTCGTTCAGTGCGTGGTTGAGCGTGGCGCAGTGGCTCCGAAGCTCGCCCCAGAGCTCCTGCTCCCCCCGGGCGTCAGCAAACGCCGGGGGATCACCGACGGCCCCCCTCCACCTGGCGGGGGCGGCCGGCGTGGGAGGACGAGGCCTCGGCACCATGTCCTCGGCCCCCCACCACCATGTGACCCTCGTGCCGCCTCACGAGGGCCCCCTCCCCGGGGCTCGGGGGGAGTTCGAGGGGCCGGCGGCCCACCGATTCCATCCGGGCGGCGGAGAGTCGTCCGAGACCTCCACCACCTCCGCCCGCAAATCGCCGGCGGACGCAGCCGCTTGCGCCGCCTCCGCCGGCACCACCACCGCGCCTCCGCGGCCACGGCGCCCGTTGTGCCGCCGTGGCCACCACCTCCGGCCGTACCGCCGCATCCGCGGGCGCTCCCGCGAGGTTGCGCCCGCTCCACCTCCTCCGCGGTGGCGGCCCACCGCGGGCTGCACCTCCACCGTGGCCGCCGCCGCGCCCGTGTCTCCGTGACGACCGGTGCGGGCCGCCCCCCGGCGACCTGCGGGCTGCGCCGCGGCGGGCCGATCCGCCGGCCGGGGCCTCGAGGCCCCAGCCGGGTCTTGCGAGCTCGTGCCCGCCGCCGTGCTTGTCCCCGGGCGCGACCCCCTCAACGAGCGCCATCGGGTGGGGATCGATGCGTCCGTCCTCAGCACCTTGGCTGGTGCAAGCGGAGGAACGGTTGGCACCACCCTGCGCAGACACGAATGAAGGGTTAAATCACCTAATCGCCAACGAGCCAAACCAAACGAAGAAGGACAGGCTCCTCACCTCGCGGAGGAAAAAGCCCGTTTCCTTTTCCTCGAGGTCTCTGCGGGCGAGGCCGGCGCAGCGGCCGCGCCCTGCCGTAGCGCCTCCCGACGGCGCCGCCGCGCGCACGGACACGCCCGCCCCACGCGCGGGCGCGCCCGACGCCGCGCCTCCCGAGGGCGCCGCCGCGCGCGGGGCACGCTCGCCCGCGCGCGCAGGCACGCCCCGCCGTCGCGCCCCTCGACGATGACGCCGCGCGCGCGGGCACGCTCCCCCCCGCGCGCGGGCACGCTTGACGCGCGCACAGGGCGCGTCCGCCGCGCGTGCCTCCGTGGCGCGCGCCGGCACCTCCGCGCGCGTGCCGCCCCGGATGTTGATTGCCCGGCGGCGGGCGCCGGTGCGCCGCGCCCCGGGCGAAGCCACCCTTGACGCCGAAGCCGGTTCCGGCGACGGGGCGCCGGGCGCCACCTCGTCCGAGGGGCCCTCCCCCTCGCCCTCTTCCTCCTCGTCCTCCTCCGAGGATGAGGGCTCCTCGATCTCCGGGGAGGAAAGCCCCGGCTCCTCGCGCCGCGGCACTCCGAGGCCCGCCGGTCGCGGCGAGCTTGGACGTCGCCTCGCGTGCTCCCTCTTGCGCGCCGCCCTCTCCTGCTGCTCCCGCTGCGCCGCCCGGCCGAGCGCACGGGAATCGGGGGTGGGTGGAACGGACTTGGCGATGTTGAACTCCACCAGCTGCGCACATGAGCGACAAAGGCGCATCAGGAAACAAAAGCAAGACCAAGAACTAAAGCAAAATCAGGAACCCAACTCACCAGCGGGCCCGTGGGGAGCATCTCAAGGTCCCATGGGGTCCGACCCGCAGGTGGAGGCACCCGGGTGTCGACGGCGTTCCGCGCCCGGGTGAGCGCATACGGCCGCTCAAGGGGCGTCGGGAGCATCCGCGACCTCGCCAGGTCGACGGGGTTGGCCGCCTCTGTCATCTCGAAGATGCAGAGCGGCCTCTCCATCAGAGGCACGACCCGCCGGTGGTGGAGGAAGGCGAGGACGCCCATCGCGTTCAGCCCGTGCTTCGCCAGCCGCTGCAGGGCGGCGAGGACGGACTCTTGCCGCGCCCGATGCTGGGCCGTAGACACCCCGTAGCCCCAGGAGTCCGGCCTCTTCTTGAATACCCGGCCGGTGTAGGGAGGAAGGCCAGGCTCGGCATTGCGCAGGTAGAACCATCCCCGCTCCCAGCCGGCGTTGTTCGTCGTCATGGTGCAGGGGATGTAGAAATCCTTGAGCTGCCCCCGCAGGGCAAGCGACATCCCGCCGGCGCGCACCGCGCGGCGAGTCCTCGGCTCCGACGTGGGCTGCGTGATGAGCTCCCCACGGAAAAGGTGAACCCAGAGATCCCAGTTGACTGGGATCCCCAGGTACCCTTCGCAAACGCCCACGAACGTGGCCGCCTGCGAGATCGCGTTGGGGGCGAAGTTGTGCAGCTCCACCCCGTAGTAGTAGCACATCGCCCGCATGAAGGTGCTCGCCGGCGCGTTGAAGCCACGCTCGTGGTAGCGGACGAAGCTCACCACGTAGCCCTCCCCGGCGGGTTGGGCTCGTGGTGCGCCGCCGGCGGCACGATCCACCCCGCCGGGCGCCCTTCTTCGTTAGCCGCCGGTCGACCGGCGGCGACCGGCTCGCCAAGGGCGAGCCGGGTCACCGTCGACCTCTCCCAGGCGTACGGCTCCAGGATCCTGAGGGGGAGCTGAGGCGGCGCCATGAGGGGGGACGAAGGAATGCGAAGGCGGAGGACAAGGGAACGGAAAAAAGAGCTCTAACGGCGAAACCGCGCGGCGGCAAGAGCGAGACGAAGACGAAGGGGCGGAGGACCGAAAATGGTGAGACACTAAGGTAAAAAACCGTCGCCCCCTCCTCCCCGCAGCTTTATAGGCCGACGGGCGAGCTCTCCGGAGTGGACGCCCCGCTAGCATTAACTGCAAGGAATATTTCCATCGCGTCGACGGGTGGGCCCCACCACGACCGCAGCGGCCACAACACTGCAGGCGGGCCATCATTACGGCAAAGACCGGCAACGACCGAGGCGAAGCCGTCACGTCCGCCTGCCATGCCGCCCATTACGCGCGCACGCGCGCGGCCGCAGCGCCTAAAAAGACGCGCCCGCGCTGCAAAACCGCGGCCACGACCGCAAGGCACTTAAATGCCCGGGTCCCTTGCCAAGTAAGGAGAACCCTCGAGTGGGGCGGACCCCCGGCTCGAAACAAAGGCGACCCTCGATGGGATACCAGCGTGAGAAGGTCGCCCGGGACCTGCTCGATGTAGAGCAGGCAGCCGCGGGCACCCATGCCACATAAAACCCTCGAGCGGCATGACCCTCGGCTCCAAACAAAGGCGACCCTCGATGGGATACCAGCGTGAGAAGGTCGCCCGGGACCTGCTCGATGTAGAGCAGGCAGCCGCGGGCACCCATGCCACGTAAAACCCTCGAGCGGCATGACCCTCGGCTCCAAACAAAGGCGACCCTCGATGGGATACCAGCGTGAGAAGGTCGCCCGGGACCTGCTCGATGTAGAGCAGTCAGCCGCGGGCACCCATGCCACGTAAAACCCTCGAGCGGCATGACCCTCGACTCCAAACAAAAGCGACCCTCGATGGGATACCAGCGTGAGAAGGTCGCCCGGGACCTGCTCGATGTAGAGCAGGCAGCCGCGGGCACCCATGCCACGTAAAACCCTCGAGCGGCACGAGCCCTTGGCTCGAGACAATGTCAACCCTCTAAAACAAAGCACATACGCTGTGCTACCAACCAGCACCTCGAGGACTGGCTCGCCCAGACCCCTCGACGGCCGCAAACGTGAAAAGACGGGGCTGTCCAGGCACGGCCCCGCACGGCCTTACTGATCAGAGGTTCGAAGCCTGACCCTCGACGGGTTCGAACAGGCGCCTCAGATCACAGAGTTAGGGACGACGAGGGCACGCGCATTCGAGCCGTTCCTCGAGCCCGTTGGCTCGAGGGTGCCCCACATGTCGCGTTCAAGAGCCAGCGAGGGCAGCTAGCAAGGGGATCCCACCGAGGGAGAGCTTCCGCGCCCTCGGTCCCTAGCGAACGGGACCGAGCCCCACCTAGCAAACCCACGCAAGCGCTTCCATGGACGTGTCTCCGGACCGCGCAGCCTACCCTTATCGAACGGGGCATGGGCGTCCACTTGAACCACCCGCCACCAGCTCGAAGAGGAATCCGCGATTCGCGACCCGCTCGATGGGAGTTGCGGAAACCTCACCCTCCGTCCCGCGGAGGGACGGCGAGGGCGCGTTAAAAAGCAAGTCGTCAGGCTCGACCCGATCGCCTCGAACGGGCCAAGGCTCGGGGGCTTGACGCACGGCTACACCTCCTTGAAATTGCACCCGCCGGGAGACGGGGACGGGGGAGCGTGCACCCCGGAAGCCGGGCCGAAATACCGCCGATGCCGGTTGGCATATGTGCCACGCTTTTCGACCAAAGTTCTCGCGGTTAACCCCTCGGGAGAGCCCACACTCTCCGCAGGGCTTCGGGGCTAGACCCGCGGGTCCGCCGACGCGGCCCCACGGAAAGCGTTCGCAAACAAGGAGGGAAGAACGTCCTATCGCTAGGTTCCGGCATCCGCGGGAGCCTCAATGGCAAACCCGCAGATGCTCGGGGGCTACTGTCGGGGACAACCCTAGGGGTCCCCTTAAGCAACGGGGAAATCCTCACTTAAATCCCGGTATCGAAACACGCTAAGCCTAACCATGCAGGTAACTAACCGTGCAGGACATGGCCTACGCCGCGGGACTCCGACGGCCCACCAAGACGGCCCGCTTAGAAGACCCCTCGAGCAGGCTCCGCCTCGCTCGAGGGCGCGCTCCTCCTCGAGCGGGCTCCGCCCCGTTCGAGGGGCAACTCTTCCCTCGAGCGGTCCCGCCCCGCTCGAGGGCTCGCTCCCCCTCGAGCGGGTCTCCGTCTCGCTCGAGGGTTTGCTCCGCCCTCGGCCGGGGCCCGCCACGCTCACGGGCGCCCCGCACGCGTGCGCCGGTCCCGTACACGGGCATTTAACGCCACGACGCCGCGGGACGGCGCCCATCATGCGCCCGGGGCTCGCGCCCCGGTGCCGCCGCACCAACTCCCCAGGGAGGAGCCCATCCCCACCACTGTGGGGATGGACTGTGCAGTGCGGCCGGTGTCAGTCCCGTGACACCGCGCGCACGCCCCGGTACGGCTAACGCGCCGAGCCCTCGAAAGGGGGCCGGCGCACCCTCGATGTACTTTCTTGTGACCCTACAGGGTTAGGTGGAGGCGGTAGGCCGGTGGACTGCCATCCCCGCCACTGTAACGGCGTGGCCGCCGTACCCGCACGCGCAGGCGCACGCCGGACCCTGTAGCAACGACTCCGGCCCCGTGAGGCGCGTTGGGGAAGGAACGCCGTTCTGCCAACTCTCCGTGCGCCGCACGGCCGGCCGACACCTCCCTCGAGCCTATCAGAGGACATCACCGCCATCCGCTGCTCCCCTACCCTCGAACCGCCACTGTTCGGGTACAAGTCAGGCCATCATGACCAGATCGCTGCGGAGGTCGACCTGACGGCCGCCCACTCTACAGCGTAGCACGACGTGCACCCCCACGTAGGCCGGATGGCGCGGCGTGCATGTAACTCGCCGCCCCCTTGGCCTATAAAAGGGGAGGCGAGCCCCCAGCCGCGGGGGGGGGGGGGGAGACACAAGACACCGTGCACTCACTCTCTTATTCTCCCACAACATCTTCAGCCACTCCTCTAGGGACTTGGAAGCCACACTTCCTCTCCCGCCTTGCTTGTACTTGCCCCACTACAAGCACCCCCGGTGCTGAGCAATATAGTGCCACGAGCACACCCCTGCTGGACGTACGGCCCCCTCGGCCGGAACCAGGATAAAACCTTGTGTCATTTGTTGCTTAGCATCGACCATTGAGGGATAGACCACGGCGCTATCTACTGGTTAGTGTCGGGACCATATTCCGCACCGACACTTCTGCACCATGGGCTCATGGTTATCTTGAGAAGGTTGGCCTTCGCCCTTCATGTCTTGAGAGATGTCCACTTGTTCCTCATTGTTCTTGCCCTTGCCCATCAAGCTTATCAACCACTCTCGAAGCCATTTCACTTCTTGCTTAAGCTCATCATCCTTCTTGCCTATGAGGGAATCACATGTTTCTACAACAACATTCTCATTGCAAGATGGTGAGCAAGATTCATCAATTAAATCTATGCAAGAAGTTGAAGCATCTACCTTGGAGATAGGAATTGCACAAGGGATAAATGATTCATCAAGCTCAAAGGAATCATTATTTTATTCTCATTTTTCTCAAGCTTAGATTTTATCTCATCACACTCCTTGCTAAGTAATTTGATTTTGCACAACAAATGTTCATAATTTGTAGTAAGGGTTGCACTAATATCGTTGAGAGCATTGAGTTCTTTAATTTCATTAGATTGTTTCTTAAGCATTCCTTTTTGCTCATGGACTAGCTCAACAAGATCATCAAGAGAGGTGGTGTCAGATTCATCATCACTTACATTGCTTTCCATACCTTTGGCCATAAGGCACATGTGTAGTGATGATGAAGGACCTTGCATGAAGCGGGTGGTGAAGTTCTTTCTTGATTCATCACTTGAGCTAGAAGAACTTGATTCTCCACCACTTGTCCACTCACGGACAGCGAAAGTTGCTTATTGACTTGGTCTCCTCTACTTGACCACCTTCTTCTTGGGCTTGTGCTCGATCTTGGTGAACTTGATGTGCTGATGATGACGCCCTTCTTTCAAGTGGACGTTGTAGCCGTACATGTTGACTTTCTTCACATACTTGATGATCTTCTTCACGTACTCGACCACCATGGATTCAACCTCTTCATCACTTGAGGAATCTTCATCGTCACCATCATCTTCGCTTGAGCTTCCATGAGTAGCCATCCTACTCATAACGTTCTCTTGTTGGCTTGAGAGGGCATGACTTGTGGTTCAAGAAGATGGTTCTTGGGGCTTTTCTTGGGGCGCCTTCTTAGACTTGGGCATGATTTGAAGCTCATGTTCCATGATCTTGCTCAAGATGTGAGATGGTTTCAATTCTTCGAGGTTCTTCTCATAGATGATAGCCTTCATTGTTGACGGTGAAAATCTGTCAACCTAGCCATGAGTTTAACTTCAGTGTTGGCATAAGTTTTATACCTTACCCATTGGTACTAACCCTCGTGGTATAACAAGTTCACTTGTGTATGTCGGTTTTGGAGTTTAGTGTTTAGCGTTGAAAGCAAGACTTCCGGGATAAGTTCATCAAGCACCTTATGACAAGGCCTTGAAGCCCCGTACAAGTCATGCAATGAAGCTGTTAACACCGAAATTTGGTAAGGAGTCTGACTTGTGGGTCCGGTTCGATAAAGAGTCCGTCTGGTGGAAGGAAGGATATTTTCAGAGATATTCGGCAAAAGGCATTCCGGCCCCCTGGATGCCTTTACCACTCTTGAGGACTTTGACTGTGGCACTCAAAGACGCTTGAGGACTACTCGTTAAGGCCGTCAAGACTACTTGAAGCTATCCTTCGACGCCAAAGTACTCTCGGGCTTGTCGTATAGACCCTCCCCGGGGCCCACTACCTCTAAGTACTCTCGTGACCGACTACTCTGCAGGCCCCCGGACTACCCGCCTTGCGCTACACGCGCACCCGAAGGCGTGGGGTACAAGGACTACACAGAGTAGTACTGCTAGGGAGCCGTACATGTTCCGCACCGTATAGAGGACTCCTAGACGTACTCGACTAGTACTCTCTCCCTACTCCAACTTGTAACCCCGCTCCCGACTATAAGGCGAGGGCAGTGGACCGATCTCCGGCATCCAATCTCCTCTCATACAACTCACGCGCACCATTGCACCATCTTGTAATCGTGCCCTATCAATCCGTAGCTACGCGCATACAGACGCAGGGTATTACGCACTCGCGGCCCGAAACCTCGTCTAAATTGTGTGCCACGTGTCTCTTCCTTCGAGTTACCGATCTCGGCGAGTCACAATCATCTACTTCGGTACTCCTCGTAGTAGGGTTGCCGTCCAAAACACCGACAATTGCTCGCGGATGGAGCATTGGCAGTGTTCTCAAGCCGAGGATTGCCGAGTTCTAGTCCGAAATGCATAATATGTAATTTATCGTAAAAGAGTAATCCCGTGATCAAGAAAGGAAGAAATGTTACCTCAACAAGACTTTCGATGGTTCTTCTCCTCTTAGCATTTGGAGGTGCAATCAAGACAAGTCACTTCCGTCGCCAGTGAATAGCCGGGATAGAGTTGGACTAAGTGTAGGCATATCTAGCCATCAATGTAGCCAGGGTTGGTGATCTAAATCCCACCGCCGAGATTGGGCCCACCGCATTGTAAGCAATCTCCCCGGCCGAGGGGCAGCATTGTGTTATGTGGGCAAAAGAAATAAAATCAGATCATGGTTGAGGTGGAACAAGACCGATTTAAGGATTAATCATATTACCTCTCGAAGTTGGCACGGCCTCCTCACAACAAGAAAGGCAAGAAAAAAGCTGACGAAGGCAACGGCGATTTCCAGGAACACAACAAGACGGTGAACGTCCTCTTCGGAGGACTACCCACCAGACGGTCTCAGAAGGCCACTCGGCGGGAAGTCTTGAACATCGAGCCAGCGGTTCCGACCCCTCTCATGTGGTCGGAGGTACCTATCACCTTCTCCTGCATGGATCAATGGACAAGCTTCTCTAAACCAGGGCGGTTTCCACTCATCCTGAAACCTGTAGTCACGGGCTCCAGACTCAACAAGGTACTCATCGACGGTGGTAGCGGTCTCAATGTCCTTTTCACCAAGACCTTGATGAAGATGAAGCTCGACATCACTCACGTGCTCACCAAGAGCACATCACCTTTCTACGGCATTGTCACCGGGAACGCGGCTATTCCACTGGGCTCAGTGGTCCTACCAGTTACCTTTAGGGAAACCGGAGAAAACTACCGCACTGAGTACATCAAGTTCGAAGTCGTGGACTTCAAGACTTCCTACCATACCATCCTCGGCAGACCAGCTATCGCCAAGTTCATGGCCGTACCCCACTACACATACTTGGTACTCAAAATGCCAAGTCCGGCCGGTGTACTCTCGCTACAAGGGGACTTGAAGATATTCTTCGACTGCGACACAAAAGCCGTGGAACTCGCAGCCACCAATCAAGTACCCAATGCCATGATGGAGATCTATGCTGCATCGAAGAAGCTTGCCCCAAGTGAACTCGACATCCCAGAGAAGTCGGATACAGCCAACAAGCCTCAGCCACCTGTGGAAGTGCAAGTCAAGGCAATTGATCTTGGGACAGGCGACAACAGCAAGACTACCATGATTGGGGCGGGCCTTGACCCAAAATAGGAAGACGCGCTCATCAGCTTCCTTCGGGATAACCGAGACATCTTCGCTTGGAAACCAGCGGACATGCCAGGGGTGCCCAGGAATCTGATCGACGACTCACTCAACGTCGATCCTAAAGCTACCCCGAAACGACAACACCTCCGCCATTTCGCCGACAACCAACGGGATGCCATCAAGAAGGAACTCGCCAAACTACTTGCGGCTGGCTTTCATCAGAGAAGTCTTCCATCCTGAGTGGCTCGCCAACCCCGTCCTCGTCCGCAAGAAGAACACCAACGAGTGGAGGATGTGCGTCGACTACACCGACCTCAACAAGCACTGCCCCTAGGACCCCTTCGGTTGCTGCGGATAGATCAAGTCATGGACTCCACGGTGGGCCGCGACCTACTCGCTTCCTCGATCGCTACTACGGGTACCACCGCATTGCAATCAAGGAAGAAGACCAGGAGAAGACCACGTTCATCACCCCGTTTGGTGCCTACTGCTACACGACCATGCCGTTGGGGTTGAAGAACGCCCGCTACCTACCAGTGAGCTATCCAGGCCTGTTTCAAGAGACAACTCAACAAGAACGTCGAAGCCTACGTCGATGATGTAGTCGTCAAGACCAGAAACTCCGACACGCTCATCGCCGATCTTGAAGAGACTTTCGCATCCCTGCGAGAGTACTGTTGACGGTGAAAATCCGTCAACCTAGCCATGAGATTACCTTCGGTGTTGGCATAAATTTTATACCTTATCCATTGGTACTAACCCCTGTTGACGGTGTATTTTGGTGCACCTAGCATGTTCATTACACTTTGGTTTGGATTTGATTATGGAACTAACCCGCCACTAGGCACACTAATCATATAACAAGTTCATCTTTGTGCATGCATTTGGAAGTGTTGTGTTTATGTAGGAAAACATGGACATAAAGAACGGATTCGCAACAAGTTCAAAGGAGCATTTACGGAGTCTTGTTCGTGTTTATGAGCCGGATGAAATCACTTCCAATGGTGACGAGGACCGAAGTGCTACGAGGAACATCCCCGGGGATTGAAGCGTAAAAGATCGAACTTCATGCGAAGAGAGCCTCCACCTTGGACGCGAGGATAACAAAGCATCAAATTCATGCAAGTGGAGGGGGCAAAGTACATAAGTGCACGAGAACACACGGAGCAAAAGGGGCGACCGAACCGGCCGAGTTGGGCTCGGGCCGGCCGGCCCAAGCCGGCCGGCCCGGGGCCCAGTTCCGCACCGGCTCGGTCCCGTTTTCCTTGCCCTCGAAGGATCTTCAACCCTAAAAGCCCCGAGGCGCCGCCAACACCGAGAGAGGAGTCATTCGCACCGAAGGCCATCCACGAGGCTAGAGAGAGAGGAGGAGGATCTCCGGCGGGAGATCAACCACCTCGAAGGAAACACCCTCTCGTGGAGAAGAAGGAAGACACCGACGGAAGGGAAACCATGATCAACGGTGCCATGATCAGCACCTTGATGGGGTAATCTTCTCATTCGTCCATGGGTTGTAATCGATCTTGAGATGTAATCGCACTTTGTCGGATTATCTATCTATCATCTTGTGTTGAATATACTTTCATGCTTAAGGTTAGCTACCATGTCGTAAAGGGAGTATAGGTCTCAATGCTTCCTTGGATCCATTCAATACGCCGTGTCCATCAAAGGTCTAGTCATGAATACCTTCGCGTAGTGACAAGACGAGAGGAGGGAAAGGGGCGAAACCGTGGTCACAACCCCGATAGATTAGATTCGTTTTCATGTCTTTAAGCGATTGCATGCTCTAGTATCGTAGACCCGTGGGCGAGTGTCTTCTACCTTGATATCTTAATCATTCTCTCTAGTGTAGTTTAGTTGTTTTCTAGTATAATAGTAGTTAGGGTTTTAGTAGCTAGTGTGTCGTTGTTGATCGAACGCTTGTAATCCCCTTGCTCCGCGGATTGACAAGAACCTTGGGAATCCCGTGGTGAAAAAGGTGTGGGGTCCGTACGCTTGCGGATCGTAGAGGGATACGTCTTTTATCCGTCAACAAGCCCCTTTTTCTGGCGCTGTTGCCGGGGAGCAAGTTAGTTTACATCGTTTGATTTGCATTTAACTTAGTTTTATATCTACTTTATCTTTTATTTGCTTTATCTAACATATACTATCTAGAAAAACACTTGTTTCGTTTTTGTTTTTGTTTTTATCTTATTGTCTAGATGGCGTTCGTTAATCAACCCGTGGAAGAACCGGAGAAATCATTAAGGGATTACACTAGCCCTCGATGTGAAGACATAAAAGTACAAGAGTCGGATTCGAAGCTCGAAGCGACCAAGTACGAAATTAAATCCAAGATCATCAAGATGGTGGCGGAAAACCCATTTGAAGGGATGGTTACGGAAAACCCATATAGACACATAAGGGATTTCACGACAATATGCAACCCGGTGCGTCAAGAAGGAGTTCCCCATGAATGGTTCAAATGGAATCTCTATCCCTACTCACTTGCCGGCAAAGCAAAGACATGGTATTCGGTTGCGTCCTTTGAAGTTGAAGGCAATTGGAACAAGTTGACAAAGAAGTTTTGCGAGAAGTTCTTTCCAATTAGCAAGGTTCAACATCTAAGGAGGCAAGTGATCACTTTCATGCAAGGAGAAGAGGAAGGGATAGACCAAGCCCGGGATAGATTTAATGGATTAATCGAACAAGGACCAAAACTCGGCTTCACCGGTGACGTACTCTTGCATACATTTTTCTTTTCCCTAACCCCTAGTTGCATGCAACACGTCGAAATGTGTGCGGTGGGGATCTCATGGAGAAAACACTCACGGAAGCCGCCCAACTTCTACAAAAAGTTAGTAAAGCGGCCGCCATGCGAAGAGATTGGGAAACAAGACTTGCGGGAGAGCCGGAATACAATTCAAGGTAGAAGAAGCTTGCTGATTTTTCTAAAGAGGCAACCCCGGAAGTCACAAAAGAGGAGCCAATAATGGAAAAGCTTGAACAAGAACACATCAAGTCAAGAACTACACTAAGCGTCGACTTCACCACACCAAATGAGACGAACAAGAGAAGCATGTCAAGCGCGAAGCCACTAAGGGAGTTCGAACCAATGGATTGGGTTCCTATTGATTACGGAGAAGTATTGGACAAGAGAAGACCGTTCCCTAGTCAAAAGGGAATGGCGAGAGCATTAGAAGTGGATTTCCCACCGGAGAAGAAAGCTGAAAATTCATACGACCTTGGAACCACCTAGGTGAGATTTTTGAAAAGCTCTTTGGAGATGACGTGGTGGATCCGGAACATGTTGCCGGGGTGAAGAGAATCATGGGGATCAAGACCGAAGCATCACAATACGCTCGCCTCGCTGAAATTTACTCGATAGGATCCGAAGAAGAAGAGAAGATGACACCACACTTGAGTTGCGAGATCAACGGAGTCCAATGCAAAGCTTTATGCGACATCGGAGCCCAAGTAAGTGTTCTATCTTCTAAAATTTACGATAAAGTTCAAGACCACAACCTAGACTTAGCTCCAACATCAACGAAATTAATTATGGGAGATGGTAGAACTATCAAACCTCTAGGTATTGATTGCAACATGAAAGTAAAAATCTCTAGAAACTATATACCAACCGATTTCTTTGTTATCGATGCTTACCATAGTAATCATGATCATATAATCTTAGGTAGGCCTTTTCTTTAGTTGGTTGATGCTTTGTGTTAGATGCCGGAGAAGGCAAAGTAACAATGAACCTTAATGGAACAAAGTACACATATAACTTTCTTCGTGCTTCTAAACACCTTACACCTTTTCCTCCCGAAGATGAAGAAGTAGAAGAGATAGATAGTCTTTGTTTTGTTGAAACCCTTAGAGACCCGCTGCAAAGAGCGATGGAAAATCAAATTAGTAATCAACAAGATGAAGAACTAGAGGAATCAACAAAAGGCTTAGAGCCGCATGATGGTAGTGTGGAGGAAGAGAAATTCGAAGACATAGGAGAAATCAAACCCGAGGAGCCACAAGTGCCCGAGGTAGACCTTAAACCTTTGCCCAAGGGATTAAAATATGAATTTTTGGGCCGAGACAAAACTTATCCAGTCATTGTGAGCGACGAGTTGAGTCCCGAAGAAAATGAAGCGTTGCTGATTTTATTAAAAAAACATAGGAAGGTGATTGGGTATCTCAAAGGTATTAGCCCAACCTTTTGCACTCATCGTATACCAATGGAAGACCAATGTAAGCCCGTAGTGGACCACCAAAGGAGGCTAACCCATGCCATGTGAGAGGTAGTAAAGAAAGAGGTTATCAAGTTACTTGATGCCGAATCATCTACCCGGTTCCGCATAGCGAGTGGGTGAGCCCGGACATTGTGTACCGAAGAAAGGAGGTTTAACCGTGGTGAAGAATGAGAAGAACGAGTTGATACCGCAAAGAACCGTGACCGGTGGCGGATGTGTATCGATTACCGTAAGCTTAACAAAGCGACGAAGAAAGATCACTTCCCCCTACCGTTCATTGATGAGATGCTCGAGAGGTTAGCAAACCACGCTTATTTTTGCTTTCTCGACGGATACTCGGGGTTCATGCAAATTCCCATTCACCCGAAGATCAACATAAGACAACGTTTACGTGTCCTTATAGAACGTTTGCATATAGGAGGATGCCCTTCGGCCTATGCAACGCTCCGGCCTCTTTTCAACGTTGCATGATGGCCATGTTTTCGAATTCATCGAAGAAATTGTTGAAGTGTTTATGGATGATTTTTTCGTTTACGGAAGACGTTCATGGATTGCTTAGCAAACTTAGAAAAGGTCCTTACAAGGTGTGCGGAGGTAGATTTGGTTTTAAATTGGGAAAAGTGCCACTTCATGGTTAAGCAAGGCATAGTGCTCGGACATGTTATATCCGAGAGAGGAATTGAAGTGGACAAGGCTAAGGTAGAGATGGTTGAGCAACTCCCACCTCCTACGGATGTTAAGTCCTTAAGGAGCTTTCTAGGCCATGCCGGATTCTATAGAAGATTTATAAAGGACTTCTCGAAGATCACTAAGCCTTTAACACACCTTCTTCAAAAGGATGTGGCTTTCGACTTTGACGAGAAGTGCCTAGCGGCATTCGGACCTTGAAAAATGCGTTGGTGAGCGCTCCCATCATCCAACCTCCGGATTGGAGCCAACCTTTCGAGATCATGTGTGACGCAAGTGACTACGCCGTAGGCGCGGTCTTGGGTCAAAGAAAGGAAGGCCGAGTTCACGCCGTTTACTACGCTAGCAAAACTCTTAGTGGGGCACAATTAAATTACACCACTACGAGAAAAAGAGTTGCTAGCGGTGGTATTCGCTTTCGAAAAATTCAGATCTTACATCGTGAACTCGAAGGTCATTGTTTACACCGATCACGCAGCCATCAAGTATCTCTTGGCTAAGAAGGAAGCTAAACCACGTTTGATTCGTTGGATCCTTCTTCTCCAAGAGTTTGATGTTGAAATTCGTGATAAAAAGGGGGTGGAGAATGTTGTGGCCAATCATTTGTCTAGGATGAATCGTGGACAAGATTATAAAGAGCCCATAGAAGATAAGATGAGAGATGACCACCTCTATAGAGTGCTCGATAAAGATACTTGGATGATCGACATCATTCGAGCAATTCGGAAGATGCCCCTCGATCATTTAGATAAAAACACTCAAAGGAAGATAATCTCCGAAAGTAAGAAATATTTTTGGGATGCACCATACCTCTTCAAGCTTGGCAATGATGGAGTGATGAGAAGATGTGTGCCAAGAGAAGAGTGGGTTGAGATCCTAAGGAAGTGCCACTCGGCGGAGTACGGTGGACACTATAGCCATTTTCGAACCGAAGCAAAAGTATGGTCGAGTGGATTCTATTGGCGGAGATGCATGAAGATACTAAAAGATATGTTGCGTCATGCCCCGAATGCCAAAGAACCGGAAACATCTCTCAAAGAAATTTTATGCCTTTGAAATACAACTTACAAATTGACATATTCGATGTATGGGGCATAGACTTCATGGGGCCTTTTAAAAACTCATTTGGATTCGAGTATATCCTTGTTATGGTTGATTATGTATCCAAGTGGGTAGAGACTATACCATGTCGTAAAGCCTCCACGGAGAGGAGTCTATCACTATGATCAAGAACGTGGTTTTTCCCCGTTTCGGTACACCGAGAATCTTGATAAGTGATGGAGGAACTCATTTCACCGGGAAGAACTTCAAAAAGTGCTTGTCCAAGTTGGGAATTGAGCATAGGGTCTCCACGGCCTATCACCCACAAACCAACGGACAAGCGGAGATGTCAAATAGGCAATTAAAAAGCATACTTAACAAGACCATAGAGAAGGGAGGCAAGGATTGGTCAAAGAAATTAGACGGAGCTTTATGGGCTTATCGAACGGCGTTTAAAACACCGATAGGTATGACCCCTTATCAATTCGTCTATGGAAAAGCTTGCCACCTTCCGGTTGAGTTGGAACATAAAGCCTATTGGGCGATTAAAGAGATGAACCTTGATCTCGATGCCGCGGTGGTGAAACGAAGAATTCAAATAAGCGAGCTAGAGGAGTTGAGGTTGAAGGCATATGAAAACGCAAGCATATACAAGGAGAGAATCAAAAGGTGGTATGATAAAAGATTGAAGAAAAAAGAATTCAAAGAAGGAGATATGGTCCTCCTCTACAATTCGAGGTTTAAAACCTTCGGAAAGGGGAAATTCCAAAGCAAGTGGGACGGACCTTATGTTGTGCATTCGGTGTTCTCCAACGGAGCGGTAACCATTATGGATATAAACGGCGATCAATTTGTGGTGAATGGACAGCGGCTTAAGGTTTACTACGAACCCGATGTCGTGCCCCTTCACCATGTTGACGTCTTCACCATGCGGGGAGAGCCCGAACGTCCCGCCTAGGACGAAAAACAAGGCATCAACTTCCGTAAATAATTTTTCTTTTAGTTTTTTGGAGTTTTTCGTGAAGATTTATCGGGCCAACTTTTTCCCATGGGCTAAGGAAGAAAAAAATAGGGCGGTGTGCAAAAACCCGGACGGCCGGCCCCCGAGGCAGGGTGGGGCCGGCCGGCCCAGCGGACCGGCCCGGAGGGGCCCGACGTCCGATGACGCCGAATTTCGCCCGAATTGCTCCTTTTTGACTTCCTTGTTTGGTCGAAAATTTTAAGGGAAGTGTAAAAAAGGAAAATAAGGTTCCCGTGGCTTTTCTCTCAGGACTATTTATTTGGCCGAATTGGGAGCTCGAGGATCAAACCTTTCAAGCAATATTTTGCACCCTTGTAGCGACCACCGTGCCCCCAAGGAGCTTAGAGTTGAAGCTAGAAGCCAAGAAGCCATCAATGGAGGAGGCGATGCGATGCGAGCTCAAGCTACCCGTCAAGAGGACCGCACGCATCCGTTGCGGTGGACGTGTCCCGACCGGAGCTCTTGCATCTCGCAACCCCATCGAAGGAGAGAAGGTCCCTACACCCGTCCGAAGGTCGGCACGCATCCAAGGCATCAAGCGCAAAGACTACAAGGAGGTGTCGCCGCAGCCTAAGGATTATGGGGATAGCGACTACTCCGACGATCGTAGCCCGAGCTCGTGGGCGGCCGCCGTAGAGATGATGATGATTGGGATGAGCAGCCCAAGGAAAGGACTCCCGAAGGCCCCAACGGCGACGACAACGAAGGCGACGACAATGGAGATGGCAATGACGGTGGTGACAACGGTGGAGATTATGGCGACGACGACCCCTTCGGATTGCATCCGATGTGTTGTCGAACTTGCCGTCAATCCATCGCGGATCTCTACACGACGGCCAACGAATGCCTCCAAGCCATGGAAGCGATGAAGCAGCGTATGGAGGACTTGGAGCGCGTAGTTGAAGATGACTACAAGTTCCTAAACCGTAACGTGCGCAAACTTTTCGGCATGGTTGGAAACATGAGAGGCAAGTGGTGCAAAACTTGCTTGAAGTACCACTAGATCTAGTTTTCCCCTTAGAATTTTTGTAAGATACGACGAGGACGTCGTATGTTTTAAGCGTGGGGGAGAGCTAGCTCGCTAGCCTTAGCTTTTGAACTTCAAGTTTAGGTTCAGTTTAATCTTCGTGTGTGAGTCTTAGTGTTTTAATGAGTCTTTAGTTTTTGAGTGTGTTTTAAAATTTTTTGCATGTGTCTTAAATTAGTGTTGAGTCAAGAAAACCAAATAAAAAGAGTATTTATATATATCTTTGTGTTTTATGTATTGCTTATCTTTATTTACTTGTTTGTTTAATCTTCGATTCTTGATATATGAACATAAGTATGTGGTTTGAAAAACGTTTACCGTGGTGCTTAGTGGAATTGCTTCTACTTAAAGTACCCATACCGCACTTTGATCTTGAGCTTCACATGTTAGTTGTGCTATGTTCGATGCTAAAAGTTGGAGGATTTCAGTTCTGAAAATTATCTTAAAACCCTTGTAATAAAGGTTAGCAAAACCTCTTTTTCCAAGTTGAGAGTAAGAAAAAAATTCCTATCCAAAGCCAAGTTTATTTTTTCGCTCCACCATAAGTGTGATTAGCACGATGAGTTAGGCTAGGATCCTTCTCTCTTGGTGAGTTTTAATTTCGAGCGGTGATCATGTCCTTGTTCTTATCTTTTGTTGCTAGCCTCGTCATATATTCGGTAACGTGACCTTCACAACGGAAGTCACGTATATCGCCGAATTCCATACCCAACCCTATACATCTCTTTTGTACATCATATTCCTTGAACACAACCTATTTTCAAAGTTTCGTCTCGTCTCTAGCATGATTTATTTAAAATTTCAGATTGTATGCATGCGAGGAAAGAGAGAATTGAAAGCTTTGAAAGTTGTCAAGAGAGAGAAAAATAAAGAGAAAAAGTATGTGTATGTCAAGAGAAAGAAAAAAAAAGAAAAAGAGAAAAAGATGAGGTAGCAATGAAGATATGAGAGGGATGGATCAAGTGAAAGAAAAGAAAAATAAAGTGTAAGGAAGGGTGTCACGTTAATTGTGAGACGAAACTTTTATTCTTTTTCCAACCATGTGCAATCCGACAACGAGGACATCATTGGTGCCTTGTAGTCACAATTTTCTTTTGCTCTTGCACATGTCCACCATTCTAAATCTTCTCATCCTTGATATCCCTACATATGGTTAATTCTCATGATCATTGGCTTTGAAAGGTAGACAACCATTAGAGGAAGTTCTTAGTTTGACAATACTTGTGTTGATTGCGCTAGCCCTACCTATAGCTCCACTTTACATGATATATGAGAGATTAATGGGAGGTGAGAGTTTTATAAAATTTGGTTAGGATAGCCACTTTATATGAGTGACTTGAGAGAGCTTGGAGAAAGGTTTTTGTCTAATACTTGTTGCAGGAATTTTTGTTTTAAAAATCATAAAAACCCTCCGATGGAAGCAAAGAAGTAAGCATGGTTGAGATTGAAGGCTTCGAGTGAAGAGTTTGAGTTGTGGGGTAAAACTTGACGTGGTAAAAATTCTAAACGCCCATGTTTATGTTTGATTATCATTACTTTGTGTTTCGTATTAAAGATGAAGGGATTGACTAACTTGTGAAGAAGGATAAGTGGTACATGATTACAACACCTTGGACGAAGTTCTTTTACGAGTACTTGCTCGAGGACGAGCAAGAGCTAAGCGTGGGGGAGATGTTGACGGTGTATTTTGGTGCACCTAGCATGTTCATTACACTTTGGTTTGGATTTGATTATGGAACTAACCCGCCACTAGGCACACTAATCATATAACAAGTTCATCTTTGTGAATGCATTTGGAAGTGTTGTGTTTATGTAGGAAAACATGGACATAAAGGACGGATTCACAGCAAGTTCAAAGGAGCATTTACGGAGTCTTGTTCGTGTTTATGAGCTGGATGAAATCACTTCCAATGGTGGCGAGGACCGAAGTGCTACGGGGAACATCCCCGGGGATTGAAGCGTAAAAGATCAAACTTCATGCGAAGAGAGCCTCCATCTTGGACGCGAGGATAACAAAGATCAAATTCATGCAAGTGGAGGGGGCAAAGTACATAAGTGCACGACGACCCACGGAGCAAAAGGGGCGACCAAACCGGGCCGAATTGGGCCTGGGCCGGCCGGCCCGAGGCCGGCCGGCCCGGCCCTAGTTCCGGCACCGGCTCGGTCCCGTTTTCCTTGCCCTCGAAGGATCTTCAACCCTAAAAGCCCCGAGGCGCCGCCAACACCGAGAGAGGAGTCATTCGCACCAGAAGGCCATCCACAAGCTAGAGAGAGAGGAGGAGGATCTCCGGCGGGAGATCAACCACCTCGAAGGAAACACCCTCTCGTGGAGAAGAAGGAAGACACCGACGGAAGGGAAACCATGATCAACGGTGCCATGATCGGCACCTTGATGGGGTAATCTTCTCATTCGTCCATGGGTTGTAATCGATCTTGAGATGTAATGGCACTTTGTCGGATTATCTATCTATCATCTTGTGTTGAATATACTTTAATGCTTAAGATTAGCTACCATGCCGTAAAGGGAGTATAGGTCTCAATGCTTCCTTGGATCCATTCAATACGCCGTGTCCATCAAAGGTCTAGTCATGAATACCTTCGCGTAGTGACGACGAGAGGAGGGAAAGGGCAAAACCGTGGTCACAACCCCGATAGATTAGATTGGTTTTCATGTCTTTAAGCGATTGCATGCTCTAGTATCGTAGACCCATGGGCGAGTGTCTTCTACCTTGATATCTTAATCATTCTCTCTAGTGTAGTTTAGTTGTTTTCTAGTATAATAGTAGTTAGGGTTTTAGTAGCTAGTGTGTCGTTGTTGATCGAACGCTTGTAATCCCCCTTGCTCCGCGGTTGACAAGAACCTTGGGAATCCCGTGGTGAAAAAGGTGTGGGGTCCGTATGCTTGCGGATCGTAGAGGGATACGTCTTTTATCCGTCAACAAACCCCCGTGGTATAACAAGTTCACTTGTGCATGTCGGATTTGGAGTTTAGTGTTTATGCATGGATTTAGTATTGAAAGCAAGACTTTCGGGATAAGTTCATCAAGCACCTTGTGACAAGACCTTGAAACCCCGTACAAGTCATGCAACGAAGCAAACTTAACTCCAAGAAGTCGTGGACTTGATCCGAGAAGATGACAAACTCCGAGGACCTAACCAAAAAAGTGTCGAATCTTGCAAGACAAGGAGCAATGCCCAATTCGGAGAGAAACCGACGACAAAGGCCTACATGCGAAGGGGGAAGGATCCGAGAAGCTCGGGAACCGACATCACGCAAAGGAGGCCGCGGGCCGGGGCCTGGATGGGCCCGGTGTCGGCGGCCCAGTGCCGGCCCCGGGCCCGTTTGCCCCCTCCTTTGACCTAGCCGCCATTCGGGCTATTTATAGCCCCGGGTCGAGATCCACACATCATTCAATTCGTCATCGGCCACCGAGGAGCAGAGAAGAGAGGGACACCATCCCGGAGAGGAGAGGGTCGAGCTAGTTGACTAGGGTCTCCCTAGCCGACGTGGGAACCTTGCACGAAAGACCACGTCGGAGTTCCCGGAGCTAGAAGCAAGATCAAAGTAGGATCCCGGTGGTGATCTTGTTTATGTATCATTTTCATAGTTGAATTATCAAGTTGAATCTATTTCTAGCGATCAAGAGTTTCTTCGATGATTTCGTTTTTCGATCAGCTTTGCTTATTTTAAATCTATTCTCGAGATAGATTACATAGGGTGTTCTTGTAGCCACGGTGGCTAGAGGTACACGCCGGATCTTCCGAAATAACTCGACTTGTCTTTGTACTCACCCTAGACTACCCACATGAGTAGGGATATGTTGTGACAGAATGGGGGTTCCGAAAGGCGGATGTTTTCGGAGTCGGACGGGAAACCACGATTTAAAGAGGTTTCTAATAAGATTCGATTTGCTACTTCTTCTCTTGCTTGGAACTTCAACAAAAGGTTTAACCCGATCTCTCTAGATCGGTTTATCTACCCTATCTTTCTTTGTTATCTCTGGTCTTTAGTAGATTATATTAGTTTCGTGTTCTTTATCTAGATGCATTAGGGTTTCTTTTACCGAAGATTGAAGTTACTTGGCTTTACTTGATCATCTTTTGCGTCACACATTTGTTCCACAGATTCGATACCTTGGGTTCACCACTCGAGGAAAGAAGGGTCCCTTGACTACGACGGGAGACTTGTCCGCTTGCAAGTCTAAACAAACTTTGATACAACTATTAACGTCGACAAGCCCCTTTTTCTGGCGCCGTTGCTGGGGAACAAGTGATCAAGATTTGATCTTTTATTGCTTTTTTGTGATTTTTAGTTTTCTTTTAGTTTTTCTTTTTGCATCTACTAAACTTTGATCATCCTCAAAATAAATCTAATCTAGTTTGTCTAACCCTAGTTTTCATAGATTTATTTCTACTTTCTAGTTTTTGCATATTTTGTTTATTGCTAACCCTAACAGGAGATGGACGGCTACCTCTCCAACAAACCCGATAATTTTTTGGATGATCCAGAAAAACTTTACAGGCTAAGGAGACGCGAAGCACATCAAGCTAAAAAGCTGGATTTTGTAGATTCGAAGTCGGAAGACAAAGGATCGAAGGAATCTCCGAAGAATTCACCACCTCAAAGTCCTCGGGAGAATCGACTTCCACCGATGGGTGACCAACCGCAAGAGCGCAAGATTGGGGAGCTATGCACCCCGGACATCATCGACCTACCAATCTTGAATCTTGAGGAGATCGGAAGACCGTTCGAAATCAAGACCTAAACTATCCGCATGGTGCAACATTGACCCTTCAACGGTAAAGAGGATCCGAACCTTCACCTCCAAGTGTTCATTCAACTATGTCAAACTTTCAACATGGATGGGGTGACTCAAGATCAAATGAGGGCAAGAATTTTTCCATTCTCACTACTCAGGAAGGCTTTGCAATGGTTCCACTCTCAACCGGCGGAGACGGTGCAAAATTGGAACACGTTGATGAAGACTTTCATGAAGGAATACTACTCACCGGGTAAAACTCAAAGCTTGCGTAATAAGATTGCCACCTTTGTTCAATATCCTACGGAAACTATCTCGTAGGCATTCGAGCGCTTCAACGAGTACGCTCGGGCAGTTCCACATCACAAGTTCCCGAAGGAAGACCTCGTGCAAAAGTTCTATCAAGGACTCACCATGGCGTCAAGGACGATCATCGATGCATCGGCGGGAGGATCTATCATCAAGCTTACACCGATGAAAGCTTTCACTCTATTCAAGAAGGTCGCGGATAATGACACATGGGCGTCATCTGGGCGCCTACATCCGGTTCAACCCACGGGGAATGTCAAGGGTGTCTTGCAAGTGGAGAAAGAGAACATACTTGAAGGCAAGATCGATTCACTCATGAGGAGATTGGAGAAGATGGAGATAGAAAAGAAAGAGGCTCAAGACTTGAAGGCTGCCGAAGAAAGATCCACATGCGAAGAATGCGGAGAGTACGGCCATGTCCACACAGATTGTCTGGAGGAAGCCAAAGTGCTCGACTGCATGAGGAAGGGAGAATTGCCGAACTTCCGCCACGGGCAAGGTAGACCTCAATTCAATGCAAGCTCATCCATTTCGAATTCGGTTCCGCTTCGTATACAATTGAAGGAATTCGTGGACGAGCAAGCTAAGATCAACAAGGACACTGTCACCAAGTTCAAAGCCATAGACAAGGTGTTGGAGAACATCAATAGCAAAGTGACGGAGGTCGGGAGCTCCAACCATCAAGTGCTCAACATGATGAAGATGCTCGAGACGCAAGTGGGACAACTTGCCGGGCGCCTCAGTAATGATGAAGGGAAGCTTTCGGGACAACCAAAAGATCCCGAATCGGCGAAGGCCATTCAAATACATTCGGGAAAGGAGACCGAAGATCCGGAACATTCCGCGGGAGCAAGGAAGCCTAAACCATCCGCCGAGGCGGAGGAAGTTGCTAAGGAGAAGGTTACGGGGATCGTCCACCGAAGAGCCCGAATTTGAGATGCCGGAAGAAGACACGAGGATACCACAACTCAAGCCACGCTACTTCCGAGGTAAACTTGACAACCACTTTGAGAAGTTTGTGGAGGTTGTGCGTAGACTTAGCATCAACATGCCATTATTAGATGCCCTACAAGTACCTACATATTCTCGTTACTTTAAAAGACATACTCGCAAATAAATATGAGATAGCAACACTCGGGGTAGATCATGTCAAGATGTCCGAGGAGTGTAGTGCCGCTATTGCTAATGGGCTAGAGAAGCAAAAGGACCCCGGATGCCCTACAATTCCATGTTCCGTTGGTTCATTTAATTTTGAGAAGGCGTTGTGTGACCTTGGAGCAAGTGTGAGCGTCATGCCAAGGGATGTGTTCGAGAAGCTACGCCTACCGTTGGAGCCTACAGGTATGTGTTTGGAGTAGGGAGATAACTCCATTCGCTATCCCTTGGGCATTGCCGAAGATGTACCCGTGAAGGTCGGACACCACTTCATCCCCGTTGACTTTGTGGTGCTCAAGATGGGAGAGAGGGAGAAGCCGCCGCTCATCATTGGGAGGCCTTTCCTCAAGACCGTGGGAGCTACTATTGATGTTGGCAAGGGGGAGATCATGTTCGATATTAACGGAGAAAGGAGTTCTTTCAAGTTCCGACCACGACTCGAGGCATGCAATATGATTGAAGTTAAAGATGTTCCACCTCATCGTCGCGTTATTAATTAAGGAAGAACCAAGGAAGAAGGAAGGGCTGAAAAAGAAGAAAAAGCCAAAGAAGAAGAAGGATGCGAAGAAAGTCAAGGAAGATGTTGCATCCGTCAAGACAAAGGAAGAAAAGCCGCCTATGAAGACCAAAAAAATGACTAAGCCGGAAGATAAGCCCGCGCCCAAGATGGTGCGGAAGTGGGTACCCAAGATTGCAACGCCCGCAAAGAGCGTTGATCCTAAGTAATCAAGTGAAGAAGTCTAGCTATGGACTATAAACGAAGCGCTAGGCGGGAGGCAACCCGTTTCGTCAAGTCAAGAATAAGCTACCGGGAGGACAACCCGATTCCAGGTTTTTCGAGTCTTTTTAATAATTTAGTTTTGAATTTTATTACGCAAAGACATTATACTTAGAAGTGGTTGAACAATATTAGAGACATAATTCGTGGCTGAATATTTTGCTTGATCATAAACCCTTTACATGAACCCTCCTATGTGTTTGTTTGTTTCTTTTCGAGAAACCACAACCAAATAAATTCAGAACCTAACTCAACCATTCATCCTCATTATGATGTTGTGGTTGACTTGATTTTCATGCTAAAAACACACGAGTAGAGCCACGACTTATACTTAGGTGTTTTTTGGTTGGTTTAAAAAAATCTATATCCTTGGTTTCTCTAAAGATTACAATTTTTCTAAGCCTCATTTAATTTTATTTAATTCAAAACCTCTCTCATTTAGCCAAAATTAGAACCTAAACATATGCCCCCATGATCAAGCCAGGAAAAGTTTGCTCTCAACCAATGAAGGCAAACTATACCGGTGAGACCGATATCAACGTAGTCGGAAAATATTTTCGACTTACATTTGTTTTTTTTGGTTTAAAAACTTCTCTAAATTTATGTTTGATCTCTTCCATAGCTCTGAAAATATTTTAAATTTTCGAAATTAGAGGATGGCTTAGCCTTAAACATACTTAGAGGGAGGCAATCTAGTTTAAGTCAATCTTGCATGCACCATTGGATGCCCTTTCATCAACTTTCATCCAGACGACATGAAAAGGACAAGCATGGGTGGGCAGCAAGCATAACTTTGCAGGAAATTTATGGTGACATGTGAAGCAAGTGGAGCAAGGGAGCATGGACATGACTCAAAGCATGAAGCATCAAGTGGAAGGACCAATAATGCAAGAAAAGGAGTGGACGAGAGCGTTTGGACAGTGTCGGGGAAAGCCCTAGGGGTCCCCTTAAACAACTGGGGAATCCCCACTTAAAACCCGCAACAAGCCAAAGCCAAACGCGCCTCGCTTAAACACGCAGGACATGGCCCACGCCACGGTGGCCCTGACGGCCCACCAAAGCGGCCCACTCAAAGATCCCCTCAAGCAGGCTCCACCTCGCTCGAGGGCACACGCCTCCCTCGGGCGGGCTCCGCCCCGTTCGAGGGGGTGCGCTTACCCCGAGCAGGCTCCGCCCTCACTCGAGGGTCCGCGCCGCCCTCGAGCGGTGCTCGCCCGCTCGAGGGCGCTCCGCACGCGCACGCCCGTTCCCCCGCACACGGACACTTAATGTTCCCGACAACGGCGGGGCGGCGCCATCATGCGCCTGGGACTCGCGCCCCGGTCTTGTTGCACCAACTCCCTAGGAGGGAACCCATCCCCGCCACTGTGGGGGACTGTGCGACGTGGCTGGTGCCAGTCCCGTGACGCCGCGCCGCCTACTCCGGTACGGCTAACACGCCGAACCCTCGAAGGGGGGCCGGCCGCACCCTCGATTTGCTTTCTCGTGACTTTGCAGGGTTAGGTCAAGGCGTTAGGCCGGCGGGGCGCCATCCCTGCCACTGTTAACGGCATGGTGGCCGCCCCCGCGCGTACAACCCCACGCCGAGCACTGTGGTAACAGCTCCGACGCTATGGAGCATGCGGGAACGGGATGCCGCCGTGCCCGCCATTGTGCCCCGTACGGATCGACGTCAGCAACCCCCTCGAGCCCGCCTGGGGATATCACGGCCGACCGCTGCACTCCTACCCTCGAAGCTACCACTGTTCGGGTACAAGATACGCCATGATGGCCGGATCGTGGCAAGGACCGCCAAGGCGGCCGCCTACTCTACGGCACAGCACACCACACTTCCCCATGTAGCTAAATAGTGCGGCATACATGTAATTCGCTCTCTCCTTGGCCTATAAAAGGAAGACGAACTTCCCCGCCGCAGGAGATAAGACAGAAGAGACAACAACAACACACGACACACCACGCACTTACTCTCCAATTCTCCCACAATATCTTCAGCCACTTCACCAGGGACTTGGAAGCCACGCTTCCACTCCCGCCTTGCTTGTAGCAGCCCCACTACAGGCACCCTGGTGCTGAGCAATATAGTGCCTTGAGCACGCCACTGCTGGACGTACGGCCCCTCGGCCGGAACCAGGATAAACTTTGTGTCTCTGATTGCTTAGCATCGACCATAGAGGGATAGACCTTGGCGCTTATCACTGGTTAGTGTCGGGACCACATTCCGCACCGACAGTTGGCGCCCACCGTGGGGCATCAAGCGCCTAAGGTCAATCCACCGTCAACTCCCTCCATGGTGATTCGCACTGAGTACCGCGGCACGCACTACTCCATGGGCAGCTCGGACCCCCTCCCCGCCGGGTTTGAAATCCGGTTCGGGGCCCGAACTTTCGTGCTACGGGGAACGGCTACCCGATGCGCCTCACCAACCGTGAGGAGCTCCGTGCGCGGCGCCGGCCGGGTCCGCCCGGGTCCCCGCCGCGCACGCCGCCACAACGCGGACACCCACGGCACGGATGCTACGGGCCCGTCGACGCCACGGCGTCGCCGCCGCTCCGGCCGGCGTTCACGACAGGCGCGGTCCGAGCGGCGGCAAGCCGAACACGCCACCTCTCAACACGGCGCACCTGTCAGCACGATGACCACCGCCCCGGTGCGGGAGCGCACGGTCTCAGGGCCGCGCTTCCCCATCGGCCTGCGCGGTGCCACGACAGCCTACAACGCCATCGTCAACACCACGATGCGCAGGGTTCCCCCTGGCCGTCACGTCTTTGTCGCCAGGGACCCTGGTGCCTCCGCGGGCGACGAGTCGTCCCTGGGCTCCCTTGACGCGTTGCCACCCCCAACCTCCATGGGTACGCGGAATGGGACTTCTCCGGCGTGCCGACCCAGTGATGTTCAGGCGTTTTCTTGACGCCACGGACTACTGGTTCGGTGGTTCTGACGATTCCAGCACCGGGAGCTACGACCCCGCGCGGGAATGCCGCGTCGTCATCGCCAACGACCCGCAAAACGGCACCGGTGCGGCCGGCGCCGACGACGGGGGAGGTTACGCCCGCCCCGGGGATCGCTCCGCGCCCGGCCGCAGGCCGAGCACCCCGCCGGGGCCGACGTCGATGCGCAGTTAGCCCAGGCTCGCGAGCTCGAGGCCAAGCTGGCGGAGGAGTATCGAACGGTGCGGTTGCTCCGCGCCTCCATGGCTGGAGAAGCCTCCGCGCGCGGCGAACGCACGCGGGAGCTGGGCAAACAGGCCCGCGACCGCATCAACGCTGACTTCAACGTCGACAACCCAGACACGCCTCTGCGGCCGAACCAGAAGCTTATCGCCGCCGCAACGCTGCTGCGGGCCATGCCGCCCCCCTCGACGCCCGAGGCGCGAAACCTGCACCGGGAGGTGCAGGTACTCATCGAGCGGCGGCCGTTCAACAAAGCCGAGAGCTCGGCGTCACGCATCCGCCAACAGGGGGACGCACGAGGCGACGGGGCCGCGCGAGGGGGGCGAACTCTCGGTCCATGCAGGTGAAGCAGCGGGGCAACCCGCCAACCCGGGACGCACGCCGGCCAAAGAGCGGCTCCTCGACACGTGCGGCGCCGGACGGCGACGCCCGCGACGTCATCAACGCTCGGCGGACGAGCAAGGCGGATGCGCGAGCGGCGGCAGGCTACCACCCTCGACGGGGTGGACGCTATGACAGCGACGAAGACCGCTCTCCGACGCCGGAGCCCCCGGGGACCCGTGTGTTTAGCCGGGAGATCCGCGCGGTGGCCTTCCCCCAGCGCTTCCGCCAGCCCACGACCATCGTCAAGTACAACGGGGAAACGGACCCCCGTGTATGGCTCAACGATTACCGCCTAGCATGCCAGCTGGGCGGGGCCACCAGCGACGAGGTCATCCTCCGCAACCTTCCCCTACATGTCACACCTGTTTTTCCGAAGGAAACCAAGTGCAAACCTATATGCATGCCAGGATCAAGTTTCATGCATATAGTGACATATAAGTGTATACAGAAACAGTATCACGTAAGGAAAAGGGAGATTATCAGAGTATTACGCTATATCCTGGAAACGGAGACACCAAACTCCACAAGCAGTCGACTGGGGGTTGCGTACGCCTAGAACCAGCAACATCTTCACAAGACTTCAGAGTAGCTTCCTCCTTCTGAGCAACATTGTTTATAGCAAGGGTGAGCACTTGTCGTACTCAGCAAGTGTGGGGAAAGATATGAATGCAAAGGCTTTATAGTGGACTGGCTCAAAGCATTTAGCATTTTAGTTGGTCAAATTTTATTAGCACCTGATTACTAATAAAGTATAAGTTTATACCAACCCACAATTAAGCATAAAGATAAGAGATACACCATAAGCACATGGCAAACATAACCATAACACATATCACAATTTAAGTCCATCTTCAATTTCAATTAGTCATGTGAGGGTCCAGGCCGCTATTGACCGTGAGCACGGCTAATCGATTAGTTTTACACTCTGCAGAGGTTGTACACTTTCACCACAAGCAGCGTAAAAGCTCCGAAGAACTTTGAACCCAACCATGCGATGCTGATCAGGCACTATACCACACTACCGAGGTGTGATTGCATAGGGACGCTACATGGCCTTTACAAAGGTTCTCCAACAAGTTGTGACCCACAAGGTCCGGATCAGTTAGCAAGGTATAAAGTCCCCTAGCAGGTCCATACCCCACCATAAAAGAATAACTCACCCAACCCCCTGCTAGAGCGAGTCCATACCACGCAGTACCGCCGATCCCTTGTCCTTATCAGGTAAGATCACCCCAAGCCAAAGTTCCGAATTATTCAACCAAGACCATTGCCCATTAGTTCTTGTGGTTGTACTGTTTTCCTGGGTGGTTCTCCATGTTCCAATTAATGCACAGTGATCTTGTATTAAAATTATCATAAAGGAACATAGAGCATAAATGATAACCATGTTGATTATTACCAACCCAGTTGAGCAAACTAAGCAACAGCTACCATCAATATTAATTAAAACCAGGTTCAAGATAACAGTCAAAAGAGGCTAGTCATCCTTAACAGGAACCCATCAAAATTAATGCAAGGCACATGCGATAGTGATTAATAAAGTTATTAGGACAAAAGATCAAGGACACACTTGCCTTTAACCAAAGTGGTGATGTTGCTCAGAATCTTCACCTTCGCACTCTTCCAAGCTCTCGAACCATGTTCGTTCTACTCGCATCAATCATCGGGCACAAACATACACAAAGCAGACAAACCAACATACTAAGAACAAAGCACCAATCAAAAGAAAACTTTAAAAGAATGCACTAAAGGATAGGCTCGATCAGATGGATCACTAAAGAACACAAAGTGCTTGGAAGGGAAAGGCTTGGTTAACTTTGAAGAGATGATTGCAGAAGATTGAGCAAGGACCGGAAAGATCACATTGAAACAGAGCTCGATTAATGGTTACGCAAGAAATGAGGGAACCACTGAGAATGGAACTAAGCTCAAATCTATCGAAAGATTATTATCAAACCACAAGAAACTACGCTTGGCATATTTTAATTAAGAAATCATGTGAAAGAATATTTCAGAGAAATACTCTATGTTACCATTAAGCAAGTTACATTCAATTAAAGAAATCACGATAAACCTAATCATATTTTATTTATAACATTTGAGTGGAAGTTATGTCAAATTAACAATTACTTTAGAAAGATAAGACAAGTATAAGACATCTAGGCGAATAACTTTATTTCACGTGTTCAACTAAACATATTTAATATTGAAAAGGCATTTATGATGTCATTAGGCATATTAACTTTATTATGAAAACCGATGTTTAACTCTAACATCTTTTATTTAGAAAAACTAGTTATGAATAGGGATTAACCAATTACATCATGATTAAAGAAAACCGGATTATAACCTAATCACTTTTTTATTTATAAAAGCATTGGGATAGGAATTAGTCAAGATCAACATGCGGTTTTAGTGTTAAAACAAGTAACAGGTGATACACATGCTAACGTATAAGTTAAGGTGAAGCAAACGAGAGCGGTAGCAACGAACTATCAAGCGCATAAGAAATCTTAGGCTAAGATCTAGGCAGACTAGCCTACAAGGAGAACTAGGATGAAGAGAGAACAGCTAGATGATAGAGACACTGATTCCTAGAAAGATAGCTGCACAAGGTTGGATCAAAGAACTGAAAGAGTATAGTTGTCTTACATAAAAGACAATTACGATAGGATGGCATGTACTAGGATTGGAAAGATCTGGAGCTTGAAAGAAGGCTAGCTCTACAACAGAGACACATTGGGACAGAGCTTGAGCTAACACTATAAAGATTCAGAGCTTCAGATAGACTTGATCAAAAGAGATAAAGCTGACACCGAACGTCTAACGATTTATTTGCATATGAGAGATCAAACTATAAGCTTAGGTTTATTTTAGTTAGCAAAAATATGCAAAGGATATTTCATAAAGAAAATACCCTAAGTTGGATTTAATGCAAATTAGATTTTATTTGCAAAAACCGGTGTAAAGAACTAGTCAAGTTTTACTTATAAAGATTCATATATAGATTAAACCGATTAAACATTTAATTTAGAAAAACTAAGCTATATGAATAATCTAAACGAAACTTTGTAATTCAAGTGGATCATATTATTATTAAAAACATTATGGTATTGACATTAATCATATTAACATTTATTATAAAAGCCGATGTAAAAGCCTAATCAAATTTTAATTAGAAAAGATTAATTAACTATTAAACAAATTAACATTTGGTTTACGAAAACCAAGATAAAGGTCTAATTAACTATTATGTACAAAAACATGTGTTAGAAACATTAATCAGATTAAATTTGCTTATGAAAAACGATATATAGATCTATATAGCTTTTATTTGGAAAAGACATGCATAGCTAGTCATTAATCAAAATTAATATTAATTTTATTTTCAGAAAACAAAACAAGGTGAAAACACACCACTAACGCGTGCTTTACATTATTATGAACCTAACGCAACTTGAACGGATGAAATCGGAGCTAAAACGAGAAAGATATGAGCAAAACAAGATTGCAGGACCTAGTTGTGATTAACTATAGATTTCAGGGAGTAGCTGAAAAGACTTCCGAGACACAGTAAACAGTGCTCGTAAAATTGATAAAACTCGGGGTTAGATCTGAAAAGGTGCTTGGGATGGATCTGGTTGCAGGGATCTAATAGATCTAGGGGGTCACGTGCAAGATCTGCAAGACACAAGAAAAGATCTAAAAATTACCACGGAAGACGGGGACTTGGATGCATATCAACCTTATCTTCAACCTCCGCAACTCGCACACGGAGCACCAAAGGCGAGGCGGCGGCGGCCCCGGTGGCCAAGGGCGCCGTGCTCCGGCACGAAGGAGCTCGATTGAGGTACGGAACGGGTAGAGGAGATCAAGGGGAACTCGATGGGGGGCTCACCTTGGGCGAGGACGACGACAGCGGCCCCACCTGCGGTCAACGCCGGCGGCCCGGTTCCGCGCGGTGGCGCCGGCTTCGGCCGTGCGCGCGCGGGCGGCGGCGCGCGGCCCCGGCGCAGCCAGGGGCGCGCTAGGGCGGCGGCGCAGGGGGCGGTCTCCGCCGCTCTTATGGGGCGGGCGCGGGCGCCAGAGGCGGCGGCGGCACGGCCGGCCGTGGCGGCTCGGACACCGCGGCCGGTTGGGCCACGATGGGCTCCGCGGGCCCGGGCACCGGGCCGATGCGGGCGGAGCGGGTTGGGTCGGGCCTCTGGCTCGGCCCAATCCAGTAGATTTTCTTTTTTTTAAAATATTTTTCAGTGCAAGAACAAATCCAGGAAATGCCCAGAAAATGTTTAGAGGCACGAAAAATACCCAGAAAATCACAAACATTCCAGGAAAAATCCTAGAGATAGCTTACAACATGAACAATCCAAATAAAGCATTTTGTGCTCATGAAAAAGATTTTTAGAGCCTTCTGATAAATAGAAAATGCTCGGAGAAAATGAGAATAATTTCCAGAAAATTCCGGAAAATTCTCGAAGGTTTTGGATGAACTCCTAAACGCATTTTTGAAACCTTTTTGCACTCAAGCGCCACTAGATGCATCGGCATGAATGCAACACTCACAACTTTTTATTTGCTTAAGAAAATCAAACAAGGATTTTTCCTATACTATATTTCCTGTAAAGAAAAATAAATGTTGGAAAAATTTTAAAATTATGAGAAAATTGTTATTTAATTATTCTTTCTATTCACATCCTGAAATTGGAAATTTCAGGGTGTGACACTACACCTCGGCGATTCAGCCCGGACGTGGCTCGAGCACCTGCTCGCCAGCCAGATCCACAACTGGGATGATCTGGTCCGCACGTTCGTGGTCAATTTCCAGGGCACATACGTGCGCCCAGGGAATTCCTGGGACCTGCGCTCCTGCACCCAGAAGCCCGGCGAATCGCTCCGGGACTTCATACGGCGCTTCTCCAAGCGCTGCACGGAGCTCCCAAGCGTAGCGTAATCCGAGATTGTGCACGCCTTCCTCGAGGGCACCACGTGCCGGGATCTCGTGCGGGAGCTGGGGCGCGCCCCCGCCCGCGGACTCAAACGAGCCGTTCGACATCGCCACCGCCTTCGCCTCAGAGAAGAGGCCGTGGGGGCAATTTTCGACGCGCAAGAAGGGCAAGCGCTCGGACAACGCGCCCGCGGAGGGCGCAAGTCCGGGGGAGCCCCACCGGAAGGACAAGCGGGGCAAGAAAGAGAAGAAGCCGCGCCGCGAGGCGCGCGAGCAGGGCGCGACGACGATGACGCCGAGGCCCTTTGCCGTTGACCCGCCGACGAGGCCCTCGACCGGCCCCTCGAGGTCCGGGGGTGTTCGATGACATGCTGAAAAAGCCATGCCCATACCACAAGACCCCAGTGAACCACACCCTTGAGCAATGCGACATGCTCAAGAAGTTCTATGGTCACGCCGCCGCGAAGGACGCGAAGGCCAAGAAGGACGGAGGAGATGGCGACGCCGGCGGCTTCCCCGCCGTGGAGAATGTGTTCCTCATCTTTGGGGGACCAACCGTCGACATGTCGAGCCGCCAGCGCAAGCGGGAGCGGCACGAGGTCCTCGCCGCGGAGAAGGCGCCTCCCTCCTTCCTCGACTGGTCGGAGGACGCCGTCACCTTCAGCCGTGAAGACCACCCGAACCGCATCCCCAACCCGGGCCAGTACCCACTGGTGGTCGACCCGATCATTGGGAACGCGCGGTTCTCAAAGGTTCTGATGGACGGAGGCAGCAGCCTCAACATCCTCTACGCGCACACACTGCGCCTACTGGGAATTGGGTTGGACCAGCTGCGGCCCAGCACGACGCCGTTCCATGGCGTCGTGCCCGGCAAGCGCGTCCAGCCCCTCGGGCAGATCGACCTGCCGGTTTGGTTCGGCACTTCGAAGAATTTCCGCAAGGAAACGCACACCTTCGAGGTGGTGGGGTTCCGGGGCGCCTATCACGCCATACTTGGGCGGCCCTGCTACGCCAAGTTCATGGCGGTCCCCAACTACACCTACCTCAAGATGAAGATGCCGGGACCAAACGACGTCATCACAGTGGGCTCGTCCATCGAGCACGCGTTCGACTCTGATGTCGAGTGCGTGGAGCACGCGGAGGCGCTGGCGCTGACGCTAGATGAAGCGCTGGTGACCACCTTGGAGAAGATGGTCAACGAAGACCTCGACTCCACCACTAAGCACGCCGGCAACTTCGAGGCCGCGGAGCAGACCAAGGAGGTGCCCCTCGACCCTGCTGCCCCTGAGGGCAAGGCGTTGAGGGTCAGCTCCACCCTCGACCCAAAATAGGAAGTGGTGCTCGTCGACTTCCTCCGCGCCAACGCCGACATCTTCGCGTGGAGCCCCTAGGATATGCCAGGCATCCCGAGGGAGGTCGCCGAGCACTCCCTTGACATCCCTCGCCCTCACTCCCGCGCCGTGCAAAGAATGGCTCCGCCGCTTCGACGAGGAGTGGCGGCGGCGATCGGAGCGGAGCCGCGAAGCTTCTCGAGGCCAGGTTCATCAAGGAAGTGTTCCACCCTACGTGGCTAGCAAACCCTGTACTTGTAAAGAAAAAGAACGGGAAATGGCGGATGTGTATAGACTACACTAGTCTTAATAAAGCATGTCCTAAAGTTCCCTTTCCTTTGCCACGCATCGATCAAATTGTTGATTCAACAGCTGGGTGTGAGCTGCTTTGCTTCCTTGATGCCTACTCCGGGTATCACCAAATAAAAATGAAGGAGTCCAATCAGCTCGCGACTTCATTCATCACGTCGTTCGGGATGTTTTGCTACGTCACGATGCCGTTCGGCCTCCGGAATGCGGGTGCAACGTATCAACGCTGCATGCAGCACATTTTCGGAGATCACATCAGGCGAACAGTTGAGGCGTACGTAGACGTCATCGTCGTAAAGACCAGGAAGGCGGACGACCTGGTTGGCGACCTCAACATCGCGTTCGGCTGCCTACGGGCCAATGGGGTCAAGTTAAACCCCGAAAAATGTGTCTTTGGTGTGCCGCGAGGCATGCTCCTAGGATACATAGTCTCCCAGCGAGGCATCGAGGCCAACCCCGAAAAGGTTGCGGCCCTCGAGCGAATGGGTCCAATTCGGGACCTCAAAGGGGTGCAAAAGGTGCTGGGGTGCCTTGCTGCCTTGAGCCGCTTCATTTCGCGGCTCGGCGAGAAAGGCTTGCCCCTCTATCGCCTCCTCAAAAAGCACGAGCGCTTCTCCTGGACCACCGAGGCCCAAGACGCGCTCGACAAGCTGAAGGCATCCTTGACCCACGCCCCGATCCTCACGCCACCACAGACGGCGAACCCCCGGCAGCCTCTACGTGGCCGCGACCACCCGTGGGTCGCCGCCGTAATCGTGGTGGAGCGCACGGAGGAAGGGCGCCCCCGCCGGGTCCGGGGTCCGGCCCGTGTACTACATCGCCGAAGTCTTGTCCGACACCAAGACACGCTACCCTCAAGTCCAAAAGCCGTTGTACGCGGTGGGTCCTCGCGCGGCGCAAGCTCCGCCACTACTTCGAGGCCCACCCCCGTCACGGTGGTCTCCTCCTTCCCGCCGGGGGAGATCATCCGCAACCCGTACGCGGCGGGCGGGATTGCCAAGTGGTCGGTGGAGTTGATGGGCGAGACGCCGCCTACGCCCCGCGCAAGGCCATCAAATCCCCCGCATCCCGGCGGATTTCGTTGCCGAGTGGATAGATACGCGAGTCTACCGCCGCCGCGCATCCAAGCGCAGGCCGGACTCTCGTATTTCGACGGTTCGGCTTCGGTGATGAAAACGGGGGCGGGCGCGGGCCTCGCTTTTCGTGTCACCCCTCGGGGAGCACATGCGGTATGCAGTACGTCTCCACTTCCCCGCGTCAAACAACATGGCTGAGTACGAGGCCCTCCTTTGCGACCTCAAGATCGCCATCGAAATAGGCGTCAAGCACCTCGACACGCGGGGGGATTCGCAGCTCGTGATTGACCAAGTCATGAAGAATGCGAGCTGCCACGACGACAAGATGGAAGCGTACTGCAAGGCCGTGCGAGCCCTCGAGGACAAGTTCTACGGCATCGAGCTCAATCATGTGCCCCGCCGGTACAACGAGGAGGCGGACGAGCTGGCCAAGATCGCGTCCGGGCGGATCACCGTCCCCCCGAACGTTTTTGCCCGTGATATCGCCCAGCCCTCCGTCGTCTTCGAGCCTCACCCCTTGAGCCACGCGGAACCCTCGGGGGGTCCCTCGAATCCAGCAGGCGCGGAGCCCATGGATGAGGACCCCTCGAACGAGCCGTATGTGCTCTCCCTTCTCGAGGGGTATGGCGCCGACGAGGCCGACGTAATGGATGTCGAACCAGCCCCCATCAAGGCGGATTGGCGCGACAAGTATGTCGCCTGGATGGCCCGAGGGGAACTCCCCTCGGACCGAGCCGAGGCCAGGCGCATCGCCAGGATGGCCAAGTCCTTCGCCCTCGTCGACGGCGAGCTGTACAAGCGCGCCGCTTCCGGCATCCTGCAGCGGTGCGTGCCCATCCCCGAGGGGCGCGAGCTCCTCCGGGACATTCACGCGGGGATTTGCGGCCATCACGCCGTGCCCCGCACCCTTGTTGGCAATGCATTCCGTCAAGGCTTTTACAGGCCTACCGCGGTCGCGGATGCCAGCGAGATCGTGCGCACCTGCGAAGGGTGCCAGTTCTACGCCCGCAAATCCAACCTTCCTGCTCACGTCCTGCAGACCATCCCCATAACATGGCCATTCGCCGTGTGGGGGCTGGACATCATCGGGCCCCTGCGGAAGGTGTCGTTGTTTTAGACCGGCAACCTACTACGGGGAGTACTCGAAGTAGATGAATGTGACTCGCCGAGATCGGTAACTCGAAGGAAGAGACACGTGGCACACAATTTAGACAGGTTCGGGCCGCGAGGTGCGTAATACCCTACGTCCTGTATGCTGCGTAGCTCTGGATTGATAGGGCACGATTACAAGATGGTGCAATAGTGCGCCGTGGGTTGTATGAGAGGAGATTGGATGAAGGGATCCGTCCCTCGCCTCGCCTTATATAGTCCGGAGGCGGTGGTTACAAGTCGGAGTAGGGAGAGAGTACTAGTCGAGTACGTCTAGGAGTCCTCTATACAAGTGCGGAACATGTACGGCCTCCCTAACCGAGTACTACTCCCGTGTAGTCCTTGTGCTCCACGCCTTCGTGTGCCGTGTAGCGCAAGCCGGTAGTCCCGGGGCCCACCGAGTAGTCGGTCCTGGTACCCACCGAGGCAGTGGGCCCAGGGAGGTCCATACGACAAGCCCCCGAGTACTTTGTAGTCGAGAAGGATAGCTTCAAGTAGTCTTGACAGCCTTAACGAGTAGTCCTCAAGCGTCCCCGAGTGCTACAAGTCAAAAGTCCTCAAGAGTAGTCGAAGCATCCCGAGGCTGGAATATACTCCAGCTGATGTTTGAACAATCTTGAAGTCTTCTCGAGTAGTCCCAAGCGTCCTCGAAAACTGCCTTCGAAGGTCTTCAGAAACTGCCTGTCTTGTCTTGAAGCCGGAGCTGATATGGAGGTGCGACTTGCAAAACCGCACTCCACATGGAGTAGCCCCCGAGCCTTAAGCCGCAGGCTATGGCTGAGGGTCCATCCGAAGTTTTGGCAAGAAAATCCTGAAAAATCCGGAGAGAAAAAACCGAAGGACACGTGGCACGGAGCCCCCGAGCCTTGAGTCGAGTACTTCCTCTCGAATTGAAGGGTCTTCTTGGAGAATGTGTCCTGAGATGCACTTGAGACTAGCCGCTTCCCAGGTAGTCGAGTAGAAGTAGCCGAGCCCCCGAGGTGAGGCGCGTCGACTAGTAGAATACGAAGAGTCACGCGCAACCGCTGAGTCAGCCGCGCGTGGACTTATCCAGCCGCCCGTTACGGAGGCGATTTGGCTTATAAATAGAAACCAAAGCCCTTAGGGTTTTTCACCCATTCGAGCCACAACAATTTCATTTGAATGTTGAAGCAAATCCACTCCCAACGCCTGCTGCCGCCGTAGTAGATCCGAGCGCGCCGCCACCCGAAGCCTTTAGGATAGCCCCCGAGCGGATGCGAGTGAAAACTCCTTGCACTTGGAGAATGAAGCCGTCGCCGTCCAAGACGTCCAAGGTCGGCGGGAAGAAGAGGAGCCGTGCAGAGGCCGCCGCGGCCGCCACCGGAGCGGCGCCGCCCCTGTCTCCACCGCGCGCTGATCCAAGCCGCGAGTGGAAAAAATCGAAGGTCAAGACGGAGGACTCGAGCCATGTGAGTGGAGCTTGGTCCAGACAGAAGGGGAAGTAGAGGCATTTGGTGTCGCTGTTGCCGCCAACATTCTCGATGGAGAGGGCGTAGCATCGGAGCCACTGGATGGGATCCTGCTTCGCGTCGTACTTGGTGATCCCCAAAGGTTTGAACTTGTCGGGGAGGAGCAGGTTACGAAGCTGGGGTGAGAAGGCGGGGAAGCCGTCGCCTTCGGCGGCGGTGGTCGACTTCTTCCGCCGCAACTCCTCGATCTTCCCGGCGAGCGTCGTACCCGCCATGAGAGGCACCGGAGGCGTGGCTGTTCGCGTGGCCTTGGCCGCCGCGACTGCCACCTCCTCCAGCTCTCCTGTTGGCCCCGTGGTTGGAGCCGCCGCCGCCGCCGCCGCCGCCGTCGGGGTCGTTGCCGCCGCCGCCGGCCGAGCGCGGTGGGGAACGACTTCTCGGTTGCCTTGGTCTTGCCGTGAAGGTCCACCGGCGTTGGAGCGGCGGCGGTTTGGGTCGGCCGGAAGGTCGCCTCGAGTACGGTTGGGGCCGCCGTTGCCGCGACTAGTAGCTTCGTTGTCGTGGGGGTTTAGCCGGGAGAGGTTGGTTGACTCCGTTGTCGACCCGCATGAAGTAGGCTTCTTCGGGGCCGAGCTTGGCGATGACCTCTCCGGGCGCGTATGCCCGAGCTTGGCATGCGATCGTTGTGATCGACATGAGGCATTGCTCAGGGGTGGTGTGTACTCTGCTCTCGACCGCCTCGAGAGCTTCCGCAAGGTTGCGGATGGGGAGGTTGTCTCTGAGCCACCGGCGTCGTTCGCTGCGCTTCCTGTTGTGCTCGCGTCGAGCGTCCCCGCTGGGCGCCGGTCTCGTCCGCAAAGTGCGTTGGCGCACGGCCTCGTCCGCGGAGATGTCCTCTAGGTACCTGTCTTCAGCCGTGCCTGAGGGTCCTTGGGTGTCGCCGGCAGCCATGAAGACTTGGCGATCGGGGGTGCCAAGGCTGGACTCGGAGGGTGCCACCTCAGTTGGTGTGTTGGAGTCAGCCCGGGCTAGCGGTGTTCCCTCCTGGAACGGTAGCGAGTCGATGTACGCGACGTAGTGTGAGTCCTCCTTTGCCAGGTCAGCAGGCTTGCAGTCTGGCCAGTAGACGTATCTGCCGGCCGGCGTTGATTTTATAACCAGCCCCGAGGCTGGCCCTGACAAGGGGAGCTCAGTAGGGTCGTCTTCGGACTCGGAGTCCTCAGGGTCCGACCCGAAGTCGAACTCGTAGTCCGGGTTCGAGTAGAACTCGGAGAGAGGGCTGGAGTCCGAAGCGCGGTTGGGGACGGCGTCGGAGTCCGAGCTGCACTCGGGTACGGGCTCCTTGCCGGCCCGGCGCAAAGTGGGAGCCCCTGTGCGGGCCCGGCTGAGGGTGCAGGGTCGCATGCGGAGGGCTCGAACGATGAGGAGGCCGCCTGCGATGGCTGAGTAACCGGCTCGCATGCGATGGCCCATGGCGACGTCGGGTTCGAGTTGGAGTCGGACTCGAGCTCGAAGTCAGCGTGGTGGTTGGAGAGCGAAATTTCGCCGAACTTGCCGGCGAGTTCGCCCGTGACAACTTCGGGAAGCGTCACAAGGCCTGTCCTCGGGTCGGGCTGCATGATCAGGCGGCGCTGGAAGGAGCCCGCGCCATCGCAGTGTGTAGACCCGTGCGCCGAAGACGAAGGTGTCGCCACGGGCCGAAGGCGACAGCTGGCTTGAAGTAGACGGGAAGCCGTCGAGTCCGCCATGTGATCTCGAGCGAGAGCCCCTACCTGGCGCGCCACCGTCGGTGTTTTAGACCGGCAACCTACTACGGGGAGTACCCGAAGTAGATGAATGTGACTCGCCGAGATCGGTAACTCGAAGGAAGAGACACGTGGCACACAATTTAGACAGTTCGGCCGCGAGGTGCGTAATACCCTACGTCCTGTATGCTGCGTAGCTCTGGATTGATAGGGCACGATTACAAGATGGTGCAATAGTGCGCCGTGGGTTGTATGAGAGGAGATTGGATGAAGGGATCAGTCCCTGCCTTGCCTTATATAGTTCGGGAGGCAGGGTTACAAGTCGGAGTAGGGAGAGAGTACTAGTTGAGTACGTCTAGGAGTCCTCTATACAGTGCGGAACATGTACAGCTCCCTAACCGAGTACTACTCCTGTGTAGTCCTTGTGCTCCACGCCTTCAGGTGCAGTGTAGTGCAAGCCGGGTAGTCCCAGGGGCCCACCGAGTAGTCGGTCCTGGTACCCACCGAGGCAGTGGGCCCAGGGAGGTCCATACGACAGAAGGCGCCCGAGGGCTTCACTCACCTGTTGGTTGCGATCGACAAGTTTTCCAAGTGGGTAGAAGTGCGCCCCATTACGAATCTCAGGGCAGAGCAAGTGGTGACGTTCTTCACCGATATCATCCATCGTTTCGGAGTGCCAAACTCCATCATCACCGACAACGGGTCCCAGTTCACGGGCAGGAAATTCCTGGAGTTCTGCGACAAATTCCACATCCGTGTGGATTGGGCAGCTGTGGCACACCCACAGACTAACGGCCAAGTGGAGCGTGCCAACGGCATGATCCTACAAGGCCTTAAGCCCAGGATTTTCGACCACCGAATAAGTCCGGTCGGAAATGGCTCCAGAGTTATCGCCGGTCGTGTGGAGCCTAAGGACCACCCCAAGCAGAGCCACCGGGTTCACCCCGTTTTTTCTAGTCCATGGCGCAGAGGCCGTCCTCCCCACGGACTTAGAGTACGGGTCACCCAGGGTTCGAGGCTACGACGAGGACGCCAACCAGCGAGCCCGCGAGGACTCACTGGACCAGCTGGATGAAGCACGCCTCGTGGCCTTGATGCACTCCGCAAGATATCAACAGTCCCTCAGGCGCTACCAAGCACGGAAGATACGCCGACGGGACTTCAGCGAAGGGGATTTGGTCCGTGGGAGGGACCCTACGTCGTGGTGAAAGTGCTCAAGCCCGGCACGTACAAGCTGGCCAACGAGGACGGCGAAGAACTCACCAACGCTTGGAACATCCAACAGCTACGTCGCTTCTATCCCTAGCTAGGATTTCCAAGTGTTTTGTTGTAAAACCACATGACCAGCACCCCAGTTGGTGACAACCATGTAAACATCATCAGTTTAATAAAAAGGGCAACTCGGCTTTCCCCTGAAACCCAAGTTACCCTCGGGGGCTACTGCGGGGGGCATCCCCCCCCCCAAAATGGTCCCATTTTTTCGCAAAAAAAGAAACAACTCACGTGCGCTAAGCATGTTTCTACTTCGTCCTCGAGCAAAGTTCGAACAGGGCGCAGGCAGCCTAGCGGGAAGGACGCGCGAGCCAGAGATAGCCTACGCCTCTGCGTGGATACGGCCCTTCTCTCTTGCCTCCAACCCAGCAGGCCACCCGCGAAAATCGAACTCCCCTAACTAGAATTTACTCAGGAAGAAGGAGAAACAAAAAAGCGCGGTAAAGCAAAAGACATCATTTCACTTTGACAAATGTTCGAAGCAAAGTAATCTGTTTATTTACAATGCCATACGGCCAGCACACTAATACATAAACAAAAAGGGCCTAGTGCCCAGCTGTCTTCAGGCCGGAGGAGCGGCGGCATCAGCGGCATCTGGGAAGAGGAACTCCTCGAAGGCCTCGACAAGCGTCCCGGCGGCGCCGGCGGCTAACGCGTCCGCGCGCTCCATCGCCACCTCGTCCTCGATGCCCTCGGGGACGACGTAACCCTCCGCCACCGCCTCGAAGTTGATCTCGTAGTGAGATCGCACCACTCCGAGGGCCTTCTGGACGCCGAGGTGCAGCGCCCGGCGCATGCGCCCGGTGACGTGCCCGCCAAGGGCGCGCGGGCGGGCCGGCCAACGAGCTCCCGCCCCGCGCCTCGCCCTCCCTCCACGCCCGGGCAGGTCTCGAGGGCCGCGGTGCGCAACTCCAGCAGCTCCTTCTCGGAGGAGTTGTAGGAGGTCTGCAGCGCCTCGGCCCGCTCAGCCGCGTGCCCCAGCGCGGTGCGCAAGCCTGAAGTTTCCCAGCAAGAAAGGGATCAGAAAAAGGGGCGAACCCTCTAAGAGAAAACCAGCAAAACAGAAGTCAAACAGCAACTTACCCTCGACCTGCTTCCTCTCCACCTCGAGGGCGCGGCGCTCGGCCTCGACCGCCTGCTCAAGGCCCTTGAGGGTCTCGCCTTGCTCCCTAGAGGGCCGCCTCCGGCTCGCGCTCGTGATGCCGAGCACCACCGGCCGCCCCTCGAGCTTCAAGAACTCCGTGTTTCGGCCCTCCGCGCGATTTCCCCGCCGCCGCGGGCGACGCGCTCCTCGCTCCAACGCCGACCGTGCATCGGCAAGGGCAGCCCGCTCCCCGCCGGAGCAGCCCCCCCTCGCCCCCCCCGGCGGGCGGCGTACGCTCTCCGCAGAGCCGGTCCTCCGCGATGGCGAGCGCCGCGGCCTTGGCGTCGCGGGCGGCCTTCAGATCATCGGCCTCCTTGGCCTTCTCGCTCCGCGCGCGCGCCCGCTCCTCGGCCCCGGCTCGCCGAGCTCCGCGCCCCCTAGAGCAATGAGTGGAGCTCCAGGTTGTCGTTGCGGACGCCGGCCACCTCCGCCTCCCGCTTGGCCGCCGTGGTGCGCATCCTCTCTAGGTCCGCCCGCGCTGCCGCAGCGCCTCATCACGGTCGATGAGGGCCGCGCAAACCCGCTCGAGGGTGGACGGGCACGCCGGTCCCGCCTTGCGCTCTCATGGAGCCGATCGCGCGGGCCATGGCCCGCATGACGACCCGGCCGTCCGGGGTCCTCGGGGCGTCGGCGAGCGCGTCGAAGGCGTCGCACCGCTCCCGGAGCTGGCGGAGCTCGGCGCTCACCTGGTCGAAGGCGATGTACTTGTCGTGGGCACGGTGCTCGAGCTCTTGTCACCAACAAACCGAGACCTGTGAGTGTCATGCTGCAAGGATTGCACACAAAAACGAGAAAGCAAAGAAAGCACGCGACGATACCCCACCTGGAAGACGCGCCACGCTGGGCCGCCATGGATCCGCAGGGCCTCGTTCAACACTCGGTCGAGCGCGGCGCTATGGTTGCGGAGCTCTCCCCATAGCTCCTGCTCCCCCTGGGCGTCGGCGAACGCGGGCGGATCGCCAACGAGCCCCTCTACCGGGGCGGAGCGGCCGGCGCGGGAAGAAGAGGCCTCGGCGCTGTGCCCTCGGTCTCCTACCACCATGTGGCCCTCCCGCCGCCTCACGAGAGCCCCCTCCTGGGACTCGGGGGACAGCGTGGGAAAACTCACCCACTGGTCCCACCCGGGCGGCGGGGAGTCGTCGTCCGGGATCTCCACCACCTCTGCCCGGGAGCCGCCGGCGGGTGCCGGCCCCCGCGTCGCCTCCGTCGACGCCTCCGCCCGCGCCTCCGTAGCCGCGGGCTCCCGCCGCAGCCGCCGCGGCCACCGCTTCCGGCCGCGCCCCCGCGACCACGGGCGCCGGCCCGCCCTCCTTGGCCGCCGCCGCTTGCCGCGCCTCCACCACGGCCGGCGCCGCGGACCGCGCCTCCACCACGGCCGGCGCCGCGGCCGCGCCTCCGCCACGACCGGCGCCCGCCGCTCCTCGACGGCCGGCCGGGCCGCCGCGGCGCATTGATCCACCGGCCGTGGCCTCGGGGCCCCGGCCCGCGCCCCCCGCGAGCTCTCGCCGCCGCGGCCGCCGCGCCGCCCCCGCCCCGCGGCGCCCTCGATGAGTGCCGCCGGGTGGGAACGGATGTGTCCGCCCTCAACACCTTAGCCGGCGCGAGGGGAGGCACGGTCGGCACCACCCAGCGAAGACACGAACACGCGGTCAGAACATTAGTTGTCAGAAACGCAACCCCGCAAAAGAGCAAGCCCCTTACCTCAAAGAGGAGAAGGCGCGCTTCCTCTTCCTCGAGGCCCCGGTGGATGACGCCGGCTGTGACAACCCGCCCAGGAAAATACCGTACTATCGCCTAAGACCGATCCACTTTGGTCCTTAAGCAATAATAAAGTACCATCCCGTCGTAAGTTGCCGGGTTAACGCCCGGTAAATCACTTGAGAGCACAAGGATCGAATATATGCATTAAAACTCACTCGAATGTGAGTCTAGAGATACAACAACATTAAAATCCAAATTCGTACCCCGAGGGGTTTAATTATTACAAACCATAGTTTTTGTCCTGACGAAATAGTTCAGAGTTTTGAAAAGCAGCGGAAATAAACTAGCGAAAGCGAAGGCACCACGGGAGGCCATCCATGATGCTTCAGTAGTCGTCCTCCACCCACTCCAGCTCCCAGCCGGGCGGGATCTCACCGGGCCACACATCACTGAAGGCATTACCTGGATCAACACATTATAGCAAGGCTGAGTATACTAATACTCAGCAAGTCTTACCCGTCGGTGATATCTACTTCACCAAATCTAGACCATGAAAGGCTTTTTGGCTACTGGGTTGCTTTTGCTAAAAAGTAACAAAGAGTAGGTCCTTACTTTCAAGATTTTAGCACAAGTTCTAGTAGTTTAATCTTTACTACATTAGCCAACTAGTACAAACAAAGTTGTACAATACAATTAATCAAGCATAAAGTTCATCAACTTCCATCATTAGGGATCACATGACTAGTGGAGTAAGTAGTCTCGGGTAACAGTGAGAGGCCGACAATCGATTGATTTAAACCTTGCAAGGTAGACCCAAACACACGGTAGGCTGCCCACAAAGGGACAACTTTCCCAGGCCGTCCCCAGAAATCCTCGGGTCGGGATCGAATCTTACAGTCTTCGGTGCAGGCTATCTGGCATGTCCCACCCAGCACACCTAGTGTCACCATACACCACCGGTAGCTAGCCGTGAGAGCGAATCCCAAGAGTAGTAATGGTAGGATCCCTTGCTGTCTCATTAAGGAACTAGGCTTACCGGTCCCATACCCGACATGTGCTTGGTACGTTCAAAAACTTAACCCACATAACCACTGGACCGGAGCCCAGATCCCATGCTCTTACCACGTGAGCAATCCATTTAAGGATATAGTATGATTCCTATCTAGGAACCTATTCTCTCGAGTGAGGTCATCACCCGACATGTAACGGTCCTATAGCTTAGCAGCAATCGACCTATCATACTAGTAGGGACAAAAGGTACCTAGGGATCATGCATCTAGGGTTTCATTCAACTCCTGAACGTAAATGCACAATCATACATAGATAATTGAATAAAGAACTTTAAAACTAGGTTAGATGCACCGGAGCTTGCCTTCGTCAGCTAGGTTAGCTTGGGCACCCTCGGTGTCGAGTACATCCACGTACTGCAGAGAACCTTCCGCTCCGCCTTCCTCGGTTTCCGGGACCAGGGAGTAATCTCCGTCCAGAAGATCTACACGGAATGCAATGCAAGATTTAGGTGATGTGATAGTCTGTTGTCTTATCCAACTCTGGGTTGGTCATATTCACCTTAACAAGCATTCATCTAATGTTTCTCTTTTAGGAAGGTTATTGGTTGTACATGGGTTACTCTTGTATTCCACATTTGATTAAAGGTTTTTATTAAGTTTATCAATTCATGTGGAAGCTTCATTTCATTTTATTTTTACCAACATGGTGTAATTAATATTTTTATTCATGAATTAACTCCTTAACAGAGCTGATAATTAAATTTCTTTTATTTATATTAAATAATGCTTTCAAAAAGGAAAAAGATTTAATTAAGGATTTTCTTTATTAATTTCCCTTTAATATTAAAAGGGCATTTAAGCCATTTATTAATCGATTAAATTACCAAAAATTACATGAGTGTTTCTTAGGCCTACTAACACCTATCCTGGTCCATTGGGCCCACATGTAAGTGTTGGATGCTAAGAAAATAAATATTATGGAAAATAACAAAGGCTAACTAGTGGTTCAACTTAAATGCATATAAAAATAAATAAGCATCAAAATGATCCAAATTCTCTTGTGCATGCTCTATGGACCTAAACAAGCCTAAAGAACCAGCATGTTCACATGGAACCTCTAATGAACTTGGTTTATTAATTTACAAAGGAAAACATGCATAAATCAAGAATAATTATTTCTGTTTATCCAAAAATCATGATTAATACACAAGATGTGCATTTTGGCATTACAAGACAGTGTGCATAAGTTGGGCTCAAGAACAAAAATATATTTAACAGGAAAACTCATTTATGCTGCTCTGGCAGAAATGGAAAAACATTTTTATAAAAAGATTTACATCATAACTTTGTGCCATTTTTGGCATAGGATCTAGCCATGGCTTAACACACAACATATCCAAAAATTAGCTACAGAGGATTTATATATTTTGAGATATTGCAGATCTAGGGTTTTCACATTTGTATTTTTCATGCAAAAACTATAAGGAATTAGCTCAGGCCAGAATAACAAAAGTTGTAGGATAATTCACAACCGATACAACAAAATTAGTTTTGCATTTTTCTGATTTTTCTGTGATTTTCTACGCAATTTACAAGAATCAGGAAACCCACTTTTACTATTTCAGTTGCGCTTTTGCAGGGAGGCCCTCGGGAAGAATCTGCGTTTTGCAATGTGGTCCTGGGCGCGGCTGGCCGGCGCGGGGAGGCCAAATCCCGGCGAGCCGGGATTTGGCCGGGGAAGGGTGGGGGAAGGGTATAGGGACTACTAGGGGGTCGATTTGGGGTGTTGGACAGGGCGGTGATGGCTCCGGCGAGCAGCTCGCCGGCGGCCAGGGAGGGGCGGCCGCGGTGAGTCTGTTTCCGGTGAGGCAGTGAGGCCAGCGGCGCAACCAAGGGAGGGGGAAGCTTCTATGGGTCCTATACGGGGTGTTGGCTAGCTGGAACGGCGATGGATTAGAGGGGAAGGCGACGTGCATAGGGTAGCCCCCATGGCAGCCGGCGGCGGCATGGAGCAGTGGGGGAAAAGGGCTCGTGCGTCGAGGGGAGGGCAACGGTGCCTAAATAGCGACGTGCCAGCCTCCTCGCGACCGAAGGATGGACGGGAGTGCCTTGGGGCGCGCGCACGCCGGATGACAGAGCAAGAACCGCCGGTCCATGGCGTGCTTGTACGGTCGGCTCGGTTTTCAGGGCGTTCCCGGGGTTCGAGGCATCGGGAGGCGAGCGGCGGCCTTGGGAAGGCGCGGCCTGCCTCGGGAACATGCGCCGGCGGGCCCGGACGCCGAGGCGGCGCCGGCGCGCGCGCGGCGTGCGCGGCGCGCCGGCCGGCGCGACGTCACGGCGCGGCCGCGCTCTGGCGCTGCCCGTTTCGAACTTCACCACTTCATGCACGTTTTTCTCTCAAAATTTGAATACAAGTGCACGAAGTGATGAATACGAAAGTTGTAGATCTAGCTACCCTCTACAACTTTTGTAAAGGCCGTCTAGTGTTTTTCTCGACGTATTTTGCAGGAACGTCGTGCCAACATTGAATGCCGGCCTGTTCTGGAAAACAGGAGGTGCTGTTAGTCGAACAAGTTTTTCGCTAATTTCCACCCAAAATTTGAAATGCCAATATGCATGAAAGTTGTGTCCCTCAACAAGATGGACAACTTTCATAAAGGTATATTTTGAAGTGTTTAGGTGAAATTTGGGGAACGCGGCAAAAGTTCCGGACGACATTCGCTGACGTCAACGGTTAAGCCGGTTTTGACCGTGTCTTTGACCAAGGGTTGACTACGGGTGTGTGCAAACTTGGTCAAGGGGTTCATTAGGGTTCATTGGCGAGATTTTCGGGGTGATGACCCAGGTTGACCTATGGTTGACCGGTGTTTGTCCGGTTGACTCGGCTAATCCGGTCATTAACGTTAATGACGGTAATTAAAAAAACCTGGGGCGTCACAGTCTACCCCCCTTAAACAGAATCTCGTCCCGGGATTCGAAAGTAAAAGACAAAGTAGGGAGGGTTCCCGAATAGAGAGGTTACTTATGAAATTCGGTTGGCTTTGCTTCACTTGAAAGCTTGGCTTCTTGTTGCGGTTGCCCTTAGTGGATCCGGGTCTCCGCTCTCTCCGCCGGGGCTTCGCCGTCCGGGGGGTTCGGACACTCATTGGCAAAATGCCCCGGGCTGTCTACAATTGTAGCATATGCGGGGCAGGAGTTCCTTAAGCTTGGGCACATGCTGTGGATTCTTTTGGTACTGGAGATTTCCCGAAGGCTTGTCCTGGAGTGGGGTCCTTCTCCACTGCCCAGATGGTGAAGATTGCGAAGACCCATGAGTACGCTTCTTGACAAAGCGGAACTGCTTGCTCGATTCTGAAACGACCCGGATTTCCGCGAACGGAATCCCGAATCTCAGCACCTCGGTGGTAGTCCCAGGAGGCTACCACGTGCAATCCCTGTCTCAGCGATTCCAAAATCCATACAGAAAGATAAAAACAACAAAGTAGAGTACAACATTTATTTTATTACATTAATCAGGGTACATCTCTTCGGCACATGCCGGTACAAGTCCATCGGACCGAATCAAACGAAATAAAACGTCTAGCGAGCGGCTCCATGAAAGCGCGGGAAACTCCATATCCGCAGGCCGGCTCAAGCGTAGGAAGAGCTCTAGTCCACCCAACCGTCGTTGTCGAAGTCGTAGTCCGGCCTCGCGTCGAGTCACCGGGGTCTACCCGATAAGCGGGTAGGTCATGTCGCCTTCCCAACAAAGAGGCAAAAGCGGTGTATATTCTACTATGCAAGAGATAACCCTAGTCCGGCGTAGAAAGCTTAAGCAAAGCAGCAAGGCAACATACAAGGTAAGCGAGTAGCGAGGAGGTCCACACCTCGGGGAAGCTTCCGCTTCCGAGGTCCACACCTCGTGGGTCCACACCCCGCTCAAGGAATACCACACCAAAGCACCGGATCTCAACCACGATCCAGATCCCAACTCTCATCTGCGATGTGGGGCCCACCGGCTCCTATCCCCACATCTCAACGGCGCGGCCGGCTCACACACTCGGGGAAGAGAAGAAGCACAAGAGAAGTGTGTCTAGTCAGGTGAGAGATCGTAAGACTGTCCATAACCAGTGGACACGGACTATAGCTATAGGTTTAACACTCTGCAGAGGTTGTACAACTGTACCCGCCCGAATAGGTCCGGAACCGGCCGTCACCGGTGTCCGACCCTACCATACGGTCCGAAGCCCAAGTAAGTGGATAGTACCCTTCGCATCTCCGAGCCCCGGCCCACCCCTCCGCGGCAGCTCATACTACCCGCGAGAGGTCCCTCGAAGCTGTGGAACCCTTCCCTGGCCTCGCCAGGGCAAAGTCTACTAAGGAGGGAAAGACCACTCCCGACACGATCACACCGATCCTCCAACAGGAGGGGTGCTATCCACTACAAGTCTCACCCCGCACCCCCGCCCAATACAAGGCGAGCGGTCTGTACGAAAGTAGTCATCCGAAACAAGGTCAACTGACGATCGGTCCTTAAGGGGCCGAGAGCGAGCACTCAACATCTCCATCCCCCACGACACGACCCTCGGGTAAGAGGCCAGATCGCATCTTCCCTCGGCAGCCGTTCACAAGTAACCAGCGGCTCGCTCCCGCCAAAACACAGCAAGGGGATACACAACCCAGAATGCACGCTAGAATCACACCGAGATCCCCACATCTCAGCTCAAACCCAGAGCACCATCCATAATCAAACAACAAAAGTATGGATAGTTGAAGTAAGGGACTAGCTAGGGGTCTGTAGCTAGTCCCGCAGGTAGCAGTACAAGGAACAGGATATATCAAAACATCAAGGCATGGCTATTAAACGGGTTATGCAATTCAACAGATCAATGCATTAAAGTAAAGCACTAGCAGCTAAATATCAACATGGGATCTATATGGTTGGGAGTGACATGACACCTTCGTTGCCGTTGAAGCAGTCGCTGTCCGGAGCAGTGTACTCGGGGTCCTCCACGTCCTCCTGGTCGAAGCTCGGGTCTGCGGCACGAGATTCGTCGCGGAAATAAGATAACGGTGCACATCTAAGCAATAACTCCAAATAAAATCCAATTTAGAAGATCCAAATGATCCCAAACTACCTACAATCAGCAAGGTTTCACAAATACGGATTTATAGAAATTAGTTTTGTATTTTTCTGAGCTCTCTATAATTTATTATGAATTTTTAAAGATCAAAAACATTTTCTGGAATTTTTAAACAGAAGAGAAATAGGTTTTTCAGAAAAAACGTTGCTGACGTCATCATGACGTCAGCCTCCTGGTTTTAAAGGGCTGAAAGAAAGGTCAGAAGTGCGGCTGGGCCGTGGGCGGCCCAGCGGACTCGATCTCGCCCGGGGGTCGGTTTCGACCCAAAACGGCCTGCACCGCACAGCCCACTAGAAAAGGCGTTCAAAGTCTGGTTCACACCCTCCTGCTCATATCCCGTGTCGGGCCGGCGGCCTGCCAGCAGCCCGCTGAGCTTTGGGCCCAGAACTGGCCGGCGGCCCGCTAATCTCCTTAAACCCACACCGTCCCGTCCGTTCGCCCACCAGGCGTTCGACGAAAGGACCAGGGCGCGGCGGACGCGCGGCGTGTCGCCGCGCGCGCGCGCCTACTGGCCGAGGTCCCCGCCAAGGCGCGCCGGGGTGCGGCCGGGCCGGGTCACACGCTCGCACACTCTTGCGAGAAACAAGTACACGGCTCAAGGCCGGCGCGCCACGACAAGGTTGGCGGCGAGGAACGCCCGCACGTGTAGCTCACCGGCGGCGGGGCCACGGCCATGGCGCGCATGGGTGCGGCCGGCCGGCCGCCCGCGCCCACCACCACCTCGCATCGCACATCCACGGCACGAAGGCCGGGTCACGGCAACGCATCTCAAATCCTCCCCGCGACGGCTCGCCCAGGAACACGCCGCGGCGGACAGCAACCCTTTTCCCCCGGCCGGGCGGCGCGACGCACGCCGGCGTGGCGCACGACGCGCGCGGCGCACGACGACGCGGCACGGGGTGTTCCCCGGCCCCCACCCGGAGTGCCCCAAGAACCCAAAACGGCGACGCTCCGGGACGTCACGGCTTGGGGTAGCCACGACCCCAGCCGCCGGGCCGGCACGTCGCGACGCGACGTCGCCCATGGAGAGGCGGCGCGCGCGGCGCGCCGGGACAAAGGCGGCTCGATGGCACGCGCACAGGCAGAACTACTATGGCGACCGGCGCAAGGAGAGGCGAGGGGAGACCACGGTGCTCACCGTGGGTCGGCGGTGTAGGCGTAGCAGCCCGGCGTGGGTGGCGGCGCGGCGTCGGTGTCCACGCGCGTAGCTCGATCCCCCGCTCCGTCCGGCTCCCCTTCGATCACGAACGGCGCCTCCCCCTCGTCCGGCTCCTCACGAACTCGTCCCGCCTCCGCAAGAACGCGCGGCGGCGGCGCGCGCGTCGGCTCCCCACCTCGCCTCCTCTTCCCCACTTCCCCCTCCGATGGCGGCTCTGAGAAGGGGCAAAAACCCCAAGTGGGTTGGTAGCGGTGGTTGGTTGGCTCAGGCTCTCCACCCCCTTTTGAATCCACGGCATCGCGAGGTCCAGGCGAAATCCCGGCGGTGCCCTCCCCGGCTTGGACCGCTTGGCATCCGAGGCGGCGCGCGCCGCCCCTCTCTCGCCCCTCACCGCCACCGGGACTTGGCCCAGGGGGCAAAATAGGCTTTTTTCCCCGCGGTGCCGGGCTTGGTCGCGCGCGCGGCGTCCGGCCTCGGCGTGCGCGCCGGGCCGGGCGGCTCGGCCGCGCCCCGCGCGCCGCGCGAGCGGGCGCGACTGGACCGGCGGCGGCGCGTCGGGGCCGGGCCGGTTGGCTCGATGGGTAGGTGAAAAGGGGAAAGGAAAGGGCTGACATGCGAGGACCACCGGTCAGTGGCTAGAGAAAGAGTGAGTCGCGGTGCGGGTTGGTGGGCTGGAAGGCTACGCGGGTTAGGCCGGCTGCATCGCGATGGTAAAGAGATGACGGCCCAAGTACTTGGCTGTTCTTTGCCTATTAAAGTAAATATGTTTGATTTAGGGTTTGAAAAGGGGTTTGAATTTGATTCCCTATCAAATTCAAACAACACTCAAATGAACTCCAAATAAACCACAGAAAAACCAACTCACTTAATTTACCATATTTTAAATATAAATTTTATAAGTAGGATGAATTAGTGGAGAATTTGGTGAGAGGCTAGCAATTTTGGCTCAAAATTTGATAGCACTCCAAAGCAAACAAAAAGTTTTAAATTTTCGCAAAATTCACACACCTAGATTCCTGGGTTGTTACATTCTCCCCCACCACCGAGAATCTCGTCCTCGAGATTTAGTTCTCGACCTCCTCTGTGAACAAGTGAGGGTACTCTTTCCTGAGGTCCGCTTCCTTCTCCCATGTTGCCTCTCGCTCTGTATGGTTGCTCCACAACACTCTACAGAAAGGAATGGTAGTCCTCCTTGTTTCCTTGACAGCTCTGTCCAAGATTTTCTCAGGATATTCTGTATACTCCAGGTTGTCTTGTAAGTCAAGCAACTCCATGGGCACTTGCTTTGCCTCCACTGCCTTCTCACTCTTCTTCAACTGTGACACGTGAAACACTGGGTGAACTCCTGCCATTGTCTCAGGTAGTGCAAGCTGGTAGGCCAAACTCCCAATCCTACGGGTGATAGGGTACGGTCCCACGTACCTCGGTGCAAGCTTTCCCTTCACCAAGAACCTCTTAGTTCCTCGGAGCGGTGAGACTTTCAAGTACACTCTGTCGCCAACCGCAAAGGTCAACTCTCTCCTTCTCTTGCTCGGCATAGCTCTTCGACGACTCGAGCGATTTTCGTGTTCTCCCGAACTTTCTCAACTTTCTCCTCTCGCTTCCTCAATGATTGCTGGTCCAAACGAGCTCGCTCTCCAACCTCCGACCAAGCTAGCGGGGTCCCGCACTTTCGACCGTAGAGTGCCTCAAAGGGTGCCATCCGGAGACTTGCTTGAAAGCCGTTGTTGTACGAGAACTCGCAAATGGCAACCTGCTCTCCCAATCGCACCATAGGTGAGTGCACAAGCTCGTAGCATGTCCTCCAGACCCGGTTAACCCTCTCCCCGTCCGACCATCCGTCCGTGGGTGGAACGCCGTGCCGTAGCCGAGTGTGGTGCCCATAAGCTTGTGGAAGCTCGCCAAAACTTGGAGACAAACCGTGGCCCTCGATCGACACAATACTTCGGGTGCCCCGTGCGGCCCCGAGTATGTGCTCTACAAACAAACCTCCGCCAACTTCTCGGTTGCATACTCGGTCTTTACCGCACAAAGTGAGCCACTTTGGTCAGCCTGTCCACTATGACCCAAACTGAGTCATTTCCTCTTGGTGTTCTAGGGAGTCCCACCACAAAGTCCATGGAAATGTCCTCCCACTTCCACACTGGAATATCCAACGGCTTCAACAAACCAGCAGGTTTCTGATGTTCAATCTTTACTCTGCTACAGGTGTCGCAACAGGCCACGTAGTGTGCTATATCCTTTTTCATGTCCTTCCACCAGTACCTGATTTTCAGATCTCTGTACATCTTGGTGCTGCCCGGGTGAATCGAGTACCTTGAGTCGTGGGCTTCTCTCATGATCTGCTCCCGGAGTGCCTTGTCTTGTGGTACACAGATCCGTTCTTTCAACCACACAGTGCCCTGTTCATCAATCCGGTAGTCCTCTCGCTTTGCCCCCGCTTCATTAGTTCTCGCAAAGACTTTGATTTCTGCACACTCCCTCTGGGCTGTACGGATTCGCTCCTCCAGGTCATAAGTCACTTGCATCGCGTTGACTTGGCCTTGGTCTACAATTTCGATTCTCAGCTTCTCTAGCTCTTCATGCAGAGCAGGTTGCTCTTCTTTTACCATGAGGTTGTTGCAATAGGTTTTCCGGCTCAGTGCATCTGCCACGACGTTAGCTTTGCCTGGGTGGTAGTTGATCTCGACGTCGTAGTCCTTGATCAGCTCTAACCACCGTCTCTGCCTCATGTTCAGCTCGGTCTGTGTAAAGAAGTACTTCAGGCTCTTGTGGTCGGAAAACAGTTCACACTTGTTCCCTATCAGGTAGTGTCTCCAGATTTTGAGCGCATGCACAACAGCTGCCAGCTCCAAGTCGTGTGTCGGGTAGTTTTCCTCGTGTTTCTTCACCGTCCGGAAGCATAAGCCACAACTTTCCCTTCCTGCATCAGCACACAACCAAGTCCTTGCTTTGAAGCGTCACAGTAGACCACAAAGTCTTTCTTGATATCCGGCAAGGTAAGCACTGGAGCTGTGGTGAGTCTCTTCTTCAGTTCCTGGAAGCTCTTCTCACACGCTTCTGACCACTCGAACTTTGTGTTGTTCTTGAGCAACTCGGTCATTGGCTTTGCAATCTTGGAAAAGTTCTCAATGAACCTCCGGTAGTAGCCTGCCAACCCAAGAAAACTTCTGACATCTGTCACGTTCAATGGCTGCTCCCACTTGGTCACTGACTCAACCTTGGACGGATCCACGGCTTTCCCCTCTGCTGACAACACGTGTCCCAAGAACGCGACCTTCTCCATCCAGAACTCGCACTTGCTGAACTTAGCGTACGCTTTCGCCGCCTCGGCCTCTCTAGCACGACTCTCGTGTGCTCCTCGTGTTCCTCGGTGGTCTCGTAGTAGATCAAGATGTCATCGATAAACACCACTACAAACTCCGTCCAACTCTTCCATGAAGACCTTGTTCATCAAGTTCATGAAGTAAGCAGGGGCGTTGGTCAGCCCGAAAGAAACCACCACGAACTCGTACAAGCCGTAGCGTGTGGTGAAGGCTCGTCTTGGGTATATCCCGCTCTCTCGATCTTCATCTGGTGGTAGCCTGACCTCAAGTCGATCTTGGAGAAGAACCTTGCCTTTTTGAGTCTATCCAGCAAATCCTCGATCCTGGGTAGTGGGTACTTGTTCTTGATTGTCATCGAGTTGAGCGTGCGGTAGTCAATGCACATCCTCTTTGTGCCGTCTTTCTTCTCCACGAAGAGCACTGGTGAACCCCACGGTGAGGCACTCGGCCGAACAAACCCTTGCTCGAGCAACTTCTTGAGCTGTTTCTTCAACTCATCCAGCTCGTCGGACGACATCCTGTACGGACTCTTTGCAACGGGCCCCGCCCCTGGCATCAGCTCAATCACAAACTCCACGTCCCGGTCTGGGGGTTAACTCGTAAGCTCCTTCCGGGAACACGTCCGGAAACTCACGGACCACTGGGATCTCTTCAATCTCTTTCCCACTCATGTTGCACAACATCGTAGCAACCTTCGGACTCTGTGGCTCGATCCGCACTGTGGTTCCGCTGGGGTGTTCAAGCTGTATCACTCTGGGGTTGCAAGAGACTACCCCGTTGTGCTTTGCCAACCAATCCATCCCTAGGATTACGTCTATCCCGGTAGACTCCAAGACTGTCAAGTCTGCCGTGAACTGTAACCCCTCAAACACCATCCTCACTCCCCTGCACTCTAACGTACTCCTCTTCTCTCCTAGCGGAGAGCTAGTCAAGATAGGCCTTGGTCGAGGCTTAGTTGGTAACGACCTTTCTTTAGCAAACTTGGTAGAAATATACGAAAACTGAGCTCCAGTATCGAACAAAACAGTTGCCAAAACAGAGTCAACAAGGAACTCACCAAGTGTGACGTCGGGTGCGGCCGCCGCATCCTCGGCGGTGAGGTGGTTCGAAGGCCTCGAGTAGCCGGCGGCCGAGCAGGTCCTCTCGCCGGGTACGGGGTGGCCGTCCTCCCCGGTGGCCGGTGCCTTGGTCGGGGTCCGGAACCGAGAGCCGCGGTTCCGACTCCCCGGTGGTGCCTCGCCGGGGACACTCAAACGACTTGTGCCCAACCCGACGGCGCTGAAGCAAGTCACCTTGGATCTGTCTGCTGCCTGCGGTGGCGGCCTCGGTTTCCAGCTGTTCTGACCTCCACTCCCGCCTGGGTTGGCTCTCTCGCGGGCCGAGACCGAGAGGCGTGGTGCCTCCGCCGTGACCGGTGGCCCCGAGTGTAACCTCGTCCTCTCGCCTCTGAGGTGGTCCTGAGCGCCCTGCCTGGTCTGAGCGCTTGGACTTGCTTCCACGAACCTCCATGTACTCAAGCCTTGACCTCTCCACGATCGCGTCCTTGTCGATAATGGAGCGAAGTGTCGGGCGTCGTGCGCGGACAAGTGGTGTGCCATCCCCTTGTGCGGTCCCCTTTCGAACCCGTAGACCTTCTTCTTCTCTCCGTGTCGGTGTCTTCGGCACGTACCTCATCGCCTCCCGGTAGCGGTTGGCGTACTCCCCGCACCGACATGTTTCCCATCTTGAGGTGCCTGAACTCGTCAGCCTTTCTGTCCATCACTGCGTCTGGGATGTGGTGGCTCCTGAAGGCCTCCACGAACTCGTCCCACCCGATGTGCAACGGGTCTCGGTGCGAGTCACAGTAGCTGTCCCACCACGCACTGGCTGTGCCAACCAGCTGGTGCGCGGCCACGGTCACACACTCCTCCTCTGTAAGCTCGGCCGGCCTCCGGCTTCTTCTCACTTTCACGTAGCCGCTTGTCCGCGTCCATCGGGTCCGCCGAGTGGTCGAAGGTGGGCGGTCGCGGCTTGTTGAAGTTCTCAACCTTCTTCCGGAAACCCCTCGGTGCGTAGCGGTTCGACCCCTAGGGTTGTTGTTGTTGTTGTTCCGAGCTAGCATCCGGGTGATCGTCCGCATCGGCGAGTCCGCACCGCCATCACGTCGGCCAAGTTCGGGGGAGGTGGCGGTGGTGGCACCTCGTGTCCCCCGAGCCCGGCCTCGCTCCTCCCTCGGGCGGGGGTACCTGCTCGTGCTCGAGCTCCTCGCTCCCCGAGCTCCCTCGTCGTCGCGCGCGGCTCCTCGACCGCCGACTCGGCCTCCTCGGCCTCCGCGGAGCCCGCCTCGTGGCGCGTGACCTCCACAACGTCCGCAGCCTCTCGCTTCTGCTGGGTTAGGGGCATCCTCCCCTCCGTCGTCCCCAGCGACCTCCTCGAAACGGGCCAGGAGTCGCCCGGACCTCCTTGCTCCAGACATCTGTTCCAGTTGCAAGAGTTAGTAGCGGTAGGGAGAATGTATTTAATCGGGTTATCAACTATAAAGGAGTAATCCTGCTAACAGTCACAAAATTTCAGACAGACATAAAGAAGCATGAAATCCGAAAGAAACCATGAAGATCCATGTCACTCAATCAATGCCACCATACAAAAGGGGTGCACCTCGAGGTTTACTCCAACAACCTTCGAGGGTGCACGGCAACACATCACACTAACGCATGGTACATCATGGGGTAGCTGCTAAGGTCATGACACATGAGCGGTAGCATTACATCTATCTCATTACATCTACTCAGAATCTGCCACAAGATCTCTACTCCCATCACTGAGTACTCTGAGGTGCCTCGGAGCCGGTGTCTGGTGGTACCGAGTAGAACGGTGGTGAGTGGACTCCTGGGTAACCCGGCACCCTGATCGCCGGTCCCCCGTAGTAGTCACGAGTGTCCTGGAGAGCACGATCCATCTCCGCTGTGTCCTGCGAACCACTCGGGTACGGCCGCACTCGTGGTAGGAGCGTCGGGGGAAGCTCGAAAGTCTCTGTCCTCAGTCTGGGCCTCTTCTTGGGTGGTAGCTGTGCGGAGAGCGCCTCCAGCTCTGCCAGCCTCTGCTGGTCGGAACGCTCCCAGGCCGCGCGGGTCCTGTCTGCTCGGTCTCTCTCCTCGTAGACCAGTCCACCAAGGTAACACATGTGGTGGTAGTTGTGTCGACTCGCCTCCTCGCATCCCACACCTTAACCTCGATAGTCGGTCCGCGGCTCCGATCGACTCCACCTCGGTCCCGAGCCTCTCGCCGGCCGCACTCGTCCTCTCGCGCGGCCTCCACCGAAGCCCGGTGTGACTCCCGCTCCGCCCTCAACCGTGCCTCCAAAGTAGCGATCCTCCGGCATCCCCTCTCGGTCGGGCCGCGGCCGCCGCCCGATCCAAGCTGCACTAGCTCCCCGTTCCTCACGTGCGACGCCTCCCGGCTCGTCCGGTATGTCCTCTCTCTCCCGGCTCCAAGTCCCGAACTCGCCGCATGGCATCGTCACACCTCCACCGAAGGTACGCGGTCTCTCTCGTCCGCCCGGTCGCGCCGCGCCGGTCCCGAGCCAGGATGCACCGCCTGGCAGCGAGCATCCTCTGGTCCTCCTCCACTGCAGTCACCTCCAGGTACCGCGCCTGGTCGCCTGAGTCCCAGCGGCCCGGGTCGTAGATCTCCGTCGGAAGCACACTGAACGGAGTGTCCTTAAGTCTCTCCCTGAGCTGAGCACACACCTTCTTGAGAGCCCTGCGTGCGCCAGTCTGGTGTGCCTCCGTGACCGAACTCTCGAAACAAGGCATCTCAATCTCCTTGAACTCGGCACCCGTGGGTCCGCCGCACCGTGACGGCCGGGGAAAGTGGGGGTCTCGCTCCAAGTACCCCATGGCTCTCCCCCAGTAGGCCGACTCCGTCGGTCCCCACTCCAGCCCGCCTCCGGGCACTCTCTCGGCAAGCGGCGAAGCCTCCGTAGCTCTTGCCGTCCGACTCCAAGGGAACCCACGTCGTCTCCGCCATCTGCACAACGTTGTTAGAGCGTAGTTAGTAAGGCAGTTAGTGAAAGTTAATCAAGGTAATGCATATATATAAGTATAGTTATATACATACGGAAGCCAAGGGGTTTATATAAAGTTTCAAGGTTCAGAAACGGCTTCCTATGCTATCGACCATTCCTGGGGCTCGTCCTACAGTCAAGCATGGCTCTGGTACCAACTGAAACGACCCGGATTTCCGTGAACGGAATCCCGAATCTCAGCACCTCGGTGGTAGTCCCAGGAGGCTACCATGTGCAATCCCTGTCTCAGCGATTCCAAAATCCATACAGAAAGATAAAAACAACAAAGTAGAGTACAACATTTATTTTATTACATTAATCAGGGTACATCTCTTCGGCACATGCCGGGTACAAGTCCATCGGGATCCGAATCAAACGTAAATAAAACGTCTAGCAGCGGCTCCATGAAAGCGCGGGAAACTCCATATCCGCAGGCAGCTCAAGCGTAGGAAGAGCTCTAGTCCACCCAACCGTCGTTGTCGAAGTCGTAGTCCGGCTCTACGTCAGAGTCACCAGGGTCTACCCGATAAGCGGGTAGGTCATGTCAGCTTCCCAACAAAGAGGCAAAAGCGGTGTATATTCTACTATGCAAGAGATAACCCTAGTCTGGCTGTAGAAAGCTTAAGCAAAGCGAAAGGTGCAACATACAAGGTAAGCAGAGTAGCGAGGAGGTCCACACCTCGGGGAAGCTTCCGCTTCCGAGGTCCACACCTCAGGGGTCCACACCCCGCTCAAGGAACACCACACCAAAGCACCGGATCTCAACCACGATCCAGATCCCAACTCTCATCAGCGATGTGGGGCCCACCAGCTCCTATCCCCACATCTCAACGGCCGCAGCCGGGCTCACACACTCGGGGAAGAGAAGAAGCACAAGAGAAGTGTGTCTAGTCAGGTGAGAGATCGTAAGACTGTCCATAACCAGTGGACACGGACTATAGCTATAGGTTTAACACTCTGCAGAGGTTGTACAACTGTACCCGCCCGAATAGGTCCGGAACCGGCCGTCACCGGTGTCCGACCCTACCATACGGCTGAAGCCCAAGTAAGTGGATAGTACCCTTCGCATCTCCGAGCCCGGCCCCGGCCTCCGCGGCGGAGCTCATACTACCCGCGAGAGGTCCCTCGAAGCCGTGGAACCCTTCCCCGGCCTCGCCAGGGCAAAGTCTACTAAGGAGGGAAAGACCACTCCCGACACGATCACACCGATCCTCCAACGGAGGGGTGCTATCCACTACAAGTCTCACCCCGCACCCCCGCCCAATACAAGGCGGGCGGTCCGTACGAAAGTAGTCATCCGAAACAAGGTCAACTGACGATCGGTCCTTAAGGGGCCGAGAGCGAGCACTCAACATCTCCATCCCCCACGACACGACCCTCGGGTAAGAGGCCAGATCGCATCTTCCCTCGGCAGCCGTTCACAAGTAACCAGCGGCTCGCTCCCGCCAAAACACAGCAAGGGGATACACAACCCAGAATGCACGCTAGAATCACACCGAGATCCCCACATCTCAGCTCAAACCCAGAGCACCATCCATAATCAAACAACAAAAGTATGGATAGTTGAAGTAAGGGACTAGCTAGGGGTCTGTAGCTAGTCCCGCAGGTAGCAGTACAAGGAACAGGATATATCAAAACATCAAGGCATGGCTATTAAACGGGTTATGCAATTCAACAGATCAATGCATTAAAGTAAAGCACTAGCAGCTAAATATCAACATGGGATCTATATGGTTGGGAGTGACATGACACCTTCGTTGCCGTTGAAGCAGTCGCTGTCCGGAGCAGTGTACTCGGGGTCCTCCACGTCCTCCTGGTCGAAGCTCGGGTCTGCGGCACGAGATTCGTCGCGGAAATAAGATAACGGTGCACATCTAAGCAATAACTCCAAATAAAATCCAATTTAGAAGATCCAAATGATCCCAAACTACCTACAATCAGCAAGGTTTCGCAAATACGGATTTATAGAAATTAGTTTTGTATTTTTCTGAGCTCTCTATAATTTATTATGAATTTTTAAAGATCAAAAGCATTTTCTGGAATTTTTAAATAGAAGAGAAATAGGTTTTTCAGAAAAAACGTTGCTGACGTCATCATGACGTCAGCCTCCTGGTTTTAAAAGGGCTGAAAGAAAGGCCAGAAGTGCGGCTGGGCCGTGGGCGGCCCAGCGGACTCGATCTCGCCCGGGGGTCGGTTTCGGCCCAAAACGGCCTGCACTGCACAGCCCACTAGAGAAGGCGTTCAAAGTCTGGTTCACACCCTCCTGCTCTTATCCCGTGTCGGGCGGCGGCTGCCGGCGGCCCCCCGCCGAGCTTTGGGCCCCGGGCGGCCGGCGGCCCGCTAATCTCCTTAAACCCACACCATCCCGTCCGTTCGCCCACCGGGCGTTCGACGAAAGGACCGAGGCGCGGCGGACGTGCGGCGTGTCGCCGGCGCGCGCGGCGCCTACTCGGCGAGGTCCCCGCCAAGGCGCGCCGGGGTGCGGCCGGCCGGGTCACACGCTCGCACACTCTTGCGAAACAAGTACACGGCTCAAGGCGGCGCGGCCGCGACAAGGTTGGCGGCGAGGAACGCCCGCACGTGTAGCTCACCGGGCGGCGGGGCCACGGCCATGGCGCGCATGGGTGCGGCCGGCCGGCGCCCGCGCCCACCACCACCCCGCATCGGCACATCCACGGCACGAAGGCCGGGTCACGGCAACGCATCTCAAATCCTCCCGCGACGGCTCGCCCGGGAACACGCCGCGGCGGACGGCAACCCTTTTCCCCCGGCCGGCGGCGCGACGCGCGCTCGGCGTGGCGCACGACGGCGCGCGGCGCACGACGACGCGGCACGGGGTGTTCCCCGCCCCTACTGCAGGTGCCCCAAGAACCCAAAACGGCGACGGCTACGGGACGTCACGGCTTGGGGTAGCCACGACCCCGGCGCCGGCCGGCACGTCGCGACGCGACGTCGCCCATGGAGAGGCGGCGGCGCGGCGCGCTCGGACAAAGGCGGCTCGATGGCACGCGCACGGGCGGGAACTACTATGGCGACCGCGCAAGGAGAGGCGAGGAGAGACCACGGTGCTCACCGTGGGTCGGCGGTGTAGGCGTAGCGAGTGCCCGGCGTGGGTGGCGGCGCGGCGTCGGTGTCCACGGCGTAGCTCGATCCCCCCCCGCTCCGGTCCGGCTCCCCTTCGATCACGAACGGCGCCTCCCCCCTCGTCCGGCTCCTCACGAACTCGTCCCGCCTCCGCAGCAACGCGCCGGCGGCGGCGCGCGTCGGCTCCCCACCTCGCCTCCTCTTCCCCACTTCCCCCTCCGATGGCGGCTCTGAGAAGGGGCAAAAACCCCAAGTGGGTTGGTAGCGGTGGTTGGTTGGCTCAGGCTCTCCACCCCCTTTTGAATCCACGGCATCGCGAGGTCCAGGCGAAATCCCGGCGGTGCCCTCCCCGGCTTGGACCGCTTGGCATCCGAGGCGGCGGCGCCTGCCCCCTCTCTGCCCTCACTGCCACTGGGACTTGGCCCAGGGGCAAAATAGGCTTTTTTCCCCGGCGGTGCTGGCTTGGTTCGCGCGCGGGCGTCCGGGCCTCGGCGTGCGCGCCGGTCGGGCGGCTCGGCCGCGCCCGCGCCGCGCGAGCGGGCGCGGCCGGGACCGGCGGCGGCGCGTCGGGGCTGGCTGGTTGGCTCGATGGGTAGGTGAAAAGGGGAAAGGAAAGGGCTGACATGCGAGGACCACCGGTCAGTGGCTAGAGAAAGAGTGAGTCGCGGTGCGGGTTGGTGGGCTGGAAGGCTACGCGGGTTAGGCCGGCTGCATCGCGATGGTAAAGAGATGACGGCCCAAGTACTTGGCTGTTCTTTGCCTATTAAAGTAAATATGTTTGATTTAGGGTTTGAAAAGGGGTTTGAATTTGATTCCCTATCAAATTCAAACAACACTCAAATGAACTCCAAATAAACCACAGAAAAACCAACTCACTTAATTTACCATATTTTAAATATAAATTTTATAAGTAGGATGAATTAGTGGAGAATTTGGTGAGAGGCTAGCAATTTTGGCTCAAAATTTGATAGCACTCCAAAGCAAACAAAAAGTTTTAAATTTTCGCAAAATTCACACACCTAGATTCCTGGGTTGTTACATTCACTGCCGGAAGTGAAATCAGCTTGTCGCTTCCTATCTTCCTGTGCCTTCTTCATAGCATCCTCCTGAGAGATAGCTTTGTTTACTAACTCATGATAACTATTGGGTTCCAACAGTATTAGCCTTTCGTACAAGTCACCATCGAGACCATCACGGAAACGTTCCATCTTCTTGGCATCAGTGTCCACGTGATGTCCTCCGTACTGGCAGAGACTATTGAACTTCTGTGCATATTGGTACACGGTGTCAGCTCCTTGCTTCAGAGCCAACAACTCTCTCATTTTTCTGTCCATAAGTCCTTTAGGAATATGGTGGTCCTTGAAAGCTTGCTTGAATTCAACCCAAGTGACTTCATGTCCAGCAGGTTGCATAGACTTGAAATGTTCCCACCACATCAGTGCTTCGCCCCGAAGTTGTAAGGTTGCAAAGGTTGCCTTGCGCTCCTCGGAGCAAGGAAGGGTAAAAGCCGAAAACTTGGCCTCTATGGCCCTGACCCATGCGTCAGCTTCAAGCGGTTCTTCAGCCTTAGTGAATGTTGGGGGCTTCATCCCAATAAACTGGGTGTAGGTAGTGACCGCATGTGGTCCCTCATGATTGGCCCCGTGCGGAGGCCTCTGTTCCAACAGCTGCACACGCTGGTCTGTCTGTTGTTGCATGCGCAGAGGCGGCGCAATAAGTCGGTTTGTGTGGTCGAAGTGCCTCTGTCGGTGTCAAGGATGGTGGCGGGGGTGGGTCATTACTACTTGAGGCACCAAAACCATTGGGAGTGTTGTGTGTCGGTCCGACCATCTGAAAAATTGAGTTTTCATTAAACACACATTCATAAGCTTGTTCATAATATTGACAAGTAGAATATGTACGACGAAAGCTCATTTATGGTAAGTTTTACGGAACCGAACAACACAGTGGCCATAAGCATCAAATTCAGGAATCGATGCTCATGCACCGAAAATCCTCATTCAAGGTCCGTAGACGTACTTCAAGTTGGTATTCCACCCGGGATCAAGAATGAACACACGATGGATGACTTCTCCACATTGACTATTCGAGAACCTTGACTGCTCAAGAGAGTTTCTATGTCTAAGGCTTCAACATGTTTAAGGATAAAAGGGGTTGGAGGGGAAATTCAAGTCGATGAAGATAACAAGTTGGTAGGTGAATTCACCATTGAAGATTGAGTTCTATGATCAAGACATTCCCTCTGACATAGTAGAATACCATAAGTTCTTTTCTCCGGTTGAGCATTGCTGGGTATTCATGTGCACAAAGGCACAACTGTATGTTAGAGCTTGAAGCGAGCACACATACATAATGACATGAGGTTCTGGCAGTTGTGAACAAAAATTCATAACCAAAAATCTAGAAACCGCAAATCTTTCCCAAGTTTTCCCGATTCAAAATAAATTCTTTAACACCTAATTAAATTTTAAGGTTGAGCATGAACAAGAAAACAAGGTGGATGGTCAGAACCTAGATGTGCCTAGGAAAGTGTGAAGCAAACCAAACAGAACTAGGATTGAGACTTGCTAGTACAAGATAACTAGTTAAGGGGCAATTGTTTTTAACAATTTGGTTTAATTACACCTAGCACAAGGTAAACAATTTTTTCAAAAAATTTCGGCAGCATGACAGCTAGGTATGAGAGGTACTCTAGTTTATAAAAGCACACACTAGCATAATCTTCCTTAGAGAACAAATGGAATTCAATTTCTGGGTCCATTTTAGTTGTTTCGATTTTTAACATGCATGCAAGACGTCCTATTCGACCTCACATGGCAATCAAGCCAAAAATCGAAGTTAGTGCCGGTGGCAAGGCTTTTATTGTCTCTCCTTATAATATCTAGTCGAGAGCTATACGGTACTTGCTTAACGACTAACGAAGCGTTGTTATGTACCTGCAGAAAACGAACCTTTCGTGCCAGCACGTCACGAAAGCGTCCACATTCATTACCGTTCACTATAGAAACGGTATCCATGCGTTAAGCCGCTGCATGGACAGCGTCCTATTTAAGACTCTGACGCGACGTGAGTGCCCATTGGAATAGGCCTCACTCATCCCTCACGGACTTTCCCGTGGTACCATCACGTATGGCAAGACGTGACGAGACTCAAACGCGACGTGGCACCCATTGGAATAGGTCCCACTAGTCCCTCACAGGACTTTCCTGTGGTACCACCACGTATGGCAAAACGTGATGAACTAGTATGGTTGTGCAAGAAGGTAAGTCTGACATAAAGTAATGTGCTGGGAGTTAGCAAAATAAACCATAAGTTAATTAAGCCACCTGAAAGAACCCAAAATTCCCTCTAGGGCCTCTCGGTTCTAGTTTATCCTTAGCGGACCAACTGTGACAACCCGCCCAGGAAAATATCGTACTATCGCCTAAGACCGATCCACTTTGGTCCTTAAGCAATAATAAAGTACCATCCCGTCGTAAGTTGCCAGGTTAACGCCCGGTAAATCACTTGAGAGCACAAGGATCGAATATATGCATTAAAACTCACTCGAAGGTGAGTCCAGAGATACAACAACATTAAAATCCAAATTCGTACCCCGAGGGGTTTAATTATTACAAACCATAGCTTTTGTCCTGACGAAATAGTTCAGAGTTTTGAAAAGCAGCGAAAATAAACTAGCGAAAGCGAAGGCACCACGGGAGGCCATCCATGATGCTTCAGTAGTCGTCCTCCACCCACTCCAGCTCCCAGCCGGGCGGGATCTCACCGGGCCACACATCACTGAAGGCATTACCTGGATCAACACATTATAGCAAGGCTGAGTATACTAATACTCAGCAAGTCTTACCCGTCGGTGATATCTACTTCACCAAATCTAGACCATGAAAGGCTTTTTGGCTACTGGGTTGCTTTTGCTAAAAAGTAACAAAGAGTAGGTCCTTACTTTCAAGATTTTAGCACAAGTTCTAGTAGTTTAATCTTTACTACATTAGCCAACTAGTACAAACAAAGTTGTACAATACAATTAATCAAGCATAAAGTTCATCAACTTCCATCATTAGGGATCACATGACTAGTGGAGTAAGTAGTCTCGGGTAACGGTGAGAGGCCGACAATCGATTGATTTAAACCTTGCAAGGTAGACCCAAACACACGGTAGGCTGCCCACAAAGGGACAACTTTCCCAGGCCGTCCCCAGAAATCCTCGGGTCGGGATCAAATCTTACAGTCTTTGGTGCAGGCTATCTGGCATGTCCCACCCAGCACACCTAGAGTCACCATACACCACCGGTAGCTAGCCGTGAGAGCGAATCCCAAGAGTAGTAATGGTAGGATCCCTTGCCGTCTCATTAAGGTACTAGGCTTACCGGTCCCATACCCGACATGTGCTTGGTACGTTCAAAAACTTAACCCACATAACCACTGACCGGAGCCCAGATCCCATGCTCTTACCACGTGAGCAATCCATTTAAGGATATAGTATGATTCCTATCTAGGAACCTATTTTCTCGAGTGAGGTCATCACCCGACTTGTAACGGTCCTATAGCTTAGCAGCTATCGACCTATCATACTAGTAGGGACAAAAGGTACCTAGGGATCACGCATCTAGGGTTTCATTCAACTCCTGAACGTAAATGCACAATCATACATAGATAATTGAATAAAGAACTTTAAAACTAGGTTAGATGCACCGGAGCTTGCCTTCGTCAGCTAGGTTAGATTGGGCACCCTCGGTGTCGAGTACGTCCACGTACTGCAAAGAACCTTCCGCTCCGCCTTCCTCGGTTTCCGGGACCAGGGAGTAATCTCCGTCCGGAAGATCTACACGGAATGCAATGCAAGATTTAGGTGGTGTGATAGTCTGTTGTCTTATCCAACTCTGGGTTGGTCATATTCACCTTAACAAGCATTCATCTAATGTTTCTATTTTAGGAAGGTTATTGGTTGTACATGGGTTACTCTTGTATTCCACATTTGATTAAAGGTTTTTATTAAGTTTATCAATTCATGTGGAAGCTTCATTTCATTTTATTTTTACCAACATGGTGTAATTAATATTTTTATTCATGAATTAACTCCTTAACGTAGCCGATAATTAAATTTCTTTTATTTATATTAAATAATGTTTTCAAAAAGGAAAAAGATTTAATTAAGGATTTTCTTTATTAATTTCCCTTTAATATTAAAAGGGCATTTAAGCCATTTATTAATCAATTAAATTACCAAAAATTACATGAGTGTTTCTTAGGCCTACTAACACCTATCCTGGTCCATTGGGCCCACATGTAAGTGTTGGATGCTAAGAAAATAAATATTATGGAAAATAACAAAGGCTAACTAGTGGTTCAACTTAAATACATATAAAAATAAATAAGCATCAAAATGATCCAAATTCTCTTGTGCATGCTCTATGGACCTAAACAAGCCTAAAGAACCAGCATGTTCACATGGAACCTCTACTGAACTTGGTTTATTAATTTACAAATGAAAACATGCATAAATCAAGAATAATTATTTCTGTTAATCCAAAAATCATGGTTAATTCACAATATGTGCATTTTGGCATTACAAGACAGTGTGCATAAGTTGGGCTCAAGAACAAAAATATATTTAACAGGAAAAATCATTTATGCAGCTCTGGCAAAAATGAAAAACATTTTTATAAAAAGATTTACATCATAACTTTGTGCATTTTTGGCATAGTATCTAGTTATGGCCTAACACACAACATATCCAAAAATTAGCTACAGAGGATTTATATATTTTGAGATATTGCAGATCTAGGGTTTTCACATTTGTATTTTTCATGCAAAAACTATAAGGAATTAGCTCAGGCCAGAATAACAAAAGTTGTAGGATAATTCACAACGGATCCAACAAAATTGGTTTTGCATTTTTCTGATTTTCTGTGATTTTCTACGCAATTTACAAGAATCAGGAAACTCACTTTTACTATTTCAGCGCTTTTGCAGGGAGGCCCTCGGGAAGAATCTGCATTTTGCAATGTGGTCCATGGCGCGGCTGGCCGGCGCGGGGAGGCCAAATTCCGGCGAGGTTCGCCGGGATTTGGCCGGGGAAGGGTGGGGGAAGGGTATAGGGACTACTAGGGGTCGATTTGGGGTGTTGGACAGGGCGGTGATGGCTCCGGCGAGCAGCTCGCCGGCGGCCAGGGATGGGCGGCCGCGGTGAGTCTGTTTCCGGCGAGGCAGCGAGGCCAGCGGCGCAACCAAGGGAGGGGGAAGCTTCTATGGGTCCTAGACGGGGTGTTGGCTAGCTGGAACGGCGATGGATTAGAGGGGAAGGCGACGTGCACAGGGTAGCCCCCATTGCGGCCGGCGGCGGCATGGAGCAGTGGGGGAAAAGGGCTCGTGCGTCGATGGGAGGGCAACGGTGCCTAAATAGCGACGTGCCAGCCTCCTCGCGACCGAAGGATGGACGGGAGTGCCTTGGGGCGCGTGCACGCCGGACGACAGAGCAAGAACCGCCGGTCCATGGTGTGCTTGTACGGTCGGCTCGGTTTTCAGGGCGTTCCCGGGGTTCGAGGCATCGGGAGGCGAGCGGCGGCCTTGGGAAGGCGCGGCCTGCCCCGGAACATGTGCCGGCGGGCCCGGACGCCGAGGCGGCGCCGGCCCGCGGCAGGCGCGCGCGCGCGCGCGCGGCGCGCCGGCCCGCGCGACGTCGCGGCGCGGCCGCGCTCTGGCGCTGCCCGTTTCGAACTGCACCACTTCAAGCACGTTTTTCTCTCAAAATTTGAATAGAAGTGCACGAAGTGATGAATACGAAAGTTGTAGATCTAGCTACCCTCTACAACTTTTGTAAAGGCCGTCTAGTGTTTTTCTCGACGTATTTTGCAGGAACGTCGTGCCAACATTGAATGCCGGCCTGTTTTAGAAAACAGGAGGTGCTGTTAGTCGAACAAGTTTTTCGCTAATTTCCACCCAAAATTTGAAATGCCAATCTACATGAAAGTTGTGTCCCTCAACAAGATGGACAACTTTCATAAAGGTAGATTTTGAAGTGTTTAGGTGAAATTTGGGGAACGCGGCAAAAGTTCCGGACGACATTCGCTGACGTCAACGGTTAAGCCGGTTTTGACCATGTCTTTGACCAAGGGTTGACTACGGGTGTGTGCAAACTTGGTCAAGGGGTTCATTAGGGTTCATTGGCGAGGTTTTCGGGGTGATGACCCAGGTTGACCTAGGGTTGACCGGTGTTTGTCCGGTTGACTCGGCTGATCCGGTCATTAACGTTAATGACGGTAATTAAAAAAACCTGGGGCGTCACACCGGCGTGGCCGGCGCGGCCGCCGGGCCGTCTCCGCCGCGCGCGCGGGCCCCCCCCGCGCGCGCGGGCGTGCTTGCCGCGCGCACCTCCGCGGCGCGCGCCGGCGCCTCTCGCGGCCCGCGCCGCTCTGTCGTCGATTGCCCGGCGGCGGTGCCTCCGCACCCGCCCCGGGCGATCTTCCCTCTTGCCGCCGGAGCGCGGCTCCCGGCGGCGGGGGAGCAGGCTCCCACCTATCAGGGAGGCCCTGCCCCCGGCCTCTTTCTCCTCTTCCTCCTCCGAGGACGAGTACTCCTCGGTCCCCGGGGAAGAGAGCCCCTTCTGCTCGCGCAGCCGGTACTCTTCGTTCCGGCGCTCGCGACGCTCGCGGTGTCGCTTTGCGCGCTCCTTCTTGCGCGCCGCCCGCTCCCGCTCCTGCTGCTGCGACGCTCGACCAAGAGCACGAGAATGGGGAGTGGGCGGATCGGACTTCGCAGCGCTCAGGCTCACCATCTACGAGCGAAACATCAGAGCGCGTCAAAAACCTGAAGCATCAGCAAAATCTTAAACAGAACCAAGAATTCTACTCACCAGCGGGCCGGTGGGGAGCATCTCGAGGTCCCACAAGGACCGGTCGCTGCGCAGGGACCGGGTGTCGACGGCGCTCCGGGCTCGTGTGGCCGTGTAGTCCCGCAGGAGGGGGCTCGGAAGCATCCGCAACCTCGCCAGCGCGACGGGGTTCGCCGTCTCCCTCATCTCAAAGATGCGGAGCGGCCTCTCCATCAGGGGGACGACCCGCCGGTGGTGGAGGAAGGCGAGGACGGTCGCCGCGGTCAGCCCGCGCACCGCCAGGTTCCTCAGTGCGGCCAGGAGCGAGTCCAACCGCCTCCGATGCGAGGGCGGAGACATGCCGTGGCTCCAGGAGTCGGGCCTCTCCCGGAGCACCAGGCCGGTGTAGGGGGGGGAGGCCGGGCTCGGCGTTGCGAAGGTAGAACCACCCCCGCTCCCAGCCGGTGTTGTTGGTCGTCATGGTACAAGGGATGTAGTCGTCCTTGTACTTCGCCCGCAAGGTGAGCGACATGCCGCCGGCGCGCACCGCTCGGTGGGTCCTCTGCTCCGTCGTCGGCTGCGTGAAAAGCTCCGCGCGGAAGAGGTGTATCCAGAGATCCCAATTCACTGGGATCCCTAGATACCCCTCGCAAACGCCCACAGACGTGGCCGCCTGCGAAATCGCGTTCGGCGCGAAGTTATGCAGCTCCACGCCGTAGTGGTGGCAGAGCGCCCGCATGAAGCGGCTCGCCGGCGTCGCGAAGCCGCGCTCGTGGAAGCGGGTGAAGCTCACCACGTAGCCGCTCGGCGGGTTGGGCGCGTGGTCCCCGGCCGGCGGCACGATCCATTCGGCCGGCCGGCCCTACTCGTTCGCCGCCAGCTGGCCGGCGGACACCAGGTCGCCTAGGGCCAGCCGCGTCACCATGGAGCGCTCCCACGCGTACGGATCGACGATGACGAGAGGCGGAAGAGGCGCCATGAGGAAAGGCAAGGAAGCCGGGAACGAAGGAGAGGAAGGAGGGGAAGAACTCCAAAGACGAAATGGCGCTGTGGCAAGAACGGCTCGGGGGCTGGAGCGCAAGGAGCGAGGATGGCGAAACACTAAGGTAAAAATGCCATTTTCCCCTCTCCTCAGATTTATAAGACGCGGGCGTGCTCTCCGGAGCGCACGTCTCGCGTGCATTAACTGCAGGGGAATCTTTTCTCGCTGACGGGCAGGCCCCACCACGACCACGGCGGCCACGCCACCGCTGACGGCTAATCATCACGGCGTAGAACCGGGAGGGCCGTGGGAGGCGGTCACGTCCGCCTGCCCACGCCGCCCACTACACGCGCGGCCGCGGCGCCTAAAAAGGTGCGCCCGCGACGCGAAACCGCAGCCTCGACTGCGAAGCATTAAATGGCCCGACCCCTTACCAAGTAAGGAGGACCCTCGAGCGGCGCAAGCCCCTGGCTCAGGAAAGTTCAACCCTCGAAAGGGTGCAGGCATGGGACGGTCACCTCGGGGCCCGTTTGAGACGAAACAGGCACCGCAGCCGCCGCCCCGCACCATTTTACTGATCAACGCCTCGAGGGCTGACGCGGTCAGGCCCCTCGAGGATTCGCAGATGCCAAGACGGGAGCGCTTAGCCACCGACCCGCACCATTTTACTGATCAGCGCCTCGAGGGCTGACGCGGTCAGGCCCCTCGAGGATTCGCAGATGCCAAGATGGGAGCGCTTAGCCGCCGCCCCGCACCATTTTACTGATCAGCGCCTCGAGGGCTGACGCGGTCAGGCCCCTCGAGGATTCGCAGATGCCAAGACGGGAGCGCTTAGCCGCCGCCCCGCACCATTTTACTGATCAGCGCCTCGAGGGCTGACGCGGTCAGGCCCCTCGAGGATTCGCAGATGCCAAGACGGGAGCGCTTAGCCGCCGCCCCGCACCATTTTACTGATCAGCGCCTCGAGGGCTGACGCGGTCAGGCCCCTCGAGGATTCGCAGATGCAAAGACGGGAGCGCCTAGCCGCCACCCCGCACGGCCCTACTGATCAGAGGTTTGAAGCCTGACCCTCGACGGGTTCGAACAGGCGCCCCAGATCACCAGAGTAAGGGACGACGAGGGCACGCGCGTTCGAGCCGTTCCTCGAGCCCGCCGGCTCGAGGGTGCCCCACATGTCGTGTTCGAGAGCCAGCGAGGGCAGCTAGCCGGGGGATCCCACCTAGGGAGAGCTTCCGCGCCCTCGGTCCTTAGCGAACAGGACCGAGCCCCACCTAGCAAACCCACGCAAGCGCTTTAATGGACATGTCTCTGGACCACGCAGCCTACCCTTATCGAACGGGGAATGGGCGTCCACTCAAACCACCCACTAACAGCTCAACAAGGAATCCACAATCCGCGACCCGACCGATGGGGGTTGCGGAAACCTCACCCTCCGTCCCGCGGAGGGACGGCGAGGGCGCGTTGAAAAACAAGTCGTAGAGCTCTACCCGATCGCCTCGAACGGACCCAGGCTCGGGGGCTTGGCGCACGGCTACACCTCCTGGATTGCACCCACCGCGGATAGTGCCAGCAGCGCGTGCATCACCGAGGCCGGCTGAAACATTGCCGATGCCGGTTGAAATATGTACCACGCCCTCTGACCAAGTCTCGCGGTAAACCCCTACAGGAGTGCCCGCGCTCCTGCAGGGCTTCGGGGGCTAGACCCGCGGGTCCGCTGACGCGGCCCCACGGAAAGCGTTCACAAGCCAGGAGGGAAGGACGTCCTATCAGTAGGCTCCAGCATCTGCGGGAGCCTTGCCGGCGAACCCGCAGATGCTCGGGGGCTACTGTCGGGGACAGCCCTAGGGGTCCCCTTAAACAACTGGGGAATCCCCACTTAAAACCCGCAACAAGCCAAAGCCAAACGCGCCTCGCTTAAACACGCAGGGCATGGCCCACGCCACGGTGGCCCTGACGGCCCACCAAGGCAGCCCACTCAAAGATCCCCTCAAGCAGGCTCCGCCTCGCTCGAGGGCACATGCCTCCCTCGGGCGGGCTCCGCCCCGTTCGAGGGGGTGCGCTTACCTCGAGCAGGCTCCGCCTCGCTCGAGGGTCCGCGCCGCCCTCGAGCAGGCTCCGCCTCGCTCGAGGGCGCTCCGCACGCGCACGCCCGTTCCTGTACACGGACACTTAATGTTCTGACAACGACGGGGCGGCGCCATCATGCGCCTGGGACTCGCGCCCCGGTCCTGTTGCACCAACTCCCTAGGAGGGAACCCATCCCCGCCACTGTGGGGGACTGTGCGACGTGGCCGGTGCTAGTCCCGTGACGCCACGCCGCCTACTCCGGTACGGCTAACACGCTGAACCCTCAAAGGGGGGCCGGCCGCACCCTCGATTTGCTTTCCCGTGACTTTGCAGGGTTAGGTCAAGGCGTTAGACCGGCGGGGCGCCATCCCTGCCACTGTTAACGGCATGGTGGCCGCCCCCTCGCGTACAACCCCACGCCGGGCACTGTGGTAACAGCTCCGGCGCTGTGGAGCGTGCGGGAACGGGACGCCGCCGTGCCCGCCACTGTGCCCCGTACGGATCGACGTCAGCAACCCCCTCGAGCCCGCCTGGGGATATCACGGCCGACCGCTGCACTCCTACCCTCGAAGCTACCACTGTTCGGGTACAAGATACGCCATGATGGCCGGATCGTGGCAAGGACCATCAAGGCGGTCGCCTACTCTACGGCACAGCACACCACACTTCCCCATGTAGCTAAATAGTGCGACATACATGTAATTCGCTCTCTCCTTGGCCTATAAAAGGAAGACGAACTCCCCCGCCGCAGGGGATAAGACAGAAGAGACAACAACAACACATGACACACCACGCACTTACTCTCCAATTCTCCCACAATATCTTCAGCCACTTCACCAGGGACTTGGAAGCCACTCTTCCTCTCCCGCCTTGCTTGTAGCAGCCCCACTACAGGCACCCCGGTGCTGAGCAATATAGTGCCTTGAGCATGCCACTGCTGGACGTACGGCCCCTCGGCCGGAACCAGGATAAACTTTGTGTCTCTGATTGCTTAGCATCGACCATAGAGGGATAGACCTTGGCGCTTATCACTGGTTAGTGTCGGGACCACATTCCGCACCGACAGACGGTGCAACTCGTGGAGCACGCTGGCAAGGAGGTCATGGAGGAGAAATGATCGTGTTGGAAGAAAGCCGAGGTGGGGAGAGGCACGCGGCCACCCAGGCCGGTCGGCCCAGGCCGGTCGGCCTCCCCTACAAAAGGAGCCCCCGGCTCCCGTCTTCTGCAGGCAAGCATCCCTCTCCTTCCTCAGTTTGTGTTCTCAAGTTCTTGTGCCTAGAACCACCGTAGACATAGCCAACCTTCCCAAGCTTGATAGCTCAAACAATACACACCCTTAATCCACTCGAAGTCCACATTCCAAGTAAGTTTTTAAGTACCTAGCTACCGGTTGCAACCCGGAATTTTAGTGGAGAGAAGAGTGTTGTAATCATGTGGAAGAAAACCACAAGTCTCTTCACCAAGAAGAAGGGGTCATCGTCATCCAAGCCATCTTCAACGACGTCTTTAAGGAGGCACTCGGTTTCCGAGTCTCCTCGGAGCATGGAGGAAGACACGGCACCGCCAAGGAGGAACGACACTCTCCTCCTCGGTGGCATGGGGGCAACAAGGAGCACGTCCATGAAGTTTACCGAACCACAAGGGCGTATGGAGGAGCCACCCGTCCCACCTCGATGATCGACCCGTTCATCCGCGCCACATCCATACACTTTGCGATATTCCACATATGGCTTCATCATATTGTCGGAGGAGGAGGAGAAGAAACTCTCTCGTCTTGAGAAGAGTCTTTTGGCCAACGTCAACTTCGACGATCAAGCACTCAACTATTTGGGTTTCGGCACGGACATATATTATATGTTGGGACACCTTGGATGGGTGCAATTCTCCAACTAGGTGTCGGCAAACACCAACAAGGAGTTTGCCTTGGAAATCTTGATGACTATTACGCCTATCCTTGATGAGGGGGTGCAAAGTTTATCATTTCATTTGGAGGGAATCCAACAAGTGGTTCCCTACGAGTATGTTAGGGAGCTACTTGGGTTCCAAAAGGGAGCTCCGGAGAAAGTTGACGTGCCGGATGGCATGTTAGATGGATTTTGGAATTTAATCTCTGGAGAAGCCCACCAACAACGCAATTGCATCTGTAACCCCATTATCCAAGCATTCCACTCTTGGATGAGCAAGAGGATATTGGGGAGGATGAGGGAGACGAAGGTGACTGACACGGAGTTGAATTGGCTCTACTCGGCTTTAATTGCCAAATAGCCAATAGGCCCCTCATACCTTATGATCAACCGATGGTGTTGCGAGGCAACATCGAGATCGGGAGATATTGGTTCGGGGTGCTACCTCTCTATGTTGGCCATCTCCTTAAGGCCGGGGATCACAAGAAACCCCGAACATCTTTTACGTGGGACCTCTCTCGGCCTTGAGTATTTGAAACAAGGTAAATATATTAGTGGAGATGAGAGAGGAGGCTTTCATGTGGCCAAGGTGAACCTACCCCTTCCGGATCCAAGGCTTAGGCTTTTCATTCAAGGGAGGGAAGATTGGTTGGAAGAGGGACTCCTTGTCCCGGCAAAGAAAAATAAAAGAGGAAGAATCGTAGAGGAGGGATCCTCCTCCGCACAAGCGGGTGGTGCACAACCCAACTATGTACCACCATTTGGCGGGATTCCTACTCCGCCAAGTTATTACGGAGGGCCACAAATGCAAGCATGGGGGGGTGGTGCACCGGTACCTCCACCAAATTATGTGGTGCCCAACGTAACCTTCGCGGAGCCCTACGCACAATATACCCAACCACAACAAAGCATGGCCATAATTGGAGGGTATGTTGTGAGAAACATGCAAAACATTGCAGCCATCCAATCTAACGCGGCTCAACTTGGTGAGGGCAATGCAAATATTGCCTATGAGCTTGGGCGCCTTCACCTAGTGCAGCCGGATCAATTCGTTGGAGGGGATGTCCAACCCTACTACGAGCAAGGTTACAACTACCAAGATTATCAACACCAACCACCGGCGGGGGATTAGGAAGAAGGAGGAACTTTAGTTTTCTTTTCTTTTCCCTTTTTCTGTAATTTTCAGCTTGAGTTTTCTTGTGTTTGCGTAGTATTTTCGGTTTTCATTTAAATTTCAGCAAATGTGTTAGTTTATTTTCAGCATGTATTTCAGTGTGTTTTCATCATTAATAAAGACACCACCTTGTTTACATCTTTGGAAAAATTACAAAATTTGTGCCATGATGATATATGATTATAATTGCCGCTTTGTTTATCTTTGTAATTGATTTATGCATGTTAAAGCTAGTGCTCTCTTAAAATATGAATCTGAATTTATCTAAATGCTAGCTTAATCTTTAGCGGAGGTTATGATTAAAATAAAGACCCATAGTGTTTTATGTGCTCTCAAGTTATAGATAGATTGAAGATGGTTTTTATGCCCAAAAATATCGCTAACCTTGTCATGAATATCACTTGTGTGTTGCTCAACCTATCCAGAGCCTTATATATTTGAGTGCATAAACCTTAGTGTACAAGATTTATTTTTGAGTGAGTTATTGCAGGCCATGATTTCTCTGGCCCGAGACTAAGAAGCTGGTCATTCCGTTTTTGCGTATCTATCTTATTGCTAGCCTTTTATCCGTGCATTGTGTATCCCCACATTGGAGATCTCACAAACCTCGCCGGATATCCATCATTAAACCAAATATCATCTTTTGTGAATACCTCCTTGACCACAACCTATCATTGAGAATGGATCATCAATTCAAGGAAGATCGCAAGACGGTGCCAACATTGAATTCAAGTATCTATCCAAGGAAAAATATTTCCGGTACCTACCTTATTTATCACCTCTTTGCCCGAGGACGAGCAAACGTCTAAGCATGGGGGAAGAGGTAGGTACGATGCAATTCTAGAGTTCAAAGGGGAGCAAATAAAATTTTTATGAGAAAGAAAAAGAAAAAAATTGAGAAAAGAAAGAAATAAAGAAAGAGAAATATGAGAAAAAGAAAAAAAATATGAGTATGTGTAAAAATAAAAAGTGAACTCCCCGGTTCTCTAAAGTGCATTAGGAATTTCAAGACTTCAAGATTAAAAGATCCATACTCAATTTTCCAACCATGTGCAATCTGATAAAGTGGACTTCCTTTGTGCCTCGGGATCACTCTTTGCCATTTGCACATGTCCACCTATCTCAAGTGTGTGTATTTTTCTCTTTCCCCTCCTTGATATAACGTCATTTTCCAATGACCTTTTTGAAGAGTCTCGGTAAGATGATGAGAAGCTTGTCTTGTCTTGACAACACCTCATTTATAAAATCTTGGCAGGACTAAACTTTCCCAAAAAGCTCCATATAAAGCCTACACCACATATATGTTATGAGAGGGAAAGGAGTAGAATATATAGGCTTGAGAGACAAGATGAGATGAGAGTTCATGAGCAATATGCAAGATGATTAAATTTGTGAACTTGGTTTAGCTCTTTTTCATCTCATTCTTTATTTCAAAAATTCTGCGATCTATTTAAATTTTGGGAGCATGTTAATACTTGTGGGATAAGCTTAATTAAGAATCTACCCTCCGTAGAGATGAAGGCTAGTACATTATGGAACTTTAACGAATTAAAATTTCGAGAGCATTATGTTTTCTCATGTATGATCAAGTGCAAGGTTTAAACATTGATGGACAACGATGATATCCATCGAAGGCTTACTCGAGGACGAGCAAGGTTTAAGCATGGGGGAGATGTTGACGGTAGCCATGAGTTTACCTTCGGTGTTGGCATAAGTTTTATACCTTATCCATTGGTACTAACCCCCGTGGTATAAAAAGTTCACTTGTGCTTGTCGGTTTTGGAGTTTAGTGTTTATGCAGGGTTTTAGCGTTGAAAGCAAGACTTCCGGGACAAGTTCATCAAGCACCTTGTGACAAGGCCTTGAAGCCCCGTACAAGTCATGTAATGAAGCAAACTTAACTCCAAGAAGCCAAGGACTTAACCCGAGAAGATGACAAACTCCAAGGACCTAACCAGAAAAGTGCCGAATCTTGCGGGACAAGGAGCTACGTCCAACTTGGAGAGAAACTGACGACAAGGGCCTACATGCAGAAGGGGGAAGGATCTAGAAGATTCGGGAACCGACACCACGCGAAGGAGGCCGGGAACTGGGCCTGGATGGACCCAGGACGGTCGGCCCAGGACGGCTGGCCCAGCCCAGTACAGGGCCCATTTGCCCCTCCTTTGACCTAGCCGCCATTCGGGCTATTTATAGCCCTGGGGTCGAGAGCCACGCATCGATCAATTCGTCATCGGCCGCCAAGGAGCAGAGAAGAGAGAGACACCATCCCGGAGAGGAGAGGGTCGAGCTAGTTGACTAGGGTCTCCCTAGCCGATGTGGGAACCTTGCAAGGAAGACCACGTCGGAGTTCCCGGAGCTAGAAGCAAGATCAAGGTAGGATCCCGGTGGTGATCTTGTTTATGTATCATTGTACTAGTTGAATTATCAAGTTGAATCTATTTCTAACTTACATGTGGTACCCACCGAGGTAGTGGGCCCAGGGAGGTCCATACGACAACGTATGACAGAACGGGGGTTCTGAAAGGCGGGCGTTTTCGGAGTCGGACATGAAACCACGATTTAAAGAGGCTTCTAACAAGATTCGATTTGCTACTTCTTCTCTTTCTTGGAACTTCAACAAAAGTCTTAACCCGATCTCTCTAGACTGGTTTATCTACCCTATCTATCTTTGTTACCTCCTGTCTTTAGTAGATTAGATTAGTTTTGTGTTCTTTATCTAGATGCATTAGGGTTTCTCTTTACCGAAGATTGAAGTAACTTGGCTTTACTAGATCATCTTTTGCGTCACACATTTGTTCCACTAATTTGATACCTTGGTTTCACCACTCGAGGGAAGAAGGGTCCCTTGACTACGACGGGAGACTTGTCAATTTGCAAGTCTAAACGAACTTTGATACAACTATTAACCGTCAACATTCACCAAGTCATAATCAGGCTTCTGGAGACTTTGTAGGATCTTGCGGTTGATGTTCAAGTCCGTGATGTTCTTCACACCTGAAGCATTGATCTCATTGACAAGCAAATTTAGGTGTGAGTACATAGATTCAACATTTTCATTTGCAAGTTGCTTAAAGCTATTGAATTCCTCAACAAGACAACCGTAGCGTTCATTAGCAACTTCTTTTGAACCCTCATTTTGCACCTTGATGGTTTTCCATAGCTCATGAGCATTTTCACAATTAAAAACTCTATTGAAAACCGCCTACATCTAGTGAGGACAAAATGATAATATTAGCAATCACTTCAAATTGCTTTATCTTTTTAGTACCATTTTTCATGCCCTCATCGGTGACTCTCCAAACATCAAGGTCTTTTGATTGGAGATAGGCCTCCTTGAAAAACTTCCACCGAGGATAGCCTGTGCCATCGAAATGTGGAGCCAAACCTAAGGTATCCACCCCTTTCATACCTCTATAGAGCAACTCACTAGACGGTGAAGCCTAACCATTCCAATGAGCCGGTTTTCACAATTTACCAATCGAATTAGTGTTTTCATGTGAAAGAAGTGAGTCCCGGCTCTGATACCACTTGTAAGGAATCGGATGCTCGTAGCCTAAGAGGGGGAGGGGTGAATTAGACAAACTAAAAACCTTAACCTATGGCTTCACTACTTTTGCATAAAATAAAACTAGAACATATTATCTAGATGTGCAACTAAGGTTGTTCTAGTGTGAAACTCCCATCCCAAAACAAGGTTTGCAACCTATAGCCAATCCTAGCAAGATACTACTCTAGGAAAGAAAGGCAAGCAAAGATTGCAATAGAGTAAATGCGGAAACATAAAGGGGATGAGAGGAAGCAAACTCTTGACACGTGATTTATCTCGTGGTATCGGTAGGCACTAAGCCACCCCTAGTCCACGTTGTTGAAGCATTCACACAAGAGTATTGCTTCCCGGTCACCAAGTCTCTCCCAAGAGCACCACTTAACTCGCCACAAAGGCTAGCCACTTAGGCACTTGCCAAGCTCCCTTGGTCACCTTGATGCCGCCTCCACTAAGGAGCTTCTCCAATTAGGAAGGGGGTCTCCACGTCCCCCGCACAAAGTGTCCTCGCCACTCCACACCAAGCCGGAGGGTCGATGATGATTGCCGGTGAGCCACTTAGGCCCCAAGGCTTCCCGGCAAACCTTGTACACCTTGATTCACTCAAGAATCACCACACAAGGTTGGCACAACCTTGCACTCACTCAGCTCTAAGCTAAGCCTAGCACTAAGCACATACACTAAGCATATGCAAGTCTAAGGATGAGCAACTAAGCACTTGGATGGATTAGATATGATCTTCTAGGTGTCTTGAACTCCTCTGCACCTCCACACAATCCAGCAACCTCAAATGGGTGAGTGGAGGGGGTATAAATAGCCCAAGGCATCCAAAGAGAAATTGGCTAATGGCCACTGAAAAAGGTAGCGTCGGATGAACCGGTGCTATGATTTTTCTAGGCGTTGGTTCATTTGATGCCCTCCATGTCACTTAGTTGTTGAAGATCTGCTGACACAACTACTCCGACGCTATACACCGATGGTGCGTCGGATCATCCGGTGCTGAAGGACTCTTCGCCAAAACCTTACCGTCTGCATATTCAAGAGCGTCGGATGAACCGCTGCTCCACCGTTGGTTCATTCGCTGCTGAAGCTCCAGTCTTGGCGCGTCTCTGTCTTGATTCAAATGAAATGTCAGATAGACCGACGGTGTCCTCACTCATACCGTCGGATCATCCGGTGCTACTATCTTCGCTCCTCCTCCTTTGCAAGTCATCCGGCGCATCTAGAAACTTGATCGTCGGATCATCCGATGGTGTCATCTTCATTTTGCCTCCTGTGCTGTGTACCAACAACACCAACGCTATGCACTGATGGTACCGTCGGTTCATCTGACGGTGTCAATTTCCTTCCTTTTCTTCTGCAGTTTTGACCCTTGAAAAATAGACTATCTTCTCAATTTGGCATGTGGTATTTTTGCATCCTTGGGACCTAGAAATGTCTACAAAGACATGCTAAACAATATGGTTAGTCCCATTGATCATGTTGTCATGAATCACCAAAACCAAACTCGAACTAATGGCATATGGGGCCATGTTCGCTACAGGGTCACAACAATTTGGCAAAACTCAATGGGTCACAAGCAAGCATATGTAAAAGGTTTGAACATTGATATCAACATATGGCTTTGGTAGGTAGTATAACCATTGAGGAACTTGCCTTGTTTTATTTTCAAAAAGAAATTGTCTGAGATTTTCACCATACTCTGACATAGAGCAGATCAACATTGTCACACCATATCATACTAGTCAACAACCTAGATTTGGTCATAAGCATTTGCTTCCCGCAAAGTTTTATTTTAGGCTCTTATCTCAAAATATACCAACAAATTCAAAAACGCATAGAGCACAAAGATATGCACTAGGTTCTTGCAAAGTTTTAACATAGCAACCATTCGTCATTTCCAAAGTGAGGGTATAGACAAGATTTCAAGCACATGCTTGAAGCAAACATTTTCTCTTTATTCAAACAAGATTTAAAAGAGTAGTTTGGATGGACATACCTTCCTTGATTGAAAATGGGGTCTCCCCCAAGTTAAATTTTGGCTCTCTGGTTGGCCTGTCTTCATTTTGATGATGGGACGAGCACCTGGACGCTTGTAGTGGTTGTCTTGATGGATCTGTGAAAAATCATAGGTACGGCCGTATCGCTTGGTACGACCAGCCCTACTAAATTTTTCCCAGGCACTCGTGTTCCCTCCTAAAAACATCCCACACAAAAATTTTGTTGAAGGGAGGTACGACCGTATTCTCCAAAACTGCTTTTCTATGTCTTTTTTACTTACTAAATGCAATGATGAAAAAATTGAAATCTAAACAAGATTGATGCACGAAATAAAATGATTGAAAGGGAAATATGAGATAATTATCGGTTTACCTCTCGGCGAGGGCTCGTCGTTTAGAGTCCGTGAGCGGGACTCCTCTGGTTGCTCAATTAATCTTGAGCTCATTCAGTCCTGGAGTTGAAGGCTCAGACGATGCTCCCTTCACTCGCCACACCTTCTTTGTTTTCTTTGGTGGCGATGAAGTCAGGGAGGCTTTGGCGGGGGTGTCCTTGATTTCCGTCTTCTTTCACCCCTTAGCTTTGTTGATTGGCTTCGACTTCTTGGGTTGGTGGTCCCGTTGATGCTTTATCTTGTTCCAAATGTTTCCTCATCATTGTAATGAGGCTATCCACCTTGGGCTTGGTCGGGGCTACCTTTTCTTTCTTATGTTGGGGCCGTGGCTTCCTCCACCCTCTAACTTCCTCATCTTGCACTAGGTAACATTGCTCTTCATTTGCTTGGAATTTGAATGTCATGTTCCTTCGCCCTATGCGGAATCGGATCTTTCCGGCTCTGACATCAATCCTTGCATTGACATCTCTTAGGAATGGTCGCCCGAGAATGAGCGGAATTTCTTCTTGTGTGTCGAGGATCACGAAATCTGCAAAGACATACGAGCCTCTGACATTCACCAAGAGATTTTCTATTATGCCCTCTGGATATTTGATCGATGAGTCGGCAAGTTGGATTGTCATTGTCATCTGATAGATAGCCGGATATCCTAACTCTTCAAATATGGCTTTGGGCGTGAGGTTGACACTTGCTCCAAGGTCACAAAGTGCATTGTTGATCTATTGGTAGTAGATCGTTCATGTGATGCCTGGATATCTATTGTCTTTTTTGTGCAAGATTGCTGATTCGTCCCATGGGTCTTGGATTTGATGTATAGTCTTCCCTACATGGTTAGGTGCATATGTCCTCCTAGATGTCTTACCCCATCTGGTGGATATAGCACTAACATGCTATCGGGTAGGCTCGGGTTGCCCCGGGATTCCACCCGACCCAAAAGAAGGCAAAGAAGCAGCAAGCTGAGCTAGTTGAGTTTCTATCATTTTATTAAAGCTAATCTAATTCATCATGGCAGAGGTGAAAGATTCTATGGTGGAGTTAAGGTTTTCAAGAATTTTCTCATTGGCGGCTAGCTTCATGTTTAAACTTTCATTAATTCTAGCTTGGCCAAAGACAAGATCTTTAATGGAAGGATGATTATTGAAAGAATTAGAATAGTTACCTCCATTTTGATTGTTGAACGAGAAGTTGGGCCTCGAGTTCCACCCTTGATTATTGTAGTTGTTGTCGCGGAACCCGTTGTTGTTGCCATTGTTGATGAAGTTGGCTTCTTCCCTTGACTCGAGACAATCGTTGCCCGAATGACCGACATTACCGCAAATCTCGCACGTCATGTGTGTTTCCATGATCTTGGCGGTTTCCATGTTGGTCGATGCCTCCAATTTCTTCATGAGGAGGTCCATCTTAGCGGCGATCATGTCGATTACATTGACTTGGTTACACCTCGGGTACGGGGTTGGAGACGATCTCCATCCCAACCTTGATTTGCCACCATCTTCTCGATTAATTCCTTGGCGGCCGGTACTTGTAGCGAGAAGAAGGCTCCTCCAGCGGCTGCATCTAGATGCTCACGGGATGTACACTTGAGCCCGTGATAGAAGATCTGAATTAAGAACCACCCGTGCATGCCATGTTGTGGGTACGTGGTGATGTACTCCTGGAAGCGTTCCCATGCTTCTGGGATGCTCTCATCATTCTGCTGCTGGAAACCGAAATTCTTGCAGGGGGGGCATTGCTTTTGCCCACCAGGAAGAACTTTGCGAGGAGCACTTATCCCATGTGTTTATGGCATCTCACTTCGCATAAAACCATTGCTTCACCTTCCCGAGCAATGAGAACGGGAATAGGCGAAGACGGATTGCATCATCCGTCACTCCACGGATAGTGAAAGTCCTACACACCTCTAGAAAATGTTGGAGATGTGCATTGGCATCTTCATTCGGCTTGCCGGAGAACGAATTTGCTTGCACCATGTTGTTCAATGCCGGCTTGAGTTCAAAGTTTCCGTCTCCCACCGTTGTGGTTGGTCCGGTAGGGACATTGGTGTTGGAGGGGGCGGAAAACTCATGGATCGTCGTCTCGGCCATTGGTGCTGACGAGGTGTTGTCTACGGGATCGACGGTGTTCATCTCTTGAGTTGAGAGAAACTTCTGAGGGATGATGACACGGGGTCGCACTCTCCTCACAAGTGACTCCGGATTGTTGTTAAAGTTGGACGGTAGGTCGAAGACGATCATGCACTACTCTGGGTACACGAGAGTAGAGCAAGGGTAAACCCGCTTAAATAGCGGTTCAACGAACCTTGATAATTCTACCACGATGTTTAAATGATATCTTATGCCTATTGCCTCCCCAGCAACAACGCCAGAAATGCTTGTTGACGCTTCTTAGCCTCACCACTAAGTAACGGGGCTAGGGAACGTCTAGTGGTAAAACACACGATCACAGAAAGGTCCGCAAGCGCACGGATTACCGTTGTAGCACTTCACTCGGTGGTATTCGGGTTATCATATTTATATTTTCCCGTGGGAGGCACTACGACAAAGATGATCGAGCAAACGGTGGAGAATAACCAAGACTTGGTAAAGAGCTATAGCGGGCGATAACAAATAAAGATATTCGGGGATAACTTGACACACGCTAGGAGATCTAGATAAAAGACGAGATGATAGCGAGCTGAGAGGACAACGAGACGAGAAAGGATCCTAACACAATCTATCTATTCTTGTCAACTCTAGGCGAAGGACTAAAGCAAAGGATAACCAAGGCAAACTAACTCAACAAGCTCTTCTAGTGTTGTAGGGGCATGCAAAGCCATGCCCACAGACTGGGATGAGAAGGGAGGACTACGACTTGCTGAATCTTACCGGCCCGAACTAACATGTGGACTACAAAGCCCGTCCGGAGCTGTCACCTCCTTAGGGTACCACAACTATTCCGTTGCATGGGACACCAATCTAAGACTAAGGTAAGCTCTGAGCACCGTGCTCACAACAAACCAAAGAACCTTTCCCCGGGTACCGCAAAGGAAGGTCTCTCTCTCCCTTGAAACACCAGAGATCAAGCGAAGAACGACCACAACACTATGGCATTCAAGAGAGCTATGCTAACTAAGATTAAACTAACTTTAGTCTAAACCATGAATAAAGCTTCTAGAGCAAAGTAAAAGCTGAATGTAATTGACTCGAAAAGTAAGATAGAAAGATACCTTGAATTGTACTTGAGTCTAACCAAATAAAGGATACAAGAGCAATACCGGAACTCTGAAGAAGACTCCTTCAGAACCTCGAGACTAGCTCGACTCGACTCTAACTCCCAAGCTACACTAATCCTACTCTAAGTGAAACAAAAGAGTGGAAACGAGATGCTCCAGTGTTGTGTGTTCAATCCAGTGGGTGTGGGGCTCCTTTTATAGGTAAGTGAGGTCGGTTGAGCGCATGGGCCCATTTTCATAGGTGCAGCCGGCCCTATGAACCACCGCCTCTCGACTTGGATGCTCCTGATCCTTGATCCTGAGGCGATTGAAGGTCGGTAACTTGAGTCGGTTTTGGTCGGCACGGCGGTTGGGAGGTGCGGTCGGCCCACTAGGTGCGTTGGCCCACCTCTAAGCTGTTGTAACACCCTAATTCTATTAAAAACTTGGCTTTATTAAAATTTGGTAGCAACCATTTAATTGCTTAAGGAATATAAGGTTGTTTTATTTATTTTTAGGCATTTAACACTTTTCTAAAATAACTTTAATGAAATATAGGATTTGTTTGTGGCATACATGCTGGAGCATTTATTTTGGTTGCTGGAATTCAAATTCAAATTTGAATTCTAAATGTTTGAAAACCCTTTGCCAAAATTCCAAAACATTAACCCCTTCCCCTTTCCCTTTCGGCCCAGCCTCTTAGCCAGCCCAGCCAAAGGCCTGCGCAGCAGCCCGCTTGCGCACCGGCCCGGCCCGGCCCAGCCGGCGGCCAGGCCATCGCACCCGCCGCGCGTGCCGGCCCGCTTGGCCTTACGGCCCGGCCCGGCCCGGCCCGCCGCCCGCGCCCCCCGCCGCCGCTCTCGATCCGGGCCGTCGGATCCGGATCCGACGCGCCCGTCGCAGCCGCCCGCGCCCGTGCCGCCGACCGAGGGGGCCCGCTTGTCATCCCCGCGCCCCCCGCTCGTCACCGCCCGACTCCGCCGCCGCCGCGCCGCCCGAGTCCGGCCGGCCACGACGCCTTCCCGCGCGTAGCGCGCACGCCAAGGAGGTCCCCGCCCGGACTATTTAAGGCGCCGCCGTCCCCGGACCCCAACCCGAGCCGCCCTAAGCCCTAGCACGCGCCCCGCCGGGACCCTAGCCGCGCCGCCGTGTGAGCTCGCCGCCGCCGCCGTGGAATCCCCGCCGCCGTCGCCGCTCCGCCGCCAAGGAGTCGCCCGGAGGCCGCGCCAAGAGGTGAGGAGCTCCCCCGGTGCCACTCGTTGTTGACCCCGAGCTCCTCTTCGCCCTAGCGCCGTCGCCGAGCCCGCACGCCGTGCCGCCGCGTCGACCCGCCGCTCCGCCGCGCCATCGCCCGAGCCGCCGCCCTAGATAGGCTTGCCAACTCGCGCGCGTCGAGTAGGTGCCGTCCGCGCTTCGATTGGTGGCCCGGAACCCCAAATCCGCCCCCGCCGGCGAGCCCGCCGCCGCCCGCCGCCGCTCGCCGCCGCCGGCCTTCGCGCGCCGCCGCCCCGCCGCTTGTGCATCTCTGAGGCCGTCGGATGACGATCTAGCGCCCCAGATCCAGCCACCGCACCGCGAGCCACCAGCACCGTCAGATCTAGATCCAACGGATCTAGATCGGGTCAACCCGGTCAACTAGGTCAAACCCGCCGCCGGCCCTGGCGTTTTTGCAGAAAAGCCCCTGGATTTTCTTTATTTACAAAAATACCCTTCCGCCGTATAAGATTTCTTACGCTTTAGTCCTTTTTCTTTATTTTAGCCCGAAACCTTTTCAAATCTTCGCATTAGTCCCCGAAACTTCCCGAGCCCATAACTTGGTCGTTTTAGCTCCGATTTTAGCGTTCTTTATGTCCACGCGTTCGTCTCGAAGCGTAGATTAGTTTTATGCTACTATTTAGATCTGTTTGATCTGTTTGGTGACTGTTTCTTATTTATTTCTATTGTATGCTTGTATGTGATGATTGTGGACCGTAGAGAGCGATTCGTTCGAGGGATTTGAAGATCCGGTCGTGCAAGAGTTTGAGCAGCAAGGCTTTGTTGAAGGCAAGTATTCCTTGATGCATGCCCGCTTGTCCTACATAACATGCATTTAAATTCACTGTTTTTACTTTTGCCTGCATTAATTTGATGGGAACCTATTAAGGATCATGCCTAGCTTTTGACTACCTTTACCTTGATGCCGGAAATAAATTAATCTTGTGGTAGTTATTGCTTGAGCATGCTCAACTCGGGTATTGGTAATAATCAACTTGGTTACCTTTTGTTATTTCATGTTCCGTTTATGATCTTTTACTTTACAAGACCACTTTAATGTGTAATCGGAACATGGAGAACCACCCAGGAAAACAAGACAACCACAAGAACTAATGGGCAATGGTCTTGGGCGATTAATTAGGAACTTTAGCTTGGGATGGTCTTACCTCGATAAGGACAAGGGATCGGCGGTACTTGTGGGGTATGGACTCGCTCTAGCGGGGGTTGGGTGAGTTATTCTTTTATGGTGGGGTATTGACCTGCTAGGGGACTTTATACCTTGCTAACTGATCCGGACCTTGTGGGTCATAACTTGCTAGGGAACCTTTGTAAAGGCCATGTAGCGTCCCTATGCGATCACACCTCGGAAGTGTGATATGGTGTCTTGCAAACACCGCATGGTTGGGTCCAAAGTTCTTCGGAGCTTTTACGCTGCTTGTGGGTAAAGATGTACAACCTCTCCGCAGTGTTAAACTAATCGATTAGCCGTGCTCACGGTCAAGAGCGGCTGGACACTCACATGATTAAGTTATGGAACTTTAATGCTTAAATTGTGGTTTATTTCTTTATTTATGATGCTTATATCTTATTAATTGGGTTGGTATGAACTTACACCTTTAGTAATCGGAGTTGCTAATAAAACTTGACCAACTAAAATGCTAAAGTGCTTGAACCTTAGCCATCCACCATATGGCCTCGCATGTTATGTTGTTTTCCCTTGCCGAGTACGAAATGTGCTCACGCTTGTTTATTCTCTTGCATCTACAATACCCGGATTTCTCGCTCGGACCGGGAGAACTTTGAAGATAATCCGGAAGATTTCCGGGAGTTCTAGGTGTGCGTAGTCTTCGATCGGTACCGCCTCGTGGAGGCATTTTGTCCGCCGCGAGAACTCGTTTGTTTAAGTTTCGTTTAAGACTATGGTTTGTAATAACTCTTTATTCGTGTGGCACCGATTTTGGTATTCATAATGTCTAAGCGTGTGTGTAACTTGATCCCGGCGCACACGTGATCAATGCATTCGGTTTTGCCTTTAAAACCGGGTGTGACAGAGTGGTACCAGAGCTGTGTTGACTGTAGGAACGCTAGCCTAGATAGAAAATGGTCGAATTAAGGATTTTATACTCATAGAAGCTTTCTTACACGTGCTTGCTTTATTCTTACTAACCTTACTCTTGCCTTTTTGCTTCACTCTTGAGCTGTCTGCATCCTTTATCTTGTGCTTGCTTTAGCTCTCATCCTTTTTATCTTACCATCTTTCTCATTCTGCACTACACTACAGATGGTTCGTAGCTTGGAGACTTCTCGGGCTGGAGCAGTCCACCAGTATGCTCCACGAGAACGGTACCATGATTTGCATGATGGAGATACGGATGAGGAGATTGAGATGGAGCCCGCACTCGTGGTTTTCCCTAACCTTATCATGGTGCCTGATGATGAGGAAGATCCGGAGGAGGTGATCCAAGAGGAGGATGAGCTAGCTGAACAACCCAACCTAGAGGAGCAAGCGCCAGAAGAAGATGATGATTCCTCAGATCAAGAGATGGAGGAACAAGAGCAAGAGGAGGAAGAGAGGGAAGCGATCTGGGAAGTGTACCATTACAGAGCTGATGGAGTAGGCATTCCCATGGCAGACCACCTGAGGGCAATGGTACTTCGCCTAGGCTATGATAAGGCCCCTGACTACCATTGTGAGCTTTGGACCCATCCGTGGTTCGAGCCCCATTGGGAGGTTGCTGCCATCTTGGAGGAGTACATTCCATGCCGTGGGGTGAAGGAGATGTCCAAGCATCATGATGTGGCTCACAGGACTACTATGGATGCTGGGATAGCAGAGTCAGCTCGGAGAGCGCTCTATGTGCTCTCTCACAAGGAGCGTGACAGGTTGGAGGATACCCACTGCCGCTACACACCATTCAGGGCAAGTGGGGAAGCCAAGACTTACATCGCCCCCAGACCACCGGCCTATGAAGGGACGCTCAACAATGTCCGGGTCTACTTGCAGCCGTGAACACTGCATTGGATGATGCCAACAACACGCTATATGCAGCACGGTAGCAAATCTTCACTCGGAGACGCAGAGGCGTGCCTTGGAAGCCGCACTTTTGAACAGGGGAGCAGCGGAAGCCCATGAAGCCGCGAAAGGATGTACCTCCCCATCACCCAAGAGGCCACACTACGACTCCCCTGACGCTCGCACAGATGCCATGGCTGAAGATAGTCCTTAGGTTTAAGATTAAGGATAGGATTTCCTTGTAATCACTAGTAGACGATCGGTAAAGTGTGTTTAGTTTAGAGGTGTGATTGAATGCTTGATTTTGTGCTTAATGTATGAGTTGGATTTTTGGTTGAGTGCAATGTGTTGTGGAGTGATGACCACAACGACATTGGTTTAGTAGTAAGTTTGTGGGGTTATCTTTCAGTCTCAATCAGTTATCTATCTTAATCTTTTTGTCGTCTTAAGTTTTCCCTTAATACCAACTTGAGAACCCAAAAATCTGTTCGCACAATTTTCTGAGTCAGCAGTACTGTTTTAATTTTATCTCGGGCTACAGAACTCCGATTGCAGTAAAACCAATTGGAAAAGTTCAAGAATTTTGTGACTGATTTTCTGTGAAAAATTCAGAATATTTGGATGGAAAACCAGAGAGATATGACTAAAACATTACAGCCTCACGAATCTGTTAAACACTGCCGACCTACCTGACTTGTTTATTTTATAACCAGGGCTACACAACTCCGATTGAGGTGATTCCAGTTGGAGTAGTTTCATAATTTCATTACCCTTTATCAGTCCAAAATCCATAATTTTTGGTTACTTATACAGAGAGCTATGCCTGATTGTTTGGAGTCAACAGAATCTGTCTTATCTGAATATCATTGCTATCTTATCTTCCTAAGTTTAAACCTTGGTGCAATCATCTAAAATAATGTTCCTAACACTCAGATGGTGAACACCAGGTCAGGATCAGGTGTTAATCAACCAGCAGGAAGAGCACCCCAGCCAGTACAAATGGATCCCGCTATGCAGCAGTTCTTGGAGGCACAGACCCAGCTCCTCCAGAACTTGACCACCACTGTGACAAACTTGCAAGCTCAGGTCAACAATCCGCCGGTGCCGCCACCTGCGCCTCGCAACAAGCACCGGGAGTTCATGAGTCATCACCCTCCTGTGTTTACCCACGCCGCTGATCCACTGGAAGCTGAAGATTGGCTCAAGACAATACTGAAGATGCTCACTACCTGTCAGTGTGACGACAGAGAGAAGGTCCTGTATGCTGCAGGACGACTTCAAGGCTCTGCCGCCCGCTTGGTGGGATGCGTACTCGCCGCTCATGCCGCCCCCGTACACTATCACTTGGGAGGAGTTTACCACCAACTTCGGAGCCATCACATACCCTCCCGGAGTCATGAAGATCAAGAAGAAGGAGTTCCTTTCGGCGGAAGCGAGGAGGAATGTCAGTGGCTGAGTATAGAGACAAGTTCACTGAGCTATCTCGCTATGCAGCTGAGGAGGTTGCTGAAGATAGGAAGAAGCAGGAGCTGTTCCTGGATGGGTTGGTTGGTTCGCTGCAGTACCAGCTGATGTCATATCCTTTTCCTAACTTTCAGCAGCTAGTTGATGCCGCTATCCGCTTGGAGCACAAGCGCAAGGAGCTTGGAGAGCAGAAGAGGAAGGCCGCCAGCTCTGGGCAGTTTGGGAGTGCGTCTCGCCCGCGCTTCAACCCACCGCCGAACACCCCGTTCCGCTTTGGGGGACCGGGTGGAAACTTTGGGCAGCAGCAGTCCCAGCGTCCCGCTCGGCGGTTCCGGCGAGTCTCGCTCGGCGGTTTCGGCGTCCTGTTCCTCAGACTCCCCGCCCAGCTTCCCGGCGGAGTCGGCGAGAGAGCCCCGCTTGGCACACCCGTAAGGACCGTGGCACCGCCCAATCCCGCCACCACTACTTGCTTCAAGTGCGGAGAACTTGGTCACTATGCCAATGCTTGTCCAAAGAGGAACCCTCCACACACCCCCACACGGAACCGACAACGGACAAGTAGCGGAAGCCAAACCCCGCGATCAAATAAAGGACAACGAGCTATGCACGAGGCAAGGCAATGCACGTTGATGCTGAAGTCGCCCGGAGAACCCCCGCAGTAGTGCTCGTTATGTTTCTAGTTAACTCTACTCCTGCCTCAGTTTTGTTTGATTCTGGAGCATCCCATTCTTTCATTACATCCCAGTTCGTAGCTCAACATAATCTACCTATCAGTCCCATGTCTCACCACATGTTAGTTACCTCACCTGGGGGGGAATTGAAAGCTATCTATAAATGTGATAATGTCCATCTCAAGATTGTGGGCAGAGATTTCCGTGCCAATCTTATAATCTTGGATTCAAAGGGAATCGATGTGATATTGGGAATGGGATGGTTGACTGCGTGTGATGCGGTGATTCAGTGTGCTAAGAGGTCAATCCTTCTTACAAGTCCAGCTGGTGAAAGGTTTGAGTTTGCAGCAGATCCTGCACCATCAAATGCCAGTGCCGTGAATAAGCTTGACGGAGCAGCCTTGGAAGACATACGAGTAGTGTGCGATTATCCCGATGTGTTTCCCGAGGAGTTGCCGGTATGCCCCCCGACCGAGATGTTGAGTTCGTTATTGATCTTTTACACCGGTACGCTCCTATCTCTAAGCGCCCATATAGAATGTCTAGTGATCGATTACAAGAACTTAAAGCTCGGATTAAAGAATTATTGGGTAAAGGGTTCATTCGTGCTAGTTCATCACCTTGGGGAGCACCCGTAATCTTTGTGGGTAAGAAAGATGGCACACGAGAGGATGTGTGTTGATTACGGTCTCTTAATGATGTTACTATCAAGAACAAGTATCCTCTCGCCACGTATTGAAGATTTGTTTGATCGGATGAGAGGAGCAACCGTGTTTTCTAAAATCGATCCGCGATCGGTTATCATCGCTGAAGATTAGGCCTTCGATATCCCTAAGACAACTTTTACTACCGTGTACGGACTTTATGAGTACACGGTTATGTCCTTTGGGTTAACCAATGCACCCGCGTACTTTATGTACTTGATGAACAAGATCTTTATGGAGTATCTGGACAAGTTCGTTGTGGTATTCATTGATGACATTCTGATCTACTCCAAGAATGAGGAGGACCATGAGGAGCATTTGAGACTTGTGTTGCAGAAGCTGAGAGAGCATGAGTTATATGCGAAGTTCAGCAAGTGTGAGTTCTGGCTCAAGGAAGTGTCTTTCCTAGGTCATATCATCACCAACGGAGGTATTGCAGTAGATCCTAGCAAGGTTAGTGATGTGTTGAAATGGGAAGCCCCTCGTACAGTGTCTGAGATTCGGAGTTTCCTTGGACTTGCTGGTTACTATCGTCGATTTATTGAAGGATTCTCTAAGATTGTGAAGCCTCTCACTACATTGCTAGAGAAGGACAGGGAATTCAAATGGACCAGTGCATGTCAGTCCAGTTTTGAAGAGTTAAAGAAGCGGTTAACCACAGCACCCGTTCTAGTAATGCCTGATCTACGAAAGAGTTTTGACATATATTGTGATGCATCTCGACAAGGACTAGGATGTGTGTTGATGCAAGAAGGTCATGTTATAGCCTATGCATCTCGTCAGTTGAGGAAGCACGAGCTGAATTATCCTACGCATGATCTTGAGTTAGCAGCCGTGGTTCATGCATTAAAGATATGGAGACACTATATCATGGGAACTAAGTGCCAGATCTATACTGATCACAAGAGTCTAAAGTATATCTTCACTCAGAAGGATCTTAATCTAAGACAGCGTCATTGGTTAGAACTGATCAAGGACTATGATCTAGAGATTCACTATCATCCGGGTAAAGCGAATCTGGTTGCTGATGCTTGGAGTCGGAAGGGCCACACTAACATGGTTATGACCATTCAGTTTCCTGATGAGTTGGTAAAAGAGTTTGAAAGGCTCAACTTGAAAGTGGTTGCACATGCGGAAGGAGTGACTTTGGAAGTACAGTCTACTCTAGAGCAAGAGATACGCAAGTGGCAGCTAGAGGATGCTGGAATACAAAAGATTAAAGAGAGCATGCAACAAGGAGAAGCCCCGCATTTCACGAGAAGATGAGCAAGGAACCGTGTGGTTTAAGAACCGGTTGTGTGTACCGAGACAGGGAGATCTTAGAGAGAAGATCTTGAGAGAAGCTCACGACTCGGCTTACTCTATCCATCCGGCAAGTACTAAGATGTACCAGGATCTCAAGCGAGGTATTGGTGGTACGGTATGAAGAGAGACGTGGCCGCCCATGTGGCTTTGTGCGACACTTGTCACCGGGTTAAGGCCGAACATCGAGACCCGCCGGTTTGCTTCAACCTTTGAAGGTGCCTCGAGTGGAAGTGGGAAGAGATCGGAATGGATTTCATAGTGGGTTTACCCCGAACCCGAGATGGTTATGATTCGATTTGGGTCATCGTGGATCGTTTGACCAAGGTAGCTCACTTCATTCCGGTAAAGACTACCTATACAGGAGCTAAGTTGGCGCAGCTATACATGTCCAGGATCGTGTGTTTGCATGGTGTACCAAAGAAGATCGTGTCAGACAGAGGTACTCAGTTTACTTCTCGTTTCTGGGGGAAGTTGCATGAATCTCTGGATACTAAGCTAAATTTCAGCTCAGCTTATCATCCACAGACAGATGGACAGACAGAGAGAACCAATCAGATCCTAGAGGACATGCTGAGAGCATGTGCGCTTAAGCATGGTTGTAGTTGGGATAAGAGCTTGCCGTATGCTGAGTTCTCTTATAACAACAGCTACCAAGCTAGTCTCAAAATGTCACCCTTTGAGGCTCTATATGGAAGGAAGTGTAGGACTCCGTTATTTTGGAGTGAGACAGGCGAAAGGCAGTTATTTGGGGCAGATATCATCAGAGAAGCGGAGAAACAAGTTCAGATTATCAGAGAAAATTTGAGGATTGCTCGGTCTAGACGAAGAGCTATGCGGATGGTAAACGAAGGGATGTGGTCTTTCAGGAAGGCGATTACGTGTACTTAAAGGTATCACCTATCAGAGGTTTGCGTCGATTCAGAGTTAAAGGAAAGTTGTCACCTCGCTTTATTGGACCTTTCAAGATCATTGAGAGAGTGGGAGAAGTGGCTTACAGATTGGAGTTGCCAGTACAGCTAGCGGATGTGCATGATGTGTTCCATATCTCTCAGTTGAAGAAGGGTTTTGGCCCTCATGACAAGGAGCCGTTGCCCTTGGACGATCTAAACGTTAAATAGGATCTCACTATTGTTGAACACCCCGTTCGAATATTGGAAACCATGACAAGGATCACCAGGAATAGTGTGATTAAGATGTGCAAAGTACAATGGAGTAATCATGCAGAGGATGAGGCAACATGGGAAAGAGAGGATGAGCTGAAAGCAGAGTTTCCAGATCTTTTTCCCAATCTGTCCGAATCTCGAGGACGAGATTCTTCTTAAGGGGGGTAGGATTTGTAACACCCTAATTCTATTAAAAACTTGGCTTTATTAAAATTTGGTAGCAACCATTTAATTGCTTAAGGAATATAAGGTTGTTTTATTTATTTTTAGGCATTTAACACTTTTCTAAAATAACTTTAAGGAAATATAGGATTTGTTGTGGCATACATGCTGGAGCATTTATTTTGGTTGCTGGAATTCAAATTCAAATTTGAATTCTAAATGTTTGAAAACCCTTTGCCAAAATTCCAAAACCTTAACCCCTTCCCCTTTCCCTTTCGGCCCAGCCTCTTAGCCAGCCCAGCCAAAGGCCTGCGCAGCAGCCCGCTTGCGCACCGGCCCAGCCCAGCTAGCCAGCAGGCCATCGCACCCGCCGCGCGTGCCGGCCCGCTTGGCCTTACGGCCCGGGGCCCGGCCCGCCGCCCGCGCCCCGCCGCCGCTCTCGATCCGGGCCGGCCGTCGGATCCGGATCCGACGCGCCCCGTCGCGGCCCCGCCCGCGCCCGTGCCGCCGACCGAGGGGGCCCGCTTGTCATCCCCCGCCCCCCGCCCCGTCCCCCCGCCCCCGGCCCGCGCCGCCGCGCCGCCCGAGTCCCGCTCGGCCACGACGCCTTCCCGCGCGCGGCGCGCACGCCAAGGAGGTCCCCGCCCGGACTATTTAAGGCGCCGCCGTCCCCGGACCCCAACCCGAGCCGCCCTAAGCCCTAGCACGCGCCCCGCCGGAACCCTAGCCGCGCCGCCGTGTGAGCTCGCCGCCGCCGCCGTGGAATCCCGCCGCCGTCGCCGCTCCGCCGCCAAGGAGTCGCCCGGGAGCCGCGCCAAGAGGTGAGGAGCTCCCCCGGTGCCACTCGTTGTTGACCCCGAGCTCCTCTTCGCCCTAGCGCCATCGCCGGAGCCCGCACGCCGCGCCGCCGCGTCGACCCGCCGCTCCGCCGCGCCGCCGCCGCCCGAGCCGCCGCCCTAGATAGGCTTGCCAACTCGCGCGCGTCGAGTAGGTGCCGTCCGCGCTTCGATTGGTGGCCCGGAACCCCAAATCCGGCCCCCGGCCGGCGAGCCCGCCGCCGCCGCCGCCGCCGCCCTCGCCCGCGCGCCGCCGCCCCGCCGCTTGCGCGTCTGTGAGGCCGTCGGATGACGATCTAGCGCCCCAGATCCAGCCACCGCACCGCGAGCCACCGAAGACCGTCGGATCTAGATCCAACGGATCTAGATCGGGTCAACCCGGTCAACTAGGTCAAACCCGCCGCCGCCACCGGCGTTTTTGCAGAAAAGCCCCTGGATTTTCTTTATTTACAAAAATACCCTTCCGCCGTATAAGATTTCTTACAGTTTAGTCCTTTTTCTTTATTTTAGCCCGAAACCTTTTCAAATCTTCGCATTAGTCCTCGAAACTTCCCGAGCCCATAACTTGGTCGTTTTAGCTCCGATTTTAGCGTTCTTTATGTCCACGCGTTCGTCTCGAAGCGTAGATTAGTTTTATGCTACTGTTTAGATCTGTTTGATCTGTTTGGTGACTGTTTCTTATTTATTTCTATTGTATGCTTGTATGTGATGATTGTGGACCGTAGAGAGCGATTCGTTCGAGGGATTTGAAGATCCGGTCGTGCAAGAGTTTGAGCAGCAAGGCTTTGTTGAAGGCAAGTATTCCTTGATGCATGCCCGCTTGTCCTACATAACATGCATTTAAATTCACTGTTTTTACTTTTGCTTGCATTAATTTGATGGGAGCCTATTAAGGATCATGCCTAGCTTTTGACTACCTTTACCTTGATGCCGGGAAATAAATTAATCTTGTGGTAGTTATTGCTTAGCATGCTCAACTGGGTATTGGTAATAATCAACTTGGTTACCTTTTGTTATTTCATGTTCCGTTTATGATCTTTTACTTTACAAGACCACTTTAATGTGTAATCGGAACATGGAGAACCACCCAGGAAAACAGTACAACCACAAGAACTAATGGGCAATGGTCTTGGCTGATTAATTGGGAACTTTAGCTTGGGATGGTCTTACCTGATAAGGACAAGGGATCGGCGGTACTGTGGGGTATGGACTCGCTCTAGCAGGGGGTTGGGTGAGTTATTCTTTTATGGTGGGGTATGGACCTGCTAGGGGACTTTATACCTTGCTAACTGATCCGGACCTTGTGGGTCATAACTTGCTAGGGAACCTTTGTAAAGGCCATGTAGCGTCCCTATGCGATCACACCTCGGAAGTGTGATATGGTGTCTTGCAAACACCGCATGGTTGGGTCCAAAGTTCTTCGGAGCTTTTACGCTGCTTGTGGGTAAAGATGTACAACCTCTGCCAGAGTGTTAAACTAATCGATTAGCCGTGCTCACGGTCAAGAGCGGCCCGGACACTCACATGATTAAGTTATGGAACTTTAATGCTTAAATTGTGGTTTATTTCTTTATTTATGATGCTTATATCTTATTAATTGGGTTGGTATGAACTTACACCTTTAGTAATCAGGTTGCTAATAAAACTTGACCAACTAAAATGCTAAAGTGCTTGAACCTTAGCCATCCACCATATGGCCTCGCATGTTATGTTGTTTTCCCTTGCTGAGTACGAAATGTGCTCACGCTTGTTTATTCTCTTGCATCTACAATACCGGATTTGCTTGCTCGGACCGGGAGAACTTTGAAGATAATCCGGAAGATTTCCGGGAGTTCTAGGTGTGCGTAGTCTTCGGTCGGTACCGCCCGTGGAGGCATTTTGTCCGTTGCGAGAACTCGTTTGTTTAAGTTTCGTTTGAGACTATGGTTTGTAATAACTCTTTATTCGTGTGGCACTGATTTTGGTATTCATAATGTCTAAGCGTGTGTGTAACTTGATCCTGGCGCACACGTGATCAATGCATTCGGTTTTGCCTTTAAAACCGGGTGTGACAGCTGTGGGATGAACTGCCTTCGCTCAGTGATGCTCAGGATGGTCTTGGAATGACCGTTGTGGCGGTTGATCGGCCGCAGAGGTGGACCCATTGATCCAAGTGATCACAACTTCATCCATTCGATCAAACTGACGTTTCCTTGATCAATCTTGTTCATCCAAGTTGTGCACGTAGGGAAGGACTTGACTCGGACTGCAAACGTGGCACGGGGCAGGTGAGACCGCACCTGCAGGGTCGGCCGCACCTGCCAGGGCGACCGCACCTGCAGGGCCGGCCGTGCCTAGTGGTGCAGCCATGCCTAGCTCATGTGCCACGTTAGTTCCTCCCCCCTAAATGTGTACATGCCCATAAAATTGCAACATAACTTGTGGAACTTTATTAGTATAAAAAATGTGCATGATACTTTGTTGACGGTGAAATTCCGTGAACCTAGCCATGAGTTTACCTTCGGTGTTGGCATGAGTTTTATACCTTATCCATTGGTACTAACCCCCTTGGTATAACAAGTTCATTCGTGCATGTCGGTTTTGGAGTTTAGTGTTTATGCAGGGTTTTAGTGTTGAAAGCAAGACTTCCAGGATAAGTTCATCAAGCACCTCATGACAAGACCTTGAAGCCTGGTACAAGTCATGCAATGAAGCAAACATGACTCCAAGAAGCCCAAGGACCAAGCCCGAGAAGATGACAAACTCCGAGGACCTAGCCAGAAAAGTGTCGAATCTTGCGAGACAAGGAGCTTCATCCAATTCGGAGGGAAACTGACGATAAGGGCCCACATGCAGAAGGGGGGAGGATCTAGAAGACTTGGGAAGCAACACCAGGCGAAGGAGGCGACTGAGTGGGCCGAAATGGGCCCAAGCCGGTCGGCCCAGGCCGGCCGGCCCAACCCATTTCAGGGCCCAGTCGCCCCCTTTGACCTAGATGCCTCTTGGGCTATTTATAGCCCCTGACCGAGAGCCACGAATCAACCAATTCGTCATCCGATGCCGAGGAGCAGAGAAGCTTGAGGGACACCATCTCAGAGATGAGGGTCGTGCTAGTTGTCTAGGGTCTCCCTAGCCGACATGGGTGTTAACACCAAAAATTGGTACAGGGAAGAGACTGACCTGTGGGCCGAGTTTGGTGAGAGAACACCATTCGGCAAGGAGTTTTCCTCAAAGCATTCGGTAGAGACGCCTGCGGTCGGGAGCACGCCATCATTCGGTAGAAGGGCTCTTTCGCGGTTGGAAGAGAAAGTATTCAGGAATATGTGATGACGTGGCCTGAATGTAAAGAACGGACGAATTGATGACGGGTGCAAGACAGACATTGGCGCCGGGGCATTAATTTAGACAATAAATGTTGTAATCGTGGTCGACTAGGAGTCGTGTTAGGACAAGGGTATAAATATAAACCCTTAGCATTTGTAATAGGTAATTGTACAATTTCACAACAAATTGGCCCCGTGCCATCTTTCGTGTCCTTTAGTCCTGTCGTCGAGTTCTTCGAGAGGAGCCATCGATCCGTCGACCTCTGTAAGTACCGGCAACCTTGTATCATGTCTAGTATCATGCGGTGGATTTAGACCGTGATGCAAGTAGTCTTGTTACCATGCTTAGTATCATGTGGTGGATTTAAGCTTGGTTCAAGAGGGCCTTCTTGTTAGATCATGAGCCATGCGATAGGCTAAGATCTAGCTTGGAGCTAGTTATCGGCTCTTTTAGATTTGGCAAGATCTAATAGATTCATTAAGTTACCATGTGTTGCTTTGAATTTTGCTCTTATGTTTAATTCATGTAACACTCTTATTGCCCAATTTAGATTGACTAGATTCGGCTCTATCTTGTTTGCGATCCATATGATGTACGTTCAAATCCTTAACTCAATGTGGTGCATGGATCACGTGTTCTTTAATAGCCGAACTCGAATCAATCTAGATTGTCATGTGTTGCGGGTTCAAGCATGTCAACCTAGCATAGTTTGTTCCTTCTCCATGGAACCCGAATCGGCTGTACAGCTGTTTTCGGTAGTCCTATCACGAACGAAACATGTTCATAAGTTTGTTTTAAATAATGTATGCTTTTAGCCTTCCATGTTTAGATTGTATCATGCGGTGGATTGATCTATTATTGGTTGGTGGTGTGATTTCAAACAAGTCGTATCATGCGGTGGATTAACTTGTTTGGTGTCACGCTTGACGGGTTTGAAAGTACCTAGACATGCGGTAGACTAGTGTTTTGGCCTATGCATGCGTGTTTACTGCATGCTTCGCCTTTATTTATTTTTATTGTTCTTGATAATCGGTCATGGTCATGTATTACAATGTTGTTTAGATAAAGACCGATCTGTCATCATGCTTACGTCATGCATTCGGCTATACCCTGTTTACATGTTTTAAGTTCCCGAATGATGCTCAGATTGCTGACAGATAGCTTGTTGTAGCTATATGTCGTTTTGCTTGGCTGTGTAGCCGTAAATACGGAACTGTCTGGTACCACCCGGCAAGTTCCAGGTTTTATCTAACTGTTTTCATCCTTTGTCCATTTCAAGGAAAATTGACTGGCACGCTTCGGATTCGGCCATGCGTGTTAAACCAGCTTGTTCGGCTTGCTGTGTGCTTGGCGTGAGGTGCTGATTTTACGTCAACACACTTTTTGGCACGCCTGGTGGGACATTCTAGTTGATCAAGATGCCTGATATTCAAGATGTCTTGGATGTCACCTTCGAGGAACTGTCTACAAAGCAGCAATTACAACTGAAGGAGGCTATTGACCAATTCCAGCAGAAGTGTCTAATGTCGTTCTCCAAAAATAGGAGTGGTGTGCCATTCCTCAAGTCAGACATGACAAGAGTTTTAATGCCAGGAGAACCTGATACCACAGCTCCTGAAGAGAAACAAGAAGATTTTGGCATGGTACAGAAAGCTTTGGAAGACATAATGGCTAGGCACAATACTGCATTTTTAAATAGCTTTCGATAGATGATGGTTGGTGTCTTTGGCCCAAGCGTGGACAGAAATTTTGAAGGTGAATCAAGTGCTGCTCCCGCTGGCCAACCAATTCGTCAAGATACAAGTGTTCAACCGCCCCCACGGAGCATGTTTGTTCAACCAACTCAACACGTGGATAGCCAACCAGTTCGGCAGAATCCTCGTCAAGCAATACCTAATCCACGTACATATGGAGAGATGGCATTTGACACTCCTAGAGTTCAACCTGATTCTACTTATAGGATAGCCCCAGCAAATAACAGGCTGCAAAAGAACATGTATGGAACTAGGTATTCATAGTTCATGGATTACAGTGTTGTTGATGCTCTCTTGAATCCTGGATATGGTGGTGCTACAGGGATGCTTGTTGGAGGACCAGGAAATCAAGATGTCAATATTGATCTCCTAATGCAGAGGATGACCGATGTGCTTCAGAATCAATTCGGTCTTAAGCCTAAAAACCAAGGGCACGTGTATACACCTCCTTTCCCAGAATGGTATCACTGGGTGGCCTTGTCGAACAGGGTGAAAGTTCCCCCGGATTTCACGAAGTTTTCAGGGCAAGATGATATTAGCACTGTGGAACATATAGCCCGATACTTGATGCAGCTTGGGGAAGCTTCTGCTGATGAGGCATTCAGGATCAGATATTTCCCTTTATCATTGACAGGCCTGGCCTTTACATGGTTCACTTCTCTGCCTGCTCACTCAATCTGCTCCTAGAAGGATTTGGAGCAGAAGTTTCATGCTCATTATTTCATTGGTAGTAATGAGAAAAAGTTAATTGTTCTAACTACCCTGAGGCAGAGGAATAATGAGACACCAATGGAGTACCTCAGGAGGTTCAGAGAGACAAAAAGCATGTGCTTCTCTTTGAACCTACTAGATGATCAATTGGCTGGTATGACTATAGCGGGTATGTTGCCAGCTATTCGGGAAAAGCTATTTGGCATGGAGTTCGATAATCTTGGCCAATTGTCGCACAGACTGTCATTGATGAGCAACCAAGCTTATGGCTTCAAGAAAGACTCTAGGTTTGCCAAACACAGTGATGTAGCTGACATTTATAATCAATTCCTCGAAAGGGCAGATCAGGGAAAGGAATATGATGATGAAGAGGAAATAGCTGTAGCTGAAATAGTGTGGGGCAAAGAGCCATTAACAGTGAATCAGAGGTGGATTAAGCAAGCCAAAGGCACCTATGATTTCGATGTGACCAAGGTTGATAAGCTCTTTGAGTTCCTTGTAAAAGAAGGCCAAATCAAGTTCCCAGATGGACATTCTATGCTTCGGTCTGATGGAGTCAAAGAAAAGAGATATTGTGGGTTTCATGACAGGAATTCTCACTCCATCAATGAGTGCAGGGTCTTTAGGATGAGAATTCAAAAGGCTATCTAAGAAGGTCATCTAAAATTTTATAATAAGATGAAATTAGATGACAATCCTTTTCCTCAAAACATGATTGGGTTCTCAGTCAACATGGTGACTGTTGCAAAGAAAGGAAAAGTGAAGGTTTTGACTTCAGCAAAGGCAAAACAGGATGGCTCAGTTGACCCTGCTCGACAAGTAACATTTGAACAAGTCCACAAGAAAGTGCCTCACATCTTGAAAAGTCAAATTGAAGTGGGCGAATCCTCCAAACCTAGGGTAACCTCGTGTATTCTCCACAACAAGTGGCAACATCAGCAAGAAAAAGAACGTTACCAAAAGCATAAGTATGAGGAGGAGAAACGAAGGTATGAGGAAGAAGTGCACATGAAAGAGCGAGAAGAATATGCGCGAGAACAAGAGCGTGCGCATTGGGGATGTGCTTTCTTCAAACACTGCTATAACGAAGGATTAAAGCTTCCCACGTTGAATAATTGTCCCGAATGCAGTGACAAGTACACCGAGTACATGCATGCTACTATCAATCGCCGATCCGTCCATGAAAGAATTGGAAGGATGCATCCTAGTGACGATCGGCGCATAAAAATAAATGAAATTAATGATCAACCAAGGAAAAGATATGCTAATCACAGATCTGGCAGAAGGGACAGTGGTGCCCACCTGGTTTGAGGAGAAGCCAAAAGAGAAGGGTTCATCACTTGAGGAATCAAGAGTTGAAGCAGGTAGGAATCAAGAGGAAACAGGTGTGGCGCCCAAAAGACAAGCCTGATGAATCTGGTCGTTCGGTTCCTACATGCATGGTATGCTTCTTGCCGAATGAATTCATGGCTCCGGCTAATCAGATTGTGCAGGATGAGGTGTCACCAGACATTGATGAGGTCGAGCAATTTGGGCTAATGGCGCAGTTAGTGTTGGCCAAGCAGGCTACTTTTGACAAGCCAGCCAAGAATCGGCACATGAGACTGCTGTACTTAAGAGGATATGTCAACGGGAAGCCATTAACCAAGATGTTTGTTGATGGTGGAGCAGCTGTCAATGTGATGCCGCACACTACATTCAGGAAGCTTGGCATGGGCCCTGGAGATTTGACGCCAACAAGTATAGTCTTGAATGATTTTGCTGGAAATCCTTCAGACCCCAAGGGCTGTGTACATGTGGATCTGATGATTGGGTCTAAGACCTTGCTTACGACCTTCTTTGTCATTGAAGGCAAAGGAGCATACAGCTTGCTGCTTGGAAGGGACTGGATCCATGCAAACAGTTACATTCCATCTACTATGCATCAACAACTTGTTCAATGGGTAGATGATGAAGTGGGGGTTGTCCAAGCAGATGATTCAGTAAGCGTGGCTAATGTGGAACCAGCCTTCAGGGAGTATCAAGGCATAGATTGCTTCTCAGGCAAGGACTGGGGTGAAGGTCCTGTAGAACCAGTCAGCAGTGATCAACAGCCGATTCAAGCAGTCGGCTCTTATAGTAATTTTTAATGGAGAATCCAATTGATGGAACTGATGGAAAGTTAGGACGAGGATTTATGTCGGCTGACAAACTGGAGGAAATAGAGATTGGAGATGGTGACAAGCCAAGGCCGACATTTATCAGTGCTAACATGGATTCAAGTTTCAGAGAAGAGTTAATCAAGTTGCTGAAAGAATATAAACATTGCTTCGCTTGGGATTATTCGAAGATGCCTGGTTTGGATCGTTCCATTGTTGAGCATCGGTTGCCAATCAAGCCTGGTTTTAGGCTTTACAAGCAACCTCCCCGAAAGATCTACAAGGATGAAGTATTGGTCGACGTGGAAAAAGAAGTTGAGAGATTAATAGAAGCAAATTTCATTCGGCCATGTAGATATGCAGAGTGGATCTCTAATATTGTCCCTGTTTACAAGAAAAACGGGAAGATGAGGGTTTGCATAGACTTTAGAGATCTAAACAGAGCTACACCCATGGATGGGTATCCAATGCCTGTTGCTGATTTATTGGTTGATGCCGCTGCTGGACATAAAGTTATTAGCTTCATGGATGGCAGTGCAGGGTACAATCAAATTTTTATTATGGCAATATAAGATATATCAAAGACAGCCTTCAGATGTCCTGGACATATAGGCTTGTTTGAATGGGTTGTCATGACATTTGGGTTGAAAAATTCCGGTGCAACTTATCAAAGAGCCATGAATTATATTTTTCACGAGTTGATCGGCAAAATTGTGGAGATATACATTGATGATGTCGTGATCAAGTCTTTGGATCATGAATCATATTTGGATGATGTGAGGAAAACTCTAGAGTGCACTAGAAAACATGGGCTTAAGATGAACCCGAACAAGTGTTCTTTTGGGGTTTCGGCTAGAGAGTTTCTGGGATTTTTGGTGCACGAAGGAGGAATAGAAGTTGGCAAGAAAAGTGTAAAAGCTATTGATGAAGTTGTTCCTCCAACCAATCTTAAGGAATTGCAATCACTGCTTGGCAAGATCAATTTTGTGAGAAGATTCATATCCAATTTATCACAAAAGGTGTTGCCTTTTTCTCCACTGTTAAGACTCAAGAAGGATCAGAAGTTTGTGTGGGGTGACGAACAACAAAAGGCTTTCAATGAGATTAAGGAGTATATGAAGGAACCACCAGTGTTGGTGCCTCCACAATTGAGCAAGCCTTTTAAGTTGTACGTGGCGGCCGATACCCAAACTATTGGATCGGTCCTCATACAAGAATTTGAGGGAAAAGAAAGAGTAGTTGCATATCTTAGCCGAATATTGCTTGATCCTGAAACAAGATATTCGGCTGTGGAGAAGCTTTGCCTGTGTGTTTATTACTCGTGTACAAAGTTTCGGCACTATTTATTGAATGCCGAATGCATTGTATATTCAAAATTTGATGTAATTAAACACATGTTGTCTATGCCAATTTTGAATGGAAGGATTGGCAAGTGGATTTTAGCTTTTTCTGAGTTTGAATTGAAGTTTGAGTCGGCAAAAGCTGTTAAAGGACAGATCATTGCTGATTTCATTACTGAGCATCGTGATCCGTCAATTAATTTACTTGAGATTACTCCTTGGGCTTTGTTCTTTGATGGATCTTCGTGTGGCAAAGGTGGTGGAGTAGGAATTTTATTGATTTCACCCAGGGGAGAAATGTTTGAATTTTCTATCCCTACTCAACCCACTGTCACAAATAATCAAGCTGAATATGAAGCATTGCTCAGAGGGCTTCAATACTTGAAAGAAGCGAAGGCTATTTCAGTTGAGATTTTTGGAGATTCAGAGCTAGTTATAAAACAATTGAATGTCCAATATGAGTGTAGATATGATATCCTGAGGAATTACTACGAGGAGTGCAAGGAAATCCTGAAAAGTTTTCAGTTAGTGATTCTACAACATATTCCTAGAGAACACAATGAAGAGGCAAACAGGTTAGCTCAAAGTGCTTCGGGTTATAGAGAGAATCAAGAAGTGTTTGACAACGATGTGTATTATTTTGGGAGTGATTTGGCAGAAGATGATTGGAGAAAAGAAATTACTGATTATTTGGAGAATCCATCCCGAAAGGTCTCTAGGAAGCTCAAGTATAAAGCTATAAAGTTTGTTGTTCTTGATGGGCGTTTGTATTACAAATCATTGGATGGGGTGTTATTGCAATGCCTGTGTCAAGAAGAAGCAAAGAGGATGATGAGTGAAGTACATGATGGGCTGTGTGGAGTGCATCAGTCGGCTTACCGAATGAAGTGGGTTATCAGGCAGACTGGATGCTATTGGCCAACGATACTGGAGGATTGCTTTGAATATTACAAAGGGTGTCAAGATTGTCAAAAGTTTGGAAATATTCAAGGAGTTCCAGCATCAGCTTTGAATCCTATTATCAAGCCATGGCCATTCAGAGGATGGGGCATAGATTTGATTGGCCAAATAAATCCTCCATCTAACAATGGGCATAAGTTTGTGCTTTTGGCAACAGATTATTTCACTAAATGGGTTGAGGCAATTCCATTGAAGAAAGTGACATCAGAAAATATGGTTGAGTTTGTCAAAGAGCATATCATCTACAGATTTGGGATTCCTCAAACAATTACAACCGATCAAGGAACTCAGTTTACATCTTCAGAGTTCAGAGAATTTGCTGAAAGTATGGGGATCAAATTGTTAAATTCTTCTCCTTATTATGCCCAAGCTAATGGTCAGGCAGAGGCTTCTAACAAGATCATGATCAAGATTATACAAAAGAAGATTGATCAGAAGCCAAAAAGGTGGCATTCGGTACTCAATGAAGCCTTGTGGGCTTACCGAATGGCTCCTCATGGAGCTACAAAAACATCTCCTTATGAATTGGTTTACGGGCATCGTGCTATCTTGCCATGGGAGATGCAATCAGAGTCAAGGAGAGTAGTGTTGCAAAAGGATTTAAGTTCCAAGGATTACAATGCTTTGATGATGGACGAATTAGAAGATTTGCATATGATTCGTCTTAGGGCTTTGGAGAATATTGAGAAAAACAAAATGCGAGTTGCTAAGTATTATAACAAGAAGGTAAAGGTCAAGCAATTTGCAGAAGGAGATTTGGTTTGGAAAGCGTTACTACCGATTGGAACTAAGTACAGTACGTTCGGCAAATGGACCCCGAATTGGGAAGGTCCTTTTCGGGTAGTCAGGTGTACGCCTGGAAATGCGTATATCTTGAAAACTTTACTAGGAGAAGAATTCACTGCTGCTATAAACGGGAGATACTTGAAGAAATATTATCCTAGTATTGAAGTTGATCGTTGATTGCTGCTACAAGCATAAAAAACATGGAGACAGCCGGCGTTCGGGAAAGACGCCGCCTTCAGAACAAAATCCTGACAAAAGGAAATGGCCAATACTAAAGTGTATTGCCGTTAGCACGAAAATATTCTACATTACAGGTGTTCTTGCAGGTTCCTTCATTGGCAACACAGCCACCTAAGATTACAAGAGAAGGCCTGCAGGAAGCAGGATGCCTGGAGGAAGAAGCGAAAGTATGCCTCATTTCTTTGGTTCCGCGTTCTTCCTCTTCGGTTCTTCCCTTTTCAGCCGCTCCAAGACCACCATAACGACAATGTAGAAGCTTCGAGGATTACCGTGTTCTGCAGCTTCCATCAAGCTGTCCCAGGAGGCCTTCAGGTTGTTGTACCTGTCAGACACATCTGAAGAAGGGGAACAGATTCTCGTTGGGCATGGGATCTGAACTTGAGCATGAGAATCAAATAAGGATGAAGATCTTAACTCCTACCAACACCTCCAAGCTCATGCGGCATTCACGTTCGGCACTGCAGCGGGCGGTGATGTCCCGCAGGTCGTGTTCTAGATGCCGGATGCAACGGCGCAGTTGGTAATTGGTCCTCTGTTCCGGCGTGGCTTCTTCTTCTTCAGCAAAGGAGTCAGAAAGGATGTACTCAGGAACTTCTTCGGTACCAAAGATTTCCTCTGGTAGCAAGTCAAGGCTGGAATCAAAGAAAGATGAATCATGAGATTGCAATCAAGATCAAGAGAAAGGGATGAAAAGAAAGATTACTCTCGAATGGTTCGCTTCTTTGGTGGGAAGTTGTTCTCTTCGAGTGGTTGTTTTCCCTTGTCCGCCATGGCCTTGGGGATTTTTTCTGGAAGAGGAGGACGAGAGGACGTGAAATGATGGAAGTGTATGCGAATGGATTTGCAGGGCACTAGAGGAGCTATTTTATTAGCAGTGGAGTGCATCGGGAGTGATGACTAGCTGTCGTGCATTGATGGGAATACCAAACGGCGGGAGTTTTTCCCTGAATGCGAAGGGTTTTTCCATTGAATAGTGTTCATGGCTTCCGAATAGGGATTTTCTACGGATTCTACGCTAAGGGACAAGAGTTTATGCGTATTCGGCTAGAGTAAAAGTTCCCGAATGTGTTCAAGATAGTGGAAATTCATATGCACAAGTTAAAGAAATCATCACAAGACAGATACACAAGATAAAATTTCATCTTTATTGCCGAAATTCCATAAATCCTAGTACAAACTAGTCAAACAGCCTGTTCATCACAGACTGAGGGTGAATGGAATCGGTAATGGCATCGCCATGGCCGTCGAGGCGCTCTAGAGTGGCCTCGATGTCGTCGACGTTTTCCGGCGTGCCACCATAGAAGCCGCATGGCTGCATGGAGTAGTCGACGCCGGTGTGCGTTGCCATGGCGGCCAAGCCCAAGGTGGTGCCCAGGCGGACGCCGTGGAGGGCCACTTTGTCGACGCGGTTTTCCACCGCGCCAAGGCGAGCTTCTGGTGTGTCTCCGGGAGCGTTCACCTTGTTTGCCAGCTTCTCAACCAGCGCCTTCAGCCGATTGAGCTCGGTGTCGCGATCTGCAGCAATCACAGAGCAATGGCAGTCAGTTCAAGATTAAATTAAAATCAAACAGGTTGCAAGATTCACCGTCAATGGCCTCCAGCAGCTGCTTGCGCTGGTGCTCCCACTCGAGCTCGGCGATCCCGGCCTCTTTGGAGATGATCTCCAACTCATGCCAAGTTGCATCACGCTCCTCCTTGAACCTGCGGGCGTCACGATTGTTGTACCACGAGCTGGAGGAGTGGGAACGGCTGGACGATCCCGAGGAATCACCCGCTATGGCCGGGGTCGTGGCTGGTGCAGAGGCATGATTCCACCGGATGAGCCTGAAAACATAAAGAGGATCATCAGGGATAAAAGGGATATAAAGAGAGCTGTGAGGAAGCCGACGATCACCACCTCCGACGAGCGCCAGCGCGGCTCCCTTCGGCTTCGTCGTCAGCCCGACGCCTGTTACTGCTGCCTGCCATGGAGCTTTTGGGAGTACTAGTACTGAAGGGAAAGGCCTGGATTGGCAAAGGATTGGAAAGCAGAGGACTTGGTGAAAGGCTAGGGGCACCCAAAGTTCTTATTTATGGAGCTGGCGAAGAGATCGTGGCCGGAGATCGTGGCGCATATCCAAAAAAATTTGGGAAGTGGAGAGACTCCCTCAACCGAACCATCGCCGGGTCGTTTGGGATTTAGGCTGAGTCATATTCGGTTTGACTGGTTGAAATCCAGCTGTGTTGCGGTCGGGTTGTTTTTCGTGTCTGACGCTGTTTGGTCAGAGTTGTCGAATGGATCGTCCAGAAATTTTTCATCAAAGTAAGGCAAGACAAATATTGGAAAGTAAAGACTGATGGGGAGCAAAATTACAGGGATGATGAAGCATTCGGCTACAAATTGTTTGTTACAATCATATACCCAAGTATTTTGAGATTACATTGGAGGCATCTGATATCATCTTATTAATGTTCTCCAATAATCTTTGATCAGCTTCTTGGGTTTTAGACAAAGTTGAGAGCTTTGTCTTGAGCTGTTTTCCTGCGGTCATGGCTGCTGTGGCTTCTTTTCATATTTTCTCCATTGACTCAGGAAGTTCAGCCATCTTCTTTTCATCAGCCTCGATTTCAGCTGTCAGGGTTCTCAGTTCAGCCTCCAATTTGTCGGTGTTTTAGACCGGCAACCTACTACGCGGAGTACCCGAAGTAGATGATTGTGACTCGCCGAGACCGGTAACTCGAAGGAAGAGACACGTGGCACACAATTTAGACAGGTTCGGGCCGCGAGGTGCGTAATACCCTACGTCCTGTATGCTGCGTAGCTCTGGATTGATAGGGCACGATTACAAGATGGTGCAATAGTGCGCCGTGGGTTGTAGGGGATTGGATGAGATGAGGTCTGATGCTAGAGATCGGTCCCTACCTCGCCTTATATAGTCCGGGAGGCAGGGTTACAAGTCGGAGTAGGGAGAGAGTACTAGTCGAGTACGTCTAGGAGTCCTCTATACAGTGCGGAACATGTACAGCTCCCTAACCGAGTACTACTCCTGTGTAGTCCTTGTGCTCCACGCCTTCAGGTGCCGTGTAGCGCAAGCCGGGTAGTCCCAGGGGCCCACCGAGTAGTCGGTCCTGGTACCCACCGAGGTAGTGGGCCCAGGGAGGTCCATACGACAAGCCCCCGAGTACTTTGTAGTCGAGAAGGATAGCTTCAAGTAGTCTTGACGACCTTAACGAGTAGACCTCAAGCGTCCCCGAGTGCTACAAGTCAAAAGTCCTCAAGAGTAGTCGAAGCATCCCGAGGCTGGAATGTACTCCAGCTGATGTTTGAGCAATCTTGAAGTCTTCTCGAGTAGTTCCAAGCGTCCTCGAAAGCTGCCTTCGAAGGTCTTCAAAAACTGCCTGCCTTGTCTTGAAGCCGGAGCTGACATGGAGGCGCGATTTGCAAAACCGCACTCCACATGGAGTAGCCCCGAGCCTTGAGCCGCGGGCTCTAGCTGAGGATCCATCTGAAATCTTGGCAAGAAAATCCCGAAAAATCTGGAGAGAAAAACCGAAGGACACGTGGCACGGAGCCCCCGAGCCTTGAGTCGAGTACTTCCTCTCGAATTGAAGGGTCTTCTTGGAGAATGTGTCCTGAGATGCTCTTGAGACTAGCCGCTTCCCAGGTAGTCGAGTAGAAGTAGCCGAGCCCCCGAGGTGAGGCGCGTCGACTAGTAGAATACGAAGAGTCACGCGCAGCCACTGAGTCAGCCGCGCGTGGACTTATCCGGCCGCCCGTTACGGAGCCGATTTGGCTTATAAATAGAAGCCAAAACCCCTAGGGTTTTTCACCCATTCGAGCCGCAGCCATTCCGTTTGAATCTTGAAGCGAATCCACTCCCAGCGCCTGCTGCCGCCGTAGTAGATCCAAGCGCGCCGCCACCCGAAGCCTTTAGGGTAGCCCCCGAGCGGATGCGAGTGAAGACACCTTGTACTTGGAGGATGAAGCCGTCGCCGTCCAAGACGTCCAAGGCCGCCGGGAAGAAGAGGGGCCGGGAAGAGGCCGCCGCGGCTGCCACCGGAGCGGCGCCGCCCATGTCTCCACCGCGGGCTGATCCAAGTCGCGAGTGGAAAAAGTCCAAAGTGAAGACGGAGGACCTGTTGACCCTCCTGAACAGTGGGTTCATCAGGGAGAAGGAAGTGGACATGTGGAGATCCGCCGCGGGAGATCCATATCCGATGGAGAAAGCCGAAGACGAGATCCCGATGTTCTCGCGGTTCGTGGAGCGCGGTCTTGCACTCCCAGCCAGCGACTTCTTCAAGGGGCTGCTCGGGTACTACGGGATCGAGTACCTGAACCTGAACCCCAACGGCATCTTCCACACGTCGGTCTTCGTCCACTTCTGCGAAGCCTTCCTCGGAATCAAGCCGCACTGGGTGCTCTTCCGGAAGTTCTTCCGCGTCAAGCCGCAACCGAGTGCCTCCAACCCCAGAGTAGTCGGAGGGGCCGGCATCCAGCTGAGGGAGGACGCCGCGGAGCAGTACCTGGCGTACAAGCTCGTCGACTCCAACACGGACTGGAAGACCAGGTGGTTCTACATCACGAACCACCACCCGAGCCTGCCGAAGCCGAGCAGACGGCAGCCCAGGCACCGTGAGTGGTGGAACACGGAGCCCACCATGCAAGAAGGGATCCAGCTCCCCGAGCTGCTAGCACGCATCAAAGTGCTCAGGGAGGCGGGACTGCGGGCCGAGCACGTGGCCTTCAGTTTCATGAAGCGCAGGATCCAGCCGCTGATGGCTCGGGAGACCCTGGGCTTCGAGTACACCGGCGACGACGACACGTCGCGGATGCCGGGAGGCGAGCTGGACGACGACGACATCATCGAGAGGTTGTCGCGGATCTTCAAGGACATGCCGCCGTACACGGCGTGCCCAGTCAAGGAGTACTCCGCCGCGCGCCCGCCCAAGGAAGTGAGTAGTCGTACTCCCTTGGTCGAGTAGTGTTTGCTTGTAGTAGAGTTGCTAACGCCCGTGTCTTGCGCAGGATGATGTCCGGAGGTTCATCTCCGAGCCACAGCCGCCACCGAGCGGGATCGAGATCCCGGTGGAGGGGAAGGTGAAGGAGCGCCGCGAAGTCGGTGAAGGCGACGACACTGTCATCGTGGAAGATACCTCCGATGACGACGACGAAGACGAAGAGACGTTGCAGGACCGCTTCCAGCTGCGGTCGAGGTTTAGCCGCCCGGGCTTGCCTCATGTTCCGCTGGTACAAGACCCTCCGGCTAGCCTCGAAGCTAGCCTTGCTGCGCCGCCACGGAAGCTGCGCAACCCCGCCAGGAAGCGGGTGACGAAGAAGCTGAAGGTCTCGGAGACCACGCCTCAGGAGGTAAGTTTGAAGGACCGATAAGGCGACCAGAGAGGGGGGGAGTGAATGGGAGCCGATAAAAATTCTTCTCGAGGGAGATTAAAACTCCGACAAGACGAACTAGCTCGGTCGAACCCCCGAAATCACACACTCCGCACTTCTACCTCCCGTTTGCCAAAACCACGTAGCCACTGGAGTGCTACTGGTCCTAGGAACAAACACTACCAGCAATCACAACACACACACAACACCGACAACCGGAAACAACTCGAAAGCCGGCTAACCGAGGGGGCGGTTAGACCGGTATAGGGGGCGGTTAGACCGCCTCCACCGGCAACCAAGAAATCCTCCGAAGCGCCTCTTCCGAGCACCGAAACACACCATGGTTTCACCAACGAGATCTCTCGGTCAAGGCCATGCTAGCTACCGTAAAATCTTGGTGGAAACCAAAACTTCACCCAAGGGCCTAGGGGCGGTTAGACCGGCTACCCGGGGCGGTCTAACCTCCCGTACCCAAGCAATGAACTCCAACCAAGAACACCTAGCAAACCGCACGAGAACGGCTCCAAATTTCACCCGGACACTCCTCCGATCAAGGCGAACAAACTCACGAGAGGAAAATCCGGCGAAACAAAACTTTGACCCGGAAACACCCGGGCGGTTAGACCGCCCCCCGTAGGCGGTTAGACCGCCCCTTCCCGAACACGAACCCGCGGGTCAAACCTCAACTTCCTCGCGCCCGATCTCCCGAATCACTCCACGGATTGCGGCCAAACTTCGGGGATAGTCGGGTTACCTCCCCGGGCAACCTCTACCTCAAAGGAATCGACCCGAAACGCTCACAATCAAGAGGAATCGAAGAAATCGCTTCTCTAGGTCAAGAACTCGCCCAACTCGAAAAACCACCAAATCGAGTCCGATTCAAAGGGGATTTGGGGGCAAAGTCACCAGACAAAGAGGCACAAGAACCTCATACGTGACACCCACCAAAACCCCAAGAAATCGTCCTCAAAACTCTGCCGAAAAGAGCTCCGAAAATCAACACAAAAGAGACGGGAAAACCACCATGAAGAACAACGCCGAACCTTCTATACATGCCATGAATGGTTCGTACAAGGTCTAGTTTGCCACCCAAACATCCATCCCTCTCTCTAGATCTCACATGAAGCTCTCAAACTAGCCTTCTAAAAACCTAGGGAAAATAGAGAACGAAAATGGAAAAACAAATGAGCTAGGGTTCCAAGAGTTGGCTGCCATCCACCCATCTAATGAGGATATATGGAGGCACCCAAAAGACTAAACTACCCTTCACTAATAACTAGGGATACATGCCCCTCAAAGGCGGATTTGGAATTCTTGATGTCTTCACCATCGGACGGATGCCCGGCGACCGCACCCTGCGTAGCCTCGACGCACGCCTTGCGATCCCGACGCGTGTCCTCCGCTTCGAAGCTTCTCGGCGCCGGCGGCCGGGCGGTCGACCGCCCCCACAGGGCGGTTAGACCGGCCCCGGGGAACTGACCGACCCCAGGCGGTCTGACCGCCCCTCCTGGGCGGTTGAACCGGCCTGGGTGGCCGCACCTCCTCGTCGAGTCTTCGGCCTCGGTTTTGTGGCTCAACCGAGTAACCCAGTGGTTTTCTGGTGAACCACTGCACACCCCGCGAACTCGGTGTAGCCTCCGCCAATCTCCACTCATGACTCGGCTCCCACGTAGTCCCGGCTCGACCTTGGTTTTGAGGCTCTACCAAGAAACCGTCCACGACTTCATCTTCTTGTTCATGCCACCATGCGGCCCGCACTTGACCCCCGCCGGCCACCGGTCCCTCGAACGAAGCCTACTTGTCTTCTCCACACACCGGAGGCCTCACCGCAACGACCTTTCGCGCTTGTTCTTCACCTGCACCAACACGAGTCAAGCCGCAACCTGCACCTGCAATACTTAGCCAAGAATCAGTCCACACAACGTTGTCAATCACTCATCACACAAGGAAGCGACCATCCACCGGTCCTCGAACCACACATGGTCCTCAAAGTTGTCGCTGAGCAGAGTAGTCGAGTACCCGTTGTTCGAGTACGTCCACTGACGAGTAGTCTTCCTTTGTATGCAGGAGGTGCCGCCAGCGGAGCCCGTCGAAGAGGGCGACGAGGGCGTGTGGGAGATGGTGGGGGAACCGGCTGGAAGTCGTAGTCCAGCCCCCACTGTTGAAGAACTCCTGGCGCAATTGGAGCGCCAGCCCCCTGCTCCAGAAGAGAGCACAAGACCCGTGGCCGCCGCCGTTGGAGAGGTGGTGGCCTCAGGAGCGCAGGAGACGTCTGCACCGGCCGCCGCCGCTGTGGAGGAGGCAGTAGCCGCAGGGGCGGAGGAAGAGGCGCCCGCCGAGGGTGGACTGGTTGATATTGCCAGCATCCTCGGTGCTCCGGCCGTGACCATCGTCCGGTCGAACTTGTAAGTACCATATCCTCACGAATAGTACTTGCTGCAGTAGTCGATATTGTCTAACGACCCTCCGTGAATATTTCTGCAGAAAATCCACGGATCTGTCCTGGGATGGGGACGAGCCCTCAGCGGCGGTGGCGGAGGAAGTCGCGCCGCCCGTCGAGGGGACCGCTCCCGATGCCCCAGCCGCGACTGAGCCCCCGGCTACCGAAGCGCCGCTGCCGGAGGCTAGTGTAGTCGAAGGTAAGTACCCTTCGTGAAGCTGCGGAGCTCCAGAAAGAGTAGTCGTAGGCACTAATGCACATGTCGTCTTGTTGACAGGCGCTGAAGGTGGTGACATCCCTGCGGGGGTGCCAATGCAGGAGTTGACACCAGAGGCCCCGGAGGCTACGGAAGGAGCCCCCGAGCCTCGTTGCGGAGGTCGTCGAGAAGACCGCCGGGGGAGAGGCGGTCACCACGTCGCCGCGAGTTGCTCGGGAGGTGGCTATCCGCTCCCCTGAGATCCAAGACGCAGAGCCCATCCGTTCTGCGCTGATGACGGAGGCCACCTCGGGTAGCCGCGGCGGGATAGAGCTCCTTGCGGACGATCTCGTCGAGCCGGCGACGGTAGCCAAGCACCTGGAGGCGATCCGTCGAGCCGAGCAATGGATGAAGGTAAGTGGCCGTAGCCTTCCGAGTAGTCAATCCTTTTGCCGTTGAGTACTCGTCATGACTTGAGTTGTCTTGTGCAGGACGTCGCGGAGCGGTCCCGCGACAAGTCGAACCTACTGCAGGGTTATGGCGACACCGTGCTCTGAGCCGAGGCCCTAGAGGAGTAGCTCGTGAAGTCGCGGAAGCACGCGGCCGCCATGCAATCAAAACTCGACGCCGCCTTCGCCAAGTACCACAATGACGTCATGGAGCTGCAGGCGAAGGGCGACGACTTGGTGCGGAAGAACAAGGGTCTCCGCAACAAGAATAAAGGTATATCCTTCGACTTGTCGAGTACTTGTTGGAGGTCGAGAAGCATCTGACCCGCTGTTGCATTGCTGTGTTGCAGAGCTTGAGGGCCAGGTGGAGCAGCTGAAGGCCTCGGAGACGAGCATGAAGAATCTCTTCTACCGGGAGCAAGAAGCCCGCCAGGTACTCGAGCTCGACTACAAGGAACTCGCCTTCGAGTGCGAGAAGCATATGGAGCTGCGGATTGCATCGACAGAGATCTCGTCAACCGCTACAAATCTTTGCGAGAAATTGAACGAAGACCGCGAGGCATTGCGGGCCCGCTTGAAGGAGTTGGAGGAGGCCGCTCTGCCGATCGCAAGGCTCCTGGTGCCGCACCCGGGCGGCCCCAAGATCGCTCCTCTGGTGGATCGCCTTCGTGAAGCTCCAAACCGGCTGGCCGCCTACGTCAAGCACATGGCCAGGTCGATCCCAAGACAAGTCTTGGCCTTCATGAAGTCCTACTTCCCGAAGGCTCCAGTGGAGGTGGTCGCCGGCGGGGTAGCCGCCAACTGCTCCGATGAGCAAGATGCGCAGCCGGCCGGAGCAGATGGCTCCCATCGCGGAGCAGGTAGCCGAGAAGCTGAACCTCCAGTAGCCCTGTAATAAGTAGCTAGTAGCCATAGTTGTACAGGAAAACAATTGTAATGAATTGTATCAAGTATCAATGAAAGAAATTTTCCAGCAATGAGTACTCGTAGTCGCGATCTCAGAGTGCGGAGCGCCCATCGTGGAGTGGATGCGAGTAGTAGTACTCGGCTTTAGTAGTCCCGTTGTAGGGAGTAGGCAGTAAATAAGTTGATGAACGATCAATCTTTATTACTTGAGGACCGGGAGCGTCCCGGTGGTCGGTGGATGACCGCTCCTTAGTGATGAGTGATTGACAACGGGTGTTGGACCGACTCTTGGCTTAGTGCGCGGTGTAGGCTGCGGCCTAGTTCGTGTTGTTGCGGGTGAAGAACGGGCGCGAAAGGTCTTCGACCTTGAAGGGCCTCCGGGAGATGGAGAGACAAGTAGGCTCGGTTCGAGGGACCCGGTGGACGGCGGGGCGGGTGCGGGCCACATGGTGGCGACACAAGCAAGACGAAGTCATGGACGGATGAGTCGGTGCACGGTGGCGGTCAAGTCAAGTGGTTTGGCGGGAGGCCGGACCGGGCACGCGGGGTTTGGTGGTTTGCCCACAAAACCATCGGCGGACGGTTTCTTGGTTTGGGCCTCAAAACCAAGTCCGAGGGCCCAACACGACGGAGACGGGATCCGGGCGTGTCGGGAAGCTTCGAAGCGGAGGACACGCGGCGGGATCGCATGGCTTGCGTCGGGAGGGACGCGGGGTGCGGCGAAGGCGTGGCCGTCCGATGGCAAGACCCACAAACATTACCAAAATGCCCCTACGTGGGTTGTATCGCCGTAGTGTAGTTAGGGGTAGTCGAGTCATTTACCACTCCGGCGGGACCCGATATATAAGCCTGGAGTGTGTGTTGATGGCTCTCTCTCTCCGCGACTTAGGGTTTCATTTCCCCCCTTCTCTTTCTCATTTTCGTAGCCATTTTTCTTCGTATTTTCTCTAGGCTAGCATGAGAGCTTCATGAGAGATTTGTTGAGAGGGATGGATGCTAGGGCGGCATGCTAGACCTTGTGAATCTTTCCTGGTTTGTATAGAAGATTCGGGGTTGTTTTTCGTGGCTTTTTGTGCTTGTTTTCGTGCCTTTGTTTCCGGTGTGATTCCGCGGATTTGAGTGGGTTTCTCCCCGGATTTCTTTGAGGGAAACATGGATAGATGTCTTGTGCATCTTTGTGCTTGATCTTGTGCCCTCAAACGCCGGAAACCACTTCGATTCGTGAGTTTTCGTTCGGTGCTCTAGCTTTTGGTGGTGCTCAAAGGATTCGCGATTCCCGGTGATTTAGGGAGTTAGGAGGCAAGATTTTTGGGCTATAGCATCCTTGTGTGTTGCTTTTCAAGTCCCCAAACCCTTGTCTCCATAGCTTCAACCGTTTGGGAAATCCGATGATGATTTGGGGGAGTTGACTTTCGGGGTCGGGGCCGTTTTTGCTCTCTTTCGTCCGCACCGCGGACGGTCCGCGGGGGGGTCGCGGACGGTCCGCGTGGGCCGTGTTCGTCCCGTGTTCTTCGCGTTCTTGCTCGTCCTTTGTTTCGATCCGTCGCGATTTTGGTTTTTGGTTGGACGGAGTTTCGGACGGTCCGCGGTGTCGGGCGGACGGTCCGCGGGTGCTTGGCGGACGGTCCGCGTGCTCCCCCGCGGACGGTCCGTGGGTCGTGTGTGGCTTTGGTTCGTTCCGTGTGATTTAACGGACGGTCCGCGGGAAGGGCCGGACGGTCCGCGACGTCGGCGCGGACGGTCCGCGAGAGCAGGTCGGACGGTCCGCGCGGTCCATCGCGGACGGTCCGCACCCCCGGGCGGACGGTCCGCCGAGAGCCCGTGCGGTCTTTGTTTGTTTCGATTCCTTTCCTCCCTTTCTAGTGCTTCCGCGTGTGCTTCTAGGAATCGTTCCTAAGGCTAGAGGTTGATCCATAACCTCGTGGTCTTGGCGATTGGTGCGTGATTCGATCCATCGCTCGTGTGTGACCGGATTTGAGTAGGACATAGGCCGGGTTCTTTGGGAAGAATTTTTACCGGCTCCTATTCACTCCCCCCCCTCTCTAGTCGCCATCTGATCCTTCAATTGGTATCAGAGCTTGGTGCCGGATTCTTTGCGACTTTGACAAGTCTCGAATCCTAAGATGGCGTACGTTGAGCGGGGCGGTCCGCCGCACTTCGATGGCAAGGGTTACCACAAGTGGGCGGCTCGTATGAGGATTTTTCTTCGAGGAAAGCCGTTGGAGTTTATTGTGCTTGACAAGACATATGCTATTCCGGTCAACATCCATACTCTTATGGTGACCGATGCCGATGCCAAGGCCAAGTATGAGGCTAATGCAAAAGCCGTTGATCACTTGTGCCGGAGCTTGTGTGATCCGAGTTTGATCGTGTTCGTCATTTGGATCTTGCTTGGCAAATTTGGGATAAGTTGTTGGTTGCTCACGGTGGTGATAACCATGTGAAGGCTCGCCTCTTTGTCTCTTACCGGATGCAATATGAGAATTTTTCTCCACTTCCCGGTGAGGACATTGATGCGATGTTTCGCAGGTTCATCGCCATCGTGAACAACATGAAGGCTAATGTTGAGGATTTTCCGTACTCCGAGCATGATCGGGCTTTGAAGCTCTTGCATGTCTTGGATCCAAATGTTTGGGGTGCTAAGGTTGAGGCCATCAAGGAGTCCGGGAATTATTTGACTATTGAGTTGGATGACCTCTTTTCTAAGCTCAAGTCGGCCGAGGTTGACGGGAAGATGCTATCCAAGCATGAGGGCTCGACCGACCATAGTCTTGCTCTTGTGGGAGGATCAAAGGGCAAATCTAACCCTTCCCGTCGACGAGTTTTCTTTGTCCTCTCTTATGTCCATTCCGGATGAGGAGTTTGATGTCTTTGGGCGAGGAGGAGCCGGCCTTGCTCTCAAGAAGATTTGAACGACTACACGAGAGTCGGAGGAACGCAAGGCGGAGCTCGGGGACGTGCTACAAGTGTGGCAAGCGTGGCCACTTCATCGCCGAGTGCCGGATGCGAGAGGAGAACAAGTACAAGGTGAACGAGTACAAGACGCACCCGAGGCGTGAAGACAAGTACTCCTCCAAGGGCAAGCACTTCAACAAGTCCAAGAGCAAGGACAAGGACAAGCGGCGACCGAGCAAGAGCACCTACAAGAAGAACAAGGCAAGAGCAATGGTGGCCGGTGCGAGCGACGTCGACTCAAGCTCAAGCGAGGAGCGATCAAGCTCAAGCAGCGAAGATGAAGACGCCGGGAGGCGCAGTGGCAAGAAGAGTGCAAGCGGAACCTCGGCGGGGCCGAGCCGTGTGGCGCTCGAGGGCTTTTGTGGCATGGCCCATAGCTCGAGCAGCAAGAAGAGTGTGAAGGAGGACAGCGACTCCGACTCGGAGGATGAGGTAAACCGTGATCCCGACTCTTTGCTTGCTGAGATTGCTAGGTTGAATGGTTTGCTTGATAACCGTGATAGTGTGCTTTGAGAGATGCCAAAAAGATGAGGAAAGATCTTAGGGCTCGGCTTGAGAATGCTAGTGAGAAAGTAGGAGAGTTAGAGTCAAAATTGCTTGAATTGAAACTTGAGAATGACTCTTTGAAACTTGCTCCTACTTCTCCCCGATGATGTTGAATGTGTTGAATGTGATGCTTGGTTGAATGAGATCAAAATGCTTAATGAGAAGAATGCTTCTATTTTGGCTCAACTAGATGCTCTTAGGACTGAACATGATGAGCTTAAGGCTAGACCCACTTTGCTTGGTGCTTGCAAATCATGTCCTACTATGCATGCTAAGCTTGTTGATGCTCGCTCTACTATTAGCTCTTTGGAAGCATCTTTGAAATCTCCTGTTGCAAATGCATGTTCTAGCTGTGATGAAGTCACTTTGCGCAATCTTGAACTTACTTCCCGTTTGGATGTCATTTATGAGGAAAATGATTATTTGAGGAAGGTGTTGGGTTGGTTGTCTGGGCAGGAACCTCAATTGAAAATCATGATTGAGGAGTTCAAGAGAGGCCGATGGTCGTGGTTTGGGGTTTGAGAAGTTGGGTGAGAAAGTGGGAGAGAACGAGTGGGGAGAGTGTGTACGAAAAGTGTGTTGAGTCGAACCCCGGGTTTGAGGTGATCGGAGAGATCCAAGTCCCATTCCCAAAAGCACCCAAGAACTCTTTCACACCAAAGCCCAACCACCTTTGCAACAAGCTTGACACAACCCAAGATCCACCCAAATTCCCACCTAAGACAAATGATTTCCGAAACCGATGAAGTTTGTGGGTGAGAAGGGTGAGAAGCCTAAGGAGAAGCCGAGCCAAAACCAAAACCCATCCCCTTCAGGTGTGAGTATTGTGGCAAGGAGAGGCATCTTGCAGAGTTTTGCTACAAGAGGAAGAGGGATGAGAGGCTTGCTAGGGAGCAAGCAAACCAGGACAGGTATCGCCAGCCTCGCGGTATTCCTGAGCCTAGAATGCCACTTCCACGGGGTGTGGGAAGTGTGAGGAATGTTGGCAGGTTCCCACAGAGAGGTGGTAGTGGTGAGAGGTTTGTCAGGAGAGATGATGGTGTGCGTCTGGTGAGAGGTTTGGTCGGGCTCGTGGTGGTTTTGCTGGACGTCCTCCTACTCGTCCTCAGTACGGGTTCGGGGGAGATGATCGCAGCTTTGGGTTCCGGAGGAACTACGGACCACGTTTTCCCCCTCGTGGTGCTCGTACTTCTCCCATGGGACATGGGAAGTTTGGTGGCAAGGGAGTGATGTTTGCTAACCCCTCTTTTGAGCGAGATGGCTCGACACCTGGTTTAACTTTCTCTCGTGCTAACCCCGGTGTCGAGTCGCTAGCTCATTCTCGTTCTTGTTTCGACTTGCAGCGGGAGGCTTGGAGAACATTTGGTTGATCGACTCCGGGTGTTCTCGACACATGACCGGAGATAAGAAGTGGTTCTCCGGCCTCACCCCGAGTGAAGGAAAAGATGTACATTACATTTGGGGACAATGGACGAGGTAGGGTGCTTTACGAGGGTGTTGTGCATGTGAGTGACAAGGTAACATTGAAGAGAGTGGCTCTTGTGAAGTCTTTGGGTTTTAATTTGCTTTCGGTTTCTCGGTTGCTTGATGAAGGTTTTGAGGTGCGTTTCAAGTACGGCGAGTCTCGTTTGCTTGATTCTCGAGGTGATCTTGTTTGTATGATCATCCCCGAGGGTCGATTTTCGTGGCTGATTTCTCTCGTTCTTTGGGTCTGCTTTCGCCTGTTTGATGGCTGGTCCTTCTTCCGATTTGTGGAAATGGCATAGGCGGTTGGGACACTTGAGCTTTGATTTGGTTTCCCGCTTGAGTGGTCTTGACCTTGTCCGAGGATTGCCGAAGTTGAAGTATGAGAAGGATTTGGTTTGTGCTCCTTGTAGGCATGGTAAGATGGTAGCCACTCCCCATCCACCCCTGACCGATGTCATGACCGAGCGTCCGACAGAGCTGTTGCATATGGACCTTGTTGGGCCAGCTCGAGTTCGCTCGGTGGGTGGGAAGTGGTATGTCCTTGTTGTGGTGGACGATTACTCTCGCTATGCCCGGGTGTTCTTCTTGGAGGATAAGAGTGAGACTTTTGGTTTTGTTCGAGATCCGATCGTGAGGTTGAAAAACGAGAGGCATGGGAATGCTATTCGAGCTATCCGCGGTGATAATGGCTCGAGTTTAAGAACTCTCGTTTTGATGCCTTTTGTCGTGATCTAGGTCTTGAACATCGGTATTCGACCCCTTATGTGCCCCCTCAAAATGGAGTCGTGGAAAGGAAAAATCGGACTCTTTGTGAGATGGCTAGGACGATGCTCGATGAGCACGGGACTCCTAGGAGGTTTTGGGCCGAGGCGGTCAATACGGCTTGTCATGTTTCCAATCGGATTTTATTGAGAGCTTTCAAGAAGAAGACTGTTATGAGCTTATGCATGGTCGGGCACCCAAAGTGAGTCATTTCCGAGTTTTTGGCTGCAAGTGCTTTATTTTGAAAAAGGGAAAACTCGACAAGTTTGAGGGTAGGTCTAGTGATGGTATTTTCTTTGGATACGCTAACCACTCTAGAGCCTATAGGGTGCTTAACCTTGAGACTAACAAAATCATGGAGACTTGCGAGGTAACCTTCGACGAGACAATGCCATGTACCTCTCTTGGCTTTGAATGTGCGGGTGATGAAGAGATGGCCGAGGACCTCTTTGAAGAGGAGAAAGATGAAGCCGGAGATGATGATGGGGAGAACCATGCGCCCGAAGCCGAGCATGTACCCACTACTTCCCCCACGACTACTTTGGAGCATGGACCGTCTACTTCGTGGACAACGACGGTGCAACAAGAGGACCAGGCGAGAGAAGGCGGAAGTTGAGGGGGAGGTGGTCTCGAGGCGTGAGGCTCCCGGCGGATTCAAGAAGTGCATCCCCCGTCGAAGATCATTGGAGACATTAATGAACGCACTACACGGTCGAGGTCCGGAATTCCTCTCATTTTGCTCATGCTTCGCTTTTGTTGCTACTTTTGAGCCCAAGGACATTGGACATGCTTTATCCGATGCAAACCGGGTCAATTCTATGCATGAGGAGTTGGAAAACTTTGAGAGGAACCGTGTGTGGGAGTTAGTTGAACCACCTCCAAATTGCCATCCCATAGGAACCAAGTGGGTTTGGAAGAACAAAGAGGGAGAGAATGGGATGGTTGTGAGGAACAAGTCCGGACTTGTTGCTCAAGGGTTTAGTCGAAGGAGGGGATCGACTATGAGGAGACCTTTGCTCCCGTGGCCCGTCTTGAGGCAATTCGGATCCTTCTAGCCTTTGCCGTGGCTAAAGGGTTCAAGTTGTTTCGGATGGACGTGAAGAGTGCTTTTCCGAATGGGGTCATAGAGGAGGAGGTGTATGTGAAGCGGCCACCCGGGTTTGAGAGCGAGTTGTACCCACACGGGGTATACGGGTTGAAAAGGGCTCGTATGGGTTAAAACGGGCGCCCGTGCTTGGTATGGGAGATTGAGAGGTTTTCTTTTGAGCGAGAGGGTTTGTGATGGGTACCGTAGATAGAACCTTGTTTCTCCTCAAGCATGGAAATGACTTGCCGATTGTTCGGATATACGTGGATGATATTGTCTTTGGTGGCTCGTCACATAACCTTGTTGCCAAGTTTGCGGATGAGATGAGCGGGGAGTTCGAGATGAGCATGATGGGCGAGTTGCGGTATTTTCTCGGGCGGTTGCGAGATCAAGCAAGTGAAGGACGGTACATTTGTGCACCGGACTAAGTACACAAAAGACATGCTTTGAGGAAGTTCCGGATGCAAGATGTGAAGCCGATGTCGACTCCCATGGGGAGTACGGCCACTTTGGATGCGGATGAGGACGGAGAACCGGTGGACCGGCGGGAGTACGGGAGCATGATCGGCTCCCTCCTCTACTTGACGGCGACGAGGCCGGACATACGGTTCGGCGTGTGTACGTGCGCTCGTTTTCGAGCTTCGCCGAGGACGTCACATCGACGGGCCGTCAAGAGGATTTTCGGTGTACCTACGGTCCGCCCCTGGTCTTGGCCTTTGGTATTCTTCCTCCTCGACTCTGTCTCTTCATGGTTTTTCGATGCGGATTTTGCTTTGGTTGTCGAGTCGAGAGGAAGTCTACTTCGGCACTTGTCGGTTTCTTGGTTCTTCGTTGGTCTCATGGTCTTCCCGCAAGCGGTCTAGTGTAGCTCGGTCTACCACGGAGGCGGAGTATGTTGCTGCCGCGAGTTGCTGTTCCCAGCTGTTGTGGATTTCCTACACTTTGAGAGACTTTGGTGAGGAGTGCACCCAGATCCCACTTCTTTGTGATAGCACCAGTGCCATAAGCGTAGCCAAAAACCCAGTGCTTCACTCTAGAACCAAACACATAGAGGTGAGGTATCATTTCCTGAGGGACAATGTGGAGAAAGGAACCATTGTTTTGAGCCATGTCCCTACCCAAGATCAGCTAGCCGACATCTTTACAAAGCCTCTCGACCAAGCTACATTTGTGCGCTTGCGGGGGGAACTTGGGGTTTGTTGCCCTTTCTAGTTGATTCTTGGGGGATTTCCTTTTGTACCATATGTATCATACCATGTTTTACTTTGATGTATATATATGCTTTGCTTGATGTATAAACCATGGTAGGATAGCCATCTTGTCATATATCATGTTGCATTTGTGTCATATTGCATTTTAGGATGATGAGCTTCTTTCATATGCCATATTTGAGTCTCTTTGGCTATTTGTGAGATATTGGTTATATGTGTGGAGAAATGGTGATGTGAGGCTATGCTCTTGGAATATTTGAGATATATGTGTGGTGAGATAGCCCCTTTTTGAGATAAATGCTTAACTTGACTAATTTTTGATGAAATATGCTCCACTCGTGTGTAGTTGTGTATCCATGTCACAATTTGGTCTAAATATGCTTTTCATGCTTAGATTGTGCTTGGATGCCTTGTTCTTGCATTTGGGCCAAAGGCCGGATATCATTGTGAATGTTTAGCCTATGTTGCATTCATGGGGGAGCATAAGCTTCTTTTTGCCGCAAAGGCACTTCATGTACCATAAAATGAATTAATCTTGAAAAGAAGTGTGTATGCTTGAAAAATGCTCCATCCATCATGTCTATGCTTAAAATGTTTTATCTTTCACATATGGGTGCAAAACATGTTGCATGATGTTCACCAGTGGAGAAGTCTCCCCGAAGTGGACACATGGCTCATGAGCTTTGACATGACATGCTTTGCTTTATGGGTGTTTGCCATGATCTTTTGCTTGAGAATTTGACATCCTTGTATGATCTTTAAATGGTATGCATGTTTGTGGCTCAAGTGTGACATGGATAGGCCTTTACATGTGAAGCGAGCCTTCTTTTGGTAAAAATGCTTAAATCTGAAAATTTTGCTTTGTCACATGCTTGTATTTTCATATATTACTCGTGGCAATGCTTTGACTATGCTATGATTCATGTGTGTGATCTTTGTCTCAATTTTAGCCTTTGACACTAGATTTGGCCTATTTGAGAAGCTCATGTAGATGTTTATATGCTTTGCTTTGCATTTCGCATTTTCACCTTGATTCATACATTGTCAACAAGGGGGAGAAAAGGTGAGCTTAATGAAAATTCGGAAAAGGTGAGCTGAAATTTGGAAGTGTGCATCCACATGTTCGGGGGGAGGCATTTGTTCGGGGGGAGCTTTCTTGCTTGTTTTCGGTGTGGATTTTGTGCTTTGCTTGGCTTGTGACCTTTCTTTGCCTTTCTTCGGTTTTGGTCATGAGTTGAGCTTCCTTGTTCTTATTTCTTCTTTCTTTCTCTTTTACTCGAATTTCATTTCGCGTTGTGTGTTGTCAATGCACTCATCAAGGGGGAGATTGAGGACCGGGAGCGTCCCGGTGGTCGGTGGATGACCGCTCCTTAGTGATGAGTGATTGACAACGGGTGTTGGACCGACTCTTGGCTTAGTGCGCGGGTGTAGGCCGCGGCCTAGTTCGTGTTGTTGCGGGTGAAGAACGGGCGCGAAAGGTCTTCGGCCTTGAAGGGCCTCCGGGAGATGGAGAGACAAGTAGGCTCGGTTCGAGGGACCCGGTGGACGGCGGGATCGGGTGCGGGCCACATGGTGGCGACACAAGCAAGACGAAGTCATGGACGGATGAGCGGTGCACGGTGGCGGTCAAGTCAAGTGGTTTGGCGGGAGGCCGGACCGGCACGCGGGGTTTGGTGGTTTGCCCACAAAACCATCGGCGGACGGTTTCTTGGTTTGGGCCTCAAAACCAAGTCCGAGGGCCCAACACGACGGAGACGGGATCCGGCGTGTCGGGAAGCTTCGAAGCGGAGGACACGCGGCGGGATCGCATGGCTTGCGTCGGGAGGACGCGGGGGTGCGGCGAAGGCGTGGCCGTCCGATGGCAAGACCCACAAACATTACCAAAATGCCCCTACGTGGGTTGTATCGCCAGTAGTGTAGTTAGGGGTAGTCGAGTCATTTACCACTCCGGCGGGACCCGATATATAAGCCTGGAGTGTGTGTTGATGGCTCTCTCTCTCCGCGACTTAGGGTTTCATTTCCCCCCTTCTCTTTCTCATTTTCGTAGCCATTTTTCTTCGTATTTTCTCTAGGCTAGCATGAGAGCTTCATGAGAGATTTGTTGAGAGGGATGGATGCTAGGGCGGCATGCTAGACCTTGTGAATCTTTCCCGGTTTGTATAGAAGATTCGGGGTTGTTTTTCGTGGCTTTTTGTGCTTGTTTTCGTGCCTTTGTTTCCGGTGTGATTCCGCGGATTTGAGTGGGTTTCTCCCCGGATTTCTTTGAGGGAAACATGGATAGATGTCTTGTGCATCTTTGTGCTTGATCTTGTGCCCTCAAACGCCGGAAACCACTTCGATTCGTGAGTTTTCGTTCGGTGCTCTAGCTTTTGGTGGTGCTCAAAGGATTCGCGATTCCCGGTGATTTAGGGAGTTAGGAGGCAAGATTTTTGGGCTATAGCATCCTTGTGTGTTGCTTTTCAAGTCCCCAAACCCTTGTCTCCATAGCTTCAACCGTTTGGGAAATCCGATGATGATTTGGGGGAGTTGACTTTCGGGGTCGGGCTGTTTCTCGCTCTGTCCGCACCCGGCGGACGATCCCGCGGGGGTCGCGGACGGTCCGCGTGGGCCGTGTTCGTCCCGTGTTCTTCGCGTTCTTGCTCGTCCTTTGTTTCGATCCGTCGCGATTTTGGTTTTTGGTTGGACGGAGTTTCGGACGGTCCGCGGTGTCGGGCGGACGGTCCGCGGGGTGCTTGGCGGACGGTCCGCGTGCTCCCCGCGGACGGTCCGTGGGTCGTGTGTGGCTTTGGTTCGTTCGTGTGATTTAACGGACGGTCCGCGGGAAGGGCCGGACGGTCCGCGACGTCGGCGCGGACGGTCCGCGAGAGCGAGGTCGGACGATCCGCGCGGTCCATCGCGGACGGTCCGCACCGGCCGGGCCGGACGGTCCCGCCGGAGCCCGTGCGGTCTTTGTTTGTTTCGATTCCTTTCCTCCCTTTCTAGTGCTTCCGCGTGTGCTTCTAGGAATCGTTCCTAAGGCTAGAGGTTGATCCATAACCTCGTGGTCTTGGCGATTGGTGCGTGATTCGATCCATCGCTCGTGTGTGACCGGGATTTGAGTAGGACATAGGCCGGGTTCTTTGGGAAGAATTTTTACCGCTCCTATTCACTCCCCCCCTCTCTAGTCGCCATCCGATCCTTCATTACGAAGAAGTACACCCGGGTGGCCGGGGCCGTAATTACAAGGTAGTCGCCTGGACCCGGAGGCCGCTTACAGCTAAGTAGAGCTGGAGCGGGTGGCCGCTGCGGCGGTTGATCCGTAGGTAGCTGTGTAGGCTGGATCGTAGACCCGTAAGTAGCCGTGCAGGCTGGGTCTTGGAGTGTGGTCTCTTAGTAGACCGCTGCTAGAGTCCTTGACGCTCGTCGCAGCCCAGGGTCCGTAGGTAGCCGCACGGGGGCGGACCCCGGAGAGGAGTAGTCCGGAGATCGGCCCCGGGACCCGGTGGGTCGCTTGCGGCGAGGGGTGTTGATGTAGTCGTGTAGACTTGAACCCCGGAGTAGTCGTGTAGACTAGGCGTAGAATCGACAGAGTTGGTCGACGTTCCACGAGTTGTTGACGTCTTCGCCTTCAAGTGTTTGGAGGCGGTAGGAGCCCGGCCCTGTCACCTTTGCAACGGTGAAGGGACCTTCCCAGGGGGAGCTGAGCTTGTGAAGTCCCTCCGTGTTCTGGATACGGTGGAGGACGAGATCTCCAACGTTGAAGGAGCGTTCCTTCACGTTGCGATCATGGTAGCGTCGGATACCCTCTAGGTACCTTGCTGATTGGACGAGGGCAGCGCAGCGAGCTTCTTCGAGGCTGTCGATGTCGACTCGTCTGCTGTCTTCTGAGACGCCTTCGTCGTAGTGCTCCACTGCTGGCGAGTTCCATATGACGTCGGCAGGGAGGATTGCTTCGCAGCCGTAGACCGGGAAGTAGGGGGATTGCCCCGTTGGCTTGGATGGTTGAGTCCGCAGCCCCCAGAGTGCGTTGGGTAGTTCCTTGATCCACTTGCCCCCTTTGGAGTTAGCAGCGTCGTGTAGCCGCTTCTTTAGGGCGTCGAGCACCATCCCATTGGCGCGCTCGACTTGTCCGTTGGCCCGTGGATGGGCGACTGAGACGTATCGGACGTCGATCCCGCTGTTCTAGCAGTACTCCCAGAACTGGTGGTTGTTGAAGTTGGACCCCAGGTCTGTGATGATGCGGTGGGGTAGTTCGTAGTGGTGTACGAGTTCATCCAGGAAGTCGAGTACTCTGTCAGCCTTGGGGCATGTGACCGGCTTGATCTCGATCCATTTGGTGAACTTGTCGATAGCCACCAGTACCCTGTTGAATCCTCCCGGCGCAGTTGGCAGTGGCCCAATCATGTCGAGCCCCCAGCAGGCAAAGGGCCAGGTTGGTGGTATGGTGACTAGCTTGTAGGCTGGGACGTGTTGCTGCTTGGTGAAGTACTGGCATCCTTGACACCTTCTGACGAGTTCTTCGGCGTCACCCAGGGATGTGAGCCAGTAGAAAGCTCGCTGGAAGGCCTTGCTGACCAGCGTGCGTGAGGACGCGTGGTTGCCGCAGACGCCCTTGTGGATCTCCTCCAAGATGTCCTTGCCTTCTTCACGAGGGACGCACTTCATGAGTACTTTAGAAGATGCGCCCCGCTTGTACAGCTTGTCTCCGACGAGGACGTAAGACTTGGCGCGGCGGACGAGTTGTTCGACTGCGTTCTTGTCGGAGGGGACCTTCTGCTCGCTGAGGTAGTCGATGAAGGGTTGCCTCCAGTCCACGTCGATCATCATGACCTCCTGTCCCGCGGGTGGATGGGCTGGGACAGTGGTCGGTGGCGCCGGCTCCGGGATGGATGGCGCTTGAAGCTCATGGACGAAGACGCCCGATGGTACTTGAGCGCGGGTGGATCCAAGCTTCGAGAGGACGTCCGCTGCAACGTTGTTGTCGAGGACGATGTGATGGAACTCGAGACCATAGAATTTGTTCTCGAGCTTGCGGACTTCTAGGCGTATGGCGTCCATGTTCTCCTTGTTGCGGTCCCGGGACTTGTTGACTTGGTTGATGACCACTGCGGAGTCGCCGTAGACTAGTAGCCGCTTGATGCCCGGTGAAGCCGCGAGGCGGAGCCCGTGTAAGAGAGCTTCGTACTCGGCTTCGTTGTTTGAGACCTTCCGGAAGATCCGGGACGTACTTGAGTTGTTCGCCCGTTGGAGAGATCGGGGAATACCCCCGCGCCCTCGCGCCCTCGAGGTTGAGTGAGCCATCAAAGTACATCACCCAATGCACTGGTCGCACGGTGGGAGTAGTTAGCTGGTTCTCCCGCCACTCTGCCATGAAGTCGACTAGCGCTTGCGACTTGATGGCTGTGCGTGGCTTGAAGTCGATGGTGAGGGCGCCGAGCTCGACAGCCCACTTGGAGATTCTTCCGGTGGCGTCTTGGTTCCTCAGGATGTCGCCGAGCGGGTAGTCGGTGACGACGGAGACCGAGTACTCCTGGAAGTAGTGCCGTAGCTTCCGCGAGGTGATGAGTAGAGCGTACGGGGAGCTTCGCACGGTGGGTAGCGAGCCTTGGACTCGATAGGACCTCGGCCGACGAAGTAGGCGGGGCGGCCCCGGGACCGGGTAGGCGTGGCCGTCTTCCCGCCGCTCGACAACGATGGCGGTCTTCGACCACGTGAGTAGTCGCAGCTAGGTAGAGCAGTAGCTGCTCGCCCTTGTGAGGGGCCGTGAGGATTGGCGGTTTTGAGAGGAAGTCCTTGAGCTGGGCAAGGGCTTGATCCGCCTCTGGAGTCCACACGAACTTCTCGTGATGCTTGAGTAGTTTGAAGAAGGGGAGGCCCCATTCTCCTAGCCTCGAGATGAATCTGTTCAATGCCGCCATGCACCCCGTCAGCTTCTGGACGTCTTTGATGCTCGTGGGAGCTTTCATGATGGTGATGGCGGAGATCTTCTCGGGGGTTGGCTTCAATGCCGCGCCGGGCGATGATGAAGCCGAGTAGTTTGCCCGAAGGGACGCCGAAGACGCACTTGTTCGGGTTGAGCTTCCAGCGGTACTCGCGTAGCGATGCGAAGGTCTCTTCAAGGTCGTCGATGAGGGTACTGGAGTCCTTGGTTTTGACAACCACGTCATCCACGTAGGCCTCGATGTTCTTGTTGAGTTGCCGCTTGAAGCGGGCCTGGATGGCCCGTTGATAGGTAGCGCCGGCGTTCTTCAACCCGAATGACATGGTCGTGTAGCAGTACGCGCCGAACGGGGTGATAAACACGGTCTTTTCCTGGTCTTCCTCCTTGATTGCGATCTGGTGGTACCCGGAGTAGCAATCGAGGAAGCGAGCAGGTCGCGACCCGCCGTGGAGTCGATGACTTGATCAATCCGCGGCAACCCGAAGGGGTCCTTGGGGCAGTGCTTGTTGAGGTCGGTGTAGTCGACGCACATCCTCCACTCGTTCGAGTTCTTCTTGCGGACTAGGACGGGGTTGGCGAGCCACTCAGGATGGAAAACTTCTCTGATGAAGCCAGCTGCGAGTAGCTTGGCGAGCTCCTTCTTGATGGCATCCCGTCTGTCGTCGGCAAAACGTCGGAGGTGTTGTCGCTTAGGGGTGGCCTTTGGATCGACGTTTAGGCAGTGCTCAATCAGCTCCCTGGGCACTCCTGGCATGTCCGCTGGCTTCCACGCGAAGATGTCGCGGTTAGCCCGAAGAAAGCTGATGAGCGCGTCTTCCTATTTGGGGTCGAGGCCGGCCCCGATGGTGGTGGTCTTCTTGCCGGGGTCGCCCTGTTCCAAGGTCGACCGTCCTGACGAGTACCTCCTCGGTGGGCGAGGCTTGTTGGCGCTGTCAGACTTCTCTGGGATGTCGAGTTCGCTTGTGGCAAGCTTCTTCGACGCGGCGTAGACCTCCATCATCGTGTTGGGTACTTGATTAGTGGAAGCGATCACCACGGCCTCTGTATCGCAGTCGTGGGAGATCTTCAAGTCCCCTTGGAGGGAGAGTACACCGGCTGGACTTGGCATCTTGAGTACCAAGTAGGTGTAGTGGGGCACCGCCATGAACTTGGCGATGGCCTATCTGCCGAGGATGGCGTGGTAAGAGGTCTCGAAGTCCGCGACCTTGAATTTGATGTACTCGGTGCGGTAGTTGTCCCGAGACGCCCCGAAGGTAACTGGCAGTGCCACTGAGCCCAGTGGGATAGCCGCGTTGCCTGGGACGATGCCGTAGAAGGGCGTGCAGCTCTTGGTGAGCATGGGGGTGACGTCGAGCTTCATTTTCTTCAAGGTTATGGTGAAGAGGACGTTGAGCCCGCTTCCGCCGTCGATGAGCACCTTGTTGAGCTTGGAGCCCGCCACCGTTGGCTTCAGGACGAGGGGGAACCGTCCTGGTTCGGAGAAGCTGGTCCATTGGTCCGCGCGGGAGAAGGTGATGGGTACCTCCGACCACCTGAGAGGGGTCGGGACCGCTGGTTCAATGGACATCACTTCACGACGGGTAGCCTTCTGCTCCCGCCTGCTGGGCAGTCCACCGAAGAGGACATTGACGGTCTTCTCGGGTTCTTGGAAGTCGTTGTTGTCGCCGTCCTTCTTCTTGCCTTTTTGGTCGTGAGGGTGCGGTGGCTCCGGCGTATCCTTGAGTGCATGCCTGAGTTGGTAGCACTGCTCGGTGGTGTGGTTGCCGTTTGGATGCCACGGGCACTTCTCCTTCAGCAGGTCTTTGAAACCGCCGAGTTCTTCTTCGAGTTCCCTTTCGCGGCGCCTGGATAGCCGCGACGGTGTTGTCCGGCTTGCGCTTGCGGTTGGGACTCGAGTAGTAGTTGTTGTTGTTGTTGTTGCGGCCGCCTTGGTTTGCATTGCTTTGCGCGCCGCCGCCGCCCCGGTTCTCGCTTGGACTTGCCGCGGATGGCGTCGTACTTGGCGTTGGCCTTGTCCTCTTCATCCGCCCAGGACGTGATCATGTCCTTGAGGTGGGGGATGGACCTAGGGCGGCGACGACCGAAGTCCTCGAAGGTGCGGCGATGGTAGAGGCCGTCCTGCAAGAGGTCGATGACCTCCTTGTCGGTGACATCGACGACGGTAGCGCGCTTGTCGAAAAAGCGGCGCATGTACTTGCGGAGGGTCTCGCCCTGTTCCTGCTTGATCATGGCCAGGTCCATGCGAGTACCCGAACGGTCCATGGCGCCCGCGAAGTTGCTCGTGAGCCGCTCCTTCGGTGGTCCCACTTGTCGATCGAGTGCTTGTCGAGCGACTCGAGCCATGTGAGTGGTGCTTGGTCCGGACGAAGGGGAAGTAGAGGCATTTGGTGTCGGCTGTTGCCGCCGGCGTTCTCGATGGAGAGGGCGTAGCATCGGAGCCACCGGATGGGGTCTGCTTCGCGTCGTACTTGGTGATCCCCAAAGGCTTGAACTTGTCGGGGAGGAGCGAGGTTGCGAAGTCGAGGTGAGAAGGCGGGGAAGCCGTCGCCCTCGGCGGCGGTGGTCGACTTCTTCCGCCGCGGCTCCTCGATCTTCGGCGAGCGTCGTACCCGCCGTGCGGGCGCCGGAGGCGTGGCCGTTCGCGTGGCCTCGGCCGCCACGGCCGCCGCCGCCTCCCGGCTCTCTCGTTGGCCCCATGGTTGGAGGCTCGCCGCCGTCGGCCGCCGCCGCCGTCGGGGTCGTTGCCGCCGCCACCGGCCGGAGCGCGGTGGGGAACAACTTCTCGGTTGCCTTGGTCTTCTTTGTGAAGGTCCGCCGGCGTTGGAGCGGTGGCGGTTTGGATCGGCTGGAAGGTCAGCTCGAGTACGGTTGGGGCCAGCATTGGCGCTGCGACTAGTAGCTTCGTTGTCGCGGGGTTTAGCTGGAGGAGGTTGGTTGACTCTATTGTCGACCCGCATGAAGTAGGCTTCTTCAGCGAGCTTGGCGATGACCTCTCCAGCGCGTATGCCCTGAGCACCGGCGTGCGATCGTTGTGATCGACATGAGGCACTGCTCAGGGGTGGTGTGTACTCTGCTCTCGACCGCCTCGAGAGCTTCCGCCAGGTTGCGGATGGGGAGGTTGTCTCTGAGCCGCCGGCGTCGTTCGCTGCGCTTCCTGTTGCGTTCGCGTCGAGCGTCCCTATGGGCGGCGGTCTCGTCTGCGGGTGCGTCGGCAGACAGCTCGTCTGCGGAGATGTCCTCCGGTACTGTCCTCGGCCCGTGCACCGAAGGTCTCGGGGTGTCGCCGGCAGCCATGAAGACTTGGCGATCGGGGGTACCCAGGCTGGACTCAGAGGGCGCCACCTAAGTTGGTGTATTCGAGTCAGCCCGGGTTAGTGGTGTTCCCTCCTGAAATGGTAGCGAGTCGATGTAGGCGACGTAGCGTGAGTCTCCCTTTACCAGGTCAGCGGGCTTGCGGTCTGGCCAGTAGACGTATCTCCCGGACGGCGTTGATTTTATAACCAGCCCAGAGGCTGGCCCTGACAAGGGAAGCTCAGTGGAGTTGTCTTCGGACTCGGGCTCCTCAGGGTCCGACCCGAAGTCGAACTCGTAATCCAGATTCGAGTAGAACTTGGAGAGAGGGCTGGAGTCCGAAACGCGATCGGGGACGGTGTCGGAGTCCGAGTTGTACTCGGGTACGGGCTCCTTGCCGGCCCGGCATGGAGTAGGAGCCCCCGTGCGGGCCCGGCTGAGGATGCGGGGGCCACGCGCGGAGTGCCCGCGTGGTGAGGGGACCGCCTGCGATGGCTGAGCAACCGGCTCGCAAGCGATGGCCCATGGCGACGTCGGGTTCGAGTTGGAGACGGACTCAAGCTCGAAGTCAGCGTGGTGGTTGAAGAGCGAAATTTCGCCGAACTTGCCGGCGAGTTCGCCTGTGACAACTTCAGGAAGCGTCACGAGGGTTGTCCTCGGGTTGGGCTGCACGGTTAGGCGGCGCTGGAAGGAGCCCGCGCCATCAGCAGTGCAGACCCAGGCGCCGAAGACGAAGGTGTCGCCGCGGTTGAAGGCGACAGTTGGCTTGAAGTGGACGGAAGCCGTCGAGTTCGCCATGTGATCTCGAGCGAGGGCTCCTACACGGCGCACCGGTGTCGGTGTTTTAGACCGGCAACCTACTACGGGGAGTACCCGAAGTAGATGATTGTGACTCGCCGAGACCGGTAACTCGAAGGAAGAGACACGTGGCACACAATTTAGACAGGTTCGGGCCGCGAGGTGCGTAATACCCTACGTCCTGTATGCTGCGTAGCTCTGGATTGATAGGGCACGATTACAAGATGGTGCAATAGTGCGCCGTGGGTTGTAGGGGATTGGATGAGATGAGGTCTGATGCTAGAGATCGGTCCCTGCCTCGCCTTATATAGTCCGGGAGGCAGGGTTACAAGTCGGAGTAGGGAGAGAGTACTAGTCGAGGACGTCTAGGAGTCCTCTATACAGTGCGGAACATGTACAGCTCCCTAACCGAGTACTACTCCTGTGTAGTCCTTGTGCTCCACGCCTTCAGGTGCCGTGTAGCGCAAGCCGGGTAGTCCCAGGGGCCCACCGAGTAGTCGGTCCTGGTACCCACCGAGGTAGTGGGCCCAGGGAGGTCCATACGACACAATTCAACTTTTCTAGCTTTCTTCAGTTCAAGTTCAGGCTGCAATTTGGTTAGCAGTTCCTTGTGATTCTGCATTTGGATGTGCAGATCTTTCATGGATTGCTTGTTTGCAGCTTGCTCTTGTTCCAGAGCTGGTTGGGAGGATAGATTCTTCAAAGCCCGCTTTGCTGCTACAAAGTGATCATCCAGCTTGGAAACAAGTTCTAGGGAAGCATTAATGTCAGCCGGGAGATCTTGATCGATGAGTTCAACTGCTTCTCTTAAAAGATCAGCATCCTTGACTTGGTCTTGGACATCCCTTTGTAGCAGAAAAAGATTTCTTTCAATTTTGCCTGATTTTCCTCTGATAGAGCCTGACTGGAAGATGCTTCATCCCCTTTTTCGGCAATCAAATCATCCACAGCAAAGGAGTAAATCGGTGATGATACAGTTTCCTCCTGAAAAGAAGTTCTTGCCGAATTAGTGGTGATTTATTAAATGAAAATAGAAGGATGGGTGTTCATGCTTACATCGTTTCTGGCTTCCCGAGTTGGAGAAGGAAGTTTTTCAGGCTCAAGGAGGGGCTCTTGGATGTCTGGTTGAGAGGCTTGAGGAGTCCTTGGCAGAGCTGAAGCTTCTGGCTGAGGAGAAGTTGGATGAGCCATTGGTAAGGCTGAAGCTTCTGGCTGAGGAGAAGCTGGGTCCATCCTTGGTGAAGCTGAAGCTTCTGCTTGAGAAGAGGATGGCTGAATCCTTGGTGAAGTTGGATTTGAATCGTGTTGAGGAGAAGAACTTCCCACAGTTTGGCTCACCAAAGTTTCTTCTACAACTGGTAAGTAGAGGATAAGTTCCAATGAAGAGAAAATGATTAGGAAAAATAAGATGGTAAAAATTTTACCAGTGGATGAAGCATTGGCAGAATCTGTAATGACCAGTGGTCGCTGAGTTCTAGTCTGAAATTACACAAGATAAAGATGATCAGGATGAGGAGTGGCTTTATGCTCAGGAAGGAAAGGATTCTAACCTGAATGAGAAGTTTTTTGGTTGTTCTTTTCTTCTTGGCAGCTGAAGGAGCAACCAGAGATGGAGCTTTCCTTTTGTCGGAGGCTGAACTGGTGAGAGTTGGGTCTAATGTAGCATATCTAGACATCAGTTGAGCCAAAGTAGGAGATTGATATCCCAAGGCAGAGATCGGACCTACGATATTGTAGGAGATTGTCCTGGCAAGAGGGGCAGGTGCTGTATCCTGCAGAAAAAGACAGAATTTTGATCAATAAAGAAGGACATGGTTGAAAAAGAGGGAAAATAAGTATATTACCTCTGAAGTTGGATGAAAGTCAGGCATTAGTTCAAGACAGAGAGGATGTACTGGCACATTAAAGTTATGGTCATGAAGTTCTTGCCATCAAGGAGTGAAAGAAGGGTGAGTGATTGTTGTTGGCACAAAAGGTCTGGGTGCATAGACAGTTGTGTTGCACTTGTACTCAAAGACCCTCTTTGCTTGTATGGATTCTTTGATATCTTCTCTGGGCTTGAGGAATTCATGAAGAAATATCCTTGGAGGCACTTGGCCGCATCCTAGTTGTCTAGCCATCATGTTTGGCTGGTAGTAATCAAAGGTACTCTGAATTTGCCTTCCTTCACAAAATTCTGCTGGCAGGATACATGGATGGATGAAGACATTAAAAATTGCTATAGATTTTACATCATTACATCCAGCTTCCAAACTAAACTCACAAGGAAGGGTCAAGTTGTCATTGTCCAGATATGGAAGCCAAAGAGGATTGGCAAAACCTCTGAAGAAGAGCTCAAAAAGTTGGCCAATGCTTGGATTGATGGACACAGTGGATGCAGCTTCTCCATAAGTTTGGCAACCTTTGGTACACTGGGTTTCACCCTCCTTGTAATTGGCTTAGGGGAAGTGCCGATTGTTGAGGTCAATAGCAACAATCTGGTGCATGTATAACTGCAGCTACATCTGAACAAACCACCAAGGACCATTAACACAAGAAAACTTTTGGCCGGTGTGCATCAGATAGGTGGTCTGATGGAGCATGTGGTAGACACTTCCTAGGAGGTACTTCCCGAGGAGAATAGAGGTACCAGTAGCTAGGTCATCAGCCATTACAATGTGGTTCAGGGTTGGCTCATTGGCTTTGCCACAAAAGATGAATCTGCATAGCCACATATTCAGAAAGGCTCTGTATTCAACATCAGACAAAGGGTCGTCAGACATATAGTTTTGGATATATTTCTTATATCTGACCCCTATTCTCACTCATGTTTGCCTGGAGGAGCCCTTGTACTTATGTGGGTATACAGTTCCTGTGACTTCAAGGCCGGTTATCATGTATACATCGTCCAAGGTAGGGGACATTGGCCTATGACCAAAAAGAAAAGCATTGACGCCATTCGACCAAAAATGGCAAGCTGCAATAAGAAGGTTTTCATTTTTGGGTGTTTCAGCCAGAGATAATTCCAAACAATGAGCAATGCGAAGCTGTCCCAATTGCTTGTCTTGATGCTGCATCATCAAGCATCCTCTTGTACCAGTTTCTCCAGCCTGCAATTGGGGGCAAGGGCCAGTTCTTGAAAGCATCCTGCCATTCATGGGGTTTCGATAGTGCTGCCTTGAAAGGGATCCTCTAGATTCGGCTGCAATGAACTCAGAAGGGTTGGAGATTCCCACAGGCCTGAGGAAACAAGATGGTGATTGGTCCTCGACGGGAATCAAAATTTCGGCGGCTAGAGCCTATCAAGAATAAGAGAGGGCAAGAAGAAAAATTTAAGATGAAATTCGAGAAAAGTAATACCGAATGGGCCTGAGGAGGATGAGATTTACCTGAAGAGCCTGGTCTTGGTTCGCCATTTGAAGATTTGAGCTTGAAAGATTGATGAACTAGGGTTTGGATCTGGGCAAAAACTCCAACAGTTTGAAGGAGGAAAGAACGGGTGTTGAACGGATTCGGTCTGGAGACATTGAGCATTTATGGTCAATTCCGGAATAAAGTCACCTTTTATCCCGTAATTGAAGGGCATATGTTAACACCAAAAATTGGTACAGGGAAGAGACTGACCTGTGGGCCGAGTTTGGTGAGAGAACACCATTCGGCAAGGAGTTTTCCTCAAAGCATTCGTTAGAGACGCCTGCGGTCGGGAGCACGCCATCATTCGGCAGAAGGGTTGTTTTGCGCTTGGAAGAGAAAGTATTCGGGAATACATGATGATGTGGCCTGAATGTAAAGAAGGGACGAATTGATGACGGGTGCAAGACGGACATTGGTGCCGGGGCATTAATTTAGGCAATAAATGTTGTAATCGTGGTCGACTAAGAGTCGTGTTAGGACAAGGGTATAAATATAAACCCTTAGCATTTGTAATAGGTAACCGTACAATTTCACAACAAACTGCCCCCGTGCCATCTTTTGAGTCCTTTAGTCGAGTCATCGAGTTCTTCGAGAGGAGCCATCGATCCGTCGACCTCCGTAAGTACCAGCAACCTTGTATCATGTCTAGTATCATGCGGTGGATTTAGACCGTGATGCAAGTAGTCTTATTACCATGCTTAGTATCACGCGGTGGATTTAAGCTTGGTTCAAGAGGGCCTTCTTGTTAGATCATGAGCCATGCGATAGGCTAAGATCTAGCTTGGAGCTAGTTATCGGCTCTATTAGATTTGGCAAGATCTAATAGATACATTAAGTTACCATGTGTTGCTTTGAATTTTGCTCTTATGTTTAATTCATGTAACACTCTTATTGCCAAATTTAGATTGACTAGATTCGGCTCTATCTTGTTTGCGATCCATATGATGTACGTTCAAATCCTTAACTCAATGTGGTGCATGGATCACGTGCTCTTTAATAGCCGAACTCGAATCAATCTAGATTGCCACGTGTTGCGGGTTCAAGCATTTCAACCTAGCATAGTTTGTTCCTTCTCCACGGAACCCGAATCGGCTGTACAGCTGTTTTCGGCAGTCCTATCATGAACGAAACATGTTCATATGCTTTTAGCCTTCCATGTTTAGATTGTATCATGCGGTGGATTGATCTATTCTTGGTTGGCGGTGTGATTTCAAACAAGTCGTATCATGAGGTGGATTAACTTGTTTGGTGTCACGCTTGACGGGTTGGAAAGTACCTAGACATGCGGTAGACTAGTGCTTTTGGCCTATGCATGCGTGTTTACTGCAAATTTATAATCATGCTTCGCCTTTATTTATTTTATTGTTCTTGATAATCGGTCATGTTCATGCATTCAGCTATACCCTGTTTACATGTTTTAAGTTCCCGAATGATGCTCAGATTGCTGACAGATAGCTTGTTGTAGCTATATGTCGTTTTGCTTGGCTGTGTAGCCATAAATATGGAACTGTCTGGTACCACCCGGCAAGTTCCAGGTTTTATCCAACTATTTTCATCCTTTGTTAGTTTCAGGGAACGTTGACTGCCACGCTTCGGATTCGGCCACGCGTGTTAAGCCAGCTTGTTCGGCTTGCTGTGTGCTTGGCGTGAGGTGTTGATTTTACGTCAACAATGGGAACCTTGCATGGAAGACCACGTCAGAGCTCCGGAGCAAGGATCAGGATCGAGGTAGGATCCCGGTGGTGATCTTGTTCATGTAATCATTCATGGTGAAGTTTTATGGTGAATCCGATTTCTAGCAATCAAGTGCCTTCTCGATGATTTTGTTCTCCCTTGGTGTTGCTTCTTCCCCAATCTACACTTAAGATAGATTGTATAGGGTGCTCTTGTAGCCGCGGTGGCTAGAGGTGCATACTAGACCGACCAAGTGATTTCAACTTGTTCTTATCGAACTCACCCTAGACTACCCGCATGAATAGGGGTGCGTTGTGACAGAACGGTGGCTCTGAAAGGCGGGCGTTTTCGGAATCAGGCTGGAGGCCACGGTTTAAAGATGCTTTTAATGAGATTCGCTTTTCTATCTTCATCTATCTTGTTTGGAGCTACAACATAAGCATGATCTAGACTCTCTAGATCGGTTATCTCTTGCTTTCTCTTGCTACCTCTTTAGTAGATTAGATTAGATGTGTTCTCTTGATGATATCTTAGATTAGATGCAACTTGGTTCTTTAAAAGATAGCTTTCCTTGCTTTACTAGATTGAATCCTTGCATTGCACATTGTTCCACGGATTCGATACCTTGGGTTCACCACTCGAGGGAAGAAGGGTCCCTTGACTTCGACGGGGGATTTGTTCGCTTGCAAATCCATATGAAGTTTGATATGAATATACACCGTCAACAAGCCCCTTTTTCTGGCACCGTTGCCGGGGAACAAGCAATCAAGATCCAATCTAGTATCACTTTTTTCAGTTTTTCTTTTGATTTTCTTTTGCATCTCTTAATTTTGATCATCCTCAAAAAGAAAAAAATCAATCTACTCTAGTTTTTGATTAACCCTAATTTTTCTTTTCTTAGATTTTTTGTTTTTGCTAACCCTAATCGGAGATGGTTGGCTACCTCTCCAAGAAACCCAAAACTTTTTGTGGATGATCCAGGAAAACTTTACAGGCAAAGGAGATGTGCAACACAAGCTAAAGTGTTGGAAACCCTAGATCCAAAAGCCGAAGTCGAAGGACCGTCAGAATCTCCAAGGAAATCACCACCTCTAAGTCCAAAGGAAGATCATCCTCAACCGCCGCCCATGGGAGAACAATCACAACTGTAGCGCAAGATCGAGCTATGCACCCCGGACGTCGTTGATCTACCTATAATAAACCCTCAAGATGCCAGAAGGCCGTTCAAGATCAAGGTCTCAACTATCCGCATAGTGCAACACTCACCTTTCACAGACGATCGAAGAAGCTTTGGAGCATTTCAATGAATACATGCGAGCCGAATTCCTTGAGTGGCATATCGATTTTCTTAAGAGGAGGATGGAGAAGATGGACATAGAGAAAGAAGCTCAAGACCTAAAGGCTGCCGAGGTAAGATCCACATGCGGGAGCGTGAGGAGTACGACCATGTCCAAGGTAAACCCCAAATTAATGCAAGTTTGTCGATTCAAGATTGGTTCTTCTTTGTACACAAGTGAAGGACTTCATGGACGAGCAAGCTAAGATCAACAAGGACATCATCACTAAGTTCGAGGCTATGGAGAAAATATTGAAGAATTTAGATGGCAAGGTGATGGAGGTCGGAAGCTCTATACGTGAAGTGTTCATCATGATGATGATGTTAGAGACGCGAGTGGGACAACTTGTCGGGCGCCCGATGGGTAACAAAGGAGTATTTCTGAGACAATCCCAAGGTCCTAAGAAGGCAAAGGCTACTCAAACTCATTCAGGAGAGATGGAGGATCACACTAAGGAGACCATGAAGATCATGACCGAAGGACCGGAGTTTGAGATGCTGAGCCACTACATGAAGGAAGTTGTTGCATCCGTCAAGACCAAAGGACAAAGCCAGCCTGTGAAGACCAAAAATATGACTAAGCCGAAAAATAAGCCCGTGCCCAAGATGGTGCGGAAGTAGGTACCCAAGATTGCAACGCCCGCAAAGAGTGTTGATCCGAAGTAATCAAGTGAAGAAGTCTAGCCATGCACTATAAACGAAGCGCTAGGCGGGAGGCAACCCGGTTCGTCGAGTCAAGAATAAGCTACCAGGAGGACAACCCGATTCCAGGTTTTGTGAGGCTTTTCAAGTAATTTAGTTTTGAAATTTTCTACGCAAGACATTAGACTTAGAATGGTTGAATAACATTAGATACATAATTCTTGGTTGAATATTTTGCTTGAATCATAAACCCTTTACATGAACCATCCTATGTGTTTGTTTGCTTCTTTTCGAGAAACCAAAAAAAATCAGAACCTATCTCAAACTTTCATCCTCTTTATGATGTTATGGTTGACTTGTTTTACATGCTAAAAATACACGAGTACAGCCACGCTTTGTACCTAGATGTTATTTAAATTTCAACACGTGGTAGGACTCGTGTGGACCAAGAAACTTGATTTTTGGTTGGTTTAAAAATCCATATCCTTGGTTTCTCTAGAGTTAGAATTTTTCTAAGCCTCATTTAATTTTATTTCATTCAAAATCTCTCTCATCTAACCAAAATTAGAACCTAAACCTATGCCCCCATGATCAAGCTGGGAAAAGCTTACTCTCAACTAATGAAAGCAAACAATACCGGTGAGACCAACATAAAAGTAGTCGGAAAACATTTTTTCGACTTACATTTGTTTTTAATGCTTTAAAAACTCCTCTAAATTTACATTTAAACTCATTAATAGCTCTGATTTTATTTTTTATTTTCGAAATTAGAGGAGTGCTTAGCATTAAAACATGCTTAGAGGGAGGCAATCTAGTTAACCTAACCATACATGCATCATGGGATGCCCCTCCAACATCTTTTATCAAACCACATGCAAAGGACAAGCATGGGGGGCCAAGGACTTGTTTTGTAGGAATATCATGGAGGCATGTGAGGCAATGGAGCATGGAAGTGACTCAAAGCGAAAACATCAAATGGAAGGAGCAATAATGCAAGCAAAGGAGTGGACGAGAACGTTTGGAAGGTGCAACCCCGTGGAGCACATGGTCACGAAGCAACAAAGAAGCATGAGTGCACTAGAGAAGAACCGAGCCAAGAGGAGGAGAGAGGTAAGTCTCCCATCCAGCTCTTTGTTCGTGTGCTCTAGTTTGTAGTCCGGAACCACCTTAGACTTAGCCATCCACCCCGTTTGTTTCGTGCAACAAAACAAATCCTAATTCTACTCAATTTCTATACTCCAAAATAATATTTGTGTACCTTGTTACCGTTGAAAACCCCGGATATATATTTGTGAGGGAGAGTGCTGCAACCATGGAAGAAAGCTACAAGCCTTTTCACCAAGAAGAAGGGATCATCGTCGTCTAAGCTATCATCGACAACTTTTTCGAGGAGGCACTCGGTTTCCGAGTCTCCTCGGAGCACGGAGGAGGACACGGCACCGCGAGGAGGAGCGACACTCTTCTCCTTGGTGGCATGAGGGCCACATGAAGCTTGTTTATGAGGTTCATCGAACCTCATGGATGTACAGAGGAGCCACCTGTCCGACCTCGCCACTCGACACGATCATCCGCTCCACCTCCATACGCTCCGCGGTATTCCGTTGGGCTTATCATCATGACGGAGGAGGAGGAGAGGAAGCTCACTCGCCTTGAGAAGAGGCTTGTGGCACACGTCGACTCCGACGATCAAGCTCTCCAAGTGTTGGGTTTTCATACGGACATTTACTACATGTTGGGACACCTAGGTTGGGTGCAAGTCTCCAACGGAGTGTCAGCAAACACCCACAAGGAATTCGCCTATGAAATTCTCATGACCATGGCGCCTATCCTTGATGAAGGAGTGCCGAGTCTCTCATTCCGTTTGGACGAAGTTGAACAAGTGGTTCCCTATGATATTAGGGAATTGCTTGGTTTTCAAAAGGGAGCCCCGGAACAAGTGGATGTGCATGAAGGCACATTGGAAGGTTTTTGGAGTGTGATCGCACGAGGAGCCCATCAACGAAGAAATACTATCCGGAACCCCATCATCCAAGTGTTTCACTCATGGATGTGCAAAAGGATTTTGGGGAGAATGAGAGAGACAAAGATAACAAACACAGAGTTGAATTGGCTTTACTCGGCTTTGATTGCCAGGCAGCCAATTGACCCCACTCACCTATGATCAACCGGTGGTGTTGTGAAGCAACACCGGGTTTGGGAGATATTGGCTCGGGGTGTTACCTCTGCATGTTGGCTATCTCTTTGAGACCGGGTATTGCAAGGAACTCGAAGCATCTCCTAGCCGAGACCTCCCTAGGATTTGATTATATGAAGAAAGGAAAATATATAAGTGAAGGTGAGAGAAGAGGCTTCAAAGTGGCCAAAGTAAATTTTCTTCTATCGGATGGAAGATTAAGACTTTTTCTTGAGGGGAAGGAAGATTGGTTAGAGGAAGGAATTCTTGTGCCGGCGAAGAAAAAATAAAAGAGGATGGATTATAAGAGAAGGTTTTTCCACGGCCCAAGAAGGAGGTGCGCAACAAAGTTATGTGGAGGAATTCCGGTGCCACCAAGTTACTATGGTGATGTACCAATGCAAGCATGGGGGAGTGGTGCAGCCATGCCGCCACCAAATTTTGCGGTGCCTAATGTAGCCTTTGCGGAGCCACATGCACACCTTCCTCAACCTCAACAAAGTGTGGCCATAATTGGAGGATACGCTGCAAGAAACATGCAAAATATCGCAGCCATGCAAAATATCGCAGCCATCCTAACCAATGCAAACCAAATGGGTGAAGGAAATGCAAACATCACTTATGAGCTTGGAAGCCTTCAACTAGCACCATCGGGACAATTCATAGAGGAGCGGTGCAATCCCATTATGAGCAAGGGTACAATAACCAAGACTATCAATATCAACCACCGGCGGAAGATTAGAGAGGAGGAGCTTTAGTTATCTTTCCTTTTCTCCTTTTCTTTAATTTTGAACTTGTATGCGCCTATGTATGCGTAGTGTTTTCAGTTTTAATTCAAAATTTTCAGCATGTGTGTTAGTTTTTATTTTCATCATGAATAAAGTCACCACCTAGTTTTTGCCTTTGGTATTTATGCCATGATGATATATGATTATAATTGCCACTTTGTTTATCTTTGTAATTGTTTTATGCATGATTAAGCTAATGCTCTCTTAAAATACAAATCTGAAATTATCTAAATGCTAGCTTAATCTTTAGTGGAGGTTATGATAAAAATAAAGACCCATAGTGTTTTATGTTCTCTCAAGTTTCACAGGATTAAAGATGATGTATTTTTGTTCTTAAAAGTAATGCTAACCTTGTCATAAATACCACTTGCATGTTGCTCTACCTATCCAGAGCCATATAAATATTTGAGTGCAAAAGCTTAGTATACAAGATTTATTTTTGGGTGAGTTATTGCAGGCCATGATTTCTCTGGCCCGAAACTAAGAAGTTGGTCATTCCGTTTTTGTGTATCTATCTTTTTGCTAGCCTTTTCATCCGTGCATTGTGTATCCCCACATCGGAGATCTCACAAACCTTTCCGGATATCCACCCTTAAAACCAAATATCATCTTTTGTGATTACCTTCTTGACCACAACCTATCGTTGAGTATGGATCATCAATTCAAGGAAGATCACAAGATGGTGCCAACATTAAAGATTTCAAGTATCTCTCCAAAGGGAAAGTATTTCCGGTACCTACCTTATCTCTATCACCTCTTTGCCCGAGGACGAGCAAACGTCTAAGCATGGGGGAGGAGGTATGTACAATGCAATTTTAGAGTTCAAAGGGGAGCAAATAAAAAAATTTGATGAGAAAGAAAAATGAGAAAAAAAATGAGAAAGAGAAATAAAGAGAAAAAAAAGAAATAAACAAAAAATATATGTATGAGAAAAAGAAAAAGAAAAAATGAGTATAAAGAAAAAGAGGAAAAAACATGAGTATGTGTAAAAATAAAATGAAAGAAAGTGAACTCCCCGGTTCTCTGAAGTGCATTAGGAATTTCAAGGACTCAAGATTAAAAGATCCAAACTCATCTTTCCAACCATGTGCAATCCGATAACGAGGACTTCCTTTGTGCCTCGGGATCACTCTTTGCCATTTGCACATGTCCACCTATCTCAAGTGTGTGTATTTTTCTCTTCCCCTCCTTGATTTAACATTATTTTCCAATGACCTTTCTGACAAGTCTCGGTAAGACCATGAGAAGCTTGTCTTGTTTTGACAACATCTCATTTATAATATCTTGATAGGACTAAAACTTTCCCAAAGAGCTCCATATAAAGCCTACCACTTACATATATGTTTTGAGAGGGAAATGAGTAGAATAAATAGGCTTGAGAGACAAAATGAGATGAGAGTTCATGAGCAAGATGCAAGGTGGTTTTAATTTGTGAACTTGGTTTAGCTCTTTTTCATCTCGATCTTTATTCAAAATTTCTGAGATCCATTTGAATTTTTGGGAGCATGTTCATACTTGTGGGATAAGCTTAATTGATAATCTACCCTCCGTAGGGATGAATGCTAGTACATTATGGAACTTTAAAGAACTAAACTTTTGAGAGCATTATGTTTTCTCGTGTATGATCAAGTGCAGAGTTTAAACAATGAAGGCAACGATGATATCCATCAAAGGCTTACTCGAGGACGAGCAAGGTTCAAGCATGGGGGACATGTTGACGGTGAAATTCCGTCAACCTAGCCATGAGTTTACCTTCGGTGTTAGCATGAGTTTTATACCTTATCCATTGGTACTAACCCCCTTGGTATAACGAGTTCATTCGTGCATGTCGGTTTTGGAGTATAGTGTTTATGCAGGGTTTTAGCGTTGAAAGCAAGACTTCCAGGATAAGTTCATCAAGCACCTCATGACAATACCTTGAAGCCCGGTACAAGTCATGCAATGAAGCAAACATGACTCCAACAAGCCCAGGGACCAAGCCCGAGAAGATGACAAACTCCGAGGACCTAGCCAGAAAAGTGTCGAATCTTGCGAGACAAGGAGCTTCATCCAATTCGGAGAGAAACTAATGACAAGGGCCCACATGCAGAAGGGGGAAGGATCTAGAAGACTCGAGAAGCAACACCGGGCGAAGGAGGCGACTGACTGGGCCGAAATGGTCCCAGGCCGGTCGGCCCAGGCTAGCCGGCCCAGCCCATTTTAGGGCCCAGTCGCCCCCCCTTTGACCTAGATGCCTCCGAGCTATTTATAGCCCCCTGACCGAGAGCCACGCATCAACCAATTCGTCATCCGCTGCCGAGGAGCAGAGAAGCTTGAGGGACACCATCTCGAAGATGAGGGTCGTGCCAGTTGTCTAGGGTCTCCCTAGTCGACGTGCGAACCTTGCATGGAAGACCACGTCAGAGCTCCGGAGCAAGGATCAAGATCGAGGTAGGATCCCGATGGTGATCTTGTTCATGTAAGCATTCATGGTGAAGTTTTATAGTGAATCCGATTTCTAGCGATCAAGTGCCTTCTCGATGATTTTGTTCTCCCTTGGTGTTGCTTCTTCCCCAATCTATACTTAAGATAGATTGCATAGGGTGCTCTTATGGCCGCGGTGGCTAGAGGTGCATACCGGACCGACTAAGTGATTTCAACTTGTTCTTATCGAACTCGCCATAGACTACCCGCTTGAATAGGGGTGCGTTGTGACAGAACAGTGGCTCTGAAAGGCGGGCGTTTTCGGAATCAGACCGGAGGCCACGGTTTGAAGATGCTTTTAATGAGATTCGCTTTTCTATCTTCATCTATCTTGTTTGGAGCTATAACATAAGCATGATCTAGACTCTCTAGATCGGTTATCTCTTGCTTTCTCTTGCTACCTCTTTAGTAGATTAGATTAGATGTGTTATCTTGATGATATCTTAGATTATAAGCAACTTGGTTCTTTAAAAGATAGCTTTTCTTGTTTTACTAGATTGAATCCTTGCATTGCACATTTGTCACACCCAGTTTTAAAGGCAAAACTGAATGCATAGATCACGTGTGCGCCATGATCAAGTTACACACACGCTTAGACAATGTGAATACCAAAATTAGTGCCACACGATTAAAGAGTTATTACATGACCAAAGTCTTAAATGAAACATAAATATCGAGTTCTTGCAGCGGATAAAGTGCCTCCACAGGCAGCTGACTGAAGACAACGCACGCCTAGAACTCCTGGAAATCTCCGGGGATGTCTTCAAAGTTCTCCCAGTCTGAGCAGCATTCCGAGTGTTGTAGATACAAGAAAGTAAACAAGCGTGAGCACATGATGTACTCAGCAAGAGGATACAACATAACATGCAAGGCCATATGGTGGATGGCTAAGGTTCAAGCAGTTTAGCATTTTAGTGGGTCAAGTTTTATTAGCAACATAATTACTAAAGAGTGTAAGTTCATACCAACCCAATTAATAAAGTAATGGCATCATAAATAAAGAATAAAACAACAATTTAACAATTAAATTCCATAATTTAGTCATGTGAGGGTCCAGGCCGCTCTTGACCGTGAGCACGGCTAACTAGTTAGTTTGACACTCTGCAGAGGTTGTACACTTTCACCACAAGTAGCGTAAAAGCTCTGAAGAACTTTGAACCCAACCATGCGGTGTTTGCAAGGCACCATACCACACTACCGAGGTGTGATTGCATAGGGACGCAACAAGGCCTTTATAAAGGTTCCCTAGCAAGTTATGACCCACAAGGTCCAGATCCGTTAGCAAGGTATAAAGTCCCCTAGCAGGTCTATACCCCACCATAAAAGAATAACTCACCCAGCCCCCTACTAGAGCGAGTCTATACCCCACAGTACCGTCGATCCCTTGTCCTTATCAGGTAAGACCATCCCAAGCTAAAGTTCCTAATTATTCAGCTAAGACCATTGTCCATTAGTTCTAGTGGTTGTACTGTTCTCCTGGGTGGTTCCATGTTTCGATTAACATAACAAAGTGGTCTTGCAAAGTAAAGTAACATAAAGCGGAACATAGAATATAAAGGTATCCAAGTTGATTAATACCATCCCAGTTAAGCATGCTAAGCCATAGCTACCATCAAGATTAAGGATTTTAACCCGGTTACAAGGCAAAGGTTGTAAAAGACTAGGTATGGTCCTTAATAGGTTCCCGTCAAAGTTAATGCAAGCAAGAAAAATAAATACAGTGAATTTAAATACATGTTATGTAGGACTAGTGAGCATGCATCAAGGAAGACTTGCCTTCAACAAGACTCGGCTGCTCAAACTCTGGCGCGTCTTGACTTCAAATCCTTCGAACGCTTCTCTCTATACGTTCCACAATCATCACATACAAGAAAACAACAAGAATAAATAAGAAACAGTCACCAAAAAATAGTAACAGAACAAAACAGTGACATAAAACTAATCTATGCTTCGAGACGATCGCGTGGACATAAAGAACGCAAAAAACAGAGCTAAAACAACCAAGATACACCCTATAGAAGGAGCAAGGACTAATCTGTAAAGATTTACAAAGAATATGGGCTAAAACAAAGAAAAAGGACTAAACCGTAAGAAACTTATCACTGCGGGAGGGTATTTTTATGAAATCCGGAAAGCTCGGGAGTTCTCTTGCAAAAGCGCGGAATCTAACCGGGTTGACCGGTATTGACCCCGGGTCGGCATGATCAGATCCGTTGGATCTAGATCCGACAGCTGCTGGCGGCTGCCGGGTTAAGTGATGGCGGTGGATGGATCTAGACCGCTGGATCTAGATCCGGCGGCGGTGAACGCGTGCGTGCGCTCGAGCGGTGGCGGTCGGTGGCGAGCGGCGGCGGCGGCGGGCGGTGCAACGCGAAATCGAGTTAGGGCCTCGATTTTGTGCGCTCTTTGCAATGGGAGATGGTGCATGCGACGGGGAAGCTAGCTAGGGTAGCGCGGCCGGTGGAGGCGCGACGGCGACGGCGCCGACGCGGCGGGCGGCAGCGCAACTCCGGCGACGGCTCCTAGGCGCTACAGTCCACGAGCTCGTCGACAAGCGGCACCGACATCATCCTCACCTTCTTGCGCAACTCCGGAGCGGCACCTCGACGGCGAAGTAGCAGCGACGACGAAGAATGACGGCGGCAGCGAGCTAGGGTTCCGGCGGCTCGGCTTGGGGGCTCGGAGCGACGTCTAGGGTTCGGGTGAGGGACCCTAGGGGTGGCGGCGCGGCTTATAAAGGCCGGAAGGCCGCCTTGGCGTGCGGGCCAAGCATGGGAAGGCGCGCACGCAGCCGACGCGGGCGGGAGTCAGACTCGAGCTTGAGTCCGACTCGGCCACGGGTTGGGGATGACAGGCGGGCCCCGCCTGTCATTGATTGCGGCGCGGGATAGCGGCAAGGCGGGGCTGGCGGCGGCGATGTGGGCGGCCGGGCCGAGCTAGGCCTCAGCAAAGGCCCTGGGCTGCTTGCACGGGATGCTGGGCCGCGGCTCGCTGGACAGCAGCTAGGCTACAGCGGGCTGCTGCGCGGGCTGGACCGCGGTTTGCTGTTGTTGCTGGGCTAGGAAGGAGAGATCAAGGGGTTTGGAAGCTAAAAGAATTTGAACACTTTAAAAAGAGCTCAAGCACTAGAATTCAAACTTTAAATTTGAATTCCAACAACCAAAAGCAATGCACCAGCATGAATGCAACAATTAAATCCTATGGTTCATTAATTTTTATTAGAAAAATTTTAAATGCCTAAAAGAAAAGAAAACAACCTTATATTCCTTAAGAGCAATTAAGGGGTTTCTAGCAAATTTTAATAAAAGCCAAAATTATCAAAATTAGGGTGTTACAACATTGTTCCACGGATTCGATACCTTGGGTTTACCACTCGAGGGAAGAAGGGTCCCTTGAATACGACGGGGGATTTGTCTGCTTGCAAATCCATATGAAGTTTGATACGAATATACACCGTCAACAAACTTGTTGTATACTCCTCTCGAACCCGAGGTTTTGATGGTCGAAACTTTGTTGTAAGGACCATCAACAGGGAGTTAGTGGAGCCACCACCAAACTGCAAACCTATTGGGACAAAATGGGTGTGGAAAAACAAGAGGGTGAGAATGGTGAGGTGGTGAGGAACAAGTCGAGGTTGGTTGCTCAGGGTTTTAGCCAGAAGATGGGGATAGACTATGAGGAGACATTTGCTCTGGTAGCCCGTTTGGAGGCAATCAGGATTCTTATAGCCTTCTCTGTGGCTAAAGGATTCAAGTTGTACTAAATGGATGTGAAGAGTGCCTTCTTGATTGAATTTTTGGAAGAGGAAGTTTATGTGAGGCAACCACCTGGGTTTGAGAGTGTTGAGTTTCCCCACTGAGTGTAGAAGTTGAGGAAGGCCTTGTATGGGCTGAAACAAGCTCCCAGGGCATGGTATGGTAGGTTGAGGGGGTTCTTGTTCAGCAAGGGGTTTAAGATGGGAAAGATGGATAAGACTCTTTTTCTCCTCAGGCAGGGTGATGATATCCTTATTGTTCAGGTGTACGTGGATGATATTGTCTTTGACGGCTTGTCTCACTCTTTGGTTGAGAGGTTTGTAGAGGATATGAGTGACGAATTCGAGATGTCTATGATGGGAGAATTGCAGTTCTTTCTCAGGCTTCAAATCAAGCAGGCGAAAGAGGGTACATTTGTGCATCAAGCTAAGTACACGAAGGACATCCTCAAGAAGTTCAAGATGGACGACTCGAAGCCCCTGTCAACACCGATGAGTACGACTACAGCACTTGACGCAAACGAGGAGGGAGAGCCTGTGGACTAGAAGGAGTACCGGAGCATGATCGGCTCCCTCTTGTACTTGACGGTGACAAGGCCGGACATTCAGTTTTCTATGTGTCTGTGTGCTCATTTTCAGGTGTCGCTGAGGACTTCACATTGGCAGGCCGTCAAGCGAATCTTCTGGTATCTTCGATACACTAATGAGCTCGGTCTTTGGTACTCGACGTCCTCTTCCCTTTCGCTTCTTAGTTTTTCGGATGCCGACTTTGCGAAATGTCGAGTCGATCGGAAATCGACTCCGGGTACTTGACAGTTTCTGGGTTTTCGCTTGCTTCTTGGTCTTCTCGCAAACAATCTAGTGTAGCCCAGTCTACCACAGAAGCTGAGTATGTTGTTGCCGCTAGTTGTTGCTCACAACTGCTTTGGATCACATACACGCTAAGTGACTTTGGTGAGGAGTGTTCCCATGTACCTCTCATGTGTGATAGCACGAGTGCCATTAGTGTTGCCAAAAAACCGTGCTTCAATCCAGAACCAAACATATAAAAGTGCGGTACCACTTCCTGAGAGACAATGTTGAGAAGGGAAACATAGACCTCATCCATGTACCAACAGAAAAGCAGCTTGCTGATATCCTAACCAAGCCCTTGGACCAAGCTACATTTGCTCGTTTGCGAGGAGAGCTTGGAGTCATTTTTCCATTTTGAGCTTCAGTTGGGAGGGTTGATATACATATTCATGTGATTTTCATTTATGTATCATATCATGTTTGCATGTTTGCATCTTTGTATCATAGACTGCATTTGTATCATATGCCATAGAGATGTGCTTCTCTCATATGCTTTGATCACCATGATATGCTAGATATGAGGTTATGACTTTGCTTGTGATGCTCATGAGATGTATAGCTATGCTCTTGGTAGCTTTGGGATATATATGCTTGTGGATGGCTTTCCTTTGTAAAAATGCTATATGTTCCTCTCTTGTGAGTAGAATGCCTCTCATGTTCAAATTGGGTGCTTATGGCTTTATCTTGCTTAATTTGTGCTTGGAACCATGTTCTTTTCATTTGGGGTCAAAGATCCATTTATCATCATGAATGTTTAGCCTACATGCTACCTTGTGGGGAAGCCTGCCACAAAGGCACTTCATGTACCATGCTTAATTTGTAAATCATGAAAATGGTATGTGAGATGCCTATGCTTGAAAATTTTGCTTCCATGTCATAAATGATTTGAATTCCTTATCTTGGGTGCTAGACCGTTGCATGATGTTCACCAATGAGAAATCTCATATCTAGAAGTGGACACATGGCTCGGTGGCTTTGACATGCTTGTAGGTGTTTGTGATGATCTTGTGATGAGAATGTGTTACCTTGCATGAAGTTTGTGGGCTATAGGTTGTTTGTGCTCATTTTGACCATGTGTAGGTCCTATGCTCATGAGAGGGAAATTTTGTGAAAATGCTTCATTTTGATCATGGCTATGTCACTTGCTTGTATGTCCCTTTCTATCTTGTTGGCGATGCATGTGCTCAAATTGTGGCTATCTTGCTTGTCTATGTCTCAATTTTAGCATGTTATAGTGCTCTTTGTATATTTGAGAAGCACATGCTTGCATTTGAAGACTTGATTCATGCATTACCAACAAGGGAAAGGAAAGTACCCAATTCATGTTTCCAGGGGGAGTTTTGCATCAAGGGAAGCAAAATTGGGAGAAATGGAGAAATGCATTTGTTCAGGGGAGATTGCATTCATGCATTTGGGAGCTCTTTTTCACCTGAATTTTAGTTGTGCTCTTTTGTCGATGGTATCGAGCCCTTTTGCCTCACCTTGAGGAGTCGGCAATTTTGGAGTATTTTATCTCGGTTGTGTCGAGTCGTTGCCCTTGCCTTAGGGGATAGAGATTTTTCTCACTCAAGTGATCTTTTCTTGGCTTTTGTTTGGCTTTTGATCACTTGTTTGAGTTTTTCAATCGTTTATTTTCTTTTTCTCTTTCTCTGAATTGGTTACTTGTGTGTGTTCTCAATGCACTCATCATGGGGGAGATTGAGGACCGGAGCGTCTGAGGACCGATGGGTGGTCGCTCCTAGCTGTGATGAGTAACTGACCACGTGGTGTGGACTGACTCTTAGTCGAGTATTGCAGGTGCAGGTTGTGGCTTGATTTGCGTTGGTGCAGGTGAAGAGTGGACACGAAAGGTCTATGCCTTGCGGGGCCTCCGAGGAGTGGAGAGACAAGTAGGCTCAGCTCGAGGGACCTGGTGGCCAGTGGGGTCAAGTGCGGGCCGCATGGTGGCGAGAAAAGCAAGGCAAAGTCGTTGATCGGAGTCGGTGCAGGGTAGCGGCTCACGACCATAGTCTGCATATGGGGTTTGCTGCGGTTCACCACAAAACCTTCGGGTTACTTGGTTGAGACACAAAACCAAGACCTGAGGCTCGACGGGCGGAGATGCGATCCGGGCGCGCCGAGAAGCTTCGATGTCGGCGGACACGTGGCAGGATCGCAGGGCTTGCGTCGGGAGGACGCACACTACGGCGTCGGCATGGTCGTGCGATGAAGAGGAGCCGACTAACCGGGTGTTCATCATGTTCTTTGCAAGTTCTTGCGTGCCTTTCATTCGATCCATTTTGTCGGTGGATTTTTGGTGCACGAAGTTCGCGGACGGTCCGTACTAGAGTGTCGGATGGTCCGTGTCGGAGCAGACGGTCCGCAGGTCCACCGCGGACGGTCCGTATCGGAGCAGACGGTCCGCGGGTCCATCACGGACGATCCGTTATTGAGGGTGCAGTACTGGAGGTCCGGGGCCTACTTTCGGATGGTCCACCGCAGACCCGCGGACAGTCCGCCTAGGCCTCGCGGACGGTCCGCCCCACCCCTACGGATAGTCCGCCAAGTGCCTTGTAGAGCTGCTAAGTCTTTTGCTTCTTGAGTTGCACTTTCGCTTAGGGATTGTTTGGGGCTTGTTCCTAGGGTTGGTAGGTCTGTTGTGACTACGTGACCTTGGCAAGCCTGTGTGGGAATCCTAGGTTGTGAATTTGGGGCGGGATGAGCGCGAAAGCCGTTGCGCTTCCGTATACGCGCATACTCTTTAGGCCGAGTTCATCCTTTGGGAAGAATTTTTATCAGCTCCCATTCACTCCCCCCTCTCTGGTCGCCTAATCGGTCCTTCAATTTTAAGTTATTTCTTTATATTAACATGTCTGAGTGATTTTGATAAATATTATAGGTTTTAGAATATTTTTATAATGGTAGTAGTGGGTAATTTATAAATAGGTTTAGGGGATTTTTAAAATATATTCATAACAAAAGTGGATGAGCCTTTAGAAAACATAATAGATTAGTTTCTGTCATTATTAGGGCATGTTTGGGACCGTTGTACTCCAAATTTCTCAGCTCGGCTCCACCAACTCCAACATAGAGCAGCTCCACTATGGAGTTTCTAGAGCAAAGTCTGCATGTTTGGCATAAAACTCCGCTCCTACAATGATAAGAGAGACTTTGGTGGATATGTCCTTCTTTGCCCTTGGGAAAGAGCAGGCAGACACGACCAAGAAGATGTGCATGTCAGAGACGAGCCCTGGCCGCCAGGAGTGAGGAGCCACCACAGGCCACGGGGGTGGCCGCCGCCACAGTCGACGTCACCAAGGTCGGCCTCATCGCTGCACAAGTTCGAGAGAGAAACAACAAAACCAGTGAGGCTCTGCAGAGGAAGATGGTGCGGTCCTGCTACAGGGCTGGGATGTTGAGGCCGCACCCTTGCCTGAGGTGGGTAATATTACCACAACTCCATGAGGAGGTTCAAAACTTCATTTTCAAGAGTACCCCTTGAGGTGATCCGGGAAAAAACATGCCTTTTTTTAGGAGTGGAGTTTTAGGAGCTGGAGGTTTTTGAGTGGACAAATCTAGAGTAGAGCTGTAAAACCTGGAGCAAAGTAGTCCCAAACAGGCCCTTAGAGCATCTCCAAGAGTTTGTCAAACTTTACTTGGAAAATCTTGTGTTTTGCCAACTTCTAAAGAGATATGCCAAGTGAAAAAAGAGTTCATCTCCAACAATTTGGCATAATTCACTTGCAAACCCAGATCTAACTTACATCAGGAACCGTGAGAGAAATAAACTTTTGTTTATGCCTATCCATCTCTTGAAAACACCAGGAATCTTTCTCTATTCTTTATTTCTTTTTTCACCCTCCCACCTACAAGGAAACACCAATGGCAACCACGATCTGCGTGCTCATATATACGCGCGGAGAGGTGAGTTTTGCCAAGTTTCTATTTTTGCGAAGTTGGTTTGCCAACATGTTGGAGTCCAATTTTTTTTGTTTTGCCAAAATTAGACAGATGCCAAATTGGTTTGCCAAACTTTTGGAGTTGCTCTTAGAGTCTATATGATTGATGCCTAGATGTTTCTCAAATTATATTATTCAATATTGTCCATCGAATTTGTGTTCTAACTTCATCAAAACAATGCTCTCAAAACCATATATTTACATAAATTATTGAAGGACCGATACGGCGAACCAGAGAGGGGGGGAGTGAATGGGAGCCGATAAAAATTCTTCTCGAAGGAGATGGAAACTCCAACAAGATGAACACGGCTTCCAACACACGTCTCCGACTCACTACCGAGGTTGGTCAAGCCCACATAGCCACTGGAGTGCCACTGGACCTAGGAACCAACACACCACCTTCCGACTCGAGAAACGCAGCGGAAAAAACCAAACCTCGAGCCTACAGACCCACACCGGTCAGACCGTTGAGCACCACCGGTCAGACCGGTCCCTGCTGGTGAAACTGAGCAACTTTTACTAAGTGGCTCTACACGGTCGACCGGGGAGACACACCGGTCGGGCCGATGGCGACTCGAAAGCCCCCCAAGGCACCAAACGGAGCCAACCGACCACCAAACAGACCCAAACTCGAAACAGCAGCAACACGGGACAACAACGAACACACCAAGACATTCACTCAAGCAAAATCCCACAAGGGCTCGCACCGGTCGGAGGCGGTCAAGAGCACGGGTCGGACCGGTGTAGCACCGGGCGGCTCGGGATGAACGGCACCCGCGGTCAACTCCCCCAAATCCAAATCTCGATCTCCCGAATCGCTCCACGGACTTGAACAAGACTTTGGGGATATCAAGAACACCTCATGAGGAGTCCATAGCCAAGTTTAATCCCACAAAAACTCGTCCAAAAAGGAGGAATCGAAGAAATCCCGCCAAGAGCACTTCCAACCCAAGAACTCAAGAAACCCCAAAAACGAGCACCTTTACTCACGGATTTGGGAGGGGAATCACGCCCAAAGAACCACGAAGGGTTCCCACAAATTTCCCCCATCAAATCCCCAAGAGAAAGGCCCCGAAAACAACCCAAAGAAATCACCGAGAGAGGGCTCCGAAAATCACCACCAAGAACAACCGGGGAAAACACATCCAAACCTTGAGGAACCACGCCGAATCATCTATACATGAAACAAAGGTTCGTACAAGGTCTAGCAAGCCGCCCGATCATCCATCCCTCTCTACAAGATCTCTCCGCGAAGCTCTCTTGCTAGTCCTAGAGAAAACCTAAGGAAAATAGGTGGAAAATAGGAAAACTAATGAGCTAGGGTTCCAAGAGTTGGCTGCCATCCTCTCACCTCTTGGGTTATATGGAGGCAACCGAATGTCTAAAACGCCCTTCACTACTAACTAGGGATACAAGCCCCTCAAGGGCGGATTTGGAATTCTTGATGTCTTCACCATCGGACGGATGCCGGCGACCGCACCTCGCGTAGCCTCGACGCAAGCCATGAGATCCCGACGCGTGTCCTCCGCTTCGAAGATTCCGAACTGCGTCGTCACACACGGTCGACCGGTGCTCCTCACCCGGTCGGACCGGTCCCCACCGGCCGGACCGGTCGGACCCACCGGTCGGAGGCCGGTGCGGTGCTGCTTGCACCTCCGTCTTCGGTTCTCCGGTCTTGGCTTTGTGGATCAACCAAGGAACCTAGTGGTTTTACGGTGAACCACGGAAACCCCCGCAAACTCGGTGTAGCCTCCGCCAAACTCCACTCATGACTCGGCTCCCACGTAGTCCCGGCTCGACCTTGGTTTTGAGGCTCAACCAAGAAACCGTCCACGACTTCATCTTGTTGTTCATGCCACCATGCGGCCCGCACTTGACCCCGCTGGCCACCGGGTCCCTCGAACGAAGCCTACTTGTCTTCTCCACACCTGGAGGCCTCACCGGCAACGACCTTTCGCGCTTGTTCTTCACCTGCACCACACGAGTCAAGCCGCAACCTGCACCTGCAATACTTAGCCAAGAATCAGTCCACACAACGTTGTCAATCACTCATCACACAAGGAAGCGACCATCCACCGGTCCTTGAACCACACATGGTCCTCAATCTCCCCCTTGATGAGTGCATTAACAACACCCACACGAAAGTAACAAGAGAGAAAAGAAAAAGAAAAGGAACGAACGAAAAGAAACTCCAACAAGCGATCGAAAGCCAAACAAAGGCAAAGAGCAAGATCACTTGAAGAAGACAAGTCTCGGACCCCTTAGGCAAGGGCAACGGCTCGACACATCCGAGACAAAGCAAAGCTCAAGCAAAGAGCGCAAACCACCAAAGCAAAGCTCGAACAACCACAAGGAGCTCCCTCTGCACACATGTAAGCTCCCCCTGAACCAATGCACCTCCCCCTGGACAAATGCATGCAAGACACCACTTGAAACAGGGCAGCTGCAACAAAACAGCCCTGACCGGTCAGACCGGTCCACACCACCGGTCAGACCGGTGTGCAACATGTGTATAGAACTAGCACTCACACCGCTCAGACCGGTGACCTTGGCCGGTCAGACCGGTGCACAACAGAGCCCAGAAATGGCTCGAAACCACCTGAAAACCTTCTAAACACGTCCAGCAAGCCATTTCAAGCTCAAACTTCTCCCCCTTGTTGGCAATGCATGAATCAAGCCAAAAATGCAAAACTTTCAACCTAGAGCTTCTCAAATAGACAAAATTCAACAAAGAATGCTACACATGTCCAAATGAGCAAGTTAGATACTCTACGGCTTCGTATCGATCTCAACTACATGATCACCAAGTTTCACAACCATTGGACGAAGCTAAGATGGATTTTGGCAATTTTGTGAAAAACTTGCCTCTCATGAGCAAAGTCCTAAACATGATCAAAGCATATCAAAATGGCAAAGCCACACAAACTTCATGCTAGGACAGCCATTCTAATCATAAGACCATCACAAACACCCACAAGCACCTCATGTCATGTCAAAGCCACCGAGCCATGTGCCTACTTCTATTTATGAGACTTCTCATTGGTAGGCATCATGCAACGATTTAGCACCCAAAGCAAATTAAATTCAGCACATATGACATGGGAGCATATGTTCCAAGCATTTTTCATTTCATTTTCAGATTTGTAAATGGTACATGAAATGTCTTTGCGACAAAAAGGAACTTATGCTCCTCCACAAGATAAATCAAGAGGGCTAAACATTCATGATGGCAAATGAGCCTTTGACCCCATATGATCAATAAACTAGCCATCCAACCACAAATTAAGCATAGCAAGGCCACAAAAACATGTCAAGAGCATGTAAAGGCATTTACACATGAGAGAGCATACATGTGACATTTTTCAAAAGCATAGCTATCAACCATGGATTATTCATCAAGATCATCAAGAGCTAAGCCAAACTAACCGTAGCATACCAAATAAGCTCACAAAGACATATATCTCATTCCATGGTGAACAATGTATATGAGAGAAGCTTTTCCTAACCAATGCATATGATACAAAATGCATGCAATCTAAGATACAAGGATGCCTATACATCATGTTACATATGCCATGCCAAATGCAAGAAATGCACAAATAAAAGCTATACATATGCTACCACCGGCTCCTCGAGGGGAGGCAAAACGGGCTCGACACCACCGACAAAAGAGAGCTCCCACACACCCAAATCAAGAAATCAAACACACACCAAGTTCCCCCCGTAAACGAGTGAAAGTTGCTTGATCTAGGGGTTTGGTGAAAATATCGGCTAGTTGGTCATGTGTGGGTACATGGATCAAAGCTATCTTCCCTTTCTCGACGTTGTCTCTCAGAAAATGATACCTCACTTTTATGTCCTTGGTTTTGGAATGGAGCACTGGGTTCTTTGCAACGCTTATGGCACTGGTGCTATCACATTGAAGTGGGACATGGGTATACTCCTCACCAAAGTCACTCATGGTGTAGGTGATCCAAAGGAGCTGAGAGCAACAACTAGCAGCGGCAACATACTCGGCCTCGGTCGTGGATTGAGCAACACTCGACTGCTTGCGGGAAGACCAAGACACCAAAGAAGAACCCAAAAACTGGCAAGTCCCAGAAGTGGACTTCCTATCCAACCGACACCCGGCAAAATCCGCGTCTGAAAAGCCATAAAGCGCCAAAGAAGAGGACGCGGAGTACCAAAGGCCGAAGTCGGGAGTGTGACGCAAGTACCTGAAAATTCTCTTCACCGCTTGCCGATGCGAAGTCCGAGGAGACGCTTGAAAACGAGTGCACAGACACACTGAGAATTGTATGTCCGACCTCGTCGCCGTCAAGTAGAGGAGTGACCCGATCATGCTCCGGTACTCCTTCTGGTCCACGTGTTCACCTTCCTCGTCCACATCAAGAGTTGTAATCGTACTCATCGGCGTCGTCATAGCCTTGGAGTCCTCCATCTTGAACTTCCGCACAATGTCCTTGGTGTACTTAGCCTGGTGCACAAATGTTCCTTCCTTTGATTGCTTGATTTGTAGTCCGAGGAAGAACTGCAACTCACCCATCATGCTCATCTCGAACTCCCTGCTCATATCATCTGCAAACCTTGCAACAAGAGAGTTAGATGAGCCACCAAAGACAATATCATCCACGTACACCTGCACAATCAGGATATCTCTGCCCTGCCTCAGCAAAAACAAGGTCGATCGACCTTCCCCATCTCAAAGCCTCTCTCAAACAAGAACCCCCTCAACCTTGCCATACCAAGCTCTAGGCGCCCGCTTCAACCCATACGGCCGCCTTCCTCAACTTGTACACCCGGTGGGGGTACTTCTCACTCTCAAACCCCGGAGGCTGCCTCACATACACTTCTTCCTCCAGCACACCATTCAGAAAAGCACTTTTCACATCCATTTGGTGCAACTTGAACCCTTTAGCCACGGAAAAGGCTAGAAGGATCCTAATCGCCTCCAAACGGGCTACGGGAGCAAAGGTCTCCTCGTAGTCAATCCCCTCCTTCTGACTGAACCCTGGGCAACAAGTCTCGACTTGTTCCTCACAACCTCACCCTTCTCTCCCTCTTTGTTTTTCCACACCCACTTTGTACCAATCGGCTTACACCCTGGGGGAGGGTCAACCAACTCCCACACCTGATTCCTTTCAAAGTTCTCCAACTCCTCATGCATCGAATTAACCCAATTGTGATCAGATAGTGCGTGTCCAATGTCTTTGGGCTCGAAAGAAGCAACAAATGCAGCATGAGCGAAATGGGAGTTGTTTCGAACCCTCGACCGTGTAGTGCGTTCATTCATGTCGCCGATGATCCTCGAAGCTGGGTGATCCACTTGAACTCGCCGGGGAGGTTCTCGCCTCGAAGCTACCTCCGCCTCAACATCAGCTTCTCCTCGTTCTTGATTTGTCGTCGTAGGTGTAGCAGAGGGTCCATCCATCATCGTAGTCGAAGTAGTGGGTACATGTTCAGCCGGGGGCACCGCACCACCATCCTCATCATCACCATGTTCATGCTCCTCCTCCTGAAAGATCTCCTCGCCAAGCTCATCATCACCTGCACACTCAAAGACAAGCTGACTACGTGGCTCTGTCTCGTCGAAGGTTACCTCGCAAGTCTCCACGATTTGGTTAGTTTCAAGATTGAGCACACGATATGCTCTAGAATGAGATGCATAACCAAAGAAAATGCCATCGACGACCTAGCCTCAAACTTATCCAACTTCCTCGCCTTTCTTCGAATGAAACACTTGCAACCAAAGACATGGAAGTGACTCACCTTGGGTGTGCGGCCATGCATCAACTCATAGCATGTCTTCTTCTTGTGCACTCGAGGTATATCCCGTTCGACACATAGCACGCGGTATTCACCGCCTCAGCCCAATACCTCCTCGGAGTCCTATGCTCATCAAGCATCGTCCGAGCCATCTCGCACAAGGTCCTGTTCTTCCTTTCCACAACACCATTCTGGGGAGGCGTATACGGACTCGAAAACTGATGCTCAAGACCCAAGTCATGGCAAAAGGTTTCAAAACGAGAGTTCCTGAATTCCGAGCCATTATCACTGCGGATAGCTCGTATGGCATCTCCGTGCCTCTCGTTCCTCAACCTCAAGACTAGATCTGGAACAAAACCAAACGTCTCCCCCTTATCCTCGAGAAAGAACACCCACACATACCGAGAATAGTCGTCCACCACAACAAGGACATACCACTTCCCACCCGCAGATCACACACGAGCTGGGCCAACAAGGTCCATATGGAGCAGCTCGCATGGACGCTCAGTCATCACATCGGTGAGAGGCGGGTGAGAAGAGGCCACCATCTTGGCATGCCTACACGGAGCACAAACCAACTCTTTCTCAAGCCTCAACCGTGGCAATCCTCGGACCAAATTGAGTTTACTCAAGCGAGACAAAAGGTCAAAGCTCAAGTGACCCAACTTCCTATGCCACTTCCACAACTCACTCGAAGAACCAGCCAAGAAGCAACGCTTCACACCCGAAGACTGAGAAAAAACAACACGAAACACCTGACCCTCGGGAACGACCATACAGACAAGGTCCCCTCGAGAGTCCACAATCCGAGAACCACCAGCCGAAACAACACCTCAAAGCCCTCATCGAACAACCGGGACACGAAAGCAAATTGTACCCCGGCGATTGAACAAGAGCAACAAGCCTCAGAGTGATCTTGTCACTCACTTTTATCTCACCTTCTGAAAGCACACGCCCACGCCCATTGTCCCCAAAGGTGATGTACCTCTTCGTCACCACCGGACGAGACTTGAGAACCACCCCCTGTCTCCGGTCATATGCCTCGAACAACCGGAGTCAATCAACCAAATGTTCTTCAAGTCTCCCACCTCGAAATTCAAAAATAGGCACGTGAGCGAACAAACGACTCAAGATCAAGGGGTTAGTACCAAAGGAGGAAAACCAGTGCCGAGCCATTTGCTCGAAAGTGGGGTTAGCACCAACCAAAGCATCTCTCCTACCTAAGCTACCTCCACGAACACCACCACGGTAACCACCCTGAGGGAACCACCCCTCTCCGCCTGGAGGAGGACCAAATCCACGCAAGAAAGCTTGTGGAACGTCCTTCCTCTCCAACTCAAAGCCACGACTCCTCCGATCCCCGTATTGAGCACGAGGAGGAGAACGCCTAGCAAACTGACCACCTGCACCCTTTCCAGCCCAACCACCAGAACCACGACCTCCAGAAACACCCCTCGCACCTGTACGAGCACGAAACCCAAACAACTGTCTGTCCAAGCCTGCACCAGTCTGACCGGTGCTCCACACCGGTCTGACCGGTGTGACCTGGACAGCAGCACCACCTGCAGCCTTCTTCTCTCCCCAAGCACGAACTGTCCTCACACTCGCCTTGCCCCTGGGCATCTGCATACGAGGCTCAAGTACACCATCGGACAGGTGGTACTTGTCCTTGTTAGCCCACTCATTTGCCATTCTCTCCTCGCGCTTCCTCTTGAAGCAAAACTCCTCCTTATGGCCATCTCTCCCACAATAGCCACAATGGAACCTCACAAGCTTAGGCTTAGGCTTGGGATGTGGCTGCTCACTTGGTTTCTCTCCACTCAATCCCTCCACCGGTTTCTCACCACTAGCCTTCTCACTCTCCTTCCCAAAGAACACTTTCCCCGAAGTGCTCACAAACTTGATAGGCTTTTGTAGGTCATTTGTGGGTGTAGGAAACACGGGTGGAGCCGGGGGTTGTGTCTAGTCGGTTCCTTAGATGGTTAGGTTTTGGAGGGAAATCATTTTTGTGGTGGGTTTTTGGTGGCTCCGGGATATTCTCTCCACTTCCTTCACCAACCTTGTTTGCCCCAAGCCCCTCACCATCTTGCCTCTTAAAGGCCTCGATCATCATCCTCAACTGAGGCTCATGACCGGACAACCAACCCATCAACTTCCTCAACTCATCATTCTCATCCTGCAAACGGTCAACATAATGTGCAAGCTCCAAATTTTTCAATGCATGCATTTCACAGGTAGAGCAAGATGTAGGCATAGGTTCCTTCAATTTAGCCTCGAGCGAACTAGTGTAAGCATGCATCTCATCAATTTTAGCATGCAAAACAGGGCAAGAAGTGCAAGCACCTAGCAAAGCGAGTCTAGACTTAAGCTCACCACTTCAACCCTAAGCACATCTAGTTCCTCACACTTGGAGGCATGCTTCTCCTTAAACAAAGCAAGATCAGCAAGGAATATGGAGCAATCAGCAGAATCATTCTCATCAGAAACAACAGGGCTAGCCTTAAGGGAATCAATCTCAAGCTTGCTATCAAGCATCTGTGTCTCTAGCTCAGCCACTCTAGTCCTAGCATCCTCGAGTGAAGCCCTAAGCTCTTTCCTCATTTTCTTGGCCTCTCTAAGCATGTCATCACGGTTATCAAGCAAAGAGCCAAGCCTCTCATTCTCCTGGCGCAAGAAGAGAAGTTCATCACGCACCTCGTCGTCGGACTCAGAGTCCGAGTCGCTCTGTGTGCTCTTCTTGCTGCCGGAGCTCAGCGCCATGGTGCAGAAGCCATCTCTCGCGAAGCAGCTCAGCCCGCTCAGGTTCTTGGATGACTTCTTGTTCTTGCGACGATCACCCTCATCTTCACTGCTGCTCGAGCTCGAGGTGGAGTACGCGGAACTGGAGTCGACGTCGCTCGCTCCAACCATCGCTCGGGCCTTACCTCGGCTCTCCTTCTTACTCGATTGTCGCTCGTCCTTGTACTTGTTCTTGTGCTTGCTCTTGTGGTCGCGCCTCGAACGGTACTTGCCATCGTTCATCCTCGGCTTGTGCTTGTAGCTGTCCTTGTTCTCGGCCTTCTCCGGGCAGTCGGCGACTAAGTGTCCCGGCTTGCCGCACTGGAAGCAAGTCCTCGTGTTCCTCCTCATGTTCACGCGGTTCTCGTGTAGCCTCTCGAACCGCCTCGTCAACAGCGCCAGCTCGTCCTCTCCAAGGTCATCAAACTCCTCATCTAGCATAGACATCAAAGAGGAAAACGAGAACATCCTGGTGGATGGGTTAGAGTTAGTCTTTCCTTTGGAACCACCAACGAGGGCAAGACTATGGGAATCAGTCGGTCCCTCGAGCTTGGCGATCATGCCCCTATCCACCTCAGCCGACTTGAGCTTCGAGAACAGCTCGTTCACCGTCAGAGTATCATACCTCTCCGACTCGACTATGGCCTCGAACTTTCCGCCCCATATCGTACGATCCAAAGAGTGTAAGAGCTTGACCGCTCTATCATGATCATCATACGGGAGCACGTCCACATTGGCCCTCATGTTGTACACAACCACCGTGAACCTCTGAAACAAGGCATCGATGGACTCACCGGGGAGATGAGTGAAGTTCTCGTATTCTCTCCGGTAGGTCGCATACATCCGTGCCTGAACCTGGGCGTTCCCAACATGAGCCTCCTTCAACACCGCCCAAATCCTACAAGACAAGTGCTCGGTGTGCACCCGATCAAACTCAGGCTGACACAAAGCACGAAACAAGTAGTCGACCGCCTTATTGTTGGCGTCGAATCTTTCCCTCGACCCTGGAGCAAGGAAATCCATCGGCTGGACATAGCCTGTGTCCACCGTGACATCCCAAAGAAGCTGACCCTTTCCGCGGAGGAACGCACCCATCCGCTTGCTCCACATCTGGTAGTTCTTGCCATCGAAGTGTGGAGGACCCGAACCCCGTTCCTGGTACGCCATCCTTGGATCTTAGACTGGTTAGAGTCAATAAAGACCCGAACCGGCTCTGATACCACTTGAAGGACCGATACGGCGAACCAGAGAGGGGGGGGAGTGAATGGGAGCCGATAAAAATTCTTCTCGAAGGAGATGGAAACTCCAACAAGATGAACACGGCTTCCAACACACGTCTCCGACTCACTACCGAGGTTGGTCAAGCCCACATAGCCACTGGAGTGCCACTGGACCTAGGAACCAACACACCACCTTCCGACTCGAGAAACGCAGCGGAAAAACCAAACCTCGAGCCTACAGACCCACACCGGTCAGACCGGTGAGCACCACCGGTCAGACCGGTCCATGCTGGTGAAACCTAGCAACTTTTACTAAGTGCCTCTACACCGGTCAGACTGGTGAGACACACCAGTCAGACCGATGGCAGCCTGAAAGCCCCCAAGGCACCAAACAGGCCAACCGACCACCAAACAGACCCAAACTCGAAACATCAGCAACACGGGACAACAACGAACACACCAAGACGTTCACCCGAGCAAAATCCCACAAGGTCTCGCACCGGTCAGACCGGTCCAAGAGCACCGTCGGATCGGTGTAGCTCGGGCGAGCTCGGGATGAACAAGACCCGCGGGTCAACTCCCCCAAATCCAAATCTCGATCTCCCGAATCGCTCCACGGACTTGAACAAGACTTTGGGGATATCAAGAACACCTCATGAGGAGTCCATAGCCAAGTTTAATCCCACAAAAACTCGTCCAAAAAGGAGGAATCGAAGAAATCCCGCCAAGAGCACTTCCAACCCAAGAACTCAAGAAACCCCAAAAACGAGCACCTTTACTCACGGATTTGGGAGGGGAATCACAGCCCAAAGAACCACGAAGGGTTCCCACAAATTTCCCCCATCAAATCCCCAAGAGAAAGGCCCCGAAAACAACCCAAAGAAATCACCGAGAGAGGGCTCCGAAAATCACCACCAAGAACAACCGGGGAAAACACATCCAAACCTTGAGGAACCACGCCGAATCATCTATACATGAAACAAAGGTTCGTACAAGGTCTAGCAAGCCGCCCGATCATCCATCCCTCTCTACAAGATCTCTCCGTGAAGCTCTCTTGCTAGTCCTAGAGAAAACCTAAGGAAAATAGGTGGAAAATAGGAAAACTAATGAGCTAGGGTTTCAAGAGTTGGCTGCCATCCTCTCACCTCTTGGGTTATATGGAGGCAACCGAATGTCTAAAACGCCCTTCACTACTAACTAGAGATACAAGCCCCTCAAGGGCGGATTTGGAATTCTTGATGTCTTCACCATCGGACGAATGCCCGGCGACCGCACCCTGCGTAGCCTCGACGCAAGCCATGCGATCCCGACGCGTGTCCTCTTCTTCGAAGATTCCGGACTGCGTCGTCGCACACCGGTCAGACCGGTGATCCTCACCGGTCAGACCGGTCAGACCCACCGGTCAGACCGGTCTGGTGTTGCTGCACCTCCGTCTTCGGTTCTCCGGTCTTGGCTTTGTGGATCAACCAAGGAACCCAGTGGTTTTCTGGTGAACCACTGGAAACCCCGCGAACTCGGTGTAGCCTCCGCCAAACTCCACTCATGACTCGGCTCCCACGTAGTCCCGGCTCGACCTTGGTTTTGAGGCTCAACCAAGAAACCGTCCACGACTTGTCACACCCGATTTTAAGGGCAAAACCGAATGCATTGATCACGTGTGCGCCAGGATCAAGTTACACACACGCTTAGACATTATGAATACCAAAATCAGTGCCACACGAATAAAGAGTTATTACAAACCATAGTCTTAATCGAAACTTAAACAAACGAGTTCTCGCGCAACTGGACAAAATGCCTCCACAGGTACGAACCGAAGACTACGCACACCTAGAACTCCCGGAAATCTTCTCGGATTATCTTCAAAGTTCTCCCGGTCACATGGCAAAGCCAACCGGTATTGTAGATGCAAGAGAATAAACAAGCGTGAGCACATTTCGTACTCAGCAAGGGAAAACAACATAACATGCGAGGCCATATGGTGGATGGCTAAGGTTCAAGCACTTTAGCATTTTAGTTGGTCAAGTTTTATTAGCAACCTGATTACTAAAGGTGTAAGTTCATACCAACCCAATTAATAAGATATAAGCATCATAAATAAAGAAATAAACCACAATTTAAGCATTAAAGTTCCATAACTTAATCATGTGAGTGTCCAGCCGCTCTTGACCGTGAGCACGGCTAATCGATTAGTTTAACACTGCGCAGGTTGTACATCTTTACCCACAAGCGGCGTAAAAGCTCCGAAGAACTTTGGACCCAACCATGCGGTGTTTGCAAGACACCATACCACACTTCCGAGGTGTGATCGCATAGGGACGCTACATGGCCTTTACAAAGGTTCCCTAGCAAGTTATGACCCACAAGGTCCGGATCGATTAGCAAGGTATAAAGTCCCCTAGCAGTCAATACCCCACCATAAAAGAATAACTCACCCAACCCCCGCTAGAGCGAGTCCATACCCCACGGTACCGCCGATCCCTTGTCCTTATCGTGTAAGACCATCCCATGCTAAAGTTCCTAATTAATCGCCCAAGACCATTGCCCATTAGTTCTTGTGGTTGTCTTGTTTTCCGGGTGGTTCTCCATGTTCCGATTACACATTAAAGTGGTCTTGTAAAGTAAAAGATCATAAACGGAACATGAAATAACAAAAGGTAACCAAGTTGATTATTACCAATACTCAGTTGAGCATGCTAAGCAATAACTACCCCAAGATTAATTTAATTTCCGGTGTCAAGGTAAAGGTAGTCAAAAGCTAGGCATGATCCTTAATAGGTTCCCATCAAATTAATGCAAGCAAAAAGTAAAAACAGTGAATTTAAATGCATGTTATGTAGGACAAGCGGGCATGCATCAAGGAATACTTGCCTTCAACAAAGCCTTGCTGCTCAAACTCTTGCACGACCGGATCTTCAAATCCCTCGAACGAATCGCTCTCTACGATCCATAATCATCACATACAAGCATACAATAGAAATAAATAAGAAACAGTCACCAAACAGATCTAAACAGTAGCATAAAACTAATCTACGCTTCGAGACGAACGCGTGGACATAAAGAACGCTAAAATCGGAGCTAAAACGACCAAGTTATGAGCTCGGGAAGTTTCAGGGACTAATCTGCGAAGATTTGAAAAGGTTTCGGGCTAAAATAAAGAAAAAAGGACTAAACTGTAAGAAATCTTATACGGTGGAAGGGTATTTTTGTAAATAAAGAAAATCCAGGGGCCTTTTCGCAAAAACGCCGTGGCCGCGGTGGGTTTGACCTGGGCGACCGGGTTGACCCGATCTAGATCCGTTGGATCTAGATCTGATGGTGCTGGTGGCTCGCGGTGCGGTGGCCGGATCCGGGGCGCCGGATCGTCATCCGACGGCCTCGGAGACGCGCAAGCGGCGGGCGGCGGCGCGCGAGGCCGGCGGCGGCGAGCGGCGGCGGGCGGCGGCGGGCTCACCGGCGGGGGCCGGACTTGGGGTTCCGGCCACGAATCGAAGCGCGGACGGCACCTACTCGACGCGCGCGAGTTGGCAAGCCTATCTAGGGCGGCGGCTCGGGCAACGGCGCGGCGGAGCGGCGGGTCGACGCGGCGGCGCGGCGTGCGGCGGCGCTCCGGCGACGGCGCTAGGGCGAAGAGGGGCTCGGGGTCGACAACGAGTGGCACCGGGAGCTCCTCACCTCTTGGCGCGGCTCCCGGGCGACTCCTTGGCGGCGGAGCGGCGACGGCGGCGGGATTCCGCGGCGGCGGCGGCGAGCTCACACGGCGGCGCGGCTAGGGTTCCGGCGGGGCGCGTGCGAGGGCTTAGGGCGGCTCGGGTTGGGGTCCGGGGACGGCGGCGCCTTAAATAGCCCCGGCGGGGGCCTCCTTGGCGTGCGCGCTACGCGCGGGGAGGCGTCGTGGCCGAGCCGGACTCGGGCGGCGCGGCGGCGGCGGAGTCCCGGGGCGGGGGACGAGCGGGGGCGGGGGGATGACAAGCGGGCCCCCTCGGTCGGCGGCACGGGCGCGGGCGGCTGCGATGGGGGCGCGTCGGATCCGGATCCGACGGCCCGGATCGAGAGCGGCGGCGGGGCGCGGGCTGCCGGGCCGGGCGGCCCGGGCCGTAAGGCCAAGCGGGGCGGCACGCGCGGCGGGTGCGGTGGCCCGCCGGCTAGCCGGGCCGGGCGGTGCGCAAGCGGAGCTGGAGCCGCGCGGCCTTTGGGCTGGGTTGGGCTAAGAGGCTGGGCCGAAAGGGAAAGGGGAAGGGGTTAAGATTTTGGAATTTTGGCAAAGGGTTTTCAAACATTTAGAATTCAAATTTGAATTTGAATTCCAGCAACCAAAACAATGCTCCAGCATGTATGCCACAAACAAATCCTATATTTCATTAAAGTTATTTTAGAAAAGTGTTAAATGCCTAAAATTAAATAAAACAACCTTATATTCCTTAAGCAATTAAATGGTTGCTATCAAATTTTAATAAAGCCAAGTTTTTAATAGAATTAGGGTGTTACAAATCCTACCCCCCTTAAGAAGAATCTCGTCCTCGAGATTCGGACAGATTGGGAAAAAGATCTGGAAACTCTGCTTTCAGGTCATCCTCTCTTTCCCATGTTGCCTCATCCTCTGCATGATTACTCCATTGTACTTTGCACATCTTAATCACACTATTCCTGGTGATCCTTGTCATGGTTTCCAATATTCGAACGGGGTGTTCAACAATAGTGAGATCCTCTTTAACGTTTAGATCGTCCAAGGGCAACAGCTCCTTGTCATCAGGGCCAAAACCCTTCTTCAACTGAGAGATATGGAACACATCATGCACATCTGCTAGCTGTACTGGCAACTCCAATCTGTAAGCCACTTCTCCCACTCTCTCAATGATCTTGAAAGGTCCAATAAAGCGAGGTGACAACTTTCCTTTAACTCTGAATCGACGCAAACCTCTGATAGGTGATACTTTTAGGTACACATAATCGCCTTCCTGAAAGACCACATCCCTTCGTTTGCCATCCGCATAACTTTTCTGTCTAGACTGAGCAATCCTCAAATTTTCTCTGATAATCTGAACTTGTTTCTCCGCTTCTCTGATGATATCTGCCCCAAATAACTGCCTTTCGCCTGTCTCACTCCAAAATAACGGAGTCCTACACTTCCTTCCATATAGAGCCTCAAAGGGTGACATTTTGAGACTAGCTTGGTAGCTGTTGTTATAAGAGAACTCAGCATACGGCAAGCTCTTATCCCAACTACAACCATGCTTAAGCGCACATGCTCTCAGCATGTCCTCTAGGATCTGATTGGTTCTCTCTGTCTGTCCATCTGTCTGTGGATGATAAGCTGAGCTGAAATTTAGCTTAGTATCCAGAGATTCATGCAACTTCCCCCAGAAACGAGAAGTAAACTGAGTACCTCTATCCGACACGATCTTCTTTGGTACACCATGCAAACACACGATCCTGGACATGTATAGCTCGCCAACTTAGCTCCCCGTATAGGTAGTCTTTACCGGAATGAAGTGAGCTACCTTGGTCAAACGATCCACGATGACCCAAATCGAATCATAACCATCTCGGGTTCGGGGTAAACCCACTATGAAATCCATTCCGATCTCTTCCCACTTCCACTCGGCACCTTCAAAGGTTGAAGCAAACCAGCGGGTCTCTGATGTTCAGCCTTAACCCGGTGACAAGTGTCGCACAAAGCCACATGGGCGGCCACGTCTCTCTTCATACCGTACCACCAATACCTCTGCTTGAGATCCTGGTACATCTTAGTACTGCCTGGATGGATAGAGTAAGCTGAGTCGTGAGCTTCTCTCAAGATCTTCCTTCTAAGATCTCCTGTCTCTGGTACACACAACCGGTTCTTAAACCACACGGTTCCTTGCTCATCTTCTGTGAAATCTGGGGCTTCTCCTTGTTGCATGCTCTCTTTAATCTTTTGTATTCCAGCATCCTCTAACTGCCACTTGCGTATCTCTTGCTCTAGAGTAGACTGTACTTCCAAAGTCACTCCTTCCGCATGTGCAACCACTTTCAAGCTGAGCCTTTCAAACTCTTTTACCAACTCGTCAGGAAACTGAATGGTCACAACCATGTTAGTGTGGCCCTTCCGACTCAAAGCATCAGCAACCAGATTCGCTTTACCCGGATGGTAATGAATCTCTAGATCATAGTCCTTGATCAACTCTAACCAACGACGCTGTCTTAGATTAAGGTCCTTCTGAGTAAAGATGTACTTTAGACTCTTGTGATCAGTATAGATTTGGCACTTAGTTCCCATAATGTAGTGTCTCCAAATCTTTAATGCATGAACCACTGCTGCTAACTCAAGATCATGCGTAGGATAGTTCAACTCATGCTTCCTCAACTGACGAGATGCATAGGCTATAACATGACCTTCTTGCATCAACACACATCCTAGTCCTTGTCGAGATGCATCACAATATATGTCAAAACTTTTTTCGTAGATCGGGCATTACTAGAACAGTCGTTTGGTTAACCGCTTCTTTAACTCTTCGAAACTGGACTGACATGCACTGGTCCATTTGAATTCCCTGTCCTTTTCTAGCAATGTAGTGAGGGGCTTCACAATCTTAGAGAATCCTTCAATAAATCGACGATAGTAACCAGCAAGTCCAAGGAAACTCCGAATCTCAGACACCGTACGAGGGGCTTCCCACTTCAATACATCGCTAACCTTGCTAGGATCCTTTGCCGCAATACCTCCGTTGGTGATGATGTGACCTAGAAAAGACACTTCCTTGAGCCAGAACTCACACTTGCTGAACTTCGCATATAACTCATGGTCTCTTAGCTTCTGCAACACAAGTCTCAAATGCTCCTCATGGTCCTCCTCACTCTTGGAGTAGATCAGAATGTCATCAATGAATACCACAACGAATTTGTCCAGATACTCCATAAAGATCTTGTTCATCAAGTACATAAAGTACGCGGGTGCATTGGTTAACCCAAAGGACATAACTGTGTACTCATAAAGTCCGTACCTGGTAGTAAAAGTTGTCTTAGGAATATCTGAAGGCCTAATCTTCAACTGATGATAACTCGATCGCGGATCGATCTTAGAAAACACCTTGTTGCTCCTCTCATCCGATCAAACAAATCTTCAATACGTGGCGAGAGGATACTTGTTCTTGATAGTAACATCATTAAGAGACACCGTAATCAACACACATCCTCTTGTGTGCCATCTTTCTTACCCACAAAGATTACGGGTGCTCCCCAAGGTGATGAACTAGCACGAATGAACCCTTTACCCAATAATTCTTTAATCTGAGCTTTAAGTTCTTGTAACTGATCACTAGACATTCTATATGGGCGCTTAGAGATAGGAGCGATTACCGGGTAAAAGATCAATAACGAACTCAACATCTCGGTCGGGGGGCATACACGGCAACTCCTCGGAAACACATCGGGATAATCGCACACTACTCGTATGTCTTCCAAGGCTGCTCCGTCAAGCTTATTTACGGCACTGGCATTTGATGGTGCGGGATCTGCTGCAAACTCAAACCTTTCACCCAACTTGGACTTGTAAGAAGGATTGACCTCTTAGCACACTGAATCACCGCATCACACGCGGTCAACCATCCCATTCCCAATATCACATCGATCCCCTTTGAATCCAAGATTATAAGATTGGCACGGAAATCTCTGCCCACAATCTTGAGATGGACGTTATCACATTTATTGATAGCTTTCAATTCCCCCCCAGGCGAGGTAACTAACATGTGGCGAGACATGGGACTGATAGGTAGATTATGTTGAGCTACGAACTGGGATGTAATGAAAGAATGGGATGCTCCGTAATCAAACAAAACGAGGCGGGGAGTAGAGTTAACTAGAAACATACCGAGCACTACTCGGGGTTCTCTGGGCGACTTCGACATCAACGTGCATTGCCTTGCCTCGTGCATAGCTCTGTTGTCCTTTGTTTGACTGCGGGGTTTGGCTTCCGCTCCTTGTCTGCTGCTGGGTCTGCACAGGGGTGTGTGGAGGGTTCCTCTTTGGGCAAGCATTGGCATAGTGACCAAGTTCTCCGCACTTGAAGCAAGTAGTGGTGGCAGGATTGGGCGGTGCCACGGTCCTTACAGGTGTGCCAACCGGGCTCTCTCGCCGACTCGCCGGGAAGGCCGGGCGGGGAGTCCGAGGAACAGACGCCGAAACCGCCGAGCGGATCGCCGGGAACCGCCGAGCGGACGCCGGGACCGCCGCGCCCAAAGTTTCCACCCGGTCCCCCAAAGCGGAACGGGGTGTTCGGCGGTGGGTTGAAGCGCGGGCGAGACGCACTCCCAAAGCCGCCCGCAGCCGGCGGCCTTCCTCTTCTCGCTCTCCAAGCTCCTTGCGCTTGTGCTCCAAGCGGATAGCGGCATCAACTAGCCGCCGAAAGTTAGGAAAATGATATGACATCGGTACCGCAGCGAACCAACCAACCCATCCGGGAACGGCTCCTGCTTCTTCCTATCTTCAAAGCAACCTCCTCGCCGCCATAGCGAGATAGCTCGATGAACTTGTCTCTATACTCGCCCACCGACATTCCTCCCTGGTTCAGCGAAAGGAACTCCTTCTTTTTGATCTTCATGACTCCAGAGGGTATGTGATGGCTCCTGAAGTTGGTGGTAAACTCCTCCCAAGTGATAGTGTCTGGGGCGGCATGAGCGGCGAGTACGCATCCCACCAAGCGGCCGCGAGCCTTGAAGTCGTCTGCGGCAAATACAGGACCTTCTCTCTGTCGTCACACCGACGGTAGTGAGCATCTTCGGTATTGTCTTGAGCCAATCTTCGGCTTCCGGTGGATCGGCGGCGTGGGTAAACACAGGAGGGTGATGACTCATGAACTCCCGGTGCTTGTTGCGAGGCGCGGTGGCGGCACCGGCGGATTGTTGACCCGAGCTTGCAAGTTTGTCACAATGGTGGTCAAGTTCTCGGAGGAGCCGGGTCTCGTGCCTCCAAGAACTGCTGCATAGCGGGATCCATTTGTACTGGCTGGGGTGCTCTTCCTGCTGGTTGATTAACACCTGATCCTGACCTGGTGTTCACCATCTGAGTGTTAGGAACATTATTTTAGATGATTGCACCAAGGTTTAAACTTAGGAAGATAAGATAGCAATGATATTCAGATAAGACAGATTCTGTTGACTCCAAACAATCAGGCATAGCTCTCTGTATAAGTAACCAAAAATTATGGATTTTGGACTGATAAAGGGTAATGAAATTATGAAACTACTCCAACTGGAATCACCTCAATCGGAGTTGTGTAGCCCTGGTTATAAAATAAACAAGTCAGGTAGGTCGGCAGTGTTTAACAGATTCGTGAGGCTGTAATGTTTTAGTCATATCTCTCTGGTTTTCCATCCAAATATTCTGAATATTTCACAGAAAATCAGTCACAAAATTCTTGAACTTTTCCAATTGGTTTTACTTCAATCGGAGTTCTGTAGCCCGAGATAAAATTAAAACAGTACTGCTGGCTCAGAAAACTGTGCGAACAGATTTTTGGGTTCTCAAGTTGGTATTAAGGGAAAACTTAAGAGGACAAAAAGATTAAGATAGATAACTGATTGAGACTGAAAGATAACCCCACAAACTTACTACTAAACCAATGTCGTTGTGGTCATCACTCCACAACACATTGCACTCAACCAAAAATCCAACTCATACATTAAGCACAAAATCAAGCATTCAATCACACCTCTAAACTAAACACACTTTACAGATCGTCTACTAGCGATTACAAGGAAATCATATCCTTAATCTTAAACCTAAGGACTATCTTCAGCCATGGCATCTGTGCGAGCGTCAGGGGAGTCGTAGTGTGGCCTCTTGGGTGATGGGGAGGTACATCCTTCTGCGGCTTCATGGGCTTCCGCCGCTCCCTCGTTCAAAAGTGCGACTTCCAAGGCATGCCTCTGCGTCTCCGCAGTGAAGATTTGCTGCCGTGCTGCATATAGCGTGTTGTTGGCATCATCCAATGCAGTGTTCACAGCTGCAAGTAGACCCCGGACATTGTTGAGCGTCCCTTCATAGGCTGGTGCTGGGGCGATGTAAGTCTTGGCTTCCCCACTGCCCTGAATGGTGTGTAGCGGCAGTGGGTATCCTCCAACCTATCACGCTCCTTGTGAGAGAGCACATAGAGCGCTCTCCGTGCTGACTCTACTATCCCAGCATCCATAGTAGTCCTGTGAGCCACATCATGATGCTTGGACATCTCCTTCACCCCACGGCATGGAATGTACTCCTCCAAGATGGCAGCAACCTCCCAATGGGGCTCGAACCACGGATGGGTCCAAAGCTCACAATGGTAGACAGGGGCCTTATCATAGCCTAGGCGAAGTACCATTGCCTCAGGTGGTCTGCCATGGGAATGCCTACTCCATCAGCTCTGTAATGGTACACTTCCCAGATCGCTTCCCTCTCTTCCTCCTCTTGCTCTTGTTCCTCCATCTCTTGATCTGAGGAATCATCATCTTCTTCTGGCGCTTGCTCCTCTAGGTTGGGTTGTTCAGCTAGCTCATCCTCCTCTTGGATCACCTCCTCCGGATCTTCCTCATCATCAGGCACCATGATAAGGTTAGGGAAAACCACAGGTGCAGGCTCCATCTCAATCTCCTCATCTGTATCTCCATCATGCAAATCATGGTACTGTTCTCGTGGAGCATACGGTGAACCGCTCCACCGAGAAGTCTCCAAGCTACGAACCATCTGTAGTGTAGTGCAGAATGAGAAAGATGGTAAGGTAAAAAGGACGAGAGCTAAGGCAAGCACAAGATAAAGAATGCAGACAGCTCAAGAGTGAAGCAAAGAGGCAAGAGTAAGGTTAGTAAAGAATACAGCAAGCATGTGTAAGAAAGCTTCTATGAGTATAAAATCCTTAATTCGACCATTTTCTATCTAGGCTAGCGTTCCTACAGTCAACACAGCTTTGGTACCACTCTGTCACACCCGGTTTTAAGGGCAAAACCGAATGCATTGATCACGTGTGCGCCAGGATCAAGTTACACACACGCTTAGACATTATGAATACCAAAATCAGTGCCACACAAATAAAGAGTTATTACAAACCATAGTCTTAATCGAAACTTAAACAAACGAGTTCTCGCAGCGGACAAAATGCCTCCACAGGCAGCTGACTGAAGACTACGCACACCTAGAACTCCTGGAAATCTTCTGGATTATCTTCAAAGTTCTCCCGGTCCGAGCGAAGAAATCCGGGTATTGTAGATGCAAGAGAATAAACAAGCGTGAGCACATTTCGTACTCAGGCAAGGGAAAACAACATAACATGCGAGGCCATATGGTGGATGGCTAAGGTTCAAGCACTTTAGCATTTTAGTTGGTCAAGTTTTATTAGCAACCCTGATTACTAAAGGTGTAAGTTCATACCAACCCAATTAATAAGATATAAGCATCATGAATAAAGAATTAAACCACAATTTAAGCATTAAAGTTCCATAACTTAATCATGTGAGTGTCCAGGCCGCTCTTGACCGTGAGCACGGCTAATCGATTAGTTTAACACTGCGAGAGGTTGTACATCTTTACCCACAAGCGCCGTAAAAGCTCCGAAGAACTTTGGACCCAACCATGCGGTGTTTGCAAGATACCATACCACACTTCCGAGGTGTGATCGCATAGGGACGCTACATGGCCTTTACAAAGGTTCCCTAGCAAGTTATGACCCACAAGGTCGGATCGCTTAGCAAGGTATAAAGTCCCCTAGCGGTCAATACCCCACCATAAAAGAATAACTCACCCAACCCCCCCGCTAGAGCGAGTCCATACCCCACGCATACCGCCGATCCCTTGTCCTTATCGGGTAAGACCATCCCATGCTAAAGTTCCTAATTAATCGGCCAAGACCATTGCCCATTAGTTCTTGTGGTTGTCTTGTTTTCCGGGGTGGTTCTCCATGTTCCGATTACACATTAAAGTGGTCTTGTAAAGTAAAAGATCATAAACGGAACATGAAATAACAAAAGGTAACCAAGTTGATTATTACCAATACCCAGTTGAGCATGCTAAGCAATAACTACCCCAAGATTAATTTAATTCCCGGTGTCAAGGTAAAGGTAGTCAAAAGCTAGGCATGATCCTTAATAGGTTCCCATCAAATTAATGCAAGCAAAAAGTAAAAACAGTGAATTTAAATGCATGTTATGTAGGACAAGCGGGCATGCATCAAGGAATACTTGCCTTCAACAAAGCCTTGCTGCTCAAACTCTTGCACGACCGGATCTTCAAATCCCTCGAACGAATCGCTCTCTACGATCCACAATCATCACATACAAGCATACAATAGAAATAAATAAGAAACAGTCACCAAACAGATCTAAACAGTAGCATAAAACTAATCTACGCTTCGAGACGAACGCGTGGACATAAAGAACGCTAAAATCGGAGCTAAAACGACCAAGTTATGGGCTCGGGAAGTTTCGTGGACTAATGCGAAGATTTGAAAAGGTTTCGGGCTAAAATAAAGAAAAAAGGACTAAACCGTAAGAAATCTTATACGGTGGAAGGGTATTTTTGTAAATAAAGAAAATCCAGGGGCTTTTCTCGCAAAAACGCCAGTGGCGGCGGTGGGTTTGACTCCGGCCGACCGGGTTGACCCGATCTAGATCCGTTGGATCTAGATCTGATGGTGCTGGTGGCTCGCGGTGCGGTGGCTGGATCTGGGGCGCCCCGGATCGTCATCCGACGGCCTCGCAGACGCGCAAGCGGCGGGGCGGCGGCGCGCGAAGGCCGGCGGCGGCGGCGGCGGCGGGCGGCGGCGGGCTCGCCGGCGGGGGCCGGATTTGGGGTTCCGGGCCACGAATCGAAGCGCGGGCGGCACCTACTCGACGCGCGCGAGTTGGCAAGCCTATCTAGGGCGGCGGCTCGGGCAACGGCGCGGCGGAGCGGCGAGTCAACGCGGCGGCGCGGCGTGCGGGCTCCGGCGACGGCGCTAGGGGCGAAGAGGGGCTCGGGGTCGACAACGAGTGGCACCGGGGAGCTCCTCACCTCTTGGCGCGGCTCCGGGCGACTCCTTGGCGGCGGAGCGGCGACGGCGGCGGGATTCCGCGGCGGCGGCGGCGAGCTCACACGGCGGCGCGGCTAGGGTTCCGGCGGGGGCGCGTGCGAGGGCTTAGGGCGGCTCGGGTTGGGGTCCGGGGACGGCGGCGCCTTAAATAGCCCGGGCGGGGGCCTCCTTGGCGTGCGCGCTACGCGCGGGAAGGCGTCGTGGCCGAGCCGGACTCGGGCGGCGCGGCGGCGGCGGAGTCCGGGGCGGGGACGAGCGGGGCCGGGGGATGACAAGCGGGCCCCCTCGGTCGGCGGCACGGGCGCGGGCGGGCTGCGATGGGGGCGCGTCGGATCCGGATCCGACGGCCCGGATCGAGAGCGGCGGCGGGGGCGCGGGCCGGCCGGGCCGGGCCGGGCCGTAAGGCCAAGCGGGCCGGCACGCGCGGCGGGTGCGGTGGCTGGCTGGCTAGCTGGGCTGGGCCGGTGCGCAAGCGGGCTGCTGCGCAGGCCTTTGGCTGGGTTGGGCTAAGAGGCTGGGCCGAAAGGGAAAGGGGAAGGGGTTAAGATTTTGGAATTTTGGCAAAGGGTTTTCAAACATTTAGAATTCAAATTTGAATTTGAATTCCAGCAACCAAAACAATGCTCCAGCATGTATGCCACAAACAAATCCTATATTTCATTAAAGTTATTTTAGAAAAGTGTTAAATGCCTAAAATTAAATAAAACAACCTTATATTCCTTAAGCAATTAAATGGTTGCTATCAAATTTTAATAAAGCCAAGTTTTTAATAGAATTAGGGTGTTACACGACTTCATCTTGCTGTTCATGCCACCATGCGGCCCGCACTTGACCCCGCTGGCCACCAGGTCCCTCGAACGAAGCCTACTTGTCTTCTCCACACCTGGAGGCCTCACCGGCAACGACCTTTCGCGCTTGTTCTTCACCTGCACCACACGAGTCAAGCCGCAACCTGCACCTGCAATACTTAGCCAAGAATCAGTCCACACAACGTTGTCAATCACTCATCACACAAGGAAGCGACCATCCACCGGTCCTCGAACCACACATGGTCCTCAATTATGATGTAAATCATTATGACCGGCGTTGTGTAGTGTATGTATCAACCTATGTAGTATGTAATCAGCCATCACTCAGGTAATCTTACAAAGACTCCCTCGAACTTTGTGGAAATAGTATTTGATCAAACCACCTCTCAGGTTTTGTGGAAAGCACTTGTGACAACCCACCCAGGAAAATATCGTACTATCGCCTAAACCAATCCACTTTGGTCATTAAGCGATAATAAACTACCATCCCGTCGTAAGTTGCCGGGTCAAAGCCCGGTAAATCACTTGGATATCACACAGAGGATCGAACATATGCATTAAAACTCACACGAAGGCGAGTCTAGAGTACAAACACAAACTAAATCCAAATTTCCCAAAGGGTTTAATTATTACAAACCATTGTTCATGCCATGATAAGTAAAGGTTCAGAGTTCGAAAACAGCAGAAAATAAACTAGCGATATGATAAACATCACAGGAGGCCATCCGTGATGCCATCACTCGTCGTCATCCACCCATTCCTGCTCCCAACCCGGTGGAATCTCTCCAGGCCAAACAACACCTGCAACAACATTTCATAAAGCAAGGTTGAGTATACTAATACTCAGCAAGACTTAACCGTGGGGTGATAACAACATCACCAAACTCTAGACATGAGAGGCTTTTTGGCCGGTGGAGTTCTTTTGCTGAAAAGCAACAAAGAGTATGTCCTTACTTTCAATATTTTAGCTCAAATTCTAGTTAATTATCATTTCTACATGAGCCATCTATTGCAATAAAAAATTGTACAATACAATTAATTCATGCAGTAATATTCACAAGTTCCATCATTAAGGGATACCATGCCCAGTTGATTAAGCAGTCTCAAATAATGGTGAGAGGCCGACAATCAATCGATTTATAACCTTGCAAGGTAGACCTAAACACACGGAAGAGTGGCCTCACCAAGAGTTCACCAACCAGGCGGTTTCCACAAATCCTCGGCATAGGATCGAAGCTTACAGTCCTGGGTACAGGGCTATCTGGTACACCTCACACTAGCGTCCAGCCTCACGCATGTACCCCCCTCCCGGTGGCGAACCGGCGACTCATTAAAGTACTAGGCTTATTGGTCCTATTCCCGACAAGCGCTTAGTACATTCAAAAGCTTAACCCACGAAAGCCACTGCACCGAAGCCCAAATCCCAAGCTCTTTCCACATGAGCAATTCATTTATAAAGATCTTATGATTCCAACAAATATCACTCGACTTGTACCGGTCCTATAACATAGTAGCTATCAGCCTAACATACATGTAGAAGAGCATAGGCACCTAGGGGTCATGCATCTAGGGTTTCAATTCAACTCCTAAAACGTAAATACACAATCATAGGAAAGGTAATTGCATAATTTTAAAAGAAGAGTTAATGATCCGGGGCTTGCCTTCGCTAGCAAGGTTATCCTTGGGCCCTTCTGGACTTTGGTCTAGGTCCTGAGCTACGTCCACGTACTACAGCTCACCGTCAGCACCTTCGTCTCCTCCTTCCAGCACGAGCGTATAGCTACCGTCGGGAAGATCTACACGAGGATGCCAATGCAAGATTTAATTGACAGTTTTAATTTAATTAATTACAAAACAACACTCGCCATGGGGTGCATGGTTGACCAATTCACCTAGATAAACATACATTCAGCATACTCTTCCAATAAAGGAACAATATGTCGTTATTTATTAATTATTCTATTTGATAGTGATTGCGTACATATTTATATAAATAAATTAATTTAATTTCATGAAACAGAAAGGGTGGTGACACTTAGCTTCTTAGCATGATTTACAGCATATACATAGGGTCAATAGGTGTGTGTTGGTGATTTTCCAAATTAATTTAGTATTAAGCTTTAAATAGCTTCCATTGCTTTTATTCATAAAATAATTTCATAAAATTCAGTGGAAGTGTTTCTGAAGCACTACAAACTAAGATAAAGCCACTGCACAAAGTTCACATTTAAAGGAGCTACAAAATCAATTGTATCACAAAAGACAAAATCTAGCTACCATAACATGAGAAAAGCATATAAAATTAAATAAACAATAAAAGGATTCCAACTTTCTGCCACTGATTCTCTGACTCAAATCAAGGCTAGGAAATCAACAAACACATCAAGAGCTACTATAGATCTTGAGTTATGCATTTATATTTAAAACTAAGCATAAAACAAGAATAAATATTTCTAACAGATATAAAAACATGATTAATTTACTAGATGTGCATTTAGGCATAAGAAGATAACATGCAGCAGTTGAGCACAAAAAATTATTTATTGTTGGCTACAAAAATCATTTGGACAAATTCAGTTTAAATAAAAAACAATTCATAATAAAAGATTTACATAGTAACTTTGTGCAATTTTTTGTACTGAACCTAGGCATGGCGTGAGTCACAACATATCCAAAATTCAGCTACAAATCAAACGTAGATTTTGAACTACAGCAGATCTAGGTCTAACTGAATTCAAGTTTTCATGCAAAAACTATCGGTCAATAGTATGGTCACGCTTTGAGAAAGTTGTAGGGTTATTCGCAAGGAAACCAACAAAACATAGTTTATATTTTTTTATTGTTCTACATTTTCTATGAATTTTATAAGATTCAGCCCAAAAGCCTATACTATTAAAGATTCTATTTTCACTGAGGTCCCTGGAAGTTTTTCAGTTCTCACAGAAATGCCCTTGCCACTAACAATTACGTTCTTGGGCACAAGATATTCACAACCACGCCCTTGGCGGTGGTGGCGAGCTCGCCGGCGGCGATGTGGGGCCGGGGTGGACAACAAACGGCACAGGGGTACAATTCAACTTACGTAGCCCGATTGGTGGCAGATTCGAGGGTAGGGACGGCTATAGCGAGCTTGCTTGGCGGCGCAAGGCGGCGGCCACTTCGGCTTGTACTCCAGCGAGGAGCGCGGCGGAGCTGAGCAATGTGCGGTGGTGTGAGCTTTGGTAGGTCCTAGAGGGGGTCCAGAGGTGGTCGCACAGCCGAGAGAGTGAGAGGAGGGGCGAGCTTGGCGGTGGCGGCTCCAATGGCGCTGGCGGAGCTCGGGAAGAAGACAGGGGTGTAGTTACGCGCGAAGAGCGGCGCAAGATGGTTTTTAAAGGCTGCTTCCCTTCGCGTCGAAGCAAAGAGGAAGGGAGAAGGGGGACCAGACGCTGCGGACACGTGTGGTCGTGACCGGCGGACGGCGCGGCAAGGGCCCGGCGACGGCGGGTGGGCGGACAACACACGGCGGGGTGCGCGTGCTCCTAAGAAAGCTTGGGATGCGTGCGGCTTGGGGAGGCGCGGGCCGGTGTGGGGAGGGCCCGGATGCCGAGGCCGCGGGGACGCCACGCGGTGGGCGCGCACGCGTGGGCGCGGCGCGCTCGAGCGCAGTGCGCGGCGTGACTAGGTGGTTCAAAACCGCTTTACACATGTTTGACCGCTGATTGCTCAAAAATTTCCAACAAAACTGCAAAAACTTTGAATACCAAAGTTGTAGAGCAAGTATAGGTGAACATTTTTCGTAAAGGCGGACCTTTGTTTTGATCAATGGTTTGAGCACAAAAAGTTGGCAAAGATGATGTCTTTCTTGGCACTGGTGAATGGTGTTTAGCTGCAGTTGAACGAGTTTTTCACTAATTTCCACTCAAAATCTCAAATGCCGCCAATTATGAAAAGTGTGTCCCTCGAAAACTAGACAACTTTTATATTGGGAGAATTTGAAGTGTTTAGGTGAAATTTGGAGAACGCGGGAAAAGTTCTAGAGAGGGTCAAGAGCTTTAAGGGTGTTGACTAGGGTTGGACTAGATCTTGACCAAGTTTTGACCATGAGTGGGTATCGACTTGATTAAGGTGATCACTAGTGATTGTTGGCTAGGTTTTCGGGGTGATGACCTAGATTGACCAAGGGTTGACCGCAGTCAACGGGTTTGACTCGGTTGAGTAGGTCATTAGCACTAATGATGTTAATTAAAAACCTAAGGCGTCACAGACTCGGTTTGAAGAAATGCCAACAGGGCTGCCACTTTTAAAAAGTCACCCTAAAACATTATCAAAATTAATATGTAGTAGAGCCCACAAAGATAAATTTATGGAACCCCCTCAAACTTTGCAAAAATATATTTTCATTCCAACCGCCTCTCAGATAGTCTTACGAAAACCCCCCAGAGGTTTGAAGGAATGCCAAAAGGCTACTACTTACATAGAACACAATCAAACTTTATCGAAAATAAATAGTAGTCCAACCACTGCTCCAGACATTTTAATTAAGCCACCTCAAGTTTGAAAAACTAACATTTCTTTAAGCCACCTTTCATAAAATTTGAGGACATCTACCTTGATTAAGCCACCTCTCATATAATTTTATTATAATAATTAACCCGCGATCCATGCATCTTTAGCAAACTTGAACTTTACAGGATCTAATACATGGTCCATAGCCTTTTATAGAAAAGATGATAAAATTTCTACAAATCTAACCACAACTCGAAAATTTTGCGGAAATGTCGCCTAGCTCTATCAACTTTGGCATTACTTTTCGAGAAATTTTACACTAAGACCTTAGACAATTATGAACTGCAAGTCAATTTGACATTCATATAGAAGTTTGGATAAGTTGTTGGTCAAAAAAAAGTAAAGAATTCATAGTTTAAGAGAGGCTTAAAGTTGGAAAGTTGTACTATTTTCATAGTGTAGAAAACAGCAAAACTTTCCAACTTTAAGCCTCTCTTAAATTATGAATTCTTTGATTTTATTAGCCAAAATTTTATTCAAAATTCTCTATGAACATTCAACTTCACTTGTGGTTCAAAAATATCCAAGGTCTTATTGTAAAATTTCTCAAAAACAGTTCCAAAATTGACTTGTTGGCTCTGTTTTTGTACTTAAGACATTTGATATGTTGATCCAATAATCTTTACGTGACCTAAAAGGGGGGCAATTTTTGCCCTCCCATTGCGCCACATCACCCATAAATCATGAGTTGTTCGATCCTGTTGATGGCTAGGATCCATCCAGGAAGCTCAACAGTTTTACAAAAAAACCTAATACTTTATCGAAATTAAAATGTACTCCAGCTCACACCTAGGTAATTTTATGAAAACCCCCTTGCAAAGCATTTGCACAAGCCATCTCAGGAAATTTTTGGAAACCCCCTCAAGCTTCGAAGAGAAATGCCAAGTCAATTTTAGGAAATCCCTCTCCAAGTTTATCAAATTAAATTATACTCCAACCATTGTTCTGATAATTTGATGAAGCCCCCTCAAACTTTACATAACTACCATTTATTTATCAGATTATTTGACGTCATCTCCTTCGATTGATGCACCAAATTTTACGATAATCAACTCAAGATCCATGGATCACCCACAAACCAGAACTTTTAAAAAATTAACACATGGTCCATAGACTTCTAAGCAAAAGACCCTAAACTTTCTGCAAATCTACTCACTGACCAAAATTTTGCAAAAAAAAGTCCCCCAGCTTTTTCATGATCAATCCGCAATCCCTACATTCAACTGAAAAAATACTTCGACAGCCTAAAATCCTGCAAAAAATACCCCAAACCTTCTTACAGTCACTAAGCTATAGGTCATGGCGCGGCAACTCACGTCAGTCTTTTTAGTACTTAACCTATTTTGGAAATAGATTTATCATTTAATCCACCATGGTTTTGAGTGCAAATAGTTAAAATGGAACATATACACTCTGTAGATCATACACCTCGAATTCACAATTTTTTGAGTTCATTTGCTAATTAAAACGATGAATGAAACATGACTAAATAAAATATGGAACTCCCAGATCAGTCACCTGAGTCACACCACGGTACCTGGTGTGACTCCTTCGTGAGTCACACCAGCCCGTCTGGCGTGACTCCCTCCGCCACGTCAGCTACAACTTTTTCCAATACCATTATGTACATTAGTCACACTACTTCATGTGGCGTGACTCAACTATTAATCGCTTAACGTAGCAAAAAGGCTAATTCTTGGAAATATAGTTTGGGAGTGATTATTTTGTAAATTTTCATTTTAAAAGGGTTAAAATATAAAAAAATCCTTCTAAAACCTGAAGAACCCGACACAAATTTTTCAGACTACCCGAATGCCCAGGCCTACCTATTGGCATGCATAAATCAAAAGTACCCCTTTAATTTTGTGATTGGATGGATAGATTATTGCGCTAGAAAGACAGATAGATCTTGGATGCACTACTTTCCTAACCAATTGACAGTGAGTCCACCGTCATCAGATAACTAAGATATGATAGGAATTGCTACACACTGTAGTAGCGAGTACTCGTTTGAAGTGAAAGGAGTGACACCTTAACCTCTCAGTTAGAGGCAGTTAGATGCAAGCGGGGTGGTTGCGGCTGCCCGCCGCGTGTCCGCGTGAGCCCCAGAATTCGTTGCGGGCCGATGCGGGCCGATGCGGCAACTTTTTTGCAGGAGATGTGGTAGCCCGCTTGATGCCGTGATTTGTGCAGCTCGCTTAGAGCATGGTTAGTAGTTTCGCCGGCTGCCGGCTGCAACGCCTGGTGACCTGGCGGGCGCTGGTGCTGGACTCTACTAGCATTTAATGCACATCAGGGAGCCCAACCAATGGCCGTTGCGCTAGCTTGTCTTCGCCGACTTCAAGCGGGCGTCTGGCAAGCCGCCCGTCCGATTCTCTCTCCTTATTTCTCTCTTCCAGCTCAGATTTCGCCGGCTATTCGCCCATTGCTATACTTGCTCTTATGCGTGTGACTGCTAAGCGATGCAGGCGTGCGGCGGTGCGGCTAATCAGATGACGCGGGGACGCGGGGTGTTCACACCAAGCAATGAGCTGAAGTTGTGTCCGCCAACGGTGTAGGCTTAAAATCTCCAGGTAACTGTTCAAATATATTACCAACCGCAAATTTTGTATTTTTTAACACAATAAAAAAATATATTAAAACAAACATAATGCAGTGCTAGCTTTCTGAACTGTTTAGTAACTTTGCCACAAACAATTTACATTATTATAAGTATCCTATGGTTCTAAGATACATTATCAAATCATAAGCTCATTAACCTGTTTATTGTCGTCAAGCACCTATCTTCAGTCTCAAACTCTCAACAAAAAAGAGACCCAAATCATTCAGAAAGTAGCTCTGTAATCTCAGATCCCAAACAAAATTCTCACCAATAATCGACACGAGCATCATCTAACAAGACCTCGTGACTGTCATGTGTGCATATCATCCAATAATTCAAGTAAAATACACAGCTTTGTGCTTGTATAACACCAATGGTTACACACCAGTTGGCTAACTTACAAGACTCTGTAACATCCTACGCTCACCTTCTGTCACTCTTTGATGAGCTCCGGTTACAGCTCTGCCGGCACCCGGCAATCGCCAGATTTCCAGCCGCCCAAGCCGTCGAGCTGTCATCCTGTGCCGTGTATGCATCCGTCCCTTATCTTTTGCGCGAGGAAGAAAGGAGGCCCGGAAAAAGAAAGGTGGCGTCGGAGGCGGCGCTAGCCGTCGAAGCCCGCGCATGGCGGCCTCGACCGGTGCTCGCCTAAAGAAGCAAGCCGCGCCGGGGAAGGCAGGTCCGCGTGGTCGGGATCTCGCCAGGCTGTTGACACAAATTTTTTGGTACGCGTCAATTGATTTTTGCGTCATCACGGGCGGGGAGGGCAAGTCCGCGCCGCCGGGATCTCGCCGTCTGGGGTTCCGCGCCTGCCACTGCGCTGGGAGCTCGCCTGCCTACGACGCTGGACGAGTGGACGGGGAAAGGCTCGCGACGGGGAACACGCGAATAGAAGAAGAAAGAGTATAACGATTCATTTCATAACGAGTGGCGCATGGGTAATTTTGTGGCTCATAAGCAGCTGAAAGGAGGGGTCAAGCTGCTTTCAAATTTGTACTTGGCAAAATCTCTTAGGTCAGTGAAACCGGAGTTCTGGGGTTTTCTAAGGCGGAGAAAGTTTCTTCTTTTTAATGAAAACCGTGGGTCGGTCTTACCCTCACCGACTTAGTTTTTTTCTAGGCAAAAGCTGATTTGGGATGTGACTTTGGATGGTAGCCAACCTCTTTGGTTAGCTATTGACTTTTGATAAAAGCAAAAGTAGATAAAATCACTCTTACTTACGCACAAAGAATTGCAGCTTGATACGGGTACGTGGTGCGGGTTTGTCCAACTGGCTCACGACAAAGTCTGCCCCCGCTCCCATCTATGGGAGGTAGAGGATGGCAACAGTTACGGAATGAAGCCACTATACAGCAGGCACTACGGGAAACAGCGGCTTTGCCGTGCGCCACGAGCGCACGGCAAAGGCCTTAAAACGCACGGCAAACCCTTTGCCGTGCGTTTTTTGTCGGGGCGCACGGCAAAGGGCGCACGGTAGCATTTTGCACGGTAAAGCCCCTTTGCCGTGCGCCACGTCTGACAACGCACGGTAGACAATCTTTGCCGTGCGTTTTTTCACGACGCACGGCAAACAAAAGCAACTAACGGCACCAGCGTCAAACGGCGTGTTACGATCTTTGCCGTGCGCCGGAAGGAAAACGCACGGCAATCACGGACCTTTGCCGTGCGCCATAGTCCAAAACGCACGGCAATCACTGCCCTTTGCCGTGCGCCGCCCTAAAAAACGCACGGCAAACATTTTCTAAAAAAATAAAAAAAACCAAAGCCCCTTTTAGGAGGGGCATGTTGACATGATTGCACTTATCACTGTATATACAGATTAAAAAAGAACAACCATTACAACACATATCACATAAGCTTTGATGTATCCAAAGAGGACCAAGTGTAAAAGAAAACACATTGTGCTCAAAAAAAATTGAAGAATCAAATTGATGAATACTGAAGGGATTGCTCTCTGTGTCTTCATCATACTCCTGATTGCAACTAGACCCTCCTGCCAACATCAACATAGTTAAGCATCCAAATCAATGTAATGGTGCACACAAAGAGTGAAGAGATGACAACAGTTTTGACTTCTGTTAAGATGAAATGAAGTGAACTGAATAAGCATAAAGTAGCCACACTCTACCATATATATTGCAGTCATATAAATTACTTTTAAGCAATTTTGTTGCTATCTTAAGTGTACTTGTAAGCAAGCTAATGAGAATAATAGCAATTATGCATGCCGCAGTGTAAACAGTTTGTACTATCGATGCTCAAATTACTCTGCTACTGTGTGCAAGTCGTTTATCAGTACTACTACAAACCAGAGTAGCTATGTCAAAGTGACTTCATCATATATATACTTAAAAAAATAAGTGAGACATTGTTTGTCTACCGATTCCATGTAATGTATATCATAAATGATCTCACCTCTCATCTTATGTGCACATATGAGGTCCATTTAATCTGTCGAATCAGCAAGAGCTAGAGATATTTCAATAATATATCATAATACCACTATTATGAGTAGTATAAATAACTTGGCACTGCTACATTCTTTTACTATGTTTAGCTTGTACGTGAAGCACAAGTAATTATGTTAGCTCCAGTTACAATACAAGGATATCTAGTAGAGAATGTTGATGCTAAATCCTGAGTGACAAGAAACGAACATGATGGCCATGGACAAGAAAATGCAATTACAAGGATACTTCATCCTGTTTTTATACTCAAATTCCTTATTGGAAGGCTTTTGTTTTCCTATAATAAGATCATCTCTTACTTGATGATACAAACCAAATAAAAAAATGAGCCAAGAAAAGATATAGCTTTACATTTAATTAACCCAAGAGTTCTCAAGAAATCTTACAAGTTTCTCGCAAGTTATGCAATTGCCGCCTCTAGCTTGCTGCCCCCAAATGCAGAGCCAGCGAAAAAACATAGAGATTAGTTGAACCAAACATCAACTATTTTTGAAAGGAATATTAACTGTTTGAAAATTTATTCATCACCAACAAAGAAAGTCAGCAGGTTAATTAATTGTCAAAAGACAGCTGAACTCAAAGATGTATCATTAACAAAACTCTTTTACATTTCTCCTCTAGGGCCAATTTCATGATAGATTGGAGATAGCCGTTAAGAGACTAGCTTCACATTCAGGCCAAGGGTTCAGAGAGTTCAAAAATGAAATTGAACTCATAGCCAAGCTCCAGCACACATAACAGCACACATAATAGAACAAAACATAATTGAACTCTATGCTTAACTGATTTGCAGATGAAATACAAAGAGTTTTACTTTAGTGCTAACACCTAATAAAGGCTTTTATCTAATGTCTATGCTTAACTGATTTGCAGATGAAATACAACGAGTTTTACTAGATAATCTAACTAGTTGGAAATTAGGCAGTGTACATGAACCTCAGATCCACCCTTCAGATGTAGATGTGGAGGCCGCCTCCGTCGCTGGAGATGAGCAGGCCACCTCTGCCGCCGGGACTGTCAGTAAGGGAGGGGGGAGGCACGCCTGTACCCGTCGACCGTCGTGCCGGATCGAGGCTCCACGCACCGGATCCGACATCCACGCATGAAGGAGGTGGAGCCGACCCGCCGTTCGTCGACGCTGGGGAGATAGGTGGCCGCCGCGCTGGATCCCCCGCCGGCCACCGCTTCCTCCCCCTTGGATCTTCGCGACGGCGGTGGAGTGGAGGGGGACGAGGGGAGAGGAGCCGGCACGGAGTGAAGGGTCGGACCGCCGCCGCAGCCACTAGGAGGTCGGGGCGCCACCCGCACGCCGTCGCACCCGGGAGAGAGCCACCGGCGCCGGAGAGGGAGAGGAGGGAGCCGCCGGCACCGAGGAGGGCTGGGGGAGGAAGTCGCCGACGCGGGGGAGGGAGAGGAGGGAGCTGCTGGCGCCGGGGAGGGAGGGGAGGGAGCCGCCGGCATCGAGGAGGGAGATGGAGGCGGCGGCGCGGTTGGAAGGTGAGATGAGAGATGGGGGCGGCGGGATGAGAGGGGGTAGGGTTTTTTTTTGAAACTGAGAGGGGGTAGGGTTGGGGACGGTATTTATATAATTGGCTTGTCGAATCTGCACCGTCCGATCCTCGCGAGATCGACGGTCCAGCGTTCACGCTGATGGTGGGCTGCATTGTGCATTGTGGGCCGTGAGGATTTGGCGGGGTGGGCCTATTTGCCGTGCGTCACAAATAAAGGCGCACGGCAAACATTTATTTTTGCCGTGAGCTTTACAAAGGGCGCACGGCAATGAGCCTCTTTGCCGTGCGTTTTGGGAAAGCGCACGGCAATGTTCCTGTTTGCCGTGCGTTGACGCACGGCAAAGTAATTTTTCATATTTATACTTACTACATAAAAATTATCAAACAAGATTCAAAAATTCTCAAAATTTAAAACAACTTAAGTTATGTTGTCTATTGCTTATAAAAAACAAGTTTGAAGTGAAAACACAATTTGAATGTCAAATCACCTACAAATCTAACCTTATGCTTTTAACTCTACGAAGCTCTAATGGAGATGTTTCAAATTGAAGCATTATATTTGACAAAATGTTCAAAATTCGTTTAAATTTTTACTACATCATTTACAAATGATGGCATGAGATATTAACAAATCTCATTATTTTATATTTCTATGGATGTAATATTCAAATTTTTGTCAATGTAATATTCAATATCAGATGAAGTTTTACATTGTGTTCAAAAATATGAATGTATTTTTTACAACTCTTTTTTCTTTTTAAGTTATTACTCAAATTTTATGCATGTCTATTTAAATTACTTAATTATAGTTAATATATAAAATTAGCAAATGGATGCCAAAAAATACCATAAACTAACATAAGACAATGTATGTTGTATGTTCACTAGAGAAAAAGTTTTCAAGTAAACAACCAAGTTCAAATTTTACTAAGACTACAAATAAGGTGAGATGACTCTAAACACTCTGAAACTTCAAGTTACATGATTCGGTTTCTAAACACTATGCGTGACAGATTGTTCAAAGCCTTTCTCTACTATTTTTCACAACCTTCCCATAGTATATCATGAGCTCTCGACAAATTTCATGACTTTCAAACTACATTTACATTTTACACAATTAAAAAACATTTCACATACGTGTGGATTTTCATTCTTCGCGAACAAAATGTTTGAAATTTGAAGTACTTTCATGGCTAAGGTCTTAAAAAGGTATCAATTAAACGAATATCATTTTTCCACAAACTATACTCTATTATTTTACGCACTTGCAGTTCAAATTTGATTTATACGAGAAAAATTTTATCAATGAAAGAAATTCGTTAAAATTACCACAATGATAGATATGATTAAATAATTGAAATATGGAGTACAAAATAATGTATTAGTCAAGGGAAAATTAAAAGAAGGCGAGAAAAGTCATTTTTTAAAAAAACTTTGCCGTGCGTCAGCCAAAAACGCACGACAAAGATACATGTTTGCCGTGCGCCAAGGCAAAACGCACGGCAAACAATCCGTCTTTGCCGTGCGTTTTGAGAAGACGCACGGCAAAGGTGGACATCCGTTAAGAGGAATAACAGGCCAACGGAGGAGGCGTTAGCGAACGCGGATTGCCGTGCGTCCCTAGGAAAACGCACGGCAAATATTTGTGTTTGCCGTGCGCCCGTCGGAAAACGCACGACAAACAATATAGGTACCGTGCGTTTATGTTTGCCGTGTGCCCGTTGGAAAACACACGGCAAAGATAGCCTTTACCGTGCGCCCGATATAAAACGCACGGCAAACATTATAACGCACGGCAAAGATGCGTTTTCCCGTAGTGAGGGGAGTAGCCAAGAGGTATGTCAGGAGGGTCATGGCATACCCTGATTTACTGCCCAGTGCATGCAGTGTATTTAGGGAAAACATTCATTTCCTTAGTTAGCACTCAGAATCGACGAAGCCCGCAGGGCCGCACTGCTCGGCCGCCGCTGAAGCTAGCGCTCCTCCGTTCCTCACCAGCAGCCAATGCTCCTGGCCTGACTCCTCCATCGAGCCATGCACAGGCCAAGCTGCCTGACAACGTGACTCACGCATCCTCTTCCGTCTCCCCTCCCATCCGATGTGATCTACACTGTCATTCTCTATCCACTATGCTAAGAAGATCGGATATGCACAATTAAGCATTCAGTGATCATAGTATGTAAAATAGACACCGGTAGGGAGAGGGGCTTTAGTCTCGGTTGGAGAGGGGTATAGGTCTCTCAAGTCCAACCGGAACTAAAGTTCACAAACAAAAGCCCTCCCCTTTAGTCCCGGTTGAACCAACCGGGATCCTGGTATTACAAACCGAGACTAAAGGGGGGCACGCCAGCACCTGCGTCCACCCCCTTTAGTCTCGGTTGGTAATACCAACCGAGACTAAAGGGTCTCGCTTCTCTTTTTTTTCGATTTGAGCATATATTCTAATTGCTGTCTATCCCGTATATGCACGTATACGTATATGAACTTTTATATAGGTATATACATGTTTATGTATACCATATACGCAGTTAAATTAGACTTATATATAAGTTAAACTCTATGTATCTACATATATAAACTTATAAATGTATATGCACATAATATTTTATACACATGAAAATAAATAGTATTTTCTTAAACTAGTATATATACATCAAAACCCCATATAGTATATATATACATCAAAATATCATTCAGTTCAAATTTCTAGTCTCATTTAGCTTTCCTCGGAGGTGAGTCGGTCAATTGGATGGTTGTCATAATGATGTTTTCCTTGTGGATTAACCACCTCGTCCATGAGGAATCCCACGAGAGCTTCTTGAATTGCCAAGAGACGATCCTTCTCAATGAGTGCGTCCCTTTTTATAATCCTCTTTAATTTGCAAATAGGTTGATATAATACAGCATGCGATTAAATATACAAAAAGGATAAAAATGATGTATTATTAATAGATTTATTTTACTTACACTATCATCATCCGCGTTGCCACTGTGATGGTGTATGAACTCACAAACATAGTACCCACATAAATTATTTCCTTGCTCTTGTCTCAAACACTAAATTGGAGAGGAGAACAGAATATGAAATTGTAGTGTTATACATTGCTGAAGTTGTTATTTGTATACTTACCGGAAAATCATACACCAATCTAATTTGGGTTTCAAAGGCTCCTTGGTGCTTTGCAATGAACATGGTCCAAGCTCTGAGGCAAAATAATAAAAGATAAAATATGTTAGTATAAAAGCTAAATATATATATATTGCATTAAAGAAAATGTCAAAGATAGAATTATTACTCGTGGAATACATCTTCAAGGTCTTCGTATTCTGAGCGATCTTTTCTCAATGAATCATACACATTGATGTTGCTATTGTCAATACTGATTATGAGTAGAACCCAGTGGAATTTGTATGCATCCTCATGGAGATTAGAATTGACTAAATAGAATTAGCAATGATAATTAGATTACAATCGTACTTACTCGAAGTTGTAAGGCAATAGTATAAGGTTCTTGTAATGAAACTCATCTAAATGCCTAAAAATGCTCTCGATTGTTGGTTGTCGTTGGTATTTAATCTCATCCGCGTTAACTTTTGATGGGTCCATGAAAGCAATTCTTGAATAACCCTTCCTTCCCACCTCAGCAAGTTCCGGGCTACACAAGAAGAAAGTCAAATGTTAATTAGTAGATCGACAAATGTAATAAAATTATTTATAAACATATGAAAATATGTCATTTACAGACACCATGCCACCATAAGATCGGTATTGAAGGCGTCCAGATGGTAAATTTCATAGATATCAGCGAATTGGAGCCAGACCACCTTCTCGTTTTGAAGGGCAAAATCTCTAGGTCTCACGAGCATACCAAACATCTCCAGGCCCTCAGCTGACTTCTTCAAGTACCAGTCATGAAATCTGCGCATCTTAGTTGGGAGCTTGTTGACCAATTCTGGCTTCACTAGAGGTTTTCCTAGCTCAAAGAGCCATCTAAATTCTTGATTTTTATCTGCTGGTAGGTCTTCATAGCCGATAAGACCACCAACAGGCAGCTTTGTTTGTTCATAAAAGGTAATCAGCTCAGCCAGTTCGTCTTCAGACATGACATCAATAACTTTTTGTACTTGTGGACTGATGCCCGCAAACAAGTTAGTCTGATGGGTCGTGGATGCAGGTATTTGCTCGATGTTTCTGGCGATCCCCGACGTCGACGCAGGAATCTCCTTATTCTTGTCTGGGGCGGCGGTCCCCGACGTGGGAATTTCCTTATTCTTGTCTGTGGTGGCGGTCCCCAACGTCGACGCAGGTAATTGCTCGATGTAACTATTCGGCGACCCTCGTTGTCTCTTCTTAGCATAAGACTTGTCCACCAAACGCTCATAGTCCATTTTCAACGACAGTTTCCTTCTCTTTTTGTTTCCTTATCGTCTATGAAAGCCTTGAGTCTCTCCTTACGATCTTCATTTTTTTGGCCTCCAGCTCTTCCTGTTTTCTTCTTTCTTTCGCTTTTCAAAGAAGTCCTTGACTTCTTTCCGTACTGTCCCTTCTATTTCTTCATCTATCTTTGCCTCGGGCTTTTTCTTTGCTGGTCGTTTTCGTTTTTTCTTTGGTGGTTGCACCGACCTAAAAGATTGTGCTCGAGAGCTTGTGGGGAATGGTTGCTGAGGTGAATTGGGAGGGATGTCATCATCGTGATCGTTGGAGCTCCGTTCACCCGAATTGTCGTATGGTTGTTGCGGAGAAGGTGAGCGAGCGGGTAGTGACGATGACGGCCCCGAAGACGATTGTAGAGGCTCGCGAGCAGGTACTGACGATGACGGCCCCGACTTTACGTGGTCTCTCGGAGATCCATCATTCTCGAGGATTATGACGATGTAACGTTTTGGCCATAATATGATACCGTGTAGCGCATCCTTAAGTTTCTTTTCCCCGTCACCTCCTATGATATCTATCTCTAGCTTCTCAAAATTAGGTTGACATATCCTCTCTACGTTAACTGAGGCGTAGCTAGGTGGAATCGGCATGTCGTGGCTCGTCTGTCCAGAAAACTATGCAAAAGCACTTCCGTCCGCCACCTGGGAAAAAATATTTAATTAGTTATTATTAGCATTGTGAATGCCTGTCCACAAAAATCAAAGTAATATATATGATCAATTATTGAGGTAATAAAAGCATGAATTAGACATACCTTCATTTTGATGTTGCCGAATGGCTTGTGAAGCTCACATCTGGTGTGCCGACAGATGTCATCCACAGGGTATTGTTGGCTGTCCACTTGAACTCCTTCTATTGCCCTTTGCTCTTCGGGAACCGCCGCGGAAGCACAACTGCTTTTGTGAGCAGAAGGAACTTGTACTAGAGGCAGTCCTTGTGCTGGGGCCATCTCATTTACAGCAGCGGCCACTCGCCGTCCAATATCTGCAGTCAACTTTTCATCGTGTTCTTTAAGTCTTTTATCCGACTCTTGTCGTCGTTCCTCCTCTTCGCACTCTCTTCTTCTTCTGCGGCTTCGATAGGTGGCAATGTCTCCCCTGAAGCCAAATTTCCATGGTACCACCCCGAAACCCCTGCAACATCCAGGGTGTTCAGTATTCTTGAGTGCCATAGTGAGCTCATCGATCTCTCTGTCAACCTTCACTCTGCCCACTCTGACATCTTCAATTATTTTCAATATTTCACGTGTAGTCTCTCGTAACGAGGGTGGTAATCAAGGGTACCATCTTCGGAGTTAATTGTGCCTCCATGAGCATAATGCCAATTCTTCACTCGCTCAGGCCAATCAACGACCGCTGGTATGGTACCTTGTGCGAGAAAGTCTTCTTCCATCTTCCGACACTTGGGCATTGCAAATGCATATCCACCTCGACCAAGATGATGGTCGTGCTCCTTCTTAGCACGACTTTGCTTCCCTCATGCACTCGCCTTGGCGAAATCTTCACTTTTCGTGTATTCCACAAAGGACGTCCAGTGTTCTTTTAACTTGGGATATTCAATCCAATTTAGAGTTCGATTCTTCTTGATATAATCTTTATCGAGTTGTTTTTTGAACTTCTGAAATTGTGTTGCCATCCTCGTGAGAGTCCAACGCTTCACATTGGCTGGTTCAACACCTTCAGGAAGTGTGAAGTGTTTTAGGATTTCATCCCACAACAAATTTTTCACTGAATCTGGAACCACGTGTGGATTATCTGTTTTTCCCTTCCATTCTCTATAGCTGATGGGCACGTTGTCACTTTCAATGGTCCCACACTGTGACACATATTTGTCCTTGTTTTTTTAGCACATGGTTGGCCATCATCTGATACTTCTGTGATCTGATACATGACATGGTCGGTGAGTACTCGTGTACGCACTCTCTTTGTCTTTTTTGATGTGGAGGCTGAAGCCTACATGTTGCAGATTCGTTATTTAATTAACTAGTACCTAATAATTGAGGTTAGAAAAATAAGAACTATGAAGTTAATGCATGATATATATATACACAACGGAGAGTATACCCTACGTCAGTCATACTATAAGTTATTCTGTTGCCATACCATCCAACCGTCTGATTCAGCCGGTGTCAGAGCCGAGCCATGCGTGAGTGCGTCCCACGAGCCGAGCGCTTGATTGGGTTACGAGCCAGCCGGCCGGGAGTAATGAGCTGAGCGCGTCCTTATTCATTATCGTCATTAATCAGACGGTGTGATCCTAGGACCAGCAGAGCGAGGACACCGTTACGATATTAAGCGGCGCCTTTCTCACCTCTGAAGCAATTCTCACCGTCATCCATCGGGTTTGCTTCTCGTTCACTGCCCGCCTCTGGTGGTTTCGATCAGTGAATCTTTCCATGGATATTGTAACTTCACGAGCATCAGGGACGACGACGGCCAGGGCGTGATCTGATTCCGTGCCAAAGTAACAGGCAGTAAGTCCGGCAAGGCTGTCCGTCGTGGCCAGTAGCCCTTCTTATGTACATCTATCGTTGATTCCCCTATTACGATATTTTGCCTCATGCTTCCCCGCTGTCAATCTCTTCCATGGATGTGGCTGGTGGTACTCCCTTTGGCCTGACGGCAGTCAACGTAATCGACGCAGGTCCGATGCTGCTCCGCCGGCAAAGTCGATGATGCAGGGATGCTGGTCTGCTGGAGATGTCGCTGCTACCATGCTACGCCGTCTGGCCTATACATGGGCATGGTTCGGTTCAGCCCAATGGTTCGTCGAACCGGCCCACGAAAGCTACCCTACTGGGCTCCAGTAAAAATCCACCATGTCCCCTCGGTTCGAGGGACTCGAACCCTAGGGTCGAGGGGTTCGACCCTGCGCCGCCGACGCCTCTTCCATCCTCGCCGGCTCGCCGCCGCCCACGCCGCCTCCTCCTCGAACCCCACCGTCACCACCGCCTCGTCGCAGGCCTCGAAGTTCAGCCCCAGCACCGTGACGCCTCCGCCCCCACAGCGCCTCACCTCCTCGCCGTCGCGGCCGGCGAACCCTCGTCGCCCACCAAGACCGGTCTTGAAAGCCGCCGAATCGAACCGAGTAAAGAGGGGGAGAAGTGGAGATCCAGCAAGTGACGACGAGGGCCGGGTGTCTACCTGCGGCCGTGCTTGGCGAGGTTAGAGGCGACCCCCCCCGGAGATGGCGTCGCCGACGGCGGTGAGCGCACTCGCTTCGCGTAGGCGTCCCCCTTCTGATTCCCCACCGGCCGTGCCTCTTGTAGCGCCACCCCATGGAAGCCGGCGTTCCCACTGCCATGGCTACCCCCAGGTTTGAATCCTCGCCATTTCCACCATTGGTACTGAAAAGATTTTGTTTTGCAATCTCCAGCCAATTTCGCTTCTGTTTATGGAGGTCCAATGCCACTGTTTGGATGGATTTGAGAAGGGCATTGAACATTGCAACACCAGTGTGCGGCGTTTTCAAGAAAGTAAACTTGATAATCCTCTTTTGAAGCTTCCAATCTTCATCTAGGAAGTGGCACGTGATACACATATATCCAAGAGTTTGACAAGATGTCCACATATCCATTGTCAATGAGACTCTACTGCTAGTACTTTTGAAAACATCAACAAGTGCTTGTTTTTGTTCTTGAAATAACTTTAAGCAATCATTGGAGATTGTTCTTCGTGAAATCATTTTGAAGATGGGGTTCAAGCTAGAAACGAACCTTCTAAAGCCATCATAATCAACGATCGAAAGTGGCAGTCCATGAAGTGCAATCATCCGAGCTAGCTCCCTCCTTGAGGTGTCTTGACTGAACCTCCACTTGTCCAAAGCAACTCCTTCTGGAGACATCATAACAGATCTGAGCTGATGGGACATATTTGTCACTTGTCTTCTAATTTGACATCTCTTCAAATGAGTTGACATAGCGCTAGTTCCTGCTCCTCTCTTGGCACTGATCTCGGTATTGCAATGAATGCATTGTCCTTTAGTAACGATGCCTCCCACACGAACTTTCGAGAATTCATTCCAAACTTGGGACCTGAACTTCCTATTCTCCTCACCATGTATGTAGCCATCCACCATTTCAGTTTCAACTAAGCCCTCAACACAGCCAATTGTAGCACCTTCATCTATGTCCTCTTCCTCTCTGTGCCAATAATCAGTGTTGCCTCATCCTCCCAACCATGACCATAATCATCTCCTTCCCACCCATCAAAATTCCTAGCATAATCATCCTCTTCTGGATGCTTAGGTACCGGAGTCTGTTGGTTGCTTTGCATAGTCACATCTGCTCTTGCTCCACTATTGGGCTGCAGTGACTGATCAGGTACTGGAGTGTTGGTGGAATGGTGCCTCTTCCACTTTCGACCACTAGAATCGAAAACAAGTAAAAATGCTAAAGTTTTTACAGCTAAAGAAATGAACACATCAAAGAAAACTACAGCTAAAGTCCTAACAAAGGCAATAAATAGCCTTTTCCTTGGTTGTATTTGGAGCTTCCCTGATAGAATTAAGTCTGATTCCATAGTATCAATGAGGCATTAGCTAAGGCGGATTCATTCATCGGCTATCTAACTTCATCAGCAGCCTATGTTAGATGCAAGAAAATGTGCTGCAGCAGTATGTTGGAGCCAAAGAAAGAAAAATGTGGCCAAAATAGCGTAGCACGCTAGTAGATTTACTGTTTGTTTGTATTTACATGTAGTAGTATTTTTTACTGAGGTATGATTTGTTATAATCAAGTTCCGAGGAACCAGTTACTATATATAGCAAAAATTAATTTACCATGACATACTTACAATAAGTTGAATGGTTTCAGACAACAATGTAATAGTCGACTTACTAGAATTGATATGTCATTCATTGTACATAGTAATTTACCATAATTTCACATCACACATGTTGTTCCAAGGAACCAGTTAATGCAGAGACAAGCCATGCCCATGAAATACTTAGGATAAATGAGACAGTTTGAGAGGAAAATGGGGAGTAACCACAATTTCACATCGTGATGTTCCCAGAAACCTGGCACAATAATAATAAGACCAATTTACCATGAACTGTGATAATTCAAATGGCTCGAGATGAGCATTAGCAATAGCACTACAGAGTTACGACGAATTCAACAAATTTTAACAACTACAATGATATCACTATAGTTACCACAATTTCATTTACTGTAAAAATTGGTGACATGCATATGAATTACAGTACATATCCATCTATCTGTTTTTCCACCAGAATGAAACATGAAAAGTACATCAGAACACTATATCTCCATTTGGGGTGGAACGGGCAAGGATGCGAACCATAAGGCTTGGTTACTTTATACAGAGATGAGAAATGCATGCACCTGGGTAGTCATGCAAACAGAACTAAATTCTGATATGTGATCCTATCCATCAATTAAATTTTACATTGCGATCAATTTTCTATGAAGCTCCCATTGAAAGAATCAGTGTTAAATAAACTGCACGCACTTGTCCAGCCTCAAGCCTCTGGAGCGGCAGCCAGCTCTGGAAGAGCGGCACACGAGCATCCAGTTGAAGAAGCATGGTCCTAACACACTATACAGTTTTACAGCCATGCCAGTATCAACCTAGTATCACCCAAAAGCCAAAAGAAATAAGAAAGCACAATTTTACCAGCAGCAACATACTGACCAGGCTCAAGAGCTTACTACAGCCTGTAGAGCCTCCATGCAACATACTGACGAAACTGAAACTAAAACAGCTAGTAACACCTATCATCTATCAATGGGATATTGTACAAGGATTTACTAAACCTGTTCTGCTCACTGAAGTCCATCATGTTTTACAAATTAGACTGTTGCAACCACACAATACGCTATGTTCCTGAACTCTAATGCCAATTACAGTTCTTCTCGATCTGAATTTATAACTGTCCACTACATGCATAGACCTCAATCAACAGGGAGTCTATGCATGGTTATGACAGTTTTATGCCACGACATTGGCTTAATTATTACAACTTGTAATATACAATTATATAGTAGTTACGATTCTCTTGTGGAAACCATTTTTGTCTTTGTCAAGTGAAACAGCTAGAATGTGATTTCTCATGATTCTGATTCTTTCTTACCTACACCTTCCTTCGTGTCCAGAAACATTTATATTGAACCTCTTAAAGTAAAAAAAATAAAATAGGTCGCGCTTGTTTCATTCTTCACCCCCAAAAAAATCTCAATACCTTTTGCAACACCTATATATTTTTATATTTTTTCCATCAATTTTTTTACCTCCCTTCTAAGAATCTGAATCCAAGTCATTCAGCTGCACGATTCCACAAAGTGATTTTGATTCACCAGAGAATCGTTTTCTCAAGAGAGCCTCCATAAACAGGTCTATGTCTCAATCAACAAGGAGTCAGGGACATCACAACAAGAAACAGAGCATTGGACCTCCATAAACAGAAGCGAAATTGGCTGGAGATTGCAAAACAAAATCTTTTCAGTACCAATGGTGGAAATGGCGAGGATTCAAACCTGGGGGTAGCCATGGAAGTGGGAACGCCGGCTTCCATGGGGTGGCGCTACAAGAGGCACGGCCGGTGGGGAATCAGAAGGGGGACGCCTACGCGAGCGAGTGCTGCTCACCGCCGTCGGCGACGCCATCTCCAAGGGGGTCGCCTCTAACCTCGCCAAGCACGGATGCGGGTAGACACCCGGCCCTCGTCGTCACTTGCCGGATCTCCACTTCTTCTCCCCCTCTTTACTCGGTTCGATTCGGCGGCTTTCAAGACCGGTCTTGGTGGGCGACGAGGGTTCGGCCGGCCGCGACGGCGAGGAGGTGAGGCGCCGTGGGGGCGGAGGCGTCACGGTGCTAGGGCTGAACTTCGAGTCCCGCGACGAGGCGGTGGTGGACGGTGGGGTTCGAGGAGGAGGCGGCGTGGGCGGCGGCGAGCCGGCGAGGATGGAAGAGGCGTCGGCGGCGCAGGGTCGAACCCCTCGACCCTAGGGTTCGAGTCCCTCGAACCGAGGGGACATGGTGGATTTTTACTGGAGCCCAGTAGGGTAGCTTTCGTGGGCCGGTTCGACGAACCATTGGGCTGAACCGAACCATGCCCATGTATACTCCCTGGCTTGACGGCACAGTCGCCGAAGTCTGCGCAGGTCCAATGTTCGGCTCCGCCAGCACGCCCAATGCTCGATCGCCATTGGTGCCTCCAACACCGGTGGTAAATCCTGAAAGGTTGGCCGTGGTGACACTGCACCTCTACTAGTCGTTTCTCACCATGGACCATGGTAACGCCTGAACAGGAGAGAACTTATTTCTTGTGTTTTTTTCGATAACTGATTGCATTATGCCGATGATCCGTGGCCGCAGATTATAGTATTGCAATGTCTGGTAAATCTGGTCTAGCTTCTTAATTACAAGACGTCAATTGGACGTAAAAATTAATCTAGGTTCTAATCTAACATTGCAATACTATTTTTCGGTGACAATACTAGGAACATGACGATAATCGACACTGGCGGCGACGCCTCCGGCCGTCTGGCGGCGCTTCTGGTAGCGATGGGGAACGGCTCCTTGATTTACTCTCGCCGTCTCGCGTGTGTAGAGCCGGATGACATTTTTGCAGGATAGCTGGACAAGCCGAGCCGAGCCGAGCTGCATGGTGCTGGTCGGGTGGCGCGACAGCGAGTTGTTGGGGCGCGGTGGCTCGGACGGCCACAGAATATTCTATTCTGTGGCCGGCCATAGCATACATGTTTTATATATATATGGTGATACTAAAATGCACCCAGGTGCATTCTGTATAGCAAATGCACTAACCCTGTGGTTGCAACTTCGCAACTGAACCAATTGCAACTTGACAGACCAATTGCAATTCGACGCGAACTAATTGCAACTCAACGCTGAAGGACCGATTAGGCGACCAGAGAGGGGGGGAGTGAATGGGAGCCTATAAAAATTCTTCTCGAGGGAGATTGAAACTCCGACAAGACGAACTAGCTCGGTCGAACCCCCGAAATCACACGCTCCGCACTTCTACCTTCCGTTTGCCAAAACCACGTAGCCACTGGAGTGCTACTGGTCCTAGGAACAAACTCTACCAAAGAACCACAACACACACGCAGCAACGACAGCGGAAACAACTCGAAAGCCGGCTAACCAGAGGGGGCGGTTAAACCGGGTATAGGGGCGGTTAGACCGCCTCCACCTGGTAACCAAGAAATCCTCCGAAACGCCTCTTCCGAGCACCAAAACTCACCCCGGTTTCACCAACAAAGATATCTGGTCAAGGCCATGCTAGCTACCAGAAAATCTTGGCGAAAACCAAAACTCCACCCAGGGGCCTAGGGGCGGTTAGACCGGCTACCAGGGGCGGTCTAACCTCCTGTACCCAGAAACGAACTCCAACCAAGAACACCTAGCAAACTACACGAGAACGACCCCAAATTTCACCCAGACGCTCCTCTGATCAAGGCGAACAAACTCACATTGGAAAATCCGGCGAAACAAAACTTCGACCTGGAAACACCCAGGGCGGTTAGACCGCCCCCTGCAGGCGGTTAGACCGCCCCTTCCAGAAAACGAACCCGCGGGTCAAACCTCAACTTTCTCTCGCCCGATCTCCCGAATCACTCCACGGATTACAGCAAAACATCGGGAATAGCTGGGTTACCTCCTGGGCAACCTCTACCTCAAAGGAATCGACCCGAAACGCTCACAATCAAGATGAATCGAAGAAATCGCTTCTTTAGGTCCAGAACTAGCCCAACTCGAGAAACCACCAAATTGAGTCCGATTCAAAGGAGATTTGGGGGCAAAGTCACCAGCCAAAGAGGCACAAGAACCTCATACGTGACACCCACCAAAAACCCCAAGAAATCATCCTCAAAACACCGCTAACAAAGAGCTCCGAAAATCAACACAAAAGAGACGGGAAAACCACCATGATGAACAACGCCAAACCTTCTATACATGCCATGAAAGGTTCGTATAAGGTCTAGCTTGCCACCCAAACATCCATCCCTCTCTCTAGATCTCACATGAAGCTCTCAAGCTAGTCCTCTAAAAACCTAAGGAAAATGGAGAACGAAAATGGAAAAACAAAGGGGCTAGGGTTCCAAGAGTTGGCTGCCATCCACCCATCCAATGAGTATATATGGAGGCACCCAAAAGACTAAACTACCCTTCACTAATAACTAGGGATACATGCCCCTCGAGGGCGGATTTGGAAGTCTTCATGTCTTCACCATCGGACGGATGCCCGGCGACCGCAACCTGCTTAGCCTCGACGCAAGCCTTGCGATCCCGACGCGTGTCCTCCGCTTCGAAGCTTCTCGGCGCGGCGGCCGTGGCGGTCGACCGCCCCCCCTGGGCGGTTAGACCGGCCCGGGAGATCTGACCGGCCCCAGGCGGTCTGACCGCCCCTCCTGGGCGGTTGAACCGGCCTGGGTGGCCGCACCCCCTCATCGAGTCTTCGGCCTCGGTTTTGTGGATCAACCGAGTAACCCAGTGGTTTTCTGGTGAACCACTGCAAACCCCGCGAACTCGGTGTAGCCTCCGCCAATCTCCACTCATGACTCGGCTCCCACGTAGTTCCGGCTCGCCCTTGGTTTTGAGGCTCTACCAAGAAACCGTCCACGACTTCATCTTGCTGTTCATGCCACCATGCGGCCCGCACTTGACCCCCGCCGGCCACCGGGTCCCTCGAACGAAGCCTACTTGTCTTCTCCACACCCCGGAGGCCTCACCGGCAACGACCTTTCGCGCTTGTTCTTCACCTGCACCAACACGAGTCAAGCCACAACCTGCACCTGCAATACTTAGCCAAGAATCAGTCCACACAACGTTGTCAATCACTCATCAGACAAGGAAGCGACCATCCACCGGTCCTCGAACCACACATGGTCCTCAATCTCCCCCTTGATGAGTGCATTGACAACACACTCACATGAAGTAACACAAAAGAAAAGGAAAAGAAAATAAACAAATAAAAAGAAACCTCAACAAGCGATCGAAAGCCAAAGAAAGGCAAGGAGCAAGATCACTTGAAGAAGAACAAGTCTCGGACCCCTTAGGCAAGGGCAACGGCTCGACACATCTGAGACAAAACACAGCTCAAGCAAAGAGCACAAACCACCGAAACAGAGCTCGAACACCACAAAGAGCTCCCCCTGCACATATGCAAGCTCCCACTAAGCCAAAGCACACTCCCCCTGAACAAATGCAGCAATGCAACTCGGGAATGCAACAAATAGCAAAAACCTGCTCACTCTGCCCAAGGCGGTTAGACCACCTATACAGGGCGGTTAGACCGCCTGTGCCACATCTGACCGCCTGGGTGGCGGTTAGACCGCCCCAAGAGACCGGCCCTGCACCAAACTGCCCAAAATTTGCCCGAACCAATTGGAACACCTTCCAAACACTCCAGGTGCCCAAAGCATGCACAAACTTCTCCCCCTTGTTGACAATGCATGAATCAAGGCAAAATGCGAAAACTTTCAACATATAGCTTCTCAAATATACAAAATTCATCACAAGGAGCTACACAAGTCCAAATGAGCAAGTTAGATACTCGACAGGTTCGTAATGACCTTAACTACATGATCACCAAGTTTCACAACCATTGGACAAGGCTAAAAAGGATTTGAGTAATTTTGCGAAAAGTTACTCTCTCACAAGCAAAAACCTAAACATGAGAAAAACATATCAAAATGGCAAAGCCACTCAAACTTCATGCTAGGACAGCCATTCTAATCATAAGACCATCATAAACACCCACAAGAACCTCATGTCATGTCAAAGCCACCGAGCCATGTGCCTACTTCTATGTATGAGACTTCTCATTGGTAGGCATCATGCAACGGTTTAGCACACAAAGCAAATTAAATTCAGGACATATGACATGGGAGCATATTTTCCAAGCATTTTTCATTTCATTTTCAGATTCGTAATTGGTACATGAAATGTCTTTGCGACAAAAAGGAACTTATGCCCCTCCACAAGATAAAACAAGAGGGCTAAACATTCATGATGGCAAATGAGCCTTTGGCCCCATATGATCAATAAACTAGCTATCCAACCACAAATTAAGCATAGCAAAGCCACTAAAACATGTCAAGATCATATAAAGGCATTTACACATGAGAGAGCATATATGTGACATTTTTCAAAAAATTAGCCATCAACCATGGATCATTCATCAAGATCATCAAGAGCTAAGCCAAACTAACCATAGCATACCAAACAAGCTCACAAGAACACATATAGCAACCCATGGTGAACAATGTATATAGGAGAAGCTTTTCCTATCCAATGCATATGATACAAAATGCATGCAATCTAAGATACAAGGATGCCTATACATCATGTTACATATGCAATGCCAAATGCAAGAAATGCACAAAAGAAAGCTATACATATGCTACAAAGAGAGCTCCCACACACCCAACTCAAGAAATCAAACACACACCAAGTTCCCCCCGCAAACGAGTGAAAGTTGCTTGATCTAGGGGTTTGGTGAAAATATCGGCTAGTTGGTCATGTGTGGGTACATGGATCAAAGCTATCTTTCCTTTCTCTACGTTGTCTCTCAGAAAATGGTACCTCACTTCTATGTGCTTGGTTTTGAAATGGAGCACTGGGTTCTTTGCAACACTTATGGCACTGGTGCTATCACATTGAAGTGGGACATGGGTATACTCCTCACCAAAGTCACTCATGGTGTAAGAAATCCAAAGGAGCTGAGAGCAACAACTAGCAGTGGCAACATACTCGGCCTCGGTCGTGAATTGAGCAACACTCGACTGCTTGCGGGAAGACCAAGATACCAAAGAAGAACCCAAAAACTGGCAAGTCCCAGAAGTGGACTTCCTATCCAACCGACACCCGGCAAAATCCGCGTCTGAAAAACCATGAAGCGCCAAAGAAGAGGACGCGGAGTACCAAAGGCCGAAGTCGGGAGTGTGACGCAAGTACCTGAAAATTCGCTTCACTACTTGCCGATGCGAAGTCCTCGGAGACGCTTGAAAATGAGCGCACAGACACACCGAGAACTGTATGTCCGGCCTCGTCGCCGTCAAGTAGAGGAGTGACTCGATCATGCTCCGGTACTCCTTCTGGTCCACGTGTTTACCTTCCTCGTCCGCATCAAGAGCTGTAGTCGTACTCATCGGCGTCGTCATAGCCTTGGAGTCCTCCATCTTGAACTTCCTCACAATATCCTTGGTGTACTTAGCCTGGTGCACAAATGTTCCTTCCTTTGATTGCTTGATTTGTAGCCTGAGGAAGAACTGCAACTCACCCATCATGCTCATCTCAAACTCCCCGCTCATGTCATCCGCAAACCTTGCAACAAGAGAGTTAGATGAGCCACCAAAGACAATATCATCCATGTACACCCGCACAATCGGGATGTCTCCGCCCTCGCCTCAAGCAAAAACAAGGTCCGATCGACCTTCCCCATCTCAAAACCTCTCTCAAACAAGAACCCCCTCAACCTCGCCATACCAAGCTCTAGGCGCCTACTTCAACCCATACGCCGCCTTCCTCAACTTGTACACCCGGTGGGGGTACTTCTCACTCTCAAACCCCGAGGCCGCCTCACATACACCTCTTCCTCCAAAGACACCATTCGGAAAGCACTCTTCACATCCATTTGGTGCAACTTGAACCCTTTAGCCACGGAAAAGGCTAGAAGGATCCTAATCGCCTCCAAACGGGCTACGGGAGCAAAGGTCTCCTCGTAGTCGATCCCCTCCTTTTGACTGAAACCCTGAGCAACAAGCCTCGACTTGTTCCTCACAACTTCTCCTTTCTCTCCCTCTTTGTTTTTCCACACCCACTTTGTACCAATCGGCTTACACCCTGGGGAAGGGTCAACCAACTCCCACACCTGATTCCTCTCAAAGTTCTCCAACTCCTCATGCATCGAATTAACCCAATTGTGATCAGATAGTGCGTGTCCAATGTCTTTGGGCTCAAAAGTAGCGACAAATGCAGCATGAGCGAAATGGGAGTTGTTTCGAACCCTCGACCGTGTAGTGCATTCATTCATGTCGCCGATGATCCTCGAAGCTGGGTGATCCACTTGTACTCGCCGGGGAGGTTCTCGCCTCGAAGCTATCTCCCCCTCAACATCAGCTTCTCCTCGTTCTTGATTTGTCGTCGTAGGTGTAGCAGAGGGTCCATCCATCATCGTAGTCGAAGTAGTGCGTACATGTTCAGCCGGGGGCGCCGCACCACCATCTTCATCATCTCCATGTTCATGCTCCTCCTCCTGAAAGATCTCCTCGCCAAGCTCATCATCACCTGCACACTCAAAGACAAGCTGACTACGTGGCTCTGTCTCATCGAAGGTTACCTCGCAAGTCTCCACGATTTGGTTAGTTTCAAGATTGAGCACACGATATGCTCTAGAATGAGATGCATAACCAAAGAAAATGCCATCGACGGACCTAGCCTCAAACTTATCCAACTTCCTACCTTTCTTCAGAATGAAACACTTGCAACCAAAGACATGGAAGTGACTCACCTTGGGTGTGCGACCATGCATCAACTCATAGCATGTCTTCTTCTTGTGCACTCGAGGTATATCCCTGTTCGACACATAGCACGCGGTATTCACCGCCTCGGCCCCAATACCTCCTCGGAGTCCTATGCTCATCAAGCATCGTCCGAGCCATCTCGCACAAGGTCCCGTTCTTCCTTTCCACAACACCATTCCGGGGAGGCGTATACGGACTCGAAAACTGGTGCTCAAGACCCAAGTCATGGCAAAAGGTTTCAAAATGAGAGTTCCTGAGTTCCGAGCCATTATCACTGCGGATAGCTCGTATGGCATCTCCGTGCCTCTCGTTCCTCAACCTCAAGACTAGATCTCGAACAAAACCAAACGTCTCCCCCTTATCCTCAAGAAAGAACACCCACACATACCGAGAATAGTCGTCCACCACAACAAGGACATATCACTTCCCACCCGCAGATCGCACACGAGCTGGGCCAACAAGGTCCATATGGAGCAGCTCGCATGGACGCTCGGTCATCACATCGGTGAGAGGCGGGTGAGAAGAGGCCACCATCTTGGCATGCCTACACGGAGCACAAACCAACTCTTTCTCAAGCCTCAACCGTGGCAATCCTCGGACCAAATTGAGTTTACTCAAGCGTGACAAAAGGTCAAAGCTCAAGTGACCCAACTTCCTATGCCACTTCCACAACTCACTCGAAGAACCAGCCAAGAAACAACGCTCCACACCCGAAGACTGAGAAAAATCAGCACGAAACACCTAACCCTCGGGAACGACCATACAGACAAGGTCCCCTCGCGAGTCCACAATCCGAGAACCACCTGGCCGAAACAACACCTCAAAGCCCTCATCCAACAACTGGGACACGGAAAGCAAATTTTACCCCAGCGATTGAACAAGAGCAACACGCCTCAGAGTGATCTTGTCACTCACTTTTATCTCACCTTCTGAAAGCACACGCCCACGCCCATTGTCCCCAAAAGTGATGTACCTCTTCGTCACCACCGGGACGAGACTTGAGAACCACCCCCTGTCTCCGGTCATATGCCTCGAGAAACCGGAGTCAATCAACCAAATGTTCTTCAAGTCTCCCACCTGAAATTCAAAAATAAACACGTGAGCGAACAAACGACTCAAAGATCGGGGTTAGTACCAAAAGAGGAAAACCGAGGCCGAGCCATTTGCTCGAAAGTGGGGTTAGCACACATCAAGCCATCTTTCCTACCATAACTACCACCACGAACACCACCTCGGTAACCACTCCGAGGAAACCACCCCTCACTCCCTAGAGGAGGACCAAAACCACGGAAGACAACCCGTGGACCGTCCCTCCTCTCCTTCTCAAAGCTACGACTCCTCCCATCCCCGTAGTGAACTCGAGGGGGAGAATGTCTAGCAAACTGACCACCTGCTGTCTCTCCAGACCAACCACTAGCAACTCCACCTCCAGACCTGAAACCTCTCGACTCACCACCTCGAAAACCACTCCGCTCGGGGAGCCGGGGGCGGTTAAACCGCCTAGCCGTGTCGGTCTAACCGCCCCCCTCGGGCCGGGCCGGCCCGACCGCCTAGCCGGGCCGGTCCGACCGCCCCCTCCGTAACTACTCCTCGGCCGCGGGAACTCGCATCTCCCCATGCCGAACACTTCTCACCACGGCCTTACCCCCCGGCGGTGGCATACGAGGCTTAGGTACACCATGGGAAGGGTTGTACCTATCCTTGTTCGCCCACTCCTTTGCCATCCTCTCTTCCCGCTTCCTCTTGAAGCAAAACTCATCCTTGTGACCCTCTTTCCCACAATGGCCACAACGAAACCTTACAAGCTTAGGTTTAGGCTTGGATTGGGGCTGCTCGCTTGGTTTCTCTCCACTCAACTCCTCCACCGATTTCTCCTCACTTGCCTTCTCACTCACTTTCCCAATCACATTTCCGGAAGTGCTCACAAACTTGATAGGCCTTCGGAGATCATTTGTGGGTGTAGGAAATATAGGTGGAGCTGGGGTTGTGTCTAGTCGGTTCCTAAGATGGTTGGGTTTTGGAGGGAAATCATTTTTGTGGTGGGTTTTTGGTGGCTCTGGGATATTCTCTCCACTTCCCTCACCAACCTTGTTTGCCCCAAGTCCCTCACCATCCTGCCTCTTAAACGCCTCTATCATCATCCTCAACTGAGGCTCATGGCCAGACAACCAACCCATCAACTTCCTCAAATCATCATTCTCATCCTGCAAACAATCAACATAATGTGCAAGTTCCAAATTTTTCAAAGCATGCATTTCACAGGTAGAGCATGATGTAGGCATGGGTTCCTTCAATTTAGCCTCAAGTGAACTAGTGTAAGCATGCATCTCATCAATCTTAGCATGCAAAACAGGGCAAGAAGTGCAAGCACCTAGCAAAGCAGGTCTAGACTTAAGCTCAGCCACTTCAACCCTAAGCACATCTAGTTCCTCACACTTGGAGGCATGCTTCTCCTTAAACAAAGCAAGATCAGCAAGGAATATGGAGCAATCAGCACAATCAACCTCATCCGAAACAACAGGGCTAGCCTTAAGGGAATCAATCTCAAGCTTGCTATCAAGCACCTATGTCTCTAGCTCAGCCACTCTAGTCCTAGCATCCTCGAGTGAAGCCCTAAGCTCTTTTCTAATTTTCTTGGCATCTCTAAGCATGTCATCACGGTTATCAAGCAAAGAGCCAAGCCTCTCATTCTTCTGGCACAAGAAGGGAAGTTCATCACGCACCTCGTCGTCGGACTCAGAGTCCGAGTCGCTCTGTGTGCTCTTCTTGCTGCCGGAGCTCAGCGCCATGGTGCGAAGCCGTCTCTCGCGGCGGCGGCTCGGCCCGCTCAGGTTCTTGGACGACTTCTTGTTCTTGCAACGATCACCTTCGTCTTCACTGCTACTCGAGCTCGAGGTGGAGTACGCGGAACTGGAGTCGACGCCGCTCGCTCCCACCATCGCTCGGGCCTTGCCTCGGCTCTCCTTCTTCCTCGATCGTCGCTCGTCCTTGTACTTGTTCTTGTGGTCGCGCCTCGAACGGTACTTGCCGTCCATCCTCGGCTTGTGCTTGTAGCTGTCCTTGTTCTCGGCCTTCTCCGGGCAGTCGGCGACGAAGTGTCCTGGCTTGCCGCACTGGAAGCATGTTCTCGTGTTCCTCCTCATGTTCACGCGGTTCTCGTGCAGCCTCTCGAACCGCCTCGTCAGGAGTGCCAGCTCGTCCTCTCCAATGTCATCAAACTCCTCATCTGGCATAGACATCAAAGAGGAAAAGGAGAACATCCTGGTGGATGGGTTAGAGTTAGCCTTTTCTTTGGAACCACCAACGAGGGCAAGACTATGGGAATCAGTCGGTCCCTCGAGCTTGGCAGTCATGCCCCTATCCACCTCAGCCGACTTGAGCTTCGAGAACAGCTCGTTCACCGTCAGAGTGTCATACTTCTCTGACTCCACAATGGCCTCGAACTTTCCACCCCAAATCGTACGATCCAAAGAGAGTAAGAGCTTGACCGCTCTATCATGATCAGCGTACGGGAGCACGTCCACATTGGCCCTCATGTTGTTCACAACCACCGTGAACCTCTGAAACAAGGCATCGATGGACTTACCGGGTAGATGAGTGAAGTTCTCATACTCTCTCCGGTAGGTCGCATACATCCGTGCCTGAACCTGGACGTTCCCAACATGAGCCTCCTTCAGCACCGCCCAAATTCTACAAGCCAAGTGCTCGGTGTGCACCCAATCGAACTCAGGCTGACACAAAGCACGAAACAAGTAGTCGACCGCCTTATTATTGGCGTCGAATCTGTCCCTCGATCCTGGAGCGAGTAAATCCATCGGCTGGACATAGCCTGTGTCCACCGTGACATCCCAAAGAATCTGACCCTTTCCGCGGAGGAACGCACCCATCCGCTTGCTCCACATCTGGTAGTTCTTGCCATCAAAGTGTGGAGGACCCGAACCTCGTTCCTGGTACGCCATCCTTGGATCTTAGATTGGTTAGAGTCAACAAAGACCCGAACCGGCTCTGATACCACTTGAAGGACCGATTAGGCGACCAGAGAGGGGGGAGTGAATGGGAGCCGATAAAAATTCTTCTCGAGGGAGATTGAAACTCCGACAAGACGAACTAGCTCGGTCGGACCCCCGAAATCACACGCTCCGCAGTTCTACCTTCCGTTTGCCAAAACCACGTAGCCACCGGAGTGCTACCGGTCCTAGGAACAAACTCTACCAAAGCAACCACAACACACACGCAACAACGACAACGAAACAACTCGAAAGCCGGCTAACCGGGGGGGGCGGTTAAACCGGGTATAGGGGCGGTTAGATCGCCTCCACCCGGTAACCAAGAAATCCTCCGAAACGCCTCTTCCGAGCACCAAAACTCACCCCGGTTTCAACAACAAAGATATCCGGTCAAGGCCATGCTAGCTACCGGAAAATCTTGGCGAAAACCAAAACTCCACCCGGGGGCCTAGGGGTGGTTAGACCGGCTACCGGGGCGGTCTAACCTCCCGTACCCAAAGAACGAACTCCAACCAAGAACACCTAGCAAACCGCACGAGAACGACACCAAATTTCACCCGGACGCTACTCGATCAAGGCGAACAAACTCACGAGAGGAAAATCCGGCGAAACAAAACTTCAACCTGGAAACACCCAGGGCGGTTAGACCGCCCCCTGCAGGCGGTTAGACCGCCCCTTCCAGAAAACGAACCCGCGAGTCAAACCTCAACTTCCTCGTGCCCGATCTCCCGAATCACTCCACGGATTGCAGCAAAATATCGGGAATAGCTGGGTTACCTCCTGGGCAACCTCTACCTCAAAGGAATCGACCCGAAACGCTCACAATCAAGATGAATCGAAGAAATCGCTTCTCTAGGTCAAGAACTAGCCCAACTCGAGAAACCACCAAATTGAGTCCGATTCAAAGGAGATTTGGGGGCAAAGTCACCAGCCAAAGAGGCACAAGAACCTCATACGTGACACCCACAAAAAACCCCAAGAAATCATCCTCAAAACACCGCTAACAAAGAGCTCCTAAAATCAACACAAAAGAGACGGGAAAACCACCATGATGAACAACGCCAAACCTTCTATACATGCCATGAAAGGTTCGTACAAGGTCTAGCTTGCCACCCAAACATCCATCCCTCTCTCTAGATCTCACATGAAGCTCTCAAGCTAGTCCTCTAAAAACCTAAGGAAAATGGAGAACGAAAATGGAAAAACAACTGGGCTAGGGTTCCAAGAGTTGGCTGCCATCCACCCATCCAATGAGTATATATGGAGGCACCCAAAAGACTAAACTACCCTTCACTAATAACTAGGGATACATGCCCCTCGAGGGCGGATTTGGAAGTCTACATGTCTTCACCATCGGACGGATGCCCGGCGACCGCAACCTGCTTAGCCTCGACGCAAGCCTTGCGATCCCGACGCGTGTCCTCCGCTTCGAAGCTTCTCGGCGCCGGCGGCCAGGGCGGTCAAACCGCCCCCCTTGGGCGGTTAGACCGGCCCGGGAGATTTGACCGGCCCCAGGCGGTCTGACCGCCCCTCCTGGGTGGTTGAACCGGCCTGGGTGGCCGCACCCCCTCGTCGAGTCTTCGGCCTCGGTTTTGTGGATCAACCGAGTAATCCAGTGGTTTTCTGGTGAACCACTGCAAACCCCGCGAACTCGGTGTAGCCTCCGCTAATCTCCACTCTTGACTCGGCTCCCACGTAGTTCCGGCTCGCCCTTGGTTTTGAGGCTCTACCAAGAAACCGTCCACGACTTCATCTTGCTGTTCATGCCACCATGCAGCCCGCACTTGACCCCGCTGGCCACCGGGTCCCTGGAACGAAGCCTACTTGTCTTCTCCACACCTGGAGGCCTCACCGGCAACGACCTTTCACGCTTGTTCTTCACCTGCACCAACACGAGTCAAGCCACAACCTGCACCTACAATACTTAGCCAAGAATCAGTCCACACAATGTTGTCAATCACTCATCACACAAGGAAGCGACCATCCACCGGTCCTCGAACCACACATGGTCCTCAAACGCGAACCAATTGCAACTAAACCCAGCCGAGCTGCAACTAGGCGCGAACCAATTGTGACAAAGAGACTAACCGATTGCAACTGTGACACTATACTAATTGCAACTTGACGGAACTAATTACAACAAATCTGACTCTGTTGCAATTGGACACGAACCAATTGCAACTAGACCCCTAATTGCAACCCGACGTGAATAAATTGCAACCAGAATGAGCCTCAGTTGCAACTAGACAAGACCTAGTTGCAACAAGGGTGGGTGCATTCTCTATACAGAATGCACCCAGGTGCACTATAGCAAAACAGTATATATATATATATATATATATATATATATATATATATATATATATATATATATATATATATATATATATATATATATATATATATATATATATATATTTCATTCGCAAGACTTTCCTCATTGTTTCTAGAATTGTCCTCAATATTAGTTGTTGTGTCCATGACAGGGGCAGCAGCGTCCTCATTCGAAGGTATGCTCAAGTACGTGTCCGCTTGACTACACTCCTCGTCAGTGAATGTTGCAATTGTATTTGTACCACTAGCTATAATGTCGGCCATAAAGTCGTCATGGTTGTCATCCATATGGAATAAACAAGAATTTTCTATGAATTTCTATAATAAACAAGAATTTTCTAAGAATTTCTAGAATAAACAACAAGTTTTTATATGATTTTCTAGAATAAATTTCTATGAATTTCAATAATAAACAAGAATGTTCTATGAATTTATGTAATTTTCAGCAATTTCTAAAACTTTCTAGAGTAAACAAGTATTTACTAAGAATTTCTTTATTAAACAAGAATTTTCTTTGAAATTGTAGAATAAGCAACAAGTTTTTCTATGAATTTCTAGAATAAATAAGAATTTTCTATGAATTTCTATAATAAACAAGAATATTCTATGAATTTATGTAAGTTTCAACAATTTCTTAAACTTTCTAGAGTAAACAAGTATTTACTAAGAATTTCTTTATTAAACAAGAATTTTCTTTGAATTTCTAGAATAAGAAACAAGTTTTTATATGATTTTCTAGAATAAACATGAATTTTCTATGAATTTGTATAATAAACAAGTCAAAATATTTCTACTAACTTGTGGACGGACGATGCTGGTTGATGTCGGTGTCGTGTGGAAGAATGACAGAGGTGACGTGAAGTCACTTGTTTGAGACGACACGGCTATCGTCGACTTCAGAAGTATCAAACTAATGAAATTGTATATTAGAAAACCATTAAGAACTCAAATACACAATTAAGAACTCAAAATTACATATATATTAGAAAACAATTAAGAACTCAAATACTCAAAACTATGAAATTGTAAATTACAAAACAATCAGATTTTGGTACACAAACATACACACAAAAATATACAAAGCATTACTATTTAATTAAACTAAAAAACACAATTAGATTTTGGTACACAAATATACACACAAAAATATACAAGTTTCTAATTAAATTTTCTTTCTATTCCTATAATAAAATTTCATATTAAAAATTTACACAATTATATTTTCTAATTAATATCAAAACATAAACCAAATCAAATAAAATTAAATAAAAATGATTGCTCAAGCCAGCATTTCAAGGGCTGACGTCAGCAAGGCAAAACCCCGCGCGGCCCGGCCGGCCATCGGGCAAACGCACGCCGCCGGCGGTCGCAGAGGGGGCCGGCAAGCGGAGGCGGCAGCGCGCGCATACCGGGCCGGGCAGGAGGCCGCCGCCGCCGAGGAGGAGGGCCGGGGTCGCCGCCGAGGGAGGAGGGCCGGCCGAGGTCGCCGACGAGGAGGGGAACAGTGGCCGTGGGCGGCGAGTCGGAGAGGGCCGCCGCATCGGGGACGCGAGATGCGCGTCGGTGAGGGCGGACGTCGCGCGCGACCGAGCTCGGGCCGGCGGCGGGGAGACGGCGCCGCGCGCATGTCGGGAGAAGCGGCGCGTCGGGTAGGAGCGGCATGGCGCGTCGGAGAAGAGGGGCACGTCGGGGACGGGCGCGGCGAGGAGAGACGGCGATGACGACGACGACGGCGAGGAGACGCGGCGGCGAGGAGAGGTGATTTGGGGGGAAACGGCTAAGTGTTGATCTGGAAGGCGACGGCTTATATAGAACCCCCAACCTTCTGTCACGGGTCGTATTACCAACCGTGACAAAAGGCCCTTTAGTCTCGGGTCGTAATATGACCAGATACTAAAGGCCCGCCTTTTGTCACGGTTGGCCTCAAGACCCATGACAAAAGGGGCATTTCGCGCGAGATGCCCTGAAGGCGAATTTTCGCCCTTTAGTCCCGAGTGGTGTTACCACCCGTGACAAAAGGGGGGCTTTTAGTCTCGGGTGGTAACACCATCCGGGACTAAAGGGCAATTTTGCGCAGGAAATTAATATTTTTATTTTCCTTGCTCATTTATCTCATTTCTTTTTGCTTTCAACATTAAAAAATTCATATTATGTTAACACAAAAAATACCTACTTTTCTATGTGTATATTATTTCAAGAGTTGAAACAATTATTACTATTTTTTGTTTACAATTTGAAGGAGAAAATAAATTAAATTGAAAATATTAGTAAATCTACTTAGAAAAATCTTTGGTTTAAACAAATTTATGAATTCGCGTATTGTCTTCGAATGATCAACATGCTCATTTCCATGCTCATTTATCTCATTCATCTCATTCGCGGGCTTTTTCTCTTTTCCTTGCTCATTTATCTTGTTTCTTTTTCTTTCAACATTTAAAATAAATCATTAGTTAAAATATTTGTGTCATGCAAAATTATATTATGTTAACACAAAAAAAATACCTACTCTCCTATGCACATATTATTTCAAGAGTTGAAACAATTATTACTATTTTTTGTTTACAATTTGAAGGGGAAAATAAATTAAATTGAAAATACTAGTAAACCTACTTAGAAAAATCTCTGATTTAAACAAATTTATGAATTCGCATATTGTCTCCGAATGATCAACATGCTCATTTCCTTGCTCATTTATCTCGTTCCTTTTTGCTTTCAACATTTAAAATAAATCATTAGTTAAAATATTTGTGCCATGCAAAATTATATTATGTTAACACAAAAAATACCTACTTTTCTATGCACATATTATTTCAAGAGTTGAAACAATTATTACTATTTTTTGTTTACAACTTGAAGGGGAAATAAATTAAATTGAAAATAGTAGTAAACCTACTCAGAAATATCTCTGGTTCAAACAAATTTATGAATTCGCGTATTGTCTTTTTGATATAATGATCCATGTAACTACAATGGCTTACGTATACATACAGATGTCATCTGATGGTTATTACTAGGCACGACATTAATTAATACCAATGACTACAAGTCCCAAGCTGAAGCTGATCAACTTCTAGCTTTTGAACCTCTGCTTCAAACACATTTATAAATTCGTGTATGAATTCTAGTATATATATGCTTAATAAACATGCTTACTAAACATGTTGAAGAGAACATATGAATTCATAATAAAGTACGTAATTACCAATAATTGATAATAAGTTCATAAAGGTTCACATAGCTAGCTAATAGGGTACTGTACAAAGCCTGATCCATGCATGCATAATGTTACTAAGCAACACGCGCTTGTAGGTATGAAACATGGTTAATGTCTGCAATCATCCAGCCTAGAACTCCCTCAAAATAAGCTAGAGCGCATACTAGTGCACTCTCCTCCGCTTGTGGAGGAGTGTCACAAACACCACTGCAGACATCAAACAATGGAGCCTTGGGTTCTGCTGGCTTGTAGAAAGTTAGAATTGCTTGACTCTTCCAAATGTTGGTGAAATTGGCTCCCCACCATAGTAATCCACCCCAACTCTTTCCACGACTTGATTCAGAATCGCACGGAAGCTAATTGAAGCATAGGTAGAACCAGAGTGATCCTGCACACAATCAGATGATGATGAGATATAATAACCTTATATACCAGAAACAAATTATATATGTACCAAAAACAAATTAATTAATAATGAATAGAAATTCTTTCATATATAAATGTATATTACCACATCTTGATGAGCCCTGCAAAGCCTCTCCGTAGTCTCAATCACAGTTCCTTCACCCGTCTCGAGTTGCCTTAATTTAAAATAGGAAAGGTCTGGCACGAAGTACCCAACATTATTCTGGAGCTATTGTAGACAATTCTCCACGACAGTCCTCTCTCGGGTTAACCAAATAGGTGATGTTTTGCCAACTATTGCAATGGCAACCATCAGGTGTGGTGCGCCTGCTGGCAACTGGCCGTAGTCTACATATCAAGTCGGTACGGTGAAAGAAATATACACTCTTGCCATGTGCTCATCAACGTGCTCAGTTTGCACTATAGGAGGAGTACCATTCATATCTCCGATAATGTCTCTGAGCCATCTGATATTGTTGAGAACCAATAATTATATATGTAAAATTACAAATTTTCCATGAGAAATGAAAAAAGTTCTATGTAAAGCAAATTAATTTCAATTCCTATATTACCACGTTAGCTACACATCCTGGATCACTCATTGGCAAGGTAATCTCGCGGTGAAAGTGCAATCCTGGACGTAGAGGCAACGGGGCCTCCAAACCACCTCCACGGCCACCAAGACCTGCACGGCCAATGCCACGGCCACCACGCCCGCGACGGCGACGGACTATGCCACGGCCACAGACGCCATTTCAAACACCACTTGACGACGGCATTGTTAGCTCAAACTATATCCAAATCAAAATAACACACATTATTCACAATAAATAGGATTAGTTTGCATATATACATTGGATTCAATGTATGCATAAATAGAAAAACAAAAGGGAACTATTATTGTACATAACCTTTATAAACCAGTGACTCAGAAGACCTAGATGCTCCAGGAACTACAACAGTCTCACCACACCGTCATATACACCTGACTCCCCCACTTACAATACTACACATGCGCTACACCTCCTATCTGGATATAGTCCAACATCGCGAAGCTGTAGGCAGTCCCAACGTAGGCCGTGATGTTAAACTATAGCTAATTAGGATGTGGGGCTCTGTATCAAAAGCAAGAAAAAATACTTAAATTTATTGTCCATAAAACTAAAAAAATACTTAAGAAAAGAATTCAATATTCTATTTCCTCCTATAGCAACCTAGAAATAAAAGGGCCATAGAATTCAACACTGTATTTTATAAAATATATGTACACATACCTATATATCTAGATTGGATTCAATATATGCATAAATAAAAAACAAAAGGGATAGAATTCGACACTATTATTACTGTACATAACTCAGAAGACTACATGCTCCGGGAACTACAACAGTCTCACCTCACCGTCATATACACCTGACTCTCCCACTTACAGTACCACACCTGCGCTACACCTCCTATCTAGCTACAGTCCAACATCACGGAGCTGTAGGCAGTCCCCACGTAGCCCGTGATGTTAAACTGTAGCTAATTAGGACGTGGGGCTCTGTATCAAAAACAAGAAAAAATAAAATGCTTATATTTATTGTATATAAAACTAAAAAAATACTTAATAAAAGAATTTAATCTTCTATTTCCTCCTATAGCAACCTAGAAATAAAATGGGCTATAGAATTCAACACTATATTTTATAAACAATATGTACACATACCTATATATATATTGGATTTAATATATGCATAAATAAAAAAACAAAAAGGGATAGAATTCAACACTATTATTACTGTACATAACCTTTACGAACCAATGACTTAGAAGACCTAGATGCTCTGGGAACTACAATAGTCTCACCTCACCGTCATATACACCTCACTCACCCACTTACGGTACCACACATGTGCTACACCTCCTATCTAGCTACAGTCCCACCTCACGGAGCTACATGCAGTCCCCACGTAGCCTGTGAGGTGAAACTGTAGCTAATTAGGACATGAGGCTCTGTATCAAAAACAAGAAGAAAAAAAGAAAATGCTTACATTTATTGTATATAAACTAAAAAATACTTAATAAAAGAATTTAATCTTCTATTTCCTCCTATAGCTACCTAGAAATAAAAGCAAACAATGAAATAATGGAAATACATACCTAGTACATTTTCTGTATGACTATTTTTTTCTTTATGAGCATATGTTTTATAAACTATATGTACAAGTAAAATTCAAATTTATGAAAAACAAGAAAATAAGACAATGCTTACATTTATTCTATATAAAAATTAAAAACATACTTAACAAAAGAATTTAATCTTCTATTTCCTCCGATGGCTACCTAGAATAAAATCATTTCTAAATAATGAAAAAATGGAAATACCTAGTACATTTTTGGTATGTCTTCTTTTATGAGCATATATTTTATAAACTAGATATATATATATATATATATATATATGTACAAGAAAAATTCAATATTATGAAAAACAAGATTTTAATGAAAGAAGGAACAATGCAAGTACCATCCTAACTACATCTTCACGTGTATATACAAAATCTCATCTGTCTAATTAATCTAAGCTCCTCCTACCTAGCTACAAAATAACATTTCTATTTTCTCCATCTCTAAACTATAAAACAAAATTTAATCACAACAAATGAAGGGAGGATGAAGATTCCAACCTTTACAACACCTTGGAGTACAGAAATCTTCACAAACTAATGAAGAAAAAATCGCAGCACCACCCTAGGTTTGAGTCGCCATGGAGGGGAGGAGCTTGAGCTCGCGGATGTGACTGGTGAATGGCTCGGGTGGCAGGAGGAAGAAGAAGGTACGGGTGTTATATGGATGCCGGCCTTTAGTCCCAACTGGTGTTAGGAGCCGAGACTAAAGGATCTTAGTCTCAGCTCGTAACACCAGCTGAGACTAAAGGCCGGGGGCAGTTATTGCCGGATGGAGCCGTTGGGAGCTCCCCTTTTGTCACGGTTGGTAATACGAGCAAGGACTAAAGGGGGGCCGGCTACAGTGAGCATTTCGGGCCACGTCGACGAAAGGCCTTTAGTCCCAGCTCCAAAGTTGAACCGGGACTAAAGGTCCGAACCAAAGCCTCCCTTTCTACCCGTGAGAATTATTAGGTTGCAATGATGCAAGTCTACTATTCAATTGTCATTATACTGCAAATTAAATAAAATGCGTTCCTTGATATGAAGTCTTACTATTTCAATTCATTTCACTAACGAGTTGTAGAGTTTGTATGCATTGCTTACTTTGTAGAATTGATGAATAGTGTGGTGCTCCTGATGTGTCGGCTCAGTGAGGTTGGTGCGCCTCTACCTCTAGCGGCTTCGACAGAGCAAGCGGTGGAGAAACTCTTTTGTGAAGAAACTCCGCCGCACTACATGGACGCAATGCAGGATATATTTCCGATGTTGAAGAGTAAGGGTAAGAGCTCTCCTTTTGTGGGATGTAGCATCGACTGAGGGCTACGCCCAGAGCCAGCCACTTAGGTTGTGTGGATTGTGAGTAGATCGGGTTGGAGTTTATTTTTCGGGTTGTCTCCATCTGACTTACCGGCTTGTGTACATTTGGAGTCCGTTCCATTTGGGTTGTAATCGAATGATTGTAACAATTTCTTCTTCTACTTAATACAATGATACGTTGTTCGTGTATTTGTGAAAAAAATGAATGGTAAAGAGGAACAGAGAAATGTAGTTTTTTATTTGGAAACATTACAGTCAAGTTCTACTAATTTTTTAATGCATTATACCTAATTTTGTAGAAAAATTTATACACCTTACCCTAAGTTAGAATCCTGGCTACGCCATACTCTCTGAACTCTAAAGATGACCAAAGCTAAGACCATCCACACTCATCTAACTTCATATCCTCCTTCAAAACAGCATATTCCTTCCCCACCATCGAGATTCTCTTCTTTATACTACTTTCTGTCACTCTCGCACCCCTTTCTATGTCTCTTCTTTTTCTCCCCCTCACGTCCTCTGTTCCTCCGCCCTCCCATTCCTCTCCACTGCGAGCAGGGTCTCGAGCTCCCTAGCGACCGCCAAATCACCCACCCCTGCTCGCCTCTCCCGCGCTCGCGTATCGCCGCATCCATGCCTCCGCCGACGCGCGCGCATAGGAGCAGAGTAGGCAGCTACTGCTGCCGGCGGCTCCTCCCTCCGGCGGCAGCGGTGGTGGACGAGCGGCGGCGGGGTCGAGCTTCTTCGTCGGCGCGGGAGCGGGACGTCCGTCCACCGGTGCGGCCAAGCTGCCTTCCCTTCCGAGCGCGGGCACGAGAGAGGGGGTTGGGTGCGCGGGGCCCGCGCCTGCGGATGAAGGAGCTCCTGGACTCCTTCGAATACGAAGGAACTGGAGGCCACGACATTTTGACGTTGATGCTAAAAGATGCCGCTGCGGGCGGGATTCCCTTATCCCCATGCTGCAGGAGGCGGGTGAAGGAGCCATTGCAGACGGTCTAAGACTACCCGCACTGGGAGACGGCAAAAGCCCCGCGATCCTGTCGCGTTGTACTATCGAGGAAAGCGACCCCGCAGCGGGGAACGACATCGCTCACGGGATTTTCCCGTGGGCACTCGATTCCTCCAAATCTGGCGGAATCGAGAGGCTCCGCGAGGGCCCACCACGGTCCCGATGCCGCCGCCCCCAACTGCCTCGCGCCTTCCGCCGGATCCTTGCGCGCCGCAGCCGGAGCTTCCTCCTCGAGTTCGCCGAAGCCGCCGGCCGCCGCCGCCGGAAGCAAGAAGAGGAGCCTGCGCTCCGCGCGTCCGCGCCCGCTCCTCGCGCCACCGCCTCCTCGCCGCCCTCGCCTCCGACGAGGCCGCACGTCGCGCCGTCCGCCGGCCGTGCGGGATGTCGGGATGGAGGCCGCCGCTGGTCTTGGATCCGCCGCCCAGGGAGGGAGGTCGCCCACCACCTCCTCCCGGTGGCTTGGAGGAGCAGGGGAAGGGGAGGACCTTCGTCTGCGCCGGCGTCACAAATCGAGGGAGGGAGCCGGCCCAGGATCCCGTGTCCTCCTCCCCGTGGACGCCGCGCGGGGGGCAGCTCTGCTTGAGCGCCATGGGCGCCGCCCGTCCACCTCGGCCGAGCTCGAGGAGGAAGGGATCTCTCGCCCGCCCACCCGCCGCATCCGCCCGCCCGCCATGGTCGCCGAGAGCGAGGAGCCCCGGCGCGCCCCCGGATGCGTGTCGCCCGCGCCGACCGCCGGAGATCCCGCCGCCGCGTCGGACCCCGCTACGGCGGGGCGGGGGGAGGGAGGAGGAGAGTGGCGCATCGTCCACGGCCGCACACTCGCTCCGCCGAGCCGCGCCCGCGCGCTCACCGGCGCGGATCTGGAGGAGGTTCGGGACGGGGAGTTCGAGGAGGAGACGGCCGGGGGGGGTGGGGGGAGGGGGTGAGAGAGAGAGGAGGGAGGGAGGAGCGGTTGGGTGGGGGTGGGGGAGACGGATAAAAAAAATATATGTGTGCCCTAGAGGAGAGATATAAAGGAAGATGAGTGCGGGAGAATTGGAAATGAAGGAGAGAATATTGATGAGTAGGATAGCATATTCCATTTTGAAGGAGAGAATAAAAGAACACGAGTGTGGGTGGTCTAACCAATCTGAATTCCAGCCCACCCTCCATATTCCGAGACTGGCACTGGCCAGCGTGATTGCAAGCACGACGCATGGCCATCCTCCCCATCTCCGACGTGGAATCCAACTCCAACTGGATCCTCATCATCACGCGTTCATCGCGTCAGATATGTAGATTCCATTCCACTTTGCTAGCTACTCCGATCCGACTGGCGACGACGGCGGGCGGCCGGCTTCATCACCAGCCAGAGCTACAACTACTAGGTAGTGTGGAGGTGGCTCCGATCCCTTTCGTGGCTTGGCTCCAAATTAAAGCGCGCGCACAACCAACATTATCCTGAAAATGGTAAAAATGCGTGCGTCGCTGTACTGGCGTTGCTGCTGCGTTATCCAAAGATTCCATCTATCGCCTTGCCGATTATTGGTGGCTTCACCTTTCGACCCAAGTGTTGGTGCAAAGCTGGGTCACCTCAACATCAGCCTCAGCTTTGAATCAAATCGATCGGTATAAACAGTGTGAATCCCATTTAAAATATCAGAGTATTCTTAATCTCACTGGGACACACACGACCGGAATTACGTCAAGCGCCACTAGTGATATTTTGATCGATATGCTATTGGTAGCACGTAGGGCAGCTAGCTCTGATAATTGCATCCAGATTTGCCGGACCCCAGATTATTGTATATAGGTGCTGGTTGCGACTTAGCAATTGCTTTGTGAACAAAGATCGCAGTTCCTACGTGTACCTGATGCAAGCTTTGCTGGTAAAAGGTAATACCGGCACCTCTCTTTCTCTTGTTAGTTCTTTTTTTATCTTTGTTTGCTTAAGAAGGAGAAACATTAATCCTTTTTGGATAGCTTTTCCAGTAGTTCACCTGTCATTTTACTTGTTGGCAAAGATCAGGACTAATGATCATTGTTGCCGGTCGTACAGGTTCGTATTGTGTACCGTAAAAAACCTCATGTGGACGGCGCAGTGTGCACACGGCAAAATTCAGACAGGTTTTCGCACACAAGAAACAGTTCTGGTACGAGGTTTCTGACCATGATACAGTATAAACTTTATGCGGGAATTATTCGCGGGTGGGTGGAGCCGTGGAGGCGAGACCTTATTTTGTCGATCTCGTGGTTTGGGTAGGTGGAGATCAGTGCATGTCTCGTCCGAGGACTGAATCAAGAGTCCAGTCAAATTGATGCAGCTGGACGAATTGTTACGAGGCGTGAAAAAAAAACATTTGGATGTATGGCGCTACACAGGTTCGGTAGAACACCGCTGCCTACTCTAGTTGCCTGCAAACTTTTACTTTATGTTACGATAAAAAGTTGTTATACGGGGCGTGGCTACTGAAGGAATTGAAGCAAACCACGACAATGACTGAACTGATCATAGATGGATGCAAACAAATTAGAGGTCAGCGAACTGAGCCACCAGTTACTACGGTGACCGTACACGACGAATTGAAGCTTCGGTCGCATACACAATAACTAGACAGCACGCAGTACTGTGATGGCACTTGAGGGACCATGACAGATATTGGCAACAAGACAAAAACGAGTACACGTTGGATCCATCGGAGAAAGGCAGGCAGCAGGACCGCAGTGTTTCGACCAACCAACCATGTGAGCAAAGGTGCTAGCTGTCCTTACAAAAACGCCAATCATGTAATTTGGCGGATTGGTGCTAGTTAGCCCTGCACACCTTCAAAAGGTTGATCCATAGATGCAAACAAAACAACCACACATATGTGTATGTACCATATACATGCACATGGTTGTTGGAATCTCGATTATGTTGAGCATTCTATTGTAATCTTACTGATTATGTTGAGCATTCTATTGTGATCTTACTATTACACTAATTGGAGGCTTCTTTTGGATGCTCCGAATGAAACCATCTAGGAATCTTAGGTGGACAATCTCAAAAAACTCCAAATGAAGCCACTTAAGAATACTACGTGGACACTCTAAACAATTATCAATGATTTTAATAGTCGTTGGATGTATTTGTTTCTAAATTACCCACCTGTGCTATTATAAGAATTAAAAAACAACCCTCCTATATCTTTTTTTCTAAATTATACACATGTGGTATTATAGAAAAATTAAATCTAAACCATCTCCCGATCACATATCTAACATCTCTTTCTTTCAAATAAAAGTAATTGTTGCGGCTGTCACATAATTAGTCTAATGCCCTTAAAATGTTTCCCATATTTAAATCACAAAAAAAACTATCATAAAAGGATCTTTAGCTAATACAACAAACTTGATACTTACAAGCATAGATGCCTGCCGATGAGATATCTCTTGCCTTGAATCTCTCTTCCATAATTTAATCATTAAAAAATTATATACTCTACTTGTGCATATATAAAAGGAGAGTTGTCGTCTTTCAATAAACATCTCTTTTGTGTATTGCTTCCATAAACTAGGGAGCTCACTGCTACTTTCATCAATGGAACTATGCCACCTATTGCGGGCTACAATTATTTTTTTCATGACATATGCTAGAATTACTAAATTATTTATTTATTATTTGGTCTACTGCGTTCTAGGTATAGATGACTTGCTTCTAACTATTGCTCTCAAATATCATTCTTATCAAATCTTTCTACTGAATTATAATTTACTTCATTGTTCATTTGTGTACCATAACTTATGTATATAAAAATTCAATACTTGTATACTATGTCTTTCTTACAAAAAAAAACTAACTTAGGTCATCACCATCTTTTGCTAATGAAGTTGAATAAGTTGCAATGGTGAACAAAACCTTAAGGCTTTGTTTGGATGTAGATATTGAAAGCTTTGGTTATGAATCGGCTTCGATACCAAATCAGCCTAGGTATTGAAATGAGTTCAATGTCAAAACTAATGTTTGGATGTTCATGAAATGGACAGTTGGAATTCAACTCAAGGGCAAATACCGATTCAACGTTTGGATGCATGTAATATTGAATTAGAAATTCATAGCTTCCTCACATGGAGCAGGACCGGAGGAAGGCCACAACGCAGCAGCACTCGACTCTGTGCAAATGGGCGCAGGGGAGCGCCGCGAGGGCTGGCAGCGGCGCTTGGCTCCGTCCTCTGTGCGGATGGGCACAGGAGAGAAGAGCAGTACAGCTGAGGGAAGAAGAGCAGTGCGACGCAGGGGAGAAGAGCAGCACGATGTAGGGGAGAAGATAGTCACCCGCCACGATCCACGAGGAGTGCCGCGACCCACCAGGAGTCTGACACAGGCTCGAAGGAGGGAGATGGGGGAGGAGGGACGTTGGCCGCCGGCCAAGACCCGCGAGGAGGAGTCTAGCGCGGGCTCGGCGGAGAGAGGAGGGGCGTCGGCTGCCAGCCGCCGGCCTGTGAGGAGGGGGAGGAGGTCGTGACCCACGAGGCGAAGGGAGCGCCGAACGGGGGATCTCTTGGGGCAGTGCGCAGCGGCGGAGTTCGAGCGGAGAGAGTGGGCAGCGGGGAGACGAAGGGGATGAGGCAACAACTAACAAATGCCTCACAATACCGAGGGTGGGAGCTCCGATTTGCTCGAGGGTCTGGGCGAGTGAAGCAAATGTCGCCTAGTATTCACTCACCATTCCCATTTTCAATTCCAGTGACATCCAAATGACGGTATTGGTACCAGCTAATTCCGATTCCAAATTTTGAGCTTCAATGCCAACTTCCAAACGGAGCCTAAGTGAAAGTTGACCGGGAAAGGAATTGTGGGACATCAAGGCAAGAGTAACCGATTGTGGAATGGAACTCAGTAGTGGTGAAAAATAAAGTCTTAACATGATCCTTATTTGTCAAAATGTATTATAGATGTTTGATTGCCTTTCCTTGGATAAGAAACACTAAGATTTGCATCTTATTATTGGGGTGGATCTGTCAATAAAATAAAGTTAATTGTACTTATTACTTTTTCGAGCATAGTATGAAATAGAATCTTAAAATTATACAAATCTCTCTCCCCAAATTATGCTGAACAAATACTAATTAATACATTATATTAACAGTTCACGTTGCAAATTTATGTGAACTTTATTATGATGTTCCTCATAAACTAAATGACAACTTCTAATATTTTAAAAAGTGCTAGCAGCCCATGTGGCGGCATAGGTTGATGGTAGTTAATAATCATTTGCACTTGTAGCCCTCAAACCAGTCATGGTCCTGCCCTACAATAATTCTTCACAGTTGTAACGACGATTCTACGATGTGGCATCACATATTAGCGTTGTACTAGATTCAGAACATGTGGTTTTAACAAGTTTTTTCTCGAAATGAACCTCATCTTGCATTATATATATTTATATTAAAAAGAATATGAAATTTCAAATTGAGCTATATAACAAAATGAATCAAACAACAACTCACCACCAAGCATCTCAACAAGCACATCGCACCACTCAACGCACCCCCAAAACATCAAGCGGATAATATTCCACATTAATTAGCATTGACAGAGAAAAATGAAGAAGGAATAATCGCAACGTGACGACACTCATAACTTGCGCTCCTGGTTACTTGATTCTTTTCCTCTTGTATATATAGCATTAGTAGTTACTACATAATGTACACCATGCTCGTTATACATACAGCCCTTAGGGCTCCCGGGGGACAAAAAGAAGGGAGAGAGGAAAAGGAGAGCTCGCACTCAGCGAGACACGATTCGAATTCCACCGGCACATACTTACTACAGCATCATCATATCGCACAAACCAACCAATCAGCTATTGCATCGTGTCAATGAAGTGATGTGTCGTCATTGGTGCAGCCTCATGAGCCTGGCCCTGGTCCTGGCGAGGCGCTTCCACTCGACGAGACGCAGCAGGAACTCCATCACCTCGGCGGGCTCCTGCAGCGAGTAGCTGGCGCTCGTCTCCTTGGGGTGCTTGGACACGAGGATCCCCACGCCCTGCCCCCGCCGCCGCAGCACCTTGAAGGCGTCCTCGTCGGTGCGGTCGTCGCCGATGTAGACGGGCAGGACGTTGGCGCAGTCGGCGAAGCCCAGCGACTCCAGCAGGAACTCCAGGGCCTTGCCCTTGTCCCACTTGATGGTGGGCCGCACCTCCAGCACCTTCCGCCCCTGCGTCAGCCGCAGCTTGGGGTACTCTCGCAGCACGCCCTTCACCGCCTCCGAGAGCTCTCCCCACATCTGCAAACATATAAAGTATGTGGATTATAATTAGTTGCCATTTGCCAGAGATATATATGATGATCATATGTAAAGCATCAGTGGGGCTAGCTCCATGGAAAAGCTGAAAACGGCAGGATGGGATTAGAAAGCGACGGGCATTTGCGGCCACGCACGCAACGCAACGCAACGCAACGCAACGCGAACCAACCTTTTCGTCGACGCATCGGAAGTGGACGGACACGCAGAACTTGTTGTTCTCCACCTTGGCGCCGGGGATGCAGCGCGTCGTCTCGGCCAGGCGCTCGTGCACCTCCTCTATCATGGGCAGGAACTCGCTCGCCGGTTGGAACAGGACGCCGCCGGCTTTGGCCTTATTTGCTGCGTTCCGGGAGGAAGCAGCAGAGGCCTTATTGTTGGCCGGGCCCTTGATGTCCATGCCGTGGCTGCCGGCGTAGTAGAGCTCCGCCAGCTTCACGAACTCGAACACCTTGTCGCGGCACCGGCCGCTCACGATCGCCGTCGGGAAGTGCTTGGCGACGCTGCGCACGGCCATCCGCATCTGGGTCCGAGAGGTCACAGTCAACACATACGTGTGAGAGGAGCGGGGGGAGAGGCGCGTAGCAATTGTTAATTAACACGGAATATATTGCATTGATAGTGATGGTGGGCGTGGTGCCGAGCACGCAACAACGCCGAGCTCAGTGCTCATCACGTACCGTCTCGCTCATGAAGGCGGCGTCGGGGTCGTCGACGATGGGCGACAGGGTGCCGTCGTAGTCCAGGAACATCACGATGCGCTTGCCCTCGGCCGCCGCCGCCACGATCTGCTCGAACTTGCCCAGCGCCGACGGGTGCCGCACCATCCACGCGGCGCGCTCGTCGTCCACGACGCCGGCGGCGAGCGCGGCGGCCGCCTTGGCGTGCGTGGGCGACGACGCGCGCATCGACTCCACGCCCCAGCAGGCGCCGCCCAGCAGCCCCGCCGCCCCGGCGGCGCCGAGCTCCACCTGAAGGCACTTGCGCCGCACGGCGGCGGCGATCCCGGCGCCGGCGCCACGCGGAGGCGGGTACGGGAACAGCGTGCCGGGGCAGGGGCACGCCGCCTGCGCCGGCGCCGCCGAGACGCCCACCTCCGACACTCCCACGCTCGGCTTCGCCATCACGTACTAGCTCGAACTCACGTCCTGATCGATCTACACGTACAGATGGTGGAACAAGAACCCTGACGAAGCAGTGACTGGAAGGGAAAGATCGGGAGAGATGATTGGTGTGGGCGGTGAGGAGGCGGGAGCCGGGGTATTTATAGCTGCGGCTGTGTGGAGGGAGGCGACGGGCGGGGGTGACGCGGATCCGGCGTGGGCCACTGCGGCTGGCCGGCGCGCCTTGGACGCGTCCGCGGTCCGCCGTCGCTCCGCCCCAGCTCGGCGCCAGGTGGCCCGCGCGTGCGCGTGCCGGGCCCGCCGCGGCGCGTACGTGTGGGCCTCCTGCGCGTGACACCTTGCGTTTCCTTCTGCCGTCTTCACTCGTAACGCTAGCTGTTTGCTCTTGTGCACGTCCAGCTTTACAGCCTCGTTTTGTCCCGGAGGTGGTGGGCTGAAACTCGTGCGTTACTTGAATTGATGGATTCTGCGTGCACGAGGTTTTCAATCTGAATCGTGGTTTTCAGTGGGTTAGTTTTGGAGTGGAAAAAAATTATTATTAGCACCTTCAAAATGGTGAGGATCTCCAAAAGTTTACCAAATTTTTACAAATCTTGTGTATTACCCACTTCTAAAACCATATGCCAAGTAAAAAAAAGTTATCTGGTTCTAAGCCATTACAATTTTCCGGAGTTGGAGAAACGTCATTACTATTCGTCTATTTTGAAATTTGGCACTACAATTCTTCTTCTACCCGATTCTTGCCATTTTCTACGTCTTCCAACCGTCGGGTCCCATTGTCAGAACATATTTGTACACACATGTTTCGTATTGTTCCCTCTTCACTCGCTGACATGTGAGCCCCACATGTCAGCTTCTTCCTCAACCTCCAGTCATCTAGGGGTAGTCTGTGGGCTCGTCCGCCGCTGCGTCCATGGAGGAGGAGCATGGGTGCGACAACCGCTGCCAGAGACCTGCCGAAGGCGAAGTGGCCGGTTGGTGCCGTCCTTTGGCGCGCTGAGGCCGCATCCTCGCCCCTCCCTTCTCCCAGCTGCGGCGGCCGCATCGATAGCTAGGGTGAAAACCGCTCAAATCCCGGGCGATTCGGCTGCATGCTAGTCAGGCTGGCCGCCTCCTCGCCCTTCCCCTGCTTCACGCGCCTCTGGTAGCGGGCGCGAGGTGCAGCGTAGTAGCAGATGGAGTGCGGTGCCGACGACGTCTTGCCCGCTATGCCGACCACCGGGACCTCCACGAACGAGGAGGCGGCGAGGAAGACAAGGAGGCGACCTCCTCCGCGGAGAGAGGCCGGCCGCTATGGAGCGCGGTGCCTCGCCGAGCCACTCACCGACGGAGGAAGGGGCCGCCGCAGCCCGAGCCCCACCCACCCCCAGACCGCTCGAGATAGATGGAGGTTGAGGAAGAAGCTGAACTGTGGGGCCCACATGTCAGCGAGTGGAGAGGGAACCATACGAAACATGTGTACACAAATACGGTCTGACACTGGGGCCCAACGTTTGGAAGACGTAGAAAATGGCGAGAATCAGGGAGAAGAAGAATTACAGTGGCAAATTTCGAAATAGACGAATAGTAATGGCGTTTCTCCAACTCCGAAAAATTGTAATGGCTTAGAACCAAATAACCCTAAAAACCATCTCCAACAGTTTGGCATAATTCATTTGACAAACTCAGATCTAACTTACATCAGAAACTCTGAAACAAACAAAATTATTTTGATGCTCTTCCACCTCTTGAAAACTTGCATCATGAACTATTCTCTATTCTTTATTCTTTATTTCTTTTTTCGCCCTCCCACCTGTCTAGAATCATGATGCCAATGGCGAGCCGCGCGCGTATATTTACGTGCTGGAGGTAAGTTCTTCTCAAGTTAAAAAAATTGTCAAGTCTTTTGCCAAACTGTTAGAGGAGTACTTTTAACCTTTTTTCAAAAATCAAAGATGACAACATGATTTGGAAAACTGTTGACATCTCCAGCAGTTTGACAAATTAATTTGGCATCCATCAAATTTTGGCAAAACGAGAAAAATTGGTCTCCAACAGTTTGACAAACTAACTTGGCAAAAATAGAAACTTGGTAATATACCGCGCCGATCCAGTTGGCATCGGTGTGGCCAAGCCAGGTGGGAGGTTGAAAAAAGAAATAAAGAATAGAGAAGGATTCCTGATATAAGATTTCAAGAGGTGGAAGGGCATAAACATAATTTTGGTTCTCTCTCAGCGTTCCTGATGACAAGTAAATTATGTCAAACTGTTGATGATGAACTCATTTTTTACTTGGCATATCTTTTTAGAAGTTGGCAAAACACAAGATTTGTCAAGTAAAATTTGGCAAACTCTTGGAGATGTAAGTTTTCAAGAGGTGGAAGGACATAAACATAATTTTGTTTTTCTCTCAGGTTCCTGATGTAAGTTAGATATGAGTTTGGCAAGTGAATTATGCCAAGTTGTTGGAGATAAAATCATTTCTTACTTGGCATATCTTTTTAGAAGTTGGCAAAATACAAGATTTGCCAAATAAATTTGGCAAACTCTTGGAGATGCTCCAATTCAGAGTACTCCTTTTCCTACCAAATACGAGTTCATTTGAATCTAGCATAAAAATTAAGGTTACACACAAGAAAAAAAATTAAAGTATCATTCATTATCGTTCGTCAAGGCCATATTTAGTTCGGCAAATCGCAACTATTCACTTGTCACATCCAAACTTACTACTTTTGTTATGCACACAGTCCAATAAAGCAAGTTGTTGATAAATTATCACTATTCAACCATCACATCTTAGCAAATTCACTTAACTAAACAAGCTGTCACTTGTGCCAATGCAGGATATTCGGTTCCCCCATCGTTGGCCCCCTCCCTTCCCACCTATGGCATCTCGCCTGAGGTCGGAGGGAGTGAGGATCCATCTCTCCTAATAGTTTATAATAGATTGAGATTAGGTTAGAGCTAGGATTTCTTCATGCCACATTTTTTTAGTATGTGTCGTATGGACCTACCTAGGCCCACTATCTCGGTGGGTAAGGACCGACTACTCGGTGGGCCCCTGGGACTACCCGACTTGTGCCGCACGGTACCTGATGGCGTGAGGCGCAAGGACTACGGTGGAGAAGTACTCGGATAGGAAGCTATACATACATGTACTGTGTAGAGGACTCCTAGACGTACAAGACTAGTACTCTCTCCCTAAACCAACCTGTAACCCTGCCTCCCGGACTATATAAGGCGAGGCAGGGACCCTTCTCTCTCATTACGCATCATCTCGTAATCACATCCAATCAATCCAGAGCTACGCAGCATACAGGACGTAGGGTATTGCGCACCTCGCGGCCCGAACCTATCTAAATTGTGTGCCACGTGTCTCTTCCTTCGAGTTACCGATCTCGGCGAGGCCACATTCATCTACCTCGGGTACTCCCCATGGTAGGTTGCCGGTCTAAAACACTGACAGCTGGCGCGCCAGGTAGGGGATCTCGCCGAAGATCATATGGCGAACTCGACGGCTTCAATCTTCATCAAGCCAACTGTCGCCTTCAACCGCGGCGACACCTTCGTCTTTGGCTCCTGGGTCTATACTGCTGACGGCGCCGGATCCTTCCAGCGCCACCTCACCATGCCGCCCAACCCGAAGACCGGGTTCGTGATGCTTCCCGAAGTTTTCACGGGGGATCTCGCCGGAAAATTCGTCGAAATTTCGCTCTACAACCAGCACGTCGACTTCGAGCTTGGGTCCGATTCCAGCTCGAACTCGACTTCACCGTGGGCCATCGCATGCGAGTCAGCTATCGAGCCATCGTGTGCGGACTGCCCACTCCATGAGCACTTCCCATACGGCCTCTACATCGCTAGCAAGGCCCACGCGAAGGCTCTCTCCGCGCGCCGGGCTGGGAAAGAGATCGTTTCCGAGTACGACTCGGACTCCAACCTCATCTCCGGCTACTACTCGGACTCTTCTTACGATTTCGACTTTGGAGCGGACCCGGACGAGCCTGAGTCCGAGACCTACACGATGGAGCAACCGCTGTCAGGACCTGCATCCGGCCTGGTTATAACATCTACACCCGCCGGCAGATTCGTCTACTGGCCAGACCGCAAGCCCGCAGACCTAACAGACGAGAACTCACACTGTGTCGCCTACCTCGACTCACTTCTGTTCCAAGAGGGAACACCGCTAGCTCGAACTGAGGAGCACACTCCAACAGAGGTGGCAACCAGCGACTCCAGCCTCGGCTCTCCTGATAGGCAAGTCTTCATGACTACCAACGAGACGCCGGGGCCCTCAGGGACAGTCCCTGACCGATATCTCGAGGATATCTCTGCAGACGAGTTGTCTGCCAACGCACCTGCTGACGAGACCGACGCCAACAGGGACGCTCGACGTGAACGCAACAGAAAGCGGAACAAACGGCGCCGACGTTTCTGCGAGTTCTTTCCCATCCGAAACCTTGTAGAAGCCCTCGACCAAGTCGAGAGCCGGGTACACACTACCCCAGAGCAATGCCTCATGTCTATCACTACGATAGCACGTCAGGCTCAGGGAATGCGCGTAGGAGAAGTCATCGCCAAGCTCGCGGAGGATGCCTACTTCATGCGAGTTGACAACAGGGTCACTCAAGTGCCCCCCTTCAGGAACCGCCAGCAAGACAACGAAGCCACAAGTCGCAGTTGTGACGCCCCAGGTTTTTAATTAACGTCACTAACCCTAATGACCGAATCAGCCGAGTCAAATCGGCCGAGCACCGGTCAAACCTAGGTCAACCTAGGTCATCACCTCGAAAACCTCGCCAATGCACCCTATTAGACCCCTTGACCAAGTCTACACACATCCGTGGTCAACCCTTGGTCAAAGACCCAATCAAAACCGGCTTAACCGTTGACGTCAGCGAATGCGTCCGGAACTTTTGCCGCGTTCTCCAAAATTCACCTAAACACTTCAAAATCTACCTTTATGAAAGTTGTCCATCTTGTTGAGGGACACAACTTTCATGTAGATTGGCATTTCAAATTTTGAGTGGAAATTGGCGAAAAACTCGATCGACTGATAGTACCTCCTGTGTACCGGGGCATGGCGGCATTCCAAGTTGGCACGACGTTCCTGCAAAATCCGTTGAGAAAAACACCCTAGAGACTTTGTGAAAATTGTAGGGGGTAGTTAGATATACAACTTTCCTATTCATCACTGGGTGCACTTCTATTCAACTTTTGGGAGTTTTGCACGTTCAAACAGTCTCAGGAAAACGTTTCAGGCTGGCCAATGCCAGCGTCGCGCCGCACCACGACGTCGCGCGCGCGCGCGCGCACGCGCGTCGCCCCTGCCGCGTCGTGCCGCCATACCTCGGCATCCCGGCCGCCCACGCGCCTTCCCTATGTGTAGCCCCCCCGAGGCGGCACGCACGCCGAGGAGCCGCGGAATCCGCGCCGCCCGCCCGCCCGCGCCCGAACGCGCGCCCGCCATATGTCCTCGTCCCCGCCCGCCCCGCCCACCACCGTACCGCGCGCCCCCGCCCGCGCCGCCTCCCTCCGTTGTTCCCTTGCCCGAGTCGAAGAGCTCCTTTATAAGGCGGTCGTTGCTTCTCCCGCGACGCACAGACCCCCCAGCTGCCGACCGAGCTACCGCCGGCGCCATTAAGGGCCGCCGCGGCAAGCTCCGAGCTCGAGTCGCCCGCAAGCCGAGTTAACCTGTCCTACGGCTTCTATAGCACTCACTCGTGCTACCGCCCTTCCTAGCCGCACCACCCCGCTGTCCTCCACGTCGGGATTGGGCCCGCAGCGGCTGCCTCCGCCGGGCGCCACCGCTCACCTCGCCACCGGCCATCTCCGCCCTCAAATCCGACCTAAACCAGTCCCTAGCCACCCTAGCACCCCCACACGCATCCCTGGCCAACCCCGTCGCCGGCCCTCGCCGGATTGTGGCCGGAGCCGCGCCGGCCGCGCCCCCAGGGACTACATTGCAAAGCAACTTTTCTTTCCGAGGGCCTGACTGCGAAAGGGGAACTCAAATAGTAAAGTGACTTTCATGTTTCTTGTAAATTGCGTATAAAATCGTAGAAAAATCAAAAAATGCAAAACCAATTTTTTTAGATTCTTTGTGAAATATCCTACAACTTTTGTTATTCTTGCATGAGCTAGTTCATGTTAGGTTTTGCATGAAAAATACAAATGTGAAAAACCTAGATCTGCAATATCTCAAAATCTATAAATCTTCTGTAGCTATTTTTTGGATATGTAGTGTGTTAGGTCATGAGTAGCTCCTATGCCAAAAATTGCACAAAGTTATGTTGTAAATCTTTTTATAAAAATGTTTTTTCATTTCTGCGGAATCTGCATAAATGATTTTTCTAGCTAAAAATAGTTACGTTTTTGCAACCAAATTTTGCACACTGTCTTTTAATTCCAAAACACACCTATGGTGAATTAATCACAATTTTATAATTACATAACTGTTTATTCTTGAATTATGCTTTTTTTCTTTGAAAATGCATAACTCAAGTTCCATAATAGTTCTAGGTGTATAAGCTGCACCCCTAGGCTAGTTTTGGACCATCTAGCATGTGTGAGAAAGTTTGGATCATTTTGTGGAGTAATTATTTTTGTGTGCGTTTACCTTGTCCTTCTAGTTAGCTTTTGTTATTTTCAAAAATAATTAATTTCTAGCTATCCAAAGCATGCATGTGTGTCCAGTGGCTTGTTATAGGTTTTTAGTGTTAACCACACCCTTCCAATGAATTTTATTAATTAATTTCATGGATAAAAGATATGCGGGTCATTAAGGGCTTAATAGTCATTAAATGGAAAAAAATCACCAACCCATCTTAAATGACCTTGTGAGTGGTTGTAAATCATTTTAAAAGGCTAAATGTACCCACCCACTACTGTTTGCGAAGTTGAATTAAATTATTTACATATATATGTGCACAGTCACTATCAAAAAGAATATCTAATAAAGATTTGCAAATTGTTCCTTTTTGGAAGAGTATGCTAAATGTATTCTTATCTAGGTGAATGTGTCCAACAAATACACCCATTGATTGTCATTTATGGTTTGTAATTAATTAAATTAAAAACCGTAGAATAAATCTTGCATTTGCATCTTCGTATAGATCTTTCCGACGGTAGACAGATGTTCGTGTCGGAAGGAGGGAACGAAGGTGCCGACAAAGAGCTGCAGTGCGTGAACGTAGCTCAAGACCTGGACCCAAGTCTAGAAGGGCCCAAGGCCAACCTTGCCAGCGAAGGCAAGCCCCGGATCATTAACCCCGTCTTTTAAACTTATGCAATTATGTTTGATATGATTGTGCATTTACGTTTCAGGAGTTGAATTGAAACCCTAGATGCATGATCCCTAGGTACCTATGCTCTATCACTAGTATGCTAGGTCGATAGCTGCTATGCTATAGGACCGATAGAAGTCGAGTGATGTTCGTCACTCGCGAGAATAGGTTCTTATGTTGGAATCATAAGATCTTTATAAATGGATTGCTCATGTGGTAAGAGCATGAGATTGGGCTCCGGTCCAGTGGCTTTCGTGCGCTAAGCTTTTGAACGTACCAAACATTTGCCGGGTATGGGACCGGTAAGCCTAGTATCTTAATGAGACGGCGCGGGAACTCTTCCCTACTACTCTTGAGTAATCACCTTACCGGCTAGCTACCGGGAAGGGGGTGTATTGTGTGAGACTGGATACTTTGCGGGGTATACCAGCTAACCTTGCACCCAGGACTGTAGGCTTTGCTCCCAACCCGAGGACTTTTGGAAACGGCCTAGGAAAGTTGTCCTTGCGGGGGCAGCCTACCGTGTGTTTGGGTTTACCTTGCAAGGTTTAAATCAGTCGATTGTCGGCCTCTCACCGTTATCCGAGACTGCTTAATCAACTGGCCATGATATCCCATAATGATGGAACTGGTGAATACTGTTGGATTGCTTGTCCAATTCTTGATTGAATTAGATGGCACATTTAGAAATGGTAATCAACTAGAACTTGTGCTAAAATATTGAAAGTAAGGACCTATCCTTAGCAGCTGTTTAGCAAAAGAAACTCCACCGGCCAAAAGCCTCTCATGTCTAGAGTTTGGTGATGTAGTTATCACCCGACGGTTCAGTCTTGCTGAGTATTAGTATACTCAGCTTTGCTTTAAAACTGTTGTTGCAGGTAATGTTGACCGGACGGGTGACGACAAGTGATGACATCACGGATGACCTCCTGTGATGTTTACCGTTGTGCTAGTTTAATTTATTTCCGCTATTTTTCGAACTCTGAATCTTTACTCCATGTCAGGAACAATGGTTTGTAATAAAAAGTTTAACTCATGTTGTACTCTGGACTCACCTTCGCGTGAGTTTTAATGCATGTGTCGATCCTCTGTTCGATGTCCAAGTGATTTACCGAGCGTTAACCCGGCAACCAATGATAGGATGATACTTTACCATTGCTTAGTGACCAAAGTGGATTGGTCTTAGGCGATAGTACGGTATTTTCCTGGGCGGGTTGTCACAGCAGTGCGGACATCAGTCGTAACCGTACTCAAGGGGAGCTACCGGCTAACCCCAACCGAACCCGGGCACCGGCTGGTGGACCCTCCCATGGTGGCAACAGCGCCGGCGGCAACCGTGAGATCATCCCTCACCGTGATCCTGGCGGCGAAGGCAGCGACGGCAGGAGCTCCAACCACGGGGCTGGCAGGAGAGCCTGGGGCGGAGGCGACCGCGGCGGCCGAGGCCACGCGAATAGCCACGCCTCCGGTGCTTCACGTGGCGGCTTCGACGCTCGCCAAAAAATCAAAGAACTACGACACAAGAAGTCCTCCACGGCAGGCGACAACGATGGTTTCCCCGCCTTCTCAGCTCGGCTTCGCAATCTACTTCTCCCGGAAAAATTCAAACCACCAAGTACGACGCGAAGCAGGATCCAGTACAATGGCTCAGATGCTGCACCCTCTCCATCGAGAACGCTGGTGGCAATAACGACACGAAGTGCTTCTACTTCCCCTTCTATCTGGATCAAGCCCCGCTTACATGGCTCGAGTCACTCGAGAAGTACTCGATCGACAAGTGGGACCAGCTTAAGGAACAGTTCACAAGCAACTTTGCGGGCGCTATGGGTCGCTCGGGTACTCGCATGGACCTGGAAATGGTGAAGCAGGAACAGGGCGAGACCCTTCGCAAGTACATGTGGCGCTTCTTCGACAAGCGCGCCACCGTAGTCGACGTCTCCAACAAGGAGGTCATCGACCTCTTTCAAGACGATCTCTATCACTGTCACACCTTCGAAGACTTGGGTCGTCACCGCCCGAGCTCCATCACCCACCTCAAGAACATGATCACCTCCTGGGCTGATGAAGAAGACAAGGCTAACGCCAAGTACGACGCCATCCGTGGCAAGAGCAAGCAGAACACGGGCGGCAATAGCAACAACAATGGGAACCAAGGCGGTCGTAGCAACAACTACTCGGGTCCCAATCGCAAGCGCAAGCCAGACAACACTGTCGCGGCTATCCAGCGCCCTGCGAAAGACAACTAGAAGAAGACCTCTGGAGGCTTCAAAGACTTGCTGAAAGAGAAGTGTCCGTGGCATCTGGACGGCAACCACACCACCGAGCAGTGCTACCAACTCCGGCGAGCACTCAAGGACACTCCAGAGCCACGGCACCCTCACGACAAGAAAGGCAAGAAGAAGGCCGACGAGGGCAACGACGACTTCCAGGAACCCGACAAGACGATGAACGTCCTCTTCGGCGGACTACCCAACCGACGAGCTCAAAAAGCCACTCGACGAGAAGTCTTGAGCATTGAACCAGCGGTTCTGACCCCTCTCCGGTGGTCGGAGGTACCCATTACCTTCTCCCGCGCGGATCAATGGACAAGTTTCTCTGAACCAGGACGATTTCCACTCGTCCTGAAGCCGGTGGTCGCGGGCTCCAAACTTAACAAGGTCCTCATCGACGGTGGAAGCGGGCTCAATGTCCTTTTCACCAAGACCTTGAAGAAGATGAAGCTCGACATAACCCACATGCTCACTAAGAGTACTTCTCCCTTCTACGGCATCGTCCCTGGGAAGGCGGCTATCCCACTAGGCTCAGTGGTCCTGCCAGTTACCTTCGGGGAGACAAGAGAAAACTACCGCACTGAGTACATTAAGTTCGAAGTCGCGGACTTCGAAACTTCCTACCATGCCATCCTCGGCAGACCAGCCATCGCCAAGTTCATGGTGGTAACCCACTACACGTACTTGGTACTCAAGATGCCAAGTCCGGCCGGTGTACTCTCATTGCAAGGGGATTTGAAGATATCCTTCGACTGTGACACAGAAGCTGTGGAACTCGCAGCCACGAATCAAGTACCCAACGCAATGATGGAGATCTACGCTGCATCCAAGAAGCTTGCCCCAAGTGAACTCGACATCCCAGAGAAGTCGGACAAAGCCAACAAGCCTCGGCCCGAGGAGGTTCAAGTCAAGACGATTGACCTCGGGACAGGCGACAGCAGCAAGACCACCACCATCGGGGCGGGCCTCGACCCGAAATAGGAAGACGTGCTCATCAGCTTCCTCCGGGCTAACCGAGACATCTTCGCGTGGAAACCAGGGGACATGCCAGGGGTGCCCCAGAATCTGATCGAGCATTCACTCAACGTCGATCCTAAAGCTACCCCAAAGCGACAGCACCTCCGCCGCTTCGCCAACGACAAATGGGATGCCATCAAGAAGGAACTCGCCAAACTACTCGCGGCTGGCTTCATCAGAGAAATCTTCCATCCTGAGTGGCTCGCTAACCCCGTCCTCGTCCGCAAGAAGAACTCGAATGAGTGGAGGATGTGCGTCGACTACACCAATCTCAGCAAGCACTGCCCCAAGGACCCCTTCGGGTTGCCGCGGATAGACCAAGTCATCGACTCCACGACGGGCTGCGACCTGCTCTGCTTCCTCGACTGCTACTCCGGGTACCACAAGATCGCAATCAAGGAAGAAGACCAGGAGAAGACCGCGTTCATCACCCCGTTTGGCGCGTACTGCTACACGACCATGTCCTTCGGGTTGAAGAACGCCGACGCTACCTATCAGCAGGCTATCCAGGCCTGTTTCAAGAGGCAACTCAACAAGAACGTCGAAGCCTACGTGGATGACGTGGTCGTCAAGACCAGAAACTCCGACACGCTCATCGCCGATCTTGAAGAGACTTTCGCATCCTTGCGAGAGTACCGCTGGAAGCTCAACCTGAATAAGTGCGTCTTTGGCGTACCATCGGGCAAACTACTCGGCTTCATCATCAGCCATCGCGGCATCGAAGCCAATCCCGAGAAGATCTCCGCCATCACCAGCATGAAAGCTCCCACGTGCATCAAAGATGTGCAAAAGCTAACCGGGTGCATAGAGGCCCTGAACAGATTTATCTCGAAGCTTGGAGAACGGGGACTCCCCTTCAAACTACTTAAGCATCAAGAGAAGTTCGCGTGGACTCCAGAGGCAGACCAAGCCCTTGCTCAGCTCAAGGACTTCTTATCCAAGCAACCAGTCCTCACGGCTCCTCGCAAAAAGGAGCAACTACTGCTCTACCTCGCTGCGACTACTCACGTGGTCAGTACTGCCATCGTCGTCGAGCGGCAGGAAGACGACCACGCCTACCCAGTCCAGCGACCAGTCTACTTCGTCAGCGAGGTCCTGTCAGAATCCAAGGCACGCTATCAACCCGTACAGAAGCTACTGTAAGCAGTGCTCATCACCTCGCGGAAGCTACGACACTACTTCCAGGAGTACTCGAGCTCCGTCGTCACCGACTACCCGCTCGGCGACATCTTGCGGAACCAAGATGCTACTGGAAGAATCTCGAAGTGGGCAGTCGAACTCGGCGCCCTCAACATCAACTTCAAACCACGAACAGCCATCAAGTCGCAGGCGCTAGTCGACTTCATGGCGGAGTGCAGGAAAATCAGCTACCTACTCCAACCGAGCGCCCAGAGCACTGGGTGATGTACTTCGACGGCTCTCTCAAGATTGAAGGCGCGGGTGCAGGGGTACTCCTGATTTCCCCAACGGGCGAACAACTCAAGTACGTCCTGCAGATCTTTTGGAAGGTCTCAAACAACGAAGCCGAGTACAAAGCTCTACTACATGGGCTCCGCCTCGCGGCTTCACTGGGCATGAAGCGGCTACTAGTCTACGGCGACTCCGCAGTGGTCATCAACCAAGTCAACAAGTCCTGGGACCGCAACAAGGAGAACATGGACGCCTACTGCCTAGAAGTCCGCAAGCTCGAGAACAAGTTCTACGGTCTCGAGTTCCATCACGTCGTTCGCGACAACAATGTTGCAACGGACGTCATGTTAAAGCTTGGTTCTACTCGCGCTCAAGTACCAGCGGGTGTCTTCGTCCACGAGCTCCACTCGTCATCAATCCAGGAGCCGGCGCCACCGACCACTGATCCAGCACATCCCCTGGCTGGCCAGGAGATCATGATGATAGACGTGGACTGGAGGCAACCCTTCATCGACTACATTTGTGAGCAGAAGGTTCCCTCGGACAAGAACTTGGCCGAGCAACTCATTCGCCGCACCAAGTCCTACGTTCTAGTCGGAGACAAGCTCTACAAGCGGGGCGCATCTTCTGGAGTACTCATGAAGTGCGTCCCCCGGGAAGAAGGCAAGGGCATCTTGGAGGAGATCCATAGAGGCGTCTGCGGCAACCACGCGTCCTCACGCACGCTGGTCAGCAAGGCCTGCCGACGAGATTTCTACTAGCCCACAGCCCTGGGTGATGCCGAAGAACTCATCAGAAGGTGCCAAGGGTGCCAGTACTTTGCCAAGCAACAACACGTCCCGGCCTACAATCTAGTCGCCATACCGCCAACCTGGCCCTTCGCCTGCTGGGGGCTCGACATGATTGGGCCTCTCCCGACTGCGCTAGGTGGATTCAACAGAGTACTAGTGGCCATCGACAAGTTCACCAAGTGGATCGAGGTCAAGCCGGTCACATGCCCCAAGGCCGACAGAGTACTCAACTTCTTGAATGAACTAGTGCATCGCTATGGACTACCCCATCGCATCATTACAGACCTGGGCTCCAATTTCAATAATCACCAGTTCTGGGAGTACTGCAAGAACAGCAGGATCGACGTCCGATACGTATCAGTTGCCCGTCCTCGGGCCAATGGACAAGTCGAGCGCGCCAATGGGATGGTACTCGACGCTCTCAAAAAGCGACTGCACGATGCTGCTAATTCAAAGGGAGGCAAGTGGATCAAGGAACTACCCAATGCACTCTGGGTGCTACGCAATCAACCCTCCAAGCCAACGGGACAATCACCATACTTCCTGGTCTACGACTCCGAAGCAATTCTCCCCGCCGATGTCATGTGGGATTCACCAGTAGTAGAGCAATACGACGAATGCATATCTGAAGATAGCAGATGAGTCGATATCGACGGACTCGAAGAAGCTCGTTGCACTGCCCTCGTCCAGTCAGCAAGGTACTTTGAGGGTATCCGACGCTATCACGATCGCAACGTCAAGGAATGCTCCTTCAACGTTGGAGATCTCGTCCTCCGCCGCATCCAAAATATGAAAGGACTACACAAGCTCAGCTCGCCTTGGGAAGGTCCCTTCACAGTCGCAAAGGTGACCGGACCATGCTCCTACCGCCTCCAGACGCTTGAAGGCGAAGACATCAGCAACTCGTGGAATATCGACCAGCTTTGTCGATTTTACGCCTAGTCTCATGACTACCCTGGGGGCTCAAGTCTACACGACTACTTCAAGACCCCTTCGCTGTAAGCGGCCTCCGGGTCCAGGCACTAGTCTCCGGACTACTCTACTACAGGATCCAGCGTTAATGGCTACTAATGGATCTTGGGCTGCTCAGAGCGACAAAGGACTACAGCAGCAATCTATTAAGAGATCATGTACTCCTAGATCCAGCCTATACGACTACTAATAGATCTACTGCTGTAAGCGGCTATACGCCCTAGCACCACTTAGCCGTAGGCGGCCTCCGGGTCCTGGCGACTACTCTTGTAAAACGGCCCTGGCCATCCAGGTATATTTCTCTCGGTAATAAAGTTTGATTATCTATCAACTGACTTACTGTGTTTCCCTCAACGGGTCTACCGGCGAGTACCACTACTCATGACAACTCCATGATGAGAACTCCGCATACATACCCCGCGACAACGAGTACTGATTCATGCTTAAACAAGTTTACTACAAATTTGTTTATAAACAATTACTGCCGCAAGCTAACCCTACAGGACTACTGGAGGTTCAGCTTCCCGGCGACTTGTTCAGCAATTGGTGCCATCTGCTCCAGGAGCTCCGCGTACTACTCATCAGTACAGTTAGCGGCTAGTCCGCCCGCGACTACGTCCACCGGAGCCTTAGGGAAGTATGACTTCATGTACGCCAAGACTTGATTGGGAATCGACTTCGCCAAATGCTTAACGTACGTCGCCAGACGACTGGGAGCTTCTCTCAGCCGGTCCACCAATGGAGCTATCTTCGGCCCGCCCGGATGAGGCTCCAGTAGCCTCGCAATGGAAAGTGCGGCTTCTTCAAATTCTTTCAACTGGGCCCGCAACTTCTCGCATTCTTCGTTTAACTTCTGCAGTGATTTGTAGTAGTTGACGAGGTCACGGTCCGAGGCAATTCGAAGCTCCATGTGCTTATCGCACTCGTAAGCCAACTGCTTATAATCATATTCAAGTACCTCACGGGCCTCCTTCTCCCGGTAGAAGAGGTTCTCCATGTCGACTTCTGAAGCTCTCAGTTGCTCGACCCGGGTCTCAAGCTCTGCAATCAACAAGGCGGGGTCAGACCACTGCAAGACATCTCCAATGGGTACTCGACAAGACAAAATTGTACCTTTGTTCTTATTGCGGAGCGACTTGTTCTTCCGCACCAGCTCGTCGCTCTTCGCCTGCATGTCCTGGACTTCGTTATGGTACTGGGCGAAGGCGCCGTCAAGCTTCGACTGGAGCATGGCGGAGTTCTTCCGAGCCTTCGCGAGTTGTTCCTCCAATGCTTCCGCCCGGAGTACTGTATCGCCGTACCCCTGGAGCATGTCAGATTTTTGTCGGGATCTCTCCACGACATCCTGCAGCAGACAATAGCTGTTACTTGGGTACTCAGCGTTTATGGAGGATTGACTACTCAAGGGTATCGACAACTTACCTTCATCCACTGCTCGGCCTGGCGCATCGCCTCCAAGTGACGCGCTACTGCCGCCGGGTCGACAAGGTCGTCCGCCAGGAGCTCGATCCCACCACGACTACTCGTGGCGGCCCCAGACATCGGTGCCGAACAAATCGGCTCGGCATCTTGAATTTCCGGTGAGCGGACGACTACTTCCAGGTTTGACTCTGGCAGTATATCGACTTGCTCCTCTCCGGCCATCGCGGGGGCCCCTCCGCTGGCTACCTCCGCCGGCTCGGGGGCTGCTCCGGCGGCTCCTTGGGTCACTGGCGACAAGCCTTCAACGGGCACCGCCTCGGGGATGGTACTTCCCTCGGCATCGGCCCCTGTCAACAGAAGATACATGGATTAGTCTTCTTTGGCGGCCACGACTACTCCTTGAAGAGGATTGCGTTTGTGCAGTGTACTCACCTTCTACAATGCTGGCCTCCGGCAGCGTAGCTTCCACGGCCGGCGCCTCGGTCTCTGCTTGGGGGGTGGGAGCGGACTCCTCAGCGGCTGGCGCGGAATCCTCTTCAGCACTACCGTGCTGGGTTCATCCTCCTCCCAGGTCAAGTCCGTGGATTTCCTGCACAGTACACAACTGGTTGTGAACCAAGTACGACTACCAAACTACATGTACTCCTCGGGAAAGATCTTCACTTACAAGCTCGACTGGACCACCGTCACGGTCGGGGTGCCAAGTATGCTGGCAATGTCGACTAGTCCGGCTTCAGCAGGCGCCTCCTCCTCGGCTTCAGTAGTCGCTGGCTCTTCAGCAGCAGCTGCTGCGGCTGGCTCAGTCCTGTCCTTAGCAACCAGCGCCTGCGGCACAGCTTCTGTCATGGCGGGGGTGGGCTGCGGCTTCTCTCAGCCGGCTCCCCCACAGTCTCCCAGTCGCTTTCGTCCCCTTGTTCTACGGGGTTGGAAGGCGGAATCTCCTGCAAGCAACGGAATTTTGTTGTCAGCACACACAACATCGAGAAACAAGTACTCGACTACCCTAGTCAAGGAGCTTACCTCTTGAGACGTGGTCTCAGTAACCTTGAGCTTCTTAGCCACGCGCTTGCGTGCCACGTTGCGCGGCCTCCTTGGCAGCGCAGGCAGACTAGCCTCCAAACTAGTTGGAGGATCTTGGATGAGAGGGACATTGGGCAGTCCATGGCGGCTGAACCTCGATCGCAGCTGGAACCGTTCTTGAAGCGTCTCCTCATCATCTTCATTCGATGTGTCTTCGACAACAACAGTGTCGTCACCTTCGCCGACTTCGCGACGCTCTTTGGCTTTGCCCTTCCACTCCTCTGGGATTTCGACAAGTCGAGGAGGCGAAGCCGGCTCGGAGGCAAACTTCACTATGTCATCCTGCAAGAAGCACATTGGGTGAGCACGACTACTACTACATAATCAGTACTCGACACTGAGTACAACTACTGACCTCATTCGGTGGGCACGTGGCGAAGTACTCCAGGACTGGACAGGGCGTGTACGGCGGCATATCCTTAAAGATCCTGCCCAGCCTATCGATGATGTCGTCGTCATCAATTTCGCCGCTGGGCATTCGCGACGAGTCGCCCTCGCCGGTGTACTGGTAGCCGAGGGTGTCACAAGCCATCAGTGGCTGCACCCTCCTCTTCATAAAGCTGAAGGCCACGTGCTCGGCCCTCAGCCCGGCTTCCCTCAAAGCCTTGTCTTCGCTAGCAGTTCGGGTAGCTGGATACCCTCCAGCATCGTCGGCTCGGTGTTCCACCAGGGCCGGTGCTTTGGCTGCTTCCCGCTGGGCTTCGGCAGCTCTGGGTGGTGGTTGGTGACGTAGAACCACTTTGACTTCCAATCTTGGTTGGAGTCGATCAACTTGTACGCCAGGTACTGCTCCGTGGCGTCCTCGCGCATGTGGATGTCGGCCCCTCCGACTACTCGGGGGTCGTTGGCGCTTGGCTGGGGCTTCACGTGGAAGAACTTCCGGAAGAGTGCCCAGTGGGGTTTGATCCCCAAGAAAGCTTCACAAAAATGGACGAAGACGGAGGTGTGGAAGATACCGTTGGGGTTGAGATTGAGGTACTCAATACCGTAGTACTCCAAGAGCCCCTTGAAGAAGTTGCTCGCTGGGAGAGCCAACTCGCGCTCCACGAACTGCATGAACATCGGGATCTCATCCGGATTCTTCTCCATCGGGTACGGATCTCCCGCGGCGGCGCACCACATGTCGACCTCCTTCTCCCAGAGAAATCCACTGTTCAGCGGCGCCAACAGGTCCTCAGTTTTGGCTTTCGACTTCTTCCATTCCTTGTTAGGATTTGGACGCGGGGGAGACACCAGTGGCGTTGACCCTGCGGCGGATCCAGCAGCTTCCTCTCGGGATCTCTTCTTCCCGCCGGCGGTCTTCAAGCTCTTGGATGGTGAAGGCTTCATTCTCCAAGTGCACTGGGTCTTTACTCGCATTCGCTCGGGGGCTGCAGCGGTGGCTATTTGCGGCGGCGCGCCTGGATCTACGATCTACACTGAGGTGGCAGTGTGCACTGGCGACGGATTCTACGTGAGATTTGCTCTGAATGGCTGCAAGTGTGTGGGGTGAAAAAACATAAGGGTTTTGGCTTCTATTTATAAGCCAACATGCGGCTCCTCAACGGCCGGACGGATATGTTTCAACACGGCTGACTCAGCAGCAGCGCCTGACCCTTCAACTTCCAGTAGTCGATGCGCTTTATCTCGGGGGCTCGGCTACATCTAATCAATTTCCTGGGTAGCGACAAGGTTCAAGAGCAACTCAGGACACATTCTACATACAAGATGACCCTTCAATTCGAGATGAAGTACTCGACGCAAGGCTCGGGGGCTCCGTGCCACGTGTCCTTCAGTTTTTTCTCCAGATTTTGCGGGATAATCTTGCCAGAACTTCAGATTGACCCTCAGCCAGAGTCTACGACTCAACCTAAGGCTCGGGGGCTACTCCATATGGAGTGCGATTTTGCAATCGCACTTCCATATAAACTTCGGCTTCAAGACAACACGGGTATTATTGAAGACCTTCAAGAGCAGAACTCGAGGACGCTTGGGGACTACTCGAGAAGACTTCAGGATTACTCAGAGATCAGCTGGAGTACCTTCCAGCCTCGGGATGCTTCAAGTATTCTTGAGGACTTTTGACTTGTAGTACTTGGGGACGCTTGAGGGCTACTCATCAAGGCTGTCAAGACTACTCGAAGCTATCCTGCTCGACTACAAAGTACTCGGGAGCTTGTCGTATGGACCTCCCTGGGGCCACTACCTCGGTGGGTACCAGGACCGACTACTCGGTGGGCCCCTGGGACTACCCGACTTGTGCCGCACGGTACCTGATGGCGTGAGGCGCAAGGACTACGGTGGAGCAATACTCGAATAGGAAGCTATACATACCATGTATTGTGTAGAGGACTCCTAGACGTACACGACTAGTACTCCCTCCCTAAACCAACCTGTAACCCTGCCTCCCGGACTATATAAGGCGAGGCAGGGACCCTTCTATCTCATTACGCATCATCTCGTAATCGCATCCAATCAATCCAGAGCTACGCAGCATACAGGACGTAGGGTATTACGCACCTCGCAGCCCGAACCTGTCTAAATTGTGTGCCACGTGTCTCTTCCTTCGAGTTACCGATCTCGACGAGGCCACATTCATCTACCTCGGGTACTCCCCTTGGTAGGTTGCCGATCTAAAACACCGACAGTATGGGAGATTTGTTTCCTCCTATTTGGCAAGGTGAAGAGATAAGGTGGCTTGGGTCTCTCCATGGCGGCCCCAATAAAGAAAGTGACCGCATCTACGACGTTGACAACTTTCTTGGGACGTCGACATGAAGAATTAGGTTTCCGGATAACGACATTGATTGAGGCGGGGATGGTGTTGTCGTCGTGGAATAATTTTCTCTAACCACTTCTCCGTTTTGTCGTGATTAGATCCAACCACGGTGAAAAGCTTGTGAGAAGAAGTCTGTCCCCCGAGCTAATGTCTATCGGTCTTGGATTAGATAGATTGGAATACGTCTCTCTTCTTTGTCGGTGGCATAAAAACAAAGAAGAAATATGCAAAAGGAAGAAGAAGATTGTGCTTATTCCATCCTAAAGGGGATGTTGGTCGTCCTTCTTTGAGAGCTTGTTCTCAGCCTGCTTGCTGAGCATATGCCTGTGCGGCCTTTTATTTGATTTTTTACATAGGTTTGGAATTGAGATTTGGAGCTTCTTAATGCATGAGTACTTTGAGAATGTTGTGTGTAACTTGATGATGTACTCAACTTTGATATAATACAATTATTCTTTGACTAAAAATTTCCTGCGTAGTTTTCAAAAGTACCATATCATCTAATGATATTTGACTTTAAGAATGGTACAAAGTCTCTCAAGGTAAAGTTACATTTTGCTATTTATAAGCTAACTATATTATTTATGTGTTGCATCTACTGACCAATAGAAGTTGATGAAAACGTGAGGACATAAAATACATGCATGCAAGTTTCACTCTGTTTTCGACGTCTTGGCACTCTATTTTCAATGTCTTGGAAATGCTAAGTACTAGTTTGATCCTTATAAAACTGCTCCCATCCTTTTTCTTTTTTTTCTTCTTCTTCTAAACAAATAAATGGCTGCTCTCATCCTTTTTTTCTTAAATATTTTGCCATGCCATCATATTAGCTAAGTTGAAACCTTACTTAATTGGAGGAACATTTATAAAAAAAAAGTTAAAAACACCCATTGTGAAATACACCTTAGTAATTTGCATTTCTGGAACACCGTACTTGTTAATAATCACACCACTTAACTCGCAAAAATCATCAATTACTACGATGGTCTATGTTAGGTTATTATTAGGGGGTGGCATGTGGGTCTCACCAGATTTTTGTTGTTGGATGACATGGATGCCACACAGGATCAACACCGATTTGGAGTTGATTGGATCTTGGGTGAAACATTTATTAAGTTAGGTACCTAGATATAAAAGTTAATACTTTAGGGACCTAGGGACCTAATTGATACCCCGGACAAATTTAGGGAAAGTCGGTGCACTTTATTCTAATAAGGATTATAATTACTCGAGTATTACATACTAGGGCTGAACAAAATTTTTTCTTCCAAACCACGTATACATTCATGCTAAGACATCAGGTGTCTTAAGGCACGACCAATTAAGTACTATGTAGGGCCACTAACTATTGAATGGTTTCCGCAAAAGAGTGGTTGATCGAGATAACCATTAACAAGTTTGTGTTACACTAAATAAAGGTGGGTAAATTAAACCTCGTTTATCTTTAGAGCAACTCCAAGAGTCTCTTTAAAAATCAGCTAAAATCATGATTTAGCTAGTATGTAAAATGAAATAGCTAGCGAAAAGTTGTTGACATCCAACAACCTCTCTAAACTGAACTCTCTATATGCTCCACCGCTTGTGGGTCCCGCCTGCCATACTAATGAAAATCAGGATAGCTGGTCACTGGCCACTAGCCAAAGATAGCTAGCGGGGCAACGAATTTAGCTAGTTAGGATAGCTAGTTGGGTAGATAGCTAGTCTGTTCGAAGAGTGCTTTTGAGATTTTTTCCAAAATTTAGCTAGTCAAGTCATTTTAGCTAGTCTCTTGGAGTTGCTCTTGTCTACCTGCTGACTATCTATACTTTACCTACTCATTGATAGAGGTTCTCGTAAAACTTCTTTGATTTTAATATCTACTCCCTCCGTTCCATGAAAAATGCAATTCTAATTTTTGAAAAAAAATCTCACAAATAGTGCAATCTAAAAAATATATCTAAGTATCTTTCTAATTGAGTGGTCAGATCTGAATTGCATGTCAAAACTTACTGAATTGACAAACAAATGAGGGTATTAGAGTCTTTTCATGGCACAACTAATCTGTCTTAGAAACTAGAATTGTAGTCTTTATGAGAAGGAGGGAGTACATGTTGGTTTTAAAAAAACATTGGATGAAATAAGGCAACCACAATAAATGAAAAAACAATGCATCTATAGGAATTGTGATTGACTTGATATTTGGTAGTATGCATAGACACACATTTTGGGACCAGTGATGGAATACCTTTGAAAAGTAAACGGATTGGACCAAGTTGAGCTCGAACTAGCACTGAATTTTATTCGAGGCATACAAAATATCAATGATTTGGGTATTCCATTCGAATATGCATGGTCCAACCGTTCTGTTTAATTTTTCCTGTTCTCTATATTCGATCGAGCATGGTCCCTCCTCGCCTTTGGTTATTCGTTGATTAATTTGACTTGTGGTATGCAACAACTTGCAGTACTTAGCTGCTAGCATGATATCATATTTCGTAGGTCGATCGGTACCATATGGTTGGGTTTCTTTGGAGCTAGTGAACCATAATCATCAGGAACCACAAGGCCCCGCGCGGTGCATGCATCTCGCCGAGGCCAATTGGCCGGCCGGTCCAGCCGAGGGAAAAGGACGCGACCTGCAGCCTGCCCCTGCTGCCCTCGACCGTGTCAGGAGCCACGAGCCCCTTTCCACGTCGAAGCCGCGCGGATCGGAGCTCGGAGTTGGTCCGCGCGCGCACATCGGTCGCGTGACGGTTAGGTTAGGTGCCCCGCCGGACCAAATAATTTGGCGGCAGCGGGCACATGTTCCCGTCGTTTTCCGCCGCCGCAGGGACCCCCGGGCCGCCGCTGCCAAGGGGCGGGGACGCGCGCGCGCGCGCGGCTGGGGGCACCAACGAAACACGGCGCGCCGGCGGCGCGAAACCGTGCGCCGTGACGGCGGCGAAACCAGCTGCTGCCGTGTTGGCACGTACTCCAGCGTTGGTGCAGTGGCGGATCGGAGCTGTCAGCGCTCATGCGGCGGGTGCCAACGTAGGACAGCACGAATAGAATCGAGTATACTGATAAAATGTCCTTGCATATGCCGATATGCGTGGCTCCCGTCCTCAAGAATAACATAAATACTTTGACATACTACTTTCCAGAAAGAAAAACTCTTGACAGGTTTCAATCACTGTGGTGCCAAATTAAACGGCACGATTTTTTAACAGGTTGCAATAAACCGGAAAACGAGATTGAAAGAAAAAAAAATGTAAAGTCGTTTTCAACCAGGTTCTCTCCAAGAAATGAAAGATATTTTACACATGAGCAGAATCTGTGACAATCGAATCTATCACTCTATCACCAGTACTCCCTCCGTCCCAAAATATAGTGTCCCGGAGGGTTCAAATTTTGTGCCAAAATATAAGGTCCTGAAAGGATAAGACAAAATTGAATGAGGTTGGTGAGTAGGTGGAGAGTTGGTTAGTAGTGTAAAATGAGGGGTATTGAAGTCATTTCCTCTCACTGTTATTCCTTGAGTTTGAACTCTCCAAGGCCTTATATTTGGGGACGGAGGGAGTACTACACATGCACTCTAGGTTCCTTAGCTAGGTGGCGAGTAATTGATCTTTTCGTGGTTTGGGTGCCAGTAAAAGCACAAATTGCAGGAATAAGAGTCCAGGTACTGATTCTCTTGACCGGCCAAGGTGAAGTGCCTCTGTTCGTTCTGAACTGAGTTTAATCTCGTACTCGGATCGGGTGCCGCGCTGTGCCGGTACGGTGGGCGGAAAGGAGCTCATCGTTCATGCAAATTGCTCAGGCCGACTTGATCGCTGAGATTTTGATAGGGGCATAGGGCTGTTTTTTCACCATTTCAAAGAGCCAGATTCCTCCAAGTGGACTAATTTTGTAGCTGTGTAGCTTCCTAACCTAAGTATAGCTTGGGCTTATGGCTGGAAAAAGAATGCAACCCCGCATTCGTTTTCCGAGGTGTCAAACAATTTTAAATCTAATCAAATGTGTACAAGAAACTTACTAACATTCACATCTTCAAATAAATTTAGTATAAAATATATTACATGATTTTTTTTGACGGATGGAGTATTTGCTATTTTATTATGGTCATCAATTAGACTGACGGTGGTCTGTGTGGCTGTATCTCTCTCCGTTGGCTGTAAAAAACATCATCCACCTCCGGACTCGTGTCTCAAACAAATCTAAGGATGAGTAGGATATCTAGTTTTAACCGGAAAGATAAGTAAGCTGCTAGTACATATTAGCAGTCCCATAAAATCACCGTGAACCAGAGGGTAAGAGATCATTGTTTCAAAAAGATCTTATAAACTAAATATTGCAAGTAGGAGACGACATATACTCCGCACTCCATATATATTACAAGAATTGAGACTTTTCCTATTTAGATCCACTCATCTAAAATTTGTAATAGCATTTTTTCCACTACAGGTCAATTATTAGCTATATTTTAACTAAGGTGTTTGGATGCACCAGCTAAATGATTGTTGAAGCTCTTTTTCTATCCTACCCCTCACTCTCCCTCTCATCAATCTTCTTGATTTTTGTAAAAAAAAATATGGAGGCAATTCAGTCTATCAGTTTAGCTGGGTTTAGCTAAGTTCAACTTAAAAGAATTTTTAGCTCGCTAAATTTTAGTTGGGTTGTGTACTTGTGTTTGGATCAAGAGAAAGAGTACAACTTGGACCGTCTCAAAACTGCTTAGTACTAAACTCATAAACTGGTTATGGATGATTAGAAGACTAGGACATTAACTAACGTCCTTGCCCAAAGTGCAGTGAAGGAACATTCGATTTGCACATTCTTACCCTCACCTTTTTTTTCTCCTACAAACAAATGGAGCATTAATCCCCGCGCAAAAAAAGGAGCTAGAACAATTTTTTATTAGTTGCAACGCACAACCACGCCATGTTGGTTTGGCTTATCAGCCACCAGCCAAAGTACTTTTCTCTCACAAGCCAGCAGTACTTTTCTCTCAGAATAAATCAGCACTAGCCACCAGACACCAGCCAAACGAACATGCTCAAATCCGGTCTCACATGATTGGTGTCACTATGCTTCATAGGCATCTAAACTAACCACCACCAGCGGATCTAGGCTCGGGGGCTCATTCATCAATCCTTCCTTTTCCCCTTCCCCTTCTCTTTCTCTTTCTCCTCCTCTCTCTTTTCTTCCACTCTCTTTCATCCATGATCAAAAACTGTAGAAGAGCTTGAGCTCCACCCGTCTCACTCCTGGCTTCACCCTTGCTAACAACCACTAGTTAATGATGGTAAACATTGTATGCATATACTCTAACCTCTATGTGCATTTCCAATGATCTAGCTTAGATCCTCAATTTATATTTTAGTAAAGAAAAATTAGCTTGAAGGCAACTGATAATCTGGAACTTTTTCTGATGAACTTCTCTCTAGCTCACTGCAAAATACTCAATGCTACCTTCTCTCCTCCATATTTAATTTCTTAGAGCATCTCCAAGAGTCTTTTTAAATTTTACTCTCTAAATTATCATTTAGAGAGTCATTTGCATGAAAATCGTTTTCTATATCTTTCACTTTCCAACAACATTTCCATTTCTTATGCGCACTTTAGAGAGCCATTCTCGTCTTATATATTTGACTGGCGAAAAATTTGGAATAGAAGATGGCTATATTTGGGTGACCATTTAGATAATCTGTTGAAACACATTTTTCACAAAAATTTCTATTTCTACCATTTAGAAAGAATATAGAGAGTCTCTTAGAGATGCTCTTAGAGTAGGTGCTACTAACTCATACTCCCTCCATACCAAAAAAACATGATGTCCCAATGTGACGTCCACGGCCAAGAGCTCGCGTGGGCGGCTGTTTTGGACGTGATTGCCCTTGCTTCGTGCATGGCCACACCAGTTCGCACTCGTTGCGCTACCACTGCATTCAATGCGCGAGTGACCCTCGTAACCCGCCCACATTCATCATTCGCCCCGTGTGCCCCTCCATCGATGCCCGACGCCCTTCATCTCCCATAGCACGCGCGCCTCCACTTCGTCTCCGGTCACTTAAAGCTCGCTACACTACAAATAGCAACTTGAGGGTTAGGTTCGCCATGGATCACAGGTCGAAGGAGGTGATCGCGTTCTTGGAGGATGTGTTCGCGAGCTCGGAGGATGTGTTCGCAGACTCGGCAAATGTGCTCATCGCGAGACTCAGAGATGAAGCTAGTCTCGGACTCTGTCACTCTGGACACCGTCGACCCATTGGACACCGTCAAGGAGGTGCTGGAATTCATCGAGGAGGTGCCAGACGTCGATGAGGTGGTCGACTATCCGTGCTGCAGCACGTTCCATGCCGGCAGCGTCTTCGGAGAAGCCTGTTGCCAAGCTCGTCGCATCGCTCATAGGTGTGCCCGTTGTGGCATTTTACATGATGACTACGACCTCCTCGCACAAGTTCTCGATAAAATGGAAAATTTTGATTGTGAGTTCTACATTCCTGGTGTGGAGAAACTTGAAATGTGTGGTGAGATCATCATTCTGCTTGTACAGGTTGTAGAGAAGTTGGATGGGAAGATGGAGAAGATGAAGCAAGCAAAGAACAGTGCCCAGGCTGACAAAGAAGATGAAGCAAACAACAAACAGTAAGGTGCATGCATTTAAACTAAGATACATAAGCATTCAACACATATTTTACTTTGCATAAACTAAATTGCATCTTGTAATTTGCAGGGAGACTAATGATGGCTTCAGCTAGCAATGAAGCTTCACAAGCGATTTGCAATGGCGGCCTATCTTCCCTATCTAGTCTTTGTTTTTGCAAATGATGAATCTTCATATTGTTGCAACCTTTAATCTTCATTGATTCATTCCTTCAAAATAGTTTGTAGTGTTACAAACATCATATTTGTTTTCCATGGACTTTACTCCAAGAATGAATACAAAACAAATGTTCAAGAAATTAGATCTTTCATTGTCTTGGAATCTTTATTGTATTGAAACAATCAAATGGATGATCATTTACCTCTTGCGCTACTGGAATTAGATCTTTGATTGTCTTAGCATTTTTCTTGTATTGAATAGTTTGGATACTTTAAAGAAATCCAAATCTAGAATGTTAAAATCTAGAGAATTGGTTGGTTGACATATAAGCCGAATGTCAAACCTCTCTTGCTTAGCAAGCTCACAAAACTGAGGATCATCCACTTTCAAATGAGTAGGAGCATTATCTTGTTGTATGAAAATTGGCTTGTGCACATCTTATATTGGCCACTTCGCTCTAATTGACGGCAACATTATATTTATCATGAAATCTCTTATGACATCCCATGTGACTGATTGAATTGGCTTGATCACTTCCTCACCACACAACCAAGAAGGACTATCTCTAACACCTTGCTCAACAGTAACTAGTGGAAAACAACCTATTTTGCTCAATTTGATTCCATGGTGATGCAGCAAGGGAAAGAAGAAGTGTTGGCGTCTCAACCTTGAACTCAATAAAGGGATTGAGGAACCTGTGGAAGCGACCTCGGGGTGGCGTAGGGAGTGACTGGCCTCTTCTCCTTGCAGCCTCGTCGCCCTACCCCCGCCGCGCGGCCATGACCTTCTCCTCCGTTGTGGCATCAGGCATGACACAGGGAGCAGAGGCGGCGGCAAGGGGGCAGGTTGTGGGAAGCAGTGATGGCACAAGGGGACCGGTTCTGGGAGATGCAACGGTGGCCAGGGGAGCAAGTTTGGAGTAGAAACGATGGTGGTGAGGGTCAGAGCTGCGGTGCGGTGAGCTCGTAGTGAGGAGCTCGAGGTGCTGGATGAGTCGACCCCTCCTCCGCTCCGGAGTCAAGCTCCTCTACTCCGGCATCTCGTTCCTTTTTTGAGTGACTATCGGATCTCAAGATGAAGCGGGAGAGATGTCTACGCCATGGTCGATCCATCACAGGGAAGAAAGACAGGTACGCGGCTGGGGAAGGAGACCGGCAGTAGAGGAGGCAACGACCGGAGGATGAAGGTGATGATGTGCGGCGGATCGAGGGGAAGGGAGGTTTGCGGATGGAGAGGGGTAGACCCGGGCAGACGTGGAGCGGCAACGCAGGACCGGGGGGGTGGCAAAAGGGCGAGCACTAGGGAAGGGCCCACTTGCCGGCGTGGCGATGGTTCCCCCTACTGCCACCCAATCCCATCAATGTTTAATTCCCTGCTAACCCCCTTCATCCACATGTTGTTTGGTAGGCAGGGATCGGTAGAGATCAATTGATTAATTTCAGAAAAATGCAAGTTGTGGACACAAGTATTGTCAACTGGCAGCACTAAAAACGCATTCAAGTCTTCTCCAATCAAGTCGATTCATCATCAGTAAGAAAAAAGAAACAGTCTTATACAATATACATGCTCAAATAGTAACCCTTTTGGTTCAGCCCCTTTTCAAAGATGCTCAAATACATGCTCAAATATGGCGAATGTTTGAGAACATGGTCTTGTAACGTGATTTGCCACCCAACAGCCATGAGTTATGTATCTCCTAAGCCATACCTCCTAAGCCATCTCGCTTTTCAACCATCTGACAACACCCAAAAAAGTGCAACTTAATACAAATGTACTTGGCATGTAAAACAAACCGGTTGCATCCATCCCATAATTCAATTCTCATAAGCAGGGGAAATTAACAAGGGTGTCTCATAAGCAGGGGAAATTAACAAGGGTGACCAGCATAGCATCCAAGATTTCATCACCATTCATCAGCACATAGTTCAACTACAGAGATCAAAAGCACATAGCATCCCATAATTAGACTGGAAAATAGCTTCTATAAGGCCTAAGCTCATGATACTTATGTGACAGGCTGACAACATAAATAGTAGGGACAACACCGTATAAATATTGTCCACATGCTAAACTCAACTAAACATATTCAGTTATATGCTTATTTAAGTACCCAAGGTGTGAAAGTAAAATAAAAACTTTCCTTTCTTCTAACTAGAGGAAGTAATCAGCAGCACAATATGAAGAAAAATGCTGTAAAGACATCTTATTAGAAGCAGTTCAGTTGTACTGAAAAAATGAACAGACACTGAAGTCTACTTATTGAGATGCTGAAGTAACTAAAAGCTGCAAAATTCAGTCTGCAAGGGGCTAGATTATTAGACCAGAACATTCTTATCCTAATCCTAATATAGCTAATTAGGTATCGTTATCGAAAAAAGCTAATCAGGTATCATGATGTGACCTCCACAATGTGTTGTCGATATATGGCAAAGCAGTGTGGTTACTGAACCAATTTCAATGATTATAACCAAGTTCCAATGACTCGAACACAGAAAAAATACAGGGTATAGAACAAGAACTTGAAGTTCTGGCAGAAGCATCGGGCTTTGTTGTTGATGGTACAGAACAATCCAAGGAAATTGCACCGAATTGATAGTTATGCTATAGCTTTCTGAACTGAATTTGGGAGCTTCTTGAATCAGTAATCTGGATGGACTCTTTAGACATCAATTATCCCCAAAATTGACAACTAATAACTGCAATATGTAGCAATTGATCTACTTGTGCTCTCCGAGAAGAAAACAAGGCAGCGTGTTGTACAACATTTTGTAGATCCTAGTTTGTACTGTAAATGTGTAATCCTACGAATACACACGCTTGATCATTTGACATAATGTAACGCTATATCTGCTTGTATGATGTTCTTAGTTCAGATAAAATAAAACAGCAATTGGAGTACATTTGATAGCCTTTCCGTGTTGACATTATGTTTTGAATGACTCAAGTTCGTAATGGATAAGTTAAATTCAAGTGAACAAACTGGAATTCAAATTAAAATACATATTTGCTGAATGCTGAACCATGAAGCCGTGTTGCCGGTTGGGCACATCACCCAGACGTGTCCACCCATCGTCAACGGACGGCTGACCGAATCAAGAACACTACATCTACAAGGTCTTCACAAATCAAGAAACCCTAGCAAGTACGGTAGAGAAGAGTAGAAAGGCGACTCACCGGTGAGAAGATAGCGGCTGATGGGGATGGGTGCTTGAGGGAAGAAGCCCGCGTCAGCGTTGCCGTGTCAACCTGCCTTGCCGCCGTCCTGCCCTCGCGGAGATCCACCGCCGCCGTCGGTAGGGGGTCGCGTCGGGAGAGGGAGGGAGAAGTCGCCGGCGGGAGGAGGAAGGGAGGGTTCGGCGAAGGGAGCAGGGAGGGAGGGAGGGGTCACCGGTGGGAGGGAGCCACTGCTGCCGTCACGATGGTCACGTAGGACGGCTGCGACGCAAGGAACTTTCCACGCCAAATTCCACTCTGAGGGAGCAGCGGAATTGTTACCGACCGGGAGGGGAATGAGTGGTTTCGGGCAGGGATTGGGCCGCGGTTCGACCCCGAGGGCGGTGAAACCAACGATGATTTTTTAGGGGTGGTTATTGATCCCAGTCCTGTTGTTCCCCGTGGGTTGGGTCGCATTCCCAGCCGGGAAGGGACCAACCGAACAAGGCCTAAGTGGGTGCGAGTAGGTCATAGATGTTCATAGCCACGAAGATAGGTGGTGGAGGCATGGAGCATTGCCGTATGTCAGGAGCAAAATATGAAAGTTTTGCGGGACTATTTATAAATATTTTGGTATTTGATATATACTAGGAAAGTGCCCGTGCGTTGCCACGGGAAATAAAAAAATTATAGTGCAATGTATAAAAGTATTCGCAGGATAGTAGTATTGTAAAAGGAAGTACTGCAAAATCACACAAAATAGTTAATCTAGTGCAAACAGGTTTCAATTATTCCACTATTGTGTTTCTATCATAACAAGCCCGACCAGCCAGGTTACAAGATCAAAAGTACTATAACATGGCGCGCCATGTCTTTATAATACTCTAGGAAAGTTGTGTTGATGATATCATCGCATCACTAACATGAAAAACAAGGCTATCATATGGATATCCAACTAAAACAGGATGTGCTCATGTAAAATTACCCGTCACCGTCCATACCTCCAAACATGCCTTTGATCTCTCTTTGATTCCATCTGTTCCATCAGAGATGTTCATGCTGCAGAAAAGTGCATTCATCTCCTTTCTTTCGAGATCTTGAGCCCTTTCATCTTGTATGGTTGACAACACAAATATGATGAATTAATTTTAATTCTAGGAGAAAATTCTCTCCTGGAGAGCAGAAGTGTATACAACACAAGATTATAATACTGGATATGAAAGTCATGGAAAAGCAAGCATTATACTGGTTAAGAAAAATATGCTTTGTACAAATAGTATAATGCAATGTCACAAAAAAATGCACCAGTTGAACAGGTTATTAGCATATCTCAGACAAAAGGTTATTAAGTCACATGAAAAAGTCTATCATCATATAGCAAACTATGTCATTGTTGTACTTCTGATTTCCCATAAAGTTCCTTACTTTCTGTGAAATTTAGCTTCCAATAATGTGAATAAAAACAAAGGAAATTGAATAAGCAGTGTGCTATCGAGAGTATAGCCAAAACCTATTGTTCTAGAAGTTCTAGAGGTGGCCTTCCGCTTGTCCTTAGCACCAACTGATCTTCTACCCCAGAGCAATAGCAGTTTTAGAGGCAACTTCATGAGTTCCTCATACTCAAATGATGTTTGGAACTGCTCCAAGTCTCTGCCAAACAATTGTAGTTTCTCACATATATAGTTCACCCAGAGTTCACACAATTATGATTTAATTTGCTAATGCCACATACTTCACTTTCCAATTAATAAGAAAAGGACGTGTCTGCAATATAATTCAGCACACAAAAAATGCAATATATCCACTTTTCAAGTATCAGTGATGTTTGCAGAACATAGTATTCTGAACATTGATACATATAATCTGGAGTATGCTTTTAATGACAATCCTAGGAATCAATCATGCATAGTCCATCTACACAGTTCTCGTGTATTGATCTCGAGCTTAGCATATTATCACATTCTGGAACATGAAGTAGCCTTACGGCCACCAGTAGAGTGGACGGAAGAAAGAAAAATATTACTTAGTTATTTTGGTAGATTTATACCTCAAGTTAACATATTTTTTCTTGATCACGATCCCACTCCTGATAGTCAGCCAATTCCTGTGATGCACTCTTGCCCTTTTGTTTCTGCCAGCTCTTGCTCCACAAGTCAGTTTATTAAGGAACTGCATCTTTCCATCCTCTGATCTCCTACAACAATATAATTTGTGTTTATTTTATTCAAGAGTTAAATGGAATTAGCTTAGCATGGGAAAATAATGGTAAACCATAGTATAATACTCTTTGGATACTAAAAGTTATTTTTCTTCTGGCACTTCAATAACAGCCTAGCTCCTGAAAACAATAAACTTCATGTATGAAAAATCCATAGGAATATATTCATGAATTGGCTTCACAAGAGAATGTATAGAGCCTTGAGATCAGAGCTAACTTACCATGCCAACACTCATCCTTTCATCCACACTATATCTGTGAAAGCCACTTCCGACAATGATTCATGAACTCCACCTCTTGCCACACAGTACAATGTGTGAGTTACCATCTTCTTTATTTTAGGGCATCACTCTACTTTGCATCTTCCATGTGTTTACGAAATTTATAGAGCAATTATATAACCTTCAACAGGTCTTGGAAATTTTGGGTGCAAAGCCAAATCACCATTTTTTTGGATTGTAACTGCTCACAACTGCAAGGACAAGGTAAAAATATGGTAAGAAAGAGAGCAGGTTGTCAATATAAATACATGGTTTTCAAATCATCTTTATAATAAGCAGAACTATGCTAATACATTTTTAGCAATATTGTCACAAATACATTAAAAAAGCATCACTCTAGCTGGTTTGGCTGCTTGAAAGGTACATTGTGGCAGGGTCAACTTCCAGGACATCAAGGATCCCCACAATATATTGTGCTCGCAAAAAAAAGAACCACAATTAACTCTTTCTTTGCCATGGAACAAATAACTCTCTAAATAATGACTATTATAATAACTTCACCCACTATTATATAAGCAATGAATTTGAAAAAAAACATATCTATTTTGTGAAAATTGCAGTTACAGATTGCATGCACAGCTCAGTATTGCGGATGTTTATTCATCTAAGCAGAGGACAATAATCTATATTAGGATCATGAGCACGATGTGAACCTTTTTCACCAGCCTGTGCTTGCTTGTTACTGGAACTCCTAAACGTTTCTAGATTTAACAGAAAAGATGTGAGGAGTAGAATCAGCATCACCTATCCATGAGTCATTTTGATTACTACAAATAACTGAAGAGATGCAGGTAGGAATGCTCACCGACGAAAGAGCAGAAATTCAAAGCCATATGCCTCGAATGCACGATCGGGGGATATACCATGTGATCCTTTGTTGCGCACTGAAATTCAAAACCATCTATGAGGAAGGGAAAGCCAAAAGACGGAGGGAAGGGGCGTCGCTTACCTGAGCATGCACCATCGAGATCTAGAACCTCACCTTGCAGGCACGAGGGTTGGGCCTAGTAGGCAGCTTCAACACCGGACGGTAGAGGAGAAGGGCGCGACAGATTGGGCCTTCTTCCCGTGACCGGGTGACGGCGAGATGGATGACGGCTCGAGTGCCTCAATGGCTCCTCCTGCCACCGCAGCGTTGCGGCCACCTCAGCGACACCAACCACCGTCACGACCACGTCGACGACAGCCCGCGTGCCACCTCCTCCCGCAGCGATGTAGAAGCAAATGGGGGTAGGGAAGGGGCGTTGCGATCTCATGAGAGAAACAGAGCCGGAGAAAATGGATCGGCAGCGGCGCGGGAGAGGATGAGGGCAGGATGTAGATCAGCGGCGGCGTGGGAGGGTCGCGGGGGTAGGAGGCGGAGCAATCACGATGGATCGCAGAGGGATGGTGGGACCGGAGGGCAGCGCAAGGAGCGGACACGGGATTGCAGAGGCGGACGTGATTCTACCTCGAAAAAAAAGTAGGAACACGTTTTTGTCTCCACTTTATATTTTTTAGGAGTAGAGAATATATATGATCAATGGATAATGCTAGCTGTTTTGCTAGTTTAGTGATGCCGTCTTTGCTTATGCACGTGTGCTCCCAAAGCATTTTGTATTTTAGGTTTGGCAAAATGGTTTATCGCTTCGAAATGCATGAATGATGTGTGTATGGTAAACTAGTATAATGCCCGTGCGTTGCTACGGACAGCTAAAAGATCATGCACAGAAGGCACTTCACGTAGGATGTTTACCATTCATAATATAATGTCCACGCTAACGACAGGGTTTTCATCATTACATAAGTCTTACGCAAAAGGATTCAAAAGTCTCAAGCAAAAATCATTCGTGCTTAATAAGGCATATCTCACATCCTACAAATAAGTTATATCTTGCTGAAGTAGATTGCAGGTTAAGTTTGCAACAGTAGCCATTGTGTCATATTCTTCCATCCAGCATGCTTCAAGAAGCTTCGCAGCCATAAAATGAATTTAACAGATCTATTATCTAAAAAATAAAACAAATTTCAGAGTAATGAAATGATTTTACAGAGCTTGAAACTTAAACAAATTTCATGAATAGATACTATATTTACATACCTCTTTTGTAAGAGATCAAAGACCCTGACTTCGAAAGGATTGAAAAAAGTTAGGGGCATTTGCGTTTGTACCCCTACTTTGAAGGTTAATGGTGATTTTAACCCCGGTTTTTGCATCTTGTGATTTTGCCCCTACTTTTTCAAATTGAAGATAGAGTTTACCTCTTCCGTCATCAGCATATAACGGTGTCAAAACAACGACAAAAATACAAGGTTACCCCTACCTCACCTCTTTACTCAAACAACGCATCCACACAAAATCAAAGAGGTAGACGACCATAAGAATCGTCACAAATTGGCAAGAACAGATAAACGAAAGTAATGTTTCAGTCTTTCATTTTCAATAGAATTCTAGTCATTCCAAAAAAGAATTCAAGCAGAAAGTAGAAAAAACAGAGAACTCTGTAACGTTGCGTCGGTCGCGCTGCCCAGGTCATGATTGCGCCACGGCACCGTGGCCATGCGCCCGCAGAGGGCAATCGCTGTGCGAGCACACGGATTGGCCTACAAGCTCCTGCGAGCTCTTCCTGAATCCTGAGGCCTCGCCTCATCGCGTGGGGCTGCCTCGCGCCTTTGCTTGCTGCGTTGTCGCCAGCCGCACCGTCAGCTGCAGCTCCATGTGCTGTCACCCTCCGCGCCGCTAGCCGCAGCCCGCGGGTCAATCGTCGTCGCTCCCTCCCGCGCGCCTGCCGCAGCTCGATGCGCCGTCGCCCACCGCTCTACCAGCCACTGCTCCTTCGATTTGAGGTTAAAGCTAGGAATGCAAAGTCAGGGTCGATTTGGCTCAGGCCGCTTGTCTCGAGGGAATGAGTGGGAGATGAGTATAAAGTCAGGGGAAGTTAAGTAATTTTCCTATTCCTCTAAGTTTTTTTTGGTTTAGTGCTGCTGTAACTAACAGAATGAAAAGTAGGGGCAAACGGTGGCTTCAACTCCAAAAAGTAAGGGTAAATCTGCAACGTTAAAAAAGAGAGGGTAAAATCACCATTAGACTTTGGAGTAGGGGCAAGAACACCAAAATCTCAAAAATTTAATATGGACAAAGCACATAGGTGTCACACCCTGAAATTTCCAATTTCAGGATGTGAATAGAGAGAATAATTAAATAACGATTTTATCATAATTTTAAAATTTTTCCAACACTTCTTCTTTACAGGAAATCTAGTATAGGAAAAATTCTTGTTTGATTTTCTGAATCAAATAAAAAGTTGTGTGTGTTGCATTCATGCCGGTGCATCTTGGTGCTTCTTGAGTGCAAAAGGTTTCAAAAATGCATTTAGGAGCTGTCCTAACCCTCCCGAGAATTTTCCAGATTTTTCTGTAATTTATCATCATTTTCCTTGAGCTATTTCTATTTATTAGAAGGCTCTAAAATCTTTTTCATGAGCTCCAAATGCTTTATTTGGATTGTTCATGTCTTAATCTATCTCTAGGAATTTTCCTGGAATTTTTGTGATTTTCGAAGTATTTTTCGTGCCTTTAAATAATTTCTAGATTTTTCTGGAATTGTTTTCGCATTAAAAATAAATTCGAAAAAAATAATAACAAATCCTATCCTTTCGGTTTGGGCTGAGCCCGAAGGCCCGACCCGCTCCAGTTCGCCAGGCCCGCGCGAGGCCCATCTGGCCAAGCCGGCCATGGTCAGGACAGCGCCGCCGCCGGCATTCCTTGGCGTCCATGTCGTGCCCGGCACGAACTCCCGTGCTCTGCGCCCCTTAAATCCCCAGCCCTGCCTTCCCTCCCCTCTCTGCCTACGCCGCCACCTGCGCCTGCGCCGCAGGACACCGCCGGAGCCGCAAGGCGCCGCCACGGGACGTCGCCCGATTCACCGGCTCTGCTAACCACCGGAGCGTCCCGACGTCCTCAGGAGCTTCGCTGTGACGAGACGGTTCCAACGAGCCCCCGCCCGTCGCCTGGGGTGCACCGGAGCACCGACGCCATCACGAAGATTGGTCGCCTCCAAACCACCATCGCCGGCCGCCCTTCTTTGAAATCCGGCGCCTCCCGTCAATCTCCGCCCGTGGTGAGCACATCCTTGAGATCCCCTCGTTCCCTTCTATCCGTTTTGCGCCTTGGCCGGACCGCTAGCTGCCTGGAGCCCCGGCGATTTGAAACGCCCAGAAACTCCTGTAGGTCGTGACCCTCCCTGTGCGTTTCTGTCCAGAGGAGGAAGAAGACCCCTTGTTTTGTGTTTAGGCCCCTAGCCTTTCTTGTAATTTTTTAGATCTGTTGTGTCTTGACCAATCTATAGAAAACCCCCTACAAAAAATCCACTTTCACACATAAGCCCACCCACGCCCTTTTATAGATCTAACCCTGTCCTTTATCCTTTTCGCGAGCACTATTCAATGTGTCTTACAAATTTCCTGTGCTACTCCCTGAGATCTATAGTTAATCATGAATAGGTCCTCCAATCTTGTTTTCTTTATATATTCCTCGTTTTAGCTCCGCTTTAATTCATTCAAGTTGCGTTAGGTTCATAATAATGTAAACTACGCGTTAGTAGTGTGTTATCATCATGATCGTTTTCTGAAAATTAATTTAATATTAATTTTGATTAATGGTTAGTTATACATGCCTTTTATAACTAAAAGCAATATAGTGCTACACACCGTTTTTCATAATTAATGTTAATTTGATTAATAATTATATCACATGCTTTTATATATAAAATCTAATTAGATCTTTATCTCGGTTTTTCTTAAACCAAATGTTAATTTGTTTAATAGTAAATTAATCTTTTCTAATTAAAATTTGATTAGGTTTTTACATCGGCTTTTATAATAAATGTTAACATGATTAATGTCAATTTCATAATGTTTTTAATAATAATATGGTCCTATCGAATTACAAAGTTTCGTTCAGATTGTTCATATAGTTTAGTTTTTCTAAATTAAAGGTTTAATTGGCTAATTCATATATGAATCCTTACAAATAAAATTTGACTAGTTCTTTACACCGATTTTGTAAATAAAGTTTAATTTGCTCTAATTTCAACATGGGGTATTTTATTTATGAAATATCCTTACATATATTTTGTTAATTAAAATAAATTTACCTCATAGCCTTGTTCTCTTATTTATGCAAACCGTTCGTTAATCGTTATTTATCAAGCTCTGTCTCAGTGTGTCTCTGTTATAGAGCTAGCCTTCTTTCAAGCTCCAGATCTTTCCAATCCTAGTACATGTCAGCCTATCGTAATTGTCTTTTATGTAAGACAACTACACTCTTTCAGTTTTTTGTGATCCAATCTTTAACATCTAGCTAGTTCATAAATCAGCTATGTTCGTGTGTCTAGTCTTCCACAGCTATCTTCTTTTAGAGCCAATCTTGTTATCTCTTCTCTACCAGCATCAGTTCAGCTTACCTTTGTTTAGTGTTGTCCTTTCGGTCTAGTTCTCTTCGTAGACTAGTTTTCCTAAGCCCACCTAATGGTTTTCTCGTGCAACTATTTTTTTAGAATCAGTGTCTCTGTCATCTAGCTGTTCTTTCTTCATCCTAGTTCTCCTTGTAGGCTAGTCTTCCTAGATCCTAGCCTAAGGTTTCTTATGCGCTTGATAGTTCGTTACTACCGTTCTAGTTCGTTCCACCTTAACTTTGTGCGTTAGCATGTGTATCACCTGTTACTTGTTTTTACATCAAAGTTGCATGTTAATCTTGACTAATATTTATTTCATTACTTTTCCAAATAAAAGTGACTAGGTTCTATCCTGGCTTTCATAAGCTAAGATTTAATTTGGTTAATTCCTATTTATAACTAGTTTTTGTAAAAAAAAGATGTTTAGTGTTAAACATCGGTTTTCATAATAAAGTTAATATGCCTAATGACATCATAAATTCCTTTTCAATATTAAATATGTTTAGTTGAACACGTGACATAAAGTTACTTGTCTAGATATCTTATACTTGCTTTATCTTTCTAAAGTAATTGTTAATTTGACATAACTTCTACTCGAATGTTATAAATAAAATATGATTAGGTTTATCGTGATTTCTTTAATTAAATGAAACTGGTTTAATGGTAACATAGAGTATTTCTCTGAAATATTCTTTCACATGATTTCTCATTAAAATATGAACAAACACATAGTCTCTTGTAGTTTGTTAATGATCTCACGATAGATTCGAGCTTAGTTCCGTTTTCAGCGTTTCTTGCGCTTGCGTAACCATAGAATCAAGTCTATCCTTTAGTGCGCTCTCTTAAAGCTTTTCTTTTGATTGATGTATTGTTCTTAGTTGCTTGTTTGTTTGCTTTGTATGCTTGTGCCCGATGGTTGGTGCGAGTAGAACGAATTTGGTTCGAGAGCTTGGAAGAATATGAAGATGAAGATATTCTGAGCAACTACTCTGTGGTTAAAGGCAAGTGTGCTCTTGATCTTTTATCCCAACAACTTTATTAATCACTTTGCATTGTTGTGCATTAATTTTGATGGGTTCCTATTAAGGATGACTAGCCTCATTTGACCATTATCTTGAACCTTGTTATTAATTAATATTGATGGTATATGTTGCTTAGTGTGCTCAACTGGGTTGGTAATAATCAATGTGGTTATCATTTTATGCTCTATGTTCCTTTATGATAATTTTAATACAAGATCACCGTGCATTAATCGGAACATGGAGAACCACCTAGGAAAACAGTACAATCACAAGAACTAATGGGCAATGGTCTTGGCTGAATAATTAGGAACTTTAGCTTGGGGTGATCTTACCTGATAAGGACAAGGGACCGGCGATACTGCGGGGTATGGACTCGCTCTAGCAGGGGGTTGGGTGAGTTATTTTTCTATGGTGGGGTATCGACCTGCTAGGGGACTTTATACCTTGCTAACTGATCCGAACCTTGTGGGTCATAACTTGCTAGGGATCCTTTGTAAAGGCCTTTGTAGCGTCCCTATGCAACCACACCTCGGTATGGTGCCTGCGCAGCATCGCATGGTTGGGTTCAAAGTTATTCGGAGCTTTTACGCTGCTTGTGGTGAAAGTGTACAACCTCTGCAGAGTGCAAAACTAATCAATTAGCCGTGCTCACGGTCAAGAGTGGCCTGGACCCTCACATGATTAATTAAACTTGAAGATGGACTTAAATCGTGCTCTTTGATTATACTTGCCATATGCTTATGGCGTATCTCTTATCTTTATGCTTAATGTGAATTGGTATATACTTATACTTGCTAGTAAATAGTTGTTTAATAAAATTTGACCAACTAAAATTGCTTAAATGCTTATAGCCCAGTCCACTATAAAGCCTTTGCATTCATCCTTTCCCCACACTTGCTGAGTACGACAAGTACTCACCCTTGCTATAAACAATGTTGCTCAGAAGGAGGAAGCTACTATGAAGTTTGCTGGAGATGCTGCTGAGTGCTAGGCGTACACAACCTCCAGTCGACTGCCTGTGATGTTTTGTGGTCTTCGTTTCTAGGATAAAGCGTAAATCTCTGATAATCTTTCTTTTTCTTACGTGATACTGTTTCTATATTCACTTATATGTCACTATATGCATGAAACATGATCCTGGCACGCATTTAGTTATGCACTTGGTTTTCTTTGGAAAAACAGGTGTGACAATAGATTTATCTGAAACAAACCTATTAGGTCATCCCTGCATAATACAAGGTGTGTACATGTTACTTAGTTATTTTTATCACTACCACTATGAAACTCAACAACTTATTCCTGTTCGATGCCTAGAGCAGCCTGCTTCAAAGGCGCTGATATCAGCCAAAGCTCACTTAAGAAATTGAACTGACTGGACATATTAGTTCTAATAACATAAACCCAGGACCCTTGTTCGAATTCAGCAGGAAGGGAAGTGAAGAACGACCACATAGATCACTAGCAGCAATGCAAGACAGAATCGTGGGCTGGTAGAGCATCAACTATAGGACTTGCAAAACTGCATAAGAAAATAAGTAGATAAGAGCTCAAAGGAGTAATAAAAAAACAAAAGGTTTAAAGCAATCAAATCAAATAGCAGATTATGTGCCAGCTGCAACACATGTATAGGACGTTGCCAACAAAGGGCCTGATGATGTGTGGCAAAGGGAGCCACCGAGCCACGTGTTGGAAATATGCTCTAGGGCCAACTGGATTTGATCCACTAGTGGGCTCAAATGGATTTGATCCATTATGGTGTAAAAGTCCTAATGGGCCACAAATGTTGTAAAGCCCATTAGTGTTGGAAGGGGTACACCATCCATTATGGTGTAAAAGTCCTAATGGGCCACAACCGTATTGCTAATGAACGATGGTGTGGGGGGGGTTTCCTCCCAATAAATATGGACCACACCCCTCTTGAAAAGACACAACTTTCTCAAGTAGCAGCCGCGCTGCCAACGCTCTCTCCTCGTCGCACTCGCGAACCTAGCAGTCTGGCGTGCGGAGCTTCCTTCTCCGTACGTGTGGATACCTTGGAGGTGCTGCATCTGGAGCACTTGGATCGGACGAGCCGCACGTGCAAGTCAAGAAGGACGTGAGCAACTACACTGCCTGCTACCCTCGACGCGTTCGTCTACATCGAAACGGATCCGCTGCACTTGCGCGTCTAGTGGTAATCCCGTGATCTCTGACAGCAGCAGTTCCTGTTTTGCGGGGAAAATTTTGTTTTGCGCTAGTGTAGCCACCCTGTATCCATTCAGTGGTATCAGAGCCGTAGCTGCTAAGTTTTAGATTCGGGATGTGTGCATATGGAGATATGCAGATGTAGATCAAAGTTTTGATCGGCTTCGTGTTGTTACGTGATGATCGTATAACGAATTACTCCAACCGGTCGGAATTCCGCCATCAGAGTTAAGTGATACACGTAAACCCAGTCACAACGAGAAGGAGATCAATTGGATTGGTCGAATCGAAGCTAGGTCAAGTGCCAGGCGCATGGGATGCGTGGTGGCGGCAGATTGGATCTGCTACCGGCCCAGGAAAACCAGAAAACATGTTGTTCGGTAAAACAATCATAACTTTTCGTGGTTAACTCGGATAAAGACGTTTTCTATACGAAAATTGATCTACAGAAAATTTTACACATGTGATAAACCAGCTTTGCTGGTCTCGGCGAAATTAGTTTTGCCAAATTCGGCTTGCAAGATGGGTTTTCGGGCATTTTAAGTTTGGACGTCGGAATTGCGATAATCTATTTTGCAGGTTTTGTGATCGGTATGGCCTATATGTGTATGTGGTGCGTGTGTGTAACTTTTTCGTGACCTGCGTGTCACGCGTACGGCAATACGGCTGGAGCCACATGTATTGTCAAAATTAATGTAATGGTCTGCGTACCAATTTGTGATGATCTAATACATGATTGTGTAACTTCCATTACTAGCACGCATTAGATAGTTCTTGGTGGACTCATCACATGGAAGATGGCACACACAGATCATGGAGATGGAGATCAACATGATGTACAGGTCAATGGAGATGGAGATCACCATGTGACAATAGGCCATACCGTGTTACAACTGTGTGAATGTCGTTCTTACCGTTCTACTTTTACATGTGACAATGTTATTTTCTTGCATGTGATGTTACGAGTAGAACGATCCCTTTGGAATTTTAAGTTAACATGCCCTCCCAACACTTGCCACCATCCCACGTCTCGTACAATTAGTGGTGGGTTTATGAAATTAGGGTGCCACTAGTTGTCCTTGACTAGACGAGTTTGTATCATATACTTACACGCATAAGTGTTGGTTTGCTTATCAAAGTCATCTTAACGGTTAAGGATTTTGGGGCATAAAGGTTCGGAGCTAGACATAGAGATGTCACCCAACAACAGGAGTCATATGTGATATGATTAGGAAAGAGTTGCTTACCGAGCTACCTTGTTTACTAGCGGTGACGCAAAAGCTCACTAGTAGACTTGTTAGTTGTGGATTCTGAATCACTAAGTATCAATGTGGGGATATTGATTTTAGTGGGAGTAAATTCTTTTATTTTACTCAGTCATGGATATTTTGTCTTAGTATTTTGCATTTATTATTTTGTTGTAGATGGCACCTAGTAAGGAATTTTCTTTGCGTACGATCCTTGAGAAGGATGAGTTGAATGGAACGAACTATATGGATTGGATCCGTAACCTTAGAATTATTCTCAAGTATGAGAAAAAGGAAGAGGTTCTAGACACCCTTTACCCAAGGAAGAGGTTCCAACTTTAAGCCTCCCTTAAATTATGAATTCTTTGTTATATTTGATCAAAAACTTGTCCAAACTTTCCTATTAACATCCAATTTCACTTGTAGCCAACAAGTATTTAAGATCTTAGTGTAAAATTTCTCAAAAAGTATGCCCAAAGTTGACTAGTTGACTCTATTTTCAGACTTAACATTTTTCATGTGTTGATTTAATAACACTTAGGCTATTTCAAAATTAGATTTCTCATTTTATACATCATGGTTTGTAGTGCACATAGTTAAAATGGAACGTATGCACTCTATAGATCATACACCTCGAGTTTCACAAATTTAGGAGCTCATTTGCTTTCATACACCTCGAGTTTCACAAATTTAGGATCTCATTTGCTAATTAAAAGGAATAAGTAAACACGGTTAAATGAGACCGGGACTCCCAGTCTAAGGACCGGATCGATCCAGTCACGAGTCGCGCCACGCAGTGTGGCGTGACTCCCTTCGCCACGCCAGATGCGACTTTTTCCAACGTCACCGTGGATATTAGTCGCGCTACTTCATGTGGCGTGACTCAAGTATTAGTCGAGACTTGGCGTGACCAAAAGGCTACTTCTTGCAATTTTAGTTGGAGAGGGATTAGTTTTAAAATTTTAGATTAAAAAGGGTTAAAAAAATAAAAAAAATCCCGTGCACCTGCCAAAAGCTGAACCAAGGGTTGAAACTACAGAGCTTTGACGGATAATTAAAAAGATTGGCCTGCATTTGCCTCAGTGGAGGTAAGAGCAACTTCAGCAGCTTCCCTATCCCCTCCCCAATACCAAAAAGTAGTCATATAGGGGATGAAATCATCTCCAACAGCTTCCCTATCCTCTCCCATCTTTTTCTGCATGGACTAAAAACACCTCTACATCCCCTAACCTCTCCTCCACCCCTATTCGTGGGACCCACTCCATCCACCCCCTCATGCCTCCACACCGCGCCCCGCTCGCCCCGCCCCGCCGCGGCCGGCCATGGCGGCCACCGCGGCGGCCGCCACCGTCTCGTCCCTCCCCTCGCCCCTCGCGCGGCCTCCGCCTCAAAACTGCACCGCGGCGCATCTGGAACTGCCCTTCCGCGTCGGAGACGCAGGCCGGACGCAGGCCGCGGCGCATCTGTAGCAGTTCGTGCACCGCCGCCTCACCCCCCAATTTTCCGCTGCACCTGCGAGTCCCCGTCCAGATGGCCTCCGGACGCACGGCGAGGCCCCGGGCTCGAACGGCGCCGAGGGCGTCGAAAGCTCCAGCGGCACTTCACTAACCGTGACGGCGGCGGTGGCGATCTAGGTAATCTGGCCAGATTATGCGGGGCGCGCGCTGCGCATCAATCTGTCTGCCTACCTTTTCGATCTGCAGGTTGCACGCAGGTCGATCGCCGTTCAGAACCTAAAAAAGTTCTGGCAGGCATCACCCTTGTTTCAGTTGGCGTTTCTTTGTAAATCTTATCCCCTGGTGAGTTGGTTCGAATGGGCAAGGGAGGACATGGGAGCCTCCTCCCTTCTGGTCCCTCGTCAAACGCAAGAGTTGTTGGAAGGAAGAAGAGATCGATTCAGTTGTTGCAGTGCTGCTGGTGGTGGTCGTGTGCAGGTTGACAGCACCGATCCACCGCCATGAGCACTCCTAGGCGCCGCCGTGAGCCCGTGAGCTGCGCGCGTGGAGCAGATGAGGAATGTCTGGTCCTCGGGGGCAGGAGAGATGGAGACGGCCCGTGCTGTGGGACCTCCTCAAGGACAGGCTGCTTCAGCTCTGCCCCGTCGCCGCGCCGCTTGGGTTCGACGCCGCCTGCCCGCCGCCGCTGCCTCGTCTCGTGCACACCACCCGCACGCACGCAGGCGCAGGCCGGCGACTCGCGTCGAGGTCGCGCCGGTGGGCTAGGGAGCGTCGCCATGCAGGCGGCGCGGCGGGCTTCGAGCTCCGGGACGCGGACACGTAGGCGGCGGGAAGGGGAGGCGGCGGCGGCTAGAGGCTGCGGATGCGGACACCGGCCGGCCAGGAGCGCGCGGTCGATGGGGTGCCGTCGGCCGTTCCAAAATCGAATATTTGGGGTGAGAAGGAAGAAGAGTGGTGGGACCCACGAGTAGGGAAGTAAAATAGGGAAACTGCTTGAGCAAATTGTGTTTTGAGGATGAAAATATTTTTACTCCACCCCCAATAACTTTATATTGGGGATGAAATTTAGTCCATCTGCTGGAGTTGCTCTAATAAGACTACAAGATAATCAAAATTAAACCCCGGATTAGAGCACTCTCATCTGTTGGATCCCGTCGTGCTCGCTGCATATGGCCACAACAGAAGCCGCCAAATGAAATGCAAGTTACCTTTTCGGCTGATTGCTTGTTTAAGTTTGTGGAGTGTGGTCATGGGGCGTCGCCGCCATGGCTTCGATAAGATCGCGGTGGGGGCAACTGTTTTTTTTTAAAAAAAGTGCAACTGGCATTTCATCGCCCAATTTTGTTAGAACCTCGTCATCCCGGCGCGGTGAAAGTGAACTAGGCACACTCGAGGTGGCTACCTGCAGCAGCAGCTCTCGAGTCCTTGGGCAGCAAAACGCGTGCTCAAAAGCGGGGAGGAGGCATTTGACATGTAAGTGGGGCCAGGGCTAGGTCGATTGTTGGTTGTGGTAGCAGCATAGCACCGGCTTCATCAGTGGCTTTTGTCCAGTGGGTTGGTGTGCCCGCCTTTCGCAATTAACAAGGCCGTGCAGGCAGCAGCACAGTGCACACCACCGCCACGCTTAGTACATGCTAGCGGAGGAGAGGGGGCACCCGCGCGGCAGCGCAGGCAAGTTGTCACGGACGGACGGGAGACCTCTCGCCAGGGGCGCGAGGACAGCACTGCCACTGTGCGCGCTCCGCTCCGCGCCTCCACTGTTGGCGCCACTGGCGCCGGTCACACTTGGCAAAGCAACGGAAAAAGCAAGCGAGGCGGGCACGGCAAAGCGTCGCGCTGTTCCTGGCTGCGGCTTTTCCGTCCGCGCCTTTTGACCCGTTCGCCTGTGCCTGTCCCTCGGCAGTCAGCTCCCCTGAACTTTTTTTTTTATTTAATTTTTCACGATTTTGCAAAAATATATGGTCCGGTACAAATTTAGCAAAAATATACATCTTGCATCGTGGCTCACGGCGTCAGGGACATAACGCCGTGGGCAACGGCGCCTGGTGCCGCCAGGAGTGGGCCCCTAGCGTGGCCCAGACGTAGCGCCCTACGCCTCGGCGTTAGGGGCCTAGCGCCGCGGGCCACGGCGTCAGGCCTTAGCGTCGTGGCCCTCAACGGCAGCAGGCCCTCTAACATCGTGGGCCACGGCGCTAGGGTTCCCACGCCTATATAAGGCCGAAATTAAGCTGAAAATGTCATAATAATTCGAAAAAAAGAAAAGAGAGGGGGAATAGGAGAAGGGAGTGAGGGAGGAGGTGGTGAAGGTGCGAAGCTCTGCCGGATTTTCGTCTCGTTGGAGGTAATACTCTCAAAGTTAATAGTTTTAGTGTATATGTGCTTAGTAGATATACAATTCTAGTGTAGATCTGCGCAGTTAATGCATAGTTTAGCGTAGATCTGCTTAATGAATACATAGTACTAGTGTAGATCTGCTTAGTAAAATTACGTTTTTAGTGTAGATCTGTTTAGATTTATTTTGTAGTAGCAGAACCAATTGTTAATAGCGTTTTATTTTTTCGTGCTGTCAGACATGTCAGATGATATTAGTATCAAGTTGTATTTCGGTAATGGGCAGATTAGATATGGTGAACATGGAGTTAACTTGTCAGAATTTAATTCTATTGACCATATGCTTAAAAAAGCAGCCTCAAGAAGTTTTAGGTCCATTGTCCAATTTTTTTAAGGGCATTTCATGTAGATGCAGAGCAACATGACTTGCTCATTATGGCTCTAATCAATAGAAGTGAGTCATTATGTTGGGAGCTTATGCCAGTTCAAGGCACTGAACATTGGAGGAGTCATATCAAAACAGCATGTGAAATTGGTTTGCCTGTGATGCTGTTTGTCCAAGTTGTTCATAAGGCTAGGTCTAGCAGTCAAGTGCCTGTGAGTGATGCTCACCAGGGTGAGGCTGAAGTACAAGCAGGAGATGGTCCTGCAAATGAGCCACAAGAAGAAGGAGAAAGACATGGTGAGGAAGAAGAAGGACATGGTCACACACTTTGAGGGTGCAATTGACGAGGGGGAAGTTAATGAAGAACTACTCAGGCGGTTTGAAATGGAGGCCAATGGGGATGAACGTGGATTGGAAGAGGACTCCTCAGATGATGAGGATGACCCGCTAGTTCCAAGGGATTGAGACAGTTACAATTTCTCACAGCTATCTGTCAATGCTGGTGAGAATGTGGCCTAGGAGTATAGAGAAAATGCAGTTTCTGTTGGCGCCATGTATAAGAGTGCAGTAGAGGTGAAGGATGCAGTGAAGAGGTGGTCCACCCTTACTCTGCAGAGAGAGTTCAGGGTAGTGAAGAGTTCTGCACATATATATGATGTACACTGTCTGAAGCCCAACTGTCCTTTTCGTGTGTATGCTTCCAAGGGCAAGTGGAAAAATTACTGGGAGATCAAATCTGTTGTGGATCACACTTGTGTACTTGAGCAGCTGGATGCAAGCCATCGTAATTTGTCATCTGGTTTTGTGGCTAGCCAGATGTTTGCTAAGATTGTGGAAAATCCTGCTTTTAAGCCTAAGTCCATTATCTTGACAATTGAGGAGAAATTTAAGTATCACATAAGTTATGGTAAGGCATACATGGCAAAGAAGAAGGTAATGGAGATGAGGTGGGGAACTTGTGAAGCATCCTATGACAATCTTCCTCGATTGCTGAACACAATTGCGGTGCTAAATCCTGGTAGTTATTATGATATCAAGGCTTATGATCATGTGTCAAGGCCAGGGAAGCAAGTCTTGCAGCGGGCATTTTTAGCAATGGGTCCTGCTATTGCTGCATTCAAACACTGTCGACCAGTTATTTGCATAGATGGCACATTTCCAACAGGAAAATACAATGGCACAATCCTTACAGCTGTGGCTGCAGATGGCAACAATCAGTTGTTGCCTTTGGCAATTGCTTTTTCAAAGGGAGAGAATGGTGACAGTTGGTATTGGTTTCTGGAGAGATTGAAGCACATGGTGGTGGGAGATGTGTCAGACGTGTGCGTGATACACGATAAACACAAAGGTATTTTGCAGGCCATTAGTGACATCAAAGAAGGTAGTCAAGAGCATTACAGAGCAGCACAATGGCCAAATGTGCATAGCAGGTGGTGCATGATGCATATGGGAGCAAACTTTCATAGACGGTTCAAGAAAAAGAACTTACACAATTGTTCAAGCGCCTATGTGGAACCAATCAGGAAAAGAAATTCTTTGACCTGTGGCAAAAAATTAGATGATCTTACGAAGAAAGCATCAGAAGAGATAGCTAAGAAGCCTGTAAGTACTGAACCCGGTGAAGAGCCAGTTTCTCTGGAGGACGTTGGGCTAGATGGTCCAAATGTCAGAAGGAGAAGGGGACGTGCTGTGAAGAGCTTCAGCCAGTGGATTCATAATGAGCCTAAGGAGAAATGGTCCCTCCTGTTTGATAAGGGAGGTGTGAGGCATGGGATAATGACAACAAATTTTGCTGAGGTCTACAATGCTGTTTTGCGTGGTGCCAGAGCTCAACCTCTTGTTGGTATTATTGAGTTCTTCTTGTACCGCACAATGAAGTACTTTCTTGACCGTGCTAATGCAGCACATGCAGCAATGCAGGACCCTCAGAAGGTTTATTCAACATGGATGACAGAGTACTTGACCAAAAAACAGAAGGCTGCTCTCTGTCACAGAGCTCACCAAGAACCTCTACGTCGTGAGCCTGGCGATGAAGTGCGGTGGAAATATCAGATAAGTTGTCAGTCCAAATCACAAAAGGCCAATGGCGAAATAACAATATAGAAAACTGTTATTGGGAATCATACATGCTCATGCTCTTGCCAGAAGCCACAACTCCTGCACTACCCCTGCTCACATGTGATCGCTGCATGCCTTGCATCAAAAAAATCAGCATTGGGGCCGCTACATGTCTAAATACTTTCTAAAGCAAACCGTTCTAGACACTTGGAACCACACTATTGAGGGTTACCTGCATCTTGGAACTTTCACTCAAGACCCCAAAGACAGTGCATTGTACATACCAAATCCAGATCCAGCCATGTGTCAAGGTGTCGGTCGACGCAAGAAGAAGAGGATTAGGAACAACATGGATGAGGCTGAAGCCGGACCTCAGGGGTAGATATGCTCCAAGTGCAACAATCCTGGACACTCCTACAAGAAATGCACCGAAGCATCTTACTTTTCCACTGCCACTTCTACACCACCTTCATCTAGTGCACGTGGACGTCGTTCCAGTCGCTACAACGAAGGAATGCAGTGACCGTACTTGTTTGTGCTACCGTGTTGTAATAATTGAACTACTTGTGCATGTTATCGTCTTGTAATATTTGAAAAATTTTATCTTGCAAGGTCTTGTAATATTTGAACTTATGCATGTTATCGTGTTGTAATAATTGAACTACCTTTTCATTTGCTTGCTATTTTATTCTTGCTGTCGAATTTCTTATCATATCCGGTTATATTTTGTTCTATAATTTCAAATGAATCAGGTACTGCTGTGAGGACGAGTACTGCTGTTGTCCGTGCCACGAAAAGAAGGACAACACTCCACCAGCAACTCCACCATCTGATCCAACTCCACCCCCGACGGGGTACTACATGCCCTCCCAGCAGTCCGGCAGGTCTATGATGTCTGGGTTCTCTGGGTATTATTCGTACAATTAGACTACAATTGTTGTGATCATTTATCTAAATTCCCTAAGGCACGTTAGGACTAGCAAGAGTGACACAAAGTTAGGGTAATTGTGTCGCACGTGCCATTGCAAATGTATGGTTGATCTAAATTCGCCGTTAAGTATTAATGGTTGGTCGTTCTATTCAATCCTTCAACAATTCGAATTTAAAAAAATAAAAAAAATCCTACCGCCGCAGCCCACGGTGGCAAGAAATACATACCGCTGTGGGCCGCGGCGTTACCTCAGCGGCACGCTGACGCCAGGCGCTAGGCACCTAACGCAGCGAGCCACGGCAACAGGGAGTTAACGTCGTGGCCCTTGGCGTTACGGCTAAGGGCCCACTCCTGGCGGCACCTGGCGCCGTGGCCCATGGCGTTATGTCCCTGACGCCGTGGGCCACAACGCCAGATGTATATTTTTGCTAAATTTGTGTCGGACCATATATTTTTGCAAAATCGTGAAAAATAAATATAAAAAAATCGCTCCCCCTCCCTCAGTGGCACTGTGTAGATATCCATTCGTGCCGGCCGGCCCGGGGCTCCTGTGTATCCGCTCCCGAAGAGGAATAAGACTTGTCGTCCTTTATTTTATTTCTTGAGAATACTATGTTTTGGTCATCGAAATTCTCCTTATAATTTATAGTAGTTTCTTTCACACTTGTCATTTTTTATATCGCCTCCTCTGTAACTTACTCGTCAACATTTTCTACTCAACTCTACCATACCCATCCACGCTAGGCAGCGGTGCATTCATATGGAAGGTGGTGCGGTAGATCACCAGCGGCGGCTCCAGCGAAGGAGGGCTCACTTAGATAGACGGTCATTGACGCGCAGAGCTCTCAGTCACTCTTCCCTTTCTCTGGGGACACCGCGGTGGAGGGAGGCGCTGGATCCCTCGTCCCTTTCTCTCTCCCTCGCTCTTTCCATCTCTGGGGATAGTGCAGCACCACCCCTCGAAACATCGGCGGAGCTCCTCGGTGGTGGAGCAGGTCGCGGGGGGAGACTAGGGCGCGGCGGAGAAGAAGCAAGTATGCATCCTCGCCTTAGACCATCCGCGCTGGGGGACGGGATCGCCTCTTCCAAGGCGTTTTTGGTGTCAAAACGCCTGCAGGTGCATCCTGGAGGGAAGACGGCAAAATCATGTCGCCTCCTGTCTCCTCCAGATACGAAGGGATCGTAGGTTCACGGGAAAATGTGGGGCCCACGCACCCACAGCCTCCGCGTGTGTCGTCGCAACCGCCGCCGAGTCATGCGGAAGGGGGAGATGGTGGGGACGCCGCGTGGTCGCCGTCATGGCCCTCCTCGCCTTGCCGCCGCCGTCGAAGAGGAGTCGTCGTCGCCCTACTCCTCCTCTCTAGAGCTCGCTGGCCTCAAGGCGCCGTCGAGGCGAAGCAGAGGACGTGCAAGGACAACAAAGATGGGAAGACTGCCGGCTCCGCCTCCCCAGCTCGACGCGCCGCCTGCCTCCGGCGAGGAGAAAGAGGAGGCTGGCTACTGAGGGAGCCGGCCATGGAGCTCTGCCGGGAGCAGGGGAGGAGAGACGCCCGTGAGGCCTCGATCTCTACCACACCGCGTCCACCGAGCTCCTCCTCCGCACCTCGCCTGCACCACCGCCGCACACGTCGTCCACCTCTACTTCTTGCACCACGACATCTGCCGCTGGGAGCAGGATCGGCAGATCAAAGGTGTGGCCGGTAAGAAGGGAGCACTGGAGAGGGGAGATCCGCCACCTGCAACTGTGAAGCCCGCCGGCCGGAGCGGGGGACGAGGGTATAGGTACCGTCGGGGACTTCTACACGGAGAATGCAAATGCAAGACTTAATTGGCAGATTGAGTTAATTCATCATAAAACCACTTTTGGCAACCATGGGGTGCATGGTTGACCACATTCACCTAGATAAAGATACATTCAGCATACTCTTCCTATAAAGGAGCATTGTGTGATGCTTTATTAGCTAGACTTTTTAACAGTGGCTGTGTACATATATATACAAATGAATTAATTTAATTCACATAATAAAACAGTAGCAACAGCCACAAGATGTACATGGTTGGCCATATTCACTTTAAAGAAAGCATTTAAACATTTACTCATTTAAAGTAAACACAAAAAGACTATACAACACTTTCATGATGGTGATTGTGTACACATCTATAAAAGAATATTTTATTTAAATACAAACAGCAAGGAAAATTACTTTAGTGCCACAAATTTACTTTACTAACTCATTTATTTAACTTATGCACAAAAGGATGCATTTTTTTTTCTATTTTTCCTTTACTAGATTAATCTAGTTTGCACTCTTTTAATCAACCAATTATACTTCAAACTTACCCAATAGTGCCCACCGGTCCTAATGACCAGGAAACACTCCTGTGGACAGCAAGCAACTAGTTTGCACCACTGAAATTAAATGCACACAATAAAAGCATATCTAGTTAGCAAATAGAGGATTAATGCATATTAAAATAAATATAACAGCAATGAACTCAAACTTTCTCCTACACATGCTCTGGCCTAAAACAAGCCTAAAGAACCAACACACACACCTATAGCCCTTATGGATCTTGCTATACATATTTATGATTAAAAATGTCGGGGACCGCCCTAGGGGTCCCCTCAAACAAAGGGGGAACCCCTACTTAAATTTCGCATCAATATAAGCCGAGCCTAACCATGCGGAAACTAACCCTGCAGGACACGGCCCACGCAGCAGGACTTCGGAGGCCCACCAAGGCGGCCCGCCTAGGAAAACCCCTCGAGCGGTGCTCCGCCTCGCCCGAGGGCATGCTCCCTCCTCGAACGGGCTCCGCCCCGTTCGAGGGGCAACTCCCTCCTCGAACGGTTCCGCCCCCGCTCGAGGGACGACCCCTCCCTCGAGCGGCCCCGCCCCGCTCGAGGGCGCGCTCCCCCTCGAGCGAGTCCCGCCTCGCTCGAGGGTCCGCCTCCGCCCTCGGCCGGGCCCGCCACGATCACGGCGCCCCCGCACGCGCGCGCCCGCCCCGTACTTGGGCATTTAACGCCCCGACGCCGCGGGACCGGCGCCATCATGCGCCCGGGGCTCACGCCCGTGTGCGCGCCGCACCAACTCCCCGGGGAAGGAGCCCATCCCCGCCACCGTGGGATGGACCGTGCGTACGGCCGGTGTCGCTCCCGTGACACCGTGCGCACGCCGCCGTACGGCTAACGCGCCCGACCCTCGAAAGGGGGCCGGCACACCCTCAATTCCACTTTCCCCGTGACCTTGCGGGTTGCCAGGTGAGGGGCGCTAGGCCGGTGGATGGCCATCCCGGCCACGTAACGGCGCGCGGCCGCCGTGCCCACGCGCCGGCGCACGCCCGACTCCGCGGCGCACGCCCGGCACCGCAGCGAACCACTCCACCACCGCGGAACTCATTGGGAAGGAACGCCGTTCGCCCGCTCCCCGTACCCCGTACTGGCCATCATCGCACCTCCCCTCGAAGCCTATCGAGAACGCCATCGCCATCCGCCGCCTCCTACCCTCGAACCGCCACCGTTCGGCACGCAGAGGCCATCATGGCCGGAGCACGGCGTGGATCATCCGGACGATCGCCCATTCTACACCATAGCACGACGAGCTCCCACACGTAGCTAGGTAGCGCGGCGTGCATGTAACTCGCCGCCCCCTTGGTCTATAAAAGGGGAGGCGAGCCCCGGCCCGCGGGGGACGGGTTCGGAGGAGTTCGGACGAATCCGTAGGAACACAAGACCTTGTGCACTCACTCTCTTATTCTCCCATAACGTCTCCGGCCACTCACCGGGGACTTGGAAGCCACGCTTCCTCTCCCACCTAGCTTGTACTTGCCCCACTACAAGCACCCCCCGTGCCGAGCAATATAGTGCCACGAGCACACCACCGCCGTGGACGTACGGCCCCCCTCGGCGGAACCAGGGATAATCCTTGTGTCATTTGTTGCTTGGCATCGACCATAGAGGGATAAACTTAGGCGCTATCTACCGGTTAGTGTCGGGACCATATTCCGCACCGACGCTGGCGCCCACCGTGGGGCATCCGAGCGCCTAAGGTCATTCCACCGACTCCCTCCATGGTGATTCGCACCGAGTACCGTAGCACCCGCTACAACATGGGTAGCTCGGACCCCCTTCCGGCCGGCTCGAGATCCGCTTCGGGGACTTGAACTTCCGGGCCACGGGGAATGGCTATCTCATGCGCCTCACCAACCGTGAGGGCCGCGCGCGCGCGCCGGGAGGCCGAGGTTCGCTCCGGTCACCGCCGCACGCACGACACCGCGCGCAGCACCGCGGAGCACGGATGCGCGGTCCGTCGACGCCGCGACGCCGTCGCCGCTCCGGCCGCGCTCGCGTCGCGCGGGCGCGTCCGAGCGGCGGCAGGCCGAGCGCGCGCCGCCCGGCCGCGGTGCGCCCACCGTCACGACGGCCGCCACCGCCCGGCGGGGACCGCGCGCGGCTCTCCCGACCACGCGTCCCCATCGGCCGCGTGGCGCCTCTACGGCCTACAACGCCAACGTCAACACGACAATGCGCGGGGTTCCGCCCGGTCGGCACGTCTTCGTCGCCGGAATCCCGGCACTTCGGCAGCGGACGAGTCGTCCCTGGGCTCCGTCGACACGATGCCACCCGCCAACCGTCATGGGTACGCGGAGTGGGACTTCTCCGGTGTCCCGGACCCAGTCGCGTTCAGGCGCTTCCTCGACGCCACGGACTACTGGTTCGGCTGCTCCGACGACTCCAGCACTGGGAGCTACGACCCCACGCGGGAATGCTGCGCCGTCATCACCAACGACCCGGCCAACGCCGCCGGCGCGCGGCGCCGGAGATGGGGAAGTCACGCCGGCCCCGGGGGTTGCCACGCGCCCGGCCGCGGGGCCAAGCGCACCCGCCGGGGGCCGACGTCGACGCGCGGTGGCCCAAGCTCGTGAGCTCGAGGCCAAGCCGCAGAGGAGTACGGACCGCGCGGGCGCTCCGCGCCTCGATGGCGGAGAGGGGCCCGCGCGCGCGCGAACGCGCGCGGGGAGCCGGGCCGACAGTCCGCGACCGCCTCAACCCCGTCCCCAACGTCGACAACGCGGATACTCCACCGCGAGCGAGCCAAAAGCTCATCGCCGCCGCGACACCGCCGCGCGCCATGCCGGCACCCTCGACCCCCGAGGCCCGAGAAATGCACCGCGAGGTGCGGACCCTCCTTGAGCAAGCGGCCGTCCGGCGGGCCGAAAGCTCGGCCTCACGCATCCGCCAACGGGGGGGACGCGCGGGGCGATGATCCGGCACCGTGGGGCGAACCCTCGGTGCATGCGGGACGACCCGCCGACCAGGGACGCACGCCGCCAAGGAACGGCTCCTCGACGCACGCAGGGCGCCGGATGGTGACGCCCGCAACGTCATCAACGCCGTGCGCACCGGCAAGGCGGACGCGCGAGCGGCCAGGGGCTACCACCCCTCGAAGGGGTGGACGCTACGACAGCGGTGAGGATCGCTCCCCAACGCCGGAGCCCCCGGCACCCGCGTGTTCGGCCGGGAGATCCGCACGGCGGCGCTTCCCCGCCGCTTCCGTCAACCCTCGACGATCATCAAATACAACGGGGAGACGGACCCTCGTGTCCGGGCCGAACGACTACCGCCTGGCCTGTCAGCTGGGCGGGGCCACCAACGACGAAGTAATCATCCGCAACTTGCCCTTGCATCTGGGCGACGCGGCCCGGACATGGCTCGAGCACTTGCCCGCCAGCCAGATCCACAACTGGGACGACCTAGTCCACACCTTCGTGGGCAACTTCCAGGGCACATACGTGCGCCCTGGAAACTCCTGGGATCTGCGCTCCTGCACGCAGAAGGCAGGCGAGTCGCTGCGGGAATTCATACGGCGCTTCTCCAAGCGCTGCACAGAGCTCCCCAGCGTGGCACAATCAGAGATCGTGCACGCGTTCCTCGAGGGCACCACGTGCCGGGACCTTGTGCGCGAGCTGGGCCGCTGCCCGCCCGCGGACTCGAACGAGCCGTTTGACATTGCCACCGCCTTCGCCTCCGGGAGGAGGCCGTGGGGGCAATCTTCGACGGCAAGAAGGGCAAGCGCTCCGAGGACACGCCCGCGAGGGCAGCGGGTCCAAGGAGCCGCGCCGCAACGACAAGCGGGGCAAGAAGGGGGAAGAAGCCGCGCCGCGAGGCGCGCGAGCGAGGGCGCAACGGCGGCAACGCCGAGGCCCTCGGCCGTTGACCCGCCCGACGGGGCCCTCGACCGGCTCCTCGAGGCCCGGGGGTGTTCGACGACATGATGAAGAAGCCATGCCCCTACCACAAGACCCCCGTGAATCACACTCTTGAGCAGTGCGACATGCTCAAGAAGTTCTATGGCCGTGCCGCCGCGAAGGAGGCAGAGGCCAAGAAGGATGGGGGCGACGGCGACGCAGGTGGCTTCCCTGCTGTCGAAAATGTGTTCCTCATTTTTGGGGGACCTACCGTTGACATGTCAACCCGGCAGCGCAAGAAGGAGCGGCACGAAGTCCTCGCCGCAGAGAGGGCACCCCGGCCTTTCTCAACTGGTCGAAGGATGCCATCACCTTTAGCCGGGATGATCACCCAAACCGCATCCCGAACCCGGGCCAGTACCCCCTGGTGGTCGATCCCATCATTGGGAACGCCCGGTTTTCGAAGGTCCTTATGGACGGGGGCGGTAGCCTCAATATCCTCTTCGCGCATACACCGCGCCTAATGGGGATTGGGCCGGACCGCCGCGGCCCGAGACAAAGCCGTTTCACGGCATCGCGCCCGGAAAGCGGGGTTCAACCCCTCGGGCATCGATCCGCCCGTCCGGTTCGGGACCCCCAAGAATTTCCGCAAGGAAACCCTCACATTCGAAGTGGTGGGATTCAAAGGGGCCTACCACGCCATCCTCGGCGACCATGCTATGCCAAGTTCATGGCGGTTCCCAACTACACGTACCCGAAGATGAAGATGCCGGTCCAAACGGCGTCATCACCGTCGGGTCGTCGATCGAGCATGCATTCGACCGCGATGTCGAGTGCGTGGAGCATGCGGAGGCGCTAGCGCCGGGATGAAGCGCCGGTAAACACACCGGAGAAGATGGTCAACGACGACCCTCGGCTCCGCCACCAAGCGCGCCGCACGTTCGAGGCCGCCGAGCAAACCAAAGGGGTCCCCCTCGACCCATCGCCCCCGAGGGCAAGGCTTTGAGGGTCGGCTCGACCCTCGATCCTAAATAGGAAGCGCGTGCTCGTCGACTTCCTCCGCGCCAACGCCGACGTTTTTGCGTGGAGCCCCTCGGACATGCCGGGCATTCCGAGGGAGGTCGCCGAGCACTCCCTTGATATCTTCGCCTAATGCTCGCGCCGTTCGGCGGCCGGCCGCGCCGCTTCGACGAGGAACGGCGACGGGCGATCGGAGTGGAGCCGCGGAAGCTCCTCGAGGCCGGATTCATCAAGGAAGTGTTCCACCCGACATGGTTAGCTAATCCCGTGCTTGTAAGAAAGAAAAATGGGAAGTGGAGGATGTGCATCGACTACACCCGCTCTCAATAAAGCGTGTCCAAAAGTCCCTTTTCCTTTACCACGCATAGATCGATTGTCGATTCCACCGCCGGGGTGCGAACTACTCGTTTCCTTGATGCCTATTCGGGATATCATCAAATAAAAATGAAGGAGTCCGACCAGCTCGCGACTTCGTTCATCACACCGTTCGGGACGTTTTGTTACGTCACGATGCCTTTTGGCCTCGTAAACGCGGGCGCGACCTATCGCCGCCGCATGCAGCACGTTTTTGGGGACCATATCGGCGAACGGTCGAGGCTTACGTAGACGACATCGTCGTCAAAACCGGAAAGGCGGACGACCTGGTCGCCGATCTTGGCATCGCATTCGAGTCCCCTCGCGGGCCAACGGGGTCAAGCTCAACCCCGAAAAATGTGTCTTTGGAGTGCCGCGGGGCATGCTCCTAGGATACATCGTCTCCCGGCGGGGGATCGAGGCCAATCCGAAAAGGTCGCGGCCCTCGAGCGAATGGGTCCAATTCGAGACCTCAAAGGGGGTACGAAGGTGCCGGGGTGTCTTGCCGCCCGAGCCGCTTCGTCTCGAGGCTCGGTGAGAAGGGCCCGCCCCTCTACCGCCGCTCAAGAAGCACGAGCGCTTCTCTTGGACCGCCGAGGCCCGGGAGGCGCTCGACAAGCTAAAAGCATCTCCGACGCACGCCCCCAATCCTTACGCCGCCACGAGACGGCGAACCCCTCCAACTCTACGTGGCCGCAACCACCCGTGTGGTCGGCGCCGTGATCGTCGTGGAGCGCACGGAGGAAGGGCATGCCCCCGCCCGTACGAGAGGCCGCCCATTACATCGGCGAAGTCCCGTCGGACACAAAGACGCGCTACCCTCAAGTCCGAAGGCTCGCACGCGGTGGTCCTCGCGCGGCGCAAGCTCCGCCACTACTTCGAGGCCCACCCGATTCGAGTGGTCTCCTCCTTCCCGTTAGGAGAGATCATTCGCAACCCCGACGCGGCGGCGGAATTGCCAAGTGGTCCGTGGAGTTGATGGGCGAAACGCTCGCCTACGCCCCGCGCAAGGCCATCAAATCGCAAATCCTTGCCGATTTCGTCGGCGAGTGGACGGACACACACCGCCGCCCCCTCAAATTCAAGCGAGTGCCGGACTCGTTCTTCGACGGCTCGGTGATGAAGACGGGAGCGGGCGCGGGCTCGCTCTTCGTGTCACCCCTCGGGGAGCACATGCGCTACGCGGTGCGCCTCCACTTCCCCACGTCCAACAACATGGCGGAATACGAGGCCCTCCTCTCGCGGCCTCAAAATCGCCATTGAGTTGGGCATCAAGCGCCTCGACGTGCGAGGGGATTCGCAGCTCGTGATCGACCAAGTCATGAAGAACGCGAGCTGCCACGACGACAAGATGGAGGCCTACTGCAAGGCCGTGCGGGCCCTCGAAGACAGATTCTACGGCATCGAGCTCAATCATGTACCCCGCCGGTACAACGAGGAGGCAGATGAACTCGCCAAGATCGCGTCCGGGCGGATCACCGTTCCCCCCGAACGTTTTCGCGCGCGACATCGCGCGACCATCGGTCGCCTTCGAGCCCCTACCCCTCGAGCGACAGCGGACCCTCGGGGGCTCCCTCGAATCCAGCGGGTGCGGAACCCATGGAAGAGGACCCCTCGAACGAGGCGTACGTGCTCTCCCTTCTCGAGGGGTACGGCTCCCACGAGGGCGTCGCGATGGACATCGAGCCGGCTCCCCGCCCGGGCGGACCGGGCGCGAGAAGTACATCGCCTGGATTGCTCGAGGGGAGCTCCCTGCAGACCGGGCCACGCCCAGGCGCATCGCCAGGGATGGCCAAGTCGTTCACCCTCGTCGACGGCGAGCTGTACAAGCGCGCCGCGTCGGGCATCCTCCAGCGGTGTATACCCATTCCCGAGGGGCGCGAGCTCCTACGGGACATCCACGCGGGGATCTGTGGCCACCACGCCGCGCCGCGCACCCTCGTCGGCAACGCGTTCCGCCAAGGCTTCTATTGGCCTACCGCGGTCGCGGATGCCAGCGAAATAGTGCGCACCTGCGAAGGGTGCCAGTTCTACGCCCGCAAAACCAACTTGCCGGCTCACGCTCTGCAAACAATCCCCGTAACATGGCCGTTCGCCGTGTGGGGGTTGGACATCGTCGGGCCCCTGAGGAAGGCGCCGGGGGCTTCACCCACCGCTTGTCGCGATCGACAAGTTTTCCAAGTGGGTGGAGGTGCGCCCCATCACAAATTTGAGGGCTGAGCGGCGGTTACGTTCTTCACCGACATCGTCTACCGCTTTGGAGTGCCAAACTCCATCATCACGGACAACGGGTCCCGGTTCACGGGCGGAAGTTCTTGGAGTTCGCGACAAGTTCCACATCCGTGTGGATTGGGCGGTCGTGGCACACCCACGGACCAACGGCCAAGTAGAACGCGCCAACGGCATGATCCTACGGGGCCTCAAGCCCGAGACTTTTCGACCAGCTCAACAAATCCGGCGGAAATGGCTCCAAGAACTACCCGGCGGTTGTGTGGAGCCTAAGGACTACCCCGAGCAGAGCCACGGGTTCACCCCGTTTTTCCTAGTCCACGGCGCGGAGGCCATCCTCCCCACGGATGCGGAATACGGGTCGCCCAAGGTTCGAGGCTACAACGAGGACGCTAACCGGCGGGCCCGCGAGGACTCCCCTGGATCGCCTAGACGAAGTACGCCTCGTGGCGTTGATGCACTCCGCAAGATACCAACGGTCCCTACGGCGCTACCAAGCACGCAAGATACGTCGCGAGGGATTTCGGCCGAGGGGGACTCGGTCCTAAGGCTACGCCAAGACAATCGAGGGCGCCACAAGCTATCGCCCCCATGGGAGGGACCCTACGTCGTGGTGAAGGTGCTCAAACCAGGCACGTACAAGGCGGCCAACGAGGACGGCGAAGAACTCACCAACGCTTGGAACATCCAACGCCTACGTCGCTTCTACCCTTAGCTAGGATTTCCAAGTATTTTCTCGTTGTACAAACGCACGGCCAACACCCCGCCTGGTGTCACCTATGTAAATACTCCAAGTATAACGAAAGGGCAACTCGGCTTTCCCCCGAAACCCAAGCTACCCTCGGGGGCTACTGCGGGGGGGACACCCCCCCCCAAATGGTCCCATTTTTTCACGCAAAAAACGTAATAACACGCGCTAAGTTTGTTTCCTACTTCAACCACGAGCTACGATTCGAACGGGGCGTAGGCGGCACGGCGGAAGGAGCGCGCGAGCCGAGAGACGGCCTACGCCGCGCGGCCATGGCCCGTCTCTCTCGCCTCCAACCCGGCGGGCCCCGCGAAAGGCGGACTTCCCTAACTAGAGTCTACTCGGGAGGAAGAGGAAGCAAAAAGCGTAATAAACAAGCGATTTCATTTACAAACCGTCTATGATTCACGAAATTACTTGTTTAATTACAAGAGGCCACGAGGCCACAATTACGATACACTTAAACAAAAAAAAAAACGGGCCTAGCGCCCGTGTGCTTTCGAGGGCGGGCGGAGCGGCGCGGCAGACGGCGGCGTCGGGAAGAGGAATTCTTCGAAGGCCTCGGCAAGCGACTCGGCGGCGTCGGCGAGCAAGCGCGTCCGCACGCTCCATGGCCACCTCGTCCTCGACGCCCTCGGGCACGATGTAGCCTTCCGCTACCGCCTCGAGGTTGACCTCGTAGTGGGATCGCACCACTCCGAGGGCCTTCGCACGCCCGGTGTGCGGCGCCCGCGCACCCGCTCCGTGACGTGGCCACCGAGGGCGCGCGGGCGGCGGCCGAGAACTCGCCGGCCCGGACATCGCCTTCCTCGACGACGTGGCGGGTCTCGAGGGCCGCGTCCCGCGCCTCCCCCGCAGCCTCTGCTCGCGAGGAGTTGTAGGAGGCCGCGGGCAGGCCTCGGCCGCCCGGCCCGGCGTGTCCCGGGCGGTGCGCAAGCCCGGAAGCAACAAGACGACAGGAGATCAAAAAAGGGGAAACGAACCCTCTAAAGCAAAAACTAACGAGCGGGATCGACAATAGCTTACCTTCGATTTGTCTCCTCCCCGCATCGAGGTCGTGGCGCACGGACTCAAGCGCCGCCTCGAGGCCCCGACGGTCTCACCTTGCTCGACGAGGGCCATCTCTTGGGCGGCGTTGTCGATGCCGAGCGTCAACGCCTCATCCTCAACCTCGAGAGAATGCGGCGTTCCGTTCCTCCGGCGACTTCTCCGCCGCCTCGCGAGCAACGCGCTCCCACTCCGCCGCCGCCCGGGGCGTTGCCAAGGGCGGCCTCGCTCTCCGCCGGAGCCGCCCCCTCGCCCCTCGCGGCGGGCGACGCGCTCTCCCGCCGGAGGCGCCCCTCGCCGGCGACAAGAGCCGCGAGCCTTGGCGTCGAGGGCGGCCTTCGGGTCATCCGCCTCCTTGGCGCGCTCGCTCCCGGCTCACGCGCCCGCTCCTCGCCCCGGCGCCGCTGCGCTCGCGCTCCCTCGAGCGACGTGCGGAGCCTCCCGGTCTCGGCGCGCGAGCGGTGGCCACCTCCGCCTCCCGGGTGGCGGCCAACGTCCGCGTCTTCTCCGTGTCCTCGCGCGCGTTCCACGGCGCCTCGTCACGATCGACGAGGGCCGCGCGGATGCGCCCGAGGCTCGAGTCACGCGCCGCGTCCCCGCCCGAGCTCTCGGGGAGCACGTCACACCACGCCAACGCCCGGTAGACCCGCCCGGTGTCCGGCGTCCTAAGAGCTTCCGCAAGCGCGTCGAAAGCGCCGCATCGCTCCCGGGAGCCGGCGGGCCTCGGCGTTCACCCCGGTCGAACGCGCTGTACTTCTCGCGGGCGCGGCGCTCAAGCTCCTGGCATCCACGCACCGAGCCTCGTCAGCGCCAAGTCTTGAATACAGCGCGCGAAAGTGAAAAAGGGAAAGAAGAAGAGCAACCGTGGCTCACCTGGAAGACGATCCAGGCCGGGCCGCTGTGAACCCGCAGCGCCTCGTTCAACGCGCGGTTGAGCGTGGCGCCGTGGCTCATGAGCTCGCCCCAGAGCTCCTGCTCCCTCTGGGCGTCAGCGAACGCCGGGGGATCCTCCACGGCCCCCCCCACCTGGGCGGGGCGACCGGCATGGGAGGACGAGGCCTCGGCGTCGTGCCCTCGGCCCCCCACTATCATACGACCCTCGTGACGCCTCACGAGGGCCCTCTCCCCGGGGCTCGGGGGAAAGTTCGTGGGCCGGTGGCCCACCGGTTCCACCCGTGCGGCGAGGAGTCATCCGAGAGCTCCACCACCTCCGCCCGGGGGACCGCCGGCGGCGGAGCCGCTCGCTCCGCCTCCGCCGGCGCCTCCACCTCGCGCCCCCGCGGCCGCGGCGCCCGTTGTGGCGCCGTTGCCGCCACCTCCGTCCGCGCCGCCACGTCCGCGGGCGCTCCCGCAGGGGTGCGCCCGCTCCGCCACCTCCGCCGTAGCCGCCGCCGCGGCCCGCGCCTCCATGGCGACCGCGCGGCCGCCGCCCCGGCGACCTGCGGCCGCGACGCGGCGGGTTGATCCACCGGCCGGGCCTCGAGGCCCCGGCCCGGGCCTTGCGCGCTCGTGCCCGCCGCCGCGCCCGTCCCCGGGCGCGACCCCCCTCGACGAACGCCGCCGGGTGGGGATCGACGCATCCGTCCTCGGCACCTTGGCCGGTGCAAGAGGAGGGACGGTGGGCACCGCCCGCGGAAACGCGAACGGAGGATTAGAGCGTGCGATAACCAAACAAATTAAGGCCAAGCAAAGGAAGAACGATTCCTTACCTCGCGGAGGAAAAGGCCCGCTTCCTTTTCCTCGAGGCCTCCGACGAGGGCCGGCGCGGGGGCCGCACCGCCGCGGCGCTCCCCGACGGTGCCGCCGCACGCGCGGGCACGCCCGCCTCACGCGTAGGCGCACCCGACGGCGCCATAGTGCGCGGAGGCACGCTTGTCCCGCGCGCGGGCGCGCCCACCGACGCGCCCCTCGACGAGGACGCCGCGCGCGCGGACGCGCTCCCCGCCGCGTGCGGGCACGCTTGACGCGCGCGCGCGGCACGTGCGCGCGCGCGCCTCCGTGGCGCGCGCCGGCACCTCCGCGCGCGCGTGCCGCCCCGACGACGACGGCCGGCGGCGGGTGCGCGACGCACCCGCCCCGCACGAAGCCGCCCCGACGCCGCGCGAGATCCGGCGACGGGGGCGCGGGGGCGCCACCTCGTCGAGGGGCCCTCCCCCTCGGACTCTTCCTCCTCGTCCCGGTCCGAGGACGAGGGCTCCTCGATGTCGGGGGAGGAGAGCCCCGGCTCCTCCCGCCGCCGGTACTCGCGGACCGCGCGTCGCGCGCGCGCTTGGCGCCGCCTTGCGTGCGCCCTCTTGCGCGCCGCCCGCTCCTCGCTCCCCGCCGCGCCGCCCGGCCGAGCGCACGGGAGTCGGGGGTGGGCGGAACGGACTTGGCGGCATTGAACCGCACCGACTTGCGCACAAGAGCAACGGCGGCACATCGGAAACGGAATCAAGAACAAGGACTAAAACGGGGTAGAAAACCACACTCACCAACGGGCCGGTGGGGAGCATCTCGAGGTCCCACGGGGGTCCGACCCGCGGCGCCGGCGTCCGGGTGTCGACGGCGCTCCGCGCCGGGTGAGCGCGTACGGCCGCTCCAGCGGCGTCGGGAGCATCCGCGACCTCGCCAGGTCGACGGGGTTGGCCGCCTCCGTCATCTCGAAGATGCAGAGCGGCCTCTGCATCAACGGCACGATTCGCCGGTGATGGAGGAAGGCGAGAACGCCCATCGCGTTGAGCCCTTCCCTCGCCAGCCGCTGCAAGGCGGCGAGGATGGAGTCCTGGCGCGCCCGGTGGTTGGCCGTAGGCAACCCGTAGCCCCGCCGAGTCCGGCCTCTCCTTGAACACCCGCCCGGTGTAGGGAGGGAGGCCGGGCTCGGCGTTGCGCAGGTAAAACCATCCCCGCTCCCGGCCCGGCGTTGTTCGTCGTCATGGTGCGGGGGATGTAGGAGTTCTTGAGCCGCCCCCGCACGGCAAGCGACATCCCGCCGGCGCGCACCGCGCGCGGGTCCCTCGGCTTCCGTCGTAGGCTGCGTGATGAGCTCCGCGCGGAAGAGGTGTACCCAGAGCTCCCAGTTGACTGGGATCCCCAGGTACCCTTCGCGTACGCCCACGAATGTAGCCGCCTGCGAGATAGCGTTGGGGGCGAAGTTGTGCAGCTCCACCCCGTAGTGGAAGCACAACGCCCTCATAAATGTGCTCGCCGGCGCGTTAAAGCCGCGCTCGTGGTAGCGGAGGAAGCTCACCACGTACCCCCCGCCGGATTGGGCTCGAGGTGCGACGACGGCGGCACGATCCACTCCCGCCGGGCGCCCATCTTCGTTGGCGAGGCGGCCGGCGGCGACCGGCTCGCCCGTGGCGAGCGGGACACGGTCGACCTCTCCCGGGCGTACGGCTCCAAGACCCCGATCGGAAGGGCGAGGCGGCGCCATAAGGAAGGACGAACGAGCGTGGGGGCGGAGGACGAAGAAGCGAGAAGAAAAGCTCTAAGCGGGCGAAACCGCGCGGCGGCGAGAGCGGAACGAAGACGAAGCGACGGAGGATTGAAAATGGTGAGGAGCCAAGGTAAAAACCGCCACCTACTCCTCCCCGCCGGTTTATAGGCAACGGGCGAGTTCTCCCGGAGCGCGCGCCCCGCCAAACAAGATGCTTGCAGGAATCTTTCCATCGCGTCGACGGGCGGGCCCCACCACGACTGCGGCGACTAACCCCCGGGCGGGTCATCATTACGGCGAGACCGGCGCGACCGAGGCGAAACCGTCACATCCGCCGGCCACGTCGCCCACTACGCGCGCGCGCGGCGCGCGCCGCCTAAAAAGGCGCGCCCGCGGCGCAAAACCCGCGGCCACGCCCGCGGGGGCAATTAAATGCCGGGCCCCTTGCCAAGCAAGGAGAGCCCTCGAGCGAGGCGAATCCTCGGCTCGAGACAAAGGTGACCCTCGATGGACGACGGCGTGAGAAGGTCGCCCGGGACCTGCTCGGTGTAGAGTAGGCAACCGCGGGCACCCATGCCACGTGAAGCCCTCGAGCGGCATGACCCTCAACTCGAAACAAGGCGACCCTCGATGGGATATCAGCGTGAGAAGGTCGCCCGGGACCTGCTCGATGTAGAGCAGACCACCGCGGGCACCCATGCCACGTAGGACCCTCGAGCGGCATGACCCCCAACTCGAGATGATGTCAACCCTCCGAAAGAAGGCACGCGCGTAAGAGGATCGCCCAGGTCACGCTTGAAATAGAGCGACACCGAAAGCACTCATACCGCGCCACGCCGCCAACAAGCACCTCGAGGACTGGCACGCCCGCACCCCTCGACGGCCGCAAACGTGAAAAGACGGAGCTGTCCATGCACAGCCCCGCACGGCCTTGCGATCGGGGGTTCGAAGCCCGACCCTCGACGGGTTCGAACGGGCGCCCCGCATCTCGCAGTTAGGGACGACGAGGGCACGCGCATTCGAGCCGTTCCTCGAGCCCGTCGGCTCGAGGGTGCCCCACATGTCGTGTTCGAGAGCCGGCGAGGGCGGCTAGCGGGGGGGATCCCACCGAGGGAGAGCTTCCGCGCCCTCGGTCCCTAGCGAACGGGACCGAGCCCCACCTAGCAAACCCACGCAAGCGCTTCCATGGACGTGTCTCCGACCGCGCGGCCTACCCTTATCGAACGGGGCATGGACGTCCACTTGAACTACCCGCTAGCAGCTCGAAGAGGAATCCGCGATTCGCGACCCGCTCGATGGGAGTCGTGGAAACCTCACCTCCCGACCCGCGGAGGGACGGCGAGGGCGCGATAAAAAAACAAGTCGTCGAGCTCGACCCGATCGCCTCGAACAGGCCAAGGCTCGGGGGCTTGACGCACGGCTACACCTCCTTGGAATTGCACCCGCCCGAGACAAAGGACGGGGGAGCGTGCCACCCCCGATGCCGGGCCGAAACACCGCCGATGCCGGTTGGCATATGTGCCACGCCTTTCGACCGAATTGCTCGCGGTTAACCCCCCCGCAGAGAACCCACACTCTGCCCGCGGGCTTCGGGGGTAGACCCGCGGGTCCGCTAGCGCGGCCCCCCGGAAAGCGTTCGCAAACAAGGAGGGAAGAACGTCCTATCGGTAGGTTCCGGCATGCGGGAGCCTCAAAGGCAAACCGCGGATGCTCGGGGGCTGCGTCGGGGGACCGCCCTAGGGGTCCCCTCAAACAAAGGGGGAACCCCTACTTAAATTTCTCGCATCAATATAAGCCGAGCCTAACCATGCAGAAACTAACCTGCGGAGACACGGCCCACGCAGCGAGGACTTCGGAGGCCCACCAAGGCGGCCCGCCTAGGGAAAACCCCTCGAGCGAGGCTCCGCCTCGCCCGAGGGCATGCTCCCTCCTCGAACGGGCTCCGCCCCGTTCGAGGGGCAACTCCCTCCTCGAACAGGTTCCGCCCCGCTCGAGGGACGACCCCCTCCCTCGAGCGGCCCCGCCCCGCTCGAGGACGCGCTCCCCCTCGAGCGAGTCCCGCCTCGCTCGAGGGTCCGCTCCGCCCTCGGCGGGGCCCGCCACGATCACGGGCGCCCGCACGCGCGCGCCGGCCCCGTACTTGGGCATTTAACGCCCCGACGCCGCGGGACGGCGCCATCATGCGCCGGGGGCTCACGCCCGGTGCCGCCGCACCAACTCCCCGAGGGGAAGGAGCCCATCCCCGCCCCCGTGGGATGGACCGTGCGGTACGGCCGGTGTCGGTCCCGTGACACCGTGCGCACGCCGCCGTACGGCTAACGCGCCCGACCCTCGAAAGGGGGCCGGGCACACCCTCAATTCCACTTTCCCGTGACCTTGCGGGGTTGGGTGAGGGCGCTAGGCCGGTGGATGGCCATCCCGGCCACCGTAACGGCGCGGCCGCCGTGCCCACGCGCCGGCGCACGCCCGACTCCGCGAGCGCACGCCCGGGCACCGGCAGCGGCAACCACTCCACCACCGCGAGAACTCATTGGGAAGGAACGCCGTTCGCCCGCTCCCCGTACCCCGTACCGGTCATCATCGCACCTCCCTCGAAGCCTATCGAGAGAACGCCATCGCCATCCGCCGCCTCCTACCCTCGAACCGCCACCGTTCGGGTACGCGAGAGGCCATCATGGCGGAGCACGGCGTGGATCATCCGGACGATCGCCCATTCTACACCATAGCACGACGAGCTCCCACACGTAGCTAGGTAGCGCGGCGTGCATGTAACTCGCCGCCCCCTTGGTCTATAAAAGGGGAGGCGAGCCCCCAGCCGCAGGGGACAAGTTCAGAGGAGTCGGACGAATCCAGAGGAACACAGCGCATTGTGCACTCACTCTCTTATTCTCCCATAACGTCTCCAGCCACTCACCAGGGACTTGGAAGCCACGCTTCCTCTCCCACCTTGCTTGTACTTGCCCCACTACAAGCACCCCCGGTGCTGAGCAATATAGTGCCACGAGCACGCCACTGCTGGACGTACGGCCCCCTCGGCGGAACCGGGATAATCCTTGTGTCATTTGTTGCTTGGCATCGACCATAGAGGGATAAACTTAGGCGCTATCTATCGGTTAGTGTCGGGACCATATTCCGCACCGACAAAAAAACAAGTATAAATTAGGAAATAATATTTTTAACATAGATAAAATCATGGTAAATTCACCAAAGATATATTTTAGCATAACACGACAATATCCAGAAGTTGAGCCCAAACATAATTATATTTTAAGCTACAAAAATCATCTAGGCAGATTTATCAATATCACAAGATAATTTATATAACAAGATTCCTTCAGTAACTTTGTGCAATGTTTGGCACAGAACCTAAACATGCTAGTTCCCACAACATATCCAAAATCCAGCTCAAGATCTTGTATGGATTTTGCAGAAACATAGATCTAGGGATTTTACTTTTCAATTTTTCAAGCAAAAACTATAGCTCAAAAGTATATACATATTTGGAGAACATTGTAGTTCTTATTACACAGAGCACCACAAAATTGAGTTTACCGTTTTTAGATTTTTCTACAATTTTATATCGATTTTACAAGTTTCAGCCAACACACAAAGAAGGGGGTAGAATCTGTATTCACACAGGCCCCTGGAACTTTTAAACCTTCACAACTCTACCCTTCTGTTTTACGGCCAGACCCCCGAGTCCCAAAACCCCCCACATCCAGGACCTCGACGGCGGAGGGGAGGTCGCTGCCGGCGATGTGGGTCCGGCACAGGCAAACAAATGGCATGGGGTTGCGATTGGCCTTACCCTCGATCGATTGGTGGTGGAGGTTCGGCCGGGGAGGTCACCGGCGAGCGGCGGCGGCAGAGCAGAGGCGGCGCGGCCACGGAAGCTCGGACGGCGGTGAGGATAGGGATAGAGCTCGACAATGTGTTGCCCTGGTAGCTCCTAGGTGTCCTAGGAAAGGTGCTAGATGGGTCGCTGGGCTTGGAGAACCGACGAAGAGGCGAGCTCGGCGATAGACCGCCCGGCGGCGGCCGCGGGAACTCGGATTCCGGGCAACTGCCGGCGAGGCTAGGCCATCACGTGTGCTTGGGAGCTCGAGTGGGTACTATGGAAGAGCTAGGAGTCACCAGTTTAACACGGCAGCAAGCGGAGCAGCAATGTCGTCGGCGGCGCTAATGGCGGGCGGCGGTGGACAGCTCGGTTGCTCGGGCGCGCAAGGGAAAAGGAAGGGGGAGTTTTATAGGCGTGTAGAGGCGGTTCCGCCTCACCGTTGTGGCCTACAGGAACTCCAGCATGGGCGCGGAGCGGCGGCGACGTGCGGCGGAGCCGACGTCCAATGGGGAATAGCGGTTCGCCGCGCGGCGAGTGCGCACCGGTCGCGTGGCACCGGCTTAGGCCTCCACGCAAGCGTCACAGTCTCTAGTGCACAGTGTCACCGGCGCGGGCCTCGGACCACTCGATTTTCGGCACCCTCGGCGTGCGCGCGCGCGCCGGGTACGGCGCGGCCGACATGGCGGCGCGTGGACGACGTCGTGCGCAGGAGCGCCGACATTTGAGCACAGTTTCGTTTAGCCCTTTTCAAACTGAATTTTCTCCAAAAATTTAAACAGGAGTGCTCTGAACTTTGAATACCAAAGTTGTTGAGCACGTTACCCTATTCAATAATGCCAAAGGCTCGATGGGGTTTTACTCACTAGTTTGAGCAGGAACGTCAGTGCAAAACAGCCAAAAATTTGGCGCTTGTGAACAGTGATTCAGTGCCTTAATTTGCATGTTTCACAAGTTTGCACTCCAAACTAGCAATGCCACTCGACAGAGAAGTTGTGTGCCTGGAAATTCTGCACATTTTTCCCATTGGGCGATTTTGAAGTGTTTAGTGAAATTTTGGAGAACGTGCCAAAGTTCTGGATTGGCACAAGGAGGTCAAAGGGAACACTAGGGTTTTAGGCTAGGGTTTTGGCCAAGAGTTGATCTAGGGTTCTCAAAGGTAGTTAGAGGAGTAGTTAGGAGTGTCATTAGCACAAATCCCCACTGAGCAAAAACACGGGGTGTTACAGGGCTCGTCGGAGCTGAGTTTTGGGGACAGCCGGGCTCGCCGGCGCCGACCCCAAGCCCCACCACGCCCAGCGGTAGAGATACCAGCGGCGCACGATGGAGAGTACTGGGTGGGTGTGGGTGGGAAGGGAGGGAGATAAAGGAGGCTAACGAGTGGGTCCCGACGGAGGGTAGTTGGGATAAAGTGGAGATATAAAGGATGATGGATGCGGGAGAAGTGAATATAAAGGAGAGAATCTCGATGACTAGGATGGTATATTCTATTTTAAAGGAGGAAATGAAGGATGACGAGTGTGGATGGTCCTAGCGTCGTCCTCCACCGAGCCCGCTCACGGGCTAGGGCCGCCGGCCTCCCCCTCTCCCGGCACCTTCCTCCGGTGGCGGTGCACACCACTTGTGGAGTCGGTGCGGCAAACTTGGTGTCCATCCTCATGGTGGTGGAGAGGGAGATAGGAGATCGACAGCGGGATGAGCTCAGGCGGCCGACGATAATGGCGATCGAGATCCTCAGTTCCCATCACGGTGGAGCTCGGATGCACCTTGGGATTGGTCTTGGATGGAGATGGTTGTGGTGCCGGGAGTGAGATGAATTGGGTGCACCTTGGATGGAGATGGCTCTATTTCGACTAGGGAAGAAGGAAGAAAATGGGAGAAGGGAGCTCTGTTGTGCGTGACGGCTGGAGAAGTGCAGCAGCCGAGGCCTTCGTGGTTTGCAGCAGATGTGTGCACCGCCGACATGTCCCGACCGCCTTTGTCCTCCTTCAGCGGCTCGCCCTCTCCTACTTGCGGTGGTCAGCGACAGTAGGAAAACAAGAGCGAGGGAGAAGCCAGCGGACTCCGGAGAAGGAAGCCCTACACCCAGCCGCGTAGAGTGGATACCGGAGTCCGGGATTGCGATGTGAAGTAAACGAGAGCCCACGCTTTTTTGCCGAGCACCGATGTGGATAGTCTAAGTAAGGAACTTCTCATTAAACTACTTATTCCTCTACTTCATTAGGTCACTAACCACGCGACCTCGTCTTTCGCACCGGACGATAGCCAACCACCGTCGTGTTTGAAAGTGCATCTAGGCCCCTAAGTGGATTTTGGTAAATTGAATGACAAAACGATTAAAGGACTAATGTATTTGTCTAAGATTGCGAGCAGATTTTATTTATATATTCATGAGTAATTATTGGAGTATTTATTTGTGGATGAATATTTTATGGTCACATTGGAGAAGACAAATATATTGATGATCTTAATGCATAAGTGACAAATATCAAGCAATAAAGGAAGATAAATATTGGGATAATTTGAGAAGGTCAATTCATGATCACCCATACTAGACATGGCTTGATTATAATTATAAGGTCATAAAAGAAAAGATAATAATTCTCTAAGTCAAGTACAAGGCTTCGTGTGGTTATTGAAAGAGAACACAAGGATGAGTGTACACGTTGTGGTTCTACTTTGGAAGCTTGCACATTCATTGTCAATTAAGATCAACCATTTGAAGTGGGTTTTCAAATGAAGGCTAATTATGTATGAAGCAAAGTGGAGCTCAAAAGAAGAGATCAACCGAGATGTTTAGGGTGAGGGACTAAGCAATCTTTGGGGTCGTAGCTAAGCCGCCATTAGTCTTTTGCTAAGGTGAAGTTCTAGCATCTGTGGGGTCTCCAAGTATCATATCCAAACCTTAACCGAGGGAAGCAATGCAAGTCATCAACATGTTATGATTGACAATGTGGAGTGACTTATGGATCCAGGTGTGCATTCCTATGCTAGATGGAAAGATCATAAGTCATTAGCTCAAGTGTGGACGTGCTCAAGTCAAAGGCTATGTTGAAAGCCCTCAAGCGGATATTGATCAAGTATGGCAAGATTGAAGGCATTTAAGCTCGAGAGATCAACAAAGTGTTTTATTTATTCTTGAGTATAGGTATGTCGTACTATCAAGAGGGATGCAACATTAGCGAGTTGACCAAGTCAAAGTGCTCATTAGTTGACCTAAGAGAGATCTAGCCTTGAGAGCCTTAGAGTGTGCTAACAAACCCGCCTAACCTAACATGAGCCACTTCATCTCTTTGGTGAAGTGTTAGAATCATAGAAAGATTTTGGGGTGACTCGGGCCTGACCAGTCTGACCGGTCAGGGGTACCGGTCTGACCGGTGCTGCTAGCCCTAATGCCTAGTTTTTCGAACACCAGTCTGATCGGTGTGGGGCACTGGTCTAACTGGTGCCGCCTGAGGACTAACAGCTACTTTTCTCCTTTGAGGAGTATAAATACCCCAAGCCTTCTCAGATGAGGGGTGCTGTTTCTAGTGGTGTTGCTGAGGTCCTAAGCCATTTCTAGCAAGTCCTAGGCCTTAGTGGCTCTCCCCAATCTTCTCTTTGTGAGATTTGTGGACTCAAACCACATTCTTTGTGTTGGGTTGAGAAAGTGAGCTCAAGAGCGTCTTTGTGAGATAACAAGAGTGTTTCCATAGCTTGAGCACTTTGGTTTCGCGTCTACAAGCTTTGAAGCGTTTGTTACTCTTGGAGGCTTGCCTCCTAGATGGCTAGCTCCCAAGGTTGTGGTGAGCAGCAGGAAGTTTGTAAGGGTTGTGATATTGCCTCTTCATGAAAAAGATCGACTTAGTGGAAAGGACGGAGGTGGTTGAAAGAGACCCGGCTTGTTGTGGGAATTGTCCCTTACAAGCTCCTCAATGGAGACGTAGTCGTTCCTTAGTGGGCGGTGAACTTCGGGAAACAAATCCTTGCTCCTTCGTGTGGTCTGACTCTTTATAGCAGATTTGATTTTCTTCCGTTTCGATCTACTTGGATGTGCTACTTGTGTGTGCAGGGCTCATTACCCTGCTTGCGATCATCTACAAAGGCCACTCACCAAGTTTGGTCGTGCTAGAAGTCAAAAGGAGCTTGAAGTTGTTTTTACAGATGCTCTGTGCTACACCGTCTGACCGGTGAGGCGCACCGATCTGACTGGTGCCTCCTGTGAAGCCTAGCGAGCAACCGGTCTGACTGGTAACCACCACCAGTCTGACCGGTGGACACTGACAGCTCAAGTTTTTGGGGAAGAAAAGTTTAAATCGGTCGTCTCACCTATTCAACCCCCCTCTAGGCGACATCAAGGTCCTTTCAGTGTCGCCCGCCCGTGACCACGCCCTTCCAAACCCGAACCCCTCCTCGCGCCCCCGCTGCCGGTCATTGACCCACCGGCCATCCGACCAGTGGTTCTACCACGTTGTCTCGTCTCTGCCGCCGGTCGAACCATCGCCAGCGTCGGTCATCCGCCTTCCCTAACTCCCTCATTTTCTTGGTCTGGCGACCGGCGGCGACTCACCATCAGCCACTCCCACCCACCTCCCACCCGCCTAGAATCCGAGAGGCAAGTGTAGAAGAGGCGCGAGGAGACGATGCAGAGGAGAGGATGACGGATCTCACTTTCAACACAGAAGTTTCAATAAAAAATCTTTTGAAAGATATATAGGATTCTCGACCCGACCCGACCCGACCAACTTGCCGAGCCTGGATGGATCACCACTACGTTCCAACGCACACCCCATGGGCTCCATCATCGGCCCAATCTCGAGTTCACAGGCCCATTTCGTGGCCGGCTTGCCCGGCTGGTCGTCACGCCCGCCACGAGCGCGGTGCGCGCGGTGGTCTGGAGTATAGTTGGCCACCGTGTCGTGCTGGCACTGCGCTGTGCCGACCGTGTCGTGCCTGGCCGTGCTATGGGCCAGGCCTTCGGCCCATGACACGGCACATGGGCCGTTTAGCCCGTGTCGTGCCGCCTATGGGCCACGACCATTTTCGCCGTGTCGTGTCGGCCCATGGCACAACTCACATGGTACATCAGAGGAGGAGGGAAGGGCGGAAATGAGGTAGGAGAGGGACTGAGGGAGAAGGAGTGGCCGGCGAGGTGTCGAGGTCACCGGAGCAGGGACAACGAGCTCAAGGCGAACTACGGTCGGCGGCGGCGGATCGGATGAGAGCGAGAGAGGCAGAGAGCTGCGGCTGTGCAGTGGGGGGAGTGATTTATGGTTAGGGATGGGGCGGGGCGGCCGACGGCTTTATATGGGCCTGCTGCGCGGTGGGGTGGGGTGGGCCGGCCAACGGCCAAAAGAGCCGTTGGGGCAATGGGGTCGTGCAGGCCACCGTGCCGCGCACTTGGTCGTGTCGTGCCCATGTCGTGTCATGGGCCAGGTCGGCGGCCATGCACTGCACTAGCCTTCACGGGCACGCTGCCTGCCGTGCCGTGCCGCCCATGAGCCGTACCGTGGGCCGTGCTGCCGGCCCATGGGCCGTTTGGAAATATATGCCGCCGGCCCATGGGCTGTTCGAGCGTGTGTGTGTGTGAGAGCCTGGGAGGGGTAGGGGCCCGTCACCACTCACCAGTGGTCTGTCTCTCTTGTGTCACGTCGCGAGACGGGGCCGGGGCCACCATCGCCGCCGCTATCCGTCCGTCCCTTTGTTTGGTGGCTTGGGCAACTTGTTGGCGGCATTCGGCTCTGTTTTACGTTTGGTGGGCGATGGATGCTTGGTGTTGATTTGTTCGAGAGAAAATCTTTTTGGCCCACGTTCTTTGGTGGGCCGATTTATTGTGAGAGAAAATCTTATTGGTACGGTGGTTATTAAGCCAAGCGAACGGGGCGATTAATTGTCCTTCGTTCGCGCCCACGTCCCCGCCGATCGTGTGCACACGGACCCCACGCGGTTCCGCTGCTGCTCGCCTAATCGCCTCCGCCTCCGCCTCCGCGGTAGCAGCACCAGCTGCATCCCTAGGAAGGTTTTAACATCTTAACATCCTGTGGCGGGAAAATCATTCCCGCGCGCGCCTCGGATCGCGTCCCGTCACTCTCCCCCATCCGCGCCGCCGGCGTCCATGTTCAAAAGTTTGAACGGCCCAGGGTGTAAAGTTTGAACAACCTAACCTTTAACCCAGGTCATTTGATTTGCCCAGCTACGATTACAGCGGATTACGCGGCCAGTCTCTGAGCCGAGGGAGAGCGAGCGACGCAGCTTTCCTCCGCTCGCCCTCAAATCACGATGCCCGCGAGCGCGAGGAAGATCCGTCGCATGTGGCCCGCGGATCCACCGGGCAAAATGGATGGGTCACGCACGACATCGCCCCGCCCGTACCGTAGCGTTCGGGACTTCCGGGCGCGCGTACGTGACGACGATTGCAGAAATCTCGCGCCCCCTGATCCACCTGACCGGTCCACGAGCGCTGTCGCTTTCAGACCGAGGTCGCGACAGCGGGAAAAAATCGTGTGCCACCGCGAAGCTTCGCGCCGTCGGCTAGCGCACGACGGCGGAGCGTCTACACTTCTACACCCACACGTAAGGAGAGTAGGAGACATGGTGAGGCCTGGTCGTCTGTGTTTGTTTTGAATTGTGCGTCTCACCGAGCATACACGGATGATGCTGCTGCTGCTTCCTGGCGGTGGTCTAGGACATCCGTCATCAGATGATGGCCAGCCAGTTCATGAATCGCGCAGGCCGTAATCGCACAACTCGCGTTTGCGTAGCCCCGTTCGTTTGGCTCGTGGTGACGGTAGTCTTTGGTTTGTTCGAGAAAAAATCTTGATAGGCATTGGTTATTGGTGGCTTTGGTTTATTCTCGCAGAGAAAATCCTTCTTTGGTAGTTATTGGTGGGCGGTTTGATTCACGGAGAAAATATCTGCTGCTTGTTAGTGGCTGATAAGCCAGACGAACATGGCTACGCAAACGCAAGCCATTCCTCAACAACGACGAGCTTTGTGTTGGTGAGCAGAAAAAAAAAGGTAAAGTTTGCTTGCTGAATTAGCTACTGCCGCTTGCTGAATTTGATTAGCAGGCAAACTGCATGTCGAAGCGTGATGGAGACTGCGTGCTTCATCATGGCCAGTTCATGATTCCAGCAGTCACTCATGGCAAGTTCATGATTCAAGCAACCTGTGTTCCACCCATGATACGCAACCGATGCAACAAAGTGTTTAGTGCGTGTGATACAAGCATGCTACGTAGGATGATAGGGAAACAAATGAGCCTCTGTTTATTTCAAAAAAAACAAATGAGCCTCTGCGTTGAACATTGGTGTACTCATATGATGCTGCTGTGTTTTTTTTTTTGCAAGAATACCTCCGAGGACTAGAAAACAATCAGCTAATCAGTCGTGCAAAATACTTTCTTTTGGTCGTGGTCTTCGTGGATCGACACCACGCATGAAACTAGTACTAAGATTGATTGCACATTTGCACAGGGATAAGATTCATACAAGATAATATAGCACTAACAATAATAGTTCATCAGATTACAAATTCTCGACCCAGCGAGCGGATTTTACATCATACTAATATTATAACATCGATCACACACTGCTGTTCCTACAACCTGTAGAGCAGCACCACCTACCATACCAAGAAACAAAAGCTAGACCAATGGACACTTGACCGGCCGGAGTCACTGACCAGTGACCGACCAAGACCACCGGGAGACGCCGGACACAAAAACGCCGGTCTCCCATCGGTTGTGGTTCTCCCCTCCCTCCGGGAACCAAACCCTAACCAACATCTACAACTGACTGACATGAGTACACAACCCAAAAACGAAATCTGAAGCATCTACACAAAACGAACGGGATTAGAGCTAATAATCCACTAGGTTGCCCGCGCGAGATGTCAAAAATCCCATCTGCGCGACGGCGTTAAGCCTCTGCTGCTGCTGTAGTAGTAGTAGTAGGGGCCAAGAAGAAATGGCGGGGTGGTTAATTGGCGGCGAGGAGGGAGTCCCAGTCGATCTCGTACGACGGGTATTTGGTGAGCGCGAAGCCGGCGACCTCATCCCACGGCGCCTCGCTGAAGTCTAGCTGCTGCATCTCCGGGACCGTCGGCTCGGGCGAGGCGGACGGCGACGGACACGAGGACTCGGCGGCGGACTCGAGGCAGGACGAGGACGCGTCGTCGGAGGACGGCGAGGAGCAGTTGCTGGTGGGGGCGGATGATGACGTGGCGGTGGTGGAGGCGGAGGACTTCTTGGCGCCCTTCTTGGACGCGGCGATGTTCTGGCAGAGCTGCTGGAGCTTGGCGTCGACGGAGGCGTGGAGCGGGCCGCGGGAGGCGGCGTTGTCGGGGAAGTTGAGGCGCGCCGCGTCGCCGCGGAGGCGGTAGGCGGCCTGGTCGTAGGCGAGCGCCGCCTCCTCCGCGGTGTCGAAGGTGCCGAGCCAGAGGCGGGTGCGGTTGCGCGGGAGGCGGATCTCCGCCACCCACTTGCCCCAGTGCCGCTGCCGCACGCCGCGGTACAGCTTCTGCGGCCGCGGCGGGGTCGGGGCCGACGCCGACGAGACCTTCATGGGCTGGGCCCGCGGGCCCAGGACGGAGGACTGCGCCTGCTGGCGCTGCAGGTGGAGGCGGGCCTGGATGTACTGCATCTGGGCCGGGCTCAGCTGGCCCGCCCCCATTGCTTCGGCGGCGGCGAACGGGTGCCCACCGTAGGCGGCGGCGTGGTGGAAGGCAAAGGGCGAGGTGGGACTGAGAGGGTGGTGACGTTGGAGAAGCGGACTGGACCCGTGAGGAGCAGAGGCATCTCGGATAAAAGGCTCGAGAGCTCTCATCAGCTCCTCCCCGGACAGATCTATAGTGGCAGCCATCTAGACTCTGGCAGTAGCCCTGAAGAAAACTAAAACCTTTTTTTTGTTTTTTGATCTCTAGCAAGCAAACCAAGAACAAATCGGGCAGAACCCAACAGCCACAGTAAAAAAACAGATGGCTCTGGTGGTAGATCTGCGCGCGGACTTGCACAAGGGAGGTGTGGAAAAAGAACCCCTCTTGGTTACCAAAAACTAGCAACCTAGACGCAAACAGAAGAAGAAATAGCAGATCTGAAGCCCAGGATCTAAAACGCCCCGGGTCTCTGGCAGTCTGCTCGAGGAAAACGAAACCAAAGAAGAAGAGGAGAGGAGGAGGATGAGGGTCGGGAGACTGAACTTTACCTTCGACGCGCGAGAACTCGCTCAGATCTAAAGCTTACCTCGCTCGAACTCACTGCTGGAACGGTGGTGGGTGGACGGGGGATTGGGGAGGCGGATTTGGCTGTGGTCGAGTGGAGATGGGTGACGGCGGCTGGTGGAGGCGTTGGGAGTGTTGGTGGGGCGGGGAGGAGGAAAGGAGAGGGAGGAGCTTCTTTATAGCCTGCCGGCCTCGCTAAGCCATTTCCCAATTTGATTACCACGCTAATCCACGGTGTCATCGACATGGCAAGGTATTGAAGCGGTCAGCTGGGATTACTTCGCGCTTACTCCTCCGATATTTACCCTTTTCAGGGGAGTGTGCGTGTCAGCGACGATGATGGCCGAGCCAGCTGTGCCACTGGCCTGTGGGTCCCGCACCCGCGGGCTCCTCGCGGTGGCATAATTGTTGAGATTTGAGAGATAGGATGCGTTGAGCTCGACCTGCAACGGGGGCGCTACCGCGATCAGATCGTCTGACCAATGGGCAACCGCCACGTATGGTACGGCACCATCGCTTGGTGTCGGTGAGGGATACGTGGTTGGAATCTGTTGGATCAAGTGCTGTTTGGTGTTAGACGGATTGCACCCATAGACCTGACGGGAATATGCTATCGAACCGTTTTTTTTACAACAACCATTTATATTAAAAAGTCACAATATCCATATTACAGATAAGCCCTTCGTAGAAGGCCGAATTACAAACAGGTCCTGGACCCTATAGGGAGTGGGCAGCTCTGTCCATGGCGTCGGAGATGAAGGCGTTGCCGGTGAAGGGCCGTAGGGGCGTCGAAGACGCATACACCCGGATGGAATAACCGCGTCTTGCGTCGGTTTAGAGCGGGCCGGTGAAGCCAACGATGAAGAAGCGCACCGGCGACCAAAAGGTTCGGTTGAAGATGTCGCTGGAGGTAGTTAATACGGCTTGGACCAGGATCCCAGGGGAAGCAGCGCAGACGAACCAACACCAAGAGTGGAGTCGCCAAACTTGAGGAGGGTGCTCCGGGAGCGCAGGATACTGTGGTGGGGAGGCGGGGATGGAGTAGGCAGATCTCGGGGCCAAGAGGGGAAGACAGCGGGAGTCGGACCCAAAGCCCAGATCCACCACAGAGGGGATCCGATCTATGGCCAGAGGTCGCGAATCAAGCTGAGTCTTGGCTAGATCTGAGGCGACGGCGAGGGAACTCCGGCAACAGAAGGTGGAGGTGGACGGAGAGGGAGTTGCCGGAGTGGTGACGGGCGGAAATTTATTTTATTGGAACTAACCTGGGGAGGGAGGACGACGGCGACGAGGACACCGAAGAAAACTTCGGCGGCGGCGAAGACGGCAACCAAGCTCATCAGGTAGCAGAAGCCACTGCGGGCACAAGCCATAAAAGCATTGAAGGAAAGAAAAACCTAATACTTAGCTACTTGGAGGCGGGGCCCCGCTCCCGGTGCGCTCCAGCGAGCTCGCCGGAGGCGGACGGGAGGGGGTCTGGAGGAGTCGGGCGGAAGGGGCTAGGCGGGTTTCCTTCGGAGAGAAGGAAAGAGTCCTAATCAAACATGCTAGCGAACCGGTTTAGAAGAAAAAAAATGCTAGCGAACCGGTTTTTTTCTTCTAACACCCCGTCAGCAAGTTGTGAGTATTTGTGTTATAATCCTTGGGGTTCAGACGAGTTTTGCTTTCTCACCTAAACGTCTGTTGTGAATTTGTTTCCTTTTTTAAATGGAGAGAAAATGTCTTCCCTTTCACGTCGAATTCACAACTTCAGCCTGTTCGTTTGGCTTATCAGCCACCAGCAAGAAGATTTTTTTCTCGTAACAAATCGATCACCGAAGAACTGTACCGCGATTTCTTTTTCCTCGTAACAAACCAAAGACTAAATTATCGGCCACCGGCCAAACGAACAGGTCGTTTGTGCTGCAAGTTTGATAACGTTATCGTTTCAAAAAAAAGAAGTTAGTTCACCTATGCTACACCCACACCTACTACTACTTTTGAAAACTCATCAGCTTGTTCGTTTGGCTTATCGAGCACCACGAACAAAAGATTTTCTCTCGTAACAAACCACCCACTACCAAAGTAGAAGATTTTCTCTCGTAACAAATCAAAGATCAAGAAGTACCACCAGTCAAACGAACACGGAAACATCACATAAAAATCTCTAGAAAATTCCGGAAAAAGCAACACGAATTTCATCGCCTTTTCATTTTGCATCATATATGTTGTGCGTGCTCGGCCGCCGTTGGCCTGGCACATGCCGGCATCATGGCGACTTGGTCCGCCGGCGTCGTCCTCACCTCACCGCAGCAGCATCCCTCTCGTGCCGTCGCTGTTGCTATACGTGACGCCATTACAACCGCTACGGTCACGCCCGACGCGGGTGCGTCTTTGCAGTGCCAACGTACTTACGCAACCAAGGGTTCACAAATTTTGCGTGTGCAGCCGTGTGTTGTCACTAGCTCGGAAAGGCCATCTCTCTGCCTTGCGTGTTAATTTGATGAAGGAATTAGAGCATGTTTGGATCATAGGGACTAAAATTAGCCTGACTAAAATTAGCCTCTAGCAGGAGCTAAACTTTCAAACAGGTGAGGCTAAAGTGAGGCTAAAATTAGTCTTGAGGCTAAACTTTGCTAGTAGGGGGTGGGGAGCTAAAAGGGACTAAAATCTCTTCTTCTTTCCTCATTAATGACCACATGCATACTGCCAATAGCTCCAAGTCATGCCCACCTTGGGAGAGGAGAGAGAAGAGAAAGGGAGAGAGAAATAGAGACTTTAATGCTCTTTTAATACACTTTAGCTCTTGCTTCCAAACTAGGGGATGACTAAAACTTTTTAGCCTGACTAATTTTAGTCATGAGACTAATTTTAGCGTGACTAATTTTAGCTGTAAAGCCAACCACTGCTGCTGCTATACCTTTTTCCATGGCCCAGGACCAGGGAAACCAGCCGATGTTGCTACCGATTGGCAGCTAGCCGTCGTCGTCTTCACCTTTTCGAAAAAAACGGTTTTTAGAGCGGTTGATGAGGCTGGTCAACGATCATAAGCTTGTAACAGTAGGGCTCGGAACTCGGAAGCACGATCGATCGAGTCCGCCCCCATGTGCAGGGCACTTCTTCTTGTTGCCTCCCGAAATGCAGGGGGGTTTGACCAGAACCTCTAGATCTGCAACAGAACAAATTGAGCTTCCAAAAGGAATGAGAGAGAGAGCCAGGTGCAAGCTTAGCTGGAACTAACTAACTAACATCAGATCCAGATCACAGTCAACTTCTGATTAACAATTGCCTCGTGTACAACCGTGCAGCTCTCGCGGACTGCAAGGGTGTTGACCAAACGCATCTATAGATCCACGACGGACGAAGAGCAACACAGCAACGTACTAGTACTTGACCCTAGAAAGAGTAATGTGCACTCAGTCCCTAAACTATCAATGGTGTGTCATCCGGCCCCTAAACTTCAAATTGACCATTCGTGTCCCCAAACTTGTTGGGTTATGTCATCCCGGTCCCAAAACTTGCAGATCACATGTTTAGATCATCAAACTTGTTCCATTGTATCATCTCGGTCCCCAAACTTAGTTCTGCATCTCATTTATATAACAAATAATTCATAATTTTTTCATACAAACTCGAATGAAGCCAAACTTTATATCAAAATTGTAACCCTTGAAGTGATTTACAACTTTGTAGTTGATTTTTTTAATTAAAATTGTTTAAGGTCCCAAAATTTAATTTCAAATTTCGAAATATTTAAAGCATACAACAATATTTTGGGGCCCTCAACAGTTTAAATTCAAAAACATTTCACCTACAAAGTTGTTTACCACATCGAGGGCACAATTTTGATATAAATTTTGTCTATATTTGAATTTGTATGTAAAATATGAATTACTTTTTGATATACAATTTATAGATTGCTATGGTTTAGTTTAGATGAGACTCAAAATCAAGTTTGGGGATCAAGGTGATACGACTTAACAAGTTTGAGGATCTAAATGGGTAACTTGCAAGTTTAAAGACCGGGATGACACAACTCAACAAATTTAAGGACCTAAACGGTCAATTTGAAAGTTCAGGGACCGAGATGACACACCTATGATAGTTTAGGGACCGGCCGTGCACTTTTTGCTTTTTGGCCCTTTTTGCGAAAGAATCGCACAATTAGACCCATGTTGGAGAGAATTCGGAAAATGGACCCTCAGCTCGGCGCCGTGCCTCGCGGCGCCGAGGTAACACGTCTCGGCGCCGTGGATCTTGGCGCCTAGGTGGGAGGCTGCGCTGCCCGCGTGGCACGACGTGGCGGCGGACGTGGCGCCGGAGCTCGGCGCCCGATCCGTGGCGCCGACCCTCGGCGCCCGATCCGTGGCGCCGAGCCTCTTTCCACCCGGGCCCACCCCTTTCTCCCATCCCGCCGCTCCCACCATTCGAAACTTTTGCCCCGAGCTCGGCCGCCGCGCCCCCCGTGCCCGCCCGCCCCCCCGCCGCCCGCCCCCACCCGCCGACTCGCCGCCGCCGCCCGGCCGGCTCCGGCGCCCCTCGGCCCGCGCGCCGCCTTGGCCCCCGGTCCGGCCGCGCCGCGGCGGCCCCGTGGCCGGCCGCGCCGGCCGCACCCCCGCCCGCGCCTCCCCCGCCCCGCCCCCCGCCGCCTCTCCCCGAGGCGTGCCGCCCCCCGCTCCCCGAGGCGCCCCCACCCATGGCGCCTCTCCCCGAGGCGCCCCGCCCCCGCCGCCGCTCCCCGGCGCTCACCGCGCCGGCGCGGGCCGGCGCGGACGCCTGCGGGGTAGGGGCTCGGGCGGCCTCCCGCGGCGCGGCTTCTCTGTTCCTCTCCTCCAATAGCAAGGTAAACACTAAAATCTTAATATTTCCATTTGTATTTAGATATTTAACCTAGTTACATAATTCATAGACTTAGGAAATAGAAAAATTACTTAGACATATAAGTTGTCTATATAGACATAGAGAGATACATTTATAGAATTAGAGATATATGTATTTATAGACTTAGGGCAATTAGTCACGGACAAAGAAATTTACTTCCAACTTACTTTTGTGAATTTTTGGTTGCAATTATAGATGGACAACCTAGTGACCATATATCATGGAGGTAGTGTGGAAAGAGACCATTATGGAAATGTTGAGTTTATTGAGATGCAATGTGTGCCTGTGCTATTCAATGATAGACCAAGTTTGAATGAGGTGATTTCAAGGGCTCGTGAGGAGTTACATTGTCCTAGACGTGATGTTGACATTGTAGTGGAGGGTGTAATTCACTTAGGTGCTCCACCAAATAATCTGAGGCGCATCAATGGGTTTGAGAATCAATGGGATAATTATGTGAGATCGGCACTGAAGAGTCAGTTGCAATGTTTGGATGTGGTAGTGCGCCCATTGCTTAATGCTCGCACCCAACTGCCACGCACTGTCTCTCGTGTTGTTAATGAGACTATGCGAAGTTTGGTTGATGCTGAATCAGCACCAAATGAGGTGAATATTTCTCAAGCACCAGGACATGATGGTGGGGCTGCTGGGCCAGAGGAGATTCCTTTGACACAGAATTATCCAAGTAAGTATTGGGAGCTCAAATTTCTTCGAATTTTAGGGTTTTCTCATCAATCATTTCTCTCATTGAGTACTTGTGTTTTGTGGTTTGCCATGTGTTGTAGGAAATGTTGCTGAAAAAGCACGTGCACCTCCCATTCCCCCAAGTGAGCATCTTGATGATGGATTTCGCGCTTCGAATAGTGTCGAAGTTGAACCTCAAGCTATGAATGCAGAGGAGGCTCATGACATGGATGATGATGAGCCTTATTACATGAATGAGGAGGAGCCTTATGACATTGCTAGGGCCAGTGATTCTGATGATGACCGCCCAGTTCAGGAGCTTACAGAGAGTGATGTTGAGCTCATGAAGCGTGTTCTCCCTGGTGTTGACATTAGGGTACACGAATTTAGCAATCTTGAATTATCTGGTATGTTGTGGTCATCGATGATTTTTCATGCACTTGTGGTGGACCAAGGCAATACCACTTTCCATGTTCTCATATGGTGGCAGCGTGCAACCATCGCAACTTCAGTTGGCAGAGCTTGATACCTCCTGAGTTTAGTGTTGAGAACCTAATTCGCACTTGGAGTCCTAGATTTGTGCCATTTCGTGATTCTGGAGAGTGGCCTCCATATGAAGGTCCTAGGTACATTGCTGATGAAGATTATAAATGGCAGAAGCACGGCTCAAGGAAGAGGTCGAGACACAAGATGGTCATGGATCAGGTTTCTGGAAGATCTAGGCGGGGGAGAGCAACTCCTTTTCTTACTGACCCCGAGCTATATGAATGCGGGAAGTGTGGTAGATTGGGCCACAATTCACGCACTTGTCGTTGGCAAATTGCCCAGGTGCAATTACATTAAATTCACAAAGTTTTCTTTGCACACCTCTACTTTGATGTTCGTTTCAAATTTTGTATTATTTTCATTCAGGTACTCACAAGGTTTTAAATCGCGGGCTAAGGCATTTAGCGGCGGAGCTGCCAAAATGATGTTTAGCGGGCTATAGCCGGCATTTAGCGGGATATAACCGGCTATAGCGGGCTAAATGCCATAGCCGTTACCCTTCCGAACAGCTATATCCGGCTATAGTGGTAGCTTTAGCCGGCTATTTAGAACCATGGGTACTCATGTTCATTTCAAATTTTTTGCAGGATGGCGCAGTTCCATCTGCTGGATCAGGTGTACGACCAGCACCACCGAGGACGTCTAGTGGCGGAGGGGCAGGTATGGGTCACTTTTTTCAATTATTTTCTATTTCCACATGTTGTATGTATGATGAAATTACTCCATTCTAATTTGTAATTGTTACACAGGTCCCTCCCGTCCTTCGTCCTAGAACCCACCATGGGTTCTTAGAGATGCAGTACAACGAGCGTTACACTCCCCTCCTTCAGAGAGCAGGCCTAGATGTGACCTCTTACTCGATTCGACGTGGTTTGCCTAAGTTAAACCCGCCGGCTCTCACTGCACTGATTGATAGGTACATATTTATCACTGCATGTCACACTTCTTTAAATAACATTAATTTCTTTTCCATAACACTCTGACTAACTCTACTTTCCCCATCTTGCAGATGGCGACCTGAGACACACACGTTTCATCTACCGTTTGGGGAGATGACAGTTACACTTGAGGATTGACAGAAGATACTTGGCTTGCCGATTACCGGGATGGCTGTGACAGGGCCTTGTAGGTCCGATGGTTGGAGAGACCGAGTACAGGCCTTCCTTGGGCGCGACCTACCTCCTGCTGAGGAAGGGCCTCCGACAGCTCCCGCTTCAAGTTGTAGATGACGACGTCCTCCAAGTAGTCGATGTACTGTTGATAGGGATCAATAGCTGGTGGATCCACCCATTGCAAGAAGCCGCAATTCTCTGGTCGGGTGGAGTACCGCAAAAGGTAAGAAAACATTAGCGAACCAAAGAAACATGAGAACAAATTTGTCTACATTGCTTACCCACGCATATGGACAGTGCCAGAAGCGGCGACCAGAGTTGTTCCATCCCTCGTAGACTTGCATCACGCATAACTCACCGTGTGAACACCTAGGCCACAACACAGATTGCTTGGGTGCGTAACTTCTAACTTCACGCATGGAAGTGAAGTCACTCTTTCCTTTTAGTGGAAAATTGGCTACGAAATCTGGAGATTGCTATTGCCACAACTCAGGACCGAAACCGTTTTCATCCCCACTCCTGGAAGTCATTGTTGAATGATGTGAGAAGGAAATGAGTGAAGGGTGGTACATATAGGTCGAAGTAGAATTTTGCCTGGGTGGTGGGCCATTCGATCCGTGGGAAGGGAAACACAGCAGTGACTCAGTGAAAACACACCCTACTACTAGGGCACTATTGCGGTGAAAACACACTCTACTACTAGGGTATTGCTGCGTTGTGGGCCAGTCGATCTGTGGGAGGGGAACGCGTCAGTGACTCAAAGGAAACACAGGCAAGTATCTATATTGCAGCAATCTAACGAAGCACAAAAGACGCAGAAAACACACTCTAATACAGTTCAATTAAAATTCTAAAGGTTACATAACATGCAATCTAGAATTATTTGATACACTCGGACTCCAGAATTAATAATACTATAGGTCTACTGAGTACAACGGGGGTATTTCCCCTTCCTGATGGCATCCGGCCCAGCTGCCTTGGCCCGACGAGCCCTCTCCCTCTTCCTCTCTCTATCGGTTTCACGAGCCTGGGCCACTTCATGTTCTCTCATCTCCTGACGCTGGCGCATTTCCTTCTACTCCTCCTTCTTTTTCTCCTCTCTATTTTCGCACTCAACCATGCGTAACCACCTCTCCCTTGCATCACGGGCTTCTCCCTCGACGTAGCTCTTGTCGAAGTCGGACTGCTCAGTATCTAGCCACTGCATGAAATCACAAAGAGGAGGTGAGGTCTTTTTCCAAAGACATGTCAGCAAATATTAAATCATAAATTACCAATGAATAATTGAGAAATGAACGTAAGTCTTTACTTTTTCTCTAAGGTTGCGGTCGAATGGCTGGATCAGATCGTGCGCATAGTTTGCGCACATGAAGAACCTCATCCCGTACGCGTACCCCAAAACCTTGCACCTAACAACCTTGCAACTGTCACCGCAGAAGCACATAGGAGTGTGGATCCCGTTTGGCACCTCTACATTGACCTTCGTTTTGGTGAGGAGTTCTAAGTCCAACTCAGGACCTGAGGTAGCCATTGCAGCTGCAAAACAAGATGATAATTAATTCTAAAAAAAATAAGTTTCTGATTTTAGTTAGTTTCTGATTTTAGTTTTACATTTTAGTTAATCACTTTAGTTTTACATTTTCCAAATATAAACTACACAAGTTTTCACTCTTAATAATCTTAGTGAACATACTTTTTCAAATTTCAAGGTGATGTTTCAAATTTCAAGATGATATTTCAAATTTTGATGTGTTGATTCAAATATTTCAACAATTTACATTGCCAATAAGTTTCATACAACTCATATTTCAACAAATCACATTGCCAACAAAAGAAATAATACAACTCATACCAAACTTATATTTCTTCAAACCCTAACTAACAAAGTGAATGTATATGACCTAATACAACTTATAAACAACAAATCAATGAGTTAAAATTGAGGAGGAATGAGTAAATACCTGCCTTGTCACAATCTACGGATCAAATCGAAGCTTTTATGGTCAAATCTTAGGAATCGAAATGTGGAGACATAGGAGGGGAGGAACAGGAGGTAGAGAAAAACCGAGGAAGGTTCGGTCGGGAAGGGGACGGGCTATGAAGGCCCCTCGGCGCTGTGGATCAGGGCGCCGAGGGTCGGCGCCACAGATCGGGCGCCGAGGGCTCGCGCGCCGTGGATCGGGCGCCGACCCCCGGCCACGTCGGACGCCACATTCGCACACGCGGGCCAGGAATTGGACCATCTCGGCGCCGTGATCCGTGGCGCCGTGACGTGTACGCTCGGCGCCGCGGTCCATGGCGCCGAGGTCAGGGTCCATTTTTTGAAATCTTTCCAGAAGGGGCGCATTTGTGAGATTCTTTTCAAAAAAGGGCCAAAAAACAAAAAAAGTCGGATATTACTTGACCCTCGAAATCAAATCTAGCCGCGACGACCTTCACGAGTTGTTAAGCGACCACACCTAGTTGTTTTTAAAGGCAAAACAAGTACTAATGCAAAACTAATATCGAGTATATGCTAGCAGTAGGAGCATCATCAATCAGGCAAACCCACATGCAGGCGGCAGCTGCACCGGTGGGGAGATATTTGTATTTGTGCCATTCTCAAAAGTGAGCTTCGCCCTTTTGCCATCCCTCAAAATGGCTTCTCTAAAATGCCAGTCTCAAACGTGAATCAACCGCTACAATGCCTTTTCTTGATTTTGCTTCCCATTTTGCAATTTAACCAACCTGAACTGACCAAAATACCCCTGGGAGCTTGCTAGGCCAACCAGGCGCAGGCCCTCTTGGACGCGCGAGGCCAGCTGCGTGCCTGCGACCCGCGACGTCCTAGGGTTCCCGCGGAGGAACCCGCCGCCGCCGCCGCCTGCCCGGCCCGCCCGCGCGCCCCGCCCCATCCCGCCGCGCGTGCCGTCGTCCACGCCCCGGCCGCGCGCGCGCGTCGTCCGGCCCGGCCCCGCGCGCGCCGCCGTCCCGGCCCGGCCCCATCCCGTCGCGCGCGCGCCCATCCCGCCGTCCACGCCGAGCCACTCGCGTCCGGAGCCCCCATCCAGTCGCGGTCAGAGCCCCCATCCACCCGCGGCCGGAGCCCCAGTTCGCCGTCGCCATGACCCACTTCTGGGCCTGAGATTGTGGTTTTCGTCATGGACTGCGACTGGTTCGATCTCGTCGCTAGGTAAGTCTTCCTTTTCCTCCTCGTTTTGACACAAGCTGCTAACTCCAGTACGACGAGCCGTAGTCATGCGATTGATTTCCCCATCTAACCAATTTTTATCTATTCAATCCATTTTGCTAGGCTCGACGGGGAGCCTGGGCTAAGTCTAGCAGTAGTAGAACCTGGAGCTGTTGATGATGTATCTCTTAATGATTTACCTCCTGTGACTGAGGAACCAGCACCAAATGTTGATTGGAGTATCCTGCAAATCAATGAGATTCATGATGAGTATGAGGGTAGGATAGAATATATCGATGATGATCATGTTTTTGAGCTGTTGGGTTTGGGAGATGAGCGAGACAAGTCTAGAAAAGCTGCAGGAGTAGCCACTGATATGGGAAAAGGTCCTGATCAGAACACTGAGGGTGCAGCCCTACCTGTTGATGACAGCATACCAGGGGAGAGGCTGATAGTGTATGATCCTGACAAGCCATGTATGAATATTGGATCTGTTTACCCTGACATGAAAGAATTCAGATTGGCTATAAGGCAATTTGCGATAAATGAGGAGTTCGAGTTGCACATTGAGAAGACTGACCCAAGTAGATTTATTGGCAATTGCATGGTAGAGGACTGCCCTTGGCACATAGTTGGAAGAAGACAGCCTGATCAAAAGACAGTTATGGTATTAACCTCGTACCTAACAATGGCATTTACAGTTATGCATTTGTGCAAAAAATTTTTATTGGCAGCTAATAGTTTGTTTTCATTTACAGGTTACAGTATTGATGAGTAAGCACACATGCATGTCCAGTAGTAGGAAAAGGACCACTACACCAACTTGTGCTTGGGTTGCTTCAAAGGCGGTTCGTATTCTCAGGAAGAAGGCAATGGGTACTAAAGAGTTGATGGATAAATTGGAAGATCAGTTCAAGTGCACAATTGGCTATGACACAGTGTGGAGGGGGAGACAAAAGGCTATGGCAGAGGTGTATGGAAATTGGGAGGATAGTTTTCAGCTGCTATTCAGATGGAAGGAAGAGGTTTTGAAGCGGTCACCAGGTAGTGTTGTTGAGATTGAAACAAAGGTTATTGATGGTCAGGTGACCTTTCATCGTTTTTTTTGTGCACTAAGTCCTTGCATTGAAGGTTTTAAAGAGGGATGTAGGCCATATCTTAGTGTAGATTCAACTGCACTTAATGGTAGGTGGAATGGGCATTTAGCTGCAGCCACAGCACTTGATGGTCACAATTGGATGTATCCCGTTGCCTATGGATTTATTGATGGTGAATCAGAAGAAAGTTGGATTTGGTTTATGAGGATGTTACATAAGGCTGTTGGAGATTTGCCTACTCTTGCTATTTGTACAGATGCATGCAAAGGGTTGGAAAATGCTGTGAAGGTTGTGTTCCCTCAAGTTGAACAAAGGGAATGCTTTAGGCATTTTATGCAAAACTATATCAAGAAGTGGGGTGGTGACACTCATTCGAAGATGTACCCAACAGCAAGAGCATATTGACAGGAAGTGTTTTTGCTGCACATGAAGGGAATTGTGGAGGCCTCTAAGGAAGTGCTTGAGTGGCTGAATAAATGGCATAACTTGAAGTGGATGAGATGTGCCTTCAACCCAGATATAAAATGTGATTATATCACTAACAACCTAGCAGAATGTTTTAATAATTGGATCAAAGAGATAAAGGACCTTCCTGTCTGTGAGCTAGCAGACAAGCTGAGAGAAATGATAATGGTGCTTTGGGAGAAAAGGAGATGTATTAGTGAAAGGTTGACTGGGAAGATCCTACTAGCTATCATACAACAACTGAAAGCAAAGACCAGAGGATTAGGATACTTGACAGTTGTGAAAAGTGATAGTGTTCAAGGCGAGATATTTAACAATACTAGTGGGTCCAAGAATGTTGTGAAGGCACACATTCACTATTGTTCATGTCTGGAGTGGCAACACATAGGTAAGCCATGCCATCATGCTTTGGCATTGCTAACAGCCCAACAGATTGATGTCAACCTGGAGGATTATGTTCATGAGTACTACTCCGTGGAGAGATTTCAAAATGCATATAAGAGGATGATCGAGCCATTGCCTGACAAGTCACACTGGCCAGAGGTAGACCTACCTTTTGTGGTTGCAGCACCACTTGTTCCGAGAGGTGTAGGAAGGCAAAGGAAGTTGAGAATCAAAAGTTTCCTTGAAGGTGGCAGTAGCAAATCTAAAGATAAATCTGATGCTAACAGTGCTGAAAAAGCTGCTGACAAGGGGGGCAAACAGACCATTAGAGGCAAAAGGAAGTGTGCAAGATGTGGAGAGTTGGGCCATGGTGAATCCAGCTATAAATGTGCGCTGAATGGAACAAAGAAAAGGAAGAGAAAGCCTAGGAAGAATACTACAAAGGCTAAAAATAAACCAACTGAGAAAGCCACCAGGGAGACAATATTGGAGAACAGTCCTGGTAGGGTGACTAGAAGGTAAGAAAGAAAAATAATAATAATTGCAACTAAAATAACTAAAATGGTTATGTTGCTCATGATGGGTCTTTTTTTGCAGTCGACTTGCTATGTTGTTGGGAGAAGGCTCAAGTTCCCGGCCTTCAGCAATCTCCAAGGAAGCCTCACCCACCAGCAACATGCACAAGAAAACACCTCCAAGGAAGCTTGCACCTAAAAGGCTCAAGATCAATTGAGTTGTGACTTCCAAATTTATTTATCTTTTTAAATTTGGGTGTGTAACAGAGATGTGAACTCATTTTGTCATTTGAACCTGTAATGGATCTATTTGTGATGTTGAACATGTCATGGAACCTATCATTTATGTTGAACTCGTCATTTGTTTGCATGTGTCAATCTGTGATATTTGTGCCATTCATTTTTGTATTTTTTTAATTGATCTATGAGGTAGCATTATTTTTTGAACTCATCATTCGCCTTGCCTGGACGGCGGTGGCTGGAAGGGCCAGCGTCTGGCTTCCAAGAGGGCCAGCGCCTAGGGGTATTTTGGTCAGTTCAGGTTTGTTAAATTGCAAAATGGGAAGCAAAATCAGGAAAAGGCATTGTAGCGGTTGATTCACGTTTGAGAGTGGCATTTTAGAGAAGCCATTTTGAGGGATGGCAAAAGGGCGAAGCCCACTTCTGAGAATGGCACAAATAAAAATATCTCCACCGGTGGGTGGTCTCGAGAGGTAGTTGGGAGCGGGCAGCAGCAAAGCTGCGTGCGCCTTGAATGAGCTAGTGGCAGTTGGGGGTCCCTGGCCCGGCCGTATGCGCAGCGCGCCCCATCTCGGCGGCGGAGACCAGGGGGCTGATCCGCGTCGCAAAGCCATGTGCGCGCGGGCGCGGCGTGCTGTGGCCTGTGGGCGCTGGCCGAGGGCCCCGCGAGGCCACATGCGTGCTGCTCCGGTGCTCCCGTCCCCTCCTCCGAGGACCAGGGCCGCTGGGCTCGCCATGTGACGCTGCTGCTCCCTCAAGCTCCCTGCTGGATCGTGCAACAGCAGCAGCAGCAGCGCGCGCGTCCTAGCGATCTGCGTTACCGTCGCGGGTTCGTGGGGATTCGCGGCTCCTTTTGCGTTTGTAGCCTGAACCTGCGTGCGGGCACCGTGCGCGGGGTGTTCCATTCGAGAGGACTCGACAGCTGTGCGTGCGGTGTGCCGCCCAGCTCGCTCCTTCTCATCGACGAATCGCAGCAGCCCTGAGCGCCTCAGGCTGCTCGCACTCCTCGTACTCCATTTGCATACCTAAAAGAGAATATTCTACCTGGTCATCGAAATTTTGCACTACAGTGTCAGTTTCCCGCACCCGTCGTCTCCTAAATCTCCTACTCCAAACAAACTACCCGCAGTAGGCCCCACATGCCATACATTTATCCCCACCCAACCCACCCCCGCGGCCCCGCCTCCTATTCTCTCTCTTCTCTCCCTCCACCTCGCTCCCTCCGCTCAACCGCCGCCGGCTCCACCTCGCTCCCCTCCGCTCAACCGCCGGCCCTCCGTCTCTCCCCCCCCCGGCGAGCGGCGGTGGCGGCCGGGATCCGACCACCCCCGCGCCGCCGCCCTTCCCCTCGCTTCCTCGCCGGACGCCCTCCTCCCTCCCTTGCACTCGATTCGGTGCGAGGGGAGGCGGCGCGGCCGCGGCGGGAGGAGCACCGACGGCCACGGTGGTCGGACTCGGCGCGAGGGCCGTGGCGCCCGGCGCACGTGCGGGGCGGCGGCGCCCCCTCGCTCCCTCCGCCGCATCCATGGCCGGCGGCGCGGGGCCATGGCCGAGCGCGGCGTGACGGCCAAGCTCGGGGACGGCGACCTGGATCTGCTCGAGCCCGACCCTCCTCCGTCTTCTCCGGCCTCCACCTCGGGCTCGCCCACTACGGGAGAAGCAATATTCCCCTAGTGCCACGTACTTCCCCGAGTGCCAAAAATCGGGCACTCGGGGAAGACAATCTTCCCCGAGTGTTGCACTCGGGGAAGAATTGCACTCGGGGAAGATGGCCTTCCCCGAGTGCCTAAAAGGGCAAGGCACTCGGGGAACAAAGGCACTCGGGGGAAGGCCATCTTCCCCGAGCACAAGACTCGGGGAAGAAGGGCACACGAAAAAGAAAAGTTGCATTTGACGGCGCAAATAGACGGAGCCGTTTAAAAAAATTGGAAAAGCTCTTCCCCGAGTGCCTAGACCTAGCACTCGGAAAAGGTGACCTCTTCCCCGAGTGCCTTGCCCCTGGCACTCGGGGAAGGGCCTCTTCCCCGAGTGCCTAGTCACTTGCACTCGGGGAAATATTTATTTTTTTTGTTTTTTTGCCCCAATTTTTTGTGAGGCCTTCAAACATTATTTAAGACTCTCTGCCCAAATTTGGCTTACTTTTGAAGTTTTTTTTATATTTCGTTAGTTTATTCTTTTTCTTGAATTTTTAGGAAAAGTTCAAATTTGATCTACAGGTACATGAAATCATATAATTTGGCGATTCAAAAAATGATATTAATGATATTTGGTGTATATTGAGGCCTTTTCCAACAACTCACATGAAATATCGAGCATCTTGTTGTCGTGACATGACTAACAACATACGAGAAAAGTGTTTCTGAATTACAAAAAATCCGGACGAAGTCCGAAAAACACGAAACTTGTCGGGACATCGTGTTATCACATGTAGAGGTTGTGTGCAACAGTTGAGAAGATTTCGAGCAAGTTGCGATGTGTGATGCCTGAAACCCAGACATCTCCACATGTGATCCATGTGATAACACACCAGGAGATGTGTGAGTTGTAGGCATCAAACGTCGAAGACTTGCTCAAAATCTTCTCTAGTCTCGCACACAACCTATACATGTGATAACACAAGTCCCCGAAAAGTTTCGTGTTTTTCGGACTTCGTCCGGATTTTTTTAATTTATAAACACTTTTCCCGTATGTTGTTAGTCATGTCACGACAACAAGATGCTCGATATTTCATGTGAGTTGGTGGATAAGGCCTCAATATACACCAAATATCATTAATATCATTTTTTGAATCGCCAAATTATATGATTTCATGTACCTGTAGTTCAAATTTGAGCTTTTCCTAAAAATTCAAGAAAAAGAAAAAACTAACGAAATATAACAAAAAACTTCAAAAGTAAGCCAAATTTGGGCAGAGAGTCTTAAATAATGTTTGAAGGCCTCACAAAAAATTGGGGAAAAAAACAAAAAAAATATTTCCCCGAGTGCCTAGACCTAGCACTCGGGGAAGGTGACCTCTTCCCCGAGTGCCTGGTCACTAGCACTCGGGGAAATATTTATTTTTTTTGTTTTTTTTGCCCCAATTTTTTTGTGAGGCCTTCAAACATTATACTCTCTGCCCAAATTTGGCTTACTTTTGAAGTTTTTTGTTATATTTCGTTAGTTTTTTCTTTTTCTTGAATTTTTAGGAAAAGTTCAAATTTGAACTACAGGTACATGAAATCATAGAATTTGGCGATTCAAAAAATGAAATTCATGATATTTGGTGTATATTGAGGCCTTTTCCAACAACTCACATGAAATATCGAGCATCTTGTTGTCGTGACATGACTAACAACATACGAGAAAAGTGTTTCTGAATTACAGAAAATCCGGACGAAGTCCGAAAAACACGAAACTTGTCGGGACATCGTGTTATCACATGTAGAGGTTGTGTGCAACAGTTGAGAAGATTTCGAGCAAGTTGCGATGTGTGATGCCTGAAACCCAGACATCTCCACATGTGATCCATGTGATAACACACCAGGAGATGTGTGAGTTGTAGGCATCAAACGTCGCGGAGTTGCTCAAAATCTTCTCTAGTCTCGCACACAACCTATACATGTTATAACACAAGTCCCCGAAAAGTTTCGTGTTTTTCGGACTTCGTCCGGATTTTTTTAATTTAGAAACACTTTTCCCGTATGTTGTTAGTCATGTCACGACAACAAGATGCTCGATATTTCATGTGAGTTGGTGGATAAGGCCTCAATATACACCAAATATCATGAATATCATTTTTTGAATCGCCAAATTATATGATTTCATATACCTGTAGTTCAAATTTGAACTTTTCCTAAAAATTCAAGAAAAAGAAAAAACTAACGAAATATAACAAAAAACTTCAAAAGTAAGCCAAATTTGGGCAGAGGGTCTTAAATAATGTTTGAAGGCCTCACAAAAAATTGGGGCAAAAAAAAACAAAAAAAAATAAATATTTCCCCGAGTGTCGTATTTGTGGCACTCGGGGAAGTGATGGTTCCCCGAGTGTTTGTTTGCGGGCTCTCGGGGAAGTTTGTTAAAAAAAACACCCGTGCCTCCCTTTACCCCGCCCCGGCCGCTTAAAACAAAAAAAACAGTTCCAGCTCTACCCCGCCCCCCACCCCGCGGCCCCGCGACCGCGACCGCGAGCACCCCCCCCTCCCGCGCCCGCCCCGCCCGCCGCCGCGCGCCCCCGCTCCTCCGCCGCGCGCCCGCCCCGCCCCTCCTCCACGCCCCCGCTCCGCCGCCGGCGCCCACCGCCCGGCCCCTCCTCGACGCCCGGCCCGCCGCCGGCGCGGCGCGCCCCCGACCCGCCGCCGGCGCGCGCGCCCGCCCGCCGGCCGCGCGCGGTGCGCCACCACCGCCTCGCCCCGGCCCCCCCGGCGCGGCCGGCCGGCGGATCCGCCCCCGCCCCGCCCCCTCCCTCGCCGCCCCGCGCCGCCCCGGCCCTCCTCGACGCCCCGCCCCGGCCGCTCCTCCAGGTATTGTCATCAACCCGTCACAGAATGCACCGGGCATGACAATGGGTCAATGGCATTGCATCCACTGACCACCAGACTTATTCAGGCAATATAAGGCTTTTCTTGCAACTAAAATTTTCTTGAGGAAGCAACATATGTATCTTTTCTTGCAACTAAAATTTAATTGCAGAAGCAACATATAACCCTTTGTTTTAGCATTACAAGTCTTGGAACCTATGGGCCGTGGAACAGATATTACTCCTTGGTAATTAACTGTGGAGAAAAACATTGTAGTATTGTATTATTACTGGTTCCAGATGTGTATCATGTGTTTGGAACAGAGTTTTGCACTAGACAGAAGAGCAGGATAACCCAACCATGTTCATGTAGATAAAACAGAGGCAGGATTACGCTTTGCCCGTGCTGCCTTACTCTGATAAAACAGAGGCATCCATGGATGCATAGACTTTTTTTTGCATTGTTTCCTCATCCAACGACAGCTACTAGGAGTCTTACCAAGGGATGACTTATATGTGTAGTCGGCCATCGAGCCGACATCTTTCTTGCAGGTTTTGGAAGCCTCCCCGTGCAGGGGAGGTTCTGCCGAAATTTTGTACTTATAGTGCTGTTTTTTGTTTTGCAGAGCAGGACCTGTCGGAGGGAACCCAGAGCACCTCGGCTTGTATCCACCGCCACTCTAGGTATAATTGAGCTCTTTTCATTACCGTTATCGTACGTAGATCGGTGTAGCCCAGTTAGGCGTCTCCCGTCCGAAACAGATACAATTGGAGATATGCGAATCTTTGTATATCTTCATGATCGTATCTGTTTCGGATTGTCTACGTTTTTGGGACGGCCCACGGATGCGTAGATGTGTTAGTTTCCATGCTCGCTCGGATCCGAGATGGAGTTTCGGCACCACCTCCCCGTTGTTCTCCCGGATACACACTCTCCCTTCCGGGACGTGTATCGGGAGAGCGACGGGGAGGTGCCGCCGAAATTTCGTCTCGGATCAGAGTAGAGCATGAAAACTAACCTCATCTACGCATCCGCGGGTGGGATTAGGACCTATCCTTACCTATTAGGCAATAGGCACGCCATGCAGATGCGTTTGATGGTTATGTTACTACATTATGTGTATATGCTAGAGAATGGATAACCGTGAGTGGATGTACACGGGACGCCCAAGTCAGGCTCAAGTCACTCGTGAATGGATGGATAAGACCGAGAAATTCTTAGACCATGAGTTTAAGGAAGCCAAGGGAGCGGGAGTCACGTTTTGTCCATGTAGCCAATGTAAAAACAAGAAGAAAAAAGGGAAGTCATGTTGAAGGATCTTTGCAAGTATGGATTTATGTCAAACTATACCCGGTGGGTGTGCCATGGTGAAGCCTATCATCCCAGAGAGGAGGCCGTGAGACCACGCTTGGAGGCATTTGATGGTGATGGTGGGGTAGCAGGATGGTTAGGTGACTATGAGGATGCGACGTTTGCTGAAAGGCCTACGGAGGACGAGCAGGATGATAAGGAGGAGGAGCCAGAGCCGAGTGCTAAGGCGTTCTTGGCCATGATGGAGTCGGCACAGAAGCTCCTACATGAGAAGACAACGGTTTCTCAACTTGATGCCATTGGGCGCCTACTGGGGTTGAAGTCCCAGTACAACATGACTCGAGCCTGCTTCGATGCTATGATGGCAGTTATTGGGGGACTGCTTCCGGAGGGTCATCATCTTCCGAGCAACTTGTACGAGTCAACGAGACTCCTTCGGGCACTGAAGATGCCTTATGATCAGATACATTGTTGTCCGAAGGGGTGCGTCCTATTTAGGGAAGAACACAAGGATGCAAAGTATTGTCCGAAGTGTAAATCCTCTAGGTATGTGGAGGTAGACAAGGGTGATGGAACGAAGGAGCAGAATGAGAACATCCCCATGAAAGTCCTAAGACATCTTCCGATCGTACCGAGGCTCCAACGGCTATTCATGTCCGAGGAGTCTGCGAAACAAATGACATGGCACAAGGAAGGGGTTCGATACAATCATGACAAGATGGTACATCCGAAAGCAGATGGTCAAGCATGGAAAACGTTTAATGACAAACATCGTCTAAAACATTTAGAGGCTCGTAATGTACGTGTTGCGCCGGCAACGGATGGATTCAATCCTTATGGACCGATGTCGGCCCCATACACTTGTTGGCCCGTGTTCGCTATCCCCCTAAATCTCCCTCCCGGGTCCTACTTCAACGGCAAAACATATTCTTGACGTTGATAATTCCCGGACACCCGGAAACAAAATGGGTGTGTACATGCAACCCGTCTATGATGAATTGATCAAGGCTTGGAATGAAGGTGTATTGACTTACGACCGAGCTACAAAGAAGAACTTCGAATGTATGTTTGGTACCGCATACTCCATGCATGACTTCCCGCATATGGGATATTCGCCGCTGGTGTGTCCACAGGAAGTTTCCATGCCCGTATGCAAGGCGGGTGTAGAGTTCATGTGGTTGAAGAAGGGTGGCAAGTTCTCGTCGTTCGACAAGCATCGACAGTTCCTCCCTCTTGACCATGCATTCGGACGAGACACCAAGAACTTCGTAAAAGGTGTCACGGTGACCGGCCCCGCACCTCGAAGATGACTATTGCTCGAGTTCATGCTCAAATAGATGCTCTTGTGCTACCGACACGTAAAGATAATCCAAAGAAGGGTAAAAGAAGGAAACTTAATCCAAAGAAAGATAAGCCGAAGAAAAATCACTTTGTGGGCTATGGTGAGAAACATATGTGGTCTCATAAGCCGGGATTAGAGAGGCTTCCCTACTTTGATGACCTTCTCCTTCCACATAGCATAGATGTAATGCACACTGAGAAGAATGTCGCCGAAGCACTTTGGGCAACACTCATGGACATTCGTGAAAAGACAAAGGACAACCCTAAGGCCAGAGTAGACCTAGCAACACTATGTGACAGACCAAAGCTACACATGATGCCTCCAAGAGATGGCAAACCATGGAAAAGGCCTAAGGCCGTTACGTCTTGAAAAGCAGTAGAGGACAGAAGTGATAGAATGGATGCAGACATTAAGTTTCCCTGATGGGTTTGCAGCGAATCTGAGGAGGGGAGCGAACCCAAGTACTGGTCGAGTCTTAGGGATGAAGAGTCATGACTTCCACATATGGATTGAGCGGCTTCTTCCGTCGATGGTTAGAGGCTATGTCCCTGAGCATATCTGGAAGGTGCTGGCAGAGTTGAGCTTTTTCTTTCGCCAGCTTTGTGCCAAAGAGATATCTCTAAAAGTGGTTGAGGAGTTGGAAAAAATGGCACCTGAGTTGGTCTGTAAGTTGGAGAAGATCTTCCCCCCTGCCTTTTTCTTGTCGATGCAGCATTTGATTTTGCACCTTCCGACTGAGGTACGATTGGGGGTCCGTGCAGAATCGTTGGTGCTATCCAATCGAGAGAGTGCTAAAGACTGTTTGCCAGAAATGTGGAAACAAAGGCAGGATTGAGGCTTCCATAGCAGAGGCATTCCTTCGTGAGGAGGTGTCAAACTTTACAACAACATACTATAGTGACAACCTTCCAAGTGTGCATAATCCATCCACTTGTTACAACGATGAAGAAAATCAATCGACCCTCAGCCTATTCAAAGGGCAACATGGGAGATCAAGTGGAGCGACCACAAAGTTCTTGACCAATCCAGAGTGGCGCAAGATCATGCTGTACTTGTTGACGAACCTTGACGAAGTCGACAAGTTTCAGAGGTAAATTCTCAACGAACTTGTTACATACTTCATAAATTTTCCGCATCCAACACCCTTGTTGCTTGTACGTGCAGGGAATTTTTTGATCAATACTGGCATGATCCAAGGCCACCTACTGAACATGAACGAGAAAACCTTCTTCATGAACATGATTTCATTACATGGTTTCAAAACAAGGTACCTTCTAGCCAACTTAGGTCGTTCCAAGTTTGGTGTTAATAGTTGCCTAATTTCATTTCTCTCCTTGAGCTTGCAGTGCAAAAGCGATTTGTCTATAAATGTCTAATTACGACAACTGGCTAGAGGATTTGACTACAAGGTCTTGTCATTTAATGCTTATGATGTGAATGGATATCGCTTTCACACAACAAGCTACGAGAAGAGTCGGCCCAATCCAAGGACCACCAATACCGGAGTATTTACGCCTGGAGTAGTTGAGGAGCATGAGGAGCCTGAGGACTATTATGGCATAGTTGAAGAAATATACGAGCTCGAATTCCATGGTGAAAATGCACCTAAGCCAGTCATATTCAAATGCAAGTGGTTTGATCCCGGAGTATCGAAAAGGTCTCCTAAATTTGGGATAGTCGAAATTAGACAGGATTCCTTCTATCTAGGTGAGGATGTCTATATTGTGGCTCAGCAAGCCAGACAAGTTTATTATTGTACATATGCTTGCAAAACCGACCCACGTCTTCAGGGTTGGTATATTGTGCACAAGGTGTCACCACATGGTAAACGTGCTCGCCCAAACGATGACGATTACAACTTGAACCCACCCACGGATAACGAGGAGTTTTATCAACAAGACGAGGGGATACCAGGGATGCTTGAGATAGACTTAACTGAAGATATTGAAATGGAAGTAGACGAGGAATGGATTGTTGACGAGGAAGCTGCAGATGAGGTGCATGATCCGAGAGACTTGAAAATGCTTGATGGACTACAACTAGACAATGACAGCGATGAGGATGAGGCTGTTGACGATTTGGAGGCTCTTGATAGTGATGACGAGACCTATCGTCGAAATAATCCCGATCATGAAGAATATTAGAAATACATGTAATACTTCTCGTTTTAATACTTGTAAATATTAGAAAAACATGTGATACTTCTCGTTTTAATACTTGTAAATACATTTTTTGTTTTGCTTCCTTGCTAATTACTTCTCGTTTACCAAGACTAATACTGGTTTATTTGTTTTAATTGCAGGTGATGGGGCCCACTAGGAGGTGTCGCTCGACTTACTCGAGACAGCGAGAGCCGGAGCCGGAGCCAGCGACTGGGGAGCCGGAGCCCTCACAGAGGCAGAGGAGGGCTAGGGGCACAGCCGGAGACGACCTTGGCCCCTCTCGCTCTTCTAGGGACGAGGACGTCCCTCCGCAGATGTACGATGAGGGGGCCCACACTCGTTTGAGGAGGCGGATCCGCACGCGTCTGAGGGGGCAGGGGGTTCGACTTCCTGTACAGCCTCGATACCATATAAGCGAGGTCCCAGCCAGCTCCCGAAGCGACCGATTCCTGTTGACCGCCGCCCACTGATTGCACCCCAGGGGGATAGGTAATTAAGTAACTTCATATGTTCTTCATTTGATATATAGAAAAATCAGAATAAGAACTAATAATAACTATTGTTAACCACTCTTGTGCAGGAACTGGATACTTGTTGAGGAGGGGGTGGAGGCTCGCAATGTCAATGGGATCTTGGGACTTCTGTGTAGGGAACACTTCCCTGGCCTGGTGTACAAGTCGAGGGAGGATGTGGAGGGAGAGTTACCCTCGTTTGACCAAGACGCTCTCTTCCCCGCGGATGAACCGTACGTAAACTTAGCGGATCGGGTGATTTCGGAGTTATGGGTAAGCCTTTCTCGCTCTACGGCCCTCATTTCATTGCTTTCATTGTTCAAATAAAGTAATGGATACCTCGTGTCTTTATGCGGGACTTCTTCAGATGCCAGCCCGGGACGGGGAGGAAAGGGCGTATCAGGTGGCTTACGCTTCCTGTAAAAGACGTGTCTCGGACTCGTATTATGAGGCCCGCCCGCAGGCGCACATTGACTACAACGCCACCTACTGTAATAGAAGAATCAACAGAAAGCAGGCAAGAAGTGACACAGAGATTCTGACAAGGGAGCAAGATACCTCCCGGTAAATACAAAACATCTCCTATTGATCTCTTTTCGCATTATTACCTATGCCAATTTGATCTTCCGATGGCTTGTAGGTGATTCCGAGCCGGTGCGCAACCTTTTGCGATTGCCGGGCTCGCTATTGTGGAGAAATGGTTGGACGCGGACGCAGAAGATGCACCAAGAGAAAAAAGACCACCGTATGCTGATGCCGTGTGCACCTCACCACCAGGGCAGCGCTAGCCTCAGCAAATACAAAAAGACATATGTAAGTCGCCACCACTTGTCTAATATAGCCGCGTTCAATTCTAATTGATTCCTAACCACATGTTGGCTTTTTTGTAGGAGGCGGCGCACGGTGGCCGGCCAATTAGCCAACTCGAGGCGTATGCTCTCGCCCACATGGGCCCGGCAAAGTCCAACATCGAGTACAACCCCGATGCGGGCCCAGAGGCGTACACAAACTCTAGCGTCCACACCCGCCTTAGTTCGTACACGGAGGCATTAAGGTTAGTCCACGGCCAGACTACGACCCGAGGTCCGAGGAACACCTTGATCCTGAGCTAGTGATGAGGATTGGGCAAGGCAAGAAGCATGGACGGTTCTACATTGGCGACGGCATCCTCGACACGGCCTCTACTCCTCCTCTCGACCGCCTACGAGCAAGCCGAGCACGAGCTCTAGTGTGCCCATAAGCCAGCGGCCGACAGCGATAATGTCACTCCAGGTAAGTATTCTCACTTTCATTAGTCGTTCTTTGACTTTGACTTTTACGTTGCTTAGCTCTGCATTATTGGAACATTGGTGTCAAATATTGCAGGCCGAGATGCAGTGTCTTTAGCAGCGACAGGAGGCCTTGCTTGCCGAGCGGGAGGCTGAGCGGGCCCAGCGGGAGGCTGAGCGGGCCAAGCGGGAGAGGATGCAAGGTTTGCTCGCGTTCGTGCAACAACTTGGGCAGCAGCAAGGTTTGCAGATCCCAGCACAACTGCTTGCACCACCACGACCACCTCCACCACCTCGTCGAGAGTCCACCCCGGTCACCCCGGTGAGTATAAGCACAATTGTTTTACTTTTTGTGCTAATGCTTAGTGTCAAACCTAGTGTCGGCCTTCGTGCCTAATGTGTTGATTTGTCGGCCTTCGTGCCGGAGTTGTTGATTTATCGGCCTTCGTGCTGGAAATGTGGTTGTCGGCCTTCATGTCGACCTTCTTGCAGGTTTTGGAAACCTCCCCATGTAGAGGAGGTGCTGCCGAAATTTTCAACTTTTCTTTACAACTTGGGATTTTTTCTTGTTACTCACGTGCAATTTCTTTTTATTCAACGGCTCTCGGGGGCGTCGTTGAACCATGTCGGAGGGTCGCCGGGGTCGCACGTCGGGGCATCCCCAGCCGGAGCATCGCCGGGGTCGCACGTCGGGGCAGCCCCGGCGAGCATCGCCGGGATCCCGCTTGCTGTGAGCCACCCGCGGACTCGTTTTTATGTATTGCACTTGTGAACTTGGAATAATGTGTACTTTTGGATATGTGGTTTGTATGTGTACTTTTGGATATGTGGTTTGTATGTGTACTTTTCGATATGTGGTTTGTACTTTTATGCACTCGTTTTTATGTATTCCGGATATATTTGGCCACACTTTTGGATGTGTCGTTTTTCATTTATAAATGTGGTTTGTGAGATATTGAAGCTGAATTGTGATTTATATAAATATATGTTTTATTTGTCACACAGTAAAGCAAAATAAAAAAAGAAAAAAAGGAAGGGGCCTTCCCCGAGTGCCTGGGCACCTGGCACTCGGGGAAGAGGAAATTAAAAAAAATGGCCACGGGCCTTCCCCGAGTGCCCAGGCACCTGGCACTCGGGGAAGAGGAAATTAAAAAAAAATGGCCACAGGCCTTCCCCGAGTGCCCAGGCACACGGCACGCGGGGAAGACAAAAAAAAACCAGGGACCTTCCCCGAGTGCCTTGGCAACTGGCACTCGGGGAAGAATTTTCCAAAAAAAAACGAAATTTCTTCCCCGAGTGTTGCACTCGGGGAAGAGGTTCAAAAAAAAGAAATTTCTTCCCCGAGTGTTGCACTCGGGGAAGAGTAAAAAAAAATACCGTCGACGGCGTTAAATCTTCCCCGAGTGCTACCGTGGCACTCGGGGAAGTCTTCCCCGAGTGTACGATTTTTGGCACTCGGGGAAGAGCTCTTCCCCGTGAGCCGCTTCCCCGAGTGTTGCACTCGGGGAAGGCTTCCCCGAGTGTTTTTGGCTCTTCCCCGAGTGCTTCAGGCACTCGGGGAAGCAGGTGGCTCCTGTAGTGGCCGCCGGCCCTCCTCCTTCTTCTCCGGCTCCTCTCTCTCTTTCTCATCGGCGGCGGGTCTGGCGATGGCGCGGAGCACCAACGGCCGCACGCGGGGTGGGGCCGAAGGGAGCGCGTAGCGCACGCCCCGTACCACGCTCCATTTGGGGTACCCGGGCTTGAAACGGGACTTAGCGCAGGTACTCCAGGACCCCGGTGCGGCGTCTCCGTGCGCTATTGCCTACTGCAGCACGCAGTGCCGCACCGGGTGGAGTACCCGGTGCTACCCGTCTGAGGCTGATAGGGCACGGGTAAGCTTCCTGCTACGTCCGGACCGACGACCTGCGGTATGCCAAATCCAACGATCTCCCGTCCCCCGCCCGCTCCAGGGGGCAAAAATGGCGTCCCTCTCCTCAAAGAGGATCCTGGGCGCCGATGCAGATAGTCCCCTGCACCGGTTCCGCCTCACGTCCGGAGCAATGCCTGTGTGCGGTGCGGAAGTTGTCGTAGCTCCTTCCTCGCCTCGCTGATCGGCTACCAGCCTACCACTACTAGAGACGGAACACGGAAGTGGACAGGGCAGCTGACCGCCCTTCAAGCTCTGGCATTGAGGCATGTCCGCCTTGACAAACCGCTGCACCGCCAAGGAAGACAAGAAGAGGACGACATGCTGCGACCCAGGGCCGTCAGCAGAAATTGGAGGCCCAAGAGCGAAATACAAAATGAGGTCTCAAATATTTTTAATAAAAATCATATGTTCAATTATATTTTTCATAATTAATATTCTCCAAGACTGCATAATGCAGACTATGGAGCCGCATGCACATAAATCTACCTACGTGTAGCATACTGATTGTGGAAATCTTAGACATTGTTCATTTGCTAAATTTTTCGCACAACTAATAGTTCTATTAGAAGTAGTAAGGGTAGTCCCAATGGTGGAAACTAACACGGTTTTCATAGCACAAGAAATAATCTATAGAAACTACTCTTTACGTGGCAGTGTCTTCAATTAACAATTGTTTTCTCTTTCTTTCCCCTAATTTCACCAATGAGGAACATTGCATTAACCTAATAGAAACTAGTGGTTTCTTCCCAATGGCAAATTCATAGTTTCTTGTGCATTGGTTCAAGAGCAGACATGATTTATCTATGAGGAAACCATTTATATGATTTGTGCTCTCTTTCTTCATTAACTAGAGGAATCTCACCTGCGTGTTGCTGCGAGAATTAAGAAAAATTCAATGATCGTAAGAGAGAATTTCGGCAACCTCGCGTGTTTGATCATAAGAGAGAATTTCGGCGACTCACCCTCCTATTCTTTTTCTTTCTTCTTTCTTCTTTTTCCTTTCCCTTTTTTCATTCATTTTTTATTTTTCACTTTACTCTATACCAACTACCATCGATGGGGCCTATTTGTCATTTTATCAAAAATATATTCATACGAGATCTTTGTTTTGAAAGATTTATTAAAAGGAATCCAATGGTGTAATCAGAATTTAATTTGGTTTTTTTATTTTTTAGTTATAACATTTTTTAGCTAATTCAAACAATGGGGCCCACCACTGTATGATATGGTCTTAGTGGGGCTGTTGAGGTGGCATGCTTGCATGTTGAGAAAACTCCCTAGTGGGGAGCTCCTATATAAGAGTTTTTAGATTAGAGTGTTACATCATCATTTTGCTTAGTTGGCAAGCTATTTAATAGGGACAGAAACTATCATTAATGCTCCAGTGGGAGTGCCCTAAACATAGACTGATTACAAAACTAATTACATCGATGGACGAGGAATCGCGAAACGAATACATTAAACCTAATTAATACATCATTAAAGATTATTTATTGTAGCATGTTGTCTAATCATGATATAAGTAAGCTTGTTAGATTTGAGTTAGGGGCTATGAAATGAGTTTGTTATTGATTCACGCTTAATACTACTCCTAGTTAATGTCCGTAGATGCAAAGTGACGGTTGGATAATCGACTTTGTAACTAAACATGTTAATCGTTAAGAGTTTCAAAGGCTCGGATGGATTGGGCCATGGACGTGTACACGCCCAGTGACGTCAATCGTGCAAGCAATATGCTACATGTTGCATCGGGCTCTTCATTTCCTCAAGGATTAAGGCCACGTTAAATGAACTAGAAACACTCCGGCGCGCGATGCGCGCCCTATAGTATTAACGATGAAATAAAAGTAAACATGAGCAATATCTAACATAGATAATCACATGTCATAATCGTCAACTCATGAACATAAATATTCACCGTGTGTGATAAAAATAACAACTGCATTCATATAGTTGTCCAGAAAAAACTTGTACAATTACAAATTAAAACTATATTCAAAGGCCTATATTTAAAGAATACCCAGAAGTGAATGTTATTCTAATTCTACACATAACTTTCTACATTGCACCTGTAAAAAAAACTAAGCATGATAACTTTCATTCCTCAGATCATTTGCACATTGCTTCCTCCGCCGGTGAATCCTACAACAACAAAAAAAAAGCAAAAATGAGATTACTGCTATCCCAATTCCCATAGCAGAAAGGTAACTAACACCTAGTATATATATTCCCTGCAAAACTAATTAGTAAAATGGAACCTTTGTATATCTACACTCAGCAAGTTAATCTCATCAAATGACCATTTCAAACTACATACCAGCCTCTCAAAGACATCCTGATAAGCGACACCATTTCAAAGCTTATGTCTCTTGGTATGTGAGGGCATAGTGTTCATTAGAAGGGGCACCCATGGTAAAAAAACAGTATAACTACCAGTAAAACGCATGACCTAGCCAATATTGTATCAGCCACTCTTCTATTAAATAAATTAGAAAAATCATGAGTAGCATAGCTTACATCTTCAGGTTGAGTAGAATCACAACACTCCCTTGGACTGTGTTCACCTCTAACACATCAACATTTACGCCATTCCACTTTGTAAATGATAACCGATCCTGTGAAGGAAAAACAACTTATACATATATATATTACCAATTAAGGAACTAAGTGGCTAAACATGAACCACCTTGCCTGCTGCAGAAAAATAAGAAGATAGCACAAAGCTCCATAAGCAAAAGATACAATGCCCATATTCAAACTAAACACAAATAAAAATCTCATTTTATTTGCATTATTCAAAAGTAGATAAATGGAGCATTACCAATTACTTTCTTGCTCAAAGAAACAACTTCCATGCCCTTCATAATTTGTTGTGACATCCATAAGCCTCATGAAAAGAAGCAAATAGGAAATAATAATATTTAACCCCCTATGCTAGCATCCATTACATTTGAAATCTGATAAGCAAAACAATATTTGAACTACAAAACCAATAGCATATCAATTTACAGTGCATAACTCAAGGAATCATATGTACTCAATCAAGGGAACACCTTTCTTAATAATCAAACTGTAACTTGGTCAGAGCAGGCTATGTCCCAGGTTCTGTGGGTACAATCCTGCCATAAGATCGATGATAGGATTTGATTAGCAACAAAAAATGTAGGGTGCAGGGGGAGCACATAAATGAAAATAGTGAAGTGCAGTACAAAATCTAAATTAGTTTGTCCAGTATTTTAGCAATAAATGATGGCTTGGAGTCATCATATGATTTGCCGATAACATAGCGCAAGAGAAAGAAAACTTTATTAAGGATCAGCTAGTTCATATTACTCCATGTAGAGTCAAACAATATGCGAAATTTCTGACTATACAATGTTCAACCCAATATTTAATGATATCCTTCGAAGAAAAAACATCTGCAATTCAGGAGGAGAATAACTTTCACGTAGATCTATCTGTTATATTCACCTGAACTGATCCATCCATTTCTAATATAAATGAATCACACGATATCCTCATTAATCATTATAGAACAATAGTAAAGTTCTAGGCAAAATTATATGTTGAAGCATAGTCAAATAAGTACACTCAGACACACATAGACAGAGGAAACAATCCAGACCATTGGATGAAATTGATTTACCATGGAGCTCCTAGATCTAGGCAATCTGCACACCTGCAAGAAGAGAGACTCGTAAAGGGGCAAGGCAAGTAACAACCGAAAGATAGGCATGCAGCGGATCGATTATCCTCTCCCACACATGTGCACAACAGCCATGAACTGTTGCAAGAATCCAACGGGCAGAGCTGGAGGAGAAGCAAGTGGAAAAACGAAAATGGGGCAGTGGAGGAGCTGCTCATCGCCCAAAGCATGGCTCTGTCGTTGCTCCGCACAACGCAGTCGCAGCAGCCCGTAGGGGCAAGCAGGGAGAGAGAGATCGAATGGGAGGGAGCCCGAAGCTCCTCCGCCGTCGCCACTGGTCTGGATGCCGTGTCGGTGAAGCCGCGACGTCTGGGCGGCAAAGCAGCTACCAGCCTGCCACTGCCTCCCATACCGGCTGGCCTCGCCTCCGAGCTCCACCTTGACCTCAGAGACCCCGTCGTCGTAGATCGAGGCCGATGATGGCGGAGAGGTCCAGGCGCCGCCCCTTGAGAGTGTGCTGGAGATGTGGCCGGTGCTGTGGCCTGCTCCCCACGTGGGGCCATGGTCAGCCAGGAGCGCTCACCAGCGCTGCCCTAGCTCGCCGCTCCGGGCTCCCCCTCGACCAGATCCGCACCTCGCGGGGCCATCCGACCATGGAGACAACCCGGGGGAGGAGGAGAGCAGGTGGGGAGATGATGGTGTTGGGGACTCTGGGGAGGAGGAGAGCAGGGGGTGAGAGCAGGGTTCGGGGGTGAGTGGGGGGCTGGGGGTATTACGTGGGGTAGGGTGGTGGGAGGGGGTGTTCGTTAAAACGACATCATCTCTTCTTTGCGTAGAAACAAAGTTTAGCTCGAGGGCCTGTGTGCAAAATAAATCAATGTGTTTTCTAGGCGATCCATACGTGATGGACTGATTCACGATTTTCTAAAAATCAGAGGGCCTTTTTGCAAAATCGCAAACCGCACGGAGGGCAGCTGAGGTGACGACGTGTCGCGCAGCAGTGAGGCCACCGATGCCTCAATTGGTGAGGAGCCGAGAATGGGGTTGGGTCTTTCATATCTCCGATTTTGGGGGTCCTGCTCGGTCGCTCTACTTGCATATGCCCATCGACCAGCCTGCTCCGACCCGACCAGCCGTCGTCGGAGGCCCGCTCCACCGTGACCCAGATGAGGGATCAGGGGAGAGGCCGGAGGCGATTGGACTTGTAGTCCAATGGTAGGACGGTCTAGTAGGACGCTACCTACTAGGGTTCAAATCTTGGTGCTCGCACCTTATCCTGGATTTTCCTGGATTTATCAGCGTTATGCGTTAAGTGGTAAGCGACGTTTCCATCGACGACGACGAGGCGCCAACGGTGACTTCGAGAATCTCTAGATCTGCCGATTCTCAGTTCTTCGGAGGTGCCCAAAGGGGTAGGGTTTGCCTACATGTATTCATAGGAGCGAGTATGCATGTGTGTTGTGAGCGTCTACGTTGTACTGTGTGATTCTCAAAAAAAGAGAGAGGTCGGTGTCGGTGTTTTAGACCGGCAACCTACTACGGGGAGTACCCGAAGTAGATGAATGTGACTCGCCGAGATCGGTAACTCGAAGGAAGAGACACGTGACACATAATTTAGACAGGTTCGGGCCGCGAGGTGCGTAATACCCTACGTCCTGTATGCTGCGTAGCTCTAGATTGATAGAGCACGATTACAAGATGGTGCAATAGTGCGCCGTGGGTTGTATGAGAGGAGATTGGATGAGGTGATCCTAGAGATCGGTCCCTGCCTCGCCTTATATAGTCCGGGAGGCAGGGTTACAAGTCGGAGTAGGGAGAGAGTACTAGTCGAGTACGTCTAGAAGTCCTCTATACAGTGCGGAACATGTAGAGCTCCCTAACCGAGTACTACTCCTGTGTAGTCCTTGTGCTCCACGCCTTCAGGTGCCGTGTAGCGCAAGCCGGGTAGTCCCAGGGGCCCACCGAGTAGTCGGTCCTGGTACCCACCGAGGTAGTGGGCCCAGGGAGGTCCATACGACAAGCCCTCGAGTAGTTTGTAGTCGAGAAAGATAGCTTCAAGTAGTCTTGACGGCCTTAACGAGTAGTCCTCAAGCGTCCCTGAGTGCTACAAGTCAAAAGTCCTCAAGAGTAGTCGAAGCATCCCGAGGCTGGAATGTACTCCACTCGATGTTTGAGCAATCTTGAAGTCTTCTCGAGTAGTCCCAAGCGTCCTCGAAGACTGCCTTCGAAGGTCTTCAAAAACTGCCTGTCTTGTCTTGAAGCCGGAGCTGATATGGAGGTGCGATTGCAAAATCGCACTCCATATGGAGTAGCCCCCGAGCCTTAGGTTGAGCCGTGGGCTCTGGCTGAGGGTCCATCTGAAGTCTTGGCAAGAAAATACCGAAAAATTCGGAGAGAAAAAACCGAAGGACACGTGGCACGGAGCCCCCGAGCCTTGAGTCGAGTACTTCCTCTCGAATTGAAGGGTCTTCTTGAAGAATGTGTCCTGAGATGCTCTTGAGACTAGCCGCTTCCCAGGTAGTCGAGTAGAAGTAGCCGAGCCCCTGAGGTGAGGCGCGTCGACTAGTAGAATGCGAAGGGTCACGCGCAGCCGCTGAGTCAGCCGCGAGTGGACTTATCCAGCCGCCCGTTGCGAAGCCAGTTTGGCTTATAAATAGAAGCCAAAACCCTTAGGGTTTTTCACCCATTCGAGCTGCAGCCATTCTGTTTGCATCTGAAGCGAATCCACTCCTAGCGCCTGCTGACGCCGTAGTAGATTCAAGTGCGCCGCCACCCAAATCTTTTAGGGTAGCCCCCGAGCGGATGCAAGTGAAGACGCTCTGCACTTGGAGGATGAAGCCGTCACCGTCCAAGACGTCCAAGGCCGTCGGGAAGAAGAGGGGCCGCGAAGAGGCCGCCGCGGCAACCACCGGAGCAGCGCCGCCCATGTCTCCACCGCGGGCTGATCCCAGCCGCGAGTGGAAGAAGTCCAAAGTGAAGACGGAGGATCTGCTGACCCTCCTGAATAGTGGGTTCATCAGGGAGAAGGAAGTCGATATGTGGAGATCCGCCGCTGGAGATCCATATCCGATGGAGAAGGCCGAAGACGAGATCCCAATGTTCGCGTGGTTCGTGGAGCGCGGTCTTGCGCTCCCGGCCAGCGATTTCTTCAAGGGGCTGCTCGGGTACTACGGGATCGAGTACCTGAACCTGAACCAAGTGCCACCAACCCCAGGGTAGTCAGAGGAGCCGACATCCAGCTGAGGGAGGACGCCGCGGAGCAATATCTGGCATACAAGCTTGTCGACTCCAACATAGATTGGAAGACCAGGTGGTTCTACATCACGAACCACCACCCCGGCCCCGCCGAAGCCGAGCGGACGGCGGCCCTGTGCACCGTGAATGGTGGAACACGGAGCCCACCATGCAAGAAGGGATCCAGCCTCCCCGAGCCGCTAGCACGCATCAAGGTGCTCGGGGAGGCGGGACCGAGGGCCGAGCACGTGGCCTTCGCTTCATGAAGCGAAGGATCCGGCCGTTGATGGCTCGGGAGACCCTAGGCTTCGAGTACACCGGCGACGACGACGCGTCGCAGATGCCGGGAGGCGAGCTGGACGACAACGACATCATCGAGAGGTTGTCGCGGATCTTCAAAGACATGCCGCCGTACACGGGGTGCCCTGTCCGGGAGTACTCCGCCGCGCGCCCGCCGAAGGAGGTGAGTAGTCGTACTACCCTAGTCGAGTAGTGATTACTTGAAGTAGAGTTGCTGACGTCTTGTGTCTTGCGCAGGATGACGTGAAGAAGTTCATCTCCGAGCCACGCGCCCACCTCCGAGCGGAATCGAGATCCCGATGGAGGGGAAGGCGAAGCAGCGCCGAGAAGTCGGTGAAGGCGACGACACCGTCGTCGTGGAGGATACTTCCGACGACGACGACGAAGACGAGGAGACGTTGCAGGACCGCTTCCAGCTGCGGTCGAGGTTTAGCCGCCCGGGCTTGCCTCATGTTCCACTGGTACAAGACCCCCCTACTAGCCTGGAGGCTGGCCTGGCTGCGCCGCCACGGAAGCCGCGCAACCCCGCCAGGAAGCGGGTGACGAAGAAGTTGAAGGTCTCAGAGACCACGCCTCAGGAGGTAAGTTGTCTTGAGTAGAGTAGTCGAGTACCCGTTGTTCGAGTATGTTTGCTGACGAGTAGTCTTCCTTGTATGCAGGAGGTGCCGCCAGCGGAGCCCGTCGAAGAGGGCGACGAGGGCGTGTGGGACACGGTGGGGGAGCCAGCTGGAAACCGTAGTCCAGCCCCCACTGTTGAGGACATCTTGGCGCAGCTGGAGCGCCAGCCCCCTGCTCCACAAGGGAGCACGGGACCCGTGGCCGCCGCCGTTGAAGAGGTGGTGGCCTCAGGAGCGCAGGAGACCGCTGCGCCGGCCGCCGCTGCTGTGGAGGAGGCGGTAGCCGCAGGGGCGCGGAGGAGGTGCCCGCCGAGGGTGGACGGTCGATATCGCCGCATCCTCGGTGCTCCGGCCGTGACAATTGTACCTGCGGCCGAACTTGTAAGTACCGTATCCTTACGAGTAGTACTTGTTGCGAGAGTCGATTGTGACCGACGCCCATCCGTGAATGTTTCGCGCAGAAGTCCACGGATTTGTCCCGGGGAGGGAGATGAGCCCTCTTCAGCAGTGGCGGAAGAAGACACGCCACCCGCCGAGGAGGCCGCTCCCGCTGCCCAAGCAGTGCCCGAGCCTCCGGCTGCCGAGGCGTCGTTGCCGGAAGCCAGCGTTGTCGAAGGTGAGTACCCTTCTTGAAGATATAAGGCTCTTTTGAGGAGTAGTCGTAGGCACTGATGCACTTGTCGTCTCTTTGACAGGCGCTGAAGCTGAGGGCGGTGACATCCCTGCAGGGGTGCCGATGCATAGGTTGACACCAGAGGCCCCGGAGGCTGCGGAAGGAGCCCCCGAGCCCGTGGAGGTCGTCGAGAAGACCGCCGGGGGAGAGGCGGTCACCACGTCGCCAGAGATTGCTCTGGAGGTGGCTATCCGCTCCCCCGAGATCCAGGACACAGAGCCCATCCGCTCTGCGCCGATGATGGAGGCCACCGCGAGTAGTCGCGGCGGGATAGAGCTGCTCGCGGACGATCTCATTGAGCCGGCGACGGTAGCCAAGCATCTGGAGGCGATCCGTCAAGCCGAGCAGTGGATGAAGGTAAGTAGCCGTAGCCTTTGAGTAGCCAATCCTTTATCGTTGAGTACTCTTTGTGACTTGAGTTGTCTTGTGCAGGACGTTGCGGAGCGGTCCCGCGACAAGTCAAACCTGCTGCAGGGCTATGGCGACACGGTGCTCCGAGCCGAGGCGCTAGAAGAGCAACTTGTGAAGTTGCGGAAGCACGCGGCTGCCATGCAGTCGAAGCTCGACGCCGCCTTCGCCAAGTACCACAACGACGTCCTGGAGTTACAGGCGAAGGGCGACGACTTGGTGCGGAAGAATAAGGGCCTCCGCAACAAGAACAAAGGTATACCCCTGAACTTATCGGGTACTTGTTGGAGGTCGAGAAGTCTCTCGACCCGCCGTTGCGTTGCCGTGTTGCGCAGCTTGAGGGCCAGTGGAGCACTGAAGGCCTCGGAGACGAGCATGAAGAACCTCTTCTACCAGGAGCAAGAAGCCCGCCAGGTACTCGAGCTCGACTACAAAGAACTCGCCTTCGAGTGCGAGAAGCATATGGAGCTTCAGATTGCTTCTGACAGAGATCTCGTCAACTGCTACAAATCTTTGCAGAAGTTGAACGAAGACTGTGAGGCATTGCGGGCCCAATTGAAGGAGTTGGAAGAAGCCGCACTGTCGATCGCGAGACTCCTGGTGCCACACCCGGGCGGCCCCAAGATTACTCCTCTGGTGGATCGCCTCAAGGAAGCGCCGAGCCGGCTGGCCGCCTATGTGAAGCACATGGCCAGGTCGATCCCAAGACAAGTCTTGGCCTTCATGAAGTCATACTTCCCGAAGGCCCCAGTGGAGGTAGTCGCCGGCGGGGTAGCCGCCAACCGCTCTGATGAGCAAGATGCGTAGCCGCTCGGGAGCGGATGGCTCCCATCGCGGAAAGGTGTAGCCGAGAAGCTGAACCTCCAGTAGCCTTGTAATAGGTAGCTAGTAGCCATGGTTGTACAGGAAAAACAATTGTAATGAATTGTTCAAGTATCAATGAAAGAAAATGTTCCAGCAATGAGTACTCGTAGTCGCGATCTCGGAGTGCGGAGCGCCCATCGTGGAGTGGATGCGAGTAGTAGTACTCAACTTTAGTAGTCCCGTTGCAGGGAGTAGGCAGTAAAGAAGTTGATGAACGATCAATCTTTATTGCCGAAGAAGTACACCCGGGATGGCCGTGGGCCGTAGTTACAGAGTAGTCGCTTGGACCGGAAGGCCGCTTACGATACCGACCAACGCCGGAGCGGGGTAGCCGCTTACGCCAGCTTGATCCGCAGGTAGCCGTGTAGGCCGGATCGTAGATCCGTAGGTAGCCGTGCGGTGCCGGATCTTGGAGTGTGGTCTCTTAGTAGACCGCCGCTAGAGTCCTTGACGCTCGTGGCGCGGCCCGTGGTCCGTAGGTAGCCGCACGGGCCGGATCCCGGAGGGGAGAAGTCCGAGATCGGAGCCGGACCCGGGGGGGGGTCGCTTACGGCCGGGGGGTGTTGATGTAGTCGTGTAGACTTGAACCCCAGAGTAGTCGTGTAGACTAGGCGTAGAATCGACAGAGCTGGTCGACGTTCCACGAGTTGTTGATGTCTTCGCCTTCAAGTGTTTGAAGGCGATAGGAGCCTGGCCCGGTCACCTTTGCCACGATGAAGGGACCTTCCCAGGGGGAGCTGAGCTTGTGAAGTCCTTCCGTGTTCTGGATACGGTGAAGAACGAGATCTCCAACGTTGAAGGAGCGTTCCTTGACGTTGCGATCATGGTAGCGTCGGATACCCTCCAGGTACCTTGCTGATTGGACGAGGGCGACGGCAGCCGAGCTTCTTCGAGGCCGTCGATGTCAACTCGTCTCGTCGTCTTCCGAGACGCCTTCGTCGTAGTGCTCCACTGCTGGCGAGTTCCATATGACGTCGGCAGGGAGGATGGCTTCGGAGCCGTAGACGAGGAAGTAGGGGGATTGCCCCGTTGGCTTGGATGGTTGAGTCCGTAGCCCCCAGAGTGCGTTGGGTAGTTCCCTGATCCACTTGCCCCCTTTGGAGTTAGCAGCGTCGTGTAGCCGCTTTTTGAGAGCGTCGAGCACCATCCCATTGGCGCGCTCGACTTGTCCGTTGGCCCGTGGATGGGCAACTGAGACGTATCGGACGTCGATCCCGCTGTTCTCGCAGTACTCCCAGAACTGGTGGTTGTTGAAATTGGAGCCCAGGTCAGTGATGATGCGGTGGGGTAGCCCGTAGCGGTGTACGAGTTCATCTAGGAAGTCGAGTACTCTGTCAGCCTTGGGGCATGTGACCGGCTTGACCTCGATCCACTTGGTGAACTTGTCGATAGCCACCAGTACCCTATTGAAGCCTCCTGGCACAGTTGGCAGTGGCCCAATCATGTCGAGCCCCCAGCAGGCAAAGGGCCAGGTTGGCGGTATGGTGACTAGCTTGTAGGCTGGGACGTGTTGCTGCTTGGCGAAGTACCGGCATCCTTGGCACTTTCCTCGACGAGTTCTTCGGCGTCGCCCGTGGCCGTGGGCCAATAGAAGGCTCGCAGGAAGGCTTTGCTGACCAGCGTGCGTGAGGACGCGTGGTTGCCGCAGACGCCCTTGTGGATCTCCTCCAAGATGTCCTTGCCTTCTTCACGAGGGACGCACTTCATGAGTACTCCAGAAGATGCGCCCCGCTTGTAAAGCTTGTCTCCGACGAGGACGTAGGACTTGGCGCGGCGGATGAGTTGCTCGGCCGCGTTCTTGTCGGAGGGGACCTTCTCGCTCACCGAGGTAGTCGATGAAGGGTTGCCTCCGGTCCACGTCGATCATCATGACCTCCTCGCCCGAGGGCCGGTGGATGGGCTGGGACAGTGGTCGGTGGCGCTGGCTCCGGGATGGATGGCGCGTGAAGGTCGTGGACGAAGACACCCGCTGGTACTTGAGCGCGGGTGGATCCAAGCTTCGAGAGGACGTCCGCCGCAACGTTGTTGTCGCGGACGATGTGATGGAACTCGAGACTGTAGAACTTGTTCTCGAGCTTGCGAACTTCTAGGCAGTAGGCGTCCATGTTCTCCTTGTTGCGGTCACAGGACTTGTTGACTTGGTTGATGACCACTGCGGAGTCGCCGTATACTAGTAGCCGCTTGATGCCCAGTGAAGCCGCGAGGCGGAGCCCGTGTAGGAGGGCTTCGTACTCGGCTTCGTTGTTTGAGACCTTCCGAAGATCCGCAGGACGTACTTGAGTTGTTCGCCCGTTGGAGAGATCGGGGAGTACCCCCGCACCTCGCGCCCTCGAGGTTGAGTGAGCCGTCGAAGTACATCACCCGCGTGCTGCGGTCGCACGGTGGGAGTAGGTAGCCGGTTCTCCCGCCACTCCGCCATGAAGTCGACTAGTGCCCGCGACTTGATGGCCGTGCGTGGCTTGAAGTCGATGGTGAGGGCGCCGAGCTCGACAGCCCCACTTGGAGATTCTTCCGTAGCATCTTGGTTCCGCAGATGTCGCCAAGCGGGTAGTCGGTGACGACGGAGACCGAGTACTCCCGGAAGTAGTGTCGTAGCTCCCCGCGAGGTGATGAGTAGAGCGTACAGGAGCTTCGCACGGCCGATAGCGAGCCTTGGACTCGATAGGACCTCGCCGACGGAGTAGGCCGGGCGCCGACCGGGTAGGCGTGGCCGTCTTCCCCGCCGCTCGACAACGATGGCGCATCGACCACGTGAGTAGTCGCAGCTAGGTAGAGCAGTAGCTGCTCGCCCTTGTGAGGAGCCGTGAGGATCGGTGGCTTTGATAGGAAGTCCTTGAGCTGGGCAAGGGCTTGATCCACCTCTGGAGTCCACACGAACTTCTCATGATGCTTGAGTAGTTTGAAGAAGGGGAGGCCCCGTTCTCCTAGCCTCGAGATGAATCTGTTCAACGCCGCCATGCACCCTGTCAGCTTCTGGACGTCTTTGATGCTCGTGGGAGCTTTCATGCTGGTGATGGCGGTGATCTTCTCGGGGTTGGCTTCGATGCCGCGCTGGCTGATGATGAAGCCGAGTAGTTTGCCCGAAGGGACGCCGAAGACGCACTTGTTCGGGTTGAGCTTCCAGCGGTACTCGCGTAGTGATGCGAAGGTCTCTTCAAGGTTGTCGATGAGGGTACTGGAGTCCCTGGTTTTGACAACCACGTCATCCACGTAGGCCTCGACGTTCTTGTTGAGTTGCCGCTTGAAGCTGTGCCCGGATGGCCCGTTGGTAGGTAGCGCCGGCGTTCTTCAACCCGAATGACATGGTCGTGTAGCGATGACGCGACAAACGGGGTGATGAACGCGGTCTTCTCTCGGTCTTCCTCCTTGATTGCGATCCGGTGGTACCGGAGTAGCGATCGAGGAAGCAGAAAGGTCGCGGCCCGCCGTGGAGTCGATGACTTGATCAATCCGCGGCAACCCGAAGGGGTCCTTGGGGGCGTGCTTGTTGAGGTCGGTGTAGTCGACGCACATCCTCCACTCGTTCGAGTTCTTCTTACGGACGAGGACGGGGTTGGCGAGCCACTCAGGATGGAAAACTTCTCTGATGAAGCCAGCTGCGAGTAGCTTGGCGAGTTCCTTCTTGATGGCGTCCCGCCTGTCGTCAGCAAAGCGTCGGAGGTGTTGTCGCTTGGGGGTGGCCTTAGGATCGACGTTGAGGCAGTGCTCAATCAGCTCTCTGGGCACTCCTGGCATGTCCGCTGGCTTCCACGTGAAGATGTCGCGGTTAGCCCGAAGAAAGCTGATGAGCGCGTCTTCCTATTTGGGGTCGAGGCCAGCCCCAATGGTGGTGGTCTTGCTGGGGTCGCCTGTTCCGAGGTCGACCGTTTTGACGAGTACCTACTCAGGTGGCTGAGGCTTGTTGGTGCTGTCAGACTTCTCTGGGATGTCGAGTTCACTTGTAGCAAGCTTCTTCGACGCAGCGTAGACCTCCATCATCGCGTTGGGTACTTGATTTGTGGAGGCGATCTCCACGGCTTCTGTGTCGCAATCGTGGGAGATCTTGAGGTCCCCTTGGAGGGAGAGTACACCGGCTGGACTTGGCATTTTGAGTACCAAGTAGGTGTAGTGGGGCACCGCCATGAACTTGGCGATGGCCGGCCTGCCGAGGATGGCGTGGTAAGAGGTCTCGAAGTCCGCGACCTCGAACTTGATGTACTCGGTACGGTAGTTGTCCCGAGACGCCCCGAAGGTAACTGGCAGGACCACTGAGCCCAGTGGAATAGCCGCGTTGCCAGGGACGATGCCGTAGAAGGGCGTGCTGCTCTTGGTGAGCATGGGGGTGATGTCGAGCTTCATTTTCTTCAAGGTCTTGGTGAAGAGGACGTTGAGCCCATTTCCACCGTCGATGAGCACCTTGTTGAGCTTGGAGCCCGCCACCGTTGGCTTCAGGACGAGGGGGAACCGTCCTGGTTCGGAGAAGCTGGTCCATTGATCCGCGCGGGAGAAGGTGATGGGTACCTCCGACCACCTGAGAGGGGTCGGGACCGCTGGCTCAATGGACATTACTTCGCGACGGGTAGCCTTCGCTCCCGCCCGCCGGCGGTCCGCCGAAGAGGACGTTGACAGTCTTCTCGGGTTCTTGGAAGTCGTTGTTGTCGCCGTCCTTCTTCTTGCCCTTTTGGTCGTGAGGGTACGGTGGCTCCGGCGTATCCTTGAGTGCATGCCTGAGTTGGTAGCACTGCTCGGTAGTGTGGTTGCCGTTTGGATGCCACGGGCACTTCTCCTTCAGCAGGTCTTTGAAACCGCCGGAGTTCTTCTTCGATTTCCCTTTCGCAGGGCGCTGGATAGCCGCGACAGTGTTGTCTGGCTTGCGCTTGCGGTTGGGACCCGAGTAGTTTCTGCTGTTGTTGTTGTTGTTGTTGCGGCCGCCCTGGTTTGCATTGCTGCCGCTGCCGCCGCCCTGGTTCTGCTTGGACTTGCCACGGATGGCGTCGTACTTGGCGTTGGCCTTGTCCTCTTCGTCCGCCCAGGACGTGATCATGTCCTTGAGGTGGGGGATGGACCTAGGACGGCGACGATCGAAGTCTTCAAAGGTGCGGCGGTGGTAGAGGCCGTCTTGGAAGAGGTCGATGACCTCCTTGCCAGTGACGTCGACGACGGTGGCGCGCTTGTCGAAAAAGCGGCGCATGTACTTGCGGAGGGTCTCGCCTTGTTCCTGCTTGATCATGGCCAGGTCCATGCGAGTACCCGATCGGCCCATGGCGCCCGCGAAGTTGCTTGTGAACTGCTCCTTCAGCTGGTCCCACTTGTCGATCGAGTGCTTGTCCAGCGACTCGAGCCATGTGAGTGGTGCTTGGTCCAGGCAGAAGGGGAAGTAGAGGCACTTGGTTTCACTGTTGCCGCCAGCGTTCTCGATGGAGAGGGCGTAGCATCGGAGCCACTGGATGGGATCCTGCTTCTCGTCGTACTTGGTGATCCCCAAAGGCTTGAACTTGTCGGGGAGGAGCAAGTTGCGAAGTCGAGGTGAGAAGGCGGGGAAGCCGTCGCCTTCAGCGGCAGTGGTCGACTTCTTCCGCCGCAGCTCCTCAATCATCTGGCGAGCGTCGTACCCTCCGTGTGAGGCGCCGGAGGCGTGGCTGTTCGCGTGGCCTCGGCCGCCGCGGCTACCGCCGCCTCCGGCCCTCTGTTGGCCCCATGGTTGGAGGCTGCCGCCGTCGGCCGCCGCCGCCGGCGGAGCGCGGTGGGGGACAACTTCTCGGTTGCCGTGGTCTTGCTGTGAAGGTCCGCCGGCGTTGGAGCGACGACGGTTGGGCTCGGCTGGGAGGTCAGCTCGAGTACGGTTGGGACCGTTGTTGGCGCTGCGACTAATAGCTTCGTTGTCGCGGGGGTTTAGGCGGAGGGAGGTGGTTGACTCGTTGTCGACCCGCATGAAGTAGGCGCCTTCGGCGAGCTTGGCGATGACCTCTCCCGGCGCGTATGCCCCGAGCACCGACGTGCGATCGCGCGTGATCGACATGAGGCATTGCTCAGGGGTGGTGTGTACTCTGCTCTCGACCGCCTCGAGAGCTTCCGCAAGGTTGCGGATGGGGAGGATGTCGCGGAGGCGTCGATGACGTTCGTTGCGCTTCAAGTTGCGTTCACGTCGAGCGTCTCTGTCTGCCGGAGTCTCGTTTTGTGGAGCATCAGCAGAGAGCTCGTCGGAGGAGATGTCTTCCAAGTACTTGTCCTGAGCCGTGCCTGAAGGCCCTGGGGTGTCGCAGGCAGCCATGAAGACTTGGCGACGGGGGTGCCAAGGCAGGACTCAGAGGGTGCCACCTCAGTTGGTGTGTTTGAGTCAGCCCGGGACAGCGGTGTTCCCTCCTGGAACGGTAGCGAGTCGATGTAGGCGACGTAGCGTGAGTCTCCCTTTATCAGGTCGGCAGGTTTGCGGTCGGCCGATGAGACGTATCTTCCGGCCGGCGTGGATGATATAACCAGCCCAGAGGCCGGCCCCGACAAGGAAGCTCGGTGGAGTTGTCCTCGGACTCGGGCTCCTCGGGGTCCGACCCGAAGTCGAACTCGTAGTCGGGTTCGAGTAGAACTCGGAGAGAGGGTCGGGAGTCCGAGTGCGATCGGGGGGCGGCGTCGGAGTCCGAGCCGTACTCGGGTACGGGCTCCTTGCCGGCCGGCGCGAAGTGGGGAGTCCCCGTGCGGGCCCAGCTGAGGATGCAAAGGCCACGCGCGGAGCGCTCGCGAAGTGGGGGGGGGCGCCTGCGATGGCTGAGCAGCTGGCTCGCATGCGATGGCCCATGGCGACGTCAAGTTCGGGTTGGAGAAAGACTCGAGCTCGAAGTCAGCGTGGTGGTTGAAGAGTGAAATTTCACCGAATTTGCCGGCGAGTTCACCTGTGACAACTTCAGGAAGTGTCACGAAGCCTGTCCTCGGGTTGGGCTGCATGGTCAGGCGGCGCTGGAAGGAGCCCGCGCCATCAGCAGTGCAGACCCAGGCGCCGAACACGAAGGTGTCGCCGCGGTTGAAGGCGATGGTCGGCTTGAAGTGGACGGAAGCCGTCGAGTTCGCCATGTGATCTCGGGCGAGAGCCCCTACCTGGCGCGCCAGCTGTCGGTGTTTTAGACCGGCAACCTACTACGGGGAGTACCCGAAGTAGATGAATGTGACTCGCCGAGATCGGTAACTCGAAGGAAGAGACACGTGGCACACAATTTAGACAGGTTCGGGCCGCGAGGTGCGTAATACCCTACGTCCTGTATGCTGCGTAGCTCTAGATTGATAGGGCACGATTACAAGATGGTGCAATAGTGCGCCGTGGGTTGTATGAGAGGAGATTGGATGAGGTGATCCTAGAGATCGGTCCCTGCCTCGCCTTATATAGTCCGGGAGGCAGGGTTACAAGTCGGAGTAGGGAGAGAGTACTAGTCGAGTACGTCTAGAAGTCCTCTATACAGTGCGGAACATGTAGAGCTCCCTAACCGAGTACTACTCCTGTGTAGTCCTTGTGCTCCACGCCTTCAGGTGCCGTGTAGCGCAAGCCGGGTAGTCCCAGGGGCCCACCGAGTAGTCGGTCCTGGTACCCACCGAGGTAGTGGGCCCAGGGAGGTCCATACGACAGTCGGAGCCCCTTCCTTCCGAACCACGCGCCTAGTGAGCATCAAGCGAAGAGAGGCCCTGACCCCGAGATCCAACCACCACCGTCGTCGACGAAGAATCACATGTAGTCGCTGTTGACGGCTGTTAAGTACCACTTTTATGATGTCAAGTCCTGCATAAAATAAATGGAAAGTGATCATCGACACTAGAATAGGGGTTTATACTGACAATTTCCTCAAGTGTTGGTGTTTCTAGCTTTTGACGCAGGACAGGCCAAACACACATGAAATAATACAACTGGAAGCAAGTGCATTAATGGCATGAATATGACATCATCATAAACAGTACCAAATGCCAATTTGTACTACACCATTATGATGAGTTCGTCGAGACGATCAAAACGGATATATCATTTGCATACTTCGGAGCCCGGATGGAAGAAATATGCACAAATAAGATCACACTATATCATGGGCTCCGGTGGGACCCACACCAAACCAGTGGCGATGTGCTGGCACGCAGATGCCATGTGTCCATGATACCTCATCGACCCAAGAGAAGCACCTCCTGAAGAATCAGACGCCGCCACATGTTCAGCACAAGGATTCAAGGGCCCACAACCCGAGCAAACCGCCTCCAACCGACCCATACACTTGGAACCGTCATAAGGGACCACATGTCAGTCACTGGGAGCAAGCACAACGCGAGACGTGGTTGGGCCAGGTCGGCCGATCCATTGGATCGGCCAAACCGACCTTGCCACGGTTCGCCATCTTCTTCCACGTGGTGCTCGGTGATTGGTCCTACAGTGGATTCCCAGGTGCCCAAGCTATTCTCGCATCGGTAGCTTGGCCTATAAATAGAAGGAGAGGGGGTAAGAATAAGGACACACACTTCAACACCACTCCATCCAAGGATGAGAGCTTCCCTTCAAAGGAGATGCTTCTCCTTGGTAGATTAGAGAGTAGGAGAGTGAGAAAGGGATTTGTATCTTTGTGGATGCTTCGTTCTTCATTTAGAATAAAGTGAGTATTTCTGCATTTCCTATTTAGACTAAAGTAGTATTCATGCATAGGTGAATAGTTCTTGTGTTCTTCGCTTGTTCATGATTTAGAGGCTTGTGTTCTTCATGAGCTTAGCCTTTGATCTTCTGGTGTAGTTCATAAGTTGCTAATTCCGTTTGTATGTCTGCTAGTCCAATTAGAGTAAAGTGGATACTCCTGCATTCTAGTTTAGACCAAAGTCCTTCTATGATTCTTGTTTAGATAGCGGTTACCTGAGTGAGTCTTGATCTCTCCCTCGTGGGTTTGTCGCTCCATCTTCGTACAGAGTGCTATAGTATGCTATGAGAGTGCCTAGACGTAGTCTTATTATAGTAGTAACCGGTGGTGTAGATGTGGTGTATGGACAACGGGTTATCCTTCGATTGCCCTGTATCCCATGGTTTGTCTTGGGGTAGGCCGCGGTGGTGACAGCCGTTGGACCCTTACGAAATCCCCCACGTCCGGATACAGGGGTAGGCAACCATTTGTCGTGAACTGACTGTTATAGCCAGGAGGGTCCGGTGTCCGAAACGAGAGTCCCTAATCGAGGGATTGTTCTTAACTCTGCCCACTATCAGCGAGATCCTTTCCATCTCCATCTCAACCCTATAGAGTTGTGTCCTTGGACCGTTCTCCTAGAGTAGAAGGTAGTACTCACCGTTCCTTGGATTCGACACCCTTGGGAATACTCCTGAGGTGAAGTGCTACAACGGTATTTCAGTGGGCTTGCAGATTCTTTCGTACCCGTCGGTATACCCAGGTGGATCTTACGCTCACGCTAGGTGCGCAACTATTGGTGAGGTTAAGAAATACCAACAAGCATTTCTGGCGCCGTTGCTGGGGAACGGTTGTCGTATCTATCTTCGAACCTAGTGGTCCTCATATATATCTTTTTCGCTTTCTTAAATTCTACCTTTACCCCCGTTACCCATGGAGAGGCCATCCTTTCACGACCTCTCCACCCCATCCAATGAGTTCACTGATCCATCAACTTCCACACCCATCAATGAACTCAATCCCAGCCTTATAGCCATGGTTTGGAATTGACCCTTCTCTGAAGCTAATAATGAAGATCCCCATGACCATTTGAAAAAGTTTGAGAGGTTGTGTTCATCGCTAGCTCCCCCAGGAATGATACAAAATTCCTTGAGGCTAAAGTTGTTTCCTCTCTCTATCACAAAGAGAGCATAGTAATGGTACACTCGCGCCATACGACGTGAGAACGATTGGAAAAAACTTCGAGTTGACTTCTATATGTCGTTCGATCTTGCAAGACACATAGCGTTCCTTCCGAGTGATATCCGCAGCTTTAGGCCGTCAGAGGAGGAGACCATGGGTGTAGCTTGGGCTAGGTTCTCATACCTATGGAAATTTAACCCAAACATGTCTATTACCCGATCGCTCATACTTGTGTGCCTTCCGCTCGAGTTTAGGCATGAGCAAGGCTCGATATCTCGACTTCATCATTAGAGGTGTGTTCATAAACAAAACTTCAGAGGAAGTAAGGGAAATCCTAGATGGCCTCTTAGAAAACTCTTCCCTTCTTACCTGCCATAACAAACCCCGCCAAGAATCAAAGTTGATCCATGAGAGTCCCTCAGCAGCTGTACCTGAGCCTTTGACTTCCACACCTAAGATTCGGCTGTTGAAGCCTCTCCCGAACCACATACATCGAAGGGAGAAAAATTCAACCTTCAGAGTTCACTTCCAAATTCGAGGACAATCATCCTAGATACCTTTTAGACACCTCGAATTCCTTTGTAGCCCAATCAGGGGAGGATCCTCATTCTGTCCAAATCAATCATTCCAAAAATCTCTCAACAAAACTCTCCCCTAGGCCCTCGGTACCACCTCTACCTCCTAATCCTCCTAATGAAGCATATATTGAGGAGGCCACGAAGGAGGAATGGTCAGATGGAGTGACACGCTTTTCCGAAGCAATTTGGATTAGTTCACCTTCTTTGATCATTCCTTGTTCAGTTAGAGGAATTACCGTAGAGGCCCATTGTAACCCCATCATGGAGGTTAACACCCTACCATGGCTCTCAGCGGAAACTCTCTTGGGCAATGTTCCGTTAGCCCATCCGACATACTCCTCAAGAGCTGTCTCTTGGGATACATTCTTGAATGTCGGGGGGTTGCAAGAGCTGTGCCACTCATCATTGACGAGATCAAGGCTAGCTTAGACTTTCACATCTTCAATGTCCTCGATCTTGATCTACTCCTAGGTTCCTAGTGAAGAAATTCCTCGATATATCCTTAGGGAGTCTAGATCATAAGCTTAGGGAATCTACTTCTACCACTCCCATCACAGGTCTAGGACCTCTACTAGGGAAGCCTCTTCCCAACCAAGACCCGCTCGAGAAGCTGATGCATGTATCTCCATTCGCATCACCCGAGCCTGTTCTCACAAAGGTTGCAGACTTCTCTACCCCTCAGGAGAATGACTCGAAAGATTCTCTTCACTTCTGTGAAGGCAAACAACCATCATTCCTCTCAACTGAGTTTGAGCCTCTTTCTGCTGACCCGTATGATGTTGTTTTCGATCATGATCGAGAGACGATATCGAGCTTTCATTATAAATCTCTTGAGATAGAGAACTCATGGGCCATGGAATCTTGTGAGGCACCGACTCTGGAATTCATAGGTAAAGGTTCCACAGACAAGCATGGTAGTTTCATTCTTGATACAACACATGAACCATGCTTGCATCACACCTATCCAGAGCCAGCCATGCTTAGTGCACCAAACACACATGAGGACTGCAACCACCTTCTGGTCCTCTATTGCAGAATGTTTAGAAGGTTGATTGTGGATGCATATGTCTACCATAAGCATGTCATATTTGATGTGTGCACTGTGGCGCTAACCTTGCAGCTAAAGCTCCACTGATACACCCAAGATTGGTGGTGAGACGGGAATGACACCTCCATTGACAGCTGCAAGATGAAGTTCCCCTGGTCGAGCTTATGACCGTAATAAACAAAGCACTACCAGGAGATACCCTGGATTAGCATAGGTTTTATTTCCCTTTTCGAATAAAAACAAGAACATGTTCTTAAGATAAAGTCGTCCTTCAGATATTTTTGGTCACTAACCTTTCAGGTGGAGATTGAAAAGAACGGTGGGCAGTGATGCCTAGGAACATGTGGGCTACATCAACTACAACACTTTGGTAAGATTTTTTTTGAGAAAAAACTGTGGGGGAGATCCCCACATCAGAAAAAACTTATAATTACTTAAAGAAACAGAGAAGGTTCTTACATGAGTTTAACTAAAAGCATCTAGCCAAAAACAAAAAGTTGACCAAAGGTCAGACTTAAATCTAACTGACTACAACAAGCATTGATTTTTAAAGTTACTAAACCATCTATATAGACTAGGAGTTCCTCTATTGAAGATCTTGTCATTTCTTAGCTTCTAAAGCTCCCAAGCAGCAATCATGACAACCTCTGTGAAGAAGGCCCATCCACTAGCCTGTTTGGCTTGAGCCACCCGATCCTCTAATTCAAGAGAAAGGTCCCAGATTATGTCTAGTTTATCCCAACACTGAGCCACGAAGGGATAATTAAAGAAGAGGTGATCCACTGTCTCATCTCACTTTGGTAAGATTTTGGTGAGGGAACATTTACAAAGGAAGCTTGATCTCCACACACTTGAGTCTTGTTGCTTAGCAATGCAAACTTCAAGTGTGTGGGAGATATTTGAGCATCCGGAGTAAAGTTCCTCTCATGCCAAATCTTATCCTGGTTTGGAAATGATATAAGCTCTTTCATCTTGCCTGATTAGCTAGGTAAGTCCTGCTTTTGATGTTAAACAAAGCCCTTCGGGAGGTTGCCTGAGGTTCACCGTTATGCGCTCATGCTTATATCCCCTTTTGAAAATAGTTTGATCATGCTTGCATGCTTCCCTTATCTTTGTCCGTATGCTTTAGTTTGAATGTTTATGGCGTCATACATTCATAGGCTATTTTAAATTAAGCATGGTGCTTAGGTTAAAATTGTCTTCTTCAGTCAAAACAAGACATGGTGTTGAGTTTTGATTGATGAACCTTAGAGTTATGCTTTCACAAGATCTTGGTTGCATGTATGTGGACTAACCCCTACAGAAAATCATCAAATCCAAATGGGTAAGTCATCAAGTTAGATTCAAATGGGAAGGTAAGTAAAGGTTTGGATTCATGTTGCACGACATGCAAATGAGGTACATATGACCTCTTGAAGGTCCAAGGTAAGTATATTCTCCTTTGTTTATGAAATGCAATATTGATCTAACCCTTTTTGTGCAACTGACATGGTGACGAAAAAAATGAAATATTTGCTTTTGAATAAAGGCTCTATGGTTATCGAACCAGTAGAGTCCATCTTTTGTTTCCACTTTTGTTTGAAGAGCAACACCAGTACAAGCACCAATGTGGGGGAGTTCTCTCAAGCTCATCATCAACATACACACTTGAGAACTCCCACACAAAGGGCTGCATGACATCGACTACACCTTCATGACAAGGACAAGGTAAACTAGAGTGAGATGGCTACCCCATGGGTTAGCCAAATCACCACTAGTCTTCCTTGTTCCCCATATCCTTCAGGGGCGGTGGTATGTGCACCCTTCATCTCACTCTCTCTACCTATGAGTTTGAATGCTCTTCAATTCTTATCCATAAATCAAACTCAAATAATGGTGTTCTGCCTGCTCTACATGATTCCTGTGGTTGGCCTACATATGTTTTATTCCTTACTCATTATCTTGATGCTTGTGAACAAATATCATTAGGGAATTCATGCTCATCTAAGTAGTTGATATTTGAGATATGTTTTGATGATATGATCTTCTCTCTTAATGCTTGAGTGCTTGGGAATTTATTTGAAAAATCTGAAAACTCTTTGCAAAGCTCCTGTTTGATATGCCATAGCCCTACCAAAGCCATATGATGTTCTAGTTGAAAACCTTATACTAATATGCTGCTTGTTATTGCATTGAGCTTTGTCAAACTCTGTGACCCTTACGAGAATTCTTTTCATGCTTTCATGATCAAGATTTATGTGCACACCACCATTTCCCCCCTTGCTATGCTTCTACACCGGAAGTTAGCATTATATCATCCATCTATTCCACCAAATAAAGCTCCATGCATTGTTCTATGATTTACCCCTCTCCAAATATCTCTAAAAGAGATTGGGCTATGCAAAAAGAAAAAAAAGGAGAAAGACATGCTTAAAAAGCATGACAAAAAAAGAAAAGAAGAGAAAAAACGGAGAAGATAGCCCATGTCTCAAATATTTTAAAAAAAGGAGAGTGGAGTAAAACATGCAAAAAGGAGTTCCATAACGGTAATAACTAGTACCTATTCCAGGGCTAGTGTCCACCTTACCATACCCATCATACCCATACACGTGCACATCTTGATCTGATTGTATGAACTGCTCTTCTCCTTTGATCCAGTCTTTGACTTTGCAATATATGTGATGCAAGTATGCCTTATCCTTCATACCTACCCTGAGCTCCACATGTAGCCATCATTAGAAGTAGGATGAAGAAAGGAAATTCTAATGCCTTGGGAGGACTTATACACATTAATTGAGCGATCTAAGAGAATCAAATGAGGACCTAAGCAAGGTTTATTTTGAAAACTTATTGCAAAACCGCAAGTTACTTGACATGATGAGCATAAGTGATTTGATTCATGACCATTCAATTCTTCAACTACCCAAGATGGCATGATAGACACTCCACAAAGTTCACAGGTACAAGGTATGGTTTGTAATATCTCTAGATATCATGTCCCACTTGATTTGTCTCCCTTTACTCGGGACGAGCAAAGGTCAAGTGTGGGGGAGTTGTTGACGACTATTAAGTACCACTTTTATGCCGTCAACTCCTGCATCAAATAAACGGAAAGTGATCATCGACACTAGAATAGGGGTTTATACTGACAATTTCCACCAGTGTTGGTGTTTCTAGCTTTTGATGCAGGACAGGCCAAAATACACATGAAATGATATAGCTGAGAGCAAGTGCACTAATGTCATGAATATGGCATCATCATAAACAGTCCCAAATGCCAATTTGGACTGCACCATTGTGACGGGCTCGTCGAGACGATCGAAACGGATATATCATTTCCATATTTTGGAGCCCGGATGGAAGAGATATGCACAAGATAAGATCACACTATATCATGGGCCCGGTGTGATCCACACCAGGACACGTGGCGATGTGCTGGCACACAGATGCCACGTGTTCATGACACCTCATCGATCCAAGAGAAGCACCTCCCAACGAATCAGACGCCGCCACGTGTTCAGCACAAGGATTCAAGGGCCCACAACCCGAGCAAACCGCCTCCAACCGACCCATACACCTGGAACCGTCATAAGGGACCACATGTCAGTCACTAGGAGAAAGCACAACACGAGACATGGTGGGGCCAGGTCGGCCGATCCCTTGGGTTGGTCGAACCGACCTTGCCACGGATTGCCATCTGCTTCCACGTGGTGCTCGGTGATCGGTCCTACAGTGGATTCCCAGGTGCACAAGCTGTTCTTGCATCGGTAGCTTGGCCTATAAATATAAGGGGAGGGGGTAAGAATAAGGACACACACTTCAACACCACTCCATCCAAGTATGAGAGCTTCCCTTCAAAGGAGATGCTTCTCCTTGGTAGATTAGAGAGTAGGAGAGTGAGAGAGGGATTTGTATCTTTGTGGATGCTTCATTCTTCATTTAGAATAAAGTGAGTATTTCTGCATTTCCTATTTAGACTAAAGTATTATTCATGCATAGGTGAATAGTTCTTGTGTTCTTTGCTTGTTCATGATTTAGAGGCTTGTGTTCTTCATGAGCTTAGCCTTTGATCTTCTGGTGTAGTTCATAAGTTGCTAATTCCGTTTGTATGTCTGCTAGTCCAATTAGAGTAAAGTGGATACTCCTGCATTCTAGTTTAGACCAAAGTCCTTCTATGATCCTTGTTTAGATAGCGGTTACCTGAGTGAGTCCTGATCTCTCCCTCGTGGGTTCGTCGCTCCGTATTCGTACGGAGTGCTATAGTATGCTACGGGAGTGCCTAGATGTAGTCGTATTATAGTAGTAACCGGTTGTGTAGACGTGGTGTATAGACAATGGGTTATCCTTCGATTGCCCTATATCCCACGGTTTGTCTTGGGGTAGGCCGCGGTGGTGACAGCCGTTGGACCCTTACGGAATCCCCCCACATCCGGATACAGGTGTAGGCAACCATTTGCCATGAACCGACTGTTATAGCCAGGAGGGTCCGGTGTCCGAAACGAGAGTCCCTAACTGAGAGATTGTTCTTAACTTTGCCCACTATCAGCAGGATCCTTTCCATCTCCATCTCAACCCTATAGAGTTGTGTCCTTGGTCCGTTCTCCTAGAGTAGAAGGTAGTACACATCGTTCCTTGGATTCGATACCCTTGGGAATACTCCTGAGGTGAAGTGCTACAACGGTATTTCCGTGCGCTTGCGGATTCTTTCGTATCCGTCGGTATACCCAGGTGGATCTTACGCTCACGTTCGGTGCGCAACTAGTGGTGAGGTTAAGAAATACCAACAGTCGCCACCTTGATGAAGGAGTGACTTGGCCCTCAACACCCCTAGTGGAGGAAGGCGAGCAGATGAAACAGAACATGCGAAAAAAGGTCTAAGCAACTGGACCTGGAAGATCGGACGACGGCTGCATAGGTCTCAAATATGGGAAGTTGGGTGCTTCTGTATGACTACCAGAAGGTTGTTAAGAGTTGAAACTTCCAGCTCACCAATCTAAATTTACTAGTTATTATTTCTCAACCAGCCCACCGCATGATTATTAATTAAAAATATTACAATATTTTCAAACAAAAAGTTGAACCAACATTTTTTTGAAAGAGTTGCACCACCATTTCTTTTAAAAAATGTTGGATCCAACATTTTTCAAAACGACCACACCAACATTTACATGGAATGTTGGTCAACATTTTCTGAAAATGTTTCCAAAAAAATTAGCATTTTTTTCACTTGCTTCTACCTTCCTGCACCGGCGGCCGGCATCAACCATGGCACGCGGGGCCCGACGACAGCCACAAGTGCGCAAGGGCCGCGATGGCGGAGGAGGGGGGGTTGTGGTGGTGGTGGTGGTGAAGCTCACCGACCGCCGACAGGGCTCGGGGTGGCGCGACCACGTGGGGCAGGGGCGACAGTGGCCTGTGAGTGGCGGCGGCACAAAAGGAGTATAGGGGGGTTGTGTGTGGTGTTTGGGTTAAGTGCAGATCCAATTGTGGCTCTTGGTTGAAGGAATCTCAAACGTTGAAAGTTTTGATAGGTTACCACCATCTGAAAGATAGTACCCCATCCGTCCTAAAATATATGCAAGTCTAGGATGAGACACGTAAACCAATACGTGGTGTAAAATTATCAAATTACTCCTTATTTTTGTGAGAAATATGTAGACATTTACTTGTCTTTTGTATAAGAAACTTTCGAAGACCTTTGTCTTTTGTAGTTGGTAGGCTAAAATTACATTATTTATGGGACACATTGTGAAATTTAGAGTTGCATTTATTTTAGGAGGGAGGGAGTATATAGAATTTCTCGATGGAGAATTTTTTTCTTTTTTTACATTTTTTCCACATCATTTTTGCAAAAATATATGGTCCGCAAAACAATTTACAAAATTATACATTTGGTGCCGTGGGGGACGGCGGCAGGGACCTGCCGCCGTCCCCCACGGCGTTAGGAAGGCGCGCGGTACTGTAGCACCTTAGGGCTGGACGAAAAGCTCGAAGCTCGTTAGCTTGCTCGAACTCGCTCGTTAGTGGCTCGGCTCGGCTCGGCTCGGCTCGTAGTAAATTTGTAATGAGCCGAGCTTAGGTTTTAGCTCGCTACGATAACGAGTCGAGATCGAGCTGGCAAACATGTTGCATTTGTTGATTTCATACTTACCTGTTAACTATGATTTTTTGAATTTATAACTGTTAACGAGCTGGCTCGCGAGCTTAACGAGCCAGCTCTAGCTTCTTAACGAGCCGAGTGGAGCCGGGTTCCTAGCTCGCTAAGATAACAAGCTAAAACGAGCTGAGCTCTAACGAGCTGAGCCTTAACGAGCCGAGCCAGGCTCGATATCCAGCCCTAAGCACCTCCTACCGCCATGGGCCACGGTGGTAGGGGTCCAGTCTCTTTTCAAAAATTTGTAATTTTTTGTTTGAACTTGGATGGAGGTAAACTTTATATGAAAATTGTAGCTTTTGACGAGATCTACAACTTTGTAGTTCAAAGTTTTTCCATTTGAAGTCATCTTCATAGTCAAATAATCAATAAACTATCCAGATCTCAGTTTGCGGTCTTCATATCTGAATAGTGTATCAATTATTTGAGTATGAAGATGACTTCAAATGGAAAACTTTGAACTAAACAATTATAGATCTAGTCGAAAGCTACAATTTTCATATAAAGTTTACCTCTATCCGAGATCATGCATAAAAGTTACAGTTTTTTGAACGTAAACTGAGAACTGAGATCTGATTATGAAAACTGAGATCTAAATAGTATATCGATTATTTGACTATAAAGATGACTTCAAATGTAAAAAACTTTGAACTACAAAGTTGTAGATTTTGTCGAAAGCTACAATTTTCATATAAAGTTACCCCCATGTGAGTTAAAGAAAAAAATTACAAATTTTTAAAAGAGACCGCCGTGCCCCACGGCGGTAGGAAGGCGCTGTAGTACCGCGCGCCTCCTACCGCCGTCCCACGGCGCTAGATGTATAGTTTTGCAAATTTTTTCGCACCATATATTTTTGCAAAAGAGAGGAAAGAAAAATGTAAAAAAGAAAAAATTTCTCGATGGATGAGACATTGATATAAAAAGCCCAGTGTAAAGATCCGTTAGGCCCATTGCAGCATGACACAACGTTCGTTTTATTTTTTCGTTCCATTACGTTGCATCACGCAGGTACCGATCAGTGTGTTTGACATTTAGCGTTTTACTAGAAAGACTAGCGCGACGTTGCCGCGCCATGAACTGTAGCCCAGTGATTGGTAGAATGGTTGGGAATATTTTTGCAGGATTGTAGGCTGTGAATTAATTTATTAAATCTTTAGGGTATTTCTTAGTTAAAATGCAGGGACCATGGATTGATTTTGACAAACTTGGGGGAACTTTTCGCAATTGTCGGACTGTGGGAAGATTTACAGAAAGTTTAGAGTCTTTTTATGTAAAATTTGTGGACATGTGTCAATTTATGTAAAGCTCAGATTTGTGGAAAAGATGCCTGGATCGCGGGTAAATTATCATAAAATTACCTGAGAGGTGGCTCGATCGAGGGAGATGTCGTCAAATTGCTTGAGAGGTGACTTAAATAAATGTAGTTATGTAAAGTTTGAGAGGGCTTCAATAAATTATCGGAGTAGTGGTTGTGTAATAATTTATTTTTTGATAAACTTAGGGTGTTGTAATATTGACACCCTCTTAGCAATCCTTCAAAACTTGAGGGTGTTTTCATGAAACGGCGTAAGAGGTGGCCCAAGAAAATTATTTTTAGCAAAATTTGAAATAGAATTGTGGGCCCCACAAATCAAAATGTGTGTGTCCCACCTGATGTGGGTCTCACGCGAATATCTCATGAATCCATGTGGGTCCCGCACGTGGGTCCCACCTAAACATATTGTGGGTCCCGCATGAACAATATTTTTGGTCAGTGGATAATCCGAGCCATCAACACGCGATCCGACGGCTCCCGTTTTGTTGATGATGTGGCTCAATGTGGGGCAAAAATTGCTCCCCTTTTAGGTCTTGTAAAGATTACATAGCTCAAACGGCAGTTATAAATTTGTTACTATTTTACTAAAGGGTTTGTAACTTGGTATTCAAATATTAGACGAATATACTCAACATTTAAAAATACTAGATTCAACATTTATCCAAACTCTGTTCTACAAGTTCAATAAAGTAGTTCAACATTTTACGTGAAATGTTGAAGTAGTATATCGAAAATATTGCACGTATATACGTAAAATGACTTTGACTCAAACGACTCTTTCAATGATGATGGTGTGTGGCATGGCTTTGGAGGTGAACTCCAACAACTCTAACCATTTTTTAGCCAAACACTCCAACTCCCAAACTCTATAGAGCTGCCAACTTCATGGAGTTGTAGTGTAAATGAAAGTGGAGTTTTGGACTACCTCTTTTGCCGCTCCAAAACTGTCTAATATGAATCTCCTCGTGGAGTTGGTGGATAATTTCCTACCAATACCATTGTTGGTGGGAAAAATGTTTCACTATGTTCTTTCCTTCCTCCTCGCGGTCCGCGCCCTCTTTCATCCTCCCCGCGCGACACGGACCCCATCCTGCAGGCCACCACCATGTCCTCTGCCCCTCCCCACAAATCCCACCGCCCCCTCGCTGCTGGCCATCGGTCGTCATAAAGAGACGGTTCTCGGGTTCCTTCGGTCTGGCTCTTCAACTCCCCCTTTCTCTCCCTCTCCCTCCCATAGATCTCGTGGCAGGACGTCGCCCTCCTTGTGCCAGCCGTCGGCCTCCCTTTGACTGGCCGTCGGACCGTAGCTACCCCATGTTGTTCTGCTGCGCCTGGGTTTGGTCGAAATTGAGGCCTTAGGCTAACTCCAACAACGATAGGCAAAAGCAAATATGCCTCTTCAAACCTTACTGTGCCTACAATTTTTTCTCTAAGAAAGCAAAGCAGGAGGCATTTTTTCCTTTGAGGAGAGAGGCGAGCTAAAAATGGACACCCTCTCTCCTCGAGTGCATTTGAAGGTCGAGTGGCCACGCGCGGGGCGAGTAGCGGCGGCGGTGCGCAGGGCCGGCGGCCGGCGCGTGCGGCGGCCGGCACGTGCGGCGGCGGCGCGTGGAGCGAGCAGCGGTAGGCGCGGCGGGTGGCCGGGCGCGGAGCGAGCAGCGACCCGCGCATGGGACGGGCGGGGGTTGGCGGCTGCTAGCGCGCGGAGAGGGCGAGCGGCCCGCGGCGTTTGGGCGAGCGGCTCCGGCGACTGGACGAGCTGCGACGCGCACGGGACGAGCGGCTCCAAAGCTCGGCACTGCTGAGTCAAGAACCGCTTGAAACAAAGATTGATTCTGATGGTGAGATTCCGACAGATGGATGTTGGGAATCACCAAAATGGATTCGTCTTCTCACCAAACGACATCTGCGCCCCTCTGCTTCGTCCCCCCCGCGGAGGAGCATGGCGAGGAGGGCCCCTCCTCCTCGAGCACCGGCGGCGGAGTCGAGCTGGGGACGACGGCACTCCCTCCACCCCTGCTCCTGGAGGCCCCTCTCTCTCTGTGGCGGCGCGGCGGCGGTCCCGCGGCCGACTCCTTCCCTCCCTCTCACCCCACATGCTCCGGCGGCGTCGTGAGGAGGCCGGCGAGCTCGTCGTGAGGAGCTCCAGCGGATCCCCTGCTCCTCACCGACGACGTCACCTTCGACGGCGGATCCGCGCCCGCCACGGAGGTCCTCCTCCCCTGCCTCTCCCGGCGCGCGCGAGGCCGGCGGCGGGGGCCCGGGCGGCGACGCTACTCCTCGGGCGCAGGCGGAGTCGCGCGCGGCGGCGCACCTCGCGGTGCTTATGGGGAGGAGGCTCCGAGCTCCATGCTACAGAGGCGCCGAGCTCTGTGGTGGCTAGCCTCCCTCTGCGGCGGTGGACGAGGCACAGCGAGATCTGGGTGCGGCGGCTCCCTCCCGACCTCCAGTCCTCCTCAGAAATTCGAGGGGCAGCGGCCGGCACGGCAGGAGTGGCGCTGCAGGGCGACGGCGAGCCTTGCGGCGAGGAGTTGCTGCGACGACTCCGAGCACGGGCACGAGGTGGTTGGGGACGGTGGCACAGGACGCGTGGTGGGGCCGCTAGAGGGATCGAGGAGCTTCTCGATCCCTCTAGATCTCGAGGAACCGGGGGGCGACGGGATTTTCCCGTAGCTTTTCCCGTGACCCGCTGCAGGCACTTTTCCGGGAAAAAGCTACGCCAAAAGGATGGCGCGGGGAATGGCGTCCCCCGGTGCGGGTAGTCTTAGACTTTAGGCCGCGCAGGTGAGCCGCCGCGGGCGAGCAGTGGCGGTGTGCAGGTGGCAAATTGTGGCGAGCCCGGCGCGGTAGTGGGAATCGACCGATGGCACCATGGCCAGAGCGACACCTCCTCGACTGGCCGCCGCGACACCTCCCTCCACAGGCTCGTGCCCCGCTGCTGCGCGCCGTGCTCGGCGTCACGGAGCTACCAAAGGATAATTTCACACTCACACACAAATGAGGACTTCACCAAACAAAATCTCATCCACAAAGTACTATTTATTATTTTACCTTTCAGCAAACAAACTTGACAAAACAGTAAGGCAGCAGACATGTCTGAGCAAGCTCTCACTAGCCACGTATAGTATGCAGATGCACAGTTCAATAATGCAAAACACCTCGATATGCACAGTTCAATAATGCAAAACACCTCGATATACACTACATACAATTACAAAGAACCCGCAGAAAATAAAGGGATGGTTTTTCTAGGTAACTAGCATAGACGCACGTGCGACACACACATTTTTATTATCGCAGAAATGAAAAGCTACTGCGGTTTGTCGCGCTCCCCGCATTCCACGGCATACGTGTCGCACAGGCGTGTGTTTGGCGTCTTTGTGAAAAAGCCATTCAGTTTACAAGAAATAGCGAAACCACCCAAAAAGTCCATACAGCGGGAGAACCGCGTTCAAAACATTTGCTCAAAAGCCCTCTAACTAAATATTATTCATACGAGAAGAAGCGAAAACTGTTGGTTGCAAATACCCCCGAGACACTTTTAGAAAGAACCCCTCCCACCACCTTACCCCCGCCTAATACCCCCCGGCCCCTGTTACCCACCGAACCCTACCTCACTTCCCTCCCCCCGCCGCCCCCGATCTCCTCCTCCCCGGCATCCCCGCCACCACCCTCGGACACTCTTTCCCCAACTTCTCTCCTCCCCCGTCGCGTCGCGTCGGCGCGTCGTCGCCGTCGCGTCGGCGTGTCGTCGCCATCCCTCCCCGTCCGCGCCGGGGCCGTCGAGGCCCGCCTCGGAGCGCCGGTTCCCGGGGGTGCTCGACGTCCCCAACCGTCCTGGACCGCGAGCGCGCCATCATCGTCAACCATGAGCAGATCCGCCGCGTCATCACCGTCGGCGCCATGGAGGAACGTGCGTGGCCAGATCTCGCATCGGATCTCCTCATGGCAGGGGAGGGGAAGAAAGGAGGTGGAGCAGAGTCGCGCGAAGGGGCGACGCCGCGCCGGCGAGCTGCAGCTGGCCGCTGACGGGGATCCAGCTGTGGTGCGGGTTTACACTATCCGGGCTCCGCCTATTCTCCTCCGCCGGCCTGGATGACGCCCCACCCCGCGAATCGGTGGCGACGGGCACCTACAGGCCACTCCCACCGTGGATCTTGACGAGGATGGTCGGTGTCCATGGAGCTCCGCGGTGCCGCGCCTACTCGCGTTCGTCAGGAAGGGCTCCGGCAGCAGCGCCTCCATCTCCGGAGGTCGCGAATCAACTGCGACAGGCACCAGCAGGCCACTCCCACCCCGGATCTGGACGAGGACGGCTGGCGTCCATGGAGCTCCACGGCGCCCGCCTACTCGCGTTCGTCTAGGCTGCCTATGGGGTGCCCGTGTAGTCCCCGGAGAAGGAGCTCTGCACTTTGTGAAGACTTGCGAGGTGAGGTAATCTACTTCCGTCTTTTCTAATCCCTGATAATAGAGACACAACCAAACTATCCATGCCTAATTGCAACTCATATATCTTTGCATTGGAGTTGGTGCGGCTTACTTTTCTCGGTAGGACCTGTCTTACATAGAGCACAACAACTAGGTGAAAGTATAGAGCTTGGATTTGATTAATTACATTGCAGAAAGTTCGATGTAAAGCTTGGTTCCTTTAGGCGTCCATGAAATACACTGTTTTCTTCAGGTACTACACAAGGCTAATAATTCATGTTTGACTATTAGGGTGCTGTGTCAATTTCGAAGATTTTCTCATTGATTCAGCAGCGCAAGACTTTCAGTTGAGGACATTCTCCATCAAAACTGTGGCCACCATAATTATCAATGTATAGAAGGCGTCATTTACTAATGAAGTAATATTTTCGTGATGGAAAGCATGTAGATCGTTCTATACAATCAAATGTCATTTGTTGAATGGAGTGAGCTTTATCATGACACACATGTCACTATTTATATATAACATGCAGGTCAGTATTTGAGTTTATTTGTTTATTGGTGGTACATATAATTGCACATTAGTATGTTTACTGAAAGAGGTGATGATGTTTCAGGCTCGCAGGAATCCTGAAATGAGTGAAATCTGAAATGCACCTGGGCTGTTCTTGCACTGAAAGACGCCTAGACAGGTAAATATATTACTGCCCACTACTCCGATGAGCATGTATATGTTACTGGCAAGATTCAATATGATGATTTTTTTGAGCAATCAGTTAAGTACTCATGGGATAAATAATATGCTTTGGTCAATTTCAGAGAAGTACAGATAAGTGCATGTTTCAGTTTTTGGATTCAGTCCAATGCTTGTAGGATTGGAGGATATGCATAGGAGTATGGGATATAACTTCATATAAATATATACACCATTTTATGGGCAATTAGTTTAATGCTTGTAGGAACATATGCTTGGGGCATAATTATTTCAGATAGCTACCGAAAAAATCCATATTGTAGTTTTTCAATTCAGTTACGATTGTCTTATCCTTTATGTATTTAGGTGTCCGTTAGCTTTTGTTTTCATGAAGTCTATTTCAGGTTGGCATTAAACAAAGCTCCCATTTATCCCAACTTGGGTGCTTGTTTAAAATAGGAATCAATGAGTTATCTCTTCTACTGCTACTAAAAAATGTTTCACAATGACCTGCATCACAAGTGCACAATTACTTAAAACAAAACTTTTTTTGTGTGAAATTGATGGATTCATGAACCTTAGTAATAATCCAGTGAATAAGCCTGCCAGTGGGGAGGGTATGGATAAATCCACTCTTGCTCATACCCAAATCCAAATAATTATTATCCACTTCTTACCCTCCCCAATCCCACCCATACCCAATGGATAATTAGTTTTGTACTAGATTATATACATACCCAATGGATTATTTGTACCCTCCCCACACCCACCCTACCCATTTCTTCAATGGATAATAATTTTCTACCCATACCCTCCCCATTTGAGATGGGTGTGGATTTGAATGTGGATAGTGGATAAAGACAACAGGCACACCAGTGAACCAGAGTGGTCCAGTGCCGAGAGTGGTTGAATGAACAATTGAAAGGATAAAATAGTATAATCTTTTCCCTCTTTATAAATTTGCAAATTGCTTTTTTTCCCCAGATTCTTATCTAATTCTTTGCTATGTAAAGAAATTATTGACAATTTTCTCAAATTGAGGAGTTTTGCTTAAATCATGTTGCAGTCTGTAGTGAGCAAAGTCAGGAGATTGTTGTGTTTCTTGTCTAAACGGAGAGCCTCTCAAAGCATTGAGTCATTATTAAATGCCAAAGAGAGAGCAATGTGTGTGCCTTCTTTAACCAGTGATTGTGATGTTTGTTTTAGTTTTTTTACCATTCCTGTAGGTACCATCCAGGAAAGTGTGAAGGGTTGATGGAACAACTCAGATTGATCATCCATCAGAGCAATTATGTAACATTTGACCTGATTAAATTGGAAATGCTCAGTCTCTTAAATTCCAGTTGAGAACTTTGTAAAAAATAAGAGCAAAGACATTATGTAGCTTTGGTAACCTGTAAAACTTGCATATGATATTATCCTTTGTCAGTCAACCAATTGCATATGATATTATCCTTTGCGAAAGAATAGCCAATTTCAATTTAAAGTTTCTTGGAAGTGCTCAAAAGATTCCTTCGTCTTTCATTTGGACCTTGCTAGCTCCCACCATTCGGCTTCAGGCATGGTGCATTGATTCTGAACTGAACTAACCTGAACTCTCAACCAGAATGGAAGAGAATAGACAAACTGTGAAATTGGTTCAAATTGTATGATGGCGGTTGAAATTGTATGGTGGACAAATCTGTATCATGGGCTAAATCCATCATGTCTAATGAAATTGGTTGAGATAAATGATGTGTTCATGTTCTTTCTATGTTGTTGTTTTTACTATACTTCTATTGGTGGCTTTTGATAGGGCGCGCATCGACGCGCCGATTGTTCTAGTATACTAAATACTCCTTCCGGTTTGGTAAAAGAAGACGTTTTGGACAAGATTTGAGTCAGACATTGGGAATATAAATCATGAATAACTTTTAAGTTATTGAATTTGGAAATGTGAAAACTACATGAGTAGATTTGTCTTGTAAAATGCTTTCATAAAAGTATACATATGTTAGTTTTTAATAATTATTTTTTGTAAAAACAGGAAGTCAAAGTGGCACTTTAGAGACCGTGTCGCTGTCCTAAACGTCTTCCTTTACGAAACCGGAGGGAGTAAATTTAGTGTTTATATACAAAATAAAATTAGTATGGACATATTTATAAAAATTCTTTTTTACAAAAATAAATTTAGTGTTGTGTCTTGTGTTTTTTCTTTTCTTCTACGGTGTGCATATTATATATGGAGAAGTCAGGAATGATCTTAGTTCGATTGTATCATCTCGATGTAATTATCTAATATTAATAAAATTTCTCTTATTGAAAACGCAAAAGCTAAACAGAGAGGGCTCTCCATTTAGCATTATCGCGAGAGCCCTCCCGATTTGGCAATCTGAGGAACAGAAAATCGAATTGGAGGCAGAAAAGGAAAAAGGGAGAAAAGTAATAAATCAAAGAGAAGAAAGTAACTTGTCCTCTCCGGCGATCTCCTCCGTCTCCGGAGGTTGGTGGGCAGGGCGGCCGACGGCGGGACACCGGCGGGCGCGGGGGCGGCGGTGGAGGCCGGCGGCCTTAGGGTTCGGGGTTAGGGTTAGGGTTAGGGTTTGAGGGTTGGGGGAACCTCCATAGCCACCGGACCTAGAGGGAGGTTCGGGGGCGGCTGCCGGACCGGCGGTGGTCGTGGGTTGTGGGCGGAACGGCGGGCGGCGGCGGCGCCATCCACCGGGGTGGTGGAGGAGGCCGGTTGAGCCAGGGTTGGCAGCGGGGGTGGGGATGGTGAGGAACCGACGGTGTGGAGCTTGGTGGAGGCGGATCCATCAGCGGCGAGCTCCTGGGCGGCGGATCCGGCGGGCCGAGGCGCCGCCGAAGCTGGGGAGGGAGGGGTTGGCTGCGGGGGGCAAATTGAAGAAGTGGTTAGGAAGGGCGGGGAAGGGTCGCGTGGGCGGGGAGGTGGGGGGAGCGGGCGGCGGCGAGGTCGCCACCGACCGCGGGTGACGGTGGAGGCTGACGGTGGTGGGGAGGAAGGGCGCGAGAAGGAAGGACACGCGATCGACAAGGAGCGAGGAAGACGACTCGCAGGCTCGTGGCGTGATGATAAGAACGGGGTTGGTGGGGCCCACGCGGGATCTTTTGCGGAGGGGGGAGGGGGGTTCTCGCGTTAAGGCAAACGAGAGAGCCCCCTCTGTGTAGCCCCCTCCTATTGAAAAAATAAAATTGCAATTTTGAAAATGATTTGATGTGGATGGTCTGCACGTTGCCGTGTGCACCCAACATGAGTCGACGGTCATGACACGCAGCGTCCACTTCGACCGTACCAAGTTGTGGAATTGGAGAGTTCTGCTTCTGAAGCTATCAGTGGGGAAAAATAAAAGAATATTTTTATAAAGAAAAAACAAGGACAAAATTCATTAGCTTATTACTGAAATAGAGTATGCAGTAATACACTACTATCCAAGAAAAGGCAAGCTTCCCAAAAAGCCAAAAACCCCTTCAAACATTACTATAAAATGAAAGGGGTATTCTGGAATAGCAGAGGTCTTGCAGATTTGGCTAAACACAGATTTTTGGCTGAACTAGTTAAAGAGGAGCAGATTAATTTTATTGCTCTCTCTGAAACTGGTCGTGAGTCCTTTCCTGATCATGTCCTCAAAAATCTTTGTGCTGGATGTGATTTTCTTTGACATGCTATGACACCCCATGGTAGATCAGGTGGGATCTTGCTAGGGGTAGATCTTAGTGCGTTTGATATTGGTGCCATTGACGAGGGGGATTTCTATGTGAAATTCACCCTTAGATACAAGTCATCTGAATTTAAATTTGTCCTTATTCTATTTATGGACCGACACAATTACAAAACAAAGGTGCCTTTTTTAGCTGAAGTCGTTAATACCTGCTCAAAGGAGAACCTTACTTTTCTCATTGGTGGGGATTTTAATATTATGCGAAATCCCGAGGACAAAAGAGTGGAGACTTTGATCACAAATGGCCATCTAGAGCTACGAAAAACTTGATAGAGTTTTAGTTAGTACGGAATGGGAAAATCATTTCCCTCTGACCAGGGTTGAAGCAAGAGATCGAATCATTTTAGATCATACCCCACTAGTCGTATCCACAGGCGCATCCACTCACCAGTCCGGAACCAGACCCTTTAGATTTGAAAGGGGATGGCTCCTACGGGAGGGTTTTTATGATATGGTTGCAAATATTTGGCAATCAGAAAACTCGGGATCTTGTCCACTAGAGCGGTGGCAATCCAAGATCCATAGGCTGAGACAACATCTTAGAGGGTGGGCGTCGAATATTGCAGGCTCTTATAAAAAAGAGAAAAAGACTCTTCTAGCTCTTTTGCATAATCTTGATAAAAAGGCGAAAAAAGATATGCTCACTGATCAGGAGATCAATTTAAAGCACTATCTTAAAGAGCGTTTAGTCTCCCTCTTGAGGGAGGAGGAGCTTAAGTGGTACGAGAGGGCTAAAGTCAAAACGCTCTTGGACGGTGATGCTAATACAAGGTTTTTTCACCTTGTGGCCAATGGCAAACACCGGAAACATCGCCTTAATGGAGGATCAGATTCTTGATATCCCACAAGTATCCCCTGAGGAAAATGAGATCCTCATTGTTGACTTCACTGAAAATGAGGTGAGATAGGCAATCTTCCAAATGGATGGCTCCTGGACCAGATGGTTTCCCGGCTGAAGTCTATCAAGTGTTTTGGGGGGTGATCAAAGAGGACCTTTTGGCTCTATTTCATGAGTTCCACAAGGAGACTCTAGATCTCTTTAGCCTCAATTTTGGGATTATTACTTTAATCCAAAAAATTGAGAACACCACTAAGATTCAGCAATATAGACCCATTTGTGTCCTCGACATTAGTTTCAAGATTTTTACAAAAGTTGGAACTAACAGGCTGAATAAAGTGGCAAAGACTGTGGTGAGCCCAACTGAAACTGCCTTCATGCCTGGTAGAAATATTATGGAAAGTGTTGTTATTGTACACGAGACCATCCATGAAATCTAATGGAGTTATTTTTAAGATTGACTTTGAAAAGGCCTATGATAAGGTTAAATGGTCCTTCCTCCAGCAAACTTTACGCATGAAAGTCTTCTCACCTAAGTGGTGCATATGGATTCAAAACATGGTTACGGGAGGGAGTGTGGGAATCAAAGTTAATGATGACATTGGCCCATGCTTCCAAACGAAAAGGGGGCTCAGACAAGGTGATCCTATGTCACTCATCTTATTTAATATTGTCGCGGACATGCTAGCTCTACTTTTTAATCGAGCGAAGGTGGCTGGACAAGTAAGAGGGGTGATACCCCATCTAGTCGATGATGGTCTATCGATTTTGCAATATGTAGACGACACCATTATCTTTCTAGACCATAACCTTGAGCAAGCAAAAAATCTTAAGCTCCTTTTATGTGCTTTTGAGCAGCTATCGGGACTGAAGATTAATTTCCACAAGAGTGAAATCTTCTGCTATTGGTGCAGCCAAAGAGATGGAGGCTTTCTATACTTCTCTCTTTGAATGTAATTCGGGGGCTTACCCATTCAGGTATTTAGGTATTCAGATGCACCATAGACAACTCCTAAATTCTGAATGGAGTAAAGTTGAAGAACGCTTTCAACAAAAACTCTCATGTTGGAAAGGAAAATACCTATCCTATGGGGGGAGATTGGTTCTGCTTAACTCGGTGTTAAGTAGCCTTGCTATGTTCATGATGTCCTTCTTTGAGATCCCTAAGGGAGTTCTTAAAAACCTTGATCATTTCAGATCAATATTTTTCTGGCAAGGCTCTACTAAAAAATACAAGTACAAGCTTGCTAGATGGGTCATCTTGTGCCGTCCCAAGGATCAGGGTGGCCTTGAGATCTTGGATTTACAGTTTCAAAACAAATGCCTTTTGGCTAAATGGTTAGTTAACCTCTTGAACACTAAAGGGACCTGGCAATCTTTGCTAAGAAATAAATATTTGAGAACCAAGACCCTGACGCAAGTATCAGCCAAACCAAATGACTCTAACTTTTGGAGAGGCCTCATGTATATTAAATATGAGGTTCTTTCTAAAGGCTCTTTTATTGTTAATGTTGGAACCAACACAAAGATTTTGGGATGATACCTGGTTAGGTGATATGCCACTCAAGGATACTTACCCATCCTTATACCATATTGCGCGAGATAGGAAGGTAACAGTTTCTAAGGTCATGTCCTCTAGACCTCTAAATATATCCTTCATGCAGTCTCTGGTGGACAATAACCTAAGATAATGGTTTCACCAAGTAGCTCGGGTCTCTAATGTTGTTCTGGTGGTTGGTAGAGATTATTTTAAATGGTCGCTGACAAAAAATGGCATTTTTACTGTCCGGTCGATGTATCTTGATGCTATAGATACTCATCCACCTTTTCAGCATAGGAAGATCTGGAAGTGGAAATTACCTCTAAAAATCAAGATTTTTCTTTGGTTTGTTCAGAAGGGCGTCGTTTTGACAAAAGACAACCTTGCGAAGAAAAATTGGAACGGGAGTAAGAAGTGTGTCTGCTGTAATATGAATGAAACTATACAACACCTCTTTATAGATTGCCCTTTAGCAGAGATGATTTGGAGGTTTATTTTTTATGCTACTAATTTGAGCCAACCTAGATCTATTAACAATATGTTTGGTAATTGGCTTAATAATCAACATAAAGACTTTAAGCAACTGATTTGAGTTGGTGTCGCTGCCATTTGCTGGGCTATTTGGAAATGCAGGAATGATATAGTATTAAAAAAGACGAAGTTTAATTCAATTCTACAAGTTATTTTCAGGGGAGCTTACTGGTTACGCTTCTAGGCCCAGTTGCAGCGTAAGGAGCAGGCCAAGGACATCCTCATCGCTATGAGTAGGAAATTAGAAGTCATTGCTCTACAGATTGCCAATGAAGGATGGAATAATTTTTATCATTTACCTTAGGTGGGGGCATGTTGCTCGTACCTACTTGTCTGCTCTTTTTGACATTTGTTTGAACTCTGTAATAATTGGCTGTGTACATCTTCGGATATAGAGGCCGGATTTAACTATCCATTATCTAAAAAAATACATCTACGGATGTAGAGGCCGGATTTAACTATCCATTAATAAAAAATGTAGTAGCACTGTACTTCGCTTGATAAAATTTGCAAATTTAATTGACACTTTCAAAAGAAGAATGAAGAGCTATTAACATGTGAAGCTCATACAAACAGGCGTGTTTACTTTCAGGACGTGTGAACCAAGGACGTGTCCTATGTGTCTTCCGGAAGTTTTTTTCGCAAGCGAACTATAACCCACCAAAAGTCCATCTAACATCCCACGCAGCCCACGAAATGCTAACCCTACCCATGGTCGGCGGCCCCCGTGCGCGCCCCGCCGGCCTCCGCCACCTCCCGCCGCCGCGGGCCGCACCCCCGCCGCGGCCTCCCGCACGCCCCGCGGGCGGCCTCACGTGCGCCCCGCGAGCGGCCTCCGTCGCGTGCCATGGCGGGCCGCCGCGGCCGCCTCGGGTGGCCGCCGCGCGCCATGGCCGCGACCACCGCGCGCGCTCCATCGTTTGCCGCCGGAAGTAAAAAAAATCAACATTTTCCAAAAAATGTTGCAATATTTTGCAAAATGTTGGGCAAAAATAGTTAATGAAACCAGCATTTCTTAAAAATACTGTAACATTTCTCAGAAATGTTGGAAGAAACCTAAAAAATGGAGAAAAATGTTGTCCAACATTTTAAAAAATGTTGCAACTTTTTCAAAAATGTTGCAACTTTTTAATAAAAATTTTTGCAACATTTTACAAAATGTTGACAAAAAATAGTTGGCAAAACCATCATTTCTTAAAAATGTTGGAACATTTCTGAAAAATGTTGGAAGAAGCAGAAAAATGTGGATAAAAAAAATGTTGGTCCAGAAAAGTTGGAACATTTTGTAAAAATGTTGACGAAAAATTGCTATAAATGTTGAGAAAAATAATGTTGTAACATTTTAAAAAAATGTTGGAACATTTTTAATTTAGTAGTCATAAAGTGGGCTGGTGGAAAAATAACAAACATCATTTAGATGGGTTTTAGTGGGCTGAAAGTTCGTAGGCTTATCTACCTTCTCGAAGGCATATAGGAGCCCCTGACGTGATTTAACCTGTGCAGCTTCATCTGTTTTTTATGCCCTTCGTCACCCTTCCTCGCCTATATGGGTAACACACGTTCGAGTAGCTACAACGGAAAGCTAAACACGGACGTACACCAAATGCAGCTGACTGAGGGAGCGAGCGCCTAGAACTCGTCGAACTCTCCAGGGAAATCCTCAAAACGTCGTCCAACACCTGGGTTGTGTAGATGCAATATAAAATAGCAACAACCATGAGAACATATCGTACTCAACAAGAGAAAACACTGTAAAAACATGCAAGGCTTTGTGGTGGAAGGCTGATGGTATAAGCAAGTCAGCATTTTAGTTGGTCAGATTTTATTAAGCAAATATTTACTAGCCGATATAAGTTTATACCAAACCCAATTAACATATGCATCAGTACCAAAGAATGAAATGCACAAGCTTAAAGTTTCATCTTCCATAAAGTTACTGATGTGAGGGTCCAGGCTGTCCTTGACCGTGCGCACGGCTAACTAGTCAGTTTTACACTCTGCAGAAGTTGTACACTTTACCCACAAGTCGCGTAAAAGTTCCGAAGAATTTTAGACCCAACCATGCTATGCAAAAGTAGGCACAATACCACACTACCGAGGTGTGGTTGCATAGGGACGCTACGAGGCCTTTACAAAGATCCCCTATTGTAGGCTGCTCGCTAGGTTACATGACAGCGTAATGCATAAACCTCTCTCAAAGCTGCGAAGCTATCATAGAGCATATTAGTCTGATGGCCGGGTTATACACCAACTACCGACATCCCCAACCCCTTTCAGGTAAAGCATACCTACACCAGGTTTTCTAATTACTTGACCAAGATAGAGCCATATGTCTTGTGGTTGCAATGTTTCCCTGGGTTGTCGCTCCATGTTCCGATTAATAAAGTGGTCTTGTATTAATGAGGGTATAACACAAAGTAAATACATATTAACAATTGTTCCATTAAACTACCCAAACCAAAATATGCCCTAACAAGTGCTACCCAACATTAAAATAAACCCAGGCTAATCATGGAGTAGAGGTAAACAACACTAGTCGAAACTTAAATAATAGCACCCATCATATTGATGCAAAGCAATACATAAATAAATGATGTAATTAAAATGCATGATGTAATAGGTAAAGGGAATGCAACAAGGACTTGCCTTCTACCAACTCTTTCTGCTGCTCAAAGTCTTGAAAATCTTCAACGGCAACGAACTCCTCGAACGAATCGTTCTCTACGCACCACACATTCACATACAAAGGAACAATACAATAAAATAAAAAATAGTACACCAATCATTGCAAACATAAACATAAATAGCAGAAAACTAATCTACTTGTCGAGACGAACACATGATATAAAGAACGCTAAAAACATAGTTAAAACGCATAATCTATGGCTAAAACAAGTTACGGGGGCTTGTTTGCGGGAAAACTAAACCTACAGGGGCATATCAGCAAGAAACCGATGGCTAAAACATAATTACATATAAAAACATAAGGTCTGCAGTGTAAAAACATAAAGCATGGACATCGAGTGCTAAAACCAAAGAGCTCAGGGTCTAAAGCATAAAAAACAGGGTCCATGTGTGAAGATCTTTGCATGAGGAAGGGTAAACTTGTGGAAACTGCAAAAACCTAGGGGCCTTTCTGAGAAACAACATCGAACAAGTCTGTTGACCGGTATGCTTGACCAGTTGATTCTGGTTCGACATGATCTGGTCTGCCATATATAGATCTGACGACTGGACATGGCTCCGGCGTCTGACGGCGGTGTACGGCGGCGGACCCGCCGGCGCAAGCCGAAATCGAGCTGGGGTGCTCGGTTTCCTACGCAGTTTGCACCCGGGTGACACACACACGACAAAAGCGACTCGACCGGGGCAATGGGACGTGCTTATGGACGGTGACGACGACAGGTGGTTCGGAGAGGCAGGTGGCGAAGCTCCGACGAGATCGAACGGGCGGCGGAGAGCTCGGCGACGCGAACAAGCGGCACCAGCGGGTTCCCCTCATTCTTGCGATTCTTCGGAGTAGCTCCTCGATGACGGAAGAGCGGTGGCTTGGCTAGGGTTCGACGCCGGTGCTACGAAGCTCGAGGGGCTAGGGTTTGAGGGTGTGGGACTCGCGGGCTTGTGGCGGCGGAGGCTTTATAGGCTAGGGGGATGCGCCTAGCGTGCGGGTGTTGACAGTGAAATTCCGTCAACCTAGCCATGAGTTTACCTTTGGTGTTGGCATGAATTTTATATCTTATCCATTGGTACTAACCCCCGTGGTATAACAAGTTCACTTGTGCATGTCGGTTTTGGAGTTTAGTGTTTATGCAGGGTTTTAGCGTTGAAAGCAAGACTTCTGGGATAAGTTCCATAAGTACCTCATGACAAGACCTTGAAGCCCGGTACAAGTCAAGCAATGAAGTGAACATGACTACAAGAGGCCCAAGGACCCAACCCGAGAAGATGGAAAACTCCGAGGACCTAGCCAGAAAAGTGCTGAATCTTGCAAGACAAGGAGCTTCGTCCAATTCGGAGAGAAACTGACGACAAGGGCCCACATGCAGAAGGGGGAGTATCTAGAAGACCCGGAAAGCAACACCGGGCGAAGTAGGCCACGAACTGGGCCAAAGTGGGCCCAGGCCGGCCGGCCCAGCCCATTTCGAGGCCCAGTCGCCCCCCTTTGACCTAAGTGCCTCTCGGGGTATTTATAGCCCCCTGACCGAGAGCCACACATCAATCAATTCGTCATCAGCCGCCGAGGAGCAGAGAAGCTTGAGGGACACCATCTCGGAGATGAGGGTCGTGCTAGTTGTCTAGGGTCTCCCTAGCCGACGTGGGAACCTTGCATGGAAGACCACGTGGGAGCTCCGGAGCAAGGATCAAGATCGAGGTAGGATCCCGGTGATGATCTTGTTCATGTAATCATTCATGGTGAAGTTTTTATAGTGAATCCGATTTCTAGCGATCAAGTGCCTTCTCGATGATTTTGTTTTCTTCTTGGTTTTGCTTCTTCCCCAATCTAGTCTATAGATAGATTGCATAGGGTGCTCCTGTAGCCGCGGTGGCTAGAGGTGCATACCGGACCGACCAAGTGATTTCAACTTGTTCTTATCAAACTCGCCCTAGACTACCCGCATGAATAGGAGTACGTTGTGACAGAACGGGGGCTCTGAAAGGCGGTCGTTTTCGGAATCGGACTGGAGGCCACAGTTTAAAGATGCTTTTAATGAGATTCGCTTGTCTATCTTCATCTATCTTGTTTGGAGCTACAACATAAGCATGATCTAGACTCTCTAGATCGGTTGTCTCTTGCTTTCTCTTGCTACCTCTTTACTAGATTAGATTAGATTCGTTTTCTTGATGATATCTTAGATTAGATGCAATTTGGTTCTTCATAAGATAGCTTTGCTTGCTTTACTAGATTGAATCCTTGCGTTGCACATTGTTCCACGGATTCCATACCTTGGGTTCACCACTCGAGGGAAGAAGGGTCCCTTGACTACGACGAGGGATTTGTCCGCTTGCAAATCCATATGAACTTTGATACGATAATCTACCGTCAACAAGCCCCTTTTTCTGGCGCCGTTGCCGGGGAACAAGCAATCAAGATCCAATCTAGTATCGCTTATTTTTCAGTTTTTCTTTTGATTTTCTTTTGCATCTCTTAACTTTGATCATCCTCAAAAAGAAAAAAAATCAATCTAATCTAATTTTTGATTAACCCTAATTTTTCTTTTGTTAGATTTTTGTTTTTGCTAACCCTAACCGGAGATGGTTGGCTACCTCTCCAACAAACCCAAACTTTCTTTTGTGGATGATCCAGGAAAACTTTACAGGCAAAGGAGACGTGCTACAAAAGCTAAAGGGTTGGAAACCCTAGATTCAAAAGCCAAAGTTGAAGGACCGTCCGAATCTCCAAGGGAATCACCACCTCCAAGTCCAAATGAAGATCAACCTCAATCGCTAACCATGGGAGAACAACCGCAATCGGAGCGCAAGATCGAGCTATGCACCCCGGACATCGTTGATCTACCTATCATCAACCTTCAAGATGCCAGAAGGCCGTTCAAGATCAAGGTCTCAACTATCCGCATGACGATTGCGAGAGCTTTGGAGTGTTTCAATGAATACATACGAGCCGAATTCCTTGAGCGGCATATCGGTTTACTTAAGAGGAGGATGGAGAAGATGGAGATAGAGAAAGAAGCTCAACACCTAAAGGCTGCCGAGGCAAGATCCACATGCGAGGAGTGTGAGGAGTATGGCCATGTCCAAGGTAAACCCCGATTTAATGCAAGTTCGTCCATTCAAGATTTGGTTCCTCTTTGTGCACAATTCAAGAACTTCATGGACGAGCAAGCTAAGATCAACAAGGATGCCATCACTAAGTTCGAGGCTATGGAGAAAATATTGAAGAATTTAGATGGCAAGGTGATAGAGGTCGGAAGCTCTATACATGAAGTGTTCATCGTGAAGATGTTAGAGATGCAAGTGGGACAACTTGTCGGGCGCCCGATGGGTAACAAAGGAGTATTTCCGAGACAACCCCAAGGTCCCAAGACGGCGAAGGCTACTCAAACTCATTCGGGAGAGATGGAGGATCACACTAAGGAGACCACGAAGATCACGACCGAAGGACCGGAGTTTGAGATGCTGAGCCACTACATGAAGGAAGTTGTTGCATCCGTCAAGACCAAAGGACAAAGCCAGCCTGTGAAGACCAAAAAAATGATTAAGCCGAAGAATAAGCCCGTGCCCAAGATGGTGCGGAAGTGGGTACCCAAGATTGCAATGCCCACAAAGAGCGTTGATCTGAAGTAATCAAGTGAAGAAGTCTAGCCATTGACTATAAACGAAGCGCTAGGCGGGAGGCAACCCGTTTCGTCGAGTCAAGAATAAGCTACCGGGAGGACAACCCGATTCCAGGTTTTTCAAGTCTTTTTAAATATAATTCAGTTTTGAATTTACTATGCAAGACATTAGAAATAGAATGGTTGAATAACATTAGATACATAATTTTTGGTTGAATATTTTGCTTGATCATAAACCCTTGACATGAACCATCCTATATGATTGTTTGCTTCTTTTCGAGAAACCAAAACCAAAAAAAATTCAGAACCTATCTCAACCTTTCATCCTCTTTATGATGTTATGGTTGACTTATTTTACATGCTAAAAACACACGAGTAGAGCCACGACTTGTATCTAGATGTTATTTAATTTTTAGCACGTGGTAGGACTCACGTGAACCTAGAAACTTAACTTTTGGTTGGTTTAAAATCCTTATCCTTGGTTTCTCTAGAGTTAGAATTTTTCTAAGCCTCATTTAATTTTATTCCATTCAAAATCTCTCTCATCTAACCAAATTAGAACGTAAACCTATGCCCCCATGATCAAGCCGAGAAAAGTTTGCTCTCAACTAGTGAAGGCAAACGATACCGGTGAGACCAACATAAAAGTAGTCGGGAAATATTTTCGACTTACATCTTGTTTTTAATGCTTTAAAAAACTCCTCTAAATTTTTATTTGAATTCATTAATAGCTCTGATTTTATTTTTTATTTTCAAAATTAGAGGAGTGCTTAGCATTAATACATGCTTAAAGGGAGGCAATATAGTTAACCTAACCATGCATGCACCATGATCCATCACGGGATGCCCCTCCAACATCTTTTATTAAACCACATGCAAAGTACAAGCATGGGGGGGGGGCAGCCAAGGCCTTGTTTTGCAGGAATATCATGGAGGCATGTGAGGCAAGGGAGCATGGAAGTGACTCAAAGTGAAAACATCAAGTGGAAGGAGCAATAATGCAAGCAAAGGAGTGGACGGGAACGTTTGGAAGGTGCATGCGGTCACGAAGCAACAATGAGTGCGCTAGAGAAGAACCGAGCCAAAAGGAGGAGAGAGGTAAGTCTCCCATCCAGCTCTTTGTTCGTGTGCTCTAGTTTGTAGTCAGGAACCACCTTAGACTTAGCCATCCACCCCGCTTGTTTCGTGCAACAAATCACATCCTTAATCCACTCAAAGTCCAGACTCCAAAATAATATTAGTGTACCTTGTTACCAGTTGAAAACCCCAGATATATATTTGCGAGGGAGAGTGCTGCAACCATGGAAGAAAACTACATGTCTTTTCACCAAGAAGAAGGGATCATCGTCGTCTAAGCCATCATCGACAACCTCTTCGAGGAGGCACTCGGTTTTCGAGTCTCATCGGAGTATGGAGGAGGACACAGCACCACCGAGGAGGAACGACACTCTTCTCCTCGGTGGGATGAGGGCCACACGAAACTCGTCTATGAGGTTCACCAAACCTCAAGGACATATGGAGGAGCCGCCCGTCCGACCTCGCCACTCGACACGATCATCCGCTCCACCTCCATACGCTCCGTGGTATTCCGATCGGTTTATCATCACGACGGAGGAGGAGGAGGAGAAGCTCGCTCGCCTTGAGTAGAGGCTTGTAGCGAACGTCGACTTTGACAACCAAGCTCTCCACATATTGGGTTTTCATACGGATATTATTACACGGGTGCAATTCTCCAATGGAGTGTCGGTAAACACCCACAAGGGATTCGCCTTGGAAATTCTCATGACCATGGCGCCTATCCTTGATGAAGGAGTGCCGAGTCTCTCATTCCGTTTGGAGGGAGTTGAACAAGTGGTTCCCTATGAGTATATTAGGGAATTGCTTGGTTTTCAAAAGGGAGCCCCGAAACAAGTGGATGTGCATGAAGGCACATGGAAGGTTTTTGGAGTATGATCGCGGGAGAAGACCATCAACGAAGAAATACTATTCGGAACCCCATCATCCAAGTGTTTCACTCATGGATGTGCAAAAGGATTTTAGGGAGAATGAGAGAGACAAAGATAACCAACACGGAGTTGAATTGGCTTTACTCGGCTTTGATTGCTAGGCAGCCAATAGACCCCTGTCACCTCATGATCAACCGGTGGTGTTGTGAAGCAACATCGGGTTCGAGAGATATTGGTTCGGGGTGTTACCTCTCCATGTTAGCTATCTCTTTAAAACCGGGTATTACAAGGAACCCGAAGCAACTCCTACCCGGGACTTCCCTAAGATTTGAAGAAAGGCAAGAACATAAGTGGAGATGAGAGAAGAGGCTTCAAAGTGGCCAAAGTAAACTTACCCCTTCCGAATGGAAGATTAAGACTTTTTCTTGAGGGGAAAGAAGATTGGTTAGAGGAAGGACTTCTTGTGCCGGCGAAGAAAGAAAAATAAAAGAGGAAGGATTATAGGAGAAGGTTCTTCCATGGCCCAAGAAAGAGGTGCGCAACAAAATTATGTGCCACCATTTGGAGGAATCCCGGCGCCGCCGAGTTACTACGGTGGTGTACCAATGCAAGCATGGGGGAGTGGTGTAGCCATACCCCCACCAAATTTTGCGGTGCCCAACGTAGCCTTTGCGAAGCCATATGCACATCGTCCTCAACCTCAAAAAGTGTGGCCATCATTGGAGGATACGTTGCGAGAAACATGCAAATTATCGCAGCCATCCAAACCAATGCAAACCAAATGGGTGAAGGAAATGTAAACATCGCTTATGAGCTTGGGTGCCTTCACCTAGCACCGCTGGGACAATTTATAAACGAGTGGTGCAATCCTATTATGAGCAAGGGTATCATCACCAAGACTATCAATATCAACCACAGGCGGAAGATTAGAGAGAGGAGGAGCTTTAGTTATCTTTCCTTTACCACTTTTCTTTAATTTTCAGCTTATATGTGCTTATGCATAGTGTTTTCAGTTTTTATTTAAATTTCAGCAAGTGTGTTAGTTTAATTTTTCAGCATGTGTCTTAGTTTTTATTTTCATAATGAATAAAGTCACCACCTAGTTTTTACCTTTGGTAAAGTTATGAAATTTATGCCATGACGATATATGATTATAATTGCCGCTTTGTTTATCTTTGTAATTGTTTTATGCATGTTTAAGCTAATGCTCTCTTAAAATACAAATCTGAAATTATCTAAATGCTAGCTTAATCTTTAGCGGAGGTTATGATAAAAATAAAGACCCATAGTGTTTTATATGCTCTCAAGTTTTAGATGGATTAAAGATGATTTATTTTTGTTCTTAAAAGTAATGCTAACCTTGTCATAAATACCACTTGCATGTTGCTCTACCTATCCAGAGCCATATATATATATTTGAGTGCAAAAAACTTAGTATACAAGGTTTATTTTTGGGTGAGTTATTTCAGGCCTTGATTTCTCTGGTCCGAGACTAAGAAGCTGGTCATTCCGTTTTTGCGTATCTATCTTTTTGCTAGCCTTTCTATCCGTGCATTGTGTATCCCCACATCGGAGATCTCACAAACCTCGCCGGATATCCACCCTTAAAACCAAATATCATCTTTTGTGTTTACCTCCTTGACCACAACCTATCGTTGAGGATGGATCATCAATTCAAGGAAGATTGCAAGACGGTGCCACGATTGAATATTTCAAGTATCTCTCCAAAGGAAAAGTATTCCCGGTACCTACCTTATCTCTATCACCTCTTTGCCCGAGGACGAGCAAACGTCTAAGCATGGGGGAGGAGGTATGTACAATGCAATTTTAGAATTCAAAGGGGAGCAAATAAAAAATTTGATGAGAAAGAAAAAAATGAGAAAGAGAGAAGAAAAATAAAAAAATATATATGAGTATGTGTAAAAATAAAATAAAGTGAACTCCTCGGTTCTCTAAAGTGCATTAGGAATTTCAAGGCTTCAAGATTAAAAGATCCAAACTCATCTTTCCAACCATGTGCAATCCAATAACGAGGACTTCCTTTGTGCCTCGGGATCACTCTTTGCCATTTGCACATGTCCACCTATCTCAAGTGTTTGTATTTTTCTCTTTCCCTCCTTGATATAACATTATTTTCCAATGGCCTTTTTGACGAGTCTCGGTAAGACCATGAGAAGCTTGTCTTGTTTTGACAACATCTCATTTATAATATCTTGGTAGGACTAAACTTTCCCAAAGAGCTCCATATAAAAGCCTACCACACATATATGTTATGAGAGGGAAATGAGTAGAATAAATAGGCTTGAGAGACAAGATGAGATGAGAGTTCATGAGCAAGATGCAAGACGGTTTAAATTTGTGAACTTGGTTTAGCTCTTTTTCATCTCGTTCTTTATTTAAAAGTTTCTGAGATTTATTTGAATTTTGGGAGCATGTTAATACCTGTGGGATAAGCTTAACTAATAATCTACCCTCCGTAGGGATGAAGGCTAGTACATTATGAAACCTTAACGAACTAAACTTTTGAGAGCATTATGTTTTGTCATGTATGATCAAGTGCAAGGTTTAAACAATGAAGGGCAACGATGATATCCATCGAAGGCTTACTCGAGGACGAGCAAGGTTTAAGCATGGGGGAGCTGTTGACGGCGAAATGCCGTCAACCTAGCCATGAGTTTACCTTCGGTGTTGGCATGAATTTTATATCTTATCCATTGGTACTAACCCCCGTGGTATAACAAGTTCACTTGTGCATGTCGGTTTTGGAGTTTAGTGTTTATGCAGGGTTTTAGCGTTGAAAGCAAGACTTCCGGGATAAGTTCATTAAGCACCTCGTGACAAGACCTTGAAGCCCGGTACAAGTCAAGCAATGAAGTGAACATGACTCCAAGAAGCCCAAGGACCCAACCCGAGAAGATGGAAAACTCCGAGGACCTAGCCAGAAAAGTGCTGAATCTTGCAAGACAAGGAGCTTCGTCCAATTCGGAGAGAAACTGACGACAAGGGCCCACATGTAGAAGGGGGAGGATCTAGAAGTCTCGTGAAGCAACACCGGGCGAAGGAGGCCACAAACTGGGCCGAAGTGGGCCCAGGCCGGTCGGCCCAGGCCGGCCGGCCCAGCCCATTTCGAGGCCCAGTCGGCCCCCTTTGACCTAGATGCATCTTGGGCTATTTATAGCCCCCTGACCGAGAGCCACGTATCAATCAATTCGTCATCCACCGCCGAGGAGCAGAGAAGCTTGAGGGACACCATCTTGGAGATGAGGGTCGTGCTAGTTGTCTAGGGTCTCCCTAGCCGACGTGGGAACCTTGCATGGAAGACCACGTCGGAGCTCCGGAGCAAGGATCAAGATCGAGGTAGGATCCCGGTGGTGATCTTGTTCATGTAATCATTCATGGTGAAGTTTTTATAGTGAATCCGATTTCTAGCGATCAAGTGCCTTCTCGATGATTTTGTTTTCTTCTTGGTTTTGCTTCTTCCCCAATCTATTCTATAGCTAGATTGCATAGGGTGCTCTTGTAGCCACGGTGGCTAGAGGTGCATACTGGACCGACCAAGTGATTTCAACTTGTTCTTATCGAACTCGCCCTAGACTACCCGCATGAATAGGAGTACATTGTGACAGAACGGGGGCTCTGAAAGGCGGGCAGTTTCGGAATCGGACCAGAGGCCACGGTTTAAAGATGTTTTTAATGAGATTCGCTTTTCTATCTTCATCTATCTTGTTTGGAGCTACAACATAAGAATGATCTAGACTCTCTAGATCGGTTATCTCTTGCTTTCTGTTGCGACCTCTTTAGTAGATTAGATTAGATTCGTTTTCTTGATGATATCTTAGATTAGATGCAATTTGGTTCTTCATAAGATAGCTTTCCTTGCATTACTAGATTGAATCCTTGTGTTGCACATTGTTCCACGGATTCGATACCTTGTGTTCACCACACGAGGGAAGAAGGGTCCCTTGACTATGACGGGGATTTGTCCGCTTGCAAATCCATATGAACTTTGATACGATAATCTACCGTCAACAGCGGGCCAGGGGGAGAAGCGGTGCGCGTCCGGCTCGTGGTCGGACTCCCCCACTCGGTCGGACTCCAACGCGAGGTTGGGGATGTTGAGCGGGGCCCACGCGTTAGCGACAACAAGCGGCGGGGCCCGGACGTGAGCTGAACTGGGCTGTAAGGCAAGCTGGGCCACAACACGGTGAGGCCACGAGCGAACAAAGCAAGGAAGCTCAGGGTGAAAAGGACTTCAATCTAATGGACCGAGCGATCCAACGGCTGCAAAGTTGATGGGTGGCGAGCGACCTGAGCGGCAGAGTCTGGGGACCTTGGTCGGACTTCGGCTGGCGGGCCGCGAAACGGAATAGGGAGAAGGGGGAGGAAGATAAAAGAAGCTTTTATCATTTTTGAAAGGGTTTCAATCAAATAAATTCAAATTCAAATTTAAATCCAAGCATAGTGCAATAATTAACTCCTAAAGTTCACTAATTTAATTAAATAAAAAAGATTAAATGCTTAGGAAATTAATTAGCACCTGAAAATCCTTACACAAGAGCATGGTTGCTAGCAAAATTTTATTACAAATCCTACCCCTTAAGATAAATCTCGTTCTCGAGATTCAAATGGATCAAAAACATGGGGGACAATCTTCCTTCAATTCATCCTCTCTTTCCCATATTGCCTTATCATCTGCATGATTACTCCATTGCACCTTGCACATTTTAATAACACGATTCCTTTTAACCCGTGTCAAAGTATCCAAGATCTTGATTAGTCGTTTAGTAATGTCAAGATCTTCCTTAACATCCGATCCATCTATAGGTAGTGGCTCTTTATCATGAGGTTTGAGACCCTTTTTCAACTAAGAGATTTAGAACACATCATGCACATCGGAGAGTTGATTTGGCAACTCCAACTTGTATGCCACTATAAATTCTTAGAAATTGCTGTAAACTCGTGAAAATTAGTGGAAATTGCTGCAAAATTTCTTAAATTCGTAAAAATTCCAGAAAATTGATTGAAATTATTAGATTTTTTTGAAAATTATTATTAATTCTTAGAAATTGTGGTAAATTCGTGAAAATTACCAGATTTTGTTAGAAATAGTTAGAAATTGCCTTAAATTCGTAGAAATTCTAGGAAATTGCTAAAAATATTAGAAATTCTTGAAAATTATTGTAAATTCTTGAAAATTGCTCTCAATTTGTGAAAATTGCAAGATATTCTTACTAACTTTAAGAAACTTTGGATTTTGTTGGAAATTAGTTTGAATTATTTGAAATTGATAGAATTTGCTAAAAATCAGTAGAAAATGTTGATAATCTTTGAAAGTGTTATAAATTCTTTGAATTTGCTGAAAATTGCTAGAAATTGCTAAACATTTCTAGAAATATCTTGAAATTGTTGAAGATTCTTACAAACTACTTTATGGTCTTACAAATTATTCTTATAAATTACTTTAGTTTTCTTAAGGTATGGCTCAGTCACTGGTTGACTACGTGTATCTTGAGTTGTTGGAGGATTCGGTGGAGCTGAAGCACCACTCGTACTAGCCAACTGTTCTGGGAGAGATGCTTTGCACTCTACGTGATAGGACTTCGCACTTGCTGATGGCCATACACCAGCTCTGGATTCCTAAGTAAGTAAGTAAATCATTTTGAAATTACTTATCTTTGTTTTCAATCATATTTGTATTAAATAAATTGTATTTTGTTGGATTTTGTGTTTCAGGCTACGTGCAGCAGGACTACTGCCTCTCGTGTAGTTAGTCTAGGAGGACAAGCTACGGGCTTCGGTTCCTAGTGTGCATCACATGACACAGTTCCGGTATGACTCCTCTTTGGTCGCAGTGTTTCTAGACCGGCGGTGGACAGAAACGCACTCGTTCCCCTTGCCTGCCAGCGAGATGACGGTGAGTCTTGAGGACATGGCGATGTTGTTCGGCCTTCCATGTACAGACGTCGCAATGGGGGCTATCGACATCACAAACACTTGGCGACATGACTTTCTTGCTCGGTTCACGAGCATTCCTAGGAACGGTTGCGCGCCTCAGCCATACGAGCCGTTCGATGACACGCATGGACCCACCTTGACCTAGTTGTAGTAGTTCAGTGTACATGCTTCTACCAAATATTTTTCATATTTTGTATGTATTTAAAACAAATGTTATGATTAACCTTTTCTGTGCAGGCTAATTATATGGAGGACGACGCTGAGCCAAGTACAACCGACAAGTTTCTGGAGGCGTTCCTACTCTGGTTGTTCGGGTTTGTGATGTTCTGCTAGTCTGCAGGAGACGCAGTGTCCAAGTACTTGATCCCTACGCTCGGATGATCACCGACACACCCATGGACGTGGTGCCCCAGATCAGCGGGGGGCAGCGGTGTTCTGTCGGTGATGTACAGTGGATTGTGCATTCCCGTGTCAAAGGGGGGTAGTAGACTGGGGATCCTTCTCGGGTGTTCTTCCCTTCTACAGCTTTGGATCCACAAGCTCTCTGACATTAACCTTGGAGACAGGCCCACAACGGGTTCTCTGTTCTGCCTCCGTAGGGTAATTCACCTTGACTTTCATTTTCTTCACATAATTACCGTCTTATTTGGATAGAATTAACTTTTTGTGTTTGTATGAAACACACTTGGGTCGGGGAGCAGACGAAGAAGTCCTACGAGGATTTCATGGGCTAGATTGATGCGATGACCGATGCCCAGCTTAGGTGGATGCTATACTCATAGGCTAGTATCGATACCCGCGCACCACAGGGCCTCTCTCCACTGTGCTTCTGAGACCGACGCTACTGGAAGATGATGAGACACTTGGTGTTCGACATCTACGTCGAGGAGTACACATTCCATAGGGTGATGAGGCAGTTGGACCTCTACGAGGCTTCGCCTGTGCTTGTTACGCACACTCTTCCGGTGGCAGTGCATAGGTAAGCTATCTAAATTTGTTAACATGTAAATGCGTCACAAGGGTGACTTCATAATAAATTTATTTAATTTGTAATAGATGGTCGCATAAGGGCATCAGGGCGTCGACACAATGGGTCGACAGGTTGCATCCATACGTGGCTCATTGGACTGATGCGCGGAGCACATTGTCACCTAGGAGCACCCCCACGACGTTGCAACTTGGACGTCATACCTGACGTGGTACATCCCGAGGACTCGGATGCGGGTGATGTACCTTCCTTCTACCGCCACTTGCACTGATCCTGGACCACCAACGGCTTCTTCCGTCTGACACGTACTCGGTGCGATGAGATCAGAACGCCGACATAGGGGTGAGTTTGAGGAGTTCAATCATATTTTTTTTCATATTATTATTCATTATAACATGTGCTACTAATTTCGTGCACAACACGACACACTAGCAGAGGTGGAGAGGATCGTGATGGACGTGAGGTCGCGGTTGCTAACCATGGGACCTTAGGAGCATGACCAGACGTACGAGAGGATCCTCGCAGTTGCCATGAGGTACAATACTATTGTTAACTACGGTATTACCGCGACCGTACATCTTTATCCATGTCACCCCGCATCGTCCCCGCGCTCCGCCTCGACAGGTCGTTCGTATCAGTCGCCGGCGACCTTTTCACGCCCACAGGCTGCTTTCTAGGCATTGACAGCACCGACTCAGCGGCCCTTTCCTTTCCACAGTTTAGATACATTTACTCATGTGTTGCTTAACTGATACACTGAGTTGTTATGCATGATTGTAATATTAACATAATCATATAGGGCGGCCTCCGATCTATTGGATGGGACCCGGTTCTTCCGCGTCGGCTCGACCTGCATATACGGTGCCACCTGCAGCAATAAACGTTCCTTCCACATCTACTGCACCTATTTTGCAGCAGCCAGCTAGCATGACCACTTGAGAAAATGTGGAGGACAGGTAACGCCCTTAACTAATTCAGTAATACTATTATTTAAATACGATTCTGGCACCCCCCTCGTCGCTGGCGCACAGGGGAACGATGACACCGTGCCACTGCAGCCTCCCTCCTCGGCAGTACATCGGCGCCGCGGCTCTCCCTCCCATGTAGTACATCGGCGCCGCGGATCTCCCTCCCCTGCAGTACATCGGCACCACGGCTCTCCCTCCCCTACAGATCCGGGTGAGGTACCTTTGCATCTCTCTCTTTGTCTCTCTCTATCTCTCTCTCTCTCTCTCACACACACACACACACACACACACACACACACACACACACACACACACACACACACACACACACACACACACACACACACACACACACACACACACACACACACACACACACACACACACACACACACACACACCTCTACCTCTCTCAGATCTGGTGATGGAGCATCAGCAGCGGTGGGCCACAATGGTGTTGGCGGTTGTTGACACTTCTTACATCGTTACTAGATTTGGAACGGCGCTAGAAAGCCTGTTAGTATACTACACGATCACAAATAGATCCGCAAGCGCACGAATACCGTTGTAGCTTTCACCCAGGAGTATTCCAAGGTATTGATTTCCACGGGGAACGAGAAGTGTTGTGAACCTGAACTAATTTGTCTGGGGGATATGGTGACGAAGGATAGAAAGGCAAGGGTAGATTTTGGGTAGAGAGGGGATAGCTGATGAAGTTTGGGACTTGTGAGAGTCACAGATAGAATCAAGGCAAAATTTGTCGCTCGTCGGGGCTAGAGGGAAAAGAGCCACAGAAAGGGATGAGAAGGGGCTCTAATGTCGTAACTCCTACCTGCCAGAACTAATGTGGTGAACTACAAAGCCCGTCTAGAGCTGTCACCTCCCTAGGGTACCACAACTATTTCGTTGAACCGGGAAGCATTCCAAGGTACTAGTAATCCTAGACACCACGTCTACACTAACCAAGTACTACTTTACTCGGATCCAAAGTAAAGCAATCACAACAAGAAGAAACTACTAAATGCAATCGAAGAACCTCAGAGCGAACGATGAAATGACTTGAGACTTAGTTACTCACGAATCCGAATTTACAAAATATCCCAGTTGTGGACGACCGTAGTTGTACCGCACCCGCCGAGGAAGGGGAAGAAGACCGACACTCCGGCTTCTACTCCAACACTCAACTCTCTCTCCCTACTCTCTGAATACTAACTTATGTAGGGCTCCGCCACTTGCTTTCTAATCACTTGTGTCCTTCTATGAGGTGCCAGGCTCTATATATAGCCCCAATGGGTCAGTGGCTGCAGGAGGGGGTACTTGTAGGTGAGAGGGAGCTGCAATGTCGAGCAAGGAGGTGCGGCCGGCCCTGTGATCCACCACCTATGGACTTGGACGACCCTGATCATTACTCCTGAGGCGGTTGTAGGTCGGCTCCTTGGGTTGGTTTCGCCTGGCACACCAGTTGATTTGTGCGGCCGGCCCTATAGGTGTGGTCGGCCCTACCCAGTGGCCTTGTGATGCACCGACCGTGTTGAGGGACGTCCAGGATCACTCCTTGTTGGCGGTTGCGGTAGTTAAGTGTGGGTCCATCGATTCAAGGGCTTCCAACCTTAGCCTTTTGATCAAACCGACCATTCACCGGTGTATCTCCTCCATCCAAGGTGTGTTTGTGGGATTGTTGTTGCCGTGGACCCGAGAAGAGGATTTTGTGTGGTGCGGCCGGAGCTAGGAGGTGCGGCCGGACCAATTTTTATGGTGTCTGACCCATGGACTTGGTCCCCTTCGATATTATGCTAAGTGTAGAGGCATTTGGCAAAGTTTGGTGTTGATCAGAGGAGGTTGATAGGTCCGGCCGAACCTACTAGGTTCGGCCGCACCTACCCCCGACACGTCTCGTGTCATAATCTTCAGTGAGGCATAACTTCTGCATCCAGACTCCGAATTGGGTGAACCAAAACTCCATTTCGATCATCTCGACAAGAACTTCGCAATGGTGCTATCAAACTAAGCATTTGGCGTTGTTTGTCAATATGATTTATTTGTTCTATGATGTCTCATTATGACCTGCAACCAAATATTCACCAAAGCTCGTGGAATCTGTTAGTTTATGACCCCACAACTATGATGAAAGCTTTGATGGAGTGAAATTTATTCAAAGTTGAGGGTCAAAAATAGGGACTTAACGACCATCAACACGCCCCCACACTTGGCCCTTTGCTCGTCCTCGAGTAAAGGTTAAGGACCAAGGTGAAAACAAAAATTCCTATGGTATGAAGCGAGCATAAGAGATATTCCGAATCATACCTTGGACTTGTGAACTTTGTAGTGTCTATCATGCCATCCTGGGTAGTTGAGGAATGGAACGATCTTGAATGAAATTACTTCTACTCCTCATGTCCAGTAGCTTGGGATTTTTTTCAATAAGTTTTCAAAATAAACCTTGCTTGGCACCTCATTTGATTCTCTCAAATCGCTCAATGTGTATAGTCCTCACCTAGGCATTAGATTGCCTTTCTTCAACCTACTTCTAATGATGGCTATATATGGAAATCTCAAGGTAGGGTATAAAGATGAGGCATACTTGCATCACATGTATTGCAAAGTCAAAAACCGGATCCAAGGAGAAAATCAAATCATACAATCATATCAAGATGTGCATGTGTAGGGATATGATGGATATGGTAAGGTGGATACTAAGCCCAGAATGGGTGCTAGATATTACCATATATATAATCAACATTGTGATGATGGTAAGGTGTACACTAGGCCCGAAATGGGTGCTAGTTATTATCATCTGATTTGTTGTAAATCCTTTTGCATGATCCTCTCTCTCTATTTTGACTCTTTTGTGGACATGGCTATCTTTTCTTTTTCTTTTTTTTCTTGAAGCATCATGTGTCCAACTTTTGTTTTCTTTTTTCACTTGGACCTTCATGTGTCCATATTTTTTCTATAGCCATGTCTCTTTTGCAATATTAACTTGGAGAGAGAGATATCAACACATAGCGTGAAGCTTTATTTTATGGAATAGATAGATGGTACAATGCTAGATCTCCACTGAGCATAGCAAGGAGGATGTTGGCGTGTACATGTATCTTGATCATGAAAGAATGAAAACAATTCTCATAAGGGTCACAACAATTTGACAAAGCTCAATGCAACGACAAGTAGCATATGTGGATGAGGTTTTCAAGATGTCCCATTATATGGTTCTGGTAGGACTTGGCATATCAAAGAGGAGCTTCACAAAGGCTTTTCAAAATTTTCAAATAAATTTCCCAAGCACTCAAACATTTGGAGCAAAGATCATTTCATCGGACCATATCTCAAACGTCAACTACTTAGATGGGCATGGTTTCCTAAAGATATGTTGTTCTTCAGCATCAGGATAATAAGTATGGAATAAAACTTATGCAAGCCAACCATAGGAAACATGTCGAGCATTGGGTGCATGAGGATTCAATTGAATTTGATTTATATGATCAGATTTAAAGCTCATTTAAACTCATGATTTCCAAAAGTAGAGAGGTAGAGGTGCACATACCATCGCTCTTGGAGAAAGTGGGGAATGAGATAGACAAACGGTGATTTGGCCAAACCACAGGGGTGACCGACTTGCTCTAGTGCACTTACCTCATCCCTCATCATATTAGCGTAGTTGATGTTGTGCGGCACCATGGCGGGAGATCTCAATTTTGTGTTTCGACGAGCCTGAGAAATCTCCCCCACACTTGCTCTTGTACCTGGTGTTATTATTCAAAGAAAAAGATGGAAACAAAAAGGGAGGCTCTGCTAGCTGAAGAGCTAGGAAGCCTTTATTCAAATTCAAATATTTTTGTGTGTTTTTTAAGAGAGCAAGATGCAAGAACCAACACCATCTTCAACCCAAAATAAGATTTAGTATGAGAGAAATTTACGCGGGATACTCACATATCTCCCCCACACTTGGAGTTTGCATTGCTAGGCAACACAACTCAAGTGTGCAGAATTCTGAAAGGACCTTGTGATGCATAGAGGGGTGGTGACTAGGATCACTTCAAATTTCTGAAATGATTGCAATGGTTAAAACTTCTGTCGGTACTACCGACGCTGTGCCGGAACTACCGAGGTGGTCGGTACTTCGGTACAGGGTCGGTACTACCGATAGGACAGAGGAGCTTAAAATGAAATTTGAAATGTAAAGTGATTCTAGTAATTCTACTTGAATCAAGAGTTTAGTTTAGAAGCTAATAACTACCTGCAACCAAAGGTATGAGTTGGAACAAATCCAATTTATAGATCGAGCTCAAACAAGTTCTAGGGTTAGAGAGAGACAAAGAATTAAAGCAAGCAAAGGAGACACAAGAATATAATCCAAAGTTCACTTCCACAAAGGAAACTACATCTCTGTTGAGGATCCCACAAAGGGAGGGCTATCACCATGAGCCTCTTTTCCTCTCCCAACCCCCACAAAGGAAGATTAGTGCTCACTAAGAATTCTCCACCAAGGAGACGGGTAATACAAACGATCCCGGGTGCTCCACACCAAGAGGGCACTCAACGGGAGACGCCTAACCATCTAGAAGCAAGCTTCAAGAGTAATAAACACGAATCAATGCCCGGAGATGCTTCAAGTGCTCTTGAGATGACGGAATTCGAAGGGGCTCTCAAAGCTTCTCTAACTCTCACTAGGAAACACTTCTCTAACCAAACCCTAGCTCAAAAAAATCAAATCTTGGCTCTAGGAGGAGGGGGAGAGGTGGAGTGAATACTGCATTCACGGCACTTATCGGTACTTCCGACATGGGGTCGGAACTACTGATGGGTGCCGGAGAAACCCAACAGTGAAGCCATATCGTTAGTTCCGACCCCGAGTCGGTACTACCGAGGCCCTGGCAAAAACTCGCCAGTGAAGCCATATCGGTACTACCGACCCAACGTCGGTACTACTGACAAAGGCTGAGAGTTGATGAAAAGAGGAGCAAATGTGCATGTGTCAACTCAGGTTTCTTATCACTCACTTAGGTCATCTCTTTAAGCAGTTTTAGCATCTCTTGACGGTCAATTCACATCCCCCTTTATAGTATAGTGTTTTCTATACTCAAATTCAAAACCAAAAACAAATTAAGCATTGACTTGAGTTGAAAATGCCGAATTGGAGTTGGGGGCCTTTTTTTGGTCAAAACCATGATTTTCAATAAAGTAAATCCTGCAAACATCTTATTCAACTATTAAATACCTCAAATTGTGTTTGTCACTATCACCAAAATAATTAGGGGCCAAGATGCACTTTCAAGTTCAAGCTTCCTTCGTAATACTTTCTCTCCCTGAATTACCTTGGTATTGTAGTTGGTGTAGCTCTCATGTTTTTAGGCATTGCCTATACATCGGTCCTTTCAATCTCCACCTGAAACGTTAGCGATCAAAAATACCCGAAGGACGACTAATCCTAAAGAGATTCTCTTTCTTTTATTTGAAAAGAAAATCTGAATAACTATTCAGGCTATCTCCCGATAGTGCTTTGTTTTTGGTCATAAGCTCGACCACTGGAGATCTTCATGTTGCAGTCAATTGAGATGATGAAACCATCATAGCTCTAGCTGCAAGGTTAGTTCCAAAAAATGACCATGAAATTTACAATGTTTATGGTAAACAAATGGATTGACAACCCCCCTTTCAAAGTTAGCATGCACAAGGAAAATGAGGAGGTTGTAGGTTTCGTAAAGGTCATTGGTAATGGGGCTTGATAACTCTAGAAACTTTTGATGTGAGCATGGGATTTGTGATCCCTTTAGTATAAAACTTTCATGCTCGAGTTTGTTTTCTGAATCCAAAGTCAATGCCTCAAGAATGTTCATAGACCACACATGTTCTTTCTTAACCTCTGGTCTATGACGTTGATGATGTGTATCTCGAACCTCAAGATGATATGGCTGCTTTTCATGGTCGAGCACACTACTCAGTACCCCTTCAATGGTTCTTCCAATGAGAATGAAGGGTGGATCTCCTTTTGGGATGTCAAAGATATGATAATCTAGGAAGATCCCATATGCTCCAATCTTTGTTTGGATGACTCTAAGGATTCCCTCCGTCTCTATGGTTTGACCCGAAATCCATTGGAGACGCTTCTGAGAGAAAGAGAGGGGTTCGTCGGGAAAGGCCTCTAATACTAAAGATTTAGGAATGATATTGATACCGACCCTAGGGTCATAGAACACATCCTGGTAAGAGAGGTTTCTTACTTGGCATGAGAGTGAATTTAGCTCAGAATATAGCTGGATTACTTGATCCATGCCTTCTGCTTCTCTCAACCATTACCGGCTACTAATTGCGGAGATGTATTCCAACTTTTATCTCCGTCTTTTCTCTTCCTCTAGGTTGGGTAAGTGGACTTCTTCTCCCTCGTGTGTTGGGTCTCTTTCCCTTCGCTGGAACGATTTCTCCGTCCAATGTTTATCTAATAACTCATCATAGTTGTGCGACATGGGTACCCATGGGTCCCCACCGAGCAGGGTCCTAAAGGTCCCTGTCAAGTGGACCTGACCTGCTAGAAGTTCAACCGACCTGCAAGTGGGCCTGGAGACCTTATCCATAGTCCTGGCGACCTCGGAAGATCTCGGACGACCTTATCCAGATCGCGGGCGACCTGCCAGGCTTACGGGGCAAGCCTCTCCTTAGATCACGGCGGCGCCGCCAGCAGGCCTGAGGATCGCGAGATCCTCTCTGTAATCACGGAAGGCGACCTTCCTAAATTTGTAACCGACCTCGAATGGAAGCACTAGCCCGCCGGCCATATAAGGCGACCTAGAGCTCCATTCGGGGGGGACTTGACCTTTTCCACATAATCCCACCACACTGGACATAGGGTTTTACTCTCCGAAGGCCTGAACCAGTCTAAAACCACTGAGTCCTTGCCATTCTCATCGAGTTCCGAGTTCATCCAAGAACTACCGCTTACGCTCTTAGGTCCTAATCCCCCATCAATCAACCTACAACTGCTTGGGTAGCCCCCTTGCGGATCTGCCAGGTCTCACCCCCTGACAGTTGGCGCGCCAGGTAGGGGAGATCAGGAACTCGCTGTGTAGCATGGCGGCCCGATATGGCGTTGTTTTCCTAGCAAGCATGGCGGACATCCTCGCCGACCCCGTGGAGATATGATTCGGTTCTTTCACGGCGACCTCGACCCTGATGGCGGCGGCGACCTCACCAGCGACCTCCGCGAAGGTCCCCATGGCATTTGACGCTGCTCCCAGCTCCGGCCAAGAGTCGAACTTCCACCCGCCAAAACCCTATGACCTTGTCCAGGGGATGGAGCGTGTCATCAACATGATGGAGGAAACCCTCCAGATCTGCGAACGATCTCGGCGCTCCACGCAGGATGCGTTGCATCGCAGGACCTTCCCGTTCGGCCTGCGGCCCTCCAGCGACGTATACCAGCGTCAGACGAAAAGTCGATCCAGATCCAATCTGGACGACAGGAACCAACTAGCGACCTCAAGGTCGAACCTCACGCACGTTGTGACCCTCTCGACGTACCGTGCGTCTACCACACAAGGGCGCACGACACACACTCTGCGGCTGCCGGTTGCGGAAGTGTGACAACCCACCCAGAAAAATACCGTACTATCACCTAAACCAAACCACTTTGGTCATTAAGCAATAATAAAGTATCATCCTGTCGTTAGTCGTCGGGTTAACGCCTGGTAAATCACTTATACAGCAACAAGGATCGACATATATGCATTAAAACTCACGCGAAGGTGAGTCCAGAGATACAACATGATTAACATTCGAAATTTACCCCGAAGGGTTCATTTATTACAAACTCGAGTCTTTGACATGACAACATAGTTCAGAGTTTTTAAAATAGCGGAATTAAACTAAGCGGAAAGCGGAAACACCACGGGAGGCCTGCCATGATGCCTTCATTCATCGTCTTCCACCCACTCCAGCTCCCAGCCAGGCGGGATCTCTCCGGGCCACACATCACCAAAGGCATTACTTGGAACAACAAATTATAGCAAGGCTGAGTATACTAATACTCAGCAAGACTTACCCGTCGGTGATAACTACTTCACCAACTCTAGACACGATAGGCTTTTTGGCCACTGGGTTTCTTTTGCTGAAAAGTAACAAAGAGTATGTCCTTACTTTCAAGATTTTAGCACAAGTTCTAGTTGGTTTACTCTTTTCTAAATTAGCCATCTAATACAAGCATAAGTTGAGCAATACAATTATTCAAGCATAATATTCATCAACTTCCATCATTAGGGATCTCGTGGCTAGTGGAGTAAGTAGTCTCAGATAACGGTGAGAGGCCGACAATCGATTGTCTTATAACCTTGCAAGGTAGACCTAAACACATAGTGTGATGCCCCCACGAGGACAACCACCAAGCGGTTCCCAAAACTCTTCGGATCGGGATTGAATCTTACAGTCTTTGGTACAGGTTTTCCGGTATACCCCACGAGGCACCCGCACTCACCATGCACCACCGGTAGCTAGCCGTGAGACGCATCCCAAGATGAGTAATAGTAAGATCCCTCATCACGTCATTAAGGTACTAGGCTTACCGGTCCCATTCCCGACAAGTGCTTAGTACGTTCAAACACTTAACCCACGAAAGCCATTGGGCCAGAGCCCACATCCCATGCTCTTACCACATGAGCAATCCATTTAAGGAGATCTTATGATTCCAACATAAGAACCTACTCTCGTGAGTGACAAGCATCACTCGACCTGTAACGGTCCTACAACATAGCAGCTAGCAACCTATCATACTAGTAAAGGACAAAGGTACCTATTGATCATGCATCTATGGTTTCAATTCAACTCCTGAATGTAAATGCACAATCAACCATAGATAATTGTATAATAATTTTTGAAATACTGGGTTAATTGCACCGGGGCTTGCCTTCGTCAGCAGTGTTCGCCTGAGCACCCTTGATGTCTTCGAGTACTTCCATGTACTGCAGTTCCGCTTCAGCTCCTCTTTCCTCGACTTCCGGCACGAGCGAGTAGTCACCGTCAGGAAGGTCTACACGGAATGCAATGTAGGGTTCAGGTGATGTGATAGATTAATTATTTTACCCAACTCTTGTTGTCTACATTCACCTTAACAAATAATTAATTATTAATTCTCTTTCTTTAAGCTTATTATTGATGTGGGTTTATTCTTTTTAATAAGTACTTAATTAATGTTCTCTTTAATAATTGTTATTTCATGTGAGGATTTAGCATTCCATCTTTCAACAGTAAAGGTGTGCACAAATTGTAATTAATTACATTTAATTCCTTAAACAGCAAGGGTGTATTCTTAGATCTTAAATAAGCTTTGCAACCATTTCATAAAAGGGGCATAAAGAATAAAAAGGACATTTTCCTATTTAACAAAACATTAAACCTATAAAGGCCTCCAAAGCTTTTATTCAAACATTAAAGTACTAAATTCAGTGGAGGGTTTCTTAAGCACCAAAACACCTATACTATGCCACTGAACACACACGCATGCTTGGAAAAGCTAGAAAATTAATTGTACCAATAATAACAAAAGCTAGTCACTTAAACAAGATAAAAGCATATAAAAATAAATAAGCATCCAATTGGTCCAAACTTTCTTACACATGTTCTCTGGTCCAAAACTATCCTAGGAATGCAGCAAGCACTCCTAGAACAGCCACTGATCTTGCATTATTAATTTACAAAGGAAAACAAGCATATATCAAGAATAAATACTTCTGATCATTCTAAAATTGTGATTCATTCACCAGAGGTATGTCTTGACATAAAAAGACCACATGCAGAAGTTGGGCACAAAAATATGATTATTTTTAGCTATAAAAATTATCTAGACAGAATCTACATAAATGGGAAACAATTCATATAAAAAAGATTTACAACATAACTTTGTGCAATTTTGGTTCAGGAGCTAGTCATAACATGCCACACAACATATCAAAAAATTAGCTACAGAGGGTTCATGGATTTTGAGATATCACAGATCTATGTTTTCACTTTTCTATTTTTCATGCCAAACAATATCAGGAAACAACCTAGACAAGTTTAACAAAAGTTGTAGTGCTCTTCACCAGGAGTCTAGCAAATTGAGTTTGCATTTTTCCGATTTTCTAGAGATTTTACAAGAATCAGCAATTTGACTATACTATTGAAGATGTACTTTTACGCAGGGACCCCTAGAACTTTTCAAAGTCTCACAAATCTACCCTTCCTTTGCACTCAGACCCTCGGGAAGATTTCAATCCTCACACATAGGCCCTCCCGCCGCCTGGTGGGTTCACCGGCAGCGATAGCCGGCCGGCCCTGGCCATCAAGCGGCGCGAGACCCCCTAGGGGCTCACCTAGGGTCGAGTGGAGGGGTTGGTCGGCACGGAGGTGGCTCCGGTGAGGTCGTGCGGCGGCGGCCGGCCGGTGGCGGTCGCGGCGGTGCGGCTCCGGTGGGGGAGGCGCAATGCCGAGCAATGGGTGACGACGCAAGCCTTTATGGGTTCGAGGGAGGAGCTTTAGGCGGTTGGAAAGCACTAGGGAAGGACAGAGGGGCGAGTTCACCGGCGACCGGCCATGGCGGGCGCGGTGGTCTGCGGGAGCGGCGGTGTTGGGCACGAGGAGGAAACAGGCGACCTTAAATAGGAGCGCGATCGGGGTGACGACGGCGTGACTGCGGAGATGCGGCAGTGGTACGTCGGCCTCGGCCGACGCGTGTACGGTGGGGCTCCGCCGACGGACCGGCGGTCCGTGGCGCGCACCGGCCGTGCGGCACGGGCGGCGGCGCGCGCGGCCCCGGGAGGACTCCAAGGAGGCTCGGGGTGCGGCGCCTAGGGAAGGTGCACCTCTGTCGGTGGTGGCCTTGGGCGGCATGCGGGCGCGCGGCGCGGCGTCGCGGCACGACGTCGTGGCGCAGAGCGTGGTTGGGACGAGTTTGTTTTGCTGAGTCCCTGTTTGAGCATGAATAACTCTAAAATTTTGAATGGAAGTGCACCAAATAATGAATAGGAAAGTTGTAGATCTAACTATCCTCTACAACTTTCACAAAGGCCATATGGTGTTTTTCTCAATAGGTTTTGCATAAAAGGCTTGCCAACTTTGAATGCCAATCTGTGTCAGTGAATAGGAGGTACTATCAGTTGACCAAGCTTTCCACCCTCTTCCACTCAAAATTGGAAATGCCATCCTACATAAAAGTTGTGTCCCTTAACAAAATGGACAACTTTCATATTGGTAGATTTTGAAGTGTTTAGGTGAAATTTGGAGAACGCGGCAAAAGTTCTGGAAGACATTCAAGGTCACTAGGGTTTAGGTAGGGTTTGACCGTGGATTTGACCAAGGCTTGACCACACATGTGTGTCAACTTGATCAATAGGGTCATTAGGGTTGGTTGGTGAGGTTTTCGAGGTGAGGACCCAGGTTGACAGTGATTTGACCACTGTCAGCAGATTTGAACGACTATTATGGTTAAATAAAAACCTCAGGCGTCACAACCTACCCCCCTTAAACGAATCTCGTCCCGAGATTCGATTTAAGAAAACAAGATAGGCAACAGAGACTCACAGTTTCGAGATTGCAGAAAGCCCGGATACTTGGTGTTGAGGTATTCTTCCGTTTCCCAAGTTGCTTCTTCTTCCGTGTGATGACTCCACTGTATCTTGTACATTCTTACGGTTTGTCTTCGGGTCTTTCTCTCCTTTCAGTCCAACACTCTCAGTGGATGCTCGATGAGCAAGAAATCCAGCTCAATCCAAGCATTAGCTTCTGCGACCACCTCGTTTTCTGGTACAAGCATACCTTTCTTTAATTGAGTCACATGAAACACATTGTGAACTGCGGAAAACCGTTCTGGCAGTTGAATACGATAAGCCACTTGCCCACACACTTCGATGACTTCATAAGGTCCAATGTAGCATGGAGCTAACTTCCCTTTAACACTGAACCTTTGCACACCTTTGGTGGGGGAAACCTTTAGATACACATAATCTCCCACTTCAAAGTGTCGTGGTGCCGTTCCCTTGTCGTGATAACTCTTTTGCCTCATCTGAACTAATTTCAAATTCTCCCTTATCACTTGCACTTTTTCTTCAGCATATTTAACTAAATCCGTACCAAAGAGTGTCCTTTCTTCGGCTTCTGACCAGTTCAACAGGGTGCGACATCTTCGTCCGTAAAGAGCATCGAATGGTGCCATCTTCAAACTAGCTCGATAGCTATTGTTATAAGAGAACTCTGCCAAGGACAAACAATTATCCCAACTCTTATCAAAGTGTAAAATGCTTGCTCGTAGCATGTCTTCCAAAATTTGATTTATCCTTTCTGTCTGACCATCAGTCTGCGGATGATAGCTGGAACTACGAATCAACTTGGTTCCTAAGCACTCATGTAACTGCTCCCAGAAGCGAGCTACATTTTGAGTCCCTCTATCAGAGATTATGGTCTTCGGAATTCCATGCAAACGAACTATTTGATCCATGTATAATTATGCATATTGCTGCACTAAGTAGTATGAATTGCAATGAAATGGGCGGTCTTGGTGAGTCTGTCCACGATAATCCAGATAGAATCTTTCTTTCTAGTTATCAAGGGTAAACCCACAATGAAGTCCATAATAATGTCATCCCACTTCCACATGGACATCTACAAAGGTTGGAGTACACCTGCTGATTTCAAATGGCTTGCTTTCATCCGGTGGCAAGTGTCGCACTTGGCTACGTACTTGGCTATGTCAACTTTCATATTGGACCACCAAAAATTTTGTTTCAAATCTTGGTACATCTTAGTACTGCCGGGGTGAATAGACAACTTGGACATATGAGCCTCATCAAAGATTGTCTTCCTAATCTCTGGATCAACAGGAACCACAAGGCGTTTTCCGAACCAGATCACATCCTTGTGATCCTTCTGGAAACAGGTATACTTAGGATCTCCCTCTACTAGTTTCTGTTTGATGTTTTGTATGTCTTCGTCATTGTGTTGAGCAGTGACATTTCTATAATAAAGATTAGATTCGGCAGCTAAGGCATAAAGATTTCCTTGCTCTACCACTTCCAAGTTGAGCCTTCTCATCTCTTCACATAATGGGTTACTAACTGGCTACAACTCTAGATGATTGCAGTGAACTTTGCGGCGAAGAGCATCCGCAACAACATTTGCTTTTCTGGGGTGGTAGTGCACTTCTAGGTCGTAATCTTTAATCAACTCAAGCCATCTCCTTTGTCTCATGTTTAGATCTGACTGAGTAAAAATATACTTGAGACTCTTGTGATCAGTGAAGATATTGCAACGATTACCCATCAGATAATGTCTCCATATCTTGAGAGCATGGACAACAGCTGCTAATTCAAGATCATGGGTGGGATAATTGATCTCATGAGGTCGAAGTGCCCGTGAAGCATAGGCAATGACTCGGCCTTCTTGCATAAGAACACAACCGAGACCCGTGCCTGACGCGTCACAGAAAACTTCAAAAGGTTTGGAATTATCTGATTGCACTAGCACTAGGGCTGAAGTTAAGTGTTGTCTCAAGGTGTGGAAGGCTTTCTCACATGCTTCGCTCCACACGAACTTCACTCCTTTCTTGAGAAGTTCGATCATAGGTTTAGCGATTCTAGAGAAGTTTGGAATGAAACGACGGTAATAACCTGCCAAACCTTAGAAGCTGCGGATATGGTGTACGGACTTGGGTGGTTTCCAATCCATCACCTTTTGCACCTTGCTAGGTTCTATGGAGATACATCCTTGGAAATAGTGTGCCCCAAAAATTTCACACTGTCCAACCAGAACTCGCATTTGGAGAACTTAGCATAAAGCTTATGATCTCGCAAACGCTGTAGGACAATTCAAAGATGTTTGGCATGCTCCTTCTCATTTTTGGAGTAGATAAGGATATCATCGATAAAGACCACTACGAATTTGTCGAGCTCCGTCATAAATACGGAGTTCATGAGGTACATGAAGTAGGCTGGGGCATTTGTGAGACCAAAAGACATCACTAAGAACTCGTAAAGACCATAACGAGTGGAGAAATCAGTTTTAGGAATGTCACAAGGTCGAATTTTGATTTGGTGGTAACCAGAACGAAGATTGATCTTGGAGAAAACTTTGGCTCCAGCCAATTGATCGAAAAGAACATCGATTCAGGGAAGAGGATATTTGTTCTTCATGGTCACTGCATTGAGCGGTCGGTAATCAACACACAACCTCAAGCTACCATCTTTCTTTTTGACAAAGAGAGTGGGACAACCCCAAGGAGAAGAGCTTGAGAGAATATAACCTTTATCTAACAGCTCCTGGAGTTGGTTTTTCAGTTCAGCTAGTTCCTTGGGTTACGATATGGTCGTTTCAAAATGGGTGCAGTACCCGGTTGGAGTTCAATTACAAACTCGACATCTCGGTCTGGTGGCATACCAGACAATTCGTCAGGAAAGACATCTGGATACTCACAAACTACTGGAATTTCCTCAAGATGAGAGATAATGGTCACATAGGCACAAGAGTTTGTACCGTCCTTTAAAGGTAGGTACAAGGTAGTGTGCCCGACCGTAGGCGAATTGATCGCTACAACTCTATCTGATATATCTAGAACCACCTTATGCTGGGTCATCCAGTCCATACCTAAGATAACATCCATGCCTTCCAAACTTATGGCTATAAGATTGGATTGAATATTTTTACTTGCCAACTTTAAAGGAAATCCAAAGGCTAAGATGTGAGAAGAGATGTTTCCACCGGGTGTGATAATTTTATAAGCCGATTTGGTATGGGATCCTTTTAAACCCAATTTGCCTAATAGATTTTCACTTATGAAACTGTGGGTAGATCTTGAATCAAATAAAATCTTAATAGGAGTGTCATTGATAGAGAATGTACCCATGAGCACTGAAGCTCCTTCTGGGATGTCACTCATGGTGGTGAAGTTCAGCTTGCCTTGGCGACTTGCACCATTGGCTTCTTAGCCGGAGTGGCAGGCTTGTTTCCCGCACCTTGATTTTGCTGATTGGGCTTGTTCTGCTTGGGCTTGGGGCAATCACTGATGTAGTGCCCTGGCTGACCATAGTTGAAACAACAGCGGTCACCGACGTTGCGTGGGGGTGCATTAGGCTTTAGGGCCTGCTGCCGAGCGCTGCAGAACTGGAAGTTCCCTGAAGGTTTGCCCTGGGGTGGCTTCATCGTCCAACGTCCAGTTGAAGATTGTTGGGATGGGTTAGGAACATTCTTTTTCACAAAGAGAAATTTCTTGTTAGTTCCGCTACCCAGAGCAAAACCACACGACCTCTTCTTGTCCCTATGGGCCTTTTTCATGGCATCCTCTTGGGATATAGCCTTATTCACAAGCTCATGGAAATTCTTTGGCTCGAGCAAGTTAAGTCGCTCATACAACTTGCCATCTAGCCCATCACGGAACCTTTCGATCTTCTTTGCATCCGTATCCACATGATGTCCACCGTATTGGCAAAGACTATTGAACTTCTGGGTGTAACGGTACACCATGTCAGATCCCTGCCTGAGGGCTAATAACTCCATCATCTTCCTATCCATTAATCCTTTAGGAATGTGGTGGCTTTTGAAAGCTTGCTTGAATTCATCCCAAGTGACAGCACGCCCTTGCTGCATAGTCTTGAAATGATCCCACCACATTAAGGCTTCTCCTCGCAGTTGCAGAGCTGCGAAGTTGGCCTTGTTCTCCTCAGAGCAAGGCATCACAAAGGCAGAGAACTTGGCCTCGATTGCCTTGATTCAAGCCTCAGCTTCTAGTGGGTCTTCTGCCTTGGAAAAGGTCAGTGGATTCATCCCAATGAACTGAGCGTATGTGGTGACCTGATTAGGCCCCTCGTGATTGGCCCCATGTGGCGGCCCTCGGTTCATCTACTGAGCTATCTGTTGCTGCGTCTGCAGGATTTGGCGCAGCACCTCGGTTTGAGTGGCCATAAAAGCCTCTGACGGCGTCATGGGTGGTGGTGGCGGCAGTTCGCTGCAACTGGTCGCTCCAAACCCGTTGGGAGAGCTACGCGTGGGTCCCACCATCTGAAATGTGAGCCTTTATTAGACACATAGCCAAAATCTTACTTAGAAAATGATGACAAGTGCAATCATGCATGACAATAGCTCATTTGTGCATTCACATGACAAAGTAGCAACACAGTCACAAATATCTTGTATCCAACAACAGATTCATCGAATCATTCTTCCACACAGTTAGTAGATATGATAACTCATGTGCCTCAAAGCTGGCTTTCAACCTCGCGGCGAATTTCCATTTCGCGTGCCCGAAGATGGCAATCTGCGGGAAGCTACCTAGCTGTTTTGGCAGCCGACCAACACTCACCAAAAATGTCGTAGTTCTCTCATTTCTTATGCAAAAATGCTGAATTTTGGTGAGCGCGGTTATTGTAACATTCTGCACAACTTTGGTATTCAACATGTAACAAGATTCCAACCAAGTTGGTTAAACACATCGAACTCAATTTGGATCACAATATGCTTAAGTATTCTTCATTACAACATGACGGATACAGGGTCCATAGAACACTACAAGACTCAAAGTCTGAAAACACCATAGTACGACAGGGTTACATCGCAGTCACACTTCACAAAAGCATACTCTTAAGCTACCTATCACATCCATCCTGAAGGTCACCTAGGAGCACAATTCTTCTTATTGCCGTACCTGGCAACCTAGTTGCCAACTGACGCACCACTAGCAGTAGGTGAAGCTTGTGGGGTCGGTAACGGTGGTCCAGCCTCACTCGTCTGGTCCAGACCAGATTATCCCTGCTGCTCCTCTGGAGGTGCCTGCACCGGCGGTAGCGGTTGTAAAGCCACTATGGCCTGCAAGGTTGCAACCTGCACCTCAGCCTCCTCAACCTGTTGCTGCATCTCGGCAATGTTCTGTAACAGTGTCAACCTCTTGATATCGTTAGCATCTGCATCCTCTTGGAGGATATTAACTCAGCCTCAAGGTCCACGATCCTCTGAAGACGGTCACCCCTCTCTAACTCCAACTGAAACCTCCTGGTACGTAGCCGATCATTCTCCTGCTGCATCTGAGTGAGAGTAAAGTTCAGCTGCTGGTGAGCTACTGAAAGTCGCTACCAGTCCAGCCTAGCTGCCTCCAAACACTGACCGATCACTACTGCGGTGTTGTAACGCAGCCCCTAAAGTGTGAACACGACGTTGAGGAAACGCGCCAGCGTCTGAGTGACGTCCAACGACTCAGCTAGCAAAAGCAGCTCCCAGAGGTGATCCATACAATCCAGCCACGCCGGGTCGTGAGGACTCACAGTTGGAAACAACCCGAACGGAGAGAGAGAGAGAGAGCTACCACTGTAGGGTTGTGGTTGCAAAAGTCCGTCAATACCCGAAGAGCGGCTGACTCGACAGAGTCATGCCCACGAAAACCCCAGTAGACGAAGCTCAAGTCAAACCAGTCGGTGTGGTCCGAGTGTGGTAGCACAGTGACGATCACCCTGCAATGGGGAACACCTAAGCTCGAACATCTCGTAGGTCGGTGGAGTGGTGTAGCCAGCGGTGCTGAGTGCTTCCCACACAAGGCGTGGAAAACCCTCCCAGTGCAACCCGTTGGTACAGATCGTACCATCCTCGTCGTACTCTTGAAACACGGGAAAGCCATCTGTACAAAAGACGTCACACATGTCAGGTCTCAAAGAGAACAACATGTCAAATGGGGAAGTTCTGGCAGCTGTGAATAAAAATTCATACTAAATATCCAGAACCCCATAATTTCCCAAATTGTTCAGGCTACTCCGCATGGTTTTCATACACACTTTTAGTATTCAAAGGTTGAGCTAGATCAAAATGGAACAAGGTGAAAAGATACAAAGTTTAGGGTGCTCATTCTGAAAAACAGCAAGACCTAGGTTCACTTAGAAAGGTGCAACTCAAGGTTGAAAGAAGCTATGGGCAAGAAATTTTTGCGAGCAAAAACTGGATTAGACACGGAGCAACTTTGGTTTAAAACATATATCCTAATTACTCGTAGAACATGGGGCAAAAGCAAGGCGAACAAATTTTTACAAAAAAAAAATTGGGCAGCACAACACCTATACATAAGAGGTAATCTAGTTTATAGAAAGCACAAACTAGCAAATCTTCCTTAGAGAGCATACAAGGTTCTGTTTTGGGTCCATTTTAAGTTGTTGTTGATTTTTAACATGCATGCAAGACGTCCTATTTGACCTCACATGGCGATAAGGCTGAAAATCGAAGTTAGATCTGGTGGCAAGGCTTTTATTCGTCTCTCCCTATAATATCTAGTTGAGAGCTACTCGGTACTCACTTAGCGATTAACGAAGCGTTGTTATGTACCTGCAGAAAACGAACCTTCCGTGCTAGCACGTCACGGAAGCGTCCACATTCATTACCGTTCACTATAGAAACGACATCCATGTGTTAAGCCGCTGCATGGAAAGTGTCCAACCTCGGACACCCTCCGTTTAAATGGAGTGTATCCTTGCCTCACATATTCGACATGTGAATTGCTCACGTATGAAACACGTGGCGACAACACAACTCATAACCAGACGCGAAGATGGGATCCATGGAATGGATCACTCCATCAACCCTAGCAATTCCCGTGATGCGGCACAGCACACGTATAAAACACGTGGCTCATCTAGTTTGGTTGTACAACAAAGTAAGTCTGACATAAAGTAACTATGCTGGAAGTTAGCAAAATAAACCATAGGTTAATAAGCCACCTGAAAGAACCCAAAATTCTCTCTAGGGCCTCTCGGTCTAGTTTATCTTTAACGTAGCAACGTGTTTTGGAAATCCAAACAATCTTGGCAAATTTAAATTCAAAAACCAGTGATTAAAGTTACTAATTAATCTCTGGTGCATATAATTGCTCTGATGCCAACTGTGACAACCCGCCCAGGAAAATGCCGTACTATTTCCTAAACCAAACCACTAAGGTCATTAAGCAATAATAAAGTATCATCCTGTCATTAGTCGCCGGGTTAACGCCCGGTAAATCACTTATACTACAACAAGGATCGACATATATGCATTAAAACTCACGCGAAGGCAAGTCTAGAGATACAACATGATTAACAATCAAAATTTATCCCGAAGGGTTTTTTTATTACAAACTGAAGTCTTTGACATGACAACGTAGTTTAGAGTTTTTAAAACAGCAGAATTAAACTAAGCGGAAAGCGGAAACACCACAGGAGGCTAGCCATGATGCCTTCATTCATCGTCATCCACCCACTCCAGCTCCCACCCGGGCGGGATCTCTCCGGGCCACACATCACCAAAGGCATTACCTGGAGCAAAAAATTATAGCAAGGCTGAGTATACTAATACTCAGCAAGACTTACCCGTCGGTGATAACTACTTCACCAACTCTAGACATGATAGGCGTTTTAGCCATCAGGTTTCTTTTGCTGAAAAGTAACAAAGATTATGTCCTTACTTTCAAGATTTTAGCACAAGTTCTAGTTGGTTTACTCTTTTCTAAATTAGCCATCTAGTACAAGCATAAGTTGAGCAATACAATTATTCAAGCATAATATTCATCAACTTCCATCATTAGGAATCTCATGGCTAGTGGAGTATGTAGTCTCAGGTAATGGTGAGAGGCCGACAATCGATTGGTTTATAACCTTGCAAGGTAGACCTAAACACATAGTGGGATGCCACCGCGAGGACAACCACCAAGCGGTTCCCAAAACTCTTTGGATCGGGATCGAATCTTACAGTCTTTGGTACAGGTTATCCGGTATACCCCGCGAGGAACCTGGACTCACCATGCACCACCGGTAGCTAGCCGTGAGACGCATCCCAAGATGAGTAATAGTAAGACCCCTCACCGCGTCATTAAGGTGATAGGCTTACCAGTCCCATTCCCGACAAGTGCTTAGTACGTTCAAACACTTAACCCACGAAAGCCATTGGACCGGAGCCCACATCCCATGCTCTTACCACATGAGCAATCCATTTAAGGAGATCTTATGATTCCAACATAAGAACCTATTCTCGCGAGTGACAAGCATCACTCGACTTGTAACGGTCCTATAGTATAGCAGCTATCGACCTATCACTCTAGTATAGGACAAAGGTACCTAGGGATCATGCATCTAAGGTTTCAATTCAACTCCTGAACGTAAATGCACAATCAACCATAGATAATTGTATAATAATTTTTGAAATACTGTGTTAATTGCACCGGGGCTTGCCTTCATCAGCAGTGTTAGCCTGAGCACCCTCGGTGTCTTCGAGTACTTCCACGTACTGCAATTCCGCTTCAGCTCCTTCTTCCTCGGCTTTCGGCACGAGCGAGTAGTCACCGTCAGGAAGGTCTACATGGAATGCAATGCAGGGTTCAGGTGATGTGATAGATTAATTATTTTACCCAACTCTTGTTGTCCCCATTCACCTTAACAAATAACTAATGATTAATTCTCTTTATTTAAGGTTATTATTGATGTGGGTTTATTCTTTTTAATAAACACTTAATTAATGTTCTCTTTTATAATTGTTATTTCATGTGAGGATTTAGCATTCCATCTTTCAATAGTAAAGGTGTGCACAAGTAGTAATTAATTACATTTAATTCCTTCAACAACAAGGGTGTATTCTTAGAACTTAAATAAGCTTTGCAACCATTTCATAAAAGGGGCATAAAGAATAAAAAGGGTATTTTCCTATTTAACAAAATATTAAACCTATAAAGGCCTCCAAAGCTTTTATTCAAACATTAAAGTACTAAATTCAGTGGAGGGGTCGGTTGGCATGGAGGCGGCTCCGGCGAGGGCGCGTGGCGCGGCCGGCGGTGGTGGCCGCGGCAGGATGCGGCTCCGGCGGGGGGAGGTGCAATGCCGAGCAACTGGCCACGGCGCATGCCTTTATGGGTTCGAGGGAGGAGTTTTAGGCGGTTGGAAAGCACTAGTGAAGGAAGGAGGGGCGATTTTACCGGTGACCGGCCATGGCGGGCGCAGTGGTCTGCGGGAGCGGCGGTGCTGGGCGCGAGGAGGAAACAAGCGACCTTAAATAGGGGTGCGGCCGAGGTGATGACAGCGTGACACGGAGATGCGGCTGTGGTACGTCGGCCTCGGCCGACGTGCGTATGGCGGGGCGCCGCCGATGGACCGGGCGTCCGTGGCGCGCACTAGCTAGTACGGCGCGGGCGGCGGCGCGCGTGGCCCCGGGAGGACTCCGAGGAGCCTCGGGGGTGCGGCGCCTCGGGAAGGCGCGCCTCGGACGGTGGTGGCCTCGAACGGTGTGCGGGCACGAGGGCGCGGCGTCGCGGCGCGACGTCGTGGCGCAGAGCGCGGATGGCTCGAGTTCGTTTTGCTGAGTCCCTGTTTGAGCACGAATAACTCTAAAATTTTGAATGGAAGTGCACCAAATAATGAATAGAAAAGTTGTAGATCTAACTATCATCTAGAACTTTCACAAAGGCCATATGGTGTTTTTCTCAACAGGTTTTGCAGAAAAGGCTTGCCAACTGTGAATGTCAATTTGTGTCTGTGAACATGAGGTACTATCAGTTGACCAAGCTTTCCACCCTCTTCCACTCAAAATTGGAAATGCCATCCTATATGAAAGTTGTGTCCCTCCACAAAATGGACAACTTTCATATTGGTAGATTTTGAAGTGTTTAGGTGAAATTTGGAGAACGCGGCAAAAATTCCGGAACACATTCAAGGTCACTAGGGTTTAGGTAGGGTTTGACCATGGATTAGACCAAGGCTTGACCACACATGTGTGTCAACTTGATCAATAGGGTCATTAGGGTTGGTTGGTGTGGTTTTCGAGGTGAGGACCCATGTTGACCATGATTTGACCACTGTTAGCAGATTTGACCGACTATTATGGTTAAATAAAAACCGAGGGCATCATAGAAAGAAGATCGATCAGGAGGCGATGTCGCGCACGCTACACAAACTCCCACGTCTCCGGACGGCGGTGAGTTTCAGGGTGCCCGGATCCGCATCTCCCCCAACAGCCAGCGATCTACTCGGCGGCGCGTCCTGGTGGTCTCAGCGAACGACCCACCGCAGGTCGGCGCAAAGGACTCCGAGGAAGCACGACGGATCCAGGCCAACGCAAACCGCGCTCACCGGCGGGCGGAGGAGCAGCGCCAGACGGTACCCCCGTGTGCCCGCGACCAGCGCCTTGAGTTCGAGGAGGCGGGCCTGCCGACGTTCAACAGCCCCCAGGCCAATCTGGGAGCAGCGTTGGCACGCCTTCAGCAGGGCGATCCTTCGCTCGAGGTTGAAGCAGCCATGGCGCACGTACGGGTCGCCAGTGCACTGGTGGAAGAGAAGAGCGCTGCATCCAAATCGGCTGCATCTACGTCGAGCTGGCACTCACGCAGCCGATCTAGTCGGCCTGTGCATAGCAGGCTCCCCACGATCCAGGAGGAGGTCAACTAGCCTGGAGTGAGAGCCGCGCCAGCCGTCGATCTACGTGCCAACCTCGACAAGAACCGGCGTGGTCGCGATGCCCGCGGTTACATCGACCAACGCCACCGCGATTGCGAGGAGTGAGAGCTGCGGTGTCGCCTCGACTGCGATCGTGAGTATGGTCCTCCAGGCGGCGTCCACCGGATCATGGAGCGCGAGGAGTGCGAGCACCACGACGTTGAGAACCGGCGGTGCGCCCAGTACGAGAAAGACTACGGCCACCTGAGGACCATGTGTGGTTCGAGGATCGGTGGATGGTCGCTTCCTTGTGTGATGAATGATTGACAACGTTGTGTGGACTGATTCTTGGCTAAGTATTGCAGGTGCAGGTTGCGGCTTGACTGGTGTAGGTGCAGGTGAAGAACAAGCGCAAAAGGTCGTCGCCGGTGAGGCCTCCAGGTGTGGAGAAGACAAGTAGGCTTCGTTCGAGGGACCCAGTGACCAGTGGGGTCAAGTGCGGGCCCCATGGTGGCATGAACAACAAGATGGAGTCGTGGACGGTTTCTTGGTTGAGCCTGAAAACCAAGGTCGAGCCGGGACTACGTGGGAGCCAAGTCATTAGTGGCGATTGGCGGAGGCTACACCGAGTTCTCGTGGTTTCCAATGGTTCACCAGAAAACCACCGGGTTCCTTGGTTGATCCACAAAGCTAAGATCGAAGAACCGACGACAGTGTTGCAGCAGTGCCAGACCGGTCTGACTGGTGGGTCTGACCGGTCTGACCGGTGAGGAGCACCGGTCTGACCGGTGTGTGATGACGTAGTCCAGAATCTTCGAAGCGGAGGACACACGTCGATATCGCATGGCTTGTGTCGAGGCTAAGCAGGGTGCGGTCGCCGGGCATCCGTCCGATAAAGAAAATCTGAAGACTTCCAAAACCGCCCTTGAGGGGCTTGTATCCCTAGTTATTAAGTAAGGGTATTTTAGACTTTCGGTTGCCTCCGTATAACCCATGAGGTGAGAGGATGGCAGCCATCTCTTGGTACCCTAGTTCATTTGCTTTCCTATTTTCCCTTCCTATTTTCTTAGGATTTTCATAGGACTAGCTTGAGAGCTTCATGGTGAGATTTTGTGAGAGGGTTGGATGATCGGGCAGCAAGCTAGACCTTGTATGAACCTTCTTGGTATGTATAGATGATTCGGCGTGGTTCCTCAAGGCTTTGTTGTGTTGTTCCCGGTTGTACTTGGTGGTGATTTTCGGAGCCCTTTTTGGTGGTTTTCTCGGTGTGTTTTCGGGTTCTTGCTCTTGGGGATTTGATGGGGGAAATTCGTGTGAACCCTTCATGGTTCTTTTGCCTTTGATTCCCCTCCCAAATCCGTGAGTTAAGGGGCTCGATTTTGGGGTTTTCGGTGTTCTAGGGTTAGAGGAGTTCTTGGCGGGATTTCTTGGATTCCTCTTGATTTGGCAAGTTTTGGTGGACAAAATCATGGCTATGGACTCCTCATGAGGTGTTCCTATTATCCCCAAAGTCTTGTTCAAGTCCGTGGAGCGATTCGGGAGATCTAAGTTTGGATTTGGAGGAGTTGACCCGCGGGTGCTGTTCATCCCGAGCTGCCCAGGCTACACCGGTCTGACCTGTGCTCTTGACCGGTCTGACCGGTGCGAGTCACTTGTGGGATTTGCCTCGGGTGAACTATTTGACTCGTGTGTCTTTGGGTCTCGGTGCTGCTGGTCTGTTCTTGGTTTGTTTGGAGTTGGTTTGTTAGGTTTTGTGTAGCGTTTTCCTTCCGTGCAGGTTGTGTTTTGGGGGTGTTTTTATTCCAGGGCCTAGAGAAGTCACTGAGTCTTTCTGGAACGTTTGTTGCGTTGCTGCTGTAGCCACCGGCCTGACTGGCTCTGTCCATCGGTCTGACCGGTGTCACCAGTCTAACCGGCGCAGGCCATCGGCTCCCGGCAAAGACAAAGAGCGCAAGCCGTGCAAGTTTCCACTGTGCGTGTTGGTGTGTTTTGGCTCGGAAGGTTGTTTGTTGGTTCCTAGGTCCAAGAGGGACTTCGGTGGGCCGCGTGGGCTTGGCCAACTTGGGTAGTGAGTCAGAGACGTGTGTTGGAAGCTGTGTTCGTCTTGTTGGAGTCTCCATCTCCTTCGAGAAGAATTTTTATCGGCTCCCATTCACTCCCCCTCTCTGGTTCACCGTATCGGTCCTTCAACACCCTGAGGGTTCGGTCTGTAACCCGACACGACAGCCTAGATCTGAGGTCGTGGCCGTGGAGCAGGACGATGATGCGGCTCAGGTCGGCGACAGTGGCCACGACATGGCTCTTACTGCCTTCCCCGCGTTGGCACCACGTCTCCGGTCGATCGCATACCCCGACAACTTCAAGCCCAACATCCATAAGTACGACGATCACTCTGACCCAACATCTAGTTGTCAACCTATTACGTCGCGGTCAAGGAGGCAAGCGGCAACTTCTACCACATTGCGGCCTACTTCCCGCTGGTTATGGGTGACGCACCGTTGCTCTGGCTCAACAACCTCCCGGCAGGCAGCATCACGTCATGGGCCGACCTATCCCAGGCCTTCACGTCGAATATCCAGGCTACGTACAATTGTCCCGTCAATGCCTTCAACCTCAGGAGGGTGACCATGAAGCCTGGCGAGCAGTTGTGGGACTACACCAACCGGTTCTTCGAGAACCGCAATACCTGTGTCAGCATTCGGGACGATCAGGTCGTCGACAACTACAAGAAAGGTCTCAGGGACTGCAAGGTCTTTCAGAAGATCTGCGAGTCCGGTGCCACGACGGTCGCGCCGCTCATGGAGGTTGTCAACAAGCTGATCGACACGGAGGAGGCCTTGGTCAACCAGTTTGACCACGACGGCAAGCAGGACGCTGGCACCCCTGGCACTGCTGGAGATGCCGGCTCAAAGTTCCTTAAGCGATCTTCAGAGGTCCTCGTGGCAGACGGGCGCCGGCCTTTGACGTTCAACGTCGAGGAGTTCAACGCGGTGCTGGAGGCCCCTGCACATTCCATGAAGGGGGTAATCACACGGTCCGCGACTGCTAGCAGTTCAAGAGGGCGTTCCGCACGCTCGAGGACCCCAAGCGACCTAGAGGCGACGGAGATAGGTCATCCTCACGTCGCTACAGCAACAACCGCCACGACAACCGACGTTGCCGGCAAGATGACGAGCGCAACGACGACTGGCGACGTGATAACAACCCGTTGGAGGATCGTCGTGAGGAACGTGACCTGCCTCCCCCGCCGGAGACAGGCAACCCCAACAGCTCGTTCCAGCATGCCAAGAGGTCGATCAACATGATCATCGGCGGCCTGAAGAGCAGCACAAGCAGGAGGAGGTACCGGAAGGACAGCTGCGAGGTCAAGCTCATCCACACCAAGTCATCGCAGCCCCTGCGTTGGTCGGAGCAGCCCATTACCTTCTCCAGAGCTGACCACTGGGTCCACATCCCGGACCCCGGGTCATACCCGTTGGTCGTCGAGCCCAACATCGAGGGCGCCCTACTTGGCCAAACCCTCATCGATAGCGGGAGTGGGCTCAACATCATCTTCGTCGACACCCTCAAGAAGATGGACTTCGACTTCAAGCGGCTCACGGAGTGCGACGAGCCTTTCTTTAGTATCGTTCCTGGCAAGGCGGCCTACCCCATGGGTAGGGTCTCCCTCCTGGTCACGTTTGGCACGAAGGAAAACTTCCGCACAGAGTACCTCAGCTTTGAGGTCGCCGACTTCAAGTCATCCTACCACGCCATCCTAGGCCGCCCCATGCTGGCCAGGTTCATGGCCGTCCAACACCACACCTACTTAGTGCTGAAGATGCCGGCTCCCAAGGGAGTCATCATAGTCTATGGCAACCTGCTGATCTTGTTCAAGTGCAACACCGCAACCCTGGAGATTGCCACGGCGCACGCCTACTTCGGTGCCTCGGCTATCATGGTGGATGAAGCCAAGAAGGTCGACCAGTCCGACCCGACCGCCCAAGAGCAGAAGCGCACTGAGACCTCTCTCGACGCCACGCCATCAACGAAGAAGATCAGTCTCAGCCTTGTCGACCCAGCCAAGAAGGTGGTCATCGGTGACGACCTCGGAGAGAAATAGGAACTCATGCTCACCAGTTTCCTCCGGGACAATGCTGACATATTCGCATGGACCTCGTCGGATATGCCAGGTGTTCCTAGGGAGCTGGCTGAGCACTCCTTGGATGTAAGCAAGATGGCCAAGCCTCTCAAGCAAAAGCTGCGCCACTTTGTGAAGCATCGCAAGGAGGTCATTAGGATAGAGGTCTTGAAGCTCTTAGCTGCTGGATTCATCCGTGAATGTAAAAAACCTGGTTTGGCTCGCCAACCCGGTGCTTGTACCCAAGAAAACCGGCCAATGGATAATGTGTATTGACTACACCGACCTCAACCGCCACTGTCCTAAGGACCCCTTCCCTCTTCCGTGTATCGACTAGGTCGTCGACTCTACCGCGGGGAGCACCCTTTTGTGCTTCCTCGACTGCTACTCGGAATACCACCAGATAGCCTTGAAGGTCTCTGACCAGGACAAGATGGTGTTCATAACACCGCACGAAATCTACTGCTACACGGCCATGACTTTCGGCCTCAAGAATGCTGAAGCGACCTACAGGAAGGCCATCCAGAAATGTTTAGGGTCCCAGATCAGCATGAACGTTGAGGCTTATGTCGACAACGTAGTTGTCAAGACTACCATCGAAGATAACCTCATCACCGACCTCGCCGAGACCTTCGCTAACCTCTGGGTCTACCGTTGGAAGCTCAACCCAGAGAAGTGCATCTTTGGTGTTCCTTCTAGCAAGCTTCTAGGCTTCATGGTCAGCCACCGCGGTATCGAGGCGAACCCCACCAAGGTTGACACCATCCGCAAGATGAACCGACCTACGAGAAAGAAAGACATCATGAAGCTTACCAAGATGATGGCGGCTCTAGGTCGCTTTATCAACAAACTTGGAGAGAAAGGCCTGCCCTTCTTCAAGCTCCTAAAAAGGTCCGACAAGTTCCAGTGGACAGATGAGGAGGACCACGCCCTCGAGGAGCTGAAGACCTTCCTCATGTCGCCGCCGGTCATGGTGCCCCCGGCACCCAACAAGACCTTGCTGCTCTACATCTCTGCGTCCACCCAGGTGGTCAGCGCGGTGTTGGTAGCCGAGCAACCTGAAGAGGGTCACCAATACCCCGTCCAGCAACCCGTCTACTATGTCAGCGAGGTCTTATCCGACAGCAAGGTCAGATACTCGCAACCTCAGAAGCTATTGTACACTATCCTTATTACGTTGCGCAAGCTGCGAAATTACTTCCAATCGCACAAGATCAAGGTCGTCTCCAGTTTCCGCCTCAGAGAAATCCTACGTAGTCGTGACACCATGGGGCATATCGTCAAGTGATCGGTCGAGATGGGCAAATTCAACCTTGAGTTCTACCCACAGCGGGCCATCATGTCCCAGATCCTCGCCGATTTCGTCTCCGAGTGGACGTAGACCCACCAGCCTCCGCTAGCGGAGAAGCCGGAGCACCGAAAGATGTACTTTGATGGTTCCCTGAACCTCGAAGGTGCAGGCGCTGGCGTCCTCTTCATCTTGCCACAGGGCGATTACCTAAAGTACGTCTTGCAGATCCATTATAAGGCGTCCAACAACGGTGTCAAGTACGAGGCCCTGATCCATGGACTGCACATCGCTGTTTCCCTCGGAATCAAGCGACTTATCGCGTACAGCGACTCCAAGGTCGTCATCGATCAGGTCAACAAGGCGTGCGAGGTCAAGAAGGAGACAATGAACGCCTACTACGCAGAGGTGCGCAAGCTCGAGGATCACTTTGAGGGTCTAGAGTTCCACCACGTCTCCCATGACAACAATGTGGCGGCTGATGTACTTTCCAAGCTGGGGTCCAAGCACGCGCTGGTTCCGGCCAGCGTATTCGTTCAAGACCTGTGCAAGCCATCCATCAGACTCCTCAGCGACCTGGAGACGTCGCCCAACGACGTACTGGGTGGCCGTGACGTCCTCATGACGGAGGCCTGAAGGATCAGATGGCGACTAAAGAGGGGGGGAGTGAATAGGAGCCGGTAAAAATTCTTCCCAAAGAACCCGGCCTATGCCCTACTCAAATCCCGGTCACACACAAGCGATGGATCGAATCACGCACCAATCGCCAAGACCACAAGGTTATGGATCAACCTCTAGTCCTAGGAACGATTCCTTGAAGCACACGCGGAAGCACGAAAGAAGGGGGGAAGGAATCGAACCAAGAAGCAAAGCGCTCGGCCCTCGGGCGGACCGTCCGGCCGGACAGGCGGACCGTCCGCAAAGGGCCGCGCGGACCGTCCGGCCGGGGTACCGCGGACCGTCCGCACCCGAGCCGCGGACCGTCCGCCCGAGCCGCGGACCGTCCGTTAAATCACACGTAACCAACCGAAGCAACCCACGAACCACGGACCGTCCGCGGGGAGCACGCGGACCGTCCGCCCGTGCACCCGCGACCGTCCGCCCTCTCGCCGCGGACCGTCCGAAACTCCGTCCAACCGAAAACCAAAATCGCGACGGATCGAAATGAAAGACGAGCAAGAACACGAAGAACACGCGTACGAACCCTAGCCGCGCGACCGTCCGCCCGGTCCTCGCGGACCGTCCGCCGTGTGCGGACGGAGCCGAAAACGCCCGACCCCGAAAGTCAACTCCCCCAAATCATCATCGGATTTCCCAAACGGTTGAAGCTATAGAGACAAGGGTTTGGGTACTTGAAAAGCGTCACACAAGGATGCTATAGCCCAAAAATCTTGCCTCCTAACTCCCTAAATCACCAGGAATCGCGAATCCTTTGAGCACCACCAAAAACTAGAGCACCGAACGAAAACTCACGAATCGAAGTGGTTTCCCGGCGTTTGAGGGCACAAGATCAAGCACAAAGATGCACAAGACATCTATCCATGTTTCCCTCAAAGAAATCTGGGGAGAAACCCACTCAAATCCGCGAAATCACACCGGGAACAAAGGCACGAAAACAAGCACGAAAAGCCACGAAAAACAACCCCGAATCTTCTATACAAACCAGGAAAGATTCACAAGGTCTAGCATGCCGCCCTAGCATCCATCCCTCTCAACAAATCTCTCATGAAGCTCTCATGCTAGCCTAGAGAAAATAGAAGGAAAAATAGCTACGAAAATGAGAAAGAGGAGGGAGGAAATGAAATCCTAAGTCGCAGAGAAAGAGAACCATCCACACACACTCATGGCTTATATATCAGGTCCCGCCGGAGTGGTAAATGACTCGACTACCCCTAACTAAACTACTGGCGATACAACCCACGTAGGGGCATTTAGGTAATGTTTGTGGGTCTTGCCATCGGACGGCCACGCCTTTGCCGCACCCCGCGTCCTCCCGACGCAAGCCATGCGATCCCGCCGCGTGTCCTCCGCCCTCGAAGCTTCCCGACACGCCCGGATCCCGTCTCCGTCGTGTTGGGCCCTCGGACTTGGTTTTGAGGCCCAAACCAAGAAACCGTCCGCCGATGGTTTTGTGGGCAAACCACCAAACCCCCGCGTGCTCGGTCCGCCTCCCGCCAAACCACTTGACTTGACCGCCACCGTGCACCGGCTCACTTGTCCATGACTTCGTCTTGTTTGTGTCGCCACCATGTGGCCCACACCCGCCCCCGCCGTCCACCGGTCCCTCGAACCGAGCCTACTTGTCTCTCCATTTCCCCGGAGGCCCCTCAAGGGCGAAGACCTTTCGCGCCCCGTTCTTCACCTGCAACAACACGAACTAGGCCGCAGCCTACACCTGCGCACTAAGCCAAGAGTCAGTCCAACACCCGTTGTCAATCACTCATCACTGAGGAGCGATCATCCATCGACCACTGGGATGCTCCTGGTCCTCAAGGCCGAGGATGACTGGTGCCTCGACTTCATCACCTACATCGTAGAGAAGAGCGTCCCTGAAGATGAGGTCGAGCAAGAAAAGATCATCAGACGCGCAACCAACTATGTCGTCATCAGCACCGAGTTGTACCGGAGGTCCGCCTCTAGCGGCGTACTAATGAAGTGCATCCTCCGATCGGAAGGTCTTGAGCTCCTGCAGGAAATCCACGGCGGGGAGTGCGGTAACCACGCAGCCTCCGCAAACCAGGTGGGGAAAGCCTACAGGTCGGGTTTTTACTAGCCTACCACTATGGCCGACGCTCAAGACCTAGTTCGGCGATGCAAGGGCTGCCAGTTCTTCTCCAAGCAACAGCACGTCCCGGCTCAAGTCCTGAGGACAATTCTACCATCCTGACCCTTCGCCATTTGGGGCCTTGACTTGGTGGGACCATTCAAGACGGCCCTTGGCGGCTACAAGCACATCCTGGTGGCGGTGGACAAATTCACCAAGCGGACCGAGGTCCGCGCCGTCTCTACGGTCACATCGAAGGAGGCCGCGAAGTTCATTGAGGACATCACCCATCGGTTCGGGGTGCCTAATAGGATCGTCACTGACCTGGGCAAGGCTTTCACAGGGTCAGACTTCTGGGATTTTTGCCAGGACAGCCTCATTGACGTCTACTACTCCTCGGTGGCCCGTCCACGGTGCAACGACTTGGTCGAGCGAGCAAATGGCATGGTGCTTCAAGCTGTCAGAGACTGCATCTTCGATGATGCTTCACAGTATGCGACCAGGTGGCTCGCAGAGCTCCCTGACGTCATCTGGAGTCTCCGGACCTAGGTCAGCTCAGTCACAGGATACTCGTTGTTCTTCCTGGTATATGGCTCAGAGGCGGTCCTCCCAACCGACGTAGCCTTTTGTGCCCCGCGCATCAAACACTATGAAAAAGGGACGGCTAAGGAAATGCGCAAGGTGGACCTTGACAGCATTGAAGAGCATCGCGTAGCTACTTTGATGCGGCACACGCGTTATGAGCAGCAGCTGTGGTGCTATCATGACCGCAACGTACGGGAGCGATCCTTCAATGTAGGAGACATGGTCCTACCTCGCATCCAGAGTACTAAGGGGATGCACAAGCTCTCTGCCCCTTGGGAAGGCCCCTTCATCGTGATGGAAGTCGTCAGCCCATCGACCTACCACCTCTAGTGGGCCGACAGTCAAGGCGTTCCCAACCTCTGGAATATCGAGCACTTATGTCGCTTCTATCCTTAGAAGATCTGTATCAAATAAAGCTATGTACTCGCCCCTTTGTAATTTTAATATAATAAAGAAAGAGATCCCCCGCTCGACAACTCCTATGTGGACCTGTGTTTTGGTCTCCCTCTGTTTTACTTTACGTCTTCTCCCTTCCCCCTCGAAGTACTCGAGGGCTTGGTTTAGGTCAGGTCTCGAAACACTAAGGGGCTTGGCTCTGCCAACCTAAGGGTCTCGTGACCTAAAGGGAAATTCCTTACGTTTTGTACTTTACCATACAGTCAGCTTCTGCTTTCGTTATAAACATCCTTAAGTCTCTAGCTCAAAAGACCTTGGATCCGTGCCCCCCCTCTGCGCGCCGATCGTGCCTAGGTCCCCACGCTGGGCCACTCGATTGGCAAGCCGTTCCTCCACTGAGTTGGGTGAGTGGAGGGTTCATCTTGCGACCTAGTTACTTTCGACGTGCATAACGAAAGCATTATGCTATAACACGCATACATCTCTTAATGGGCAAAAGCTTTTCACATTGCAAGTTTATTGACACCGCTAATCGACCTAATCCATGTCTAAAAACCTCTTTTCAGCACCACCTCAATTAGTGCCGAAGTCGAACTTCTTGACGACATCGCCCGCTGTCGCCACGATGTCTTTGCGCCTGATGAGGCCTGACAGGTCCACATCTTCTGAGGCCTTTTGCAGGTCGAACGACGCATCGTGGTGCTTGACGGTGGACAACGCCGCAGCTGCTGCAAGGTTGGCGGTGTCTAGGAGCAAGCTCTTGATGCGACCTTCAGCCTTGTCCAGTCGGTCGATCAGCGGCTTGGGTTCGGCTCCTTCCTCTTGTGGGACGTAGAGTCCCATGACATACTGGGCAGCATCCTTTAGCTCGCCCAGCTCCTTCTCAAGACCTGCATCTCAATAAAGCGGAATCGGAATCACAACCTGCCATGACATGTCGGTCGACTCTCAAACAACAAGCCGGATGCTAACCTCGTCGGGTCTCCGTGGACTTCTCTTTAATGGCCATCAATTGGCCCTTGATCGCGGAGAGCTCCTTTTTGAGGGCCTCCTCGGTCTCTCGAGCACCTGCAGCGATTCAAGGTTGAAGAGTCATGACCGAGACCTCATAAAAGCACATGGAATCGGCCCAGAGCCATGATGAGAACTAACCCTCTACAACAGCCTGGAGGTCGGAGGCTGCATCCTTAGCCTTTCGCTCGGCGTCCTCCAGCTTCTACTTCAGGTCATCCACATCCTTGCGCGCCTGGAGCGCCATGGCCTCCTTGACGCACTGGATCTCGTGCACCTCCTCGACCTCGGCCTGCAACTTCGCCTCACGAGCTGTGGCAGCCTCTGCGTGTGTGTTTGCCGCCTCCCGCAGCAGACCTGTCCGCGCTTGTGCCCGCTCAGCAAGAGACTGCACATTGAGCAACAGTGGTCGTTGAAACCTCATGGATTTTAAGTAACCGGAACAAGAATGAAAAGAATTTAGCAAGAACCCTTACCAACAGCACGGTACCGATCGTGTGCACCGCCTCCTTGAACTTCTCGAGGTCACGGCGGTCTGTAACGACCTCCGCCTCCCACGTGGTGCCGGCGTATAGACACCGGTCTTCATTGTTGACTGCCTCCATGCCCTCAGCAAAGATGCCTCCTGACGGTGGCTCCTCCTGTGGCTCAGAGGTGCCTCGGTCGTCGCCTTCACCTTTGGCGGTGGGAGGTGCACTATTCTCGGCCTAATCGGCCTCGGACGCCGCCATCGCCTCTGCCCCGGCGGCTGCACTCGTTGAAGGACCGATACGGCGAACCAGAGAGGGGGGGGGAGTGAATGGGAGCCGATAAAAATTATTCTCGAAGGAGATGGAGGCTCCAACAAGATGAACACGGCTTCCAACACACGTCTCCAACTTACTACCCAAGTTGGCAAAGCCCACGCAGCCACTAGAGCGCTACTGGACCTAGGAACCAACTCCCAACCTCACAGACCCAAGAACGCAGCGGAACACAAAACTCGAGTCTCACTGACCTACACAGGTCAGGCCAGTGAGCACCACCGGCCAGACCGGTCCCTGCTGGTGAAATCTGGCGACTTCCACAGAACAGCTCTACACCGGTCAGGCCGGTGCAACACACCAGTCAGACCGATCGAAGCCAGATAGCCCCAAAACACCAAACAGGCCTACCGAGCTCCAAAACGACCCAAACTCAAAACAACAGCCACACGGGACAACAGTGAACTCACTCAAACATTCACCTGAGCAAAACCGAATAGGGGTCTGCACCGGTCAGACCGATGAGAGGCACCGGTCAGATCGGTGTGACTTGAGCTCGTCGGGATGAACAACACCCGCGGGTCAACACCCCCAAATCCAAACCCCGATCTCCCGAATCGGTCCACGGACTTGCACAGGACTTTGGGGGATAGTAGGAACACCTCATGGGGAGTCCATAGCCAAGTTATTGTCCACCAAAACTTGCCAAATCAAGAGGAATCGGAGAAATCCCGTCAAGAACTCCTCTAACCCTAGAACACTGAAAACCCCAAAATCGAGCCCCTTAACTCACAGATTTGGAAGGGGAATCAAAGGGAAAAGAACCACGAAGGGTTCACACGTACATCCCCCAACAAATCCCCAAGAGTAAGGTCCCGAAAACACACCAAGAAATCCACCAAGAGAGGGCTCCGAAAATCACCACCAAGAACAAACGGGAACAACACAACCAAGCCCTGAGGAACCAAAGAGGTTCATACAAGGTCTAGCTTGCCGCCTGATCATCCAACCTTCTCACAAGATCTCACCATGAAGCTCTCAAGCTAGTCCTATGGAAATCCTAAGAAAATAGGAAGGGAAAAATAGGAAAACCAAATGAGCTAGGGTTCAAAGAGATGGCTGCCATCCTCTCACCTCTTGGGTTATATGGAGGCAACTGAAAGTCAAAAATACCCTTACTAGCTTATTAGGGATACATGCCCCTCGAGGGCGAAATCAGAAATCTTTATCATCGCTCCATCGGACGGATGCCCGGCGACCGCAACCTGCTTAGCCTTGACGCAAGCCTTGCGATCCCGACGCGTGTCCTCTGCTTCGAAGTCTCCGGACTGCATCGTCGCTCACCGGTCAGACCGGTGCTCCTCACCGGTCAGATCGGTACCCACCGGGCCGGACCGGTCCGTGCCGCCGCATCTCCGTCTTCGGTTCTTCAGTCTTGGCTTTGTGGATCAACCAAGGAACCCAGTGGTTTTCTAGTGAACCACCGGAAACCCCGCGAACTCGGTGAAGCCTCCGCTAATCTCCACTCATGACTTGACTCCCACGTAGTCCCGACTCGACCTTAGTTTTGAGGCTCAACCAAGAAACCGTCCATGACTTCATCTTGCTGTTCATGCCACCATGCGGCCCGCACTCGACTCCGCTGGCCACCGGTGTGACGCCCCAGGTTCTTAATCAACCCTAATCGTCGATCAACTCTGCTGACAGTGGTCAAATCACGGTCAACCTTGGCCCTCACCTCGAAAACCTCACCAACCAACCCTAATGACACCATTGATCAAGTAGACACACATGTGTGGTCAACCCTTGGTCAAACCCCACCTAAACCGTAGTGACCCTGAATGTCTTCCGGAACTTTTGCCGCGTTCCCCAAATTTCACCAAAACACTTAAAAAATCTACCTTTATGAAAGTTGTCCAGTTTGTCGAGGGACATAACTTTCATGTAGATTGGCATTTCAAATTTTGAGTGGAAAAAAGGTGAAAAACTTGCCCAAAGGACAGTACCTCCTGTTCACTAAAAGTGAGTGGCATTCAAAGTTGACAAGCTTGTTGTGCAAAATCTAATGAGAAAAACCCCATATAGCCTTTGTGAATGTTGTAGGGGGTAATGAGATCTACAACTTTCGTATTCAAAGATTTGAGCACTTTTATTCAAAATTTTGGAGTAAACTGCGTTCAAACCGAGGCTCAGCAAAACCAAGCTTGCCGGCCGCGCTCTGCGCCGCGACGTCTCGTCGCGACGCCGTGCCCACGCCCGCGCGTCCGCGCCTCGGCGTCCGCGCCATGCACGGCCCGAGGCCCCGCCGACCGAGGCCGCCGCGTCCCTAGGCACCTACTCCCCGGTGTGCCTCGTATTTAGCCGCGCGCGCGTGTTGCCTCGCCACCGCACCGTACACGCACCACGCACCGGGCGGACCGCCAGTCTGACCCGCGCGCCGCCGTATGTGCGCGGGTCAAGACGCCACCGTACCATGGCGACATCTCAACCCTCGTCACCCCGCCGTCATCACCGGTCGACCGCTCGGCATATAAAAGGCACCAGGGCTTCCCCGCGGGCGGGCACTGAGCCGTCGGCCGCCATTGCCACCCTCGCGCCGAGCTCGGCCCGTTTCCGCGCAACTGAGTCGACTAACCACCTTCTGATTGCCCCTAGACCCTGTTGTTGCTCTAGCACTCGCGCATTGCCTATCCAAGAGCCCTTCTCGCTGCCGAACCGAGCCATCGCGGCCGCCGCCGCCAGCCATCGCCGTGCGCCCGCTCCGGCAGCTCCTCCACCCCAACTCCGGCCGTCCCCGGGCCCTAGGTGAGCACGTGGTCGTGCTCCACCGCTTCCCCGGCCGGGAGCGCGGCCGGCTCGCCGGAATTCGGCCGGCGCCGCCGCCTCCCCATGCCAAGGCCCTGATTGCAAACCCCCGAATGTTTCTAGGGTGTTTTCCGTGAACTATGGGTATATTCGTGAGGTTTAAAATCTCTGCAGGGTCCTTAGCGAAAGAGGGTAACTTCAATAGTGTAGCACTTTTGCTGGATCTTGTAAAATCTCTAGAAAATCGTAGGGAATTCAGAAAATTGCAAACTCAATTTTGCTAGATTCCTAGAGAGGAGCACTACAACTTTTGTTATTTTCATATAGGCTGTTTCTTGATATTTTTGCATGAAAAATAGAAATGTGAAAAACCTAGATCTATGATATCTAAAAATCCATAGGACCTCTGTATGTAATTTTTGGATATGTTGTGTGTGATGTTATGACTAGATCCTGTACTAAAAAGTGCACAAAGTTTTGATGTAAATCATTTTATATTAATTATTTACCATTTATGTATTATCTGTATAGATGATTTTTGTAGCTACAAATAAATATGTTTTTGTACCCAACTTCTGCATGTGGTCTTGTTATGACCAGTTGCACCTCTAGTGAGTTAATCACAATTTTTGCATGATCAGAATTATTTATTCTTAATATATGCATGTTTGCCTTTGTAATTTAATAATGCAAGATCAGTAGTAGTTATAGGTGTACTTGCTGCTTTCCTAGGATGGTTTAGGACCAGAAAACATGTGTGAGGAAGTTTGGAGCAATTGGATGCTTATTTATTTTTGTATGCATTTAACTTGTTTTGCTAAGCTAGGTTTTGTTATTTTCAAAATAATTAATTTTCTAGCTTTCCAAGCCTTGCATGTGTGTTCAGTGGCTTAGTATGGATGTTATGATGCTTGAGAAACCCTCCACTGAATTTTTAGTGATTTGTTGTTTAATAAAAGCTTTGGAGGACTTTTATAGATTAATGTTTTGATTAAATTAGGAAAATGCCTTTTTAATTCTTTTACCCCTTTTGTGAAGCGTTGCCAAACTTACTTGAAGAACTAAGAATACATCCTTGTTGTTTAAAGAATTAAATTGTAATTAATTATCTTTGTACACACCTTTACTAGTGATAGGTGAAGTATTAAATCTTCACATGAAATAACAATTATAAAAAGAGAGACATTAATTAAAGTGTTAAATTAAAAGAATAAAACACATATCAATAATAACCTTCATAAAAAGGAATTTAATCATTAATTATTTGTTAAGGTGAATATGGCCAACAAGAGTTGGATAAGGTAAATAATCTATCACATCACCTGAACCCGGCATTGCATTCTGTGTAGATCTTCCTTACGGTGACTACTCGCTCGTCCCGGAAGCCGAGGAAGGAGAAGCGGAAGCTGCACTGCAGTACGTGGAAGTACTCGACGACACCGAGGGTGCTCAGGTGTTGACGGTGAAAATCCGTCAACCTAGCCATGAGTTTACCTTCGGTGTTGGCATGAGTTTTATACCTTATCCATTGGTACTAACCCCCGTGGTATAACAAGTTCACGTGTGCATGTCGGTTTTGGAGTTTAATGTTTATGCAGGGTTTTAGTGTTGAATGCAAGACTTTCGGGATAAGTTCATTAAGCACCTCATGACAAGACCTTGAAGCCCCGTACAAGTCATGCAATGAAGCAAACTTAACTCCAAGAAGCCGGGGACTTGATCCGAGAAGACAACGGACTCCGGGGACCCGACCGGAAAAAGTGCCTGAATCTTGCAAGACAAGGAGTTGAGTCCAATTCGGAGAGAAACCGACGACATGGACCTACATGCGAAGGGGGAAACATCCGGAAGCAAGGGAACCGACGTGGAGCGAAGGAGCCCTCGGGGCCGGGCCTAAATGGGCCCGGGCCGGCCGGCCCGGGCCCGGTCCGGCCCCGAGCCCATTTAGGGCCCAAATGCCCCCTCCTTTGCCCTAGCCGCCAATCGGGCTATTTATAGCCCCCTGACCGAGAGCCTCGCAGAAAAGATTTCGTGATCGGCCGCCGAGGAGCAGAGAAGAGAGGGACACCATCTCGGAGAGGAGAGGGTCGAGCTAGTTGACTAGGGTTTCCCTAGCCGACGTGGGAACCTTGCACGGAAGACCACGTCGGAGTTCCCGGAGCTAGAAGAAAGATCAAGAAAGGATCCCGGTGGTGATCTTGTGTATGTATCATTGTTATAGTTGAATTATCAAGTTGAATCTTTTCCTAGCGATCAAGTGTTTCCTCGAAGATTTCGTTTTTCGATCGGCTTTGCTTATTCCAATTCTATTCTCGAGATAGATTACATAGGGTGTTCTTGTAGCCGCGGTGGCTAGAGGTACACGCCGGATCTTCCGAAAGAATCTCGACTTGTCTTTTGACTCGCCCTAAACTCCCCGCATGAATAGGGATACTTTGTGACAGAACGGGGGTCTCGAAAGGCGGATGTTTTCGGATTTGGACGGGAAACCACGATTTAAAGAGGCTTCTATTAAGATTCGATTTGCTACTTCTTCTCTTGCTTGGAACTTCAACAAAAGGCTTACCCCGATCCCTCTAGATCGGTTTATCTACCCAATCTTACTTTGTTTCCTCCGGTCTTTAGTAGATTAGATTAGTTTCATGTCTTTTACTTAGATGCATTAGGTTTTCTTTTATCGAAGATTGGAGTTACTTGGCTTTAATAGATTAAGTTTTGCGTCACACATTTGTTCCACGGATTCGATACCTTGGGTTCACCACTCGAGGGAAGAAGGGTCCCTTGACTACGACGGGAGACTTGTACGCTTGCGAGTCACAAACGAACTTTGATACAATTATTAACCGTCGACAAGCCCCTTTTTCTAGCGCCGTTGCCGGGGAACAAGTGATCAAGATTTGATTTTTTATTGCCTTTTTGTAATTTTCAGTTTTCTTTTTGTTTTTCTTTTTTGCATCTACTAAATTTTGATCATCCTCAAAATACATCTAATCTAGTTTGTCTAACTCTAGTTTTTTATAGATTTGTTTTACTTTCTAGTTTTTTGCATACTTTGTTTATTGCTAACCCTAACAGGAGATGGACGGCTACCTCTCCAACAAACCCAATAATTTTGTGGATGATCCAGAAAAACTTTACAGGCTAAGGAGACGCGAAGCACATCAAGCTAAAAAGCTGGATTTTGTAGATTCGGAGTCGGAAGACAAGGGATCGCAGGAATCTCCGAAGAATTCACCACCTCAAAGTCCTCGGGAGAATCGACTTCCACCGATGGGTGACCAACCACCGCAAGAACGCAAGATTGGGGAGCTATGCACCCCAGACATCATCGACCTACCAATCTTGAACCTCGAGGAGATCGGAAGACCGTTCGAGATCAAGACCTCAACAATCCGCATGGTGCAACATTCACCCTTCACCGGCAAAGAGGATCCGAACCTTCACCTCCAAGCATTCATTCAACTATGTCAGACTTTCAACATGGATGGGGTGACTCAAGACCAAATGAGGGCAAGGCTTTTTCCGTTTTCACTACTCGGGAATGCTTTGCAATGGTTCCACTCTCAACCGGCGGAGACGGTGCAAAATTGGAACACGTTGATGAAGGCTTTCATGAAGGAATACTACTCACCGGGTAAAACTCAAAGTTTGCGTAATAAGATTGCCACCTTTGTTCAATATCCTACAGAAACTATCTCGGAGGCATTCGAGCGCTTCAACGAGTACACTCGGGCGGTTCCACATCACAAGTTCCCGAAAGAAGACCTCGTGCAAAAGTTCTATCAAGGACTCATCATGGCGTCAAGGACGATCATCGATGCATCGGCGGGAGGATCTATCATCGAGCTTACACCGACGGAAGCTTTCACTCTATTCAAGAAGGTCGCGGATAATGACACGTGGGCGTCGTCCGGGCGCCTACATCCGGTTCAACCCACGGGGAACGTCAAAGGAGTCTTGCAAGTGGAGAAGGAGAACATACTTGAAGGCAAGATCGACTTGCTCATGAGGAGGTTGGAGAAGATGGAGATGGAAAAGAAAGAGGCTCAAGACTTGAAGGCCGCCGAAGCAAGGTCCACATGTGAAGAATGTGGAGAGTATGGCCATGTCCGCAAAGATTGTCCGGAGGAAGCCAAAGTGCTCGACTACATGAGGAAGGGAGAATTGCCGAACTTCCGCTACAGGCAAGGTAGGCCTCAATTTAATGCAAGCTCATCTATTCCTAACGCGGTTCCGCTTCGTATACAATTGAAGGAGTTCATGGATGAGTAAGCTAAGATCAACAAGGACACCGTCACCAAGTTCAAGACCATAGACAAGGTGTTGGAGAACATCGATAGCAAATTGACGGAGGTCGGAAGTTCCAATCATCAAGTGCTCAACATGATGAAGATGCTCGAGATGCAAGTGGGACAACTTGCGGGGCGCCTCACTAATGATGAAGGGAAGCTTCCGGGACAACCCAAATGTCCCGAATCGGCGAAGGCCATTCAAACACGTTCGGGGAAGGAGACCGAAGGTCCGGAACGTTCCGCGGGAGAAAGGAAGCTTAAACCATCCACCGAGGTGGAAGGAGTTGCTAAAGAGAAGGTTACGGGGATCGTCACCGAGGAACCCGAATTCGAGATGCCGGAGGAAGACACGAGGATACCGCAACTCAAGCCACGCTACTTCCGAGGTAAACTTGACAACCACTTTGAGAAGTTTGTGGAAGTTGTGCGTAGACTTAGCATCAACATGCCATTACTAGATGCCCTACAAGTACCTACATATTCTCGTTACTTTAAAGACATACTTGCAAATAAATATGAGATAGCAACACTCGGGGTAGATCATGTCAAGATGTCCGAGGAGTGTAGTGCGGCTATTGCTAATGGGCTAGAGAAGCAAAAAGACCCCGGTGCCCCACAATTCCATGTTCAGTTGGTTCTTTCAACTTCGAGAAGGCGTTATGCGACCTTGGAGCTAGTGTGAGCGTCATGCCGAGGGATGTGTTCGAGAAGCTACGCCTACCAATGGAGCCTACGGGAATATGTTTGGAGTTGGGAGACAACTCCATTCGCTATCCCTTGGGCATTGCTTAAAGATGTACCCGTGAAGGTCGGACACCACTTCATCCCCGTCGACTTCGTTGTGCTCGAGATGGGAGAGAGGGAGAAGCCGCCGCTCATCCTAGGGAGGCCTTTCCTCAAGACCGTGGGAGCTACTATTGATGTTGGCAAGGGGGAGATCATGTTCGATATCAACGGAGAAAGGAGTTCCTTCAAGTTCCGTCCAAGGATGGAGGCATGCAACATGATTGGAGTGAAGGGAGAACCAAAACAAACGGAGGGGCTGAAAAAGAAGAAGGAGCAAAAAAAAATGAACGTAAAGACACTACTAGAAAAGTTGCTATCTGTGACGATTTGCTCGTGACGCTGCTCACTTTCGTCACAGAATGGTATGTCTTATATGACGAATTCTCCAATTTCGTCATAGGTGGCAAGTGACGAAGATTTGGCCTGGAAAATTATGACGAAAATGAAAATAACGTCACAGAATTGTAAAAGGAGATCGTCATAAAACTTGTTTTGGGTATACCGTATTGGAATGACGAAACCTGATCGTCACAAATTAGTTTTGATATCGTCACCATTTGTTGAAATTGTTTGACACACTTAATGATGAAACAAATTGGTCACAAATCAGTGGTGCACTTGACGGTGTGGGATGCGTGTTCCAAATGGGCCGCTCCGCTCCCTGTTTTTTTGGAATTGGGCCACAAAAAATGGGCCACTCTTTTGGCTTTTATCAGCGTGAAAAAAAGAGCGACTAGGGGGATTTGAACCCTAGTCTGCATAATGGGAAGGGAGGGAGTTACCACTGAGCTATAACATGATTTCTGTCCCATTGGTGTATGTCATTCATCTTATCAACATTTTAATGGAACACCACCCACAGTTAAATTTGCAAAACAAAAAAAGGTGCACCCATGGGATTTGAACCTTGGTCTGCACGATGGGAAGGGAGGGAGTTACCACTAAGCTATAACATGATTTCTATTCCATTGGTGTATGTCATTCCTCTTATCAACATTTTAATGGAACACCACCCACATTTAAATTTGCAAAACAAAAAAGGTGCACCCATGGGATTTGAACCCTAGTCTGCACGATGGGAAGGGAGGGATTTACCACTAAGCTATAACATGACTTCTGTACCCATTAGTGTATGTCATTCCTCTTATCAACATTTTAATGGAACACCACCCACATTTAAATTTGCAAAACAAAAAAAGGTGCACCCATGGGATTCGAACCCTGGTCTCCTTAGTGGGAAGAGAGAGACTTACCACTAAGCTATAACATGAGTTGGGTCCTTTTGGTGTATGTTGTCCTTTTATAATAGTGTTTACCAAGCGATGGAGCTTCGCCGGGACCATGTGGCAGCACAGGGTTGGTCAAGTTGCTTCGCCGGGACCACGTGGCGCACGCTGAGCTGATTTTCCTCTCGTTTTTTTCTTTTTAATCTACAATTAAAATTTAAAACTAGTGTTTCTCAGTCATATTAACTCCAAATTTATTGATTCTTTTTTCTGATTTTTTGTATAATCACCATCTTTCATGTAATTTTGTTCGTTTACATATTAGTTACTATTTCATTTACCTTTTCTATACAACTTCTTTTCTTGTAGTGAAAGATAATAAATAAAACATATTTTGGCATAGCAAATGCTAACATAACTTCATACTTTCTAATGTTATGATAAACATAAGGTTGTAACCAAGTTTTAGATGCATACGACTTTGAAAATGTAAATCACCACTCAAATCTCAAAGTTTGTGTTGAGTTATTAGAAACTATGTCAGAGATGTAACCGTTTGTGAGCAGTGTATGCTTCAGTGGGGAAGTGCATCATCACTTTCTCGGAATCACTTGAAACTTTTTTGACAACATACCGTACCAAAAGGAGGAGCTCCAGCAAAATTTCAGATATTTTAAGCAAGGTTACAAGTTATTTACATTTATTCCTTATTAAATCAACAAATATTTACAATAATAGGCAAACTTGGTCAGAAAATTCCGAAACTTCACCCAACATCTTAGATTGCATCCATTAGCATCCAAAAAAAGTTTCACACGATTTCAAGCAACTTGTACTACACGTCCCACATAGGGATGAACATTTCTTGGTGACTCACAGTGACATGTGTGAGCAGTGTATGCTTCAGTGGGGAAGTGCATCATCACTTTCTCAGAATCACTTGAAACTTTTTTGACAACATAACGTGCCAAAAGGAGGAGCTCCAGCAAAATTTCAGATTTTTTAAGCAAGGTTACAAGTTTTTTACATTTATTCCTTATTAAATCAACAAATATTTACAATAATAGGCAAACTTGGTCAGAAACTTCTGAAACTTCACCCAACATCTTAGATTGCATCCATTAGCATCCAAAAAAAGTTTCACACGATTTCAAGCAACTTGTACTACACGTCCCACATAGGGATGAACATCTCTTGCTGACTCACAGTGACATGTGTGAGACATGTATGCTTCAGTGGGGAAGTGCATCACCACTTTCTCAGAATCACTAGAAATTTTTTTGACGACATAATACACCAAAAGGTAGAGCATTTAATGATATTATTTGAATTATGATAGTGTAAATTCGAGATGTAAGTTTTACTTACCCCTAATAAAATGCTGTCAAAATCATTTTTCATTTGTTAAAGTTGTAGATCTTGGTAGAGAAGGTTTTTAGAAAATTTTAGAAAAAAGAAGCATCCAATTTGGAGTTAGTATGAGGTAGAAAAACTAGTTACAAGTTTTAGTCAAAGATTAAAAAGAGAAAACACACTTGTTCATCTCAATTCATAGCAAGTGCAGTTTCTGTTTTTAATCTTTGGATAAAACTTGTAAACTGTTTTTCTTCTTCATACGAACTCCAAATCGGTTGATTCTTTTTCCTAATATTTTCTAAAATCGAGGTGTTTTACTCAGTGCCATTTGTTTGTATCTTAATTACTATTTCTTGATTGCTTTTCATACTACATATCTTTTCCAACTAAAAAGAGAATATAAAAAACATGTTTTTTCATAATAATTGCTAATATAACTTAATATTCCCTAATGTTATGGTCAACACAAGGTTGCATCCAAATTTGAGGTGTCCATGGGTATGAGTGTGTACAAAATTTGAAGTTTAAGTTTAAGTTAAGTTGAGTTGATAAAATGAAAAGAAAAAGAAAAAAGATTAACACGAGATGAATGAAACCAGACCCATTTCGGCCCAACTTGCCCAACTATTTATGACCGTCCATCACCCATCCGATGGTTCTGATCGAGTTCCCATCTCATATAGCATCGCGTCCCTCCTCGGCAAACCCTATCTCGCAACTCCACTCTCCAGCCGCCTCTCGCCGTTCCCCATCGCGACCCGACCTCCTCCCCTCCCCGCGCGTCCACCCTACGTCCGCACCGTCAGCCCCCCATGCGTCCACGCCGTCGCCCCCGCACCACCAGGACCCAGCGCCACCGGTATCGCGCCCCCACCGGGCTTTGCCGTCTGGGTCGTGCGGCCTCAAGAGCGAAGGGAAGGGGTGGCGCGGGCGAGCGCTCCCGGTTGGTATTTACACGTGGGGAGCGCAGTTCTACAGCCCGGATCTGCGCCGCTTGAGCTGCCCCTACGTCTCCTTCCTCACGCGCCCTCGGATCCAGGTCAACACATTGGCCTTCCTCCCCATCTCCCCCTCTCTTTCACTAATACCTCTGATTTGGTTACCATCTTCACTGTCCTCTTTGAGATGAGTTGGCGACTGGCATGGCAGAGGCGCTATCCTGTGTGCAGGTTTCAGTTCATACTTGTGTATGTGCTCTGAATAACTGACAGATAGCCCTTTAGAAAATAGGATATGTTGCAGTTGATGTATGTGATTGAACCAAAATGCAGCTAGTGAAGTCTTAAGAATATTTAAGCAACGAACAAAATTTTTAAGCAATTTCAGTTACCAGTAGTGATGTGTTAGGCCTCCTATGTTGCTAACTATGTGACAGGAAATAAGTCTGCTTCAATCAATTGTTCTATAGGTGAGGATGTGTGGAAGGAGTTCAGTGTTTGTTTACTTTAGTAAGATTGCAATGCGTACTACTATAATTTTCAAGTGTGCTTGAGGTTGACTCTACAACAACAAGATTAGTTGTTTTGGAGCATACATATTTTCTCTAGTGCTTATTTGATCTAAAGGTTGCTAAACAGATTGAGATGTGACACCAATAGTAGCTACTGATTGTGCCTCAGGGTTCCTTTTTCAGGAAAATGCAAGAACATGAAGTAGCAATCAATGGAAGATGTCTAGCTTGGCCTCGTGGTGCTTCCATACTTGTGTCCTTGTCACTCAAGGTAAACTACATGACCCTGTTTTTTAATAGTGATGCGATTCTGCACCTGTGAGCGACTACTGTAATGGCTGTATGAACTGACAGTTCTATACTTTGCTATTGCTTTGAAAATTAGTTCCTTTAGAGATATAATTGCAGGTTTGTTTCCTACAATTGCAGATGTCTGTACATTTGGTATTACACTACATTACATTGTCTATGGGTAACACTTAACTGAATTTATGGACTGTAGAGTGCATGAACATTTTGAACCCTAGTATGCTTGATAGGAGTATTATATCACCACAGCAAATTATTCTATGTACTACTAGCACTGAACATATCCTCTTGTAAATGAAATAGTCATCTTTGTGTCATTTGCTACTCTTATATGTGTGTCTATAATACTTCAAGGCTTGGACTGAGCTACCAAAAGGCTAAGAGTAGCAGTTAAGGCTTAATGCTTGTAGTGAGCTACAAGAAGGCTAAATGGCAACTAGCATATGCTTTTCATCCACCTGGATATGTATTTTTCATTTTTCTTCTTTCTAGTTTACACATTTGGTAAAATGTTGTATTTACCTTGGCTGATCTACTTATTATCTCTAATAGACTCTTATCTTTCTTATGTTTTTTATATTTGTATGTGCACTTGATGGTAGATCTGAACCCTGAAGCTGCATCTACTGGATTTTGTAAGTGGGATTTCTTGACCACTGCTCATGGACTTACCAAGTTGGATTCTTTGCAGTTTACACTTGTGCTCATGTCTAAACATAACATGTGAGATGATGGATATGCTAGTATTTAAGTGTTAGTTATTTATTAACCTGTTAGTGTTTATTTCTGTTTATTTGCAATGTGAATTGTCTTTTTCAATCTACAATGATGCATCAATGTTTCCTATTCTGTGATAATTAGCTAATGATTAAAATGTTAGGTCAATCGTAATTATTTATAACTCTTATTTTCTTGGCAGGTCAACTAGCTCATCTCTACACTTCTTTTCTGCATGTCAGCTCGACAGCTCATGCACAAGCTACAACAGATCGAGTTTGATTTCTCTCAGGTGAGAACAAGATCAAGGTGAGAATAACCCATTTTCTTCTTTCTTCTCCCCTAATGCAAAGCAGCAACAATGTAAGAACTCTATTTTGAATGGCATGTGTGCAGGATGCTGAAAGGAAGTGTGGTTTCTATGAGAAGTACAAGATGTAAAATAAGATGTGAAATAAGATGTAACTTGTAGTTAGAATCTGTTGTAATTTGTAGTTCGAATTTGTTGTAATGTCGAGAACAATATGAATTGAGTTGAGTTATGGAGTTGTATGGTCATTGGAATACCGGATCTGTTAATTTATACAAGTTTTTTGTTATTTCGGTATTATTTGTAAATTGTATTGATAATTACCATTTGCACTTTTGTGACGAAATAAAATCGATCGGATCAAGCCACGTGGCTCAATAAAGGACAACCTGTGACCAAAACAATGGCAAATCTGTGACCATTTTATATCAAAAGGTGACAATGGCAAATATCATTCTGTGACGATATAAACTTGTCTTCTATGACGATTCCAAAAAATAACGTCAGCTGCCACGTCATTGATGACATCACCGCCACGTCATAGCTGACGTCAGCGCCACGTCAGATGCAAACACCGTTAACGGGAGATTATGACCAAAACATAGGAACATCTGTGACCAAATTTGATCGTCACACATCACGAACGGCGTTAACGGCGGCGTCAGTTAGCCCGGCAGACGTGAAATTATGACGAAAACATGGTATAATCTATGACCAAAACAAATCGTCATAGAATGAATTCAAATCCATGATGACACAAAATTCGTCACAGATTGGTGACACATCTATGACGAAAAAACCAATTTCGTCACTGATGAACAAATGTGACGCCACCTTAGTGACCAAACCAAAATCGTCACAAAAACGTCACAAAAGACTAATTGTGACCATTCTGGCGTCTTCAATGACGATAATGCAACGTCATTGATGACAACATCCCTACTAGTGAGAAAATCAAAGAAGGTGTTGCATCCGTCAAGACAAAGGAAGAGAAGCCGCCTGTGAAGACCAAAAAAATGACTAAGCCAACTAAGCCGGAAGACAAGCCCGCGCCCAAGATGGTGCGGAAGTGGGTACCCAAGATTGCAACACCCGCAAAGAGCGTTGATCCGGAGTAATCAAGTGAAGAAGTCTAGCTATAGACTATAAACGAAGCGCTAGGCGGGAGGCAACCCGTTTCGTCGAGTCAAGAATAAGCTACCGGGAGGACAACCCGATTCCAGGATTTTCGAGTATTTTTAATAATTTAGTTTTTGAGTTTTATTACGCAAAGACATTAGACTTAGAAGTGGTTGAACAATATTAGAGACATAATTCTTGATTGAATGTTTGCTTTATCATAAACCCTTTGCAGTAACCCTCCTATGTGCTTGTTTGATTCTTTTCTTTTCGAGAAACCTCAACCAAATAATTTCAGAACCTAACTCAACCTTTCACCCTCATTATGGTGCTGAGGTTGACTTACTTTCATGCTAAAACCACACGAGTAGAGCCACGATTTATATTTAAGTGTTAATAAAATTCAGCACATGGTAGAACTCGCGTGAACCTAGAAATCAAAACTTTTGGTTGGTTTTAAAAATCTTTATCCTTGGTTTCTCTAGGATTAGAATTTTTCTAAGCCTATTCTAATTTTGTTTTATTCAAAATCTTTCTTATTTAGCCAAAATTAGAAACTAAACCTACGCCCCCATGATCAAGCCGGGAAATGTTTGCTCTCAACCGATGAAGGCAAACTATACCGGTGAGACCGAAATCGACGTAGTCGAAAAATATTTTCGACTTACATTTGTTTTTAATGGTTTAAAAACTTCTCTAAAATTATGTTTGAGCTCTTGCATGGCTCTGAAAAATATTTTAAATTTCGAATTAGAGGAGTGCTTAACCTTAAACACACCTTAATGGAGGCAATCTAGTTTGAATTAATCATGCATGCACCATTGGATTCCCTTTTATCAACTTTCACCAATTCCACATGCAAAGGACAAGCATGGTGGGCAGCAAGCATCAACTTTGCAGGAATTTCATGGTGGCATGTGAAGCAAGTGGAGCTAGGGAGCATGGACATGACCCAAAGCGTGGAGCATCAAGTGGAAGGACCAATAATGCAAGAAAAGGAGTGGACGAGAGCGTTTGGGCGGTGCAACTCGTGGAGCACGCGGGCGGGGAAAGTTGCGGAGGCGAAATGATCGTGCTCGGAAGAAAGACGAGGCGGGGAGAAGCCGGGAGGACCCCGGGCGGCCGGCCCGGGCCGGCCGGCCTCACCTACATAAGGAGCCCCCCGGCTCCCGTTTTCTGCAGGCAAGCTTCCCTCTCCTTCCCTTGTTTGTGTGTTCAAATTTGTGTGCTCAAAACCTCCGTAGACATAGCCAACCTTCCCAAGCTTGATAGCTCAAGAAAAAATCCACATCCTTAATCCACTCAAAGTCCACATCCGAAGCAAATAGTTTAAGTGCCTAGTTACCGGTTGCAACCCGGAGTTTTAGTTGAAGAAAAGAGTGCAACAACCATGTGGAAGAAAACCACAAGTCTCTTCTCCAAGAAGAAGAGTTCGTCGTCGTCCAAGCCGTCATCAACCACGTCTTCGAGGAGGCACTCGGTTTCCGAGTCTCCCCGGAGCATGGAGACGGATACGGCACCACCGAGGAGGAACGATGCTCTCCTCCTTGGTGGTATGAGGGCTGCAAGAAGCACTTCCATGAGGTTTACCGAACCTCATGGGCACACGGAAGAGCAGCCCGCGCCACCACGACGATCGACTCGCTCAACCGCGCCACCTCCTTACACCCCGACATACTCTTCGTATGGCTTCATCATCTTGTCGGCGGAGGAGGAGGAGAGGCTCTCTAATCTTGAGAAGAGGCTTGTGCCCAACATCGAGTTCGACGACCAAGCACTCTACACCTTGGGTTTTGGCACCGACATATACTATATGTTGGGGCACCTTGGATGGGTGCAGTTCTCCAACGGAGTATCGGTGGACACCCATTTGGGGTTCGCCTTGGAAATTTTGATGACTATTGCACCCATCATTGATGATGAAGGGGTGCAAAGCTTGTCATTCCGTTTGGAGGGAGTCCAACAAGTGGTTCCCTACGAGCGCGTGAGGGAGCTGCTTGGATTCCACAAGGGAGCTACGGAGAAAGTTGACGTGCCACCCGGCATGTTGGCGGGATTTCGGAATATGATCTCCGGAGAAGCCCATCAACAACGCAATTGCATCCGCAACCCCATTATCCGGATATTTCACTCTTGGATGTGCAAGAGGGTATTGGGAAGGATGAAGGAGACAAAGGTGACCGACACGGAGTTGAATTGGCTATACTCGGCTTTAATTGCCAGGCAGCCAATAGACCCCTCTTACCTTATGATCAACCGTTGGTGTTGTGAAGCAACATCGGGGGCGGGTAATATTGGTTCGGGGTGCTACCTCTCCATGTTGGCCTTCTCTTTGCGGCGGGGATCGCAAGAAACCCCGACCACCTTTTGCGTGGTACCTCTCTCGGCATTGAGTATTTGCGGCAAGGCAAATACATTAGTGGAGATGAGAGAGGAGGTTATCGGTTGGCCATAGTGAACCTACCCCTTCCGAATGAGAGGCTTAGGCTTTTCACCGAAGGAAGAGAAGATTGGTTGGAAGAGGGACTACTTGTCCCCGCAAGGAAGAACAAAAGAGGAAGAATCGTAGAGGAGGGAACATCCTCCGCACAAGCGAGTGGAGCACAACCCAATGTGCAACCATTCGGCGGGATCCCTCCTCCGCCAAGTTACTACGGAGGGCCACAAGAGCAAGCATGGGGGGGGGGGGGGTGCACCGTACCCCCACAAAATTATGTTGTGCCCAACGCTAACTTCGCGGAGTCCTACGCTCATCATCCCCAACCACAACAAAGCATGGCCATAATTGGAGGGTATGCTGCAAGAAACACTCAAAACATCGCAGCCATCCAAGCTAACGCAGCTCAACTTGGTGAAGGAAACACAAATATTGCCTTCGAGCTCGGACGCCTTCACCTAGTGGAGCCAAATCAATTCGTCGGAGGGAATGTCCAATCGTATTATGAGCAAGGGTATTATTATCAAGATCATCAACATCAACCACCGGCGGAGGACTAGAAGATTTAGAAACTTTAGTTTTCTTTTCTTTTCTTTTTCTCTGTAATTTTCAGCTTTTGCTTATGTGTGTTTGCGTAGTATTTTCTGTTTTTATTTAAATTTCAGCAAGCATGTTTGTTTATTTTCAGTATGTATTTCAACTTGATGTCATCATTAATAAAGACACCACCTTGATTATATCATTGGAAAAGTTACAAAATCCGTGCCATGATGATATATGATTATAATTGCAGCTTTGTTGATCTTTGTAATTGATTTATGCATGTTTAAGCTTGTGCTCTCTTAAAAATACAAATCTGAATTTATTTAAATGCTAGCTTAATTTTCAGCGGAGGTTATGATTAAAATAAAGACCCATAGTGTTTTATGTGCTCTCAAGTTATGAATAGATTAAAGATGTCTTTTATGCTCAAAAATATCGCTAACCTTGTCACAAATATCGCTTGTGTGTTGCTCAACCTATCCAAAGCCTTATATATATTTGAGTGCATAAACCTTAGTGTACAAGATTTATTTTTGAGTGAGTTATTGCAGGCCATGATTTCTCTGGCTCGAGACTAAAAAGCTGGTCATTCCGTTTTTGCGTATCTATCTTTTTGCTAGCCTTTTATCCGTGCATTGTGTATCCCCGCATCGGAGATCTCACAAACTTCGCCGGATATCCACCCTTAAACCAAATATCATTTTTTGTGATTACCTCCTTGACCACAACCTATCGTTGAGAATGGATCATCAATTCAAGGAAGATCGCAAGACGGTGCCAACATTGAAGATTTCAAGTATCTCTCCAAGGAAAAAATACCCCGATACCTGCCTTATTTTTCGCCTCTTTGCTCGAGGACGAGCAACGTCTAAGCATGGGGGAGGAGGTAGGTACGGTGCAGTTTTAGAGTTAAAAGGGGAATATTTTAAAAAAAATGATGATGAAAGAAAAAGAAAAATGAACGATGATGAAAGAAAAAAATCCAGTGATAATCATGACTTTCAAGGTAAAGAAAAAAATATATAATGAATGAAAGAAAGAAAAGAATGAGAAATATGACAAAAAGAAAAAATTTTGTGCGTAAAGTGAACTCCCCGGTTCTCTAAAAGTGCATTCAAGGCTTCAAGTTAAAAAGATCCATTCTCATTTTCCAACCATGTGCAATCCGATAACGAGGACTTCCTTTGTGCCTCGGGATCACTCTTTGCCATTTGCACATGTCCACTCATCTAAAAGTGTGTGTATTTTTCTCTTTCCCCTCCTTGATTTAACATTATTTTCCAATGACCTTTTTGACGAGTCTCGGTAAGACCATGAGAAGCTTGTCTTGTTTTGACAACACCTCATTTATAAAATCTTGTTAGGACTAAACTTTCCCAAAGCTTTATATAAAGCCTACCACATATATATGAGAGGGAAAGGAGTAGAATATATAGGCTTGAGAGACAAGTGAGATGAGAGTTCATGAGCAATATACAAGATGATTTAAATTTGTGAGCTTGGTTTAGCTTTTCTTTATCTCGTTCTTTATTTCAAAAATTCTGAGATCTATTTAAACTTTGTGAGCATGTTAATACTCGTGGGATAAGCTTAATAAGAATCTACCCTCCGTAGAGATGAAGGCTAGTACATTATGGAACTTTAATGAATTAAAATTTTGAGAGCATTAGGTTTTCTCATGTGTGATCAAGTGCAAAGTTTAAACATTGTTTGGCAATGATGATATCCATCGAAGGCTTACTCGAGGACGAGCAAGGTTTAAGCATGGGGGAGATGTTGACGGTGAAAATCCGTCAACCTAGCCATGAGTTTACCTTCGGTGTTGGCATGAGTTTTATACCTTATCCATTGGTACTAACCCCCGTGGTATAACAAGTTCACGTGTGCATGTCGGTTTTGGAGTTTAATGTTTATGCAGGGTTTTAGTGTTGAATGCAAGACTTTCGGGATAAGTTCATTAAGCACCTCATGACAAGACCTTGAAGCCCCGTACAAGTCATGCAATGAAGCAAACTTAACTCCAAGAAGCCAGGGACTTGATCCGAGAAGACAACAGACTCCGTGGACCCGACCGTAAAAGTGCCGAATCTTGCAAGACAAGGAGTCGAGTCCACTTCGAGAGAAACCGACGACATGGACCTACACGCGAAGGGGGAAACATCCACGAAGCAAGGGAACCGACGTGGAGCGAAGGAGCCCTCGGCCGGGCCTAAATGGGCCCGGGCCCGGCCGGCCTGGTCCGGTCGGCCCAGGCCCATTTAGGGCCCAAATGCCCCCTCCTTTGCCCTAGCCGCCAATCGGGCTATTTATAGCCCCCTGACCGATAGCCTTGCAGAAAAGATTTCGTGATCGGCCGCCGAGGAGCAGAGAAGAGAGGGACACCATCTCGGAGAGGAGAGGGTCGAGCTAGTTGACTAGGGTTTCCCTAGCCGACGTGGGAACCTTGCACGGAAGACCACGTCGGAGTTCCCGGAGCTAGAAGAAAGATCAAGGAAGGATCCCGGTGGTGATCTTGTGTATGTATCATTGTTATAGTTGAATTATCAAGTTGAATCTTTTCCTAGCGATCAAGTGTTTCCTCGAAGATTTCGTTTTTCGATCGGCTTTGCTTATTCCAATTCTATTCTCGAGATAGATTACATAGGGTGTTCTTGTAGCCGAGGTGGCTAGAGGTACACGCCGGATCTTCCGAAAGAATCTCGACTTGTCTTTTGACTCGCCCTAAACTCCCCGCATGAATAGGGATACGTTGTGACCGAACGGGGGTCTCGAAAGGCGGATGTTTTCGGATTTGGACGGGAAACCACGATTTAAAGAGGCTTCTATTAAGATTCGATTTGCTACTTCTTCTCTTGCTTGGAACTTCAACAAAAGGCTTACCCCGATCCCTCTAGATCGGTTTATCTACCCAATCTTACTTTGTTTCCTCCGGTCTTTAGTAGATTAGATTAGTTTCATGTCTTTTACTTAGATGCATTAGGGTTTCTTTTATCGAAGATTGGAGTTACTTGGCTTTAATAGATTAAGTTTTGCGTCACACATTTGTTCCACGGATTCGATACCTTGGGTTCACCACTCGAGGGAAGAAGGGTCCCTTGACTACGACGGGAGACTTGTACGCTTGCGAGTCACAAACCAACTTTGATACAATTATTAACCGTCAACATCAGGCTAACCTTGCTGATGAAGGCAAGCCCCGGTGCATATGACCCAAATTTTTTTCAAATTTGTTATACAATTATCTATGGATGCTTGTGCATTTAAGTTCAGGAGTTGTATGGAACCTTAGATGCATGATCCCTAGGTACCGTGTCCTTACTAGTATGATAGGTCGATAGCTGCTAAGCTATAGGACCGTTACAAGTCGGGTGATCATGTTACTCGCGAGAGTAGGTTCCTAGATAGGAATCATAAGATCTCCTTAAATGGATTGCTCATGTGGTAAGAGCACGGGATGTGGACTCCGGTCCAATGGCTATCGTGGGTTAAGTGTTTGAACGTACTAAGCACTTGTCGGGAATGGGACCGGTAAGCCTAGTACCTTAATGAGACGGCTAGGGATTTAACTGTCACTACTCTTGGCATGCGTCTCACGGCTAGCTACCGGTGGTGCACGTGTGAGTCTGGTTGCCTCGCGGGGTAGTCCAGATAGCCGGTACCAAAGACTATGGTCTTTTATCCCGACTCGAGGATTTTTTGGAACCGTTTGGTGGTTGTCCTCACGGGGGCATCCCACCGTGTGTTTAGGTCTACCTTGCAAGGTTTGAATCAATCGATTGTTGGCCTCTCACCGTTATCTGAGACTACATACTCCACTAGCCATGAGATCCCTAATGATCGAAGTTGATGAATATTATGCTTGATTAATTGTATTGCAGAACATTTTTTGTACTAGATGGCAAATTTAGAGAAGAATAAACTCACTAGAACTTGTGCTAAAATCTTGAAAGTAAGGACATACTTTTTGTTACTTTTCAGCAAAAGAAAACCAGTGGCCAAAAGCCTTTCATGTCTAGAGTTGGTGAATTTGTTATCACCGACGGGTAAGTCTTGCTGAGTATTAGTATACTCAGCCTTGCTATAATCTGTTGCTCCAGGTAATGCCTTTGGTGATGCGTGGCCCGGAGAGATCCCGCCCGGCTGGGAGCTGGAGTGGGTGGAGGACGACGAATGAAGGCATCATGGCTGGCCTCCCGTGGTGTTCTCGCTTTCCACTTAGTTTAATTCCGCTGTTTTAAAACTCTGAACTGCGTTGTCATGCCAAAGACTTCGGTTTGTAATAATTAAACTCTTCGGGGTAAATTTCGAATGTTAATTATGTTGTATCTCTGGACTCGCCTTCGTGTGAGTTTTAATGCATATATGTCGATCCTTGTTGCTATATAAGTGATTTACCGGGCGTTAACCCGACGATGAACGACAAGATGATACTTTATTACTGCTTAATGACCAAAGTGGATTGGTTTAGGCGGTAGTATGGTATTTTCCTGAGCGGGTTGTCACAACCGGGTCCCTCGAACCAAGCCTACTTGTCTGCTCCACACCTGGAGGCCTCACGGTGACGACCTTTCACGCTTGTTCTTCACCTGCACCAACACCAGTCAGGCCGCAACATGCACCTGCAATAGCCAAGAATAAGTCCACACAATGTTGTCAATCACTCATCACACCAGGAAGCGACCATCCACCAGTCCTCGAACCACACATGGTCCTCAATCTCCCCCTTGATGAGTGCATTGACAACACCCACAAATAGTAACACAAGAGAAAAGAGAAAGAAAAGAAAAGAATAAAAAGAAACTTCAACAAGCGATCGAAAGCCAAACAAAGACAAAGAGCAAGATCACTTGAAACAGACAAGTCTCGGACCCCTTAGGCAAGGGCAATAGCTCGACACATCCGAGACAAAATCATGCTCAAGCAAAGAGCGCAAACCACCAAACCAAAGCTCGAAAACCACAAAGAGCTCCCCTGCACACATGCAAGATCCCCCTGAACCAATGCAACTCCCCCTAGATGAATGCATGCGAACCACCTCATGAAACCGAGTAGCTGCATCAGCTCAGTTCTCACCGGTCAGACTGGTCACCCTCACGGATCAGACCGGTGGACAAGATTGCCCAGCACCTGGGAACTACACCGGTCGGACCGGTGCCCTCATCGGTCAGACCGATGTCACCTGGGAAACTGCAGAGCTCAAAAATAGCTCAAAACCACTTGGAAACCTTCTAAATGCGTGCAGCAAGCCATTTCAAGCTCAAACTTCTCCCCCTTTTTGACAATGCATGAATCAAGCCAAAAATGCCAAAAATTCAACCTAGAGCTTCTCAAATAGACAAAATTAAACATAGGATGCTACACTTGTCCAAATGAGCAAGTTAGATACTCTATAGCTTCGTATTGACATCAACTACATGATCACTAAGTTGCACAACCATTGGACGAAGCTAAGATGGAATTGAGCAATTTTGCGAAAAAATTTCCCTCTCATGAGCAAAGTTCTAAACATGAGAAAAACTTGTCAAAATGGCAAAGCCACACAAACTTCATGCTAGGACAACCATTCTAATCATAAGACCATCACGAACACCCACAAGCACCTCATGTCATGTCAAAGCCACCGAGCCATGTGCCTACTTCTATATATGAGACTTCTCATTAGTAGGCATCATGCAACGGTTTAGCACCCAAAGCAAATTAAATTTAGCACATATGACATGTGAGCACATTTTCCAAGCATTTTACATTTCATTTTCAGATTCTTATTTGGTACATGAAATGTCTTTGCGACAAAAAGGAACTTATACCCCTCCACAAGATGAAGCATGAGGGCTAAACATTCATGATGGCAAATGAGCCTTTGGACCCATATGATCAAAATAAGCTCAACCAGAAATTAAGCATAGCCAAACCACTAAAACATGTCAAGATCATATAAAGGCATTTACTCACAAGAGAGCATACATGTGACATTTTTCAAAAACATAGCCATCAACCATGGATATAAATCATGATTTTCAAGAACTAAGCCAAACTAACCATATCATACCAAACAAGCTCACAAAGACATAAATAGCATTCCATGGTGAACAATGTATATAGGAGAAGCTTTTACTAACCAATGCATATGATACAAAATGCATGCAACCTAAGAAACAAGGATGCCTATACATCATGTTACATATGCCATGCCAAATGCAAGAAATGCACAAAGGAAAGCTATACATATGCTACAAAGGAGCTCCCACACACCCAACTCAAGAAATCAAATACACACCAAGCTCCCCCCGCAAACGAGTGAAAGTTGCTTGATCTAGGGGTTTGGTGATAATATCGGCTAGTTGGTCATGTGTCGGTACATGGATCAAGGTTATCTTCCCTTTCTCTATGTTGTCTCTCAGAAAATGATACCTCACTTCTATGTGCTTGGTTTTGGAATGAAGCACTAGGTTCTTTGCAACACTTATGGCACTGGTGCTATCATATTGAAGTGGGACATGGGTATACTCCTCACCAAAGTCACTCATGGTGTATGTGATCCAAAGGAGCTGAGAGAAACAACTAGCTGCGGCAACGTACTCTGACTCGGTAGTGGATTGAGCAACACTCGACTGTTTGTGGGAAGACCAAGACACCAAAGAAGAACCCAAAAACTGGCAAGTCCTAGAAGTGGACTTCCTATCCAACCGACACCCGGCAAAATCTGCGCCTGAAAAACCATGAAGCGCCAAAGAAGAAGACGCGGAGTACCAAAGGCCGAAGGCAGGAGTGTGACGCAAGTACCTGAAAATTCGCTTCACCGCTTACCGATGCGAAGTCCTCGGAGACGCTTGAAAATGAGCGCACAGACATAACGAGAACTGAATGTCCGGCCTCGTCGCCGTCAAGTAGAGGAGTGATCCGATCATGCTTCAATACTCTTTCTGGTCCACGTGTTCACCTTCCTCATCCGCATCAAGTGTTGTAGTCGTACTCATAGGCGTCTCCATGGCCTTGGAGTCCTCCATCTTGAACTTCCGCACAATGTCCTTGGTGTACTTAGCTTGATACACAAATGTTCCTTCCTTTGATTGCCTGATTTGTAGCCCGAGGAAGAACTGCAACTCACCCATCATGCTCATCTCAAATTTCCTGCTCATATCATCTGCAAACCTTGCAACAAGAGAGTTAGACAAGCCACTAAAGGCAATATCATCCATGTACACCTGCACAATCAGGATATGTCTGCCCTGACTGAGTAAAAACAAGGTCTGATCGACCTTTCCCATCTCAAACCCTCGCTCAAACAGGAACCCCCTCAACCTTACATACCAAGCTCTAGGTTCCTGCTTCAACCCATACAGTGCCTTTCTCAACTTGTACACCCGGTGGGGGTACTTCTCACTCTCAAACCCGGTGGTTTCCTCACATACACTTCTTCCTCTAGCACACCATTCAAGAAGGCACTCTTGACATCCATTTGGTGCAATTTGAACCCTTTAGCCACGGAAAAGGCTAGAAGGATCCTAATTGGTGCAATTTGAACCCTTTAGCCACAGAAAAGGCTAGAAGGATCCTAATCGCCTCCAAACGAGCTATGGGAGCAAAGGTCTCCTCGTAGTCAATCCCCTCTTTCTGGCTGAAACCCTGAGCAACAAGCCTTGACTTGCTTCTCACTACTTCACCTTTCTCTCCTTCTTTGTTCTTCCACACCCACTTTGTCCAAATTGGCTTACACCCTCGGGAGGGTCAACCAATTCCCAAACCTAATTCCTCTCAAAGTACTCCAACTCCTCATGCATTGAATTGACCCAATTATGATCAGATAGTGCGTGTCCAATGTATTTGGGCTCAAAGGTGGCAACAAATGCAGCATGAGCGAAATGAGAATTGTTTCGAACCCTCGACCGTGTAGTACGTTCATTCATGTCGCCGATGATCCTCGAAGCTGGGTGATCCACTTGTACTCGCCGGGGAGGTTCTCCCCTTGATGCTACCTCCCCCTCAACAACAGCTTCTCCTTGATCTTGGTTTGTCGTCGTAGGTGTGGGAGAGGGGCCGTCTATCACTGTAGTCGAAGTAGTAGGTACATGCTCAGCCGCAGGCACCACACCGCCATCTTCATCATCTCCATGTTCATGCTCCTCCACCTGAAATATCTCCTCGCCAAGTTCATCATCACCTGCACACTCAAAGACAAGCCGACTACGTGGCTGTGTCTCGTCAAAGGTTACCTCGCAAGTCTCCACGATTTGGTTAGTTTCAAGATTGAGCGCACGATATGCTCTAGAGTGAGATGCATAACCAAAGAAAATACCATCGACCGACCTAGCCTCTAACTTATCCAACTTCTTGCCTTTCTTAAGAATGAAACACTTGCAACCAAAGACATGGAAGTGACTTACCTTGGGTGTGCGACCGTGTATCAGCTCGTAGCAGGTTTTCTTGTTATGCACTCCGAGGTAGATCCTGTTTGAAACATAGCACATGGTATTCACCGCCTCAGCCCAGAACCTTCTAGGAGTCCTATGCTCATCAAGCATCATCCGAGCCATCTCACACAAGGTTCTGTTTTTCCTTTCAACAACACCATTCTGGGGAGGCATATACGAACTTGAAAACTGGTGTTCAATACCCAAGTCATGGCAAAAAGTTTCAAAACGAGAGTTTCTGAATTATGAGCCATTGTCACTGCGGATTGCTCATATGGCATCTACGGGCCTCTCGTTCTTCAAACTCAAGACAAGATCTCGAAGAAAACCAAACGTCTCCCCTTTCTCTTCAAGAAAGAACACCCACGCATACCGAGAGTAGTCGTCCACCACAACAAGGACATACCACTTCCCACCCACAGACCACACACGAGCTGGGCCAACAAGGTCCATATGGAGCAGCTCACATGGACGCTCAGTCATCACAACGGTGAGAGGCGGGTGAGAAGAGGCTACCATCTTGGCATGCCTACAGGGCGCACAAACCAACTCTTTCTCAAATCTCAACCGTGGCAATCCTCGGACCAAATTGAGTTTACTCAAGCGAGACAAAAAGTCAAAGCTCAAGTGACCCAACTTCCTATGCCACTTCCACAACTCACTCGAAGAGCCAACCAAGAAACAACGCTCAACACCAGAAGACTGAGAAAAATCAGCTCGAAACACCTGACCCTCGGGAACGTCCATACAGACAAGGTCCCCTCGAGAGTCCAAAATCCGAGAACCACCAGGCCGAAACAACACCTCAAAGCCCTCATCCAACAGCTGGGACACAGAAAGTAAATTGTACCCAAGCGATTGAACAAGAGCAACATGCCTGAGAGTGATCTTGTCACTCACCTTAATCTCACCTTCTGAAAGCACATGTTACAAGACCTTGGCTCAAGAACAAGTTACAAGAAACAAACATGTTATAGGTCTCGGTCTACCTTACATGGTGCATGCGGCGCAACCTACACTGATGAAGCGCGTCACAAGCTTTCTTCTAGCTTCAGGACCTCTTCGGGGCCCTCCACCACTGACAAAGTTGTGGCTGCCACACAGCCACCTGTAATCTAGCCCCAAAAGGTTTCCTGTGGAGCCCCATCTTTTACTAGGGTGCTCTCACAAGATCCCAAATGGAACCAACACTGCCTTCGACCTCCCCTGGTGCAGCACAGTGACCTCCAACACCATATTAGGCCTCTCCTCGCAAGGCCCGCCATGGCATGTACTGCCCCATGCTGCACCTGGATTCTTCGCTGGGTGCGAGTGTACTGGTCGGTGGAGTTCTCCTAACTTTGCAAGCATTCATCTATCTTCAAGTGATGATACCTCAGCTCTACACTTGGGTGGATGCACACAAAGCTAGGGTGAGACTATATTATCAACTAAAGTTTCCATGATGCCTTCTCCAGACTTGGCTAGCTGAAGGGTCCTGAGAACCTATTTATAGCAGAGGAGCTCAGCACTGGTGGCTATCCACTGCATTGGTGATGCGGCGGCCTTATCAGGATACTGTTGGCACGTGGATGGCGAGGTCTTTGTCCGCTACCGGCAGCTCTGGCACATCTGCAGCAGTCCTGATGACACCTTTTCAGACCTTGTCTTCTAGCAGTGGCGACGACATCTCCATATAGGGACAGGATCTGTACCAACATAGTACGCCCGTGGATCGGTAGGCGACAACAACCTGAGTTACCCAGTGTCCCTGTGTGGGGATTCCCGTTATTTTGTTGGTTTCCATGAGGAGAGCATCTATTTCCTAAAGCAGAAGGCCATAGGTTGCGGATGTTTTTTCGAGCATCAACCTGATCTTTCAGGTCACCTTACTGCTCGGGGGCTACTCTACGAGTGCGTCTATGCGACGCCCTCTTTTTCTTCACGTTGCCTCGACCTACTGGAAGCATGCTTCCGTCACGTCTCCGGTCGAGCTCCCTTTGGTCAGCGTCTCGACCTTCCTTGAAGGTTCGGTTGCTTCGCCTGATCATGTTCAGGTCGAGGATTCTTCTGGCAGTCATGGCGCCTTGTCTTCACTTCAAGCCCTTGGATCTACTCTTTAGAGACTTGATGTTCTTCTTCGTCTGCGCCCAGGAGAATTTTCTTTTTTGGATCCCCGTGCATCCTATGCAACTTCATCGCCGTCATGTCTTCTCTCCGTTTCGACGTGACTTCGTTTCTGCCTCTTCGCCTACTTATCGATCGGGGGCTTGTGAGACATGGGTACCCATGGGTCCCCACTGAGCAGGGTCCTAGAGGTCCCTGTCAAGTGGACCCGACCTGCCAGAAGTTCAACCGACCTACAAGTGGGCCTGGAGACCTTATCCACAGTCCAGGCGACCTTGGAAGATCTCGGACGACCTTGTCCAGATTGCGGACGACCTGCCAGGCTTGTGGGGCAAGCCTCTCCTTAGATCACGGCGGCAGCACCGCCAGCAGGCCCGAGGATCGCGGGATCCTCTCTGTAATCACGGAAGATGACCTTCCTAAATTTATAACCGACCTCGAATGGAAGCCCTAGCCCGCCGATCATATAAGGCGACCTAGAGCTCCATTCAGGGTGACTTGACCTTTTCCACATAATCCCACCACACTGGACATAGGGTTTTACTCTCCGGAGGCCTAAACCAATCTAAAACCACTGAGTTCTTGCCATTCTCGTCGAGTTCCGAGTTCATCCAAGAATTACCGCTTACGCTCTTATGTCCTAATCCCCCATCAATCAACCTACAACCTCTTGGGTAGTGTCACACCCAGTTTTAAAGGCAAAACCAAATGCATTGATCACGTGTGCGCCAGGATCAAGTTACACACACGCTTAGACATTATGAATACCAAAATCAGTGCCACACGAATAAAGAGTTATTACAAACCATAGTCTTAAACAAATCTTAAATAAACGACTTCTCGCAGCGGACAAAATGCCTCCACAGGCAGCTGACTGAAGACTACGCACACCTAGAACTCCTGGAAATCTCCTGGAATATCTTCAAAGTTCTCCCAGTCTGAGCAGCAATTCCGGGTATTGTAGATGCAAGAGAATAAACAAGCGTGAGCACATATCGTACTCAGCAAGAGAGAACAACAAAACATGCAAGGCCATATGGTGGATGGCTAAGGTTCAAGCACTTTAGCATTTTAGTTGGTCAAGTTTTATTAGCAACCTAATTACTAAAGAGTGTAAGTTCATACCAACCCAATTAATAAGATATAAGCATCATAAATAAAGAATAAAACAGCAATTAAACATTAAAGTTCCATAATTTAATCATGTGAGTGTCCAGGCCGCTCTTGACCGTGAGCACGGCTAATCGATTAGTTTAACACTCTGCAGAGGTTGTACATCTTTACCCACAAGCAGCGTAAAAGCTCCGAAGAACTTTGGACCCAACCATGCGGTGTTTGCAAGGCACCATATCACACTTCCGAGGTGTGATTGCATAGGGACGCTACATGGCTTTTACAAAGGTTCCCTAGCAAGTTATGACCCACAAGGTCCGGATCAGTTAGCAAGGTATAAAGTCCCCTAGCAGGTCGATACCCCACCATAAAAGAATAACTCACCCAACCCCCTGCTAGAGCGAGTCCATACCCCACAGTACCGCCGATCCCTTGTCCTTATCAGGTAAGACCATCCCAAGCTAAAGTTCCTAATTATTCAGCCAAGACCATTGCCCATTAGTTCTTGTGGTTGTACTGTTTTCCTGGGTGGTTCTCCATGTTCCGATTATCATATTAAAGTGGTCTTGTAAAGTAAAAGATCATAAACGGAACATAGAATAACAAAAGTAACCAAGTTGATTAATACCAATTCCCAGTTGAGCATGCTAAGCAATAGCTACCACAAGATTAATTTAATTCCCGGTATCAAGGTAAAGGTAGTAAAAATCTAGGCATGATCCTTAATAGGTTCCCATCAAATTAATGCAAGCGAAAAAGTACAAACAGTGAGTTTCAATGCATGTTATGTAGGACAAACGGGTATGCATCAAGGAATACTTGCCTTCAACAAAGCCTTGCTGCTCAAACTCTTGCGCGACTTGATCTTCAAATCCCTCGAACGAATCGCTCTCTACGGTCCACAATCATCACATACAAGCATACAATAGGAATAAATAAGAAACAGTCAGCAAACAGATCAAACAGATCTAAACAGTAGCATAAAACTAATCTACACTTTGAGACGAACGCGTGGACATAAAGACCGCTAAAATCGGAGCTAAAACGACTAAGTTATGGCTTAGGGAAGGTGTAGGGACCAAAATGTAAAGATTTGAAAAGGTTTTGGGCTAAAATAAAGAAAAAGGGCTAAACTGTAAAGAAACTTCTAAGGTGGAAGGGTATTTTTGTGAATATCGGAAAACCCAGGGGCTTTTCTGCAAAACTGCCAGGGCTGGCGGTGGGGTTGACCTGTTGACCCGGGTGACTTGATCTAGATCCGTTGGATCTAGATCTAGCGGCTGCGGTCGCTTGCGGGCGGCGGGGACGGCGGGATGCGTCGGATATCGATCCGACGGCTCGGGTCGCGAGCAAGCGGCGGGCGGCGGGGAGCGCGAGGCCGACGGAGGCGAGCGGTGGCGGACGGCGGCGGGCTCGCCGGCGAAGACCCCAATCTAGGGTTTTTGGCCACGGTTTGAGGCGCGGATGGCATCTAGGCGCGGCGCGCGAGCACGCGAAGCGAGACGGGGCGGCGGTCGCGGCGGAGTTGCGGCGGAGCGGCCGGTCGACGCGGCGGCGCGGCCCCACGAACTCCGGCGAGGTCACCGGGGGGCGACGGAAGGCGCGGGATTGACACGAACGGCACCGGCACGACGCTCACCTCCCCGGCGCGGCTACGGACGTGCTCCTCGACGACGAAGCGGCAACGGCGGCGGGGAACGGCGGCGGCGGCGGCGCTCTAGGGTTCCGGCGAGGTGCGTCGCAAGAGGCGGCGGCTCGGGCGCTCGGGTAGGGCGTCCGGGGGGCGGCGCGCGCTATAAACAGCCCGGCGGACGTCTTGGCGTGCGGGCCACGCACGGGGATGCGTGCCCCGGTCGGACTCGGGCGGCGGCGGTGGGAGTCCGAGGCGGGGACGGCTTGGCGGAGGGGATGACACGCGGGCCCCCGCCGGCCGCCCCCTCGCGGGTGAGAGGAGAGCGGCGCGGCGGCGGCGGGCCGGGCCGGGCCGAAAGGCTAAGCGGGGCGGGGCGGCGGCGGGTGCGCGCGGCCGCTCGCTTCGCCGGTTTGGGCCGGAGGCGCGGTCGCGGCGAGCCGGGCTGTGAAGAGGAGCGGGCTGCTAGGCGGCCTAGGCGGGTGCGGTGGCCTGCTGGGCTGGCGCTGCTGAGCGGGCTGGATAGGATGGGTGGTTGAAAAGAGAAAGGGATAGGGTAGGGAGAGGAGAAGGGTTTAGGAATAAAGGTTTGGGTTTAAAAGGATTCAAACAAAATAGAATTCAAATTAAATTTGAATTCCAGCAACCAAAAGAAATGCTCCAGCATGTATGCAACCATAAATTACTATATTTCATTTACTTTATTTGAGAAAAGTTTTAAATGCCTAAAATAAATAAAGCAACCTTATTTTCCTTAAACAAATAAATGGTTTCTAACAAATTTTAATAAAGCCAAATTTTTAGTAAAATTAGGGTGTTACAGGTAGCCCCCTTGCAGATCTGCCAGGTCTCACCCCCTGACAATAGTATCCATAGACGAAGTCAGTGATCGAACTCTCGATAAGGTCGGAATGGTTCCCCTGGGAACCAAGTTTTGGTAAGAGGAGGATGGATGTGTGGATATGAATTTTTCTAGGATAGCTCCTCCTCTATGAATTCCAATTCAGTGATTGTATCGGAATTTGTTGATTCCTCGTCGAAGTCATACGACAAATCCGTTGGGCACACACAAGGATAGATGAGTGGTTCTTCATGCCAAAAAGTGCTAGTGGGTTTCTCCTCTATGGGTTTCGGTTCTGAGAGAGTGTTAGGCATGTGCTCCTCCTGAGTGATCTCTTCCTCATCTGGGAATTCACCATAAACTCTCGTGTGAGCGGTATTTTGAAGGATTTTTGTTAGAATGTCCTTATTATACTCAGACAAGGTGAAATGAGTGAAAGATCCTCCGAAAGAAGAGTCTAAGAAAATTGCTGACTCTGGTCCAAGACCATCGCGGAAATGTTGCAAAAGAGCAGGCTTTGTGATACCAAGGTCTGGACCAGAATCTACGATTTTTGTAAATCTTGCCCATGCAGCTCCTAGAGATTCGGTCTTCCATTGCTCAAAATAGATGACCTCTCATTGTAGTTTCACTACTTGGGGAGTCAGGAAGAATGTTAGGCACAAAGCCTTTCATAAACTTTCCCATTCCCCCTCCATACTTCTCACACTGAGCGAATACCATTGTTTTGCTCTCCCCGTTAATGAAAACGGAAAGAGTTTCCATTTTAAGGTATCTTGACTCATTCCTGCGATCACAAGACACGAACAAAGTTGTTCGAACTCACACAGGTGGGAATAAGGACTTTCATCCTTCTCTCCGGAGAAGCTTTGTTCTCGGACCATAGCTATGAAGCCGGGACGTAGCTCATATCTAGATGTTTCAATGGAATGTGATGAAGGTGGAGGCTCCAAATGATCGCCCTTTGAAGTGGAAAAATTGAAAAGGGTTGGATTGGAATCCATGTGATAAATGGGGTGATACATAGACGAACTAGGTTCCGGATCAAAACAGCTACCGTTCCCCGGCAACAATGCCAGAAAGCTTGTTGGCACTTCTTACGTTGTTACTATTGCAACAACGCCATAAAGCATATTGGTATACTATATGATCACAGATACATCCGCAAGCGCACGGATACCATTGTAGCTTTCACCCAGGAGTTTTCCAAGGTATCGATTTCCACGGGGAACGAGAAGTGTTGTGAACCTGAACTAGTTCGTCTGGGGGATATGCTGACGAAGGATAGAAAGGCAGGAGTAGATTTCAAGTAGAGAGGAGATAGCTGATGAAGTTTGGGACTTGTGAGAGTCACAGTAGAATCAAGGCAAAACTTGTCGCTCGTCGGGGCCGGAGGGAAAAGATCCATGTAAAGGGATGAGAAGGGAGCTCTGATGTCATAACTCCTACCTACCGAAACTAACGTGGTGGACTACAAAGCCCGTCCGGAGCTGTCACCTCCCTAGGGTACCACAACTAATCCATTGAACCAGGAAGCATTCCAAGGTACTGAAAAGCCTAGACACCATGTCTACACTAATCGAGCACTACTTTACTCGGAACCAAAGTAAAGCAATCACAACAAGTAGAAACTACTAAATGCAATCGAAGAACCTAAGAGAGAACGGTAAAATGACTTGAGACTTAGTTACTCACGAATACTAACTTAAAAAATATCCTAAGTGTGGATGACCGTAGTTGTACCGCACCCGCCGAGGAAGGGGAAGAAGACCGACACTCCGACTTTTACTCCAATACTAGAGGAAGAAGATTGACACTCCGACTTCTACTCCAACACTCAACTCTCTCCTTACTCTCTAAATACTAACTTATGTAGGGATCCACCACTTGATTTCTAATCATTTGTGTCCTTCTACGAGGTGTCAGGCTCTATATATAGCCCCAATGGGTCGGTGGCTGTAGGATGGGGTACTTGTAGGCGAGAGGGAGCTGCAATGCCGAGCAAGGAGGTGCATCCGTATCTCTAGGTGCGGTCGGCCCTGTGATCCACCGCCTATGGACTTGGACGACCCTGATCACTGCTCCTGAGCTGGTTGTAGGTCGGCTCCTCGGGTAGGTTTCTCCTGGCGCGCCAGTTGACGTCCGACCCTATAGGTGCGGCCAACCCTACCCAGTGGCCTTGTGATGCACTGTTGACATTGCTAATGTCATCGACTAGGAACGGATATAAGATCCATCTCTATCGATGTTAACAAATGATCTAGGTGTGGGCTATACAACTCAATACATTAATATAAAGACAAATCAACTATGGTAACCATGTAATCATAATAAACACCAAAGCATATAGTGTCGAATATAATCATTGATAAGAACATATGTCTGTATAACAAATGTAAGGAACAAGATAAGAACTTACAAGAGCAAAGCTAGATCAGTATCTCGATCAGCCTCTAGACGATCAGGAGCCAAGTAGAAGCCTTGCCTCCTCCTTGATCTAGACTAGCTAGCTACTCTGCTATATGGTGTTTCTAGGGTGTAGTATCTCTGACTTGATGACTTGATCCAGATGAATTCCAGATTGCTTCTGCCAGGGGGCAGGGGGCTGCTTATATAGTCCTGAGGGGTTGACGTACGCCGTAGGATCAAACCGACCTAAACATGTGGTTTAGATTGATCATCATAGGCGATGGAGGAAGCTTCCGGAAGCTAGGCCCATTTGGCACCAGGGGGCGGTCGGCCCCACCACTAGGCCCCTCGGGCTGGGGTGGGCCCACTTCGGCCAGGTGGGTCCTTGATCCTTCTAGATGCTTCTTTCTTAGATGCTAAGTTACGTTGAGTTCCGAAGCCTTTTGGAGTCTTCTAGAGTGGTTTCTTTGCATATTTTCTGAATAGTCCCTGTTGATTCATATATTCACCAAAACTCATTGAAATTGTCAATATAAACCCTAATAAGGTGATCTAATTATATTTTAGTCCTTTTTCCAATGAACGTGAGGGATAAAATTCATAGATAAAATGTGTCAACAAACTCCCCCAAGCTTACCCTTTGCTAGTCTCTAGCAAAGATATGCTTTAGTAGGATCAGGAGTTGCTGCAACGCTTTCACACCTCAAAAGTACTATGGTTTTCAAAGACCAATTCTCCTCAACAAGATTGCTCTCTCTTACCTTCAATCTTTAAACATAGCCTTTTCATAAATCTTGAGCAAACAAAAGACAAAACAATCAAGTCAAGAAGTATATCTCAAATTTTTTGATCAACTATCATCCTGGGGGTTTGCACATTTTTCTTAGATAAAACTCAGAGATCCTGTGTACGACCTTCTCAAGCATTGAGTCACACTTGGCAAGATATGTATGGATGATAGTGTTGGATGGATGAGGGTGAAAGGTGGTAATCCTTTTAGCCTAGCTCTTGGACTACATCTCTCTTACTAAGTTTTTTAAGATCTGGCTTTCCATTCTCGGAGAGGTGGGCTCTACTCGCCCCGGACTTTTGTCCATTTTCCTCTCTCCTTATAGATGTGGGCTCTACTCACCCTCGGATATCTGTCCATTATTCATCTCTAAATTTATTTCTTTTAGGGAGGTAGGCCCTTCTTGCCTAGTATGACAATTGTCCTTTTCTCTCCCTCTCTCTTCTCACTTTGTCCTCTCTTTTCTTTTTTCTCAAATGTAGCCCCAGAATCCTTTTTGACATTGAGAGGGAGATATCCTAGAGTTGCATGAGCTATATGGCTTGATGGAAAATGCGTACTTCCATACCAGAAGCATCATAAATTGTGGAATGGAATGATCTTGATGTGTATGACAAGCTCTTAAGGATCATAGACATAGGAACACGTCATATAAAATTTCATGATTTTTAAGATAAATCTAGGAATTAAGATTCTCTAGGAAAATGATCAATAGCAACTCAACTTTACATGAATCATCTTTCAAAGCCTAGACTCAGATTAAGCATGTACTTGCACAGGTTTTGGGTTTAGAGCAAATTAAGCATTTAAGCTTCAAGAGAATCGAGGTCTCAAAACTAAGCACTTTTAAAAGGAACTACAGCGGAGCAACTATTCATCATCTCCATGCATATATCATCAAGATCATTATTAAAGAGAAAAGCCAACTAGCAGACTCTAGCATTTTATTCAAACTAATGCCTTTAACTAAGACTCAAATAACTAGCTAAAAACATAGAATAGTGATACTTATCGTGATAACTGGGGGTGCTCTCCCCCAAGCTGGATCTTGAAGTGATTCTTGATTCATCCTTGAAACTTGTTTGCCTTCAGGTCCTTATTAATTTCTCCCTGTAAATATTAGTCGCGGACATACCCAAAGGAAGAAATTCTAGGATTATGTTGTGAGCCTTCATGTGCCCACTTCCTTTTGGGTTTTTCTGAAATGTGTGGACCTTCATGTGCCCACGCATTTTTGTGAATTTTTATATGCAAAAGGGATGCTAAAACAAATACATGTGAATGCAATTTTTTATTTTTTTTATGCCGCCACGGTACGGAGTACATGGGCCCTTAAAGAATGCAAAAGTAGAAAATACTTTTATGATTTTTTCCAATGCAGGTAGGGAAATGCTAATCTAAATATGCAATGTAGAAAATAAAGATAAATACCGAGTTATCTCTCGGCGAGAGTTTAGAGTACTTACTCCCATGGCATAGATGTAGTGTCCATTGATTGATCAGTTAATGACGCGGGTAGTGATTGGTCTTCCGAAGGTGTACTTTGATCTTTCTTCCTCCAAACTTGTTTCTTCAGTGGAGACCTTTCTGGAGTAATAGGTTCAGAATACTGGGCTGGTAGAAGCTGAGTGGACTTCTCCTTAATCTCTTCTTCAATGTTCTTGACATCCGTCAACTTTGTGTTCAGCTTGCGTTGTAATTTCTGAAGGCGTCTCCACATCTTGTTCTCCTTGGGCTGCTCAGGATTAGTATAGGTATTGAAGTAGCAGCATACCTTTTCAGTTTTGAACTGAAAGTGGATCTCACCAATCCTGATGTAGATGATTGCTCTTGTTCTGTTAAGGAACGGTCTTCCAAGCGCGATGGGAGGATCTTGATCATCTCCCATGTCTATGACTAAAAAGTCAGTCAGGACATAGTGGTCCTTTATCTTGACAGGTACATCTCATGCAAAGCCTCCCGGGAACCGTTGTGATTGATCCGCCATCTGCAACATTATATATGTGAAATACAAAGGCATGTCACCATATATTAATTCATAGGTTACCTTTGATATTAGGTTGATGCCCGATCCCGTGTCGTAGACAACTCGCTGGAAGTTCCATTGATTCATGGAGCAGTAGATTGATGGAACTCCAGGGTCTTCAAGCTTTGGCAGTAATGGTGAAGGGAACAAGTTCTTATTATCTGATTGAATCATGTTGATCATCCAAACTTCCATCACATGCGGTTGAGGTCGATTGTTCTTCTTATTCCTCCTTCTATCTCTTCTCTTCTTCTCGACAACTGGCTCGTGTTCTTGAGGGTAAGGATACCGGGGGTATGCAGAAGATTTTAGGATCTTGTTCTTGCAATTGAATCTCTCCTCCCTCCCATTGATGGTGAAGATGATCTTAGCGGCGTTGGCGTAGAATACAGCTTTGGCTGTGGCAAGGAAAGGACGTCCCAAAATGATTGGAGTGTTCTCACTTCCCCCAGTCTCGACAATAACGAAGTCGGCAGCCACGTAGGAGCATCCTACCCCCAGACATATGTCGTCTAGGATGCCCTTGGGGTGGCATAGTGACAGGTCTGCAAGCTGCAAGCACATGGTTGTATACAATAAAGGTGAACCATTGATTTTCTCATATATTACCTTAGGCATTATGTTGACGCTGGACCCAAAGTCACAAAGTGCATTCTTGAAGGTGTAGGCTCCAATAGTGATGGTGATGACGGGCCTTCCTGGATCTCCTCTTTTTGTAGGCATGCCCGAGTCAGTCCATCTTGGGCCTTCTTATGTCTTACTCGAACACAAATCTGCAGAATAGACATCGACAAGATTTGCAAATTCTAATTCTTTCGGCTGGCCCAGAATCTTACCTGGCTTAGCCGTGGGAATAGATGATGCCAACTGAGAAATATGAGATTCTAGCATTTTATTAAAGCTATGTTGGTTCTTGATGGAAGAAGAAAACTTTCCATTTTATTACTAATAGTTTCTAGTATTTTATCATTGGAAGCTAACTTCTTAGACAGATTATCCATAATTCTACCCTGGTTTTGGACTAAATCTCTTAAAGGTAAGAAATTATTGGAAGAATTATTACCTTGATAGATACCTGAATAGTTATCTGGGTAGTTGGTCCTCTGCTGAGTCCATCTTTGATTCTGCTGGGGACGATATTGGTTATTGTTGTTGATGTAGTTCACGTCCTCCTCCAGCTGAGGGCATTGTCTCCCTGAGTGTCTGTTGACGAATAAGACGTATCCCTCTACGATCCGCAAGCGTACGGACCCCACACTTTTTTCACCACGGGATTCCCAAGGTTCTTGTCAATCCGCGAAGCAAGGGGACTACAAGCGTTCAATCTACTTCTACGCACTAGCTACTAAAACCCTAACTATTATTATACTAGAAAACAACTAAGCTACACTAGAGAGAACGATAAGCGATCAAGGTAGGAGACACTCGCCCATGGGTCTATGATCATGCAATCAAATAAAGACATTAAACCAATCTAATCTATCGGGGGTTGTGACCACGGTTTCGCCCTTTTCCTCCTCTCATACTATCACTACGTGAAGGTATTCATGACTAGACCTATGATGGACACGGTGTATTGAATGGATACAAGGAAGCATAGAGGCCCTACTCCCTTTACGGCATGGTAGCGAACCTTAAGCATTAAAGTATATTCAACACAAGATGATAGATAGATAATCCGACAAAGTTTGATTACATCTTAAGATCAATTACAACCCATGGACGAATAAGAAGATTACCCCATCAAAGTGCTGGACATAGTACCGTTGATCATGGTTTCCCTTCTGACGGTGTCTTCCTTCTTCTCCACGAGAGGGTGCTTCCTTCGAGGTGGTCGATCTCCCTACTGAGATCTCCCTCCTCTCTCTCTAGCTTGTGGATGGCCTCCTGGTGCGAATGACTCTCTCCCTGTCGAATGGCGGTGCCTCCAGGGTTTTAGGGTTAAAGATCCTTCGGGTGCAAAGAAAGGGGGGCCGAATCGACCCCCGGAGTGGGCTGGGCCGGCCGGCCTGGGCCGACTGGCCCAGGCCCATCTCGGCCGGTTCGGTCGCCCCTTCGCTCCGGTGGGTCCTCAGGTGATTATGCACTTTGCCCCCTCCACTTGCATGATTTTGACGATGTCATCCTCGCGTCCAAGATGGAGGTTCTCCGTGCATGAAGTTCGGTCTTTTACGCTTCAATCCCCGGGGGTGTTCCTCGTAGCACTTCGGACCTTGCCACCATTGGAAGTGATTTCATGAAGCTCATGAACACGAACAAGACTCCGTAAATGCTCCTTTGAACTTGTTGCAAATCCGTCCTTTATGTCCATGTTTTCCTACATAAACACAACACTTCCAAATGCATGCACATAGATGAACTTGTTATATGATTAGTGTGCCTAGTGGCGGGTTAGTTCCATAATCAAATCCAAACCATAGTGTAATGAACATGCTAGGTGCACCAAAATACACCGTCAACATATCCGACACGCTTAGCTCTTGCTCGTCCTCGAGCAAGTACTCGTAAAAGAACTTCGTCCAAAGTGTTGTAACCGTGTACCGCTAATCCTTTTTCACAAGTTAGTCAATCCTTTCATCTTTAATACATAAACACAAAGTAATGCTCATCAAACATAAGCATGGGCGTTTAGAATCTTTACCACGTCAAGATTTACCCCACAACTCAAACTCTTCGCTCGAAGTCTTCAAATTCAGCCATGCTTACTTCTTTGCTTCCATCAGAGGGTTTTTATGATTTTAAAAACAAAATTCCTGCAACAAGTATTAGACAAAAACCTTTCTCCAAGCTCTCTCAAGTCACTCATATGTTGTGGCTATCCTAAACCAATTTTATAAAACTCTCACCTCCCATAAATCTCTCATACAACATGTAAAGTGGAGCTATAGGTAGGGCTAGCGCAATCAACACAAGTATTGTCAAACTAAGAACTTCCTCTAATGGTTGTTTACCTTTCAAAGCCCATGATCATGAGAATTAACCATATGTAGGGATATCAAGGATGAGAAGATTTAGAATGGTGGACATGTGCAAGGGCAAAAGAAAATTATGACTACAAGGCACCGATGACGTCCTCGTTGTCGGGTTGCACATGGTTGGAAAAGAATGAAAGTTTAGTCTCTCAACAACGTGACATCCTTCCTTACACTTTTAATTTTTTTTCTTTCACTTGATTCATCCCTCTCATATCTTTATTGCTACCTCCTCTTTTCTCTTTTTGTTTCTTCTTTCTTTCATTCACATATTTTTTTCTTTTTTTCTTTCTTTCTTTTCCATACTCATACTTTTCTCTTTATTTTTCCCTCTCTTGACAACTTTTCAAAGCTCTCAACTCCTCTCTTTCTTGCATGCATACAATCTGAAATTTTAATTAAACCATGCTAGAGACGAGATGAAAACTTTGAAAGTAGGTTGTGTTCAAGGAATGCGATGTACAAAAGAGATGTATAGGGTTGGGTATGGAATTCGGCGATGTACGGGACTTCCATTGTGAAAGTCACGTTACCGAATGTATGACGAGGCTAGCAACAAAAGATAAGCACAAGGACATGATCATTGCTCGAAATTAAAACTCACAAGAGAGAAGGGTCCTAGCCCAACTCATCGTGCTAATCACACTTTTGGTGGAGCAAAAAAATAAATTGGCCTTGTATAGGATTTTTTTCTTACTCTCAACTTGGAAAAAGAGGTTTTGCTAACCTTTATTACAAGGCTTTTTAAGATAATTTTCAGAACTGAAATCCTCCAACTTTTAGCATTGAACATAGCACAACTAACATGTGAAGCTCAAGATCGAAGTGTGGTATGGGTACTTTAAGTTGTAGCAATTCCACTAAGCACCACGGTAAACATTTTTCAAACCACGCACTTATGTTCATATATCAAGAATCAAAGATAAACAAACAAGTGAATAAAGATAAGCATCACACAAGACACAAAATATATAAAGACTCTTTTTATTTGATTTTCTTGGACTCAACACTAATTTAAGACACTTGCAAAAATTTAAAACCACACTCAAAAACTAAAGACTCATTAAACTCTAAGACTCTCACTCTCTCGAAGACTAAACCGAATCTAAACTTGAAGCTCAAATGCTAAGGCTAGCTAGCTAGCTCTCCCCCACGCTAAAAACATACGACGTCCTCGTCGTATCTTACAAAATTCCTAAGGGGAAGACTGGACCTAGTGGTACTTTAAGCAAGTATTGCACCACTTGCCTCTCATGTTCCCGACCATGCCAAAGAGTTTGCGCACGTTGCGGTTAAGGAACTTGTAGTCGTCTTCAACTACGCGCTCCAAATCCTCCAAACGCTGCTTCATCGCCTCCATGGCTTGGAGACATTCGTCGACCAATGCGTAGAGATCCGCGATGGATTGACGGCAAGCTCGACGACACATCGGATGCAATCCGAAGGGGTCATCATTGCCATTGTTTCCACCGTCGTCGCCGCCGTCGTCGCCACCACCATTGTCGTCACCGCCGCCGTTGCCGCCGCCGTTAGGGCCTTCGGGAGTCTTCTCCTTGGGCACCTCATCCCAAATGTAGAGGTCGTTATCATCTCTTCCGGCGGCCGTCCACGAGCTCGGGCTACGATCGTCGGAGTAGTCGCTACCCACATGATCCTTAGGCTCGGGCGTCACCTCCTTGTAGTCTTTCCGCTTCATACCTTGGATGCGCGCCGACCTTCGAACGGGCGTAGGGACCTTCTCTCCTTCGACGGGGTTGCCAGATGCAATAGCTCCGGTCGGGACACGCCGTCCGCAACAGATGCAGGCGGTCCTCTTGATCTCGACGGGTAGCTTGAGCTCGCATCGCTTCACCTCCTCCATCGATGGCTTCTTGGCTTCTTGTTTCAACTCTAAGCTCCTCGGGGACACAATGGCTGCTGTGTGGGTGCAAAATATTGCTTGAAGGGGTTGATTCCCGAGCACCCAATTCGGCCAAATAAATAGCCCGAAGAGAAAAACCCAAGGAACCTCATTTTCCTTTTTAAACTTCTCTTAAAATTTTCTGACCGAAGAACGAAGTCGAAAAGGAGCAATTCGGGCAAAAATCGGGGACGTCCGCCGCCGGGACCTACCTGGGCCGGTCGGACCGGTCGGCCGCCCACCCCGCCGGGGGCCGGGCCGGTCCGGTTTTTCGCACACCGCCCTTATTTCACCTTCTTAGCCCATGGGAAAAAGTTGGCCCAGTAAATCTTTGCGAGAAATTCCAGAAAATTAAAAGAAAAACTATTTACAAAAACCCATGCTTGTTTTTCGTCCTAGGCCGGACGTTCGGGCTCTTCTTCGATGGTGAAGACATCAACATGGTGAAGGGGCACAACGTCAGGTTCGTAGTAAACCTTAAGCCGTTGACCATTCACCATAAATTGATCGCCTTTTATATCCATAATGGTTACCGCTCCGTTGGAGAGCACCGAATGCACAACATAAGGTCCGTCCCACTTGCTTTGCAATTTCCCCTTTCCGAAGGTTTTAAACCTCGAATTGTAGAGGAGGACCTTATCTCCTTTTTAAATTCTTTCTTTTTCAACCTTTTATCATACCAGCTTTTGATTCTCTCCTTGTATATGCTTGCATTTTCATACTCCTTTAACCTCATCTCCTCTAGCTCGCTTATTTGGATTCTTCGTTTCACCTCCGCGGCATCGAGATCAAGGTTCATCTCTTTAATCGCCCAATAGGCTTTATGTTCCAATTCAACCGGAAGGTGGCAAGCCTTTCCATAGATGAATTGGTAAGGGGTCATACCTATCGGTGTTTTGAACGCCGTTCAATAAGCCCATAAAGCTCCATCTAATTTCTTTGACCAATCCTTTCCTCCCTTCTCTGTGGTTTTGTTGAGGATACTTTTTAATTGCCTATTTGACATTTCTGCTTGTCCGTTGGTTTGTGGGTGATAGGCCGTTGAGACCCTATGTTCGATTCCCAACTTGGACAAGCACCTTTTGAAATTCTTCCTGGTGAAGTGAGTTCCTCCATCACTTATCAAGATTCTCAGTGTACCGAAACGAGGAAATTTCATGCTCTTGATCATAGTAATGGACTCCTCCATGGAACCTTTACGACATGGCATAGCCTCTACCCACTTGGATACATAATCAACCATGACTAGGATATACTCATATCCAAATGAGTTTTTAAAGGGCCCCATGAAGTCTATACCCCATACATCAAATATGTCGATTTGTAGGTTGTATTTCAAAGGCATAGAATTTCTTTGAGAGATGTTTCCGGTTCTTTAGCATTCGGGGCATGATACAACATATCTTTTAGTATCTTCATGCATCTCCGGCCAATAGAATCCGCTCGACCATACTTTTGCTTGGGTTCGAAAATGGCTATAGTGTCCACCGTACTCCGTCGAGTGGCACTTTCTCAAAATCTCGACCCTTTCTTCTCTTGGCACACATCTTTTCATCACTCCATCATTGCCAAGTTTGAAGAGGTATGGTGCATCCCAAAAGTATTTCCTACTTTCGGAGATAATCTTCTTTTGAGAGTTTTTATCTACATGATCGAGAGGCATCTTTCGAATTGCTCGAATGATATCGATCATCCAAGTGTCTTTATCAAGCACTCTATAGAGGTGGTCATCTCTCATCTTATCTTCTATGGGCTCTTTATCATCATGTCCACGATTCATCCTAGACAAATGATCAGCCACAACATTTTCCACCCCCTTTTTGTAACGAATTTCAACATCAAAGTCTTGGAGAAGAAGGATCCAACGAATCAAATGTGGTTTAGCTTCCTTCTTAGCCAAGAGATACTTGATGGCTGCGTGATCGGTGTAAACAATGACCTTCGAGTTCATGATGTAAGATCTGAATTTTTCGAAAGTGAAAACCACTGTTAGAAACTCCTTTTCCGTAGTGTCATAATTTAATTGCGCCCCACTAAGAGTTTTGCTAGCATAGTAAACAACGTGAACTCGGCCTTCGTTTCTTTGACCCAAAACCGCGCCTACGGCGTAGTCACTTGCGTCACACATGATCTCGAAAGGTTGGCTCCAATCCGGAGGTTGAATAATGGGAGCACTCACCAACGCACTTTTCAAGGTCCGGAATGCCTCTAGGCACTTCTCATCAAAGTCGAAAGCTACATCCTTTTGAAGAAGATGCGTTAAAGGCTTAGTGATCTTTGAGAAGTCCTTAATAAATCTTCTATAGAATCCGGCATGGACTAGAAAGCTCCTTGAGGACTTAACATCCGTAGGGGGTGGGAGTTGCTCAACCGTCTCTACCTTAGCCTTGTCCACTTCAATTCCTCTCTCGGATATAACATGTCCGAGCACTATGCCTTGCTTAACCATGAAGTGGCACTTTTGCCAATTTAACACCAAATCTACCTCCGCACACCTCGTCAGGACCTTTTCCAAGGTTGCCAAGCAATCCATGAACGTCTTCCCATAAACGGAAAAATCATCCATGAACACCTTGACAATTTCTTCGATTAATTCCGAAAATACGGCCATCATGCAACGTTGAAAAGAGGCCGGCGCATGGCATAGACCGAAGGGCATCCTTCTATATGCAAACGTTCCATAAGGGCATGTAAACGTTGTTTTGTGTTGATCGTCCGGGTGAATGGGAATTTGCATGAACCCCGAGTACCCATCGAGAAAGCAAAAATAAGCGTGGTTTGCTAACCTCTCGAGCATCTTGTCAATGAACGGTAGGGGCAAGTGATCTTTCTTTGTCGCTTTGTTAAGCTTACGATAATCGATACACATCCTCCACCCGGTCACGGTTCTTTGCGGTATCAATTCGTTTTTCTCATTCTTCACCACAGTCAAACCTCCTTTCTTTGGTACACAATGTACCGGGCTGACCCACTCGCTATGCGGAACCGGGTAGATGATTCCGGCATCAAGTAACTTGATAACCTCTTTCTTTACTACCTCTCACATGGCATGGGTTAGCCTCCTTTGGTGGTCCACTACGGGCTTACATTGGTCTTCCATTGGTATACGATGAGTGCAAAAGGCTGGGCTAATTCCTTTGAGATCATTAATCGAATATCCAATCACTTTCCTATGTTTTTTCAATAAAATCAGCAACTCCTCATTTTCTTTGGGACTCAACTCGTCGCTCACAATGACTGGATAAGTTTTGTCTGGGCCTAAAAATTCATACTTTAATCCTTTGGGCAAAGGTTCAAGGTTTACCTCAGGCACTTGTGGCTCCTCGGGTTTAATCTCTCCTATGTCTTCAAATTTTCCTTCCTCCACGCTTCCATCATGTGGTTCCAAACCTTTTGTTGCTTCTTCTAGTTCTTCATCTTGTTGATTACTAATTTGATTCTCCATCACTCTTTGTAGTGGGTCTCTAAGGGTTTCAACAAAACAAAGGCTGTCTATCTCTTCTACTTTTTCATCTTCGGGAGGAAAGGGTGTAAGGTGTTTAGAAGCACGAAGAAAGTTATATGTGTACTTTGTTCCATTAAGGTTCATTGTTACTTTGCCTTCTCCGGCATCTAACACGGCATCAACCAACTTAAGAAAGGGCCTACCTAGGATTATGTGATCATGATTACTATGGTAAGCATCAATAACAAAGAAATCGGTTGGTATACAATTTCTAGAGATTTTTACTTTCATGTTGCAAGCAATACCTAGAGGTTTAATAGTTCTACCATCTCCCATAATTAATTTCGTTACTGTTGGAGCTAAGTCTAGGTTGTGGTCTTGAACTTTATCGTAAATTTTAGAAGATAGGACACTTACTTGGGCTCTGATGTCGCATAAAGCTTTGCATTGAACGCCGTTGATCACGCAACTCAAGTGTGGTGTCATCTTCTCTTCTTCTTCGGATCCTATCACGTAGACTTCGGCGAGGCGAGTGTATGGTGATGCTTCGGGCTTGATCCCCATGATTCTCTTCACCTCGGCTATGTGTTCCGGATCCACTTCATCATCTCCAAAGAGTATTTGGAAAATCTCACCGATGGTTTCAAGGTCGTATGAATTTTCCGCTTTCTTCTCTGGTGGGAAATCCACTTCCAATGCTCTCGCCATTCCCTTTTGATTAGGGAACGGTCTTCTCTTGTCGAATACTTCTCCGTAATCGATATCAATGGGAACCCAATCAATTGGTTCGAACTCCCTTAGTGGCTTCGCGCTTGACATGCTTCTCTTGATTGTCTCATTTGGTACAACGAAGTCGATGCTCGGGGTAGTTCTTGACTTGATGTGTTCTTGTTCAAGCTCTTCCGTGATTGGTTCCTATTTTGTGACTTCCGGGGTTGCCTCTTTAGAAAATTCAGCACACTTCTTCTTCCTTGAATTATATTCCGGCTCTTCCGCAAGTCTTGTTTCCCAATCTCTTCGCATGGCAGTCGCTTTACTAATTTTTTGTAGAAGTTGGGCGGCTTCCGTGAGTGTTTTCTCGATGAGATCCCCACCTGCACACATTTGGACGTGTTGCATGCAACTAGGGGTTAGGGAAAAGAAAAATGTATGCAAGAGTACATCACCAGAGAAGCTGAGTCTTGGTCCTTGTTCGATCAACCCATTAAACCTATCCCAGGCTTGGTCTATCCCTTCCTTTTCTCCTTGCATGAAATTGATCACTTGCCTCCTTAAATGTTGAACTTTGCTTATTGGAAACAACTTCTCGCAAAACTTCTTCGTCAACGTGTTCCAATTGCTTTCAACTTCAAAGGACGCAAACGAGTACCATGTCTTTGCATTGCCAGCAAGTGAGTAGGGAAAGAGATTCCATTTGAACCATTCATCGGGGACTCCTTGGCGCACCGTTTTGCATATCGTCGTGAAATTCCTTATGTGTCTATATGGGTTCTCCGTAACCATCCCTTCAAATGGGTTTGCCGCCACCATCTCGATGATCTTTGATTTAATCTCATACTCAGTCACTTCGAGCTTCGAATCCGACTCTTGTACTTTTATGTCTTCACATCGAGGGCTAGCGTAATCCCTTACTGATTTCTCCGGTTCTTCCACAGGTTGATTAACGAACGCCATCTAGACAATAAGTTAAAAACAAAAACAAAAACAAAACAAAGCGTTTTTCTAGATAATAGGTGTTAGATAAAACAAATAAAAGATAAACTAAATATAAAACTAAGTTAAATGCAAATCAAACGATGTAAACTAGCTTGCTCCCCAGCAACGGCGCTAGAAAAAGGGGCTTGTTGACGGATAAAAGACGTATCCCTCTATGATCCGCAAGCGTACAGACCCCACACCTTTTTCACCACGGGATTCCCAAGGTTCTTGTCAATCCGCGGAGCAAGGGGATTACAAGCGTTCAATCTACTTCTACGTACTAGCTACTAAAACCCTAACTATTATTATACTAGAAAACAACTAAGCTACACTAGAGGGAACGATAAGTGATCAAGGTAGGAGACACTCACCCATGGGTCTACGATCATGCAATCAAATAAAGACATTAAACCAATCTAACCTATCAGGGGTTGTGACCACGATTTCGCCCTTTCCCTCCTCTCGTACTGTCACTACGTGAAAGTATTCATGACTAGACCTATGATGGACACGGTGTATTGAATGGATCCAAGGAAGCATAGAGGCCCTACTCCCTTTACGGCATGGTAGCGAACCTTAAGCATTAATGTATATTCAACACAAGATGATAGATAGATAATCCGACAAAGTTTGATTACATCTTAAGATCAATTACAACCCATGGACGAATAAGAAGATTACCCCATCAAAGTGCTGGACATAGCACCGTTGATCATGGTTTCCTTCCGACGTTGTCTTCCTTCTTCTCCACGAGAGGGTGCTTCCTTCGAGGTGGTCGATCTCCCTCCGGAGATCTCCCTCCTCTCTCTCTAGCTTGTGGATGTCCTCCTGGTGCGAATGGCTCTCTCCCTATCGAATGGCGGCGCCTCCAGGGTTTTAGGGTTAAAGATCCTTCGGGTGCAAAGAAAGGGGGGCCGAACCGACCCCCAGAGTGGGCTGGGCCAGCCGGCCTGGGCCGACCGGCCCAGGCCCATCTCGGCCCGATTCGGTCGCCCCTTCGCTCCCGTGGGTCCTCAGGTGATTATGCACTTTGCCCCCTCCACTTGCATGATTTTGACGATGTCATCCTCGCGTCCAAGATGGAGGTTCTCCGCGCATGAAGTTCGGTCTTTTACGCTTCAATCCCCGGGGGTGTTCCTCGTAGCACTTCGGTCCTTTCCACCATTGGAGGTGATTTCATCAAGCTCATGAACACGAACAAGACTCCGTAAATGCTCTTTTGAAATGTTGCGAATCCGTCCTTTATGTCCATGTTTTCCTACATAAACACAACACTTCCAAATGCATGCACATAGATGAACTTGTTATATGATTAGTGTGCCTAGTGGCGGGTTAGTTCCATAATCAAATCCAAACCAAAGTGTAATGAACATGCTAGGTGCACCAAAATACACCGTCAACAGTGTCCAATGTTTCCACACTCTTCACAGGTCATGCGGGATTCGAAGAGTTGCATGACTTCCTTCTTCTCAGGGGCTTGTTCTTCAAGCCTCTTCATCAATAAATCCATTTTGGCAGACAACATGTCTACCTCCTTGAGCTGGTGCATTCCTATTTCTTTCTTGCGGGGGTTGACATTCCTCGTTCCAAGCTTGATTGGACGCCATCTTTTCCACAAGGTTAGTAGCTTGAGTAAGTGTAAGGGACAGGAAAGCACATCCAACTGCAGCATCCATCGTTTCACGGGTGTTGGTAGAGGGCCCGTGGTAGAAGGTCGGCAAGAGCAACCAGTTTTCTATCCATGGTGTGGGCATTCTGAAATGTAGTCTTGAAAGCGCTCCCATGCTTCAGGAACAGATTCCTCGTGTTGTTGCTGGAAACTTGAAATTTTCACCCGTAAGGCATTGGTTTTGCCTATAAGTAAGAACTTTGCCAGAAAGGCAGTAGAACACAATGTCCAAGTTGTAAACTTCTCTTTGTTGGAGTAAAACCATTGCTTTGCTCTCCCCAATAATGAGAATGAGAATAAATGAAGTAGGACTGCATCACTAGGAACATCCATGATCGTGAAGGTGCTACATATCCCAAGAAATTTTGAAGGTGTTTGTTAGCATCTTCATGAGCTTTTCCAGAAAATTGGCTAGCTTGTACCATGTTGATCAGTGCAGGCTTGAGCTCAAAAGCAGCATCTCCTACAACAACTGTTGGACCAGTACGAATGTTGTCCGGGGTCGATGCGGAGTATTCGCGTAGGGACTTGTTTGCCATTACTTCAAACGTGGGTGTTAAGCTTCGCACTATTGAATCTCCCAAGGCAAAAGTCGTGGGTTGAGAATCATGAGACCTAGGCTTTGACCTTGCCTTCCTGAAGATTTTCTCTAGATCTGAAACGAAATTTTCTGGAAGATTCTTATTCATACATTACCCTGAAATAAGATAGACAAAAGTGGAAAGGACATGGGTAAGCCTGTTTAAGCAATGATTATTTGGGTCTCAAGTGCATAGCGCCCAAGCACCCAGAGGTACTTGGCAGGGCAATTAGGCGCGCACCCCACAGACTGGCAGGGCTACAAGAGCACAGCGACCTCAGTAGGTCACGCATCCGGGGCGCCCAACTAGATTGGCAGGGCCGTAGGTATACCGAGGTATTGCAAGACCTAGGTACTTCGGCACACCGACCTCAAGGAGGTCGTTTTGGTGTCCAGATGACCAACATAGCTGCTGACCATGTAGCAGAGCCATGATACTAAGGTATTGACAACCCCAGTAATAGGCACACCGACCACGGGGGCCCGATGGAAATCATAGGCGTGAGGCTTCTGGTCTCCATGGTGCTGTTGATCTCCAGGCGCCCAGAAGGATCTGGCGGAGCAGCGAGGCACGCCTACCCCGGAAGGTCTTCAATCGAACCTACGACCTTCTGCTTAGGAAATAGAAATATAGGCTGAGCGGAATAGGTCTGTTTACGTGCAGAGCCATAGCGGGTGCATCATGACGCAGAGCCTAGCGAGTGCAAATAATGACATCAGGTCATAGAAGGAGGTCGTGAAGTTGTCGTCGAAGAGGGGCTAAATTAGGCGCTGAGCCATCCGACACAGAGATAGGTTTTGTCGTTTAGCATAGACTGCAGGGTCACGGGTCAACAGTGATCGGATATTCTCTTGACATCCAGAAAATGACAAACTGCCCACTGATCGAAGCGCGGAGTGCAGGCATTATTGATGCACAAATGACAAAGCACGTCGTGAGACAGGGTCATAAAATCATCGCCTTTAATCAAGTACGTGGTGACAGTGTCATCACTTCGCCAGCTGCCCAGGGCGCGGCTTTGGCTATAAATAGCACCTTTGAGACTGAAGGAGGCAAGCTCCGAGCATATTTGAGCTAGGAAACCGCAGTGTAGCATTCCTACCATGCCATGGGGCATGTGTTCGTCCACCAGATTGTAGATTCTTGCGCTTTAACATGCTTGGAGCTAGGAGAACTCTCGGAAAGTGTAGGCAATATCCCCATTCTCTGAGCCCTGCCTCTGCGGGGTACCAGGTAGAGTTGGGAGGTGCTGTTGTTCGAGCTGGGGCTATAGCAGGACGTCTCTAGTGAGCACCGGGAGCTCACTAGGGCTTGGATTTCAACACCGAAGAGCAAGCTTGTGTATCCATTCCAATAGTTGGAGCCTAGCATGCCTTAGGTTGCGCGCCGTCCTGTAGCTGCCTCCCGCAAGGCTATCACTGTGGTCTTGGTGCTAGGAGAAATCTCGCGACGTACTCTACTTCGGTAAAGTAGATCGCAAGGTTTGCTCTGGGTGGCCCAGGACTTGTATGTTTATCTTGTGTGTCAGGTTCTGGATCCAATGAGGTTGCAGGTGACTTGTGTACATTCAGATGATCCATGTAATGTTCCCTCTCTTCTGTCATATATTTGGTCGAATTGGCAAAATGATTTGTCAAATACCTAAATTAATGTGATGTAGAGGCTTGAAAAATGTTTTGCCATTAGGATGACCTGATGTTGTATTCTTGTCCAGTCGACGACCTAAACTCGAAGTTTAGGTCGTGGTTGTGGTTTGTTAGCGGAAAATCCGCCTTGATCTTCTCGCGAACTCCTCGGAACAGAGCCGTTGAGGCGTGTTGTACAGTGGAAGGAACCGCAACGGGCGGATTGGTGGACCCCCCTATAAATAAGGTGACCCGAGGCGGGGTTGACCCCATTCCCCTTTCTTCTTCCTCGTGTCGCTTTCTCTTCCACTCCCGTCGCTGTCCTGCTGCTGTAGCTTACTTGCAATCTTGTGATCATCTTGCTCCTGCGCACACACCCATCTAGCCTTCTACTCTGGCCAGCCACACGCTAGCGCCGCGGCTCCGCACCGTGCTCCTCTTGCACATGCACGTCAAGACTTTCTGCAATATTAGATCCAGCACCAACCCTAGCGGCGAAATGGTGGTGGAGGCGGCTTCCATCCCGGATCCATAGGTGGCGTGAGTCCGGTCGATGATGACCGAGGCCAAAATCAGGCCTTGGTGAACCGCAGGCTGCTCCGACCGAAGGAGGAGGTCGAGTGGAGGGCTGCCGCTGGGGAGCAGTTCCCGAGCGAAGACGTCAAGGAGCAGGTCGTCTTTGCGTCCTTCTTCGAGCGCGGATTCAACCTCCCGGTGGGAGATTTCTTCTGCGGCCTGCTGTATTACTACTAGCCGGAGTTGGTACATCTCATTCCCAACTCCATAACTGTAGTGTTGAGTTTTATTCATTTCCGTGAGGCGTATCTAAGGATATTGTCAGATGGTGAGATCTGGACAACCCACAGGGGTGTTAATCCCTATGGTTTAGTTGTTCGGCAGGGAGGAGTCTAAGGCTAAGAACTCGAAGGTCGCACACGAGTATGCAGAACACAGAGAACACGGTGAGTTTATACTGGTTCGGGCCTCCGGAGAGTAACACCCTACGTCCAGTTGTCGGTGTAGTTTGCTTGAGGGTTGGTCGAGATGTTGATGTTACAAGGGATCGCCTCGTCCGCCTTATATTGGCCAGCGGATGAGGTCAGTTCCCAGACTCCTAGTCGATTATGACCAGGAGACCTAAATCTACGTTACACATCTTGCCATATCCTGTCGATCTGCTTTGGTCATAATCCACCGAGATCTTGTCTTGTGCGTTAAGTCTTGAGGTCGTGGCGAATGAGGTCATCTTGGGGAATCTTCTGGAAGGTCTTCAAGAGGTCATGTGGGTCACCAACTAGGTCGGTTGGGCCCAATGACAGGTCGGTGGGTCTTCTAGTAGGTCGGGCCCGCTTGTCGGAGACGGCCGTGAGCCTGGTCGGTGGGGACCCAGGGATACCCATGTCTCACAAGCCCCCGAGCGAGGTGTAGGCACAGCGACCTTAGAAAGGTCAAGACGAAGTCGTAGAGCTATCGACAGGTCGAATAGCATGCATGTCGGTCTAAAAAGAAAAGAAACAAATCGGCATAGCAGCCGACCTGTTTATGTCTTGCCGAACGAAGAGAGATCAAGTGATGACCTATAGGAAGAAGGCTTCCAATAGATCGAAACGACGATGAAAAAATTCAGAGGGCATCGAAGATGCACTCATGAGTAGTATCCGAGCATCATGGCGGGCAGGATGGCCGGTGTGATGGTCCAAAAAAGAAGAAGAGAAAAAGTAGATCGAGTAACGACGTGATGAGAAAAAGGTTTCCCAACAGGTCGGTACGACGAGGAAAACGAGAGGGCGTCGAAGACGCACTCATAGAGTAGTCCCCGAGCATTGAAGCAGACAGCATGGCTGGTTTGATGCTCCAAAAAGAGAAGAAAACTGAGTCATGATCTTGATCGAACGAAGTGAAGAGACACCCAAATCTCCTAGCATAGCTGCAAGGAGTCTGGCAGGGCCGACCTCAGGGAGGCCTTGTAGGCGTGCCGACCTCAAAGAGGCCTCAAACCAACGATACCCAATATCCGAGGATACCCGGCAAGGTCTTGAAAGGTACGTCGGATGATGAAATCATTGGTGATGTTGTAGTTAAAGTTGTGATGTCTGGGTTTAATTGACGCTGAAGCCGAAAATCCGTTGATCTTAAGCGTATGGAGTGTATAGACACCCAAATATCTTGCATAGCTGCAAAGAGTCTAGCAGAGCCACTCGAGGCATGCCGACCTCAGGGAGGTCTAAAAATCATAAGCGCCCAAGCACTCAGAAGTGCTTGGCAGGGCCATCAGGCGCGCACCCCACAGAGAGGCCTTCATTCCCGACGTAAAATCATTGGTGTCCAGAGCAGGCTGGCAGGACTGCTAGAGCACACCGACCTCAGAAGGTCACGCGTCCAGGGCTCCCAACTAGGTTGTCGGGGCCATATACATACCAAGGTATTGCACGACCCAAGTACTAAGGCATGCCGACCTCGAAGAGGTCGTTTTGGTGTCCAGATGATCAACATAGCTGCTGGCCACCCAGCAGGGCCGTGATACTAAGGTGTCGGCGACCTTAGCAATAGGCACACTGACCACGGAGGCCCGGCAAAAATTGTAGATCTCCTTGAACGCTTCTGATCTCTGTGGCAATTCATCTCCAGGCGCCCAGAAGGATCTGGTAGAGCAGCGAGGCACGCCTACCCCGGAAGGTCATCAATCGAACCTACGACTATTTTGCTTATGAAACAGAAATATAGGATGATTGGAATAGGTCCGTTTACGTGCAGAGCCATAGCGGGTGCACCTGGATGCAGAGCCTAGCGGGTGCAAATAACATTCATCAGGTCATAGAGGAAGGTCGTGAAGTTGTCGTCAAAATGCAGGTTAATGTAGGCGCGGAGCCCTCTGACACGAGGTCAAGTGTTGTCTTGTAGCGTGGACTGCAGGGTCACGGGTCAACAGTGGCCGGAGATGCTCTTGCCACCCAGAAAACGACAAGCTGCCCACTGATCGAAAAGTTACTATAGCCATGTGACCTCTGCGGCGGGGCTCAGGAATCATTGATGCGCAAACGACAAAGGCGTCGTGAGTCAGGGGAATTAATGTCGCCCCTTTTAATGATGCACAGGCTGCAGGTACCTCCGTCACGTGGAGACAGTGTCATTAAGTCTCCTGCTGCCCAAGGCGCGGCGTCGGCTATAAATAGCATCGTGAAGCTGAAGGAGGCAAGCACCGAGCATTATTGAGCTATGAAGTCGTAGGGTAGTTCTTTGGCCATGCCATGGGCATGTGGCCATCCACCAGAGTATGGAGTTGTGTTCTTGTAGATTCTTGAAGCTAGGAGAATTCTCGCGAAGTGCAGGCAACATCTCTATCTGTTGGAGCCAGCCTCTTCGTGGTACCAGACAGAGTTTGGAGGCACTGCCGTTCGAGTTGGGGCTATATCGGGGCGTCTCTGGTGAGCACCGGGAGTTCACCGAGCTTGGCGCTCCAGCGAAGAGCAAACTCGTGTCTCCAATCCAATAGTTGGAGCCGAGCATGCCTTAGATTGCGTGCTGTCCTGAAGTTGTCTCCCACTCGTCCGCCATCAAGGTCCTGATGCTAGGAGAAGTCTCGTGACGTGCTCTGCTTCGGCGGAATAGGTCGTGGTGACCGCTCTGGGTGCTTCAGGCCTTGTGGTATATTTATCTTGTGTGCTGGGTTCTGGACCCAATGAGGTCACAGGTGAATTGTGTACCTTCGGATTTAGAATCCAGTAAGGTCGTTAGTGGCTTGTACTTGAGGTTCTAGATCTGATAACGCTATAGGCCCATACGCCCCCTTGGATTCTGGATCCAGTGAGGTCATAGGTGGCTTGTAACTTTAGGTGGTTTTTGTAATGTTCGCTCTCTTCTGTCATGTATTTGGTCATTTGGCAAAATGATTTGCCAAAGACCTGATTTTATATGATGTGGGGGCCTGCAAATCGTGTTTGCTATCAGGACGACCTGATGTAGTCTTCTTGTTTGGCCGACGACCTAAATTCAGGTTTAGGTCGTGGCGCTTTGTTTGTTGGCAAAAAATCCGCCTTGATCTTCTCGCTGACTTCTCGGAATAACGCCGTTGGAGGTGTGTTGTACGGAGCAAGGAGCCGCAACAGATAGATTGAGTGGACCCCACTATAAATAGAGTGAGCCGGGGCGGGTTTGACCCTATTCTCTTCATCTTCTTGCTCTTGTCGCCCTCGCTCCCGTCGCTCTCGCCTTCCTTTGTGCTACAGCGGCCTTGCGGCCGCCCTTCTCCTGCGCCTACACGCCCATCCTCCTCCTCCGGCTAGGCTCGTGCTAGCGCCGCCGCTCCCCGCCGTGCTCCTCCAGCGCATGCGCATCAAGACACTCTGCCACATTAGATCCACCGCGAACCCTAGCAGTGAGATGGCGACGGAGGCGGCTTGCATCCTGGACCCCCAGGTGCCGTGGGTCCGATCGACGATGACCGAGGCCAAGATCCAAGCGCTGGTGGACCGGGGGCTGCTCCGGCCAAAGACGGAGGTGGAGTAGAGGGCCGCCACTGGGGGAAGATTTCCCGAGCGAGGATGTCAAGGAGCAAGTCGTCTTCAGTTTCTTCTTCGAGCGCGGCTTCAACGCCCCCGCGGGGGATTTCTTCCGCGGCCTTCTGTACTACTACAGATTGGAGTTGGTACATCTCGTTCCTAACTCTATTATTGTAGTGTCGACTTTTATTCATTTCTGTGAGGCGTATCTGGGGATACCGCCTCACTTCGGGTTGTGGAGGCATTTCTTCTGCGTTAAGGGCACTGGCAAGAGGTCGGGGCCAGTGGGGGCTGTGATGTTCAACTTGAGGTCAGGCTTCAAGGCTGAGTGGATAGACACCGACCTCCCCGACAACACCACCGAGTGGAGGTAGGAGTGGTTTTATATTGTGGATCGGATTCCGGGGCTGCCGCAGCACACTGGCCATAAGCCAGTGAAGATTAGCGAGTGGGATTTGGGATTGTCCACCCGTGAACTCGAGGACCTGCAGGGGGTGCTGGAGTTGGTCGGCGACATGAAGAACCGAGGGGTGACAGGAGCGGCGGTGGCTAGATCATTCTGTCGGCGGATGATCCAACCGATCAAGGGTCGGGTCCACCCGGCCTATGAGTACTGTGGGCAGTCTGATCCAACACGTGAGGTGAACTGCAAGGTCTCCAAGGAGGAGATGGCGGCTAGAGTTTCCCAGATATACTCTGGGAAGGTCAAGGTGAAGAAGTGCCCGAGGGCACACTCGCCGAAGAGGCCGGCTGACCCGGTAAGATCCTGAGATCTATCTTTAAGTCGTTGTGCTTAGCCTTCTTGATTGTTTTTGGTCGTACAGCATTTACATCGTCTGTTTTGCAGGTGCGCGAGCTCCAGGTGAGGTGCCCAGTACCTCTCCCAGAGGGAGAGATACAGCGCCGGAAGCTGAGGTCGGACAAATAAATGCCTCCAGTAGGTCGTCTGCTGGAGAATTATGAGTCGGACTCATCGGTGGAGGCCGACGAAGAAACTGATGCGGAGGTCTAGTCGTCGGCGCCGCGATGTCCTGGCGCAAGACCAGGTCGACGGTGGCGAAGAAGTCTTCTTCGGCCGTCGCTACTGCTATCTCTGCGGTGAAGGCCGCAGAGCAGAAGAAGAAGAGGAAGAGGAGGGAGGCCTCCCCTCCGGGCGTCGTGACACTAACGATTCCGACGCCTCGCTCTCGTGAGGTCAGGTCGGAGGATGAGGAGGGGGAGAAGGAGCAGGAGAAGGAGAAGGAGAAGGATGAGGCCATCGAAGAGCTGCCGGTCCCTGAAGACCAGGCAGCAGAGAGGCCTGAGAGTCCTGCTGCCAAGAGGCAGCGGGAGCTGGTATAGAAGACGTCAGAGGAGGCCCTCCGACGTGGCTTGGAGGCGCAGCGTGGTGTTGCGGCAACGCGGGCGAAGATACCTGCGGCTATTAAGCCCCGGGTGTTTTGGCCAAAAGCTCGGCTTCCGGTGGCGCCGAGGTATGGACTCAGTAGTTGATGTAATCTTTACACTTTTGAGCGGGATTTTGAAGTATAATTTGTTCTATGCAGGTCGGCGGCAGGGCCACACGAGGTGTCAGTTGCGCCATCGTCGCCCTCCCACATGAGGTCGTCCGAGCCACAGGTCGTGGGCGAGGTGCTTATGGATGATGCCCGGATCGCTACCCTGACACAGGGGGTGGCAGAGGGGGCGACGACTTCACTGCCCTTGGCTGACACGAGGGCGGGTCCTTCCTTGCACGCTGCTGGGGGTGATGAGACCTCAGCTGGGGGGGGGGGGGTCGGGGCGACGACCTCCCCAACAATCGTAGATGTTGACCCTATCAGGGCTGTACCTGATGGGGCAAGGGACGTGGCCGAGGACCAGCCCCAGATCGACCTGGCGTCGGGAGGTCCAGGAGTATCTGGTGCAAAGGTACCTCTATCTTCAACTTCGAGCCTGCAGTTGCCTCGTCGATCAATTAATTGGGATCACACCCCTTGGCAGGATGATTAGTTCGAGGACAATGAGGACATGCGGGCTTTGCAGACCAGCATCGTTACCATCAACCACGCACTCATTGTGAGATGGTTGTGATGTACTATTACTGTTTGATTACTGTTGACGGTTAATAATTGTATCAAAGTTCGTTCGTGACTCGCAAGCGTACAAGTCTCCCGTCGTAGTCAAGGGACCCTTCTTCCCTCGAGTGGTGAACCCAAGGTATCGAATCCGTGGAACAAATGTGTGACGCAAGACTTAATCTATTAAAGCCAAATAACTGCAATCTTCAATAAAGAACCAAATGCATCTAAGTAAAAGACACAAAACGAATCTAATCTACTAAAAACCGGAGAAAACAAAGTAAGATTGGGTAGATAAACCGATCTAGAGGGATCGGGGTAAGCCTTTTGTTGAAGTTCCAAGCAAAAGAAGAAGTAGCAAATCGAATCTTAATAAAAGCCTCTTTAAATCGTGGTTTCCCGTCCAAATCCGAAAACATCCGCCTTTCGAGACCCCCGTTCGTCACAACGTATCCCTATTCATGCGGGGAGCTTAGGGCGAGTCAAAAGACAAGTCGAGATTCTTTCGGAAGATCCGCGTGTACCTCTAGCCACCGCGGCTACAAGAACACCCTATGTAATCTATCTCGAGAATAGAATTGAAATAAGCAAAGCCGATCGAAAAACGAAATCTTCGAGGAAACACTTGATCGGCGAGAAAAGATTCAACTTGATAATTCAACCATAACAATGATACATACACAAGATCACCACCGGATCCTTCCTTGATCTTGCTTCTAGCTCCGGAACTCCGACGTGGTCTTCCGTGCAAGGTTCCCACGTCGGCTAGGGGAACCCTAGTCAACTAGCTCGACCCTCTCCTCTCCTAGATGGTGTCCCTCTCTTCTCTCGCTTCTCGGCGGCCGAAGACGAAATCTTCTCTCGCGTGGCTCTCGGTCGGGGGACTATAAATAGCCCGATTGGCGGCTAGGGCAAAAGGGCGACGGGTTTGGGCCCTAAATGGGCTCGGGCCGACCGGACCGGGCCGGCCGGCCCGGGCCCATTTAGGCCCGGCCCCCGCGGGCTCCTTTGCCCGAGGTCGGTTCCCTTGCTTCCCGGATGCTTCCCCCTTCGCATGTAGGTCCATGTCGTCGGTTTCTCTCCGAATTGGACTCAACTCCTTGTCTTGCAAGACTCGCGCACTTTTCCGGTCGAGTCCCCGGAGTTTGTCGTCTTCTCGGATCAAGTCCCCGGCTTCTTGGAGTTAATATTGCTTCATTGCATGACTTGTTCAGGACTTCAAGGTCTTGTCATGAGGTGCTTGATGAACTTATCCCAAAAGTCTTGCATTCAACACTAAAATCCTGCATAAACATTAAACTCCAAAAACGACATGCACACGTGAACTTGTTATACCACGGGGGTTAGTACCAATGGATAAGGTATAAAACTAATGCCAACACCGAAGGTAAACTCATGGCTAGGTTGACGGATTTTCACCGTCAACATCTCCCCCATGCTTAAACCTTGCTCGTCCTCGAGTAAGCCTTCGATGGATATCATCATTGCTAAACAATGTTTAAACTCTGCACTTGATTACACATGAGAAAACATAATGCTCTCAAAATTTTAATTCATTAAAGTTCTATAGTGTACTAGCCTTCATCTCCACGGAGGGTAGATTCTTATTAAGCTTATCCCACAAGTATTAACATGCTCACAAAGTTTTAAATAGATCTCAGAATTTTTGAAATAAAGAACGAGACAAAGAAAGGCTAAACCAAATTCACAAATTTAAATCATCTCATGCATTGCTCATGAACTCTCATCTCGCTTGTCTCTCAAGCCTATATATTCTACTCCTTTCCATCTCATATATATGTGGTAGGCTTTATATGGAGCTTTGGGAAAGTTTAGTCCTAACAAGATTTTATAAATGAGGTGTTGTCAAAACAAGACAAGCTTCTCATGGTCTTACCGAGACTCGTCAAAAAGGTCATTGGAAATTAATGTTAAATCAAGGAGGGGAAAGAGAAAAATACACACACTTTAGATGAGTGGACATGTGCAAATGGCAAAGAGTGATCCCAAGGCACAAGAGAAGTCCTCGTTATCGGATTGCACATGGTTGGAAAATGAGAATGGATCTTTTTATCTTGAAGCCTTGAATGCACTCTTAGAGAACCGGGGAGTTCACTTTACGCACAAATATATTTTTTTCCTTTCTTATATTTCTCATTCTTTTCTTTCTTTCATTCATTCATCTTTTTTTCTTTCCTCGTCATTTATTCAGTCCATGACTTTCACAACGAAGTTTTGATTTTTTATACCTTGAAAGTCATGAATATCAATGGATTTTTTTCTTTCATAATTATATATTTTTTTTAAAATACTCCCTTTTGAACTCTAAAACTACACCGTACCTACCTCCTCCCCCATGCTTAGACATTGCTCGTCCTCGAGCAAAGAGGCGAAAAATAAGGTAGGTACCGGAGATATTTTTCCTTGGAGAGATACTTGAAATCTTCAACGTTGGCACCGTCTTGCGATCTTCCTTGAATTGACGATCCATCCTCAATGATAGGTTGTGGTCAAGGAGGTAATCACGAAAAGATGATATTTGGTTTAAGGGTGGATATCCGGCGAAGTTTGTGAGATCACCGATGCGGGGATACACAATGCACGGATAAGAGGCTAGCAAAAAGATAGATACGCAAAAACGGAATGACCAGCTTCTTAGTCTCGGGCCAGAGAAATCATGGCCTGTAATAACTCACTCAAAAATAAATCTTGTACACTAAGGTTTATACACTCAAATATATACAAGGCTTTGGATAGGTTGAGCAACACACAAGTGATATTTGTGACAAGGTTAGCAATATTTTTGAGCATAAAAGACATCTTCAAACTATTCATAACTTGAGAGCACATAAAACACTATGGGTCTTTATTTTAATCATAACCTCCGCTGAAAATTAAGCTAGCATTTAAATAAATTCAGATCTGCATTTTTAAGAGAGCACTAGCTTAAACATGCATAAATCAACTACAAAGATGAACAAAGCTGCAATTTTAATCATACATCATCATGGCACGAATTTTGTAACTTTTCCAATGATAAAATCAAGGTGGTGACTTTATTAATGGTGATATCAAGTTGAAATACACACTGAAAATAAACAAACGTGCTTGCTGAAATTTAAATAAAAACAGAAAAATACTACGCAAACACACATAAGCAAAAGCTGAAAATTACAGAGAAAAAGAAAAGAAAAGAAAAGAAAACTAAAGTTCCTAAATCTTCTAGTCCTCCGCCGGTGGTTGATGTTGGTAGTCTTGATAATAATACCCTTGCTCATAATATGAATGAACGCTTCCTCCGTCGAATTGATTTGGCTCCACAAGGTGAAGGCGTCCAAGTTCAAAGGCAATATTTGCGTTGCCTTCACCGAGTTGAGCTGCGTTGGATTGGATGGCTGCGATATTTTGAGCATTTCTTGCAGCATACCCTCCAATAATAGCCATGCTTTGTTGTGGTTGGGGATGATGAGCGTAGGACTCCGCGAAGTTAGCGTTGGGCACAACATAATTTTGTGGGGGTACCGGTGCACCACCCCCCATGCTTGATGTTGTGACCCTCCGTAATAACTTGGCGGAGGAGGAACTCCGCCGAATGGTTGCACATTGGGTTGTGCTCCACTCGCTTGTGCGGAGGATGTTCCTTCCTCTACGATTCTTCCTCTTTTGTTCTTCCTTGCAGGGACAAGTAGTCCCTCTTCCAACCAATCTTCCCTTCCTTCGGTGAAAAGCCTAAGCCTCTCATCCGGAAGGGGGAGGTTCACAATGGCCAATCGATAACCTCTTCTCTCATCTCCACTAATGTACTTGCCTTGCCGCAAGTACTCAAAACCGAGAGAGGTACCACGCAAAAGGTGAGCGGGGTTTCTTGCGATCCCCTGGTCGCAAGGAAAAGGCCAACATGGAGAGGTAGCACCCCGAACCAATATCACCGGCCCCCGATGTTGCTTCACAACACCAACGGTTGATCATGAGGTAAGAGGGGTCAATTGGCTGCCTGGCAATTAAAGCCGAGTATAGCCAATTCAATTCCGTGTCGGTCACCTTTGTTTCCCTCATCCTCCCCAATACCCTCTTGCACATCCAAGAGTGAAATATCCGGATAATGGGGTTGCGGATGCATTTGCGTTGTTGATGGGCATCTCCGGAGATCATGCCCCAAAATTCCGCCAACATGCCGGGAGGCACGTCAACTTTCTCCGGAGCTCCCTTGTGGAATCCAAGCAGCTCCCTAACGTGCTCGTAGGGAACCACTTGCTCGATTCCCTCCAACCGGAATGACAAGCTTTGCACCCCATCATCATCAACGATGGGTGCAATAGTCATTAAAATTTCCAAGGCGTAACCCAAGTGGGTATCCACCGATATTCCGTTGGAGAACTGAACCCACCCGAGGTGCCCCAACATGTAGTATATGTCGGTGCGAAAACCCAAGGTGTGGAGTGCTTGGTCGTCGAACTCGACGTTTGGCACAAGCCTCTTCTCAAGATTTGCGAGCCTATCCTCCTCCTCCGCCGACAAGATGATGAAGCCGTACAAAGATTGTGTCGGGGTGTAAGGAGGTGGTGCGGTTGAGCGAGTCGATCGTCGTGGTGGCACGGGCTGCTCCTCCGTGTGCCCACGAGATTCGGTGAACCTCATGGAAGTGCTTCTCGCAGCCCTCATACCACCAAGGAGGAGAGCGTCGTTCCTCCTCGGTGGTGCCGTGTCCGTCTCCATGCTCCGGGGAGACTCGGAAACCGAGTGCCTCCTCGAAGACGTAGTTGATGACGGCTTGGACGACGACGAACTCTTCTTCTTGGAGAAGAGACTTGTGGTCTTCTTCCACATGGTTGCTGCACTCTTTCTTCAACTAAAAATCCGGGTTGCAACCGGTAAACTAGGCACTTAAACTCTTTGCTTCGGATGTGGACTTTGAGTGGATTTAAGGATGTGGATTTTTCTTGAGCTATCAAGCTTGGGATGGTTGGCTAAGTCTACGGAGGTTCTGAGCACACAAACTTGAACACACTAACAAAGGAAGGAGAGGGAAGCTTGCCTGCGGAAGACGGGCGCCGGGGGCTGGTTTTATAGGGCGGGCCGGCCGGCCGGGCCGGCCGGCCCGGGGGTCCTCCGGCTCCTCCTCGGCGCGTCTTTCTCCCAGCACGATCATTTCGCCTCTGCAACTTTCCTGCCCGTGTGCTCCACGAGTTGCACCGCCCAAACGCTCTCGTCCACTCCTTTTCTTGAATTATTGGTCCTCCCACTTGATGCTCCATGCTTTGGGTCATGTCCTTGCTCCCTAGCTCCACTTGCTTCACATTCCACCATGAAAATCCTGCAAAGTTGATGCTTGCTGCCCACCATGCTTGTCCTTTGCATGTGGAATTGGTGAAAGTTGATAAAAGGGAATCCAATGGTGCATGCATGATTAATTCAAACTTGATTGCCTCCATTTAGGTGTGTTTAAGGTTAAGCACTCCTCTAATTCGAATTTTAAAATATTTTTCAGAGCCATGCAAGAGCTCAAGCATAATTTTAGAGAAGTTTTTAAACCATTAAAAACAAATGTAAGTCGAAAATATTTTTCGACTACGTCGATTTTGGTCTCACCGGTAAAGTTTGCTTTCATCGGTTGAGAGCGAACGTTTTCCCGGCTTGATCATGGGGGCATAGGTTTAGGTTCTAATTTTGGCTAAATAAGAAGGATTTTGAATATAACAAAATTAGAATGGGCTTAGAAAAATTCTAATCCTAGAGAAACCAAGGATAAAGATTTTTAAAACCAACCAAAAGCTTTGATTTCTAGGTTCACGCGAGTCCTACCACGTGCTGAATTTTATTAACACTTAAACATAAATCGTGGCTCTACTCGTGTGGTTTTAGCATGAAAAATAAGCCAACCTCAGTACCATAATGAGGGTGTAAGGTTGAGCTAAGGTTCTGAAATTATTTGGTTGAGGGGTTTCTCGAAAAGAAAAGAATCAAACAAGCACATAGGAGGGTTCATGCAAAGGGTTTATGATAAAGCAAACATTCAATCAAGAATTATGTCTCTAATATTGTTCAACCACTTCTAAGTCTAATGTCTTTGCGTAATAAAACTCAAAAACTAAATTATTAAAAATACTCGAAAAACCCGGAATCGGGTTGTCCTCCCGGTAGCTTATTCTTGACTCGACTTGACGAAACGGGTTGCCTCCCGCCTAGCGCTTCGTTTATAGTCTATAGCTAGACTTCTTCACTTGATTACTCCGGATCAACGCTCTTTGCGGGCGTTGCAATCTTGGGTACCCACTTCCGCACCATCTTGGGCGCGGGCTTGTCTTTTGGCTTGGCTGTCTTAGTCATTTTTTTGGTCTTCACAGGCTGCTTCTCTTCCTTTTTCTTGACGGATGCAACACCTTCTTTGATTTTCGTTACGTTCATTTTTTTCGGCTCCTTCTTCTTTTTCAGCGCCTCCGTTTGTTTTGGTTCTCCCTTCACTCCAATCATGTTGCATGCCTCAATCCTTGGACGGAACTTGAAGGAACTCCTTTCTCCGTTGATATCGAACATGATCTCCCCCTTGCCAACATCAATAGTTGCTCCCACGGTCTTGAGGAACGGCCTCCCTAGGATGAGCGGCGGCTTCTCCCTCTCTCCCATCTCGAGCACAACGAAGTCGACGGGGATGAAGTGGTGTCCAATCTTCACGGGTACATCTTCAGCAATGCCCAAGGGATAGCGAATGGAGTTGTCTCCCAACTCCAAACATATTCCCGTGGGCTCCATTGGTAGGCGTAGCTTCTCGAACACATCCCTCGGCATGACACTGACACTAGCTCCAAGGTCGCATAACGCCTTCTCGAAGTTGAAAGAACCAACTGAACATGGAATTGTAGGGCACTCGGGGTCTTTTTGCTTCTCTAGCCCATAAGCAATAGCTGCACTACACTCCTCGGACATTTTGACATGATCTACCCCGAGTGTTGCTATCTCATATTTATTTGCAAGTATATCTTTAAAGTAACGAGAATATGTAGGTACTTGTAGGGCATCTAGTAATGGCATGTTGATGCTAAGTCTACGCACAACTTCCACAAACTTCTCAAAGTGGTTGTCAAGTTTACCTCGGAAGTAGCGTGGCTTGAGTTGCGGTATCCTCGTGTCATCCTCCGGCATCTCGAATTCGGGTTCCTCGGTGACGATCCCCGTAACCTTCTCTTTAGCAGCTCCTTCCACCTCGATGGATGGTTTAAGCTTCCTTGCTCCCGCGGAACGTTCCGGATCTTCGGTCTCCTTCCCCGAACGCGTTTGAATGGCCTTCGCCGATTCGGGACATTTGGGTTGTCCCGGAAGCTTCCCTTCATCATTAGTGAGGCGCCCCGCAAGTTGTCCAACTTGCGTATCGAGCATCTTCATCATGTTGAGCACTTGATGATTGGAACTTCCGACCTCCGTCACTTTGCTATCGATGTTCTCCAACACCTTGTCTATGGTCTTGAACTTGGTGACGGTGTCCTTGTTGATCTTAGCTTGCTCATCCATGAACTCCTTCAATTGTATCCGAAGCAGAACCGCGTTAGGAATAGATGAGCTTGCATTAAATTGAGGCCTACCTTGCCCGTAGCGGAAGTTCGGCAACTGTCCCTTCCTCATGTAGTCGAGCACTTTGGCTTCCTCCGGACAATCTTTGCGGACATGGCCATACTCTCCACATTCTTCGCATGTGGACCTTGCTTCGGCGGCCTTCAAGTCTTGAGCCTCTTTCTTTTCTATCTCCATCTTCTCCAACCTCCTCATGAGCGAGTCGATCTTGCCTTCAAGTATGTCTTCCTTCTCCACTTGCAAGACTCCTTTGACGTTCCCCATGGGTTGAGCCGGGTGTAGGCGCCGGACGACGCCCACGTGTCATTATCCGCGACCTTCTTGAATAGCGTGAAAGCTTCCGTCGGTGTAAGCTCGATGATAGATCCTCCCGCCGATGCATCGATGATAGTCCTTGACGCCATGGTGAGTCCTTGATAGAACTTTTGCACGAGGTCTTCTTTCGGGAACTTGTGATGTGGAACCGCCCGGTGTACTCGTTGAAGCGCTCGAATGCCTCCGAGATAGTTTACGTAGGATATTGAACAAAGGTGGCAATCTTATTACGCAAGCTTTGAGTTTTACCCGGTGAGTAGTATTCCTTCATGAAAGCCTTCATCAACGTGTTCCAATTTTGCACCGTCTCCGCCGGTTGAGAGTGGAACCATTGCAAAGCCTTCCCGAGTAGTGAAAACGGAAAAAGCCTTGCCCTCATTTGATCTTGAGTCACCCCATCCATGTTGAAAGTCTGACATAGTTGAATGAATGCTTGGAGGTGAAGGTTCGGATCCTCTTTGCCGGTGAAGGGTGAATGTTGCACCATGCGGATTGTTGAGGTCTTGATCTCGAACGGTCTTCCGATCTCCTCGAGGTTCAAGATTGGTAGGTCGATGATGTCTGGGGTGCATAGCTCCCCAATCTTGCGTTCTTCCGGTGGTTGGTCACCCATTGGTGGAAGTCGATTCTCTCGCGGACTTTGAGGTGGTGAATTCTCCGGAGATTCCTGCGATCCTTCGTCTTCCGACTCCGAATCTACAAAATTCAGCTTTTTAGCTTGATGTGCTTCGCGTCTCCTTAGCCTGTAAAGTTTTTCTGGATCATCCACAAAATTATTGGGTTTGTTGGAGAGGTAGCCGTCCATCTCCTGTTAGGGTTAGCAATAAACAAAGTATGCAAAAAAACCTAGAAAACAAAACAAATCTATAAAGACTAGAGTTAGACAAACTAGATTAGATGTATTTTGAGGATGATCGAAGTTTAGTAGATGCAAAAATAAAACAAAATCAGTACTGAAAATTACAAAAAAAAGCAATAAAAAATCAAATCTTGATCACTTGTTCCCCGGCAACGGCGCCAGAAAAAGGGGCTTGTTGACGGTTAATAATTGTATCAAAGTTCGTTCGTGACTCGCAAGCGTACAAGTCTCCCGTCGTAGTCAAGGGACCCTTCTTCCCTCGAGTGGTGAACCCAAGGTATCGAATCCGTGGAACAAATGTGTGACGCAAGACTTAATCTATTAAAGCCAAATAACTGCAATCTTCAATAAAGAACCAAATGCATCTAAGTAAAAGACACAAAACAAATCTAATCTACTAAAAACCGGAGAAAACAAAGTAAGATTGGGTAGATAAACCGATCTAGAGGGATCGGGGGTAAGCCTTTTGTTGAAGTTCCAAGCAAAAGAAGAAGTAGCAAATCGAATCTTAATAAAAGCCTCTTTAAATCGTGGTTTCCCGTCCAAATCCGAAAACATCCGCCTTTCGAGACCCCCGTTCTGTCACAACGTATCCCTATTCATGCGGGGAGCTTAGGGCGAGTCAAAAGACAAGTCGAGATTCTTTCGGAAGATCCGGCGTGTACCTCTAGCCACCGCGGCTACAAGAACACCCTATGTAATCTATCTCGAGAATAGAATTGAAATAAGCAAAGCCGATCGAAAAACGAAATCTTCGAGGAAACACTTGATCGCTGAGAAAAGATTCAACTTGATAATTCAACCATAACAATGATACATACACAAGATCACCACCGGGATCCTTCCTTGATCTTGCTTCTAGCTCCGGGAACTCCGACGTGGTCTTCCGTGCAAGGTTCCCACGTCGGCTAGGGGAACCCTAGTCAACTAGCTCGACCCTCTCCTCTCCTAGATGGTGTCCCTCTCTTCTCTGCTTCTCGGCGGCCGAAGACGAAATCTTCTCTCGCGTGGCTCTCGGTCGGGGGACTATAAATAGCCCGATTGGCGGCTAGGGCAAAAGGGCGACGGGTTTGGGCCCTAAATGGGCTCGGGCCGACCGGACCGGGCCGGCCGGCCCGGGCCCATTTAGGCCCGGCCCGCGGGCTCCTTTGCCCGAGGTCGGTTCCCTTGCTTCTCGGATGCTTCCCCCTTCGCATGTAGGTCCATGTCGTCGGTTTCTCTCCGAATTGGACTCAACTCCTTGTCTTGCAAGATTCAGCACTTTTCTGGTCAGGTCCCTGGAGTTTGTCGTCTTCTCGGATCAAGTCCCCGGCTTCTTGGAGTTAATATTGCTTCATTGCATGACTTGTTCAGGACTTCAAGGTCTTTTCATGAGGTGCTTGATGAACTTATCCCAAAAGTCTTGCATTCAACACTAAAATCCTGCATAAACATTAAACTCCAAAAACGACATGCACACGTGAACTTGTTATACCACGGGGGTTAGTACCAATGGATAAGGTATAAAACTAATGCCAACACCGAAGGTAAACTCATGGCTAGGTTGACGGATTTTCACCGTCAACAATTACATTGCTCGTGAAGTATTGCTGACGACCTTGTGATTTTGTAATAATAGCTGGCGGAAAGGGCCAAGGGCCGAGCCGACCAGCTGCGGCATGCAGAGGAGAAAGATCAATGTATCATCGACCTTGAGCGAGAGCTCAAGGAGGTACGTGAAGCGGCGGCCGCCGACAAGAAGAGGCTTGAGAACGAGCTTACCGAGGAAAGGCGCAAGGCCATGGAGGCCACTGCGCAGTTCAACACAGCGGCTACTAGTAAGTTTTTTAGTCTTTGTCCTTTTTGAACGCTAGATCATTAGCCATGAGCTAACTGTTGTGTGTGCAGATTTCCGTAACCGCGAGGAAGAGCTGAAGAATGCTCTAGCGACCTCCAGGAGCATGATTCATGGCCTGGAGGGCAAGGTCCGAGAGATCGAGGCTGGAGGCCTAAAACTCAAACGGGCGATGAAAGAGGCCACCGAGAGTGAGTACACTGTAACTCAAAAGCTGGCTTATGAGACCGCAGCTCGTCGGGCCCTTGAAGTCGAGTTCGAGGTTGTTTTGAAGTCCTTGGAGAGTGACCAAATCACCATTGCAGGGTATGAGGTGGAGCTGAGCGACCTCAAGGGTGCTGCCAATTAAGCAATATCTTGCATACCGGTTCCTGAGGAAGGAGGTTAGCAGCAGTCCATCGTTGATTGCCTGGTAGATGTTCCTAACAGGCTGTTGACCTTGTTGAGGGCAACCGGCTTGGCGGTTGTGACCGATGCGTTGGTGAGAGTCAAGTCCCACTATTCGGAGGTCGACATGACCAAGATCAAGGGCGATGCTGACACTACGAAGGACTTTCACACCCTGGAGCTTGAAGTTGGTGATGCCACCGCCGAGGTGGCAGAGAGCATCGACTTTGAGGGCGATAACGAAGCCGGTGGCGAAGGTGGCGATGGCGGCGACCAGTAGTAGCTAGGAGCTATACCTCCCCCTTCTCTCTTGTCTTTGTAAAAACTTGTGAAGAGGCCTGTGACGAAGTACTTGCCTTTTGCCTGCACAAGTTTTGGTTGATGTTGTGGGTGACGATACTTTGATTTCTTGACTCGCTAACCACTACTCACGGAGAGGCTGGCTTACCGACCTCTTCAGCTCAGTGTGGAGGCTTATGAGAGATCGGCGTGCGAGGGAGGAGCCTAGAACTGAGGTCTGGCGACCTTTCTTGTCAAGCATTACTCGAGGTGGCAGTAGGCTTCGTACTCGTTAAGGCTGGTGCCCTTAGGTCGTGTGACCTTTAGGTTGGCTTTAGCGAAGCCCCCGAGCATGTCGAGGGGAAAGGACGGAGAAAAGCTAGGACTCCCCCAAGTCGTGCAACCCAGGTGTTGGCTTTAGCCAAGCCCCCGAGCATGTCGAGGGGGTGGGGGTTATGGTGTGAGGAAGGAGGAAGGAGGAGGTAGTGCTCGACTCATAGCAGAGGACTAATTGAAATACTTTTTATTTAATCTGAAAAAGAGGAATACAAAAGGGAAAATACATATCTTTAAAAAGAAACTAATCTACAGATAGAATCGTTGTAGATGTTCCACGTTCCAGGGGTTGGGCACCCCTTGCCCATCACCCCACTGTAGCCGATAAGTCGATGGGCATTACTTCCGTGACAATGAAGGGTCCCTCCCATGGGGCAGAGATCTTGTGCATGCCGTCATTCTTTTGAATGCGTCTGAGGACGAGGTCACCAATGTTGAAGGAGGTCTCCTTAACATTGCGATCGTGGTAGCGACGTAGTTGTTGGTCGTGGCGAGCTTGCCTCATGACAGCAGTGAGTCTTTGTTCTTCAAGACTATCGAGGTCGATGCGACGTGTTTGCTCAGCCTCTCCTTCCTCGTAAAATTGAATTTGTGGAGCTCCAAAGGTGTCATTGTTAGGAAGTATAGTTTCTGATCCGTAGACTAGAAAGAAGGGCGAGAAGCCTGTCGTGGAGCTGACTTGAGTCCTGAGGCCCCAGATTACATGAGGTAGCTCGGCTAGCCATCTGGTGGCGTAGTTGGAAGCGTCGTCGTAAATACGATCCTTGAGTGCTTGGAGCACCATGCCATTGGCTCTTTCGACCTGGCCGTTGCACCTTGGGTGGGCGACCGAGGAATAGTAGACGTCGATGAGGTTATCCTGGCAGAAGTCCCAGAAGACCGAGCCAGTGAAAGCTGCGCCTAGGTCTGTGATGATCCTATTGGGCACACCGAAGCGATGTTTGATGTCTCCGATGAATTTGACTGCTTCTTCCGACGTTACTTTCGCAACATGTCGGACCTCAATCCACTTAGTGAATTTGTCTACAGCAACTAGGATATGTTTGTAGCCGCCTGGAGCGGTACGAAACGGTCCTACCGCGTCGAGACCCCATATAGCGAAGGGCTAGGATGGGGGTATATTGCGCAGAGCCTGAGCTGGCAGATGCTGCTGTTTGGCAAAGAACTGGCATCCTTTGCACCTCTTGACGAGGTCTTTTGCATCTGTTACGGCCGTGGGCTAGTAGAATCCAAATCGGTATGCTTTACCGACTAAGTTCGTGGATGCAGCGTGGCAGCCACACTCAGCACTTTGTATTTGGGCCAAGAGTTGTAGACCCTCCGATCGTAGTATGCACTTCATCTGGATGCTCATGGAGACAACTTTCCTATATAGGTCGGAACCAATCACGACATAGTTAGCACTTCGCTGTGTGATGCGCTCTCGCTCCGTTTTGTCATATGGGACAAGTTGGTCGAGTATGAAGTCTATGAAAGGCTTGCGCCAGTCGTCCTCCTTCTCGGTCATGAGCACGTCACGGGGAGGTGCTGGATTTTGGTTGTTTGGAGATTGTTCTGGATTATCAGGATCCAGGAGCTTGATTGAAGGCTTGCGTAGGTCTTGGACGAATACGCCTGCCGGGACTAGGGCTCGTCGTGAGCCTAGTTTGGAGAGTACGTCGGCGGCGATGTTGTTGTTGCGTGGGACGTGCTGGAATTCGATTCCCTCGAAGTGGCCTTCGAGCTTTCGAATTTCAGCACAGTAAGCATCCATCGTGTCCTTGACGCAGTCCCACTCTTTGTTGACTTGCTCGATGACGACCTTGGAATCGCCGAAAGCTAGTAGTCGCTTGATGCCAAGGGACACTGCTATTCGGAGGCTGTGAATTAGGGCTTCGTATTCTGCTCCATTGTTGGAGGCCTTGTAATGAATCTGCAGGACGTACTTGAGCTGTTCTCCCTGGGGAGAAATAAGTAATACGCCTGCACCTGCCCCTTCGAGGTTGAGGGCGCCGTCGAAGTACATAATCCAGTGTTCAGGCCACTCCTTGGGAGGGGCATCTGGATTTCTGTCCATTCAGACACGAAGTCTGTGAGGATCTGCGACTTGATCGCTTGTCTGGGATAAAACTCGATCTCGAACTCTCCAAGCTCGACCGACCACTTGAGGACGCGGCCGTTGGCGTCGCGGTTGTGGATGATCTCTCCCAAGGGGAACGAAGATGGGACCACGATCTTGTGAGCTTGGAAGTAGTGTCAAAGCTTTCTCGAGGTGATCAGGAGCACATAGAGCAGCGTCTGAGGTTGTGTGTAACGTGTTTTAGCGTCGGCTAGGACCTCACTCACGTAATATACAGGTCATTGAACAGGATAGGCCTGCCCTTCTTCTTCTCGTTCGGCGACGAGAACCGTGCTAACCACATTGGTGGTGGCAGAGATGTAGAGCAAGAGTGTTTCCTTCGGTATTGGAGGCATCATTACTGGTGGTGTTGTGAAGGACTCTTTGAGAGCCTCGAACGCTTGCTGCGCTTCGTCATCCCATACGAACTTGTCAGCCTACTTTAGTAGCTTGAAGAAAGGAAGTCCCTTTTCGCCGAGCTTGCTGATGAAACGACCTAGAGCCGCCATCATGCCGGTGAGCTTCATGACGTCTTTCTTGTTGGATGGCTTGGCCATCTTGTGTATGGCATCGATCTTTGCTGGATTAGCCTCGATACCTCGGTGTACGACCATGAAGCCCAGGATCAATCCGAAAGGAACACCGAAGACAAACTTCGTTGGGTTGAGCTTCCATTGGAACTCGCATAGATTGGCGAAAGTTTCTGTCAGGTCGGCGATGAGCTTGTCTTCTTCTGTAGTCTTGACGACTGCATCATCTATGTAGGCCTCGACGTTCTTCCCAATTTGGGTCTTCAAGCACTTCTGGATTGCTTTTTGGTAGGTTGCTCCGGCGTTTTTCAGGCCAAAGGTCATGACCTTATAGCAGTAGATGCTGTGGGGCGTTATGAACGATGTCTTGTCTTCGTCGTCGGGATGTAGGGCTATATAATGATACCCTGAGTAGCAGTCGAGGAAGTAGAGTAGGACGCTGCTGGCCGTGGAGTCTACGACCTGGTCGATACGAGGTAGAGAGAACGGATCCTTTGGGCAGTGCTTGTTAAGATCGGTGTAATCAATACACATTCTTAATCCACCAGTTTTCATTGGTACAAGGACCGGGTTTGCAAGCCAAACCAGGTGTTGTCACTCTCTGATAAATCCTGCAGCTAAGAGCTTACAGACTTCAACTTTTATAGCTTGTTTTCTATCTTTTGTAAATCGCCGGAGCTTTTGCTTGATAGGTCGAGCAGTCTTGTTGACTTCGAGTTTGTGCTCAGCCAACTCCCTAGGGACTCTGGGCATGTCGAATGGGCTCCATGCAAAGATGTCGACGTTGTCCCTGAGGAAGCTGGTGAGCGCGAGTTCCTATTTGGGGTCGAGGTCAGCCCCGATGACGACTTCCTTGGATGCGTCGGGCAGGCCGAGGCAAACCTTTTTGACAGCTGGACTTGGGTCCAAAGCTGTGCTCGTATGCTTCTGCTCCGGTACTTGAAGAGTAGTTTGATCGATGTTGGCTGCCTGAGCGGCCATGACCTTTGCAGCGGCTTTGATTGCAGAATCTTTGGAGAGCTCGACGGTAGCGTCTCGCAGTTGGGAGACCATGATGTCCTCGAGGACGGTAATGATTCCGTTTGGTGCCGACATCTTCATGATGTGGTAGGTGTGGTGTGGTATGGCCATGAACTTGGCCAACATAGGTCGTTCGAAGATGGCGTGGTATGAAGAGCGGAAGTGCGCGACTTCGAATGTCAGGTACTCTGTTCTGAAGTTCTCTTCTGTGCCAAAGGTGACCGGTAGTCATACACGACCTATTGGGTATGCAGCCTTGCCGGGCACGACCCCGTAGAAGGGTTCGTCGCAAGCGGTCATCTTGGAGAAGTCGAACTCCATCTTGCGTAGTGTCTCCTTGAAGATGATGTTGAGGCTGCTGCCTCCGTCGATGAGGGTCTTGGGCAACCAGGCCCCGTTAACTATGGTGTTGACGACCAGCGGATAGGTTCCGGGGTCGGGAATGTGGACCCAATGATCTTTACTGGAGAAAGTGACTGGGAATTCAGACCACCGTAGAGGTCGTGGATTTTCGGTGTTGACGTGCCCGATCTCCCTCGCGTTTGATCGAGTCTGCCGATTGGTTTCGATCGCTTGGCGACCACCAACAATGAAGTTGATCTCGCGGTTTGCCTTCTGGAATGCACCACTGGGGTTGCCTCCCTTGGGCGGTGGCGGAGGTGTCCGTTCCTTGCGGTTGTTGTCTTGGCGGTTGTGGTCATCCTGGTGACGTCTATCGTCGCGCCGGTCGTCGCGACGGTCATCATGGCGATCATCACGACGATCACTTCTATCACGCTTATCAGCGCGGTCGTCACGACGGTAGTCGCCGCGTCTGTCATCGCGGCGGTAATCACGTCGATCCCTATCGTCGTTGCGAGGATAGGGTCTGCGGTCACGGTAATCTCGTCGATCAGGTCGACGGTTACGATTCTCGAAGCGTTGTCCACCATTGCGGTCGTCGTTGTTGTTACTCCTGGTCTTCTTGGAGGTAGACGGTACCCTGAGGGCGCGCTTTAGCTGTTCGCACTCCCTCATGGTATGCTTGGCGTCGCGGTGGAACTGGCACTGTTCGTTCATGACCATGTTGAAGTCACCTTCAAGTAAGGTGGACGGTCTTGGCAGATCTGTTACATAGGCTTCATAGGATCGTTTGCGCGACCTGGTGCCTCCGTCGTCGTGGTCCTCTCCATTGAAGTCATGCATTACTGCGTCTTGAGTGTCGACCAGTTTGTCGACGTAGGCATGAGGTCACCAATAGTTTTGGTGTCGGCTTCGTGGATCTTCTCGAACAACTTGATATTGGTGATCCCCTTCTTGTAGTATGCAATGATGTCGTCGTCTTTGACACCTGCAAGGGTGTTGCGGTTCTCGAAGTAGCGGTTGGTGTACTCACAGAGAGTTTCGTCTCTTCTCATCCGAACTCTGGCGAGGTGGTGAGTATTGCCAGGGCGATTGTAGGTCGCCTGGTAATTGGTCATGAATAGGCGGGACAAAGTTGCCCAGGTGGTGATGCACTCTGCTGGGAGATTGTCGATCCATAGGAGTGGCGCCTTTCCCATCACAAGAGGGAAGTACCCAGCCATGTGGTCTTCATTGCCTCCCGAGGCACGCGCGGCTATACTCTACATCTTGAGCCATATACTCGGGTCGGAGGAACCGTCGTACTTCTCAATTGAAGGCTTGAAGTCTTTGGGATATCTGATCGTCCAGAGACGTCGTGAGAAAGCTGGGAAATTGTTGACCGCTCCCGGACTTGCTGATGGAGCGTGATCAGCAGGGATGACGTAGAGGTCGTCGAGAGGGCCATTATCTTGGTCGTACTGGGCAAGTCGCAGGAGTTCCTGATCGTGCATGATCCGGAGATCTGTAGCTTGGATGGGGTGGTTGGCGTCGAGGGGGTCAGGTACCCCATGCTCGCGGTCGTAGTTTGCACGTCGAGCTATCTCGACTTCATCTCTTATGCGGTGTCGCCGGCTCCCTTCTGCTCGATCAGGCTGGACCGGAGGAGGCTGAGCTCCTGCATTGTGTCTTGGATTTGGGGCGGGGTTCCCCTGGATGTTGGCAGCGTTGGCTGCATTGTTGGCGGCATTGCCAGCATTAGCTGGGGCATTTGTTGGAGCATTAGTCCCTGGATTGGCTGGAGCGTTGGCTGCAGCGTTAGCAGCAGGATTGGCCGGCTGCATCACTTCGTTTTCACCTCTCCCTTCTTCAGCCACCGAGTCAAGAGGACCCTGGCTTCGACATCGCTGTCGAGGACGCTCTGATTTGCTTCTGGAATAGGAACTTGCCGCGGATCTGCTGTATCCAGGACCTCTTTCTTCAATCTGAGCGGCTGCAACGCGGACATTGGCTTGGAGGTGCCGGATTGCTGAGAATCTTCGAGGTGGTTTAGGACAGCAAGGGCAGCTCCCAAGTTGGTATGTGGTGAGTTGTAGACTTCATGTCCGTCGCGCTCGAAGTCCCTGAGGAGATCTCGCACACATAGTCTGTTGGCTCGAGGTGGGTCGTCGTGGCGTCGTTGGTGTGGAGCTGCTGGTACCACGAGCGCTTGTTGCTCGGTATTGGTGTTGACCCGTCCGGCGTTGGCCGGTGGAAGGCCTGCAGCTGGGGCAGCGGCCGCGATCTCTTGTTGTCGTCGCACAGCTCGGGCGGCGTTGGCGTTTTCTCGCTCCTGACGTTGCGCATCTGTCTCTCCGTCTTGTGGTGGTAAATCTGCAGAGACGACCAAGATCTGGCGATCTGGGGTCTCAAATTCTTCTCCCGGATAATTCGGTGAGATCGTTGTGTGAGCGACCTGCAACACGAGGCGGTCTGGAGACGATTCATGGTTCAACCGGCGGCAATGAGCCGCGGTAAGAGGTCGTCAAAACTTCTTGAGAACACGGCACTGGCGTGCGGTGTGTTTGGGGTTTTCGTGGATAGGGCATGGCTCATTGAGGTGATTCCTGTAGCTTCCATGATCTTGGTGGCAGAGTCCAGATTCGATCTGGATCTTGCGCTTCATGTAGCATGATGCTACGCGGGCAGCATTGCACAAGCTAAGAGGCATGCTGGAGGTTGAAGGGGTCGGGCAAGGACGCTTGGAATGCTCGCGGATTTTGATTGTATCGGAGATCATATCCCCGACACGATCGATCCCAGCGATCAGATCGCTAGGAGTGGGTGAGTGGGTTTTCTTCGACAGATCTGTTTCGATCTGTTGGTTGGTGGAGACCGCGTTGCCTTAGATGACAAGGCAGGCGGCCGAAGCGGTAGATGTTGCTGGCATCGAGCCGAAGCAAATGTCGACAACGTTGGCGAGGAAGTCTGCCATGCTCTCCGGGAAGGTGACGCCGTTGGTCGAAGCCATCAAGTTGCACGAAGAACCTTGACTCAGCCCCTACCTGGTGCGCCAACTGTCAGATGGTGAGATCTGGACAACCCACAGGGGTGTTAATCCCTATGGTTTAGTTGTTCGACGGGGAGGAGTCTAAGGCTAAGAACTCGAAGGTCGCGCACGAGTACGCGGAACACAGAGGACACGACGAGTTTATACTGGTTCGGGCCTCCGGAGAGTAACACCCTACGTCCAGTTGTTCGGTGTAGATTGCTTGAGGGTTGGTCGAGATGTTGATGTTACAAGGGGTCGCCTCGTCCGCCTTATATTGGCTAGTGGATGAGGTCTGTTCCCAGACTTCTGGTCGGTTATGACTAGGAGACCTAAATCTACGTTACACATCTTGCCATATCCTGTCGATCTGCTTTGGTCATAATCCACCGAGATCTTGTCTTGTGTGTCAAGTCTTGAGGTCGTGGCGAATGAGGTCGTCTTGGGGAATCTTCTAGAAGGTCTTCAGGAGGTCATGTGGGTCACCAACTAGGTCGGTTGGGCCCACTGACAGTGTCGGTGTTTTAGACCGGCAACCTACAACGGGGAGTACCCGAAGTAGATGATTGTGACTCGCCGAGACCGGTAACTCGAAGGAAGAGACACGTGGCACTCAATTTAGACAGGTTCGGGCCGCGAGGTGCGTAATACCCTACGTCCTGTATGCTGCGTAGCTCTTGATTGATAGGGCACGATTACAAGATGGTGCAATGGTGCGCCGTGAGTTGTATGAGAGGAGATTGGATGCTAGAGATCGGTCCCTGCCTCACCTTGTATAGTCCGGGAGGTAGGGTTACAAGTCGGAGTAGGGAGAGAGTACTAGTCGAGTACGTCTAGGAGTCCTCCATACAGTGCGGAACACGTACAGCTCCCTAACCGAGTACTACTCCTGTGTAGTCCTTGTGCTCCACGCCTTCAGGTGCCGTGTAGCGCAAGCCGGTAGTCCCGGGGGCCCACCGAGTAGTCGGTCCTGGTACCCACCGAGGTAGCGGGCCCAGGGAGGTCCATACGACAAGCCCCCGAGTACTTTGTAGTCGAGAAGGATAGCTTCAAGTAGTCTTGACGGCCTTAACGAGTAGTCCTCAAGCGTCCCTGAGTGCTACAAGTCAAAAGTCCTCAAGAGTAGTTGAAGCATCCCGAGGCTGGAATGTACTCCAGCTGATGTTTGAGCAATCTTGAAATCTTCTCGAGTAGTCCCAAGCGTCCTCGAAAACTGCCTTCGAAGGTCTTCAAAAAATGCCTGTCTTGTCTTGAAGCCGGAGCTGACATGGAGGTGCGATTTGCAAAAGCGCACTCCACATGGAGTAGCCCCCGAGCCTTGAGCCGCGGGCTCTAGCTGAGGGTCCATCTGAAATCTTGGCAAGAAAGTCCCAAAAAATCCGGAGAGAAAAACCAAAGGACACGTGGCACGGAGCCCCCGAGCCTTGAGTCGAGTACTTCCTCTCGAATTGAAGGGTCTTCTTGGAGAATGTGTCCTGAGATGCTCTTGAGCCTGGCTGCTTCCCAGGTAGTCGAGTAGAAGTAGCCGAGCCCCCGAGGTGAGGCGCGTCGACTAGTAGAATACGAAGAGTCACGCGCAGCCACTGAGTCAGCCGCGCGTGGACTTATCCGGCCGCCTGTTACAGAGCCGATTTGGCTTATAAATAGAAGCCAAAACCGTTAGGGTTTTTCACCCATTCGAGCCGCAGCCATTCCGTTTGCATTTTGAAGCGAATCCACTCCCAGTGCCTGCTGCCGCCGTAGTAGATCCAAGCGCGCCGCCGCCCGAAGCCTTTTAGGGTATCCCCCGAGCGGATGCGAGTGAAGACGCCTTGCACTTGGAGGATGAAGCCGTCGCCGTCCAAGACGTCCAAGGCCGCCGGGAAGAAGAGGGGCCGCGAAGAGGCCGCCGCGGCTGCCACCGGAGCGGCGCCGCCCATGTCACCACTGCGAGCTGATCCGAGCCGCGAGTGGAAGAAATCCAAAGTGAAGACGGAGGACCTGCTGACCCTCCTGAACAGTGGGTTTATTGGGGAAAAGGAAGTTGACATGTGGAGATCCGCCGCTGGAGATCCATATCCGATGGAGAAGGCCGAGGATGAGATCCCGATGTTCTCGCGGTTCGTGGAGCGTGGTCTTGCGCTCCCGGCCCGGCCGACTTCTTCAAGGGGGTCGCTCGGGTACTACGGGATCGAGTACCCGAACCTCGAACCCCAACGGCATCTTCCACACGTCGGTCTTCGTCCACTTCCCGCGAAGCCTTCCTCGGAATCAAGCCGCACCGGGTGCTTTTCCGAAGTTCTTCCGCGTCAAGCCGCAACCAAGTGCCTCCAACCCCGTGGGTAGTCGAGGAGCCGGCATCCACCGAGGGAGGACGCCGCGGAGCGCACTTGGCGTACAAACTTGTCGACTCCAACACGGATCGGGAAGACCGGGTGGTTCTACATCACGAACCACCACCCCGGCCTCGCCGAAGCCAAGCGGACGGCAGCCCAGGCACCGTGAGTGGTGGAACACGGAGCCCACCATGCAAGAAGGAATCCGCCTCCCCGAGCTGCTAGCACGCGTCAAAGTGCTCAGGGAGGCGGGACTGAGGGCCGAGCACGTAGCCTTCGCTTCATGAAGCGCAGATCCGGCCGCCGATGGCTCGGGAGACCCCGGGGCTTCGAGTACACCGGCGACGACGACGCGTCGCGGATGCCGGGAGGTGAGCTGGATGACAACGACATCGTCGAGAGGTTGTCGCGGATCTTCAAGGACATGCCGCCATACACGGCGTGCCCAGTCGAGGAGTACTCCGCCGCGCGCCCGCCCAAGGAGGTGAGTAGTCGTACTCCCCTAGTCGAGTAGTGTTTGCTTGTAATGGAGTTGCTAACGCCCCGTGTCTTGCACAGGATGATGTGAAGAGGTTCATTTCCGAGCCGCAGTTGCCACCGAGCGGGATCGAGGCCCCGATGGATGGAAAAGCGAAGGAGCGCCGTGAGGTCGGTGAAGGTGACGACACCATCGTCGTGGAAGATGCCTCCGACGACGACGACGAAGACGAAGAGACGCTGCAGGACCGCTTCCAGCTGCGGTCGATGTTTAGCCGCCCGGGCTTGCCTCATGTTCCGCTGGTAGAAGACCCCCCGGCTAGCCTGGAGGCTAGCCTTGCTGCGCCGCCACGGAAGCCGCGCAACCCCGCCAGGAAGCGGGTGACGAAGAAGCTGAAGGTCTCGGAGACCACGCCTCAGGAGGTAAGTTGTCTTGAGCGAGTAGTCGAGTACTCGTTGTTCGAGTACGTTTGCTGACGAGTAGTCTTCCTTGTATGCAGGAGGTGCCGCCAGCGGAGCCCGTCGAAGAGGGCGACGAGGGCGTGTGGGATACGGTGGGGGAACCGGCTGGAAGTCGTAGTCCAGCCCCCACTGTTGAAGAACTCCTGGCGCAACTAGAGCGCCAGCCCCCTGCTCCAGAAGAGAGCACAGGACCCGTGGCCGCCGCCGTTGGAGAGGTGGTGGCCTCAGGAGCGCAGGAGACGTCCCGCGCCGCCGCCGCCGTGGAGGAGGCGGTAGCCACAGGGGCGGAGGAGGAGGCGCCCGCCGAGGGTGGACCGGTTGATATTGCCGCATCCTCGGTGCTCCGCCGTGACCATTGTCCGGCGAACTTGTAAGTACCATATCCTCACGAGTAGTACTTGCTGCAGTAGTCGATCTTGTCTGACGACCCTCCGTGAATATTTCTGCAGAAAATCCACGGATCTCACCTGGGATGGGGACGAGCCCTCGTCAGCGGTGGCGGAAGAAGTTGCGCCGCCCGCCAAAGAGACCACTCCCGCTGCCCAAGCCGTGACCGAGCCACTGGCTACCGAAGCGCCGCTGCCGGAGGCCAGTGTAGTCGAAGGTGAGTACCCTTCGTGAAGCTGCGGGGCTCCAGGAGGAGTAGTCGTAGGCACTGATGCACATGTCGTTTTGTTGACAGGCGCTGAAGATGGTGACATCCCTGCGGGGGTGCCTATGCAGAAGTTGGCACCAGAGGCCCCGGAGGCTGCGGAAGAAGCCCCCGAGCCTATGGCGGAGGTCGTCGAGAGGACCGCCGGGGGAGAGGCGGTCACCACGTCGCCAGAGATTGCTCTGGAGGTGGCTATTCGCTCCCCTGAGATCCAAGACGCAGAGCCCATCCGTTCTGCACCGATGACGGAGGCTACCTCGAGTAGCCGCGGCGGGATAGAGCTTCTTGCGGACGATCTCGTCGAGCCGGCGACGGTAGCCAAGCACCTGGAGGCGATCCGTCAAGCCGAGCAGTGGATGAAGGTAAGTAGCCGTAGCCATGTGAGTAGTCGATCCTTTCGTCCGTCGAGTACTCTTCGTGACTTGAGTTGTCTTGTGCAGGATGTCGTGGAGCGGTCCCGCGACAAGTCGAACCTGCTGCAGGGTTATGGCGACACCGTGCTCCGAGCGGAGGCACTGGAGGAGCAACTTGTGAAGTCGCGGAAACACGCGGCTGCCATGCAATCAAAGCTTGACGCCGCCTTCGCCAAGTACCACAACGACGTCCAGGAGTTGCAGGCGAAGGGCGACGACTTGGTGCGGAAGAACAAGGGCCTCCGCAACAAGAATAAAGGTATATCCTTCGGCTTGTCGAGTACTTGTTGGAAGTCGAGAAGCATCTGACCCGCTGTAGCATTGCTGTGTTGCAGAGCTTGAGGGCCAGGTGGAGCAGCTGAAGGCCTCGGAGACGCGCATGAAGAACCTCTTCTACCGGGAGCAAGAAGCCCGCCAGGTACTCGAGCTCGACTACAAGGAACTCGCCTTCGAGTGAGAGAAGCATATGGAGCTGCGGATTGCTTCTGACAAGGCTCTCGTCAACTGCTACAAATCTTTGCAGAAATTGAACGAAGACTGCGAGGCATTGCGGGCCCAGTTGAAGGAGTTGGAGGAGGCCGCTCTACCGATCGCAAGGCTCTTGGTGCCGCACCCGGGCGGCCCCAAGGTCGCTCCTCTGGTGGATCGCCTTCGTGAAGCTCCAAGCCGGCTGGCCGCCTACGTCAAGCATATGGCCAAGTCGATCCCAAGACAGGTCTTGGCCTTCATGAAGTCGTACTTCCCGAAGGCCCCAGTGGAGGTAGTCGCCGGCGGGGTAGCCGCCAACTGCTCTGATGAGCAGTATGCAGAGCTGCTAGAGCATATGGCCCCCATCGCGGAGCAGGTAGCCGAGAAGCTGAACCTCCAGTAGCCCTGTAATAAGTAGCTAGTAGCCATAGTTGTACAGGAAAACAATTGTAATGAATTGTTCAAGTATCAATGAAAGAAAATTTTCCAGCAATGAGTACTCGTAGTCGCGATCTCAGAGTGCGGAGCGCCCATCGTGGAGTGGGTGCGAGTAGTAGTACTCGGCTTTAGTAGTCTCGTTGTAGGGAGTAGGCAGTAAATAAGTTGATGAATGATCAATCTTTATCACTGAAGAAGTACTCCTGGGTCGCCAGGGCCGTAGTTACAAAGTAGTCGCCTGGACCCGGAGGCCGCTTTCAGCTAAGTAGCGCTGGAGCGGGTAGCCGCTTACAGCAGGTGATCCGTAGGTAGCCGTACTGGCTGGATCGTAGATCCGTAAGTAGCCGTGCAGGCTGGATCTTGGGGTGTGGTCTCTTGGTAGACTGCTGCTAGAGTCCTTGACGCTCGTCGCAGCCTAGGGTCAGTAGGTAGCCGCGCGGCCGGATCCTCGGAGAGGGGAAGTCCGAGACCGAGGCCGCATGCCGGAGGGTCGCTTACGGCTAGGGGGCGTTGATGTAGTCGATTAGACTTGAACCCCGGAGTAGTCGTGTAGACTAGGTGTAGAATCGACAGAGTTGGTCGACGTTCCACAAGTTGTTGACGTCTTCACCTTCAAGTGTTTGGAGGCGGTAGGAGCCCGGCCCGGTCACCTTAGCCACGGTGAAGGGGCCTTCCCAGGGGGAGCTGAGCTTGTGAAGTCCTTCCGTGTTCTAGATACGGCGGAGGACAAGATCTCCAACGTTGAAGGAGCGTTCCTTGACGTTGCGATCATGGTAGCGTCGGATACCCTCCAGGTACCTTGGCCGATTGTACGAGGGCGGCGCGGCGAGCTTTTTCGAGGCCGTCGATGTCAACTCGTCTCGTCGTCTTCCGAGACGCCTTCGTCGTAGTGCTCCACCGCCGGCGAGTTCCATATGACGTCGGCAGGGAGGATGGCTTCGCAGCCGTAGACCGGAAGTAGGGGGATTGCCCCGTTGGCTTGGATGGTTGAGTCCGCAGCCCCCAGAGTGCGTTGGTAGTTCCTTGATCCACTTGCCCCCTTTGGAGTTAGCAGCGTCGTGTAGCCGCTTCTTGAGGGCGTCGAGCACCATCCCATTGGCGCACTCGACTTGTCCGTTGGCCCGTGGATGGGCGACTGAGACGTATCGGACGTCAATCCCGTTGTTCTCGCAGTACTCCCAGAACTGGTGGTTGTTAAAGTTGGACCCCAGGTCTGTGATGATGCGGTGGGGTAGCCCATAGCGGTGTACGAGTTCATCCAGGAAGTCGAGTAATCCGTCGCCCTTGGGGCATGTGACCGGCTTGACCTCGATCCACTTGGTGAACTTGTCGATAGCCACCGCTACCCCGTTGAATCCTCCCCGGCGCGGTTGGGAGTGGCCCAATCATGTCGAGCCCCCGCCGGGCAAAGGGCCGGGTTGGCGGTATGGTGACTAGCTTGTAGGCCGGGACGTGTTGTCGCTGGGCGAAGTACCGACATCCTTGGCACCTTCGACGTGTTCTTCGGCATCGCCCGTGGCCGTGGGGCCGCAGAAAGCTCGCCGGAAGGCCTTGCTGACCAGCGTACGTGAAGACGCATGGTTGCCGCAGATGCCCTTGTGGATTTCCTCCAAGATGTCCTTGCCTTCTTCACGAGGGACGCACTTCATGAGTACTTCCAGAAGATGCGCCCCGCTTGTAAAGCTTGTCTCCGACGAGGACGTAAGACTTGGCGCGGCGGATGAGTTGTTCGGCTGCGTTCTTGTCGGAGGGGACCTTTTGCTCGCTGAGGTAGTCGATGAAGGGTTGCCTCCAGTCCACGTCGATCATCATGACCTCCTGCCCAGCTGGTGGATGGGCTGGGACAGTGATCGGTGGCGCCGGCTCCGGAATGGATGGCGTGTGAAGCTCGTGGACGAAGACGCCCGCTAGTACTTGAGCGCGGGTGGATCCAAGCTTCGAGAGGACGTCCGTTGCAACGTTGTTGTCGCGGACGATGTGATGGAACTCGAGACCATAGAATTTGTTCTCGAGCTTGCGGACTTCTAGGCAGTAGGCGTCCATGTTCTCCTTGTTGCGGTCCCAGGACTTGTTGACTTGGTTGATGACCACTGCGGAGTCGCCGTAGACTAGTAGCCGCTTGATGCCCGGTGAAGCCGCGAGGCGGAGCCCGTGTAGGAGAGCTTCGTACTCGGCTTCGTTGTTTGAGACCTTCCGGAAGATCCGCAGGACGTACTTGAGTTGTTCGCCCGTTGGAGAGATCGGAGTACCCCCGCACCGCGCCCTCGAGGTTGAGTGAGCCATCAAAGTACATCACCCAATGCTCGGTCGCACGGTGGAAGTAGGCGACCGGTTCTCCCGCCACTCGCCATGAAATCGACTAGAGCCTCGCGACTTGATGGCCGTGCGTGGCTTGAAGTCGATGGTGAGGGCGCCGAGCTCGACGGCCCCACTTGGAAATTTTTCCGTGGCGTCTTGGTTCCTCAGGATGTCGCCGAGCGGGTAGTCGGTGACGACGGAGACCGAGTACTCCCCCGGAAGTAGTGTCATAGCTTTTCGCGAGGTGATGAGTAGAGCGTACAGGAGCTTCTGCACAGGCTGATAGCGAGCCTTGGACTCGATAGAACCTCGGCCGACGAAGTAGACCGGGCGCCGGACCGGGTAGGCGTGGCCGTCTTCCCCGCCGCTCGACAACGATGGCGAGACCGACCACGTGAGTAGTCGCGGCTAGGTAGAGCGATGGCGCTGCCGCCCTTGTGAGGAGCCGTGAGGATTGGTGGCTTTGACAGAAGTCCTTGAGCCGGGCAAGGGCTTGATCCGCCTCTGGAGTCCACACGAACTTCTCGTGATGCTTGAGTAGTTTGAAGAAGGGGAGGCCCCGTTCTCCTAGCCTCGAGATGAATCTGTTCAATGCCGCCATGCACCCCGTCAGCTTCTGGACGTCTTTGATGCTCGTGGGAGCTTTCATGCTGGTTATGGCAGAGATCTTCTCGGGGTTGGCTTCAATACCGCGTTGGCTGATGATGAAGCCGAGTAGTTTGCCCGAAGGGACGCCGAAGACGCACTTGTTCGGGTTGAGCTTCCAGCGGTACTCGCGTAGCGATGCAAAGGTCTCTTCAAGGTCGTCGATGAGGGTACTGAAGTTCCTGGTTTTGACAACCACGTCATCCACGTAAGCCTCGACGTTCTTGTTGAGTTGCTGCTTGAAGCAGGCCTGGATGGCCCGTTGATAGGTAGTGCCGGCGTTCTGCAACCCGAATGACATGGTCGTGTAGCAGTACGTGCCAAACGGGGTGATGAACGCGGTCTTTTCCTGGTCTTCCTCCTTGATTGCGATCTGGTGGTACCCGGAGTAGCAGTCGAGGAAAGAAAGCAGGTCGCAGCCCACCGTGGAGTCGATGACTTGATCAATCCGCGGCAACCCGAAGGGGTCCTTGGGGTAGTGCTTGTTGAGGTCAGTGTAGTCGACGCACATCCTCCACTCGTTCGAGTTCTTCTTGCGGACGAGGACGGGGTTGGCGAGCAACTCAGGATGAAAAACTTCTCTGATGAAGCCAGCTGCGAGTAGCTTGGCGAGCTCCTTCTTGATGGCGTCCCGTTGTCGTCGGCAAAACGTCGGAGGTGTTGTCGCTTAGGGGTGGCCTTTGGATCGACGTTGAGGCAGTGCTCAATCAGCTCCCTGGGCACTCCTGCCATGTCCGCTGGCTTCCACGCGAAGATGTCGCGGTTAGCCCGAAGAAAGCTGATGAGCGCGTCTTCCTATTTGGGGTCGAGGCCGGCCCCGATGGTGGTGGTCTTCCTGGGGTCGCCTGTTCCGAGGTCGACCGTCTTGACGAGTACCTCCTCAGGTGGCTGAGGCTTGTTGGCGCTGTCAGACTTCTCTGGGATGTCGAGTTCGCTTGTAGCAAGCTTCTTCGACGCGGCGTAGACCTCCATCATCGCGTGGGGTACTTGGTTTGTGGAAGCGATCGCCACGGCTTCTGTGTCGCGGTCATGGGAGATCTTCAAGTCCCCTTGGAGGGAGAGTACACCGGCTGGACTTGGCATCTTGAGTACCAAGTAGGTGTAGTGGGGCACCGCCATGAACTTGGCGATGGCCGGTCTGCCGAGGATGGCGTGGTAAGAGGTCTCGAAATCCGCGACCTCGAATTTGATGTACTCGGTGCGGTAGTTGTCCCGAGACGCCCCGAAGGTAATCGGTAGTACCACCGAGCCCAAGGGATAGCCGCGTTGCCCCGGGACGATGCCGTAGAAGGGCGTGCTGCTCTTGGTGAGCATGGGGGTGACGTCGAGCTTCATTTTCTTCAAGGTTTTGGTGAAGAGGATGTTGAGCCCGCTTCCACCGTCGATGAGCACCTTGTTGAGCTTGGAGCCCTCCACCGTTGGCTTCAGGACGAGGGGGAACCGTCCTGGTTCGGAGAAGCTGGTCCATTGGTCCGCGCGGGAGAAGGTGATGGGTACCTCCGACCACCTGAGAGGGGTCGGGACCTCTGGCTCAATGGACATCACTTCGCGACGGGTAGCCTTCGCTCCCCGCCCTTGGGCGGCTCCGCCGAAGAGGACATTGACGGTCTTCTCGGGTTCTTGGAAGTCGTTGTTGTCGCCGTCCTTCTTCTTGCCCTTTTGGTCGTGAGGGTGCGGTGGCTCCGGAGTATCCTTGAGTGCATGCCTGAGCTGGTAGCACTGCTCGGTAGTGTGGTTGCCGTTTGGATGCCACGGGCACTTCTCCTTCAGCAGGTCTTTGAAACCGCCAGAGTTCTTCTTCGAGTTCCCTTTCGCAGGCGCTGGATAGCCGCGACGGTGTTGTCTGGCTTGTGCTTGCGGTTGGGACCCGAGTAGTTGCTTGTTGTTGTTGTTGTTGCGGCCGCCTTGGTTTGCATTGCTGCCGCCGCCGCCACCCTGGTTCTGCTTGGACTTGCCGCGGATGGCGTCGTATTTGGCGTTGGCCTTGTCCTCTTCATCCGCCCGGACGTGATCATGTCCTTGAGGTGGGGGATGGACTCGGGGCGGCGACGACCGAAGTCCTCGAAGGTGCGGCGATGGTAGAGGCCGTCCCGGAAGAGGTCGATGACCTCCTTGTCGGTGACGTCGACGACGGTAGCGCGCTTGTCGAAAAAGCGGCGCATGTACTTGCGAGGGTCTCGCCCTCGTTCCTCGCTTGATCATGGCCGTGTCCATGCGAGTACCCGAACGGCCCATGGCGCCCGCGAAGTTGCTCGTGAACCGCTCCTTGAGCCGGTCCCACTTGTCGATCGAGTGCTTGTCGAGCGACTCGAGCCATGTGAGTGGTGCCGGGTCCGGACGAAGGGGAAGTAGAGGCATTTGGTGTCGCTGTTGCCGCCAGCGTTCTCGATGGAGAGGGCATAGCATCAGAGCCACTGGATAGGATCCTGCTTCGCGTCGTACTTGGTGATCCCCAAAGGCTTGAATTTGTCGGGGAGGAGTAAGTCGCGAAGTCGAGGTGAGAAGGCGGGGAAGCCGTCGCCCTCAGCGGCAGTGGTCGACTTCTTCCGCCGCAGCTCCTCAATCTTCTGGCGAGCGTCGTACCCGCCGTGCGAGGCGCTGGAGGCGTGGCTGTTCGCGTGGCCTCGGCCGCCGCGACCGCCGCCGCCTCCGGCTCTCTCCCCGTTGGCCCCATGGTTGGAGCCGCCGCCGTCGGCCGCCGCCGCCGTCGGGGTCGTTGCCGCCGCCACCGGCCGAGCGCGGTGGGGGAACAACTTCTCGGTTGCCTTGGTCTTGCAAGGAAGGTCCGCCGGCGTTGGAGCGGCGGTGGTTTGGCTCGGGCCGGAAGGTCGGCTCGAGTACGGTTGGGGCCGCCGTTGGCGCCGCGACTAGTAGCTTCGTTGTCGCGGGGTTTAGCCGGAGGAGGTTGGTTGACTGCGTTGTCGACCCGCATGAAGTAGGCTTCCTCGGCCGAGCTTGGCGATGACCTCTCCGGCGCGTATGCCCCGAGCTCCGGCGTGCGATTGTTGTGATCGACATGAGGCACCGCTCGGGGGTGGTGTGTACTCGCTCTCGACCGCCTCGAGAGCTTCCACAAGGTTGCGGATGGGGAGGTTGTCTCCCGAGCCGCCGGCGTCGTTCGGCCGCGCTTCCCCGTTACGTTCGCGTCGAGCGTCCCCGTTGGCGGCGGTCTCGTCCGCGAGTGCGTTGGCGCACGGCTCGTCCGCGGAGATGTCCTCCGTGTACCGTCCTCGGCCCGTGCCGAAGGTCTCCGGGGTGTCGCCGGCGGCCATGAAGACTTGGCGATCGGGGGTGCCCGAGGCCGGACTCGCAGGGTGCTACCTCGCTTGGTGTGTTTGAGTCGGCCCCGGGCTAGTGGCGTTCCCTCCCGGAACGCGTAGCGAGTCGATGTAGGAGACGTAGCGTGAGTCTCCCTTTACCGTGTCGGCGGGCTTGCGGTCCGGCCGCAGACGTATCTCCCGGCCGGTGTTGATTTTATAACCGCCCCCGAGGCCGGCCCCGACAAGGGAAGCTCGGTGGAGTCGTCTTCGGACTCGGGCTCCTCGGGGGTCCGACCCGAAGTCGAACTCGTAGTCCGGGTTCGAGTAGAACTCGGAGAGAGGGCCGGAGTCCGAAGCGCGATCGGGGGACGGCGTCGGAGTCCGAGTTGCACCTCGGCACGGGCTCCTTGCCGGCCGGCGCGGAGTGGGAGCGCTCGTGCGGGCCCGGCTGAGGATGCGTGGGCCACGCGCGGAGTGCTCGCGTGGTGAAGGGGCCGCCTGCGATGGCTGAGCAGCCGGCTCGCATGCGATGGCCCATGGCGACGTCGGGTTCGAGTTGGAGACGGACTCGAGCTCGAAGTCAGCGTGGTGGTTGAAGAGCGAAATTTCGCCGAACTTGCCGGCGAGTTCGCCTGTGACAACTTCAGGAAGCGTCACGAGGCCTGTCCTCGGGTTTGGCTGCACGGTTAGGCGGCGCTAGAAAGAGCCCACGCCATCAGCAGTGCAGACCCAGGCGCCGAAGACGAAGGTGTCGCCGCGGTTGAAGGCGACAGTTGGCTTGAAGTGGACGGAAGCCGTCGAGTTCGCCATGTGATCTCGAGCGAGAGCCCCTACCTGGCGCGCCAGCTGTCGGTGTTTTAGACCAGCAACCTACTACGGGGAGTACCCGAAGTAGATGATTGTGACTCGCCGAGATCGGTAACTCGAAGGAAGAGACACGTGGCACACAATTTAGACAGGTTCGGGCCGCGAGGTGCGTAATACCCTACGTCCTGTATGCTGCGTAGCTCTGGATTGATAGGGCACGATTACAAGATGGTGCAATGGTGCGCCGTGAGTTGTATGAGAGGAGATTGGATGCTAGAGATCGGTCCCTGCCTCACCTTGTATAGTCCGGGAGGTAGGGTTACAAGTCGGAGTAGGGAGAGAGTACTAGTCGAGTACGTCTAGGAGTCCTCCATACAGTGCGGAACACGTACAGCTCCCTAACCGAGTACTACTCCTGTGTAGTCCTTGTGCTCCACGCCTTCAGGTACCGTGTAGCGCAAGCCGGGTAGTCCCAGGGGCCCACCGAGTAGTCGGTCCTGGTACCCACCGAGGTAGCGGGCCCAGGGAGGTCCATACGACAGACAGGTCGGCGAGTCTTCTAGTAGACCGGACCCACTTGTCGGGAACGGCCGTGAGCCTGGTCAGTGGGGACCCAGGGGTACCCATGTCTCATAGATATCGCCTCACTTATTGTTGTGGAAATATTTCTTTTGTGTGAAGAGTACTGGCAAGAGGTCGGGGCCAGTGGTGGCTGTAATGTTTAACTTAAAGTCCGGCCTCAAGGCGGAGTGGATAGGCACCGACCTCCCCGACAACACTGCTGGGTGGAGGTCGGAGTGGTTCTATATCACAGATCAGCTTCCTGGGCTTCCACGTCGTACTGGCTGCAAGCCAGTGAGAATAAATGAGTGGGACTTAGGGTTGTCAACCCGCGATCTTGGGGAGCTCAAGGGGGTCCTGGAGCTCGTTAGCGAGATGAAGAGGCGAGGAGTGACCGGGGCTGCTGTGGCGAGGTCGTTTTGTCGGCGGATGATTCAGCTAATCAAGGATCGGGTTCATCCGGCGTACGAGTACTGGGGACAGTCAGACCCCACACATGAGGTTAACCGCAAGGTCTCCAAGGAGGAGATGGCGGCTAGAGTTTCTGTTGACGGTTAATAGTTGTATCAAAGTTCGTTTAGACTTGCAAGCGGACAAGTCTCCCGTCGTAGTCAAGGGACCCTTCTTCCCTCAAGTGGTGAACCCAAGGTATCGAATCCGTGGAAGAATGTGCAATGCAAGGATTCAATCTAGTAAAGTAATGATAGCTGTCTTATGAAGAACCAAATTGCATCTAATCTAAGATATCATCAACTAAACACATCTAATCTAATCTACTAAAGAGGTAGCAAGAGAAAGCAAGAGATAACCGATCTAGAGAGTATAGATCATGCTTATGTTGTGGCTCCAAACAAGATAGATGAAGATATAAAAGTGAATCTCATTAAAAGCATATTTAAACCGTTGCCTCTGGTCCGATTCCGAAAATGCCCGCCTTTCGGAACCCCCGTTCTGTCACAACGTATTCCTATTCATGCGGGTAGTCTAGGGCGAATTCGATAAGAACAAGTTGAAATCACTTGGTCGGTCCGGTATGCACCTCTAGCCACCGCGGCTACAAGAGCACCCTAAGAAATCTATCTTAAGTATAGATTGGAGAAGAAGCAAAACCAAGAAGAAAACAAAATCATCGAGAAGGCACTTGATTGCTAGAAATCGGATTCACTTTAAAAACTTCACCATGAATGATTACATGAACAAGATCACCACCGGGATCCTACCTCGATCTTGATCCATGCTCCGGAGCTCCGACGTGGTCTTCCATGCAAAGTTCTCACGTTGGCTAGGGAGACCCTAGACAACTAGCACGACCCTCATCTCCGAGATGGTGTCCCTCAAGCTTCTCTGCTCCTCGGCGGCGGATGACAAATTGATTGATCCGTGGCTCTCGGTCAGGGGGCTATAAATAGCCGAGATGCATCTAGGTCAAAGGGGGGGGCGACTAGGCCACGAATTGGGCTAGGCCGGAGAGCCTGGGCCCACCGGCCTGGGCCCACTTCGGCCCAATTCGTGGCCTCCTTCGCCATGTGTTGCTTCCCGAGTCTTCTATATCCTCCCCCCTTCTGCATGTGGGCCCTTGTCGTCAGTTTCTCTCCGAATTGGACGAAGCTCCTTGTCTCGCAAGATTGGGCACTTTTCTGGCTAGGTCCTCGGAGTTTTTCATCTTCTGGGGCTTGGTCCTTGGGCTTCTTGTACTCGTGTTCACTTCATTGCTTGACTTGTACCGGGCTTCAAGGTATTGTCATGAGGTGCTTAATGAACTTATCCCGGAAGTCTTGCTTTCAACGCTAAAACCCTGCATAAACACTAAACTCCAAAACCGACATGCACAAGTGAACTTGTTATATCACGGGGGTTAGTACCAATGGATAAGATTCAAAAGTCATGCCAACACCGAAGGTAAACTCATGGCTAGGTTGACGGAATTTCACTGTCAACAGCTCCCCCATACCTAAACCTTGCTCGTCCTCGAGTAAGCCTTCGATGGATATCATCGTTGCCCCTCATTGTTTAAACCTTGCACATGATCGTACATGAGAAAACATAATGCTCTCAAAAGTTTAGTTCGTTAAAGTTCCATAATGTACTAGCCTTCATCCCTACGGAGGGTAGATATTTAATTAATCTTATCCCACAAGTATTAACATGCTCCCAAAATTCAAATGGATCTCAGAAATTTGGAAATAAAGAATGGGTTGAAAAAGAGCTTAAACCAAGTTAAAAAATTTAAACCACCTTGCACCTTGCTCATGAACTCTAATCTCATCTTGTCTCTCAAGCCTATTTATTCTACTCCTTTCCCTCTCATAACATTCATATATGTGGTAGGCTTTATATGGAGCTCTTTGGGAAAGTTTAGTCCTACCAAGATATTATAAATGAGATGTTGACAAAACAAGACAAGCTTCTATATGGTCTTACCGAGACTCATCAAAAAGGTCATTGGAAAATAATGTTATATCAAGGAGGGGAAAGAGAAAAGTACACACACTTGAGATAGGTGGACATGTGCAAATGGCAAAGAGTGATTCCGAGGCACAAAGGAAGTCCTCGTTATCGGATTGCACATGGTTGGAAAATGAGTTTGGATCCTTTAATCTTGAGTCCTTGAAATTCCTAATGCACTTTAGAGAACCGGGGAGTTCGCTTTATTTTATTTTTATATCATACAAACTCATTTTTTTCTTTTCTTTTTTTCCTTTCTTTATACTCACTTTTTTCTTTTTCTTTCTTTGTTTCTCTTTTTTTCTTTCTCAATTTTCTTTATTTTTCTCCCCTTTGAACTCTAAAATTGCATTGTACCTACCTCCTCCCCCATGCTTAGACGTTTGCTCGTCCTCGGGCAAAGTGGTGACAGAGATAAGGTAGGTACCAGAAATACTTTTCCTTTGGAGATATACTTGAAATCTTCAATGTTGGCACCATCTTGCGATCTTCCTTGAATTGACGATCCATTCTCAACGATAGGTTGTGGTCAAGGAGGTAATCACAAAAGATGATATTTGGTTTTAAGGGTGAATATCCGGCGAGGTTTGTGAAATCTCCGATGTGGGGATACACAATGCACGGATAAAAAGGCTAGGAAAAAGATAGATACACAAAAATGTAGAGAAATCAAGGCCTGAAATAACTCACCCAAAAATAAACCTTGTGTACTAAGTTTTTGCACTCAAATATACATATGGCTCTGGATAGGTAGAGCAACACGCAAGTGGTATTTATAACAAGGTTAGCATTAATTTTAAGAACAAAAATAAATCATTTTTAATCCCTCTAAAACTTGAGAGCACATAAAACACTATGGGTATTTATTTTTATCATAACCTCCACTAAAGATTAAGCTAGCATTTAGATAATTTCAGATTTGTATTTTAAAGAGAGCATTAGCTTAATCATGCATAAAACAATTACAAAGATAAACAAAGCGGCAATTATAATCATATATCATCATGGCACAAACTTTGTAACTTTACCAAAGGTAAAAACTAGGTGGTGATTTTATTCATGATGAAAATAAAAACTAACACACATGCTGAAAATTTAAATAGGTGCATACAAGCTGAAAATTAAAGAAAAGGGGTAGAGGAAAGATAACTAAAGCTCCTCCTCTCTCTAATCTTCCGCCAGTGGTTGATATTGATAGTCTTGGTTGTTGTACCCTTACTCATAATAGGATTGCACCGCTTCTCCTATGAATTGTATAACGGTGCTAAGTGAAGGTGTCAAAGCTAATAAGCGATGTTTGCATTACTTGCACCCATTTGGTTTGCATTGTTTAGGATGGCTGCAATAATTTGCATGTTTCTCACAACGTATCTTCCAATGATGGCCACATTTTGTTGTGGTTGAGGAAGGTGCGCATATGGCTCCGCAAAGGCCAAAATTTGGTGGGGGTATGGCTGCACCACTCCCCCATGCTTGCATTGGTACACCACCGTAGTGACTTGGTGGCGCTGGAATTCCTCCAAATGGTGGCATATAATTTTGTTGTGCACCTCCTTCTTGGGCCATAGAAGATTCTTCTCCTATAATCCTTCTCTTTTATTTTTCTTCACCGGCACAAGAAGTCCTTCCTCTAACCAATCTTCTTTCCCCTCAAGAAAAAGTCTTAATCTTCCATCCGATAGGGGCAAATTTACTTTGGCCACTTTGAAGCCTCCTCTCTCATCTTCACTTATATATTTGCTTTTCTTCATATATTCAATCCTAGGGAGGTCCCGGCTAGGAGATGCTTCGGGTTCCTTGTAATACCCGGTTTCAAAGAGATAGCCAACATGGAGAGGTAACACCCCGAACCAAGTTGAATGGGGTCGATTGGCTACCTGGCAAAGCCGAGTAAAGCCTATTCAACTCCGTGTCGGTTATCTTTGTCTCTCTTATTCTCCCCAAAATCCTTTTGCACATCCATGAGTGAAACTCTTGGATGATGGGGTTCCAGATAAAGTTTCTTTGTTGCTACGCTTCTCCCGCGATCATACTCCAAAAATCTTCCCATGCGCCTCCATGCACATCCACTTGTTCCGGAGCTCCCTTTTTGAAAACCAAGCTATTCCCTAATACATAGGGAACCACCTGTTCAATCAAGATAGGAGACACTCGCCCATGGGTCTATGATACGAGAACATGCAATCATTTCGAACATGAAAACCAATCTAATCTATCGGGCGTTGTGACCACGGTTTCGCCCTTTCCCTCCTCTCATACTCACTACGCGAAGGTATTCATGACTAGACCTATGATGGACACGGTGTATTGAATGGATCCAAGGAAGCATTGGAGCTCTACTCCCTTTATGGCATGGTAGCTAATCTTAAGCAATAAAGTATATTCAATACAAGATGATAGATAGATAATCCAACAAAGTATGATTACATCTCAAGATCGATTACAACCCATGAATGAATAGGGAGATTAACCCATCAAGGTGCTAGACATAGCACCATTGATCACGGTTACCCTTCCGACGGTGTCTTCCTTCTTCTCCACTTGTGGGTGCTTTCTTCGAGGTGGTTGATCTCCCTCCGGAGATCTCCCTCCTCTCTCTCTAGTTTGTGGATGGCCTCCTGGTGCGAATGGCTCTCTCCAAACAGAATGAGGGACTTAACACTCCTTCATCAAGGATATGCGCCATGGTCATGACAATTTCCTAGGTGAATTTCTTGTGGGTGTTTGCTGACACTCCGTTAGAGAATTGCACCCAATATGTGGAGAGCTTGGTCGTCGAAGTCGACGTTAGCTACAAGCCTCTACTCAAGGCGAGCGAGCTTCTTCTCCTCCTCCTCCGTCATGATGACAAACCCCTCGGAATACCGCGGAGCGTGTGGAGGTGGAGCGGATGATCGTGTCGAGTGGCGAGGTCGGACGGGCGGCTCCTCCATATGTCCTTGAGGTCTGTGAACCTCATAAACGTGTTTCGTGTGGCCTTCATGCCACCGAGGAGAAGGGTGTGGTTCCTTCTCGGCAGTGCCGTGTCCTCCTCAATACTCCGAGGAGACTCAGAAACCGAGCGCCTCCTCGAAGAGGTTGCCGATGATGGCTTGGACGATGATGATCCCTTCTTCTTGGTGAAAAGACTTGTAGCTTTCTTACATGGTTGTAGCACTCTCTCCCTCACAAATAAATATCCGGGGTTTTCAACCGGTAACAAGGTACACAAATATTATTTTGGAGTCTGGACTTTGAGTGGATTAAGGATGTGATTTGTTGCATGAAACAAGCGGGGTGGATGGCTAAGTCTAAGGTGGTTCCGGACTACAAACTAGAGCACATGAACAAAGAGTTGGATGGGAGACTTACCTCTCTCCTCCACTTGGCTTGGTTCTTCTCTAGCGCACTCATTGTTGCTTCGTGACCGCGTGCACCTTCCAAACGTTCTCATCCACTCCTTTGCTTGCATTATTGCTCCTTCCACTTGATGTTTTCGCTTTGAGTCACCTCCATGCTCCCTTGCCTCACATGCATCCATGATATTCCTGCAAACAAAGCTTTGGCTGCCCCCCATGCTTGTACTTTGCATGTGGTTTGATAAAATATGTTGGAGGGGCATCCCATGATGTATCATGGTGCATGTATGGTTAGGTTAACTAGATTGCCTCCCTCTAGGCATGTTTTAATGCTAAGAACTCCTCTAATTTCGAAGATAAAAAATAAAAATCAGAGCTATTAATGAGTTTAAATAAAAAATTAGAGGAGTTTTCAAAGCATTAAAAATAAATGTAAGTCGAAAATATTTCCCGACTACTTTTATGTTGGTCTCAACGGTATCGTTTGCCTTCATCGAGAGCAAACTTTCCCGACTTGATCATGGGGGCATAGGTTTAGGTTCTAATTTTTATTAGATGAGAGAGATTTTGAATAAAATAAAATTAAATGAGGCTTAGAAAAATTCGAACTCTAGAGAAACCAAGGATAAGGATTTTTAAACCAACCAAAAGTCAAATTTCTAGGTTCACGCGAGTCCTACCATGCACTGAAATTTAAATAACATCTAGGTACAAGACGTGGCTCTACTCGTGTGTTTTTAGCATGAAAAGCAAGTCAACCACAACATCATAAAGAGGATGAAAGGTTGAGATAGGTTCTGAATTTATTTGGTTGTGGTATTGTCGGTGCGGAATATGGTCCCGACACTAACCAGTAGATAACGCCTAGGTCTATCCCTCAATGGTCGATGCCAAGCAACAAATGACACAAGGTTTTATCCTGGTTCCGGCCGAGGGGGCCGTACGTCCAGCAGGGGCGTGCTCGTGGCACTATATTGCTCGGCACCGGGGGTGCTTGTAGTGGGGCAAGTACAAGCAAGGCGGGAGAGGAAGCGTGGCTTCCAAGTCCCTGGTGGAGTGGCTGAAGATGTTGTGGGGAATAAGAGAGTGAGTGCACGGTGTGTTGTGTTGTGCTCTGTTCGTCCCCCCCCCCCCCGCGGCTGGGGGCTCACCTCCCCTTTTATAGGCCAAGGGGGCGGCGAGTTACATGCGCGCCGCGCTATCTAGCTACGTGGGGGTGCACGTCGTGCTACGCCGTAGAGTGGGCGGCCGTCCGGACGATCTTCGCTGCGGTCCGGCCATGATGGCCTACCCCGTACCCGAACAAGTGGCGGTTCGAGGGTAGGAGGGCGGCGGATGGCGGTGGCGTCCTCCCGATAGGCTTCGAGGGAGGTGCGATGATGGCTGGTACGGGGCACAGGAGCAGGCAGAACGGCGTTCCTTCCCAACGCGCTCCGCGGTAGCGGAGTGGTTGCTACAGCGCCCGGGCGTGCGCCTGCGGTGCCGGGCGTGCGCCTGCATGCGTGGGTACGGCGGCCGCACCGTTACAGTGACCGGGATGGCCATCCACCGGCCTAGCGCCCCCACCTAACCTGTAGGGTCACGGGAAAGTGAAATCGAGGGTGCGCCGGCCCTCTTTCGAGGGTCGGGCGCGTTAGCCGCATCTTGTAGTGGGCGCTCGGTGTCACGGGACTGACACCGGCCGTACCGCACAGTCCATCTCCACAGTGGCGGGGATGGGCTCCTCCCCGGGGAGTTGGTGCGGCGGCACCGGGGTGCTAGCCCCGGGCGCATGATGGCTCCGTCCTGCGGCGTCAGGGCGTTAAATGCCCGTGTACGGGACCGGCGCACGCGTGCGGGGCGCCCGTGAGCGTGGCGGGCCCCGGCCGAGGGCGGAGCGGACCCTCGAGCGAGACGAGACCCGCTCGAGGGGGAGAGAGCCCTCGAGCGGGGCGGGACCGCTCGAGGGAAGAGTTGCCCCTGGAACGGGGCGGAGCCCGCTCGAGGAGGAGCGCGCCCTCGAGCGAGGCGGAGCCTGCTCGAGGGGTCTTCTAAGCGGGCCGTCTTGGTGGGCCGTCGGGGTCCCGGCGTGGGCCGTGCCCTGCATGGTTAGTCACCTGCATGGTTAGGCTTAACGTGTCTCGGTACTGGGATTTAAGTGAGGGTTTCCCCATTGTTTAAGGGGACCCCTAGGGCGGTCCCCGACAGTAGCCCCCGAGCATCTGCGGGTTTGCCATTGAGGCTCCCGCAGATGCTGGAACCTACTGATAGGACGTTCTTCCCTCCTTGTTTGCGAACGCTTTCCGTGGGGCCGCGTCAGCGGACCCGCGGGTCTAGCCCCCCGAAGCCTGCGGGAGTGTGGGTTCTCCTGCAGGGGGTTAACCACGAGAACTTTGGTCGAAAGGCGTGGCACATATGCCAACCGGCATCGGCGGTGTTTCGGCCCGGCTCGGGGGTGCACGCTCCCCCGTCCTTGTCTCCGGCGGGTGCAATTTCAAGGAGGTGTAGCCGTGCGTCAAGCCCTCGAGCCTTGGCCCGTTCGAGGCGATCGGGTCGAGCCTGACGACTTGTTTTTTAACGCGCCCTCGCCGTCCCTCCGCGGGACGGAGGGTGAGGTTTCCGCGACTCCCATCGAGCGGGTCGCGAATCGCGGATTCCTCTTCGAGCTGGTAGCGGGTGGTTCAAGTGGACGCCCATGCCCCGTTCGATAAGGGTAGGGCTGCGCGGTCGGAGACGCGTCCATGGAAGCGCTTGCGTGGGTTTGCTAGGTGGGGCTCGGTCCCGTTCGCTAGGGACCGAGGGCGCGGAAGCTCTCCCTCGGTGGGATCCCCCCGGCCTAGGCCGCCCTCGGCGGCTCTCGAACACGACATGTGGGGCACCCTCGAGCCGACGGGCTCGAGGAACGGCTCGAATGCGCGTGCCCTCGTCGTCCCTAACTTTGCGATCTGAGGCGCCTGTTCGAACCCGTCGAGGGTCAGGCTTCGAACCTCTGATCAGTAAGGCCGTGCGGGGCCGTGTCTGGACAGCCCCGTCTTTTCACGTTTGCGGCCGTCGAGGGGTCCGGGCGTGCCGAGCCCTCGAGGTGTTGGTTGGTGGCACAGCGTATGTGCTTTCTTTTAGGGGGTTGACATTGTCTCGAGCCAAGGGCTCATGCCGCTCGAGGGTCTGCCGTGGCATGGGTGCCCGCGGTTGTCTGCTCTACATCGAGCAGGTCCCGGGCGACCTTCTCATGTCGATATCCCATCGAGGGTTGACGTCATTTTGAGCCAAGGGTCATGCCGCTCGAGGGTTTTGCGTGGCATGGGTGCCCGCGGTTGCCTGCTCTACATCGAGCAGGTCCCGGACGACCTTCTCACGCTGATATCCCATCGAGGGTCGCCTTTGCTTCGAGCCGAGGGTCATGCCGCTCGAGGGTTTCACGTGGCATGGGTGCCCGCGGTGCCTCTGCTCTACATCGAGCAGGTCCCGGACGACCTTCTCACGCTGATATCCCATCGAGGGTCGCCTCGGCTTCGAGCCGGGGGTTCGCCCCGCTCGGGGGTGCTCCTTGCTTGGCAAGGGACCTGGGCATTTAATTGCCTTGCGGTCGTGGCCGCGGTTTCGCAGCGCGGGCGCGTAGTGGGCGGCGCGGCAGGCGGACGTGACGGTTTTGCCTCGGTTGCTGCCGGTCTTTGCTGTAATGATGACCCGCCTGCAGTGTTATAGCCGCTGCGGTCGTGGTGGGGCCCATCCGTCGACGCGATGGGAAGATTCCCTGCAATTAATGCTAGTCGGGGCGTCTGCTCCGGAGAGCTCGCCCGTCGGCCTATAAAACTGCGGGGAGGAAGGGACGGCGGTTTTTTACCTTAGCTTCTCACCGTTTTCAGTCCCCCGCCCCTTCGCCTTCGTCTTGCTCTTGCCACCGCGCGGGCTCGCTGTTAAAGCTTTTTTCCTCCATTTCCTCGTCCTCCGCCTTCGCATTCCTTCGTTCCTCCTAATGGCGCCGCCTCAGCTCCCCGTCAGGATCCTGGAGCCGTATGCCTGGGAGAGGTCGACGGTGACGCAGCTGGCTCTTGGCGAGTTGGTCGCCGCCGCCGGTGGCGGCCAACGAAGACGGGCGCCGGCGGAGTGGATCGTGCCGCCGGCGGCGCACCACGAGCCCACTCGGCCGGAGGGCTACGTGGTGAGCTTCGTCCGCTACCACGAGCGTGGCTTCAATGCGCCGGCGAGCACCTTCATGCGGGCGATGTGCTACCACTACGGGGGTGGAGCTGCATAATTTCGCCCCCAACGCGATCTCCCCCGTGCGGCCACATTCGTGGGCGTCTGCGAAGGGTACCTGGGGATCCCAGTTAATTGGGAGCTCTGGGTACACCTTTTCCGCGCGGAGCTCGTCACGCGGCCCCACGACGGAGCCAGGACCCGCCGCGCGATGCGCGCGGCGGCGGGATGTCGCTCGCCTGGGGGGCGCGTTCAAGGATGTCTACATCCCCCGCACCATGACGACGAACAACGCCGGGCCGGGGAGCGGGGATGGTTTTATCTCGCGCAACGCCGAGCCCGGCCTTCCCCCCTACACCGGCCGGGTGTTCAAGGAGAGGCCCGCCTCCCGGGGCTACGGGGGTGTCCCCCACCCCGGCATCGGACGCGGCGAGGGAGTCGGTCTTGGGCGCGCGGCGCGGCCGACCGAGGAAGCACGGGGCGACCGCAATGGGCGTCCCGGCCTTCCTCCACCATCGGCGGGTTGTGCCTCTGATGGAGAGGCCGCTCTGCATCTTCGAGATGACGAGAGGCGGCCAACCCCGTCGACTCGGCGAGGTCGCGGATGCTCCCGACGCCCCTTGAGCGGCCGTATGCGCTCACCCGGGCGCGGAGCGCCGTCGACACCCGGACGCCGCCGATGCCTTAGGGGCGGACCCCGTGGGACATCGAGATGCTCCCCATCGGCCCGTTGGTGAGTGTGGTTCTCGATTTCGTTTTGGTTTTTTAGCGTTGCCTTTGCCTCCTGACACGCCTTTGTTGCTCCTGTGCGCAGCTGGTGAAGTTCAACATCGCCAAGTCCGTTCCACCCACCCCCGACTCCCGTGCGCTGGGCCGGGCGGCGCAGCGGGAGCGACGGGGAGCGGGCGGCGCGCAAGAGGGAGCACGCGAGGCGACGTAAAGCGCGCGCGCGGCCGGCGGGCCGCGGAGTACCGACGGCGCGAGGAGCCGGGGCTCTCCTCCCCGGATATTGAGGAGCCCTCGTCCTCGGACGAGGACGAGGAGGAAGAGGGCGAGGGGGAGGGCCCCTCCGACGGTGGCGGCCCTCGCGCCCCGTCACCGGAACCGCGTCGGCGTCGGGGGGCGGCTTCGTGGGGGCGGGCGCCGGTGCGCCCGCCGCCCGGGCAATCGTCATCGGGGGCGGCACGCGCGCGCGGGGTGCCGGCGCGCGCCACGGAGGTGCGCGCGGCGGACGCGCCCGTGCGCGCGTCAAGCGTGCCCGCGCGCGCGCGGGGGAGCGTGCCCGCGCGCGCGGTGTCATCGTCAAGGGGCGCGGCGGCGGGCGTGCCGCGCGCGGGCGAGCGTGCCCCCGCGCGCGGTGGCGCCTTCGGGAGGTGCGGCGTCGGGCGCGCGCCCGCGCATGGGGCGGGCGTGCCCGTGCGCGCGGCGGCGCCATCGGGAGGCGCTTCGGCGGGCGCGGCCGGCCGCGCCGGCTTCGTCCGCAGAGGCCTCGAGAAAAAGGAAGCGGGCCTTTTCCTCTGCGAGGTAAGGAGCCTGTCCTCCTTCGTTTGGTTTGGTTCATTGGTGATCAGGTGATGTAACCCTTCGTTCGTGCCTGCGCAGGGTGGTGCCATCCGTTCCTCCGCTTGCACCAGCCAAGGTGCTGAGGACGGACGCATCGATCCCCACCCGGCGGCGCTCGTCGAGGGGGTCGCGCCCGGGGGCAAGCACGACGGCGGGCGCGAGCTCGCAAGGCCCGGCCGGGGCCTCGAGGCCCGGCCGGCAAACCGCCCCCGCCGTGGCGCGGCCCGCAGGGGTTGCGGGGGCGGGGCGCGGCGCCGGTCGGCGCGGAGACACGGGCGCGGCGGCGGCGGCCATGGCGGAGGTGCGGCCCGCGGTGGCGGCCGGCCGTGGAGGAGGTGGAGCGGGCGCAACCTGCGGGTGCGCCCGCGGATGTGGCGGTACGGCCGGAGGTGGCGGCCACGGCGGCACAACGGGCGCCCGTGGCCGCGGAGGCGCGGTGGAGGTGCCGGCGGAGGCGGCGCGAGCGGCCGCGCCGCGCCCGCGATTTGCAGGCGGAGGTGGTGGAGCTCTCTGATGACTCCCCGCCGCCTGGGTGGAATCAGTGGGCCAGCCGGCCCACGAACTCCCCCGAGCCCCAGGAGGGGGCCCTCGTGAGGCGGCACGAGGGTCACATGTTGGTGGGGGGCCGAGGACACGGTGCCGAGGCCTCGTCCTCCCACACCGGCCGCCCCGCCCAGGTGGAGGGGGGGCGTGGAGGATCCCCCTGCGTTCGCCGACGCCAGGGGGGAGCAGGAGCTCGGGGCGAGCTCCGAGCCACGGCGCCACGCTCAACCACGCGCCGAACGAGGCGGCGCGGGTCCATGGCGGCCGGCCCCGGCTCGTCTTCCGGGTGAGCCATGGTTGCTCGCCCCTCTTCCCTTTTTGTTTTCGTATGCTTGCATTCAAGTCTTGGCACTTACGGGATTTGGTGTATGGATGCCGGGAGCTCGAGCGTCGTGCCCATGACAAGTACGGCGCCTTCGACCGGGTGAACGGCGAGGTTCACCGGCTCCGGGGAGCGGTGCGGCGCCTTCGACGCGCTTGCGGATGCTCTCGGGACACCGGACGGGCGGCTAGCGTGCGGGCGATGGCGTGGTGCGACGAGCTCCCGGGAGAGCTCGGGGGCGGGGACGCGGCGCGCCGCTCGAGCCTCGAGCGGATCCGCGCGGCCCTCGTCGATCGTGACGAGGCGCTGTGGAATGCGCGCGCGGACCTAGAGAAGACGCGGACGCTGGCCGCCAACTGGGAGGCGGAGGTGGCCCTCGCTCGCGCCGAAACTCGGGAGCTCCGCACGTCGCTCGAGGGGGCGCGGGCGCAGCGCCGCCGGGCGAGGAGCGGGCGCGCGGGTTGGAGCGACGCGCCAAGGAGGCGGGCGACCCGAAGGTCGCCCTCGACGCCAAGGCTGCGCGGCCCTTGTCGTTGCCGAAGAGCGGCTCTCGCAAGAGAGTGCCGCCCGCCAAGGGGCCGAGGAGCGGCCGCAGCGAGGGGCGGGCCGCCCTCGTCGATGCCCGTGCGGCGCTGGAGCGGGAGCGCGCCGCCCACGAGGGGACGCGGAAGTCGTTGGAGGAGCGGAGCACCGCGCTCTCCAAAGTCGAGGACGAGGCGCTCGTGCTCAGCATTAGCAATGCCAACCAGGAGCTGGCCCTCCGCGAGCAGGGCGAAACCGTCCAGCGCCACGAGCTGTCACTCGAGGCCGTGCGCCGGGACTTCGAGATGGAGAGGAAGCAAGTCGAAGGTGAGCCACTGTTTGACTCTTGCTTGCTGGTTTTTTGTTTGGGAACTCGCATTCCCTTTTTCTGATTTCTTCTTGTCTTGTCGATTCCAGGCTTGCGCACCGCCTTGGGGCACGCGGGCCGAGCGGGCCGAGGCGCTGCGGGCTTCCTACGACTCTTCGAGCGAGGAATTGCGGGAATTGCGCGATGCGGCCCTCGAGACTCGCCGTGTCGTTGAGGAGGGCGAGGCCCAAGCCGGCGGCTCGTTGGCCGGCCGTCCGCGCGCCCTCGGCGGCCACGTCACGGAGCGGATGCGCCGGGCGTTGCACCTAGGGGTCCAGAAGGCCCTCGGAGTGGTGCGATCCCACTACGAGGTCAACTTCGAGGCGCTGGCGGAGGGCTACGTCGTACCCGAGGGTGTTGAGGACGAGGTGGCCATGGAGCGTGCGGACGCGCTTGCCGCCGACGCCGCCGGGTTGCTCGCCGAGGCCTTCGAGGAGTTCCTCTTCCCCGACGTCGCGGACGCTGCTGCTCCTCCCGCCTGAAAGCAGTCTGGGCGCTAGGCCCGTTTTTTACGTGTATCAGTACTCTGGCCTCGTGGCCTTTTGTAAATAAACAAGTCGTTTTCATGAACATGGGTATTTGCTGTAAATGAAATCGTTTGTTTATTACGCTTTTTGTTTCTCCTTCTTCCTGAGTAGATTCTAGTTAGGGGAGTTCGATTTTCGCAAGGGGCCCGCTGGGTTGGAGGCGAGAGAGAAGGGCCATAGCCACGCGGCGTAGGCTATCTCTGGCTCGTACGCTCCTTCCGCTGTGCCGCCTGCCCCCGTTCGAATCGTGGCTCGAGGTTGAAGTAAGAAACAAACTTAGCGCGTGTGAGTTGTTTTTTACTTTTGCGCGAAAAATGGGACCATTTTGGGGGGGGGGGTGCCCCCCCGCAGTAGCCCCCGAGGGTAACTTGGGTTTCAGGGGAAAGCCGAGTTGCCCTTTTATTAGACTTGGAGCGTTTACATAGTTGACACCAACTGGGGTGTTGGCCATGTGTTTTTACAACAGAAAGTACTTGGAAATCCTAGCTAAGGGTAGAAGCGACGTAGCTGTTGGATGTTCCAAGCGTTGGTGAGTTCTTCGCCGTCCTCGTTGGCCAGCTTGTACGTGCCCGGCTTGAGCACCTTCACCACGACGTAGGGTCCCTCCCACGGGGGTGATAGCTTGTGGCGCCCTCGGTTGTCTTGGCGTAGCCTTAGGACCAGATCCCCTTCGCCGAAATCCCTCCGACGTATCTTGCGTGCTTGGTAACGTCGTAGGGACCGTTGATACCTTGCGAGTGCATCAACGCCACGAGGCGTACTTCGTCTAGGCGGTCCCGGCGAGTCCTCGCGGGCTCGGCCGGTTAGCATCTTCGTCGTAGCCTCGAATCTCGGGCGACCCATATTCCAGGTCTGTGGGGAGGACGGCCTCCGCGCCATGGACTAGGAAAAACGGGGTGAACCCGGTGGCTCTGCTTGGGGTGGTCCTTAGGCTCCACACGACTGCTGGTAGTTCTTGGAGCCATTTTCGCCCAGATTTGTTGAGCTGGTCGAAAATTCGGGGCTTGAGGCCCTGTAGGATCATGCCGTTGGCACGCTCCACTTGGCCGTTGGTCTGTGGGTGTGCCACAGCCGCCCAATCCACGCGGATGTGGAACTTGTCGCAGAACTCCAAGAACTTCCGGCCCGTGAACTGGGACCCGTTGTCTGTGATGATGGAGTTTGGCACTCCAAAGCGGTAGACGATGTCGGTGAAGAACGTGACCGCCTGCTCAGCCCTTAAATTCGTGATGGGGCGCACCTCCACCCACTTGGAGAATTTGTCGATCGCGACTAGCAGGTGGGTGAAGCCCCCGGCGCCTTCCGCGGGGGCCCAACGATGTCCGGCCCCCACACGGCGAACGGCCATGTGACGGGGATGGTTTGCAGGGCGTGAGCGGGCAGGTTGGATTTGCGGGCGTAGAACTGGCACCCTTCGCGGTGCGCACGATCTCGGCGGCGTCCGCGACCGCGATGGGCCGCAAAAGCCCCGGCGGAACGCGTTGCCGACGAGGGTGCGGGGCGCGGCGTGGTGGCCACAGATCCCCGCGTGGATGTCCCGCAGGAGCTCGCGCCCCTCGGGAATGGGTATACACCGCTGGAGGATGCCAGAGGCGGCGCGCTTGTACAGCTCGCCGTCGACGAGGGTGAAGGATTTGGCCATCCTGGCGATGCGCCTAGCCGCGGCCCGGTCTTCGGGGAGTTCCCCTCGAGCGATCCAGGCAATATACTTCTCCCGCCAGTCCGCCTGGGCGGGAGCCGGCTCTATGTCCATCGCATTGACCTCGACGGAGCCGTACCCCTCGAGAAGGGAGAGCACGTACGCCTCGTTCGAGGGGTCCTCATCCATGGGTTCCGCACCCGCTGGATTCGAGGGAGCCCCCGAGGGTTCGTTGTGATTCGAGGGGTAGGGCTCGAAGACGACCGAGGGTTGAGCGATGTCACACGCGAAAACGTTCGGGGGGACGGTGATCCGCCCGGACGCGATCTTGGCAAGTTCGTCTGCTTCCTCGTTGTACCGGCGGGGTACATGATTAAGCTCGATGCCGTAGAACTTGTCTTCGAGGGCCCGCACGGCCTTGCAGTAGGCCTCCATCTTGTCATCATGGCAGCTCGCGTTCTTCATGACTTGATCGATCACGAGCTGCGAGTCCCCTCGCACGTCGAGGCGCTTGACGCCCAACTCAATGGCGATTTTGAGGCCGCAGAGGAGGGCCTCGTATTCTGCCATATTGTTGGATGCGGGGAAGTGGAGGCGCCTTTGCGTAGCGCATGTGCTCTCCGAGGGGTGACACGAAGAGCGGGCCCGCGCCCGCTCTCCGTCTTCATCACCGAGCCGTCGAAGAACGCAGTCCGGCACTCGCTGAATTTGAGGGGCGGCGGCTGCGTGTCCGTCCACTCGGCGACGAAATCGGCTAGGATTTGCGATTTGATGGCCTTGCGCGGGGCGTAGGTGAGCGTCTCGCCCATCAGCTCCACGGACCACTTGGCAATCCTGCCTGCCGCGTCGGGGTTGCGAATGATCTCTCCTAGCGGGAAGGAAGAGACCACCGTGACCGGGTGGGCCTCGAAGTAGTGGCGGAGCTTGCGCCGCGCGAGGACTACCGCGTACAACAGCTTCTGGACCTGGGGGTAGCGCGTCTTCGTGTCCGACAGGACTTCGCTGATGTAGTAGACTGGCCTCTGCACGGGCAAGGCGTGTCCTTCCTCCGTGCGCTCTACGACGATCACGGCGCTGACCACCTGGGTGGTTGCGGCCACGTAGAGCTGCAGGGGTTCGCCGTCTCACGGCGGCATGAGGATTGGAGCGTGCGTCAGAGACGCCTTCAGCTTGTCAAGCGCGTCCTGGGCCTCGGTGGTCCAGGAGAAGCGCTCGTGCTTCTTGAGCAGCCGGTAGAGGGGCAGGCCCTTCTCACCGAGCCTTGAGATGAAGCGGCTTAAGGCGGCAAGGCACCCCAACACCTTCTGCACCCCTTTGAGATCCCGAATTGGACCCATTCGCTCGAGGGCCGCGACCTTTTCAGGGTTGGCCTCGATTCCCCGCTGGGAGACGATGTATCCTAGGAGCATGCCCCGCGGCACTCCAAAGACACATTTTTCGGGGTTTAGCTTGACCCCGTTGGCCCGTAGGCAGCTGAACGCGACGCCAAGGTCGTTAACCAGGTCGTCCGCCTTCCTGGTCTTGACGACGATGTCGTCCACGTAGGCTTCGACCGTCCGCCCGATGTGGTCCCCAAAAATGTGCTGCATGCAGCGCTGATATGTCGCGCCCGTGTTTCTGAGGCCAAAAGGCATCGTGACGTAACAGAACGTCCCGAACGGTGTGATGAACGAAGTCGCGAGCTGGTCGGACTCTGTTGACGGATAAAAGACGTATCCCTCTACGATCCGCAAGCGTACGGACCCCACACCTTTTTCACCACGGGATTCCCAAGGTTCTTGTCAATCCGCGGAGCAAGGGGATTACTAGCGCTTAACCAAGCACTAATCTAGTTGAATGGAAAACCTTTGAAAGAGAGTATTAATCTAAAAGTAAAGACAATCTACCTAAGTTAATCTAAGTTAAGTTGATCAAACAAATCTACGGTTAAACTAGATGGTAAAGGGTGAACACAAGAGAGTGAGCAAGAAAGATAAGCGTTCCCTCCCTAGGATCTAGGATAACATGGTATGCATCTACTACACGAAAGCGGTAAACCAATCTACTAGGGGTTGTGACCACGGTTTCGCCCTTTCCCTCCTCTCGTACTGTCACTACGCGAAGGTATTCGTGACTAGACCTATGATGGACACGGTATGTTGATGGAATCCATGGGAGTAGTGGATATCATACGCCCGAAAAACACGGTGGCCTACCTTAATCATCAAAGCATCATCAACATGAAAAGAATATATTGGAACCACGAATCAAGTAGCAATTACATAGCATGTATCCATCTAATCCTATGGATGAACGGAGACATTACCCCATCATCTTACACGGATTGAAGCACATAGGGGTGATGGAGACTCCGGAAAACGTCGTCGATGAAGATGGCGGTGATGGAGCTTGAGAACACCCCTAGGCCAGCGGCTTGGAGTCCTCCTCTTGCTTCCTTCTCTCCGCGTTGATCCTTGCGACGAGCTCATCTAACTCTCTCCCTCATCTTGCGGTGGCGGTTTTCTGGTGATTGGCGTCGGTAGGATGATTTGTTCGATGGGTCACCATCTTGGGGCGCCTAGAGGGTTGTATTTATGTCCTTGGGGTGCCTTTGGGCGTGCTCCCCCTTGACTTGCACGAGATCCTCCTTGGGAGAGAAGCAAACTTGGTTTCCATAAAATCAGCCAGATTTTCCTGATTTGCAGTCCTTCCTTTCCAGCCCCATATCTCGCACGTACGGATTCCAAATAATGCAAATTCGGTGTCCAGGTTGTGTGTCACGAAATTATCTTCAACTTTGGTATTCATTTCTTTCCTTAAAAACGAAGATAAGATCTCCAAATCGGCCTTGGAAGATAATCTGTTCTGATTTCGGACTGACTGCGCAGCAGGGATTTCGGGGGCTTTATCTCCTAGCTCCCTTATCCGAATTGGGCCTTCCACATGTCCAAATCGAAGGTATCGTCGAGGCCCACAACTTTGGTAGTCAAACTTTTGCCATTTATGGCTGTTTAAGTCTCCAAATCTGTACCGAAAGATCATGCTGTCCTGGGCTGCGAGAATATCTCTCGGGCTGAGTTGATCTTGTTGGTAAACATCCAAGTCCCCGGAGTTTTGCGTGTTGATGCTTCGGTCCTCGAGTCGTTTGGAGTCTTGTTCACTTCGTGTCTTGACTTGTGACGGGCTTCATGATCTACTCTTGAAGTGCTTGATGAACTTATCCCGAAAGTCTCCTTTTTAGCGTAGATTTCCTGCGTAAACAACAAACTCCAAAATCGACATGCAAGTGTGAACTTGTTACATCATTAGTATGCCTAGTGGTGGGTTAGTTGGAACTCAAAATCGAAACCAATGTATAACAAGTACTCTAGGTTGACGGAAATTCACCGTCAACATCTCCCCCATGCTTAAACCTTGCTCGTCCTCGAGTAAGTAATCCTTACTTAAAAGGGAAATCAGTGTTGCCTTCCAATGTTGTCCCTACACTTAGTCATTCATGACGAGGCAAATTGTTCTCTTTTAAGAATTTATTTTTAAGTTGTGACAAGCTTCTTTTTCATTATGGAAGGTAGACTAACAATAAAGAACAAGCCACATTTAACACGATGCTCTCAAACTTAAGTGAACTTCAAACCATTACCTTGTCACATGGAAGATTTTCAAAAAGATGCATATCCAACATAAGTGAAAATCTCTTGCAAGAGCTCATGGAACACTCATCTCATCAAGTCACTCAAGCCTATACTAGATTATTTTCAACCTACTCTACTCATATGTGATAGTGGAAGGCTTATGTGGAGCTTGGAAGGTTAAAAACAATCCTAGCAAAACATACATCCGAAATATTGTCAAATTAAGAGAGAGATCTATTGGAATTATCGAGACTCGTCAAAAAGGCCATGGAAAATAAATGTTGGAAAGAGAGAGGGACGAAACACACACATTTAGATAAGTGGACATGTGCAAGTGGCAAATGGATGATCCCGAGGCACGAGTGAAGTCCTCGTTATCGGATTGCACATGGTTGGAAGATTTGAGTGTGGATTTGTCATCAAGGCACTTGAGAACTTATGAAGCAAAAAGATCTGAGGAGCATCTTTATTATTTTTTTACTTTTATTCTATTTCCTTCTCATTTTTCTCTCTGTCTTTCTTTCTCTTTTTTCTTTATTCTTCCTTTTTCCCTTACTTTTCTTTTCTTCTCATCATAATAATTTTTTCTTCTTTCATTTTCTTCTTCTTTTTTTCTCTTTTTTTGCTCCTCAAAACTTTTTGCAACATAATACTTACATAGCATTTGTGTCAGAGAATGACTCCTCCCCCATGCTTGAACGATGCTCGTCCTCGAGCATAAAAGAGAGGGGAAATGACTGCTAAAGTAAGTATAAATTCCATAATATTGCGGAATATTTGAATCTCCATTGAGAATTTTACTCCATACTCAAATTGGGTTGTGGACACGGAGGTGATCACAAAAAGATGTTTTTGGTTTAGGGTGGATGCCCAGCGAAGTTTGTGAAATTTTCGATGTGAAAACCCACAATGCATGGACAAAAAGGCTAGCATGAAAAAGTTACGTAAAGGAATGACCAGCTTCTTAGTCTCGAACCATAGAAATCAATCCTAATCCAACTCATCAAAACATATGTTTGCAATCTACGGGTTTTGTTATCATAAAACATATATGTATATGGCTTTGGTAGGTAGAACTTTGCAAGAGCATCACAAATATGTAGATAGCATACAAGTTAAGTTTTCATAAAAACAACAAGTTATCCGGCTATCCATAAACTTAAATCAAAGAGCAAAGATATGTATGTGGGTCTAGAGCATAGTCATTTCACCTCCACAAATAAAAGAGCCGGTATTTAAATTAATTTTAGATCATATTATAGAGAGCAATTAGCCAAGACATGTATAACTTCATGTAGGTAAAACAAAGCGGCAACTTTCATCATCTTTCCGTAAGCATAGGCAATATAGAACATCGAGGTGAACACATGGTCATGCTTATCTATTGAAAGTAAAAAGAAACCTAGGTTGTCCTCCTAGTAGCCATGTTATTGTTTGAAGAGAAAACAAAAGGTTGCACCTAGTTGATGTTGAAGGCATACTTACAAGCATTTGTGTTTGGAAAAGAAAAGATCCATGGAGATGTTACCATCCTTTGTAATTCTTCGTTGCCTTCTTCCGACATCTCCATGTATCGATGTGGCTTTTGCTTTTGTCTTGATTTATTAATGCTCCTAAACTTCTGAATTTGATCTTGTATGCTTAATGGAGTCATTGGTCACCCTTCTCTTCAATGTTGTCATCACCATCTCCTTTTTCTTGTTCTCATCATCTCCTTGCTGTCTCTTTTTCTTGGATTTCCCCCTCTGTCCAGAACAGAACATATATCGAAATATAGCTCTATTGAAAAGTTTATGAAATTACCTTTCCAACGTGTGGTCATTCATCGAAAACGGAGTTCAAACAAGGGAGCTATGTCCGTTTTACTTCAGCGCTGTGTGCTGTCCAAAACTGATTTCAGGACGTGTTGCACTCGGTGATTCGGGCATAACCGCTTGTAGGAACCTCCGATTGTCTTGATTCTTGATTTGTTGGAGTCGTAACTTCATCTGGCTTCTAAATATCCAAAAATATCCAGTGTTTTCCTTTCGAGACCATGCAGAATTTTGATGAGATCGATAGCTTCTCGCGCATTGATCCGGTGATGTTAACGATCTTGATCATTCTATCTTCTAGAACGTCATGTTGCACTTCCGTGTTGAAGATTCAGGGTCTCCCCCATGCTTAGCATTTTGCTAGTCATGGAAGAAGAAGACAAATCACTTCTTAGCCATCCTTCAATTTCCTTGTAGTGAGAGTCTTTATCTTGCTTGTAAGACGTTTTAAACGCACATTCTACCCCCAAGGTGACGGTTGGGAGTAGATAGAATTGCCAACAATCCAACAATGTCTCCTAAGATTCTTACTTGTGGCATAATTAGTTTAATGAGGAATAGAAACCTAATGAGTGTATGTGGTGCAAGGTGTGTATGCACATGAGAGGAAAGCATATAAACAAAGACAATGTTTTCACCTAGTTCTAAACATCATGTTTACAACTAGGTTGCCGAATTTCTCCATAGCCATAAAGGTTTATATATCTAGGGTTAAAACACCATGTCTATCCCTAAATCAATAAGTCTTATAGCACAAGAAAAAATTAAGCGCATTGCAGAGCTTATAAACTAACCAATGCAACATGAAAACATATGAAAAGCTAGCAAGGTTTATCGAACTTAATGATGATGGTCCGAAATCATGTTTAAACACCACGTTTACACAAGATCACAAAAGGAAAATGCCCAGCTGGAGCATTAACATGGATATGAAAGCATACATCATTAAGTATATAAAACAACCAAGCCAACTATGTGCAAAACATGTACATGCAAAGAAACATCATGTTGATAACAAAATGCAATGCATGCAAATAAATATTATCATGAACATGATGGTGGTTCTAAAAAACTGAACTTAGATTAATAACCACAAGTTGATCATCATAAGATAGTGTCATTCTTTATTCTCTCTAAGAAAGGAATAAAAACATAAAGAAACGGGTTGCCTCCCGAAAAGCGCTTCAGTTAAAGTCATAGAGCTCGACTTTCTCACATACCTTCTTTTTGTTGCATAGCCATGGCCCTTCATGCAAGAATAAAAGGTACCAATGCAGCTTTAATTTACTTCCCATGTTGTGCTTGATCACTTATAGAAGACTTGCCCAAAGCATCCTTTTATTTCATCGTTATCTCCTTCTCTATCATCCTTCGGTGCTGACTTCACTCTATTATTTTTTTTAATGTCCAGAACAGAAAGTATACTCAAGCTCTACTCCATTGCACAGTGCACAAAATTTCCTTTCCAACGAGTCTTTATTTGCCCAAATCGGACTCCGGACAAGAGAGTTACGTCCGTTTTACTTTGGCGATGAAATCTGTCCTGAAATTTCAGAACGCGCACCGCTCAATGTTTTCTCCATAACTCCTTGCACGGGTCTTCAAACTTGTTGGTTCTTGATGCGTTGGAATGGTAATTTGATGGAGCTTCTGAATATCTTATTTTCTTCATTTGTACACCTCTGAACAAGCCCTCAAATTGATGAAGACAGCAGCATCCATCGCGGGATTCGGAGAGGTTGATGATTTATCTTGCAAGTCTTTTAGGCATGACTTCTTTTTTCATTATTAAAGCCTTGTCTACATGGTTGGTGAAAATCGGGCCTTTCCCGACATATGATTCTTTAAGGTCATTAGCTTGACCAAGCGCAAAGCATGATCGAGATTTACAAAACTTATTGTAAACATACGCGTCCATAATTAACACCACATGTGAATTGTAGCAACAAGTCAAGGTGTAAATAAAAGAAGCATATGTTTCATGCATAGCACTTAGCTCATCATTAGGCAAACGTTGTTTAGGTGTGAGATTAATTGGATCAAAAATAAATGTTTCCTCTTTTTCATTCTCAAGAAAATCTAGCCTATCAACATGATCACTATTGGAACAAGGCATAGAATTTAAACTATCATTCATACTATTGGTTGAGTATGAGTATTTGAATTTATCAACATCAATACCAATAATATCTTGAGATTTCAGCACGTACCTTGGCCTTAGAGATTTTTCAATAAGAGTGATATTTGGTTCATCAAGCGGTGTTGAAGGCGAATCGATCTCAACAAGTGTAGTTGCCTCTTCATCACCATCTTGCAATTTCTTCAACTCATCACGTGGAACATGTAATCCTTCTACTATGTACGCATTCATCTCTTCTTTGAAGTCTTCTTTGTCAACCAGATCCTCATCTTCAAAGACTTGTGTGTTGCTTTCTTTATCTTCCATGTACCACATGTCGTCAAGATCGCTCATTGTTGATTCACTCTTTCCTTCATCCTTGAGTACTTTCATGTCTTGATTTGCTAGTGTGTAGGCTTCAATAGCACACAAGCTATCATCTAGCTTGAGTCCTATCTCCTCCCATTTATCATTTGAGTCACTAGGCTTATCACGGTTGTACTCTTCTCTTCCTTCATCATAAATCTTTGAGTTCTCAAACCGGTCGATCCATCCTTCATCTCCTTCTTCTCTTTCTTCTTCAAACATCTTTTGTATCGACTCTCCACTCATCTCTTGATCAAATATATCTTCAACTAGTTTGGCAACGTGTCGGTGTTCCTCCTTCCTTCGGTAGTTAATTAGTGGGGCGAAATCAACTTGAACCCAATCGGATTGAATGAACTCCGCCAATGGTCTAGCATTCCACATACTTCGGCCTACATTCATGTTAGTTTCAACATTTTTAACATCCGAAATGACTTCTCTTACCTTGGGAAGTGGATCTTCAATTTCTTGTATGGTCGGTTTATCTTCCTTGACCTTCAGTTCATCTTTTTCAGAAATTTCAGCAAGCATCTTCGGCTTGCTTTTGTCATTTTGCTCCTCTCGACAACATCTTTGCCAATCTCGTAGTGTTCTTTGTCCATTGCTTATCCTTTGTAAGATTTGTGCGGCTTCACTAATTGTTTTATCCATTATATCACCGCCTGCACACATGCTTACAAAACGAGATGAGTTAGGGGTTAGTGAAAAATAAAAGGTATGCAACATCAAGTCACCAGAAAATCCCAAGTTCGGGCCTCGCTCAAGTAGTTCATTAAAACGGTCCCATGCTTCATCAATTCCTTCATCCTCTCCTTGCTTGAAAGTGAGCACTTGCCTCCTTAAGTCTTGGACCTTGCTTATGGGAAAGAACTTCAAAAGAAATTTCTTCACTAGCTCATCCCAATTTCCTTTTGCTTCAATGGACGCAAGTGTGTACCATCTTCGCGCTTTATCTTCGAGAGAGAATGGAAAAAGATTCCACTTGAACCAAGCGGCCGGAACTCCTTTTTGTTGCACCGTGTTGCATAACATCATGAATTCCTTAATGTGTCTATATGGGTTGTCATCCTCCAATCCTCTAAATGGTTTTGTCGCCACTAACTTGATGATTCCAGGCTTCACTTCGTAGTGGGTTGTAGCAAACGTCAAATCTGATTTTTGCATCTCAATGTCTTCCATTGACGGCATTGCTAGCTCCCTTAGCGACATCTCTTCGTCTTCCAATGTTGAGGTGAACAAATCCATCTAGGCACAAGAAAAGTAGAAAGAAAAACAAAAAAGATTTTTTTTCTTTTTTTTTAGAAAATAAGGGTTAGGTGTTAGTAATCAACAAAATTAATACTAGATTAAACGTAGAAAAGCGGCTTGCTCCCCGGCAACGGCGCCGGAAAAGGGGCTTGTTGACGGATAAAAGACGTATCCCTCTACGATCCGCAAGCGTACGGACCCCACACCTTTTTCACCACGGGATTCCCAAGGTTCTTGTCAATCCGCGGAGCAAGGGGATTACTAGCGCTTAACCAAGCACTAATCTAGTTGAATGGAAAACCTTTGAAAGAGAGTATTAATCTAAAAGTAAAGACAATCTACCTAAGTTAATCTAAGTTAAGTTGATCAAACAAATCTACGGTTAAACTAGATGGTAAAGGGTGAACACAAGAGAGTGAGCAAGAAAGATAAGCGTTCCCTCCCTAGGATCTAGGATAACATGGTATGCATCTACTACACGAAAGCGGTAAACCAATCTGCCGGGGTTGTGACCACGGTTTCGCCCTTTCCCTCCTCTCGTATTGTCACTACGCGAAGGTATTCGTGACTAGACCTATGATGGACACGGTATGTTGATGGAATCTATGGGAGTAGTGGATATCATACGCCCGAAAAACACGGTGGCCTACCTTAATCATCAAAGCATCATCAACATGAAAACAATAGATTGGAACCACGAATCAAGTAGCAATTACATAGCATGTATCCATCTAATCCTAGGGATGAACGGAGACATTACCCCATCATCTTACACGGATTGAAGCACATAGGGGTGATGGAGACTCCGGAAAACGTCGTCGATGAAGATGGCGGTGATGGAGCTTGGGAACACCCCTAGGCCAGCGGCTTGGAGTCCTCCTCTTGCTTCCTTCTCTCCGCGTTGATCCTTGCGACGAGCTCATCTAACTCTCTCCCTCATCTTGCGGTGGCGGTTTTCTGGTGATTGGCGTCGGTAGGATGATTTGTTCGATGGGTCACCATCTTGGGGCGCCTAGAGGGTTGTATTTATGTCCTTGGGGTGCCTTTGGGCGTGCTCCCCCTTGACTTGCACGAGATCCTCCTTGGGAGAGAAGCAAACTTGGTTTCCATAAAATCAGCCAGATTTTCCTAATTTGCAGTCCTTCCTTTCCAGCCCCATATCTCGCACGTACGGACTCCAAATAATGCAAATTCGGTGTCCAGGTTGTGTGCCACGAAATTATCTTCAACTTTGGTATTCATTTCTTTCCTTAAAAACGAAGATAAGATCTCCAAATCGGCCTTGGAAGATAATCTGTTCTGATTTCGGACTGACTGCGCAGCAGGGATTTCGGGGGCTATATCTCCTAGCTCCCTTATCCGAATTGGGCCTTCCACATGTCCAAATCGAAGGTATCGTCGAGGCCCACAACTTTGGTAGTCAAACTTTTGCCATTAAAGGCCGTTTAAGTCTCCAAATCTGTACCGAAAGATCATGCTGTCCTGGGCTGCGAGAATATCTCTCGGGCTGAGTTGATCTTGTTGGTAAACATCCAAGTCCCCGGAGTTTTGCGTGTTGATGCTTCGGTCCTCGGGTCGTTTGGAGTCTTGTTCACTTCGTGTCTTGACTTGTGACGGGCTTCATGATCTACTCTTGAAGTGCTTGATGAACTTATCCCGAAAGTCTCCTTTTTAGCGTAGATTTCCTGCGTAAACAACAAACTCCAAAATCGACATACAAGTGTGAACTTGTTACATCATTAGTATGCCTAGTGGTGGGTTAGTTGGAACTCATAATCGAAACCAATGTATAACAAGTACTCTAGGTTGACGGAAATTCACCGTCAACAGACTCCTTCATTTTTATTTGGTGATATCCCGAGTAGGCATCAAGGAAACAGAGTAGTTCACACCCGGCTGTTGAATCAACGATTTGATCTATACGTGGCAAAGGAAAAGGAACTTTTGGACATGCTTTATTGAGACTAGTGTAGTCTATACACATCCTCCACTTCCCATTTTTCTTTTTTACAAGCACAGGATTAGCCAGCCACGTAGGGTGGAACACTTCCTTGATGAATCCGGCCTCGAGGAGCTTCCGCAGCTCTGCTCCGATCGCCCGTCGCCGCTCCTCGTCGAAGCGGCGCAGCCGCCGCCGCACGCGCGGGCGGGCGTTTGGCGGATATCAAGGGAGTGCTCGGCGACCTCCCTCGGGATGCCTAGCATGTCCGAGGGGCTCCACGCGAAGACGTCGGCGTTGGCGCGGAGGAAGTCGACGAGCACTGCTTCCTATTTAGGGTCGAGGGTCGAGCTGACCCTCAACGCCTTGCCCTCGAGGGCCGACGGGTCGAGGGGGACCCCTTTGGTTTGCTCGGCGGCCTCGAAGGTGCCGACGTGCTTGGCGGCGGAGCTGAGGTCGTCGTTGACCATCTTCTCCAGCGTGTTCACCAGCGCTTCATCCAGCGCTAGTGCCTCTGCATGTTCCACGCACTCGACGTCGCAGTCGAATGCGTGCTCGATCGACGACCCGACGGTGATGACGCCGTTTGGACCCGGCATCTTCATCTTCAGGTACGTGTAGTTGGGGACCGCCATGAATTTGGCATAGCATGGTCGCCCAAGTATGGCATGGTAGGCCCCTTTGAATCCCACCACCTCGAAGGTGAGGGTTTCCTTACGGAAGTTCTTGGGGGTACCAAACCAGACCGGCAGATCGATCTGCCCGAGTGGTTGAACCTGCTTGCCGGGCGCGATGCCGTGAAACGGCTTCGTGCTGGGGCCGCGCTTGGTCCCGATCCGATCCCCATCAGGCGCAAAGTATGCGCGAAGAGGATATTGAGGCTACTGCCTCCGTCCATAAGGACCTTCGAAAACCGGGCGTTCCCAATGATGGGATCGACCACCAGGGGGTACTGGCCCGGGTTCGGGATGCGGTTTGGGTGGTCGTCCCGGCTAAAGGTGATGGCATCCTTCGACCAGTTGAGGAAGGCCAGAGGCGCCCTCTCTACGGCGAGGACTTCGTGGCGCTCCTTCTTGCGGCTCGCGGTCGACATGTCGACGGTAGGTCCCCCAAAGATGAGGAACACATTTTCGACAGCGGGGAAGCCACCCGCGTCGCCATCGCCTCCATCTTTCTTGGCCTCTGCCTCCTTCGCGGCGGCACGGCCGTAGAACTTCTTGAGCATGTCGCATTGCTCAAGAGTGTGGTTCACGGGAGTCTTGTGGTAGGGGCATGGCTTTTTCATCATGTCGTCAAACACCCCCGGGCCTCGAGGGGCCGGTCGAGGGCCCCGTCGAGCCGGGTCGACGCCGAGGGCCTCGGCGTTGCCGCCGTTGCGTCCTCGCTCGCGCGCCTCGCGGCGCGGCTTCTTCCCCCTTCTTGCCCCGCTTGTCGTTGCGGCGCGGCTCTTTGGACCCGCCGCCCTCCGCGGGCGTGTCCTCGCAGCGCTTGCCCTTCTTGCCGTCGAAGATTGCCCCCACGGCCTCCTCTCCCGGAGGCGAGCCGGTGGCGATGTCGAACGGCTCGTTTGAATCCGTAGGCGGGCTGCGTCCCGGCTCGCGCACAAGGTCCCGCACGTGGTGCCCTCGAGGAACGCGTGCACGATCTCGGACTGTGCTACGCTGGGGAGCTCCGTGCAGCGCTTGGAGAAGCGCCGTATGAAGTCCCGTAGCGACTCGCCGGGCTTCTGCGTGCAGGAGCGCGAGTCCCGGGGAGTTCCCGGGGCGCACGTACGTGCCCTGGAAGTTGCCCACGAACGTGTGGACTAGATCGTCCCAGGTATGGATCTGGTTGGTGGGCAAGTGCTCGAGCCATGTCCGGGCCGCGTCGCCCAGATGCAGGGGCAAGTTGCGGATGATCACTTCGTCGTTGGTGGCCCCGCCCGGTGCCGACGGCCGGGCGGTAGTCGTTGAGCCAGACGCGGGGGTCCGTCTCCCCGTTGTATTTGACGATTGTCGAGGGCTGACGGAAGCGCTGGGGGAACGCCGCCGTGCGGATCTCCCGGCTGAACACACGGGTGCCCGGGGGCTCCGGCGTCGGGGAGCGATCCTCACCGCTGTCGTAGCGTCCACCCCTTCGAGGGTGGTAGCCCCTGGGCGCTCGTGCGTCCGCCTTGCTGGTGCGCCTGGCGTTGATGACGTTGCGAGCGTCGCCATCCAGTTCCCTGCGCGCGTCGAGGAGTCGTTCCTTGGCTGGCGTGCGTCCTTGCCCGGTGGGATGCCCCGCTGGTCCCCCCGCGTGGACCGAGGGTTCGCCTCCTGGTGCAGCTTCGTCATGCCGCGCATCCCCCTGTTGGCGGATGCGTGAGGCCGAGCTTTCGGCCTGCTGGACGGCCGCTTGCTCGATGAGAGTCTGCACCTCGCGGTGCATGTCTCGAGCCTCGGGGGTCGACGGTGCTGGCATAGCCCGTAGCAGCGTCGCGGCGGCGACGAGCTTCTGGCTTGCTCGCGGCGGGACGTCCGCGTTGTCCGCGTTGGGGGGCGGTGTTGAGGCGGTCGCGGACTTGTCGGCCCGGCTCCCGTGCTCGTTCGCCGCGCGCGGAGGCCTCCCCGGCCATCGAGGCACGGAGTAGCCGTCTTGTCCGTATTCCTCTGCCCGCTTGGCCTCGAGCTCGCGGGCTTGGGCCGGTGTGCGTCGACGTCGGCCCCGGCGGGGGCGCTCGGCCCCGCGGCCGGGCGCGCGGCGATCGCCGGGGCGGGCGTGACTTCCCCGTCTCCCGGCCCCGCCGCCGCCGGCGGCGTTGGCCGGGTCGTTGGTGATGACGGCGCAACACTCCCGCGTGGGGTCGTAGCTCCCGGCCGGAGTCGTCGGAGCGACCAAACCGGTGGTCCGTGGCGTCGAGGAAGCGCCCGAACGCGGCCCCGGGTCCGGCACGCCGGAGAAGTCCCACTCCGCGTACCCATGGCGGTTGGCGGGTGGCATCGTGTCGACGGAGCCCGGGGATGACTCATCCGCCGCCGAGGTGCCCGGGTCCCCGGCGACGAAGACGTGGCGGCCGGGCGGAACCCCGCGCATCGTCGTGTTGACGTTGGCGTTGTAGGCCGTCGTGGCGCCACGCGGCCCGATGGGGACGCGTGGTCGGAGACGCACGCGGTCCCGCCGGGGCGGGCGGCGGCCGTCGTGACGGAGGACGCACCACGTTGGGCGGCGGCGCGCTCGGCCCGCCGCCGCTCGGATCGCGCCCGACGCGAGCGTAGCCCGGAGCGACGGCGGCGTCGCGGCGTCGACGGACCCGCGCATCCGTACCGCGGGCGTCCGCGCCGTGTCGTGCGTGCGGCGGAGACCGGGGGCGGACCCGGCCCGGCGGCGCGCGCGGAGCTCCTCGCGGTTGGTGAGGCGCATGAGATAGCCGTTCCCCGTAGCCTGGAAGTTCAGATCCCCGAAGCGGATCTCGAACCCGGCAGGGAGAGGGTCCGAGCTACCCATGTTGTAGCGCGTAGCACGATACTCGGTGCGAATCACCATGGAGGGAGTTGGTGAAATGACCTCAGGCGCTCGTTTGCCCCACGGTGGGCGCCAACTGTCGGTGCGGAATATGGTCCCGACACTAACCAGTAGATAACGCCTAGGTCTATCCCTCAATGGTCGATGCCAAGCAACAAATGACACAAGGTTTTATCCTGGTTCCGGCCGAGGGGGCCGTACGTCCAGCAGGGGCGTGCTCGTGGCACTATATTGCTCGGCACCGGGGGTGCTTGTAGTGGGGCAAGTACAAGCAAGGCGGGAGAGGAAGCGTGGCTTCCAAGTCCCTGGTGGAGTGGCTGAAGATGTTGTGGGGAATAAGAGAGTGAGTGCACGGTGTGTTGTGTTGTGCTCTGTTCGTTCCCCCCCGCGGCTGGGGGCTCGCCTCCCCTTTTATAGGACAAGGGGGCGGCGAGTTACATGCGCGCCGCGCTATCTAGCTACGTGGGGGTGCACGTCGTGCTACGCCGTAGAGTGGGCGGCCGTCCGGACGATCTTCGCTGCGGTCCGGCCATGATGGCCTACCCCGTACCCGAACAGTGGCGGTTCGAGGGTAGGAGGGCGGCAGATGGCGGTGGCGTCCTCTGATAGGCTTCGAGGGAGGTGCTGATGATGGCTGGTACGGGGCACAGGAGCAGGCAGAACGGCGTTCCTTCCCAACGCGCTCCGCGGTAGCGGAGTGGTTGCTACAGCGCCCGGGCGTGCGCCTGCGGTGCGGGCGTGCGCACACGCATGCGTGGGTACGGCGGCCGCACCGTTACGGTAACCGGGATGGCCATCCACCGGCCTAGCGCCCCCCACCTAACCTGTAGGGTCACGGGAAAGTGAAATCGAGGGTGCGCCTGGCCCCCTTTCGAGGGTCGGGCGCGTTAGCCGTACTATAGTGGGCGCTCGGTGTCACGGGACTGACACCGGCCGTACCGCACAGTCCATCTCCACAGTGGCGGGGATGGGCTCCTCCCTCGGGGAGTTGGTGCGGCGGCACCGGGGTGCGAGCCCCGGCGCATGATGGCTCCGTCTGCCGCGGCGTCGGGGCGTTAAATGCCCATGTACGGGACCGGCGCACGCGTGCGGGGCGCCCGTGAGCGTGGCGGGCCCCGCCGAGGGCGGAGCGGACCCTCGAGCGAGACGAGACCCGCTCGAGGGGGAGCGAGCCCTCGAGCGGGGCGGGACCGCTCGAGGGAAGAGTTGCCCCTCGAACGGGGCGGAGCCCGCTCGAGGAGGGAGCGCGCCCTCGAGCGAGGCGGAGCCTGCTCGAGGGGTCTTCGAAGCGGGCCGTCTTGGTGGGCCGTCGGGGTCCCGGCGTGGGCCGTGCCCTGCATGGTTAGTCACCTGCATGGTTAGGCTTAACGTGTCTCGGTACTGGGATTTAAGTGAGGGTTTCCCCATTGTTTAAGGGGACCCCTAGGGTGGTCCCCGACAGGTATCTCGAAAAAGAAGCAAACAACATAGGATGGTTCATGTAAAGGGTTTATGACCAAAACAAAATATTCAACCAAGAACTATGTCTCTAACATTGTTCAACCATTCTAAGTCTAATGTTTTGCATAGTAAAATTAAAAACTAAATTACTTGAAAAGACTCGAAAAACCTGGAATCGGGTTGTCCTCCCGGTAGCTTATTCTTGACTCGACAAAACGGGTTGCCTCCCGCCTAGCGCTTCGTTTATAGTCCATGTCTAGACTTCTTCACTTGATTACTTCAGATCAACGCTCTTTGTGGGCGTTGCAATCTTGGGTACCCACTTCTGCACCATCTTGGGCACGGGCTTATTCTTCGACTTAGTCATATTTTTGGTCTTCACAGGCTGGCTTTGTCTTTCGGTCTTGACGGATGGAACAACTTCCTTCATGTAATGGCTCGGCATCTCAAACTCCGGTCCTTCGGTCGTGATCTTCATGGTCTCCTTAGTATGATCCTCCATCTCTCCCGAATGAGTTTTAGTAGCCTTCGCCGTCTTGGGACCTTGGGGTTGTCTCGGAAATTCTTCTTGGTCACCCATCGGTTGTCCGGCAAGTTGTCCCACTTGCATCTCTAGCATCTTCATCATGATGAACACTTCACATATAGAGCTTCTGACCTCTGTCACCTTGGACATGGTCATACTCCTCACACTCCTTGCATGTGGATCTTGCTTCGGCAGCCTTTAGGTGTTGAGCTTCTTTCTCTATCTCCATCTTCTCCATCCTCCTCTTAAGTAAACCGATATGCCACTCAAGGAATCCGGCTCGTATGTATTCATTGAAACGCTCCAAAGCTCTCGCAATCGTCATGCGGATAGTTGAGACCTTGATATTGAATGGCCTTCCGGCATCTTGAAGGTTTATGATAGGTAGATCAACGATGTCCGGGGTGCATAGCTCGCGCTCCGGTTGTGGTTGTTCTCCCATGGGTGGTGATTGAGGTTGATCTTCCTTTGGACATGGAGGTCGTGATTCCCTTGGAGATTCCGACGGTCCTTCAACTTTGGCTCTTGGATCTAGGGTTTCCAATCCTTTAGCTTGTGTTGCACGTCTCCTTTGCCTGTAAAGTTTTCCTGGATCATCCACAAAAAAGTTTTGGGTTTCTTGGAGAGGTAGCCAACCATCTCCGGTTAGGGTTAGCAATAAAACAAAAATCTAAAAAAAGAAAAATCAGGGTTAATCAAAACTAGATTAGATTGATTTTTTTATTTTTGAGAATGATCAAACTTAAGAGATGCAAAAGAAAATCAAAAGAAAAATTGAAAAATAAGCGATACTAGATTGGATCTTGATTGCTTGTTCCCCGGCAACGGCAGCAGAAAAAGGGGCTTGTTGACGGTTAATAGTTGTATCAAAGTTCGTTTAGACTTGCAAGCGGACAAGTCTCCCGTCGTAGTCAAGGGACCCTTCTTCCCTCAAGTGGTGAACCCAAGGTATCGAATCCGTGGAACAATGTGCAACGCAAGGATTCAATCTAGTAAAGTAAGGATAGCTATCTTATGAAGAACCAAATTGCATCTAATCTAAGATATCATCAACTAAACACATCTAATCTAATCTACTAAAGAGGTAGCAAGAGAAAGCAAGAGATAACCGATCTACAGAGTCTAGATCATGCTTATGTTGTGGCTCCAAACAAGATAGATGAAGATAGAAAAGCGAATCTCATTAAAAGCATCTTTAAACTGTGGATTCTGGTCCGATTCCGAAAACGCCCGCCTTTCGGAACCCCCGTTCTGTCCCAACGTATTCCTATTCATGCGGGTAGTCTAGGGCTAGTTCGATAAGAACAAGTTGAAATCACTTGGTCGGTCCGGTATGCACCTCTAGCCACCACAACTACAAGAGCACCCTAAGCAATCTATCTTATGTATAGATTGGGGAAGAAGCAAAACCGAGAAGAAAACAAAATCATCGAGAAGGCACTTGATCGCTAGAAATCGGATTCACTATAAAAACTTCACCATGAATGATTACATGAACAAGATCACCACCGGGATCCTACCTCGATCTTGATCCTTGCTCCGGAGCTCCGACGTGGTCTTCCATGCAAGGTTCCCACGTCGGCTAGGGAGACCCTAGACAACTATCACGACCCTCATCTCCGAGATGGTGTCCCTCAAGCTTCTCTGCTCCTCGGCGGCGGATGACGAATTGATTGATCCGTGGCTCTCAGTCAGGGGGCTATAAATAGCCCGAGATGCATCTAGGTCTAAGGGGGGCCGACTGGGACTCGAAATGGGCTGGGACGGCCGGCCTGGGCCGACCAGCCTGGCCCCACTTCGGCCCAGTTCGTGGCCTCCTTCGCCCGGTGTTGCTTCCCAAGTCTTCTATATCCTCCCCCTTCTGCATGTGCGCCCTTGTCGTCAGTTTCTCTCCGAATTGGACGAAGCTCCTTGTCTCGCAAGATTCGACACTTTTCTGGCTAGGTCCTCGGAGTTTGTCATCTTCTCGGGTTTGGTCTTTGGGCTTCTTGGAGTCGTGTTCACTTCATTGCTTGACTTGTACCGGGCTTCAAGGTCTTGTCATGAGGTGCTTAATGAACTTATCCCGGAAGTCTTGCTTTCAATGCTAAAACCCTGCATAAACACTAAACTCCAAAACCGACATGCATAAGTGAACTTGTTATACCACGGAGGTTATTACCAATGGATAAGATACAAAAGTCATGCCAACACCGAAGGTAAACTCATGGCTAGGTTGACGGAATTTCACCGTCAACAGTTTCCCAGATGTATTCTGGGAAAGTGAAAGTGAAGAAGTGCCCTAAGGCGCACTCGTTGAAGAGGCTGGCTGGTCTGGTAAGATCCTGAGATCTACCCTTTGGTTGTTTTACTTACACCTTTTGTTTTTTAGATCGTGTAGACTTCTTGGCCGTCTGTTTGTAGGAGCGCGAGCTTCAAATGTGGTGTCCAGCCCCTCTTCCTGTGGGCGAGCTGCACAGGAGAAAGTTGAGGTCGGACAAGTATAAGCCACCAGCAGGTCGTCTGCTGGAGTTTTACGAGTCTGACTCGTCGATGGAGGCCGCCGAGGATACTGATGCAGAGGCTGGGACAAACCCAGATGCTGGTGGTGCCGTGAAGCCCTGACGCAGAATTAGGTCGACGGTTGGAAAGAAGTCGGCTTCAGCTGTTGCTGCTACTATCTCTGCGGTGAAAGCCGCGGAGCAGATAAAAAGAGGAAGAGGAGGGCCGCTTCCCCTCCAGCAGTGGTTAATCCATCAATTCCGACGCCCCGCTCGCGGGAGGTCGAGTCGGAAGAGGAGGAGGAGGAGAGTGAGAAAGAGAAAGATGAAGCGGTCGAAGAGTTGACGGTTACTGAGGCTCGACCGGTAAGGAGGTCGGAGAGTCCGGCTGCCAAGAGGCAGCGGGAGCTGACAGAGAAGTCGTCGGAGGATGCTCTCTGACGTGGTTTGGAAGCACAGCAGGATGCTGCTGCAACGTAGGCAAGGATGCCTGCGGGGATTAAGCCTCGGCCATTCTGGCCCAAGATTCGCATCCTGTTGACGGTGAAAATCTGTCAACCTAGCCATGAGTTTACCTTCGGTGTTGGCATGAGTTTTATACCTTATCCATTGGTACTAACCCCCGTGGTATAACAAGTTCACGTGTGCATGTCGGTTTTGGAGTTTAATGTTTATGCAGGGTTTTAGTGTTGAATGCAAGACTTTCGGGATAAGTTCATCAAGCACCTCATGACAAGACCTTGAAGCCCCGTACAAGTCATGCAACGAAGCAAACTTAACTCCAAGAAGCCGGGGACTTGATCCGAGAAGATGACGGACTCCAAGGACCCGACCGAAAAGTGCCGAATCTTGCAAGACAAGGAGTTGAGTCCAATTCGGAGAGAACCGATGACATGGACCTACATGCGAAGGGGGAAACATCCGGGAAGCAAGGGAACCGACGTGGGGCAAAGGAGCCCTCGGGCCGGGCACCGAATGGGCCCGGGCCGGCCGGCCCGGTCCGGTCGGCCCCGAGCCCATCCGGGGCCCAATTGCCCCCTCCTTTGCCCTAGCCGCCAATCGGGCTATTTATAGCCCCCGACCGAGAGCCTCGCAGAAGAATTCGTCATCGGCCGCCGAGGAGCAGAGAAGAGAGGGACACCATCTCGGAGAGTAGAGGGTCGAGCTAGTTGACTAAGGTTTCCCTAGCCGACGTGGGAACCTTGCACGGAACACCACGTCGGAGTTCCGGAGCTAGAAGCAAGATCAAGGAAGGATCCCGGTGGTGATCTTGTGTATGAATCATTGTTATAGTTGAATTATCAAGTTGAATCTTTTCCTAGCGATCAAGTGTTTCCTCGAAGATTTCGTTTTTCGATCCGCTTTGCTTATTCCAATTCTATTCTCGAGATAGATTACATAGGGTGTTCTTGTAGCCGCGGTGGCTAGAGGTACACGCCGGATCTTCCGAAAGAATCTCGACTTGTCTTTTGACTCGCCCTAAGCTACCCGCATGAATAGGGATACGTTGTGACAGAACGGGGGTTCCGAAAGGCGGATGTTTTCGGATTTGGACGGGAAACCACAATTTAAAGAGGCTTCTATTAAGATTCGATTTGCTACTTCTTCTCTTGCTTGGAAACAAAAGGCTTACCCCGATCCCTCTAGATCGGTTTATCTACCCAATCTTACTTTGTTTTCTCCGGTCTTTAGTAGATTAGATTCGTTTTGTGTCTTTTACTTAGATGCATTAGGGTTTCTTTTATCGAAGATTGAAGTTACTTTGCTTTATTAGATTAAGTTTTGCGTCACACATTTGTTCCACGGATTCGATACCTTGGGTTCACCACTCGAGGGAAGAAGGGTCCCTTGACTACGACGGGAGACTTGTACGCTTGCAAGTCACAAACGAACTTTGATACAATTATTAACCGTCAACAAGCCCCTTTTTCTGGTGCCGTTGCCGTGGAACAAGTGATCAAGATTTGATTTTTTATTGCCTTTTTGTAATTTTCAGTTTTCTCTTTGTTTTTATTTTGCATCTACTAAACTTTGATCATCCTCAAAATACATCTAATCTAGTTTGTCTAACTCTAGTTTTTATAGATTTGTTTTTACTTTCTAGTTTTTTTGCATACTTTGTTTATTGCTAACCCTAACAGGAGATGGACGGCTACCTCTCCAACAGACCCAATAATTTTGTGGATGATCCAGAAAAACTTTACAGGCTAAGGAGACGTGAAGCACATCAAGCTAAAAAGCTGGATTTTGTAGATTCGGAGTCGGAAGACAAAGGATCGCAGGAATCTCTCAAGAATTCACCACCTCAAAGTCCTCGGGAGAATCGACTTCCACCGATGGGTGACCAACCACCGCAAGAACGCAAGAGTGGGGAGCTATGCACCCCAGACATCATCGACCTACCAATCTTGAACCTTGAGGAGATCGGAAGACCGTTCGAGATAAAGACCTCAACAATCCACATGGTGCAACATTCACCCTTCACCGGTAAAGAGGATCCGAACCTTCACCTCCAAGCATTCATTCAACTATGTCAGACTTTCAACATGGAAGGGGTGACTCAAGATCAAATGAGGGCAAGGCTTTTTCCGTTTTCACTACTCGGGAAGGCTTTGCAATGGTTCCACTCTCAACCGGCGGAGACGGTGCAAAATTGGAACACGTTGATGAAGGCTTTCATGAAGGAATACTACTCACCGGGTAAAACTCAAAGCTTGCGTAATAAGATTGCCACCTTTGTTCAATATCCTACGGAAACTATCTCGGAGGCATTCGAGCGCTTCAACGAGTACACCCGGGCGGTTCCACATCACAAGTTCCCGAATGAAGACCTCGTGCAAAAGTTCTATCAAGGACTCACCATGGCGTCAAGGACGATCATCGATGCATCGGCGGGAGGATCTATCATCGAGCTTACACCGACGGAAGCTTTCACTCTATTCAAGAAGGTCGCGGATAATGACACGTGGGCGTCGTCCGGCGCCTACATCCGGTTCAACCCACGGGGAACGTCAAAGGAGTCTTGCAAGTGGAGAAGGAGAACATACTTGAAGGCAAGATCGACTCGCTCATGAGGAGGTTGGAGAAGATGGAGATGGAAAAGAAAGAGGCTCAAGACTTGAAGGCCGCCGAAGCAAGGTCCACATGTGAAGAATGTGGAGAGTATGGCCATGTCCGCAAAGATTGTCGGAGGAAGCCAAAGTGCTCGACTACATGAGGAAGGGAGAATTGCCAAACTTCCGCTACGGGCAAGGTAGGCCTCAATTTAATGCAAGCTCATCTATTCCTAACGCGGTTCTGCTTCGTATACAATTGAAGGAGTTCATGGATGAGCAAGCTAAGATCAACAAGGACACCGTCACCAAGTTCAAGACCATAGACAAGGTGTTGGAGAACATCGATAGCAAAGTGACAATCATCAAGTGCTCAACATGATGAAGATGCTCGAGACGCAAGTTGGACAACTTGCGGGGCGCCTCACTAATGATGAAGGGAAGCTTCCGGGACAACCCAAATGTCCCGAATCGGCGAAAGCCATTCAAACGTGTTCGGGGAAGGAGACCAAAGATCCGGAACGTTCCGCGGGAGCAAGGAAGCTTAAACCATCCACCGAGGTGGAAGGAGTTGCTAAAGAGAAGGTTACGGGGATCGTCACCGAGGAACCCGAATTTGAGATGCCGGAGGAAGACACGAGGATACCGCAACTCAAGCCACGCTTCTTCCGAGGTAAACTTGACAACCACTTTGAGAAGTTTGTGGAAGTTGTGCGTAGACTTAGCATCAACATGCCATTACTAGATGCCCTACAAGTACCTACATATTCTCGTTACTTTAAAGACATACTTGCAAATAAATATGAGATAGCAACACTCGGGGTAGATCATGTCAAGATGTCCGAGGAGTGTAGTGCCGCTATTGCTAATGGGCTAGAGAAGCAAAAAGACCCCGGGTGCCCTACAATTCCATGTTCAGTTGGTTCTTTCAACTTCGAGAAGGCGTTATGCGACCTTGGAGCTAGTGTGAGCGTCATGCCGAGGGATGTGTTCGAGAAGCTACGCCTACCAATGGAGCCTACGGGAATATGTTTGGAGTTGGGAGACAACTCCATTCGCTATCCCTTTGGGCATTACTGAAGATGTACCCGTGAAGATTGGACACCACTTCATCCCCGTCGACTTCGTTGTGCTCGAGATGGGAGAGAGGGAGAAGCCGCCGCTCATCCTAGGGAGGCCGTTCCTCAAGACCGTGGGAGCTACTATTGATGTTGGCAAGGGGGAGATCATGTTCGATATCAACGGAGAAAGGAGTTCCTTCAAGTTCCGTCCAAGAATTGAGGCATGCAACATGATTGGAGTGTAGGGAGAACCAAAACAAACGGAGGGGCTGAAAAAGAAGAAGGAGCCGAAAAAAATGAACGTAAGGAAAATCAAAGAAGGTGTTGCATCCGTCAAGACAAAGGAAGAGAAGCCGCCTGTGAAGACCAAAAAAATGACTAAGCCGACTAAGCCGGAAGACAAGCCCGCGCCCAAGATGGTGCGGAAGTGGGTACCCAAGATTGCAACGCCCGCAAAGAGTGTTGATCCGGAGTAATCAAGTGAAGAAGTCTGGCTATAGACTATAAACGAAGCGCTAGGCGGGAGGCAACCCGTTTCGTCGAGTCAAGAATAAGCTACCGGGAGGACAACCCGATTCCAGGTTTTTCGAGTATTTTTAATAATTTAGTTTTTGAGTTTTATTACGCAAAGACATTAGACTTAGAAGTGGTTGAACAATATTAGAAACATAATTCTTGATTGAATGTTTGCTTTATCATAAACCCTTTGCATGAACCCTCCTATGTGCTTGTTTGTTCTTTTCTTTTCGAGAAACCTCAACCAAATAATTTCAGAACCTAACTCAACCTTTCACCCTCATTATGGTGCTGAGGTTGACTTACTTTTCATGCTAAAACCACACGAGTAGAGCCACGATTTATATTTAAGTGTCAATAAAATTCAGCACGTGGTAGAACTCGCGTGAACCTAGAAATCAAAACTTTTGGTTGGTTTTAAAAATCTTTATCCTTGGTTTCTCTAGGATTAGAATTTTTCTAAGCCTATTCTAATTTTGTTTTATTCAAAATCTTTCCTATTTAGCCAAAATTAGAACATAAACCTATGCCCCCATGATCAAGCCGGGAAATGTTTGCTCTTAACCGATGAAGGCAAACTATACCGGTGAGACCGAAATCGACGTAGTCGAAAAATATTTTCGACTTACATTTGTTTTTAATGGTTTAAAAACTTCTCTAAAATTATGTTTGAGCTCTTGCATGGCTCTGAAAAATATTTTAAATTTCGAATTAGAGGAGTGCTTAACCTTAAACACACCTAAATGGAGGCAATCTAGTTTGAATTAATCATGCATGCACCATTGGATTCCCTTTTATCAACTTTCACCAATTCCACATGCAAAGGACAAGCATGGTGGGCAGCAAGCATCAACTTTGCAGGAATTTCATGGTGGCATGTGAAGCAAGTGGAGCTAGGGAGCATGGACATGACCCAAAGCATGAAGCATCAAGTGGAAGGACCAATAATGCAAGAAAAGGAGTGGACGAGAGCGTTTGGGCGGTGCAACTCGTGGAGCACGCGGGCGGGGAAAGTTGCGAGGCGAAATGATCGTCTTTGGAAGAAAGACGAGGCGGGGAGGAGCCGGGGAGGACCCCGGCCGGCCGGCCTCACCTACTTAAGGAGCCCCCGGCTCCCGTTTTCTGCGGGCAAGCTTCCCTCTCCTTCCTTTGTTTGTGTGTTCAAGTTTGTGTGCTCAAAACCTCCGTAGACATAGCCAACCTTCCCAAGCTTGATAGCTCAAGAAAAAAAAATCCACATCCTTAATCCACTCAAAGTCCACGTCCGAAGCAAAGAGTTTAAGTGCCTAGTTACCGGTTGCAACCCAGAGTTTTAGTTGAAGAAAAGAGTGCAGCAACCATGTGGAAGAAAACCACAAGTCTCTTCTCCAAGAAGAAGAGTTCGTCGTCATCCAAGCCGTCATCAACCACGTCTTCGAGGAGGCACTCGGTTTCCGAGTCTCCCCGGAGCATGGAGACGGATACGGCACCACCGAGGAGGAACAATGCTCTCCTCCTTGGTGGTATGAGGGCTGCAAGAAGCACGTCCATGAGGTTTACCGAACCTCGTGGGCGCACGGAGGAGCAGCCCGCGCCACCACGAAGATCGACCCGTTCAACCGCGCCACCTCCTTACACCCCGACATACTCTTCGTACGGCTTCATCATCTTGTCGGCGGAGGAAGAGGAGAGGCTCTCTAATCTTGAGAAGAGGCTTGTTCCCAACGTCGAGTTCGACGACCAAGCACTCTACACCTTGGGTTTTGGCACCGACATATACTATATGTTGGGGCACCTTGGATGGGTGCAGTTCTCCAACGGAGTATCGGTGGACAACCACTTGGGGTTCGCCTTGGAAATTTTGATGACTATTGCACCCATCCTTGATGATGATGGGGTGCAAAGCTTGTCATTCCGTTTGGAGGGAGTCCAACAAGTGGTTCCCTACGAGCACGTTAGGGAGCTACTTGGATTCCACAAGGGAGCTCCGGAGAAAGTTGACGTGCCACCCGGCATGTTAGCAGGATTTTGGAATATGATCTCCGGAGAAGCCCATCAACAACACAATTGCATCCGCAACCCCATTATCCGGATATTTCACTCTTGGATGTGCAAGAGGGTATTGGGGAGGATGAAGGAGACAAAGGTGACCGACACGGAGTTGAATTGGCTATACTCGGCTTTAATTGCCAGACAGCCAATAGACCCTTCTTACCTTATGATCAACCGTTGGTGTTGTGAAGCAATATCGGGGGCGGGTAATATTGGTTCGGGGTGCTACCTCTCCATGTTGGCCTTCTCCTTGCGGCCGGGGATCGCAAGAAACCCCGACCACCTTTTGTGTGGTACCTCTCTCGGCATTGAGTATTTGCGGCAAGGCAAATACATTAGTGGAGATGAGAGAGGAGGTTATCGGTTGGCCATAGTGAACCTACCCCTTCCCAACGAGAGGCTTAGGCTTTTCAACGAAGGAAGAGAAGATTGGTTGGAAGAGGGACTACTTGTCCCTGCAAGGAAAAACAAAAGAGGAAGAATCGTAGAGGAGGGAACATCCTCCGCACAAGCGAGTGGAGCACAACCCAATGTGCAACCATTCGGCGGGATCCCTCCTCCGCCAAGTTATTACGGAGGGCCACAAGAGCAAGCATGGGGGGGTGGTGCACCGGTACCCCCACCAAATTATGTTGTGCCCAACGCTAACTTCGCAGAGTCCTACGCTCATCATCCCCAACCACAACAAAGCATGGCCATGATTGGAGGGTATGCTACAAGAAACGCCCAAAACATCGCAGCCATCCAAGCTAACGCAGCTCAACTTGGTGAAGGCAACGCAAATATTGCCTTTGAGCTCGGACGCCTTCACCTTGTGGAGCCAAATCAATTCGTCGGAGGAAATGTCCAATCATATTATGAGCAAGGGTATTATTATCAAGATCATCAACATCAACCACCGGCGGAGGACTAGAAGATTTAGGAACTTTAGTTTTCTTTTCTTTTCTTTTTTCTCTCGTAATTTTCAGCTTTTGCTTATGTGTGTTTGCGTAGTATTTTCTGTTTTTATTTAAATTTCAGCAAGCATTTTTGTTTATTTTCAGTTTGTATTTCAACTTGATGTCATCATTAATAAAGACACCACCTTGATTATATCATTGGAAAAGTTACAAAATTCGTGCCATGATGATATATGATTATAATTGCTGCTTTGTTCATCTTTGTAATTGATCTATGCATGTTTAAGCTAGTGCTCTCTTAAAAATACAAATCTGAATTTATTTAAATGCTAGCTTAATTTTCAGTGGAGGTTATGATTAAAATAAAGACCCATAGTGTTTATGTGCTCTCAAGTTATGAATAGATTAAAGATGTCTTTTATGCTCAAAAATATTGCTAACCTTGTCACAAATATCACTTGTGTGTTGCTCAACCTATCCAAAGCCTTATATATATTCGAGTGCATAACCTTAGTGTACGAGATTTATTTTTGAGTGAGTTATTGCAGGACATGATTTCTCTGGCCCGAGACTAAGAAGCTGGTCATTCCATTTTTGCGTATCTATCTTTTTGCTAGCCTTTTATCCGTGCATTATGTATCCCCGCATCGGAGATCTCACAAACCTCGCTGGATATCCACCCTTAAACCAAATATCATCTTTTGTGATTACCTCCTTGACCACAACCTATTGTTGAGAATGGATCATCAATTCAAGGAAGATCGCAAGACGGTGCCAACATTGAAGATTTCAAGTATCTCTCCAAGGAAAAATACCCTGGTACCTACCTTATTTTTCGCCTCTTTGCTCGAGGACGAGCAACGTCTAAGCATGGGGAGGAGGTAGGTACGGTGCAGTTTTAGAGTTAAAAGGGGAATATTTAAAAAAATGATGAAAGAAAAAAATCCGGCGACGATCATGACTTTCAAGGTGAAGAAAAAAAAATATATATAATGAATGAAAGAAAGAAAGAAAGAAAGAAAAGAATGAGAAATATGAGAAAGAGAAAAAATATATGCGTAAAGTAAACTCCCCGGTTCTCTAAGAGTGCATTCAAGGCTTCAAGTTAAAAAGATCCATTCTCATTTTCCAACCATGTGCAATGCGATAACGAGGACTTCCTTTGTGCCTCGGGATCATTCTTTGCCATTTGCACATGTCCACTCATCTAAAAGTGTGTGTATTTTTCTCTTTCCCCTCCTTGATTTAACATCATTTTCCAATGACCTTTTTGACGAGTCTCGGTAAGACCATGAGAAGCTTGTCTTGTTTTGACAACACCTCATTTATAAAATCTTGTTAGGACTAAACTTTCCCAAAGCTCCATATAAAACCTACTACATATATATGAGAGGGAAAGGAGTAGAATATATAGGCTTGAGAGACAAGTGAGATGAGAGTTCATGAGCAATATACAAGATGATTTAAATTTGTGAACTTGGTTTAGCTTTTTTTTATCTCGTTCTTTATTTCAAAAAAATTCTGAGATCTATTTAAACTTTGTGAGCATGTTAATACTCGTGGGATAAGCTTAATAAGAGTCTACCCTCCGTAGAGATGAAGGCTAGTACATTATGGAACTTTAATGAATTAAAATTTTGAGAGCATTATGTTTTCTCATGTGTGATCAAGTGCAAAGTTTAAACATTGTTTGGCAATGATGATATCCATCAAAGGCTTACTCGAGGACGAGCAAGGTTTAAGCATGGGGGAGATGTTGACGGTGAAAATCCGTCAACCTAGCCATGAGTTTACCTTCGGTGTTGGCATGAGTTTTATACCTTATCCATTGGTACTAACCCCCGTGGTATAACAAGTTCACGTGTGCATGTCGGTTTTGGAGTTTAATGTTTATGCAGGGTTTTAGTGTTGAATGCAAGACTTTCAGGATAAGTTCATCAAGCACCTCGTGACAAGACCTTGAAGCCCCGTACAAGTCATGCAACGAAGCAAACATAACTCCAAGAAGCCAGGGACTTGATCCGAGAAGAGGACAGACTCCGAGGACCTGACCAGAAAAGTGCTGAATCTTGCAAGACAAGGAGTTGAGTCCAATTCGGAGAGAAACTGACGACATGGACCTACATGCAGAAGGGGGAAACATCCAGGAAGCAAGGGAACCGACGTGGGGCAAAGGAGCCCTCGGGCTGGGCCTGCATGGGCCCAGGCCGGCCGGCCCAGTCCGGTCGGCTCAGGCCCATCCAGGGCCCAATTGCCCCCTCCTTTGCCCTAGCCGCCAATCGGGCTATTTATAGCCCCCTGACCGAGAGCCTCGCAAGAAGAATTCGTCATCGGCCGCCGAGGAGCAAAGAAGAGAGGGACACCATCTCGGAGAGGAGAGGGTCGAGCTAGTTGACTAGGGTTTCCCTAGCCGACGTGGGAACCTTGCACGGAAGACCACGTCGGAGTTCCCGGAGCTAGAAGCAAGATCAAGGAAGGATCCCGGTGGTGATCTTGTGTATGTATCATTGTTATAGTTGAATTATCCAAGTTGAATCTTTTCCTAGCGATCAAGTGTTTCCTCGAAGATTTCGTTTTTCGATCCGCTTTGCTTATTCCAATTCTATTCTCGAGATAGATTACATAGGGTGTTCTTGTAGCCGCGGTGGCTAGAGGTACACGCCGGATCTTCCGAAAGAATCTCGACTTGTCTTTTGACTCGCCCTAAGCTACCCGCATGAATAGGGATACGTTGTGACAGAACGGGGGTTCCGAAAGGCGGATGTTTTCGGATTTGGACGGGAAACCATGATTTAAAGAGACTTCTATTAAGATTCGATTTGCTACTTCTTCTCTTGCTTGGAACTTCAACAAAAGGCTTACCCCGATCCCTCTATATCGGTTTATCTACCCAATCTTACTTTGTTTTCTCCGATCTTTAGTAGATTAGATTCGTTTTGTGTATTTTACTTAGATGCATTAGGGTTTCTTTTATCGAAGATTGAAGTTACTTGGCTTTATTAGATTAAGTTTTGCGTCACACATTTGTTCCACGGATTCGATACCTTGGGTTCACCACTCGAGGGAAGAAGGGTCCCTTGACTACGACGGGAGACTTGTACGCTTGCAAGTCACAAACGAACTTTGATACAATTATTAACTATCAACACATCCCGATTTCTACGACATAAAATCTTGAAGACTTAATCTTTATTTCTTGCTGTTGAATTCTTGTGCTGATGTGGTGTTGCTTGTGCAGGCCGGCGGTGGCGCCACAGGTCGACCTGGGTGCTCCGGCTTCCCCATCCGGGATGAGGTCGGCTGAACCAAAGGTCGTGGGGGAGGCGCTCGCTGATGACGTGCACACTGCCGCTCCGCCGCGGGGAGCGGTTGAGAGTAGGGCGACTTCACCGCTTCTGTTGGATGCAAGGGTGGAGACTCCTCCGCGCGTTGTGGACGCTGGAGGCGTAACCTCTGCCGGGGATGTCGAAGCAATGATCTCCCCAACAGTTATTGACGTCGACCCCATCAATGTGGTACCTGGTGGGGCTGAGGACCTAGTCATGGACCGGCCTCAAATCGACCTGGCGCCAGAAGGTTCGGGAACATCTGGCGTGTAGCTACCTCAATCTTCGTCTTCAAGCCCGAGGTTGCCACGTTAGTCAATTAACTGGAATCACACCCCTTGGCAGGAGGACTGGTTTGAGGATAACAAGGACATGCAGGCCTTGCGTACAAGCATTGTTACCATCAATACTGTGCTGACGGTAAGTTATCTACAACGCCTTGTTGTGTACTTGATTATACATGATTGAAGCGACGCTGACGACCTTGTTGTTTTGTGACGGTCGCTGGCAGAACGGGCCAAAGGCCGGGCCGACTTGCTGAAGAATGAGACGGAGAAGGAGCAGCGGATGGTCGACCTTGAGAGAGAGCTCAAGGAGGTCTGTGAGGCGGCAGCCGCTGAGAAAAAAAGGCTCAAGGACGAGCTCGCCGAGGAGAAGCGCAAGGTCGTGGAGGCTACAACGCAATTCAATACCATGGCCGCTGGTAGGTCGAATTTTCACACTGATTATCTCTTTTGAGGGGAAGGTCGTTTTAGCTGTGCACTAACTGTTACGTCTTGCAGACTTCCGTAACCGCGAAGAGGAGTTGAAGAATGCTCTCGTAGTCTCTAGGGGCAAGGTTTGGGACCTGGAGATATCGCTTCGGGAGGCTGATGTCGGTGGTCGGGAGCTCAAACGAGCGATGAAAGAAGCTACTGACAGCGAGTACGTCATATCTCAAAAGCTTGCTTATGAGAAAGGAGCTCGCCGGGGCCTTGAGGCCGAATTCGAAGTTGTTTTGAAGTCATTGCAGAGTGACCAAATCATCATTGCAGGGTATGAGGTGGAGCTGAACGACCTCGAGGGTACTGCCAATTATGCAATGGCTTGCATAGTTGTTCCAGCGGAGGGGGAGGAGCAGCAGTCCATTGTGGATCGCCTGATAGACACTCCTAACAGGCTCTTGACTTTACTGAGGGCAACGAGCTTGGCGGCTGCGATCGATGCGTTGGTGAGGGTTAAGTCTCACTACCCCGACGTCAATATGGCAAAGGTTAAGGGAGGTGCTGACACCACGAAGGACCTCAAGGCCCTGGAGCTTGAAGTTGAAGAGGCCTCCATGGAAGTGATGGACAATATTGACTATGAAGGCGACAGTGGCGACCAGTAGTTCTTGTACTAGGAGTTGTACCTCCTCCTCCGCTCATAGTTGTAAACAATGATCCAGGAATATTTTGGTAACCTTAATGAAGTACTTGCCTTTTTCCTGCACGAGCTTGGTTAATATTGTAGATGACGATGTCTTGTGTTCTTGACTCGCTAACCACTACTCACGGAGAGGCTGGCTTACAGACCTCCACAGCTCAGCGTGGAGGCTTACATGAGGTCGGCGCGCGAGGGAGGAGCCTAGGGCTCAGGTCTGGCGACCTTTTCGACCAAGCATGCTCGTAACGGCAGGAGGCATCGTACTTATTTGGGTTGGTGTCCTCAAGTCAAATGACCCCTAGGTTGATTTTGAGCCAAGCCCTGAGCATGTCGAGGGGGAGGAAAAGGAAAGACTCGGAACCCTGAGTTTTGCAACCCATATGTTGGCTTTAGCCAAGCCCCCGAGCATGTCGAGGGGGAGGGTTTATTGTATGAGGGAGGAGAAGGCAGTGCTCGACTCATAGCAGATGACTGCTTGAAATATTTATTTATTTAATTTGAAAAAGGTACAAGAAAAGGAAATACATAGCTTAAATTTAAAACTATTCTACGGATAGAATCATCGTAGATGCTCCACATTCCAGGGGTTGGGTAATCCTTACCTATCGCCCCACTGGAGTTGATATGTTGACGGGCTGATAACTTCGGTGACGATGAAGCGTCCCTCCCAAGGGGCAGAGAGCTTGTGCATGCCGTCGGTCTTCTCGATGCATCTAAGGACGAGGTCGCCAACGTTGGAGGATGTTTCCTTAATGTTGCGATCATGATAGCGTCGAAGCTGTTGGTCGTGACGAGCTTGTCTCATGATGGCGGTGAGTCTTTGTTCTTCAAGGTTGTTGAGGTCGATGCGACGTGTTTGTTCGGCCTCTCCTTCCTCCTAGAACTGGATTCGTGGAGCTCCGAAGGCGACATCGGTAGGTAGTACAACTTCTGATCCGTAGACCAGAAAGAAAGGCGAGAAGCCCGTAGCAGAGCTGACTTGAGTCCTGAGACCCCAAATCACGTGTGGCAGCTCAGCTAACCACCGGGTGGCGTAGTTAGAGGCATCATCATAGATACAGTCTTTAAGAGCTTGAAGCACCATGCCGTTGGCTCTTTCGACCTGGCCATTACACCGTGGATGGGCGACCAAGGAGTAGTAGACGTCAATAGTGTTATCTTGGCAAAAATCCCAGAAGACCGAGCCAGTGAAAGCTGCACCGAGATCGATGATGATTTTGTTAGGCACACCGAAGCGATGCTTGATGTCTCCGATGAATTTGACTGCTTCTTCTGTCTTTACTTTCGCAACAGGTCGGACTTTGATCCACTTGGTAAACTTGTCAACGGCCACCATTATATGTTTCTAGCCACCCGGGGCGGTACGAAATGGTCCTACAGCGTCGAGACCCCACATAGCGAAGGGCCATGATGGAGGGATGGTGCGCAGGACCTGAGTTGGCAGGTGCTGCTGTTTGGCAAAGAATTGGCATCCTTTGCACCTCTTTACGAGGTCTTTAGCGTCAGTCATGGCCGTGGGCCAGTAAAATCTAGATCGGTATGCTTTACCGACCAAATTGGTGGATGCCGCGTGGCAGCCACATTCGCCGCTATGAATCTCGGCTAAGAGCTGGAGACCCTCTGATCATAGGATACACTTCATCAAGATGCCAGTGGAGGCAGCTTTTCTGTATAGGTCAGTGCCAATTACGACGTAGTTAGCACTTCGTCACGTAATATGTTCTCGCTCTGTTTTGTCGTTGGGGCGAGCTGGTCGAGTATGAAGTATATGAAGGCTTGTGCCAAACATCTTCTTTTTCAGACATCAGCACGTCGCGGGGAGGTGCTGAGGTCTGATCATGTGGATGTGGTTCTAGGTTATCTGGATACAGAAGCTCGATTGAAGGCTTGCGTAGGTCCTGGACGAACACGCTTGCCGGAACTAGAGCTCGTCGCGAACCTAGTTTGGAGAGTACGTCAGCAGCCATGTTGTTATTTTGTGGGACATGCTGGAACTCAATCCCTTCAAAGTGACCTTCGAGTTTACGAATCTCAGCGCAGTAAGCATCCATCGTGTCCTTGACGCAATCCCATTCCTTGTGGACTTGCTCGATGACGACCTTGGAATCGCCAAAGGCCAGTAGTCGCTTTATACCAAGGGACACTGCTATGCGGAGCCCGTGGATTAGGGCTTCGTACTCTGAGCCATTGTTGGAGTCCTTGTAGTGAATTTGCAGGACGTATTGGAGTTGTTCTCCCTAAGGAGAGATGAGCAAAACGCCTGCACCCGCCCCTTCGAGGTTGAGGGCACCGTCGAAGTACATTATCCAGTGTTCAGGCCGCTCCTTGGGAGCGGGCATCTGGATCTCTGTCCATTCAGACACAAAGTCTGCGAGGATCTGCGACTTGATCGCTTGACTGGGGCAAAACTCGATCTCAAACTCTCCAAGCTCGACGGACCATTTGATGATGCGGCCGTTGGCGTCGCGGTTGCAGACGATTTCTCCTGACGGGAAGGAGGATGGAACTACGATCTTGTGGGCTTGAAAATAATGGCGAAGTTTTCTCGACGTGATCAGGAGCGCATAGAGAAACTCCTAAGGTTGTGTATAACATGTCTTAGCGTCGGCCAGGACCTTGCTCACGTAATACACAGGTCGTTGAACAAGATACGCCTACCCTTCTTCCTCTCGCTCGGCGACGAGGACAGTGCTGACCACATTAGTGGTGGCAGAGATGTAGAGTAGGAGTGTTTCCTTCGGGATTGGAGGTGTCATGATTGGCGGCGGCGTCAAGGACTCTTTGAGAGCCTCGAACGCTTTCTGGGCTTCGTCGTCCCATACGAACTTGTCGGCCTTCTTCAATAGCTTGAAGAAGGGTAAGCCTTTTTCGCCGACCTTGCTGATGAAACGACCTAGAGCCGCCATCATACCTGTGAGCTTCATGACATCTTTCTTATTGGATGGCTTGGCCATCTTGCGTATAGCGTCGACCTTCACAGGGTTGGCTTCAATGCCTTGGTGCCCGACCATGATGCCCAGGAGCAGTCCGGAGGGCACACCGAAGACACACTTTGTTGGGTTGAGCTTCCACTGGAATTCTCGTAGGTTGGTGAAGGTTTCGGTAAGGTCGACGATGAGCTTGTCTTCCTCTGTGGTTTTGACGACCACATCGTCAACGTAGGCTTCGATGTTCTTCCCGATTTGGGACTTCAGGCACTTCTGAATTGCCTTCTGGTATGTTTCTCCAACGTTTTTCAGGACAAAGGTCATGACCTTGTAGTAATAGATGTCGTGAGGCGTTATGAACGTCGTTTTATCTTCGTCATCAGGATGGATGGCTATCTGGTGATACCCTGAGTAACAATCGAGGAAGCATAGTAGGACGCTACCAGCTGTGGAGTCCACGACCTGGTCGATACGAGGAAGAGGGAAAGGATCCTTTGGGCAGTGCTTGTCGAGGTCGGTGTAATCGATACACATCCTTAATCCACCAATTTTCTTGGGTACAAGGACCGGGTTTGCGAGCCAAACCAGGTGTTTACATTCTCTGATAAATCCTGCAGCTAAGAGCTTATAGACTTCTACTTCTATGGCTTGTTTTCTATCTTTTGCAAATCGCCGGAGCTTTTGCTTGATAGGTCGTACAGTCTTGTTGACTTCAAGTGTGTGCTCAGCCAGCTCCCTGGGACACCAGGCATATCGGATGGACTCCATGCGAAGATGTCAGCGTTGTCCCTGAGGAAGCTGGTGAGCGCGAGTTCCTATTTGGGGTCGAGGTCAGCGCCGATGACAACTTCCTTGGATGCGTCGGGCGGGCTGAGGCAAACCTTTTTGACAGTTGGACTTGGGTCCAAAGCCATACTTGTACGTTTCTGCTCTGGTACCTGCAGAGTGGTTTGGTCGATCTTGGCTGCCTAGGCCACCATGACCGTTGCTGCGGCTTTGATCGCTGAATCTTTGAAGAGCTCGACGGTGGCACTTTCACAGTTGTAGGATACCATAATGTCCCCCAAGACGGAAAGGATTCCATTTGGTGTTGGCATCTTCATGATGAGGTAGGTGTGGTGCGGTATGGCCATGAACTTGGCAAGCATAGGTTGTCCGAAGATGGCGTGGTATGATGAGCGGAAGTCTACGACGTCGAACGTCAAGTACTCTGTACGGAAGTTCTCCTCCGTGCCAAAGGTGACCGGCAGGCATACACGACCTATGGGGTACGTAGCCTTGTCGGGCATGACCCCATAGAAGGGCTCATCACAAGCGGTCATCTTGTTGAAGTCAAACTCCATTTTGTGCAGTGTCTCTGTGAAGATGATATTCAGGCTACTTCCCCCACCGATAAGGGTCTTAGGCAGTAAAGCTCCATTGACTATGGGGTTGACGACTAGGGGTAAGTCCCGGGGTCACGGATGTGAACCCAATGATCTTTCCTGGAGAAAGTGATTCGGAATTCAGACCAATGCAGAGGTCACGGGTTTTCAGTGTTGACGTGCCCGATCTCCGTGGCGTTTGATCGGGTTTGTCTGTTTCTTTTGATCGCTTGGCGATTGCCAATGATGAAGTTGATCTCGCAGTTGTCCTTCTAAAACACGCCATTGGGGTTGCCCCCTTTGGGCGGTGGCGGTGGTGTCTGCTCCTTCCGGTTGTTATCGTGGTGATTGTGGTCGTCCTGGCGACGTCGGTCATCACGTTGATCATCTTGTCGGTCGTTGCGCTGGTCACCATGGCGATCATCACAATAATCACTCCTGTGGTCGTCACGCCTGTCGTTGCGGTCATCGCGACGGTAGTCGTCGCGTCTGTCATCGCGGCGGTAGTCGTGGCGATAATCACATCGATCCCTATCATCATTGCGAAGATAGCGCCTGTGATCACGGTAACCTCGTCGATCAGGTCGACGGTTACAGTTGTCAAAGCGTTGGCCACCGTTCCAGTCGTCGTTGTTGTTGCTCCTGGTCCTCTTGGAGGTAGACGGGACTCCCAGGGCGCGCTTCAGCTGCTCGCACTCCCTCATGGTGTGCTTAGCGTCGCGGTGGAACTGGCATTGGTCGTCCATGACCATATTGAAGTCACCTTCGAGGAAGGTGGAAGGTCTTGGTGGATCCGCCACATAGGCTTCGCCAGATCGCTTGAGCTACCTAGTGCCTCTATCGTCGTGGTCTTCTCCGTTGAAGTCGTGCATCACCGCATCTTGAGTGTCGACCAGTTTGTCGACGTAGTCCATGAGGTCACCGATGGTGTGTGCATCAGCTTCATGGATCTTCTCGAATAGGTTAATGTTGGTAATCCCCTTCTTGTAGTAAGCGATGACGTCTTCGTCTTTGACACCTGCAAGGGTGTTACAGTTCCTGAAGTAGCGGTTGGTGTACTCTCGGAGAGTTTCATCACGTCTCATCCTCACTCTGGCGAGGTGGTGTGTGTTACCAGGATAGTTGTAGGTCACCTGGTAGTTGGTCATGAAAAGGTGAAACAGCGTTGCCCAGGAGGTGATGCACTCTGCTGGGAGATTGTTGAGCCACAAGAGTGGTGCCTTGCCCATCACAAGGGGGAAATATCCCGCCATGTGGTCTTCTTTGCCCTCGCAGGCTCATGCTGCAATGTTGTGCATCTTGAGCCATATACTCGGGTCAGAGCGACCGTTGTACTTTTCAATAGCCGGCTTGAAGTCCTTTGGGTATCTGATCGTCCGGAGACGTCGTGAGAAGGCCGGGAAGTTATTGACCGCTCCCGGACTTGCTGATGGAGTGTGAGCTGTAGGGATGACGTAGAGGTCATCGGGAGGGCCGTTGTCTTGGTCGTACTGCGCATGTCGCAGGAGTTCCTGGTCGTGCATGATCTGGAGGTCTGTAGCTTGAATGGGGTTGTTGGCATCAAGGGCGTCGGGAACCCCAAGTTCACGGTCGTAGTTAGCACGTCGAGCTGTCTCCACTTCATCTCTTATGTGGTGACGTTGGCTTCCTTCCGCACGATTGGTCAGGACTGGAGGAGGCTGAGCTCTTGCATTGTGTCTTGGGTTTGGAGCGGCGTTTCCCTGGATGTTGGCAGCATTGGCTGCGTTGTTAATGGCGTTGCCAACGACATTGGCCGGGGCATTTGCTGGAGCATTAGCTGCAGCGTTGGCTGGAGCATTAGCTGCAGCGTTGGCAGCGGGGTTGACCGGTTGTGCTACTTTGTTTTCGCCTCGTCCCTCTTCAGCCACCGGGTCGAGAGGACCTGGCTACGACGTCACCGGCGAGGACGCTCCGATCTGCTTCTAGAGTATGAACTTGTTGCGGATCTGCTGTATCCAGGACCTCTTTCTTCGATTTGAGCAGCGGCGACACGGACGTTGGCTTGCAGACGTCGGACCGCTGGAGAATCTTCAAGGTGATTTAGAGCGGCAAGAGCAGCTCCCAAGTTGGTTTGCGGCGAGTTATAGACTCCAAGGCCATCGTGTTCAAAATCCCTGAGAAGGTCTTGCATGTAGGCGGTTGGCACGAGGTGGATTGTCATGGCGTCGCTGCTGCGGAGCAGCAGGTGCCGCAGGTGCTTGTTGCCCGGCGTTATCATTGACTTGACCGGCGTTATCCGGTTGTTGTCCTGTACCTGGGGCAGCAACAGCGAGCTCTTGTTATTGTCGGACAGCTCTGGCAGCATTGGCGTTCTCACGCTCTTGCCATTGCTCATCGGTTTCTTCATCTTGAGGTGGTATGTCCGCAGAAACGACCAATATCTGGCGATCTAGGGTTTCAAGCTCTTCTCCCGGATAATTCGGGGAGATCGTTGTGTGGACAACCTGGAATGCAAGGCGGTCCGGAGATGACTCTTGGTTCAACCGGCGGCAGTGGGCCGCAGTAAGAGGTCGACGAAGCTTCTTGAGGACACGGCACTGGCATGCCGTGTGTTTGGAATTCTCGTGGATTGGGCAGGGTTCGTCGAGATGACTCCTGCAGCTTCCATGATCTTGGGTCTTGGGTCCAGATTCGATCTGGATCTTGCGCTTCATGTAGCGTGATGCTACACGAGCTGCATTGCGTAAGACAAGAGGCATGCTGGAGGGAGGCGAGGTCGTGCGAGGGTGTTTGACGCGCTCGCAGACTTTGATTATGCCAGAGAGCATGCACTCGACACGATCGATCCCAGTGATCAGGTCATTAGGAGTGGGTGGGTGGATTTCTGCCAATAGATCTGCTTCGATCTGTTGATCAGCGGTGACCACACTGCTCTCGATGACGAAGCATGCGGTGGGGGTGGTGGAAGTCACCGGCATCGAGCCAAAGAAGATGTCGACAGGGTTGGCGAGGATGTCCGCCATGCTCTCCAGGAAGATGACGCCATTGGTCGCAGCCATCGAGTTGCAGGAAGAACCTTGATTCGGCCCCTACCTGGCACGCCAACTATCAGATGGTGAGATCTGGACAACCCCGGGGGTGTTAATCCTTGTGGTTTAGTTATTCGGTGGGGTGGAATCTAAGGCTAAGAACTCGAAGGTCGCACACAAGTACGCGGAATGCAGAGAACACAGTGAGATTATACTGGTTCGGGCCTCCAGAGAGTAATACCTATGTCCAGTTCTTCGGTTTGTATTGCTTGAGGGTTGCGAGATTGGTCGGATTGTACAAAGGGGTTGCCTTGTCTGCCTTATATTGGCCAGCGGATGAGGTCGTGAGCCTGGTCGGTGGGGACCCAGGGGTACCCATGTCTCACACAGTCTCTAGACGATAACGAGCCAAGTAGAAGCCTTACATCATCCTAGATCTAGACTAGCTAGCTACTCTGCTATATGGTGTTTCTAGAGCGTAGTATCTCTACTTGATGACTTGATCCAGATGAATTCCAGATTGCCTCTGCCAGGGGGCAGGGAGGCTGCTTATATAGTCCTGAGGGGTCGACGTGCGCCCTAGGATCAAACCGACCTAAACATGTGGTTTAGATTGATCATCATAGGTGGTGTAGGAAGCTTCTGGAAACTGGGACCATTTGGCACCAGGGGGCCGGTCGGCACCACCACCAGGCCGCTCGGGCTGGGGTGGGCCCCCTTTGGGCCCACTTCGGCTAGGTGGGTCCTTGATCCTTCTAGATGCTTCTTTCTTAGGTGCTAAGTCACATTGAGTTCCGGAGCCTTCTAGAGTCTTCTAGAGTGGTTTCTTTGCATATTTTCTGAATAGTCCCTGTAGATTCATAGATTCACATAACTCGTGGAAATTGTTAATATAAACCCTAATAAGGTGATCTGATTATGTTTTAGACCTTTTTCCAATGAATGTGAGGGATAAAATTCATAGATAAAATGTGTCAACATGCACCTATAGTGTTGAGGGACATCCAGGATCACTTCTTGATGGCGGTTGCGGAAGTTAAGTGTGGGTCCATCGATCCAAGTGCTTCCAACCTTAGCCTTTTGATCAAACCGGCTATTCACCAGTATATTCATCCATCCAAGGTTTGTTGTGGGATTGTTGATGCCGTGGACCCGAGAGGAGGATTTTGTGTGGTGCGGTCGGACCTCGTTGGTGCGGTGGGACCAACTTTTATGGTGTCTGGCCCATGGACTTAGTCCCCTTGGATATTATGCTAAGTGTAGAGGCATTTGTGAAAGTTTGGTGTTGATCGGAGGAGGTTGATAGGTCTGGCCGAACCTACTAGGTTCGGCCGCACCTACCCCCCGACACGTCTCGTGTCACAATCTTCCGTGAGGCATAACTTCTGCATCCGGACTCCGAATTGGGTGAACCAAAACTCCATTTCAATAATCTCGACAAGATTTTCAAAATGGTGCTATCAAACTAAGCATTTGACATTATTTGTCAAGATGCTTTATTTGTGCTATCATGTCTCATTATGACCTGTAACCAAATATTCACCAAAGCTCGTGGAATCCGTTAGTTTATAACCCCACAGGTATGATGCAAGCTTTGATGGAATGAAATTTGTTCAAAGTTGAGGGTCAAAAATAGGGACTTAATGACCGTCAACAGCAGTGGCGGTGGAGGTGCTTGGCATCGTCTGGAGGTGAGGCGGCGGCGGCGTAGGGTCAGGGCGGCTGCCGTGTGTGGTGGCAGTGGCTGGAGGTGTGGAGGCGGTAGCCGGAGGACCACGATGATCGGCCGGTAGGCCCGCGGTGGCCAGCCTGTGTTTTTTCTTTTTTTATTGATTTACAAAACTCTTTGCCGAGAGCCAGGTGGGCCTCACTACACACGTGTGCCGAGAGGGATTGACGTAACTCTCGGCAAAGAGGCTCTTGTCGGCCCAGCTATGCCAAGTGCCCTTTGCCGAGGGGAAAGGGGTCTTTGCCGAGAGCATCTTGCTCTCGGCAAAGGCGGTGATTTCGGTAGTGTTGTTGATGGTTCCGTTGTCACGGAGACCTTTTTCTTCCCTCCCGCTCGCCCGTGGCGGCAAAGAAGGTAGCCGCACCACCTCGGTGGTGGCACCTTTCTGCCCAAAAACTCGATCTACACGCTAGATCGAGGCATCTGATCCCATTATTAGATCTCTAGGATCACTAGGTGTAGATCAGTTGGGTGTTCCTCTTGTGTTAATGTAAAACATGGTGTTCCCATTATCAACCGAGAGAAAAACAAGAGGGAGAGATTGAAATCAGAGGGAAGTTCAATGTGGTGATTCGGAAGTAGAGGATGAACTCATCGGTGTAAATGGAGTCCGGCGACACTGTGCAGTGAAGTGCCGACCGTCGGTGGAGTGCAGTGGCGGTTGGCGATGGGCTTCCCGTCAGCGGCAGCGCTCCCTCTCGATCGGGCTAGGGTTAGGAACAGTGGGGAAACTGGCGGCAGTGAACCTCATGCTTTGTGTCATGGCCCCCACCTCCCATTTATAGCACTCCGCGACAAGGGCCCACCAGCCATTTATTTGGGCTGGGCCTCCCCGATCAGGATGCGGTCAAGGGCTAGGTTGCCCTTTGGTCCAACCAGTTGAGATCAAACTAATACAACTTCTTCATCACCTGCAAAATCAACCTTTCATCTCCATCCAAGATATCGACCATGCTGGTATGGCATGCTACGATGCTAAGAGATCATAGGAAGAAAAAAGAAAGAAAGAAAAATGAACTATACACAACCGGTTAAATTGGAACGTGAACGCGGGTTACCACTCGACACTCCACATTCCACACCGCAGTAATCAGCAACCTTCTTTATGTGTATAATTGATCAGGACCTACATTTTCTGATGAATGGATTTGTACGTGTGCATATGCAGGTGTTGTTCATATGCTTCGTCGTGAGCACGCTTAGACCATCTCCGGCAGTTCGCCGATCTGCATTGACTTTTGTAGAAAGGACAGAGAAGAGAGGGAGAGAGTCACAGAGGGGGACGGGCATTCCAGCAGCTTGCTGCATCCTCTTGTGCAACAGTTGGTTCCCGCGACCGCGAGGAGGGCAGAGAGGGGGCTGCCAGAGAACAAGCGTGCGTCGGAGCTCGAGGCTCTTCAACAACGGTCAGAGGAAGAGGAGACGACGACGGGGTGGAGGGACTTCTCGAGGAAGAGGGAGCGTGAGGAGACAGGCGCCGCTGCAAATCTTCACCAGTGAGCTCGCTGTCAGATTCATCTCTGTGTCCGCGCTCGATCTCACAGCGCAGCTGTCCGCACCGCTGTAACACCCTGAAATTTCTTGATTTCAGGATGTTATTAAGAAGAATAATTAAACAACAATTTTCTCATAATTTTAAAATTTTCCAACATTTAATTTGTTGCAATAAATTTAGTGTAGGAAAATAATTGATTGTCTTTCATAATTAAATAAAATGATTGTTTGAGTGTTGCATTCATTTCGATTGCATTTGTATTATTTGAGATAGTGTTTTCAAAATCATAAAAAGGTCAAATCAAAATCTATCTCTCTATCTTTTTATGGTACATCCAACTCATTCTCTTTGTCTATGCTTCCCATTCACCTGGCTATCTTCCTTTTCTCATCCCAAATCTTAGCTCGTCCCAGGTGCAATCACAAGCTGTCGGCCCGTTATCCACTGGCTGACCCAACTCACCCACTCCCTCTTTTGTACTGCTGACGGGTGGACCCCACCTGTCGTCCCTCCCCTTCCAATCCGACCCGAGCAATACTCGAGTCCGAGCACTTGCTCGACTCCCGTGCATGTGCCCTGCCCACGCCGCTTGGCCTCCCCGGCCTTGCGCTCGCTCGTCTTCCCCTGACGTTCGTAGGCCGTCTAACCTGCTAGCTCACCTTTCCCCTCTATCTCGTTGCTAGCCGGGCTCCTCCGTCAAGCCCGACTCCCTCGTCTCACACACATGACCAACTTGGACCGAGCCGTGTGACGCCGCATCTGCCCGGCTCCCTCGCGCACATGCTCGCTCGTGACCGAGCCTGTCAGCTCTGTGCACCCAACCGTGTTGCTTCCTCTTCATCAACATGCGAACGCTGTAAGTCAGGCCCTCTCTCACCTCTGGCCAACACTCCATTCTCTCACGTGCCCGTGCGTTGCGCCGGCGCTCGCACTGCATGCACTCGTGCACTGCATCGTGCCGCTCGGCCGTCGTGCCTACTTCCCCGTGCCCATGCCCAGGGCCATTCCCAACATGTGGCCGCACCTGACGACCGTACCCGTGCCAATCCGCCTGTCGTCGCCATCTCGGCGTGCACGCCCAACCATCTGCCTGCGCCGCTCGATCGCTCGTCCGCCCACGCCTAGGTGCCCTGTCTTGTGTCGCTCGGCTTCCCCTCTGCCTCCCTGCGCTGCGACGCACGGAAGACTGTCGTCACCCCCTCGTTTATTCTCTCCCACAGGAAACGGCACCACTACCATCACTCTCACCTTTAAGCCGCCATTAATGGCCAGCCTTAGCATCCTGCCCAGCTCCCGCACACACGCCTAAAACTGTCACCCCTTTACTCCTCTAATAGTAACCCGACCACCATAATTACCATGGATGGTCGCTGCTCATCAATGGCTGCCGGTTGCCGGCTGCCGTTTCCCTCCGTCCCGTGCTACACCTGAGCACCGCTCCACTTCCCGCGGTCTACAACACCTGTGTGGCTTCCACACCCGCTCGTCCTCCCTCTTCAATGCTAGAAGGAGCATTCATCTCCTTCACTCCCCCTTCAGTAACGGATGGACATCATGGCCATCAATGATCGCTGCCCATCAGTGTGTCTGTCGTTTCCACTCTCCCACACCGCCTCCTGCATGCTATAAAGCTGAGCGCCCAAGGCCCTTTCTGCGCTTTGCCGCACAGTTTGCCGCCAGCGACCCTTGCTGCTCTCCTCGTCCAGCACCTCGCCACGCCAGTCTCCTTGAACAGCGCCGCCGTGTTCCACGTAGACAAAGTCGAGCGCCGCCGCACACCTTCGTCGCCGGTTCGCCGTCCCCGAGGATCCCTAGATCGAGCCAGCACTGCCCCGAGCACCTACACATCAAACTGGAGTTCCGTCGTTTCATGAGAAGCTCCCTGACGGCCATCCTCACCGCCCGAAGCAGAGTGCCATCACCGAGCTCCGCTCAATTCGCCGGTCGGGACTGCTTCCAGAGCAAGTTGCTACCACCGCGAGGTCTGCGAGCACAAAAGGAGCACTGCCGCCTGTCCTCGGCGCTGGAGCACCCCGTCGTCCGTCAGTCTGCACCAAGAACAGAACCAGCCGCCATCTCTGAGTCCTGCCTCTCCAGTTCGTCCCCGTCTGTGAACTCCAGCGATTTGGAGTGCTAGAACCACGAAGTGCTGCCAGTCCGAGCCGGCCACCGCTTCCTGTCTCCACCGAATTCGTCCGCCTCCGTCCACCTCCGCTTCCGGTGAGACATCCTGTGCGACCCCCTCGCTTTCCTCTCTCAATTTTCCATCTCACGGACGCCTTTTCCCAACCCGAACAACACCAATTTCGGCCGGCCAGAGAGCTTGTGTCCGCCGGTTCATGGCATCCGGGAAGAAATCATCACCACCGTGAAGAGATAAGGCATGACAGTTTTGCTTACGAGTCCCCATGAAATCCCTAAACCAAAACACTATAGATTGTGTGTTGTAACTTTTGTCCATAACCCCCTACAAAAATCCCACCATTCACACGTAAATCCCACCAGTGCTCTTTCCCTTGGTAGCCCCTGTCCTTTGGCCTATTCGCGAGCACTATTTATGGTGTCTTGCAAAACTTATCAGCTAACCCTCCCGATCTATAGTTAATCGCGATTAGGTCCTTCTAGCCTTGTTTAGCGCATAGACCTCGCGTTTTAGCTCTGTTTCGATCGTTTCAAGTTTCGTTAGATTCATAAAGTACGCGCTAGTGCTAATATTTACCCTAAAATGTGTTTTAAGAATTTTATCTTGAATTAATTTGATTAACACCTATTGGAATGTCTTTTCTTAATAATAATGTATCAGGACCTAATAACGGTTTTCTTATTTAAATATTAATTGACTAATACCTAGTGGAATAGTTTACTAATAAAATCCATTAGAGCTACCTTTCGGCTTTTTATAATATAATTGTTAAACTGGTTAATACATATATTCAATTTGCTTTCCAAATAAAAGCTACTTAGGCTATCCCGAGCTTTCTTAATAAAATAATAATTTGACTAAGATGAATACAAATACGTTATAATTTGCTTAGTTAAACTCGAAACATAAAGTACACACTTAGATGCTCTACATGCTTTTTCTAAAATTAAATGTTTTTTGCATAAGTTATACTTGAATATTTATAAATAAAATTGAACTAAGTTTTCATCACCTTTTATATATAAATATAATTTGCATAATTATAAATAGGGCATTTCTCTAAAATGGGCTATACACAGTGCTTTATTCAATTAAAATATATCTAGCATATAGCCTTGCATGTTATAATCTAAATTTATCGATAGATGTGCTTTTTCAACCATAGTTCCATTCTCAGCGTTTCTTGCGTTTGCGTTCCTAGAGCCGAACCTTGTTCTCTTTTTAAGACTTCCTTGTATGGTGTATTGTTCTTAGTTGTACTTGTTTGTCTGCTTTTGCATGTTTGTACAGATGTTTGCTTCGAGTAGAAGATCGAGCTGTTGTTCAGAAGTCCTGAAGTTCAAGAGTTTCAAAGCGAAAGAGCAAGAGTATCTTTTCGTTGGAAAAAGATAAGTGACCCTAACCATCCTTCTACCTATGCTTTAAACAAGAATACTACGAATTAATTGGAACATGGAGAACCACCCTGGAAAACAGTACAACCACAAGACATATGGCTCTGTCTTGGCCAATTAATTAGGGAAGTCTTGTGTGGCTATTAGCCTTAGTAGCTTGGGGTACGGAGGAATGCTTTTATGACTCTTTTACTCTGGACAGGTTTTGGAACAGAAGTGCTCTTCTAGGCTAACCTGGTCTGAGGGTAGAAGGAGGGTACGAAAGATAGCCTCTAGGACGTGCTACTATTGACTAATACACATAGGAGGACTCTTTGTAAAGGCCTCGTAGCGTCCCTATGCAATCACACCTCGGAAGTGTGGTATTGTGCTTACTTTTGCACAACACGGTTGGGTTCAAAGTTCTTTGGAACTTTTACGCGACTTGTGGTGAAAGTGTACAACCTCTGCAGAGTGTAAAACTGTTATAACAGCCGTGCTCATGGTCAAGAGTGCCCTGGACCCTCACATAACTAATGAACTTAAAGATGGATTTAAAATTGCTTTCTGGTTAATTTTCGTGGCCTTGCTGAGTACCAACCATAAGTGTACTCAACCTTGCTAAAACGCTGTTCAGAAGAAGGTGTCTGATGTCCAGAAGAAGGTGTTAGGCGTACGCAACCCCCAGTCGATTGCTTGTGAAGTTTGGAGCCTTTGCTTCCCAGGATTCTGCAGTAAATCTCTGATAATCTCTTTTCTTCACGTGATATTGTTTCTGTTATTCACTAATGATGTCACTATATGTATGGAACTAGATCCTGGCATACATATAGGTAGCATTTGGTTTGTTTTGGAAACCGGGTGTGACAACCGCCCCTGTCCGCCGTCGGGGTCAACGCCGCCCGATCCAGCAACAGTGGCGGCTTCTTCCTCTGCCCCAGCCCACAACTCGTCGGATCCAGTGGCCGAGGGTGTAGGAGGTGGTGGCAAGAAGGAGATCAAGGCTGAGGGTTCAGGAGGCGAAGGTCAACGCGTCGTTGTGCACCATCGTCGTCAGGCCCTATCGCCCGTCGCCGCCACGACACATATCAATCTCCTCGAGGCGCGTCCTCAAGGGCGTCGTGCCTGGGATGCACCTCTGCTCAAGCTTGAGGTGGAGCATGAGGGATGGTGACTGCCGGTAGATGGGGAGGGAGGAGGAAGAGAGAGAGAGAGAGAGAGAGAGAGAGAGAGAGAGAGAGAGAGAGAGAGAGAGAGAGAGAGAGGGAGGGGGGAAGAAGAGGCAGGCCCGCGACATCTACTCGAGCCAGTGCTCTCCGCCTTTGGCTGGCGGACGCATCCTTGGCCGGAGGGCGCGGGGGCGGAGGCGGCGAGGCAGAGCAGTTGTTGAGATGAAGAAAGTAGAGAGACTCCCCCAGAGATGCGCGTGCGGGGGGTGTTGCTGCAAAATGCAGCATGCTAGCATTCCTTGCGGCACCCGCTGGAGGCGAAATAGTGCTCCTAGGATCTGCAAATGCAGATCCGTTTGGAGCACTTGTCGAAGACAGTCTTAGCTACGACTTCATGGGCATCATCGGGTACACCTCATGTATAGCGACAAGCTCATGTTGCAGAGTACTCTCATCGGGGAAGGTGAGCTCGAAGGTTGCCATCTACACTCTAAGAGGGTGTTTGGATCCCTTTAGTCACCTAACTAGAGTTTAGTTAGACTAAAACTTTTTAGTCACCTTGTTTGGATGGTGACTAAAGTTAGTCAGCATTAATTGTTCTTGACATTAAATTGTTTTTTCCTCCCTCCTTTCTCTCTCCTCTCCTATCTCTTGTTGGGTCCACATAATTAATGGGAGGAGCAATTAATTAGGTGAGAGAGAGGATTTTAGTCAGTAGAAGTTGGGTGAGGGTGACCAGAAACTAGTTTTACTCACCCTTTAGTCAGGGGTGTTTGGAGGTTTAGTCACTTTGGTGACTAAAATTAGTCTCTAGTCTCTAGTCACACATAGATCCAAACACCCTCTAAGTCGTCCACCTTGATTTTGATATAGTTCAAAAAGGTTACATTGATTTAAAAAGGTTCACATTTTTAAAGATTTTGGCAGTTCAGAAAGGCTACCTTGAGTTTTAAAAATTGTGTTCCTAAATTTAATGTTTGGTTAAGGGTTCTCTTTGACCCAAAAAAATTCTTTGGCCAGAGAATTTCCATCCATATCTATACTATAAAGAATGAGTTTTTTTGAAAACACGTTTTACCAAAAGTTCTACCCCCTTACCCCTCACAGGAGGACCCACCTGTCACAAAAAGCCCATGAAAATAGTACTCCCAGACGACGAAAGGGGGGGGGGTAACCATTTTCTCGACGTTAGAAAATACTTTTGGCGATTTTGGTTTTCTTTTCTCGCCTGACTGAAGTCTACCCACCCCCTGTACCCACATTTTCATTTTGGAAGGTGTGGTGGCCTTTTTTACCCGCCTTGTGTAACCACATTTTCATTTTGGAAGGTTTGATATACTTCCACCAAATACCCACATATCACTTCCTCCTTCATTAATGGTTTCCATTATTTGTTTTCTTTCCTTTCCTTGATTAATTGTGCCATTTAAAGTCCTTGGCGCCTCCCTTCTCCCCTCAAATTAGAAGTACGGACGAACCTCGACTTCAGCCTAGGGGTTGCAAAAGGCCTCGAAGTGGTGACCCTAATGTGTCCAATGGCGCATCATCAACGTTAGGTATGATTTTGGTTTGTGTATTTTTGTTTGTTCGTCCATACCGCTTTTTGGTTTGTGATTTTTAAAGTTTTCGGTGTTTTAGATGTACCTATGCAAGAACAAGTTCGTGTACCTCTTGGTGACGTGAGTAACCAAGTAGAGGTTCGTCCCAACGCAGGTTGAGTTTTCTACAGATCCATTGTTCAAGCATGTTTTTTGTGTTTATAATTTCTACTGATCTATTGGCAAGTTATTTGTTAGATGCTGGTGCTTAGAAGAGAGAACAACGTCGTCAGTTGTATGCGGCATCTAAGGATGCCATAAACGCCAAGAGGAGAGAAATATACGCACAAAAGAAGGCCTCTGAAGAGGCAACTCTTCAAACTAACAATGGATCTGTGTTGTCTGAACATGAGAATTTATTGGACGGTGACAATGATAGCTGGCTTCACCGCAACAGTTCATATACAAGAACGAAAAATGTTGTTCCAGGTAAATATATTATAAAATTCATAATACGAGTATGTTTGTTTTACCTTAACATTTAACATTATTATTAACAGAAGATGCATGTCGTCGTCGTCAATTGAAAAATGTAAGATCGAAAGATAAGAGAAAATATGAGTGTCGAACAGATGAAGTAAGATCATCGATAAATGACACAAGACGTTCGAAAAGAAACGGTGATGCTGGTACGACCATTCAACTACCGATGCTTCCTTTAGTTTATTCTGACTAACATTTATATATGAAAATTTCAGGGACGAATGGGGTTTGTACAATGCAATCTGTAGTGACGAAACAAATTAACTCTTTCCCCTTTCGATCGTGTAGTAACTGGTATTAGTATCGATGAAAGTGCGTGATTCTAGAGTGCTTTATAGTATAGATATTAAATATTAATGAGTTTTATATTTACTTTGCAGCAAATCCTAGGCAGCAGTCTGTTGCAGCAGGCATGGTTACACGTACAACATCAAGATGTGTCAACCAAGGTATGTATAATTCTGAAATGGTTATTATTTGGTACCAAGTTAATTAAGTAATTAAAATTTCTTTGATTTATAAGGGAAACCAGCTCCCCAAACCCTGGATCAGCCACCCTCGAGCGAACTTCGGCTTCGCTCGAGAGTAGGACGACACGCGAACAAACTTTCACCTCGCTCTGGCATCCCTCGATTAGCTTCCACACCTCGCTCAAGGATGGGCACCCCTCGATTAGCTTCCACGCCTCACTCGAGGGTTCTCCCTCAACCCGAGGCGCTCTACCTGCTCCTTCCGATAGGGCCATTAGAGTTGCCCCGTTCGATATTAGGCTGACTTCCGATTGGGCCATTAGAGCAAAGATATTATATATTAATTATTTTTTATTTACTTTGTAGCAACGCCTAGGACACGTGAGTCTATTGCAACAGGTGTGGTTACACGTTCAGCATCAAGATGTGTCAACCAAAGTATGTATAATTTTGAAATGGTTATTATTTGGTACCAGGTTAATTAAGTAATTAAATTTCATTAATTTTTAATCAAAAAGAAATCGGTGTCTGGGAGCCGGACAATCCTGATATTGCCTCAGGTTTCCTCTCGTAACTATTGTGAGTTTCTTGACTAAAATGTATATATTCATGTTTGTATCATTTAACTATTGTAGAGGAGTACTTAGATTGTAACAATCTGGACGAACGTTTGCGTGATGGCATGCAAGAAGATGATCCGAGAGTGAGCTATGAAAAAGGTAAATAACAATATCATTCATAATTTATGGTGAATTTTACAACCTTTTTACTTTCGTTGTTGGTTAATAACAGTGGTAAAATACAAGACACGTCGGGATCCCGATGTGGTTATTGTAAATAAAGAAGATCCATACCAATGGGTGTATAAGGATTTACCAACAAAACATCACGTGCTATGGAAAGTTCCAATCTGTGAGTATTGTGGTGCTTTGAGATTCAGTAGCGAAACACCGGCGTTCTGTTGCAGGAAAGGGAAGGTTCACATTTATGTGCATGACCTACCATTTGGAATACGTCATTTATTTGAGAGTCAAACAGATTGTGATGCCAAGTATTTTAGAAACAACATACATTATTTCAACTCGCATTTTTCGTTCACATCATTCGGTGCTACGGTTGATGAACGCACAGCCACAGCCAAAGGTATATATAGAATTGTATGCATTATTTTACTTTTGTGATATTAGTAACTTTACGTTGATTATATTATTTTATTTAAACATAGTCGGAATCCATGCATTCAAAGTACATGGTCAAAATTATCACAAGATTGGCCAATTAATACCTGGGTGGGAACGGACCACGACACATGCAGCTGCATTTTTATGACACAGATGAGAGTATGGTGCATAGAAGGAACAGATCTCCTCATCTTGATCAGAATTTGATCCAGGAGATCCTTCGGATATTGAGCGATGTAGCTAAGAATCCATACATACATAATTTCAAAATCCTGGGGCAATCAGGCAATATCGAAGAGTACAAGATTGAATTAATTACAAGCATTTCTGTTGATCAAAGGATGTTTAATGCGCCTACAATGGACTAGGTAGCTGCGATATGGCAAGATGGGTCCGATGACCAACGAAAATTCAAGCGAAGTATAACGATCTATGCAAATTCTGGGCATGCCACCTTTATACGTGCTTTATCATGGTTGCTATGACCCGTTAGCTTACCCTCTCTTTTACCCTGGTGGTGCGACAGGGTGGGAAAACAAAAAGGTGTTGTTGGAAGAAAATCCCGTTCTACGATTCGCGAGGGTAAAACGAAAATACACAAAAAAGGATAAAGGTACGTCTTTTATGGAAATGTTTTAACAATTTTAATTCACATTCACATTATATAATGAATATGTTTTATGTTTGTTTTGTTATTCATATCATGTTTGTTTGTTTTGTAGATGATGCTGCCGGCACGTCCAATGTAATGTCAGAAGGAAATGGGAACAATGCAAGGACGAAAAAGAATGTGTCAATGCTTCCATCTTTTGTTGAAGATTCTGGTGAGAACATAATATTGTCGTCTGTTTAATTAACATTTCTCGAGATCCATCTAACTTACTTGTTAAGACAAGTCATTGATGCAGATGTGGATGACGATGGTAACGGTGGTCATGACAACGACGACAAGGGTGAAAATGACCAAGATAGTGGTATGTTTTTCCACTGCTTTTCTTGCACTTGAACATATAACGGTGGTCTTTGTATATTGGAAATTAGAGTACTTATGGAAAATTACCTGTGACTGAAAATATGTATACTAGGTTCGAGGCTCTATGTACATAAAAATTATGTACATAAAAATTGAATCAACGCGGCTTGATTGGTACTCCAATCCTGATAATCAGAAAATTATTCGAGCAGATCTATATCACGTTAGTGTGAATTGTAAGGTATACGTAGTTTATTATTATGTAGATAAATACTAAATAATTGTTTTTATATGGGTTTCTCATTTTTCAAGGTATCGTAGATTGCTTAGCACTCAGTGATTCTGATGCCAGAAAGGTTAGTAAATGTATCGTGTTGTCAAAGGATTTCCCAGGTTCTGACAGGGATGTTCATTCACGTTTTATGGATGCTATGGCTCTGGTAGCATGGTATGGGCGTCCTGATTTTTTCGTTACAATGACATGCAGTCCGTATTGGCCAGAAATTACAGACCAATTGCTACCCGGTCAGACCCCGCAAGATAGACCCGACGTTGTTGCTAGAGTCTACCATGCTAAGCTACGTGATCTTCATGATTTCATGATCGTAAAGGGTCATTTTGGTAAAGTTGCAGCCTGGGCACATGTTACTGAGTTTCAGAAACGGGGACTACCCCATGAACACTCTTTATTGATTATGGAGTAAAATTCTAAGCTCAACGGACCTCATGATTTTGACAAGTATATATCAACTGAGATGCCCGATCAAAGAAAATATCCATATGTTCATAGGTTGCTATGCACCCACATGATGCACGGCCCCTGTGGGACTCTTAATCCAAAGTGTCCGTGTATGATTGATGGTGGGTGTCGTTTCAACTATCCACGGCGGTTTTCTGACCATACACAGCAAGGGAAAGATGCATACCCAGTATATAGAAGACGGGATGATGGTCAACAAGTATTCATGAGGAACCATTGGTTAGACAATAGGTGGGTGGTTCCATACAATCCTGTTTTGTTGATGCGTTATAATTGTCATATCAATGTCAAGGCTTGTTGTAGCATCAAGTCTATCAAATATATATACAAATACATTTATAAAGGACATGACAACACTTCATTCTCTATTGAATTGGGTACAACCGATGGACCTATTGAAATAAATGAAGTCAAACATTACAAAAAAGCAAGATGTATTACTGCGATAGAGGCATTCTATCGACTATATCGCTTTCCATTGTACAACATGTATCCACCTGTCCTTCAGATGCAAGTTAGCCTCCTTGGAATGCATATGGTACCTTTCAATGATACAGATGGCCTTGAAGAGGTTGCATCACGTGCCCTTTCTCAACGATATATGCTAACTGAATATTTCAAGATGAATATCGAAGATCCCAAAGCACACCAATATTTGTACAGGGAATTTCTGGACATTATATATTGGTTAAGTCTAGTAAATATTGGAAACCAACGAAACAACATTTCCAAATTGGAAGGTTGGTTTATGCTAATCTAGTTGAAGGGTGCAGGTACTACCTTCGAATTCTTCTAAATCATGTTAGAGGTGCGACATCATACGAGTCCCTTAGAATTGTTAGAGGTGTTTTATGTACTACTTTTAGAGACGCTTGTGAGAACCTCAGGCTTATTACTAGTGATGGATCGCTTGATGAAAAAATGTCTGAAGCATCACATTTTCAAATGTCGTGCGTATTAAGGCACATGTTTTCTATCATAGTTGTTTTTTGTGAGTATGCTGATATACATAAACTTTGGCACAATCACTTTGAGTCGATGGCTGAGGACTACCGCCGCAATAACGGAGATAAATCATACATAGTACAGATGATGTTGAGGGATGTAGCCGACATTGTGCGATCCATGGGGAAGGATATCAAAGATTTTGGTCTACCCCATCTTGACGAATCAGGTACCTTTTTCATGAAGCCTGTTATATTGGTTATGATTATAAAATAAAGAATGAAGCAATATAATAATTATTATTTTTGATAGTAATTATTTAGTACTAGTATATATTACATATTTTGCATTTATGAATTATGTATGATAATTAATTTTACCAATATATAGATGCGACCAGCTATTACTGCAGGGAGCTAACAAAAGAGAGAAATGTAGTTTTCAACAAAGATGATTTGAATATAATAGGTTTGTTGAATTCTGATCAGTTGTTTGGTTTCAATTCAATTATGGATCGTGTGATAAATAAGAGAGGTCGGGTTTTTTCGTTGATAGCCTTGGAGGTACTGGCAAAACGTTTTTATACAAAGCGTTACTTGCCAAGGTTCGTTCTATGGGATTAATTGTTGTTGCAACTGCAACATCTAGTATTGCTGCTTCTATCATGCCTGGTGGGCGTACTGCACATTAAAGGTTCAAGATCCCAATAAAACTTGGTGATAATACAATATGTAACTTTTCTAAACAAAGCGGAACGACATCTCTTTTGCGTACAACATCTTTAATTATTTGGGATGAAGTGTCCATGACGAAAAGACAAGCTGTTGAAACCCTTGATAGATCTTTGCAAGATATAATGGATTGCAATGAACCTTTTGGTGGTAAGGTTGTTGTGTTTGGAGGTGACTTTAGACAAGTTCTTCCTATTGTGCCACGTGGCACTCGAGCACAGATCACAGATGCAACCTTGCAAAGGTCGCACATATGGGATAAAATACATAAAATCAGGTTGTCACAGAATATGAGAGCACAAAGTAACCTGTGGTACTCTAATTTCCTTTTGAGGATCGGTAATGGTTTAGAAGAGAGCGGTGTTAATGACTATGTGCGGCTCCCATCAGATATTATGGTTGAGTATAAATTTGAGGAGTCTATCGATATCCTGATAAAGCATGTGTTTCCTGATTTGAAAGGTAATTGCACTTCATCAGAATATATGCGGGAGCGGGCAATTTTATCAACTAGAAATTAGCATGTCCATGCTATAAATGAGAGGATGATCAAACAGTTTCTGGGAGATGAACATGTTTATTTCAGCCACGACACTGTCGATGACGACACTACCAACACATATCCACTTGATTTTTTGAACTCTATCACCCCTAATGGTTTGCCACCTCGTATACTCAGAACAAAGAAAAACCGCCCTATTATCCTACTTCGCAATCTTGACCCACACAATGGTCTTTGTAATGGCACTCTGTTGGTTGTTAGGGGTTTTGGTAATAACTCAATTGATGCTGAGATTGTAAACGGCCAACATGCTGGTAAGCGTTTTTTCCTTACAATGATACCTCTTTCCCCATCAGAAGATGTGACACTACCATTCATGTTGAAGAGGAAGCAGTTTCCGATCAGGCTAAGTTTTGCGATGACTATAAACAAGGCACAAGGGTAGACAATTCCAATTGTTGGAGTATATCTTCCTGAACTTGTCTTCTCCCATGGTCAACTCTATGTAGCACTGTCTAGAGGAGTTGCGCGTAAAACAACATGGGTTTTGGCAAAACCTAATGTTCTAGCTATCCTTCCGGAAAAAAGACTAAGAACATTGTATATAGGGAAGTATTGGAGTCATAATTTTTTTGTCGATATTGTAATATTGGAATGAAAGTTTTGATGTGTTGACTTGTACAATTAGTATTATTGAGCACATAATTTATGTGTTGACATGTACGAATACATGATTCAATACTTATTATTCTAGTTGTACGATCAAGCATTCCATGTTACGGTAATCATTGATGTATATATGATACGTATCCATATGAAGGCGACTACAAATCCAATACATTACGGAAATAAATAATGACTTTGTGGATTACCTTCTATCTTCAAAGTCAGTACTTTGCATACCATAATCCATAGACGGAAATCTGCATTTGCACTTTCTAAATCACCTTCGGCACACCTTGTTTGCATCCATTATTTAAATGTCCTATTTTAATGTGTGCCTCTCACAGTGTATTGAGAATTATGAGCGACATTAGTTCTCATCCAAGCCCACGATGGGTTGACCTGGTTGCGGATGCATGGAGCGAAATCATCGATCGTATCGATGACCTGGATGCCCAAAACGTCTCAACAACATCCAAATCAATGTATGAATGTTGCAGGTAACTAAATGCTAAACGTATGATATCAGGTACATAGCTTCTTCATTTGATTACTTTATATCATTTATTAGTACTTATCTTTTTAGCTTCAAATTACAATACCACTATCCTTTTCAGGCTTCCCCTACATTACTGACGTCTAGACCTAATATAGGAGGTGGCACTACTCCTGAATCGTTGCGAGACGGGTCATTTGGTATACACGATGTTGCACGGTGATTGTCATTCCTAGCCAACAATAAATTTATGAAGAATGTGGTTTGGGTTGGTGGGAAGGACGACTGGCTTGTTGTCTCGAGCAACAGGTGCGATATCGAATTATTGAACGTAATCACTGGGGCAACAGTTAGGCTACCATCGTTTTCTACTACTGATATGTATACAACTGACAAGTCATTGGATCTTATTCAAGCATCTCAAGATTGCACACGAACACTGCGTCGAATTGTTTTATGTCAAACACCAACTGACAAAGGGGGTCACAAGGCAATTTCCCTATTCGATAACTGGGAAATAGGATACACGTCGAAAGGTGACACCAGGTGGAGAACAGTCAGATATGCAAAATATTTCATCGAGAAGCTACCATACTTTCCAGAAGTTTTTTTTGAGGTCGTCTTACATAAAAAATCGTCGGTTACTGTTGACATTTATGGTGTTGTTTTTTCGTAGCGCATGGATGATGATGAGGTTACGGTAACATATGGAGAGTATCCGTATGTCCACAGCCCAGCCAGAACTGTCTTTTACTTCACTAAGTCTCCTTATGACGATCTTATTCTCATAGTTGTTCAAGGACACGGTGAAGCGCTTGAAAACCCATACTACCGGGTCCTTGAGAGCGAACACAACAAGTTCGAGACGGTAGAATGCATGAGGCTATACAAGTACGACAATGCCAGCGAGACATGGATACGTATGGATGCACTCGATTTTGGCACATCCATTTTCGTTGGATTAAGCTATCCCTTCCACGGATCATGGAATGGAATAGAGATTAATAGGGTATACATGTCTAATATTGTTGACTCTGATGTTATTATGTTTGGAAGTGAAGATGGACTGTACAAGCTATTTCGAAAGCTGAATTATCCATGCACACTGGGGGTTCGTCTGTTGAGAAGACAAATGATGCGCACACCAATTTGGTTCAGGCCTACAACTCCATTAAACAACATTTCAATAAGAGGATTGTTGGTGTGAATGTTTCAAGATTACTCAATGGTTTTCAATGCCTAGTATTGTACCTGGCAATTATATTAGTGTTTTGTATTATTAAAGTTTCTATAATAATTTCCCATCTATTTTCAATAAATGTATGAATATCTTATCAATGATTATTAACTATTTGGTTATGGTCCTTTATACGTGATGGAAAAAGGTTGGCTGGCTGTTATAAGAATTTGGCGCATCTATGCAAACGATCCGATTTTTGTTGTATTATATTTGTCATTTAATTTTGAAATGATCCCACGCGGACCATCAAACAAAAATCTAGCCTCGAGCGAGACGGAGACCTACTGGGGGGTACAGGCCCTCGAGCGAGGTGGAAAGCTACTCGAGGGGTGCCAGGCCCTCGAGCGAGGCGGAAGTTCACCCTCGTGCGGTCCGACCCTCGAGCGAAGTGGAAGTTTGCTCGAGGGTGGATGGTGTAGTTGTTTGATGGGCTGCAGTGGCTGTTGGGCCACAGCAGGTCGTGGGCCTTGTTCGAGTTTCAGTTGCGGTTGATTTGGTGAGCTCGTATAGCGATTCTTGTTTTAAGACAGCGAGTTTCCCCGTAGTTTGCAGACCTTTTGCAACCTCGTGCTCGAAAATTTTTGCATTTTTATGTATTTTGTATTTGGAGTTGGTTTTGGATTTGGACTTGTTGCCTCTCAGATCAACCTTGAGCACGAGAGGCAATAAGCAAAGGCTTCCAAAAATGATGTTCGCAATCCTACCTTCATCAGACCTGATCCATATCTATGGAAACTTTGATTTATTGCCAATTATTCTCAAATAGGTTATACATAGTCCCGAACCCCCTCCCCCTCCATAGGCAAAGGCTTGTAACAAAAGACAAACACGAGGTTTATAATCGTCCTTCCTCAGATCGAGTACATATTTTTGGTACCTTTGATTTATTGCCAATTTTATTATTTTCAAACATGTTATATATAGTCCCGACGCACGTATATGTTTCATCGCACTGGTGTCATCTAAGGATGACATACAGCGGTGAGGATTTCATCTTATTTTAAGTCTTTATTAATTATTATGTATTATATGTATTAATAATCAAAATTAATTGTTTATTATTAATTATTATTGAAAATACTGAATTATAATGATAATAATGATAATGATGTTATGATATGAGTGATTTTGAGATGCAATTTGTTTTTCAGATAAATACCTATGCTTTCGTGAAACTAAAGGATGCGATGTCTCAACCTCATGGGATTGTTGTTGATGTTGTAGCGGTAGTTGCGTCATTTGGTCCAGCTAATTATAGTTACATGCCTTCTCATGTAGTATGGGAGATTTGTTTAGCGGATTCGAATTTAGTTTTTTATTCATCTTAATGCTAATTATGAATATGACTTTATGTTATTGATAATACAGTCTTTCTCGTGTCATATTAAATATTTATAGTTTATTAGCATTCCTTCGTATGTGTGTCAAACGAGACGATGTTGAAGTAGGTAGGGTATTCCTTAATGCAGATGTCAACAACCATATTGTGTTTCTTGGGAAGGTTTCTGTGGACTAGCATATGCGTACGTAACATCTGCATAGTCAATAAATTGTGTACTGTATCTGGACAGTATCATATGTTTTTGTACTCATTGTGTTGTTTGGTATTCAGAATGTTTGACCAGTACTACTTGTACTACAATAATTTTTTGTCAAACTTGGCCGCAGACTTCGTTGGTGTCATCACTTCAAGGTAATATTTCATAGCATTTCCTTTGATTTATGTGGAAGGCATCAAATTATCAAGTTGTGTGTCGATCTAGTTCCCTAGCAGTTGTAAGGAATGCACTTCGCCGGAACTATGAGGTTCGTGAATGTGTTAAAGAGGTCATCACTGTTCGATCTAAATACACGCCATTATTTTGCAATAAAGCAGACGTCAAGACTGCAAGAAGGAAGAGATCTGCCTCCGTTTGACTGTCCAACGACCACTATGCAAAAGATCAAATTTTTGCATATATGGATAATATGAACAATTTTATGATTACCCAAATACTAATTATGTTATGTATAGTAATTTATGAATAAATCTTGGAAAAATTATTGTTTCGGAAAATATTAATAAGAGATTGTGTGGTTTAAGATAATGTATTTCTTGTTGTTGCGAAGTGTGAGACAAGCATGCAGCCCGAGGCTGATTCACCTGCTGATCTGCTTGCCCCCGGCACTGATAGACTTGCCGCATTCATAGCAACAGGGAAGCATGTGTTTGGAATGTTTTACATACCATATTTTGTCTATGTTCATATGTTCCTATATATATATATATATATTAGTTGTGGTACCACGTAAGGTTCCTACTCACGCGATGACCTCCCTGACCCGGAGCCGCCCACATTGGTTCAATGAAGTTCAAGAGGATGTCGCCATCGACGACATCCCAACCGAGGAAGAAAATGTACCCAGTATCTTGCTGGTGAAGAAAATTAATGGTGGCATAGATGAGTATCTCAATTGCTTCGGAAAAAGGATGAGAGGCCGGTCGCATCCATCTAACTTGGAGTTGCTCACAACAGTAAGTATGAATGGTCAATCTTTTTATACTATCGTATTTTGGTCCATCGACGGTTACTTGTTCTTTCCTCAGGAGAAGTTTAATTTAGAGGAAGTCAAATCTCTAGAGTTAGTGATCAGTGATCAAAATGATAGGATCATATCAGATGACTCTCGCACTGTATCAGGAAAGAATATGAGACCTTCGTCGAATCCTGCAAACTTGGGGTTGGACACAATAGTAAGTATGAACTACAGTATGGTATCTCTTGTGTCTTCTTGTTGATGTTTCCTTCATTTTTTCTCAGGACCAACTCCAACAGTCTAGCAAGAGTATTACGTCGGCTCATACTTTGGATGTCTTGAGCCCATCAATCACAATGTTAGATGAGGATGAGGTTGAGGTGGACATAACATGGTTCAATTTGTATCCTGAAGATGATGAAGTGGCTCTTCGTCCCTGCGACAGCATAGAGGATCCTGTTATCATCATCGATTCAGATGATGAGTGATTTATTCTATACTTAAAGGTCATGATTCATGAAATAAATATAAAGAATATGTCCTCATTTGTGTCATTGCTTTTTGGAAGAATTTGTTTTGCATTTCTTAAAGTCCTAAAGTATTATATAATCTAAATACAATCTGTTTGTCCTACTTTTCTTTAGTTCAAAATCTACTTGTGATCTCAATCTGAACTTTGGATGTGTTGCTGTAGATACCATGTGTAGGCTCTGCACCATAATTTGTACAAATTTACTGAGTAAATCTATTTATATAGATTTATGTTATTTTCTACCCTGATGATTGTTGTAGCAAAAGTTAAATTGATAACACATCCGCAATCAGAAGGATGACCAAGGGTAATAATAATACTAGCATTCACTAAGATGCCATATATTTTTCACAAGGTCATTACACAAAAGCCTCATTCATCAAATCTAGATGTTCACTACATAAAAGCTATCTATCATTCCATGGAGGCGCGCCTACAGGAGTGCCCAGCGCTTCAGTGCTAGCCGGATGTCCTCCACCTTAGCCTCAATCTGAAATTGTTTTACAATGGATTATCACTGTTATTGTAGCTGCGATATGGCAAGATGGGATATGGCAAGATGCGATAGCTGCGATAGATCATTATCACTGTTACAATGGACCAGGTAGCTGCGATATGGCAAGATGGGTCTGATGACCTACGAAAATTCAAGCGAAGTATAATGATCTATGCAAATTCTGGGCATGCCACCTTTATACGTGCTTATCATGGTTGCTATGACCCATTAGCTTACCCTCTCTTTTACCCTGGTGGTGCGACAGGGTGGGAAATCAAAAAGGTGTTGTTGGAAGAAAATCCCGTTCTATGATTCGCGAGGGTAAAACGAAAATACACAAAAAAGGATAAAGGTACGTCATTTATGGAAATGTTTTAACAATTTTAATTCACATTCACATTATATAATGAAAATGTTTTATGTTTGTTTTGTTATTCATATCATGTTTGTTTGTTTTGTAGATGATGCTGCCGGCACGTCCAATGTAACGTCAGAAGGAAATGGGAACAATGCAAGGACGAAAAAGTATGTGTCAGTGCTTCCATCTTTTGTTGAAGATTCTGGTGAGAACATAATATTGTCGTCTGTTTAATTAACATTTCTCTAGATCCATCTAACTTACTTGTCAAGACAAGTCATTGATGCAGATGTGGATGACGATGGTAATGGTGGTCATGACAACGACAACGAGGGTGAAAATGACCAAGATGGTGGTATGTTTTTCCACGGCTTTTCTTGCACTTGTACATATAACAGTGGTCTTTGATATGTTGGAAATTAGAGTACTTATGGAAAATTACCTGTGACTGAAAATATGTATACTAGGTTCGAGGCTCTATGTCAGCGCTCAGGAGTATTATTGTTATCTAATGCGCTTGTGTGTTTAATATATTTTTTCGTGGCGGACGTCTCTTCCAGCAGTGGGTTGTTGATATGTACATAAAAATTGAATCAACGCGGCTTGATTGGTACTCCAATCCTGATAATCAGAAAATTATTCGAGCAGATCTATATTAGGTTAGTGTGAATTGTAAGGTATACGTAGTTTATTATTATGTAGATAAATACTAAATAATTTTCTTTATATGGGTTTCTCATTTTGCAAGGTATCGTAGATTGCTTAGCACTCAGTGATACTGATGCCAGAAAGGTTAGTAAACGTATCGTGCTGTCAAAGGATTTCCCAGGTTCTGACAGGGATGTTCATTCACGTTTTATGGATGCTATGGCTCTGGTAGCATGGTATGGGCGTCCTGATTTTTTCGTTACAATGACATGCAGTCCGTATTGGCCAGAAATTACAGACCAATTGCTACCCGGTCAGACCCCGCAAGATAGACCCGACGTTGTTGCTAGAGTCTACCATGCTAAGCTACGTGATCTTCATGATTTCATGATCGTAAAGGGTCATTTTGGTAAAGTTGCAGCCTGGGCACATGTTACTGAGTTTCAGAAACGGGGACTACCCCATGAACACTCTTTATTGATTATGGAGTGAAATTCTAAGCTCAACGGACCTCATGATTTTGACAAGTATATATCAACTGAGATGCCCGATCAAAGAAAATATCCATATGTTTATAGGTTGGTATGCACCCACAGGATGCACGGCCCCTGTGGTACTCTTAATCCAAAGTGACCGTGTATGATTGATGGTGGGTGTCGTTTCAACTATCCACGGCAGTTTTCTGACCATACACAGCAAGGGAAAGATGCATACCCAGTATATAGAAGATGCATACACAGCAAGGGAAAGATGGTCAACAAGTATTCATGAGGAACCATTGGTTAGACAATAGGTGGGTGGTTCCATACAATCCTGTTTTGTTGATGCGTTATAATTGTCATATCAATGTCGAGGCTTGTTGTAGCATCAAGTCTATCAAATATATATACAAATACATTTATAAAGGACATGACAACACTTCATTCTCTATTGAATTGGGTACAACCGATGGACCTATTGAAATAAATGAAGTCAAACATTACAGAAAAGCAAGATGTATTACTGCGATAGAGGCATTCTATCGACTATATCGCTTTCCATTGTACAACATGTATCCACCTGTCCTTCAGATGCAAGTTAGCCTCCTTGGAATGCATATGGTACCTTTCAATGATACATATGGCCTTGAAGAGGTTGCATCACGTGCCCTTTCTCAACGATATATGCTAACTGAATATTTCAAGATGAATATCGAAGATCCCAAAGCACACCAATATTTGTATAGGGAATTTCTGGAACATTATATATTGGTTAAGTCTAGTAAATATTGGAAACCAACGAAACAACATTTCCAAATTGGAAGGTTGGTTTATGCTAATCCAGCTGAAGGGTGCAGGTACTACCTTCGAATTCTTCTAAATCATGTTAGAGGTGCGACATCATACGAGTCCCTTAGAATTGTTAGAGGTGTTTTATGTACTACTTTTAGAGACGCTTGTGACAAGCTCGGGCTTATTACTAGTGATGGATCGCTTGATGAAGCAATGTCTGAAGCATCACATTTTCAAATGTCGTGCGTATTAAGGCGCATGTTTTCTATCATAGCTGTTTTTTGTGAGTATGCTGATATACATAAACTTTGGGACAATCACTTTGAGTCGATGGCTGAGGACCACCGCCGCAATAACGGAGATAAATCATACGTAGTACAGATGGTGTTGTGGGATGTAGACGACATTGTGCGATCCATGGGGAAGGATATCAAAGATTTTGGTCTACCTGTGACGCCCCAGGTTTTTAATTATCGTCATCAACCCTAATGACCGGATCAGCCGGGTCAAACCCAGTCAAACCCCGGTCAAACCTAGGTCAACCTGGGTCATCACCCGAAAACCCCGTCAATGGACCCCAATGAACCCCTTGACCAAGCCTACACACACCCGTAGTCAACCCGTGGTCAAAGACACGGTCAAAACCGGCTTAACAGTTGACGTCAGCGAATGTCGTCCGGAACTTTTGCCGCGTTCCCCAAAATTCAGCTAAACACTTCAAAATCTACCTTTATGAAAGTTGTCCATCTTGTTGAGGGACACAACTTTCATGTAGAATGGCATTTCAAATTTTGAGAGGAAAATTGTGAAAAACCCCTTGCAAGACAGATTTTCCTGTTTTCCAGAACAGGCTGACATTCAAAGTTGGCACGACGTTCCTGCAAAATCCATTGAGAAAAACACTATATGGCCTTTTTGAAAGTTGTAGAGGGTAGTTAGATCTACAACTTTCCTATTCTTTGTTTGGTGCACTTTTATTCAACTTTTTGGAGTTGGACACGTTCAAACAGGGGCACTCTGAAGTTTTCCAGCCGGCCGACGCCGCGCCGTGCGCGACGTCGCGCGTGCGTGTGCGCGCGCGGTGCCGCGCGCGCCGCGCCGCCCCCGCGCTCCCCCTCCGTCGTGCCTCGGTCCACGCGCCGCCCCGCACCTTCCCGATGCGGCCGCCCCCGTCCCGAGGTACACGCACGCCGAGGAGGCCCCCCGCCCGCACACGGAACGCCGCGCGCGCCGTGGTGCGGGCGGCGCCGCCCGCCCGCCCGCCGCCGTACCCGCCGTGGTACGTGCCCGCCCCCGTGCTGCCCTCTCGTTCCCCCCTGCCCGTGCATCATCTTAAAGGTGCTGATGCCCCCCTCGCCTCGCGTGCAGAGCTGCTGGCCCCGACCTGTGCACGCCGCCGCCTCCCTCCATGGCCGCCGCCGCCGAGCCGCGTCCCTGCTAGCTCCCGCGGCAAATCAACCTCTCCCACCCCTCCTCTAGGCTGCACCGCAACTCACCGGCCCGTCTACCAGGACCAAGCGCGCCCAGCACACTGGAAACGGCAGCCACCACGGCCGCCCCTCCCTGACCACCGGCGCGCCGCTCGCCGGTAGCTCCTCCACCCCGTCCAGCCCACCGAATCGAAGCTTAGGACACCCCTAGACCTCCCCCAGCCCTTCCCCGGCAAAGACCCGTGGCGAGCTCGCCGGAATCGAGCAGCCCGCGCCGGCCGGCCGCCCCAAGGGCCACATTGCAAACCCAGAATTCTTTCCAGGGTCCTTCTCGCAAAAGGGTAACTCCAATAGTATTGCCATTTCCCTGTTTCTTGTAAATTGCGTAGAAAATCACAGAAAAATAAGAAAAATGTGAAACCCATTTTGTTGGATCCATGGTGATTTATACTACAACTTTTGTTATTCTGACTTGAGCTGATTCCTTTTTGTTTTTGCATGAAAAATACAAATGTGAAAACCCTAGATCTGCAATATCTCAAAAACCATAAATCCTCTGTAGCTAAATTTTGGATATGTTGTGTGTTAGGTCATGAATAGCTCCTATGCCAAAAATTCCACAAAGTTATCTTGTAAATCTTTTTATAAAAATGTTTTTCTATCTCTGACATAACTGCATAAATGATTTTTCATGTTAATTATATTTGTGTTTTTGACCCCAACTTGTGCACACTGTCTTGTAATGCTATAATGCACATATTGTGAATGAATCATGATTTTTGGATTAACAGAAATAATTATTCTTGATTTATGCATGTTTTCCTTTGTAAATTAATAAACCAAGTTCAGTAGAGATTCCATGCGAACATGCTGGTTCTCTAAGCTTTTTTAGGATCAGAGAGCATGCACAAGAAAATTTGGATCATTTTGGTGCTTAATTATTTTTGTATGCATTTAAGTTGAATCACTAGCTAGTCCTTTGTTATTTTTCATAATATTTAATTTCCTAGCATCCAACACTTACATGTGGGTCCAATGGACCGGGACAGGTGCTAGTAGGCTTAAGAAACACTACATTAAGTTTTGGTAATTTAATTGCTTAATAAAAAGCTTAAAAGCCCTTTTAATATTAAAAAGAAATTAAATAAAGAAAAGCCCTTATTTAATTCTTTTCCTTTTTGAAAGTATTATTCAATTTAATGAAAAGATAATTAATTCTCGTTGCTGATAAGGAATTAATTCAGGGATAAAAATATCATTTATATCTTTACTTGTGAAAGGGAAATAATTAAAAGCTTTCACATGAAATGACAAGTATTAAGAAACCTTTATGCAATTGTGAAATAAAAGAATAACACATGTACAACCAATAACCTTCCTAAAAAGAGAAACACTTTCTAGATGCTTGTTATGGGTGTTTAGTGGTTAAAACACCCTCCCACTGAATGTTATGGATTAATCCCATGGATAAAGGTTATATAGGTCATTAAAGGCTTAATAAAGGGGAGAAACCACCAAACCACCCATGTAACTTGGGTGTGGTTGTAAATCATTTTTTAAGGTTAAATATACCTACCCACTACTGTTGGTGAAGTTAAAGTAAATTATTTACGTATATATGTACACAGTCACCGTCAAAAAGAATAATTAACAAAGAATTGCATATTATTCCTTTATGGAAGAGTATGCTGAATGTATTCTTATCTAGGTGAATGTGCCCGACAAATACCCCCTTGATTGGCAATATGGTTTATAATTGATTAAAGTAAAAAAACGTCGAATAAATCTTGCATTTGCATCTTCGTGTGGATCTTTCCGCCAGTAGACGTACGCTCGTGCCGGAAGGAGGAGACGAAGGTGTCGACCAAGAGTTGTCGTGAGTAAACGTAGCTCAAGACCTGGACCCAAGTCCAGAAGGGCCCAAGGCCAACCTTGCCAGCGAAGGCAAGCCCCGGATCATTAACCCCGCCTTTTAAAATTTTGCAATTATGTTTGCTATGATTGTGCATTTACGTTTCAGGAATTGAATTGAAATCCTAGATGCATGATCCTTAGGTACCTATGCTCTATCACTAGTATGCTAGGTCGATAGCTGCCATGCTATGGGACCCGATAGAAGTCGAGTGATGATCGTCACTCGCGAGAATAGGTTCCTAGACAGGAATCAGAAGGTATCCTCAAATGGATTGCTCATGTGGTAAGAGCATGGGATTGGGCTCCGGTCCAGTGGGCATGTGGGCTAAGCTTTTGAACGTACTAAGCACATGCCGGTTATGGGGCCGGTAAGCCTAGTACCTTAATGAGGCGGCACGGGATCCTACCGTTACTACTCTTGAGAAATCTCCTTACCGGCTAGCTACCGGGAAGGGTGGTGTATGGTGACTCCGGGTATCTCGCGGGGTATGCGGATAGCTTCGCACCGGGGATCGTAAGATTCGATCCCAACCCGAAGATTTATGGGGACGGCACTGGGGAGTTGTCCTCGCGGGGGCAAACTCGACCGTGTGTTTGGGTCTACCTTGCAAGGTTTAAATCAATCGATTGTCGGCCTCTCACCGTTATCCGAGACTGCTTAATCAACTGGCCATGATATCCCATAATGATGGAACTCGAGTAATATGTTGGATGAATTAATTGCTTGTCCAATTCTTGAATGAATTAGTTGGCACACTTAGAAATGGTAATCAACTAGAACTTGTGCTAAAAGATTGAAAGTAAGGATCCACTCTTAGTAGCTTTCCAGCAAAAGAAACTCCACCGGCCAAAAGCCTATCATGTCTAGAGGTTGGTGATGTAGTCATCACCCGACGGTTAAGTCTTGCTGAGTATTAGTATACTCAGCCTTGCTTTAAAAGCCGTGGTTGCAGGGGTGATTGATCGGATGGGTGACGATAAGTAAGGACATCACGGATGGCCTCCTGTGATGTTCACCGTTGCGCTAGTTTAAATTATTTCCGCTGTATTTTCGAACTCTGAATCTTTATCTTAGGCCATGAACAATGGTTTGTAATCAAATGTTTAATCCATGTTGTACTCTGGACTCGGTTTCGCGTGAGTTTTAATGCATGTGTCGATCCTCTGTTCGATGTCCAAGTGATTTACTGGGCGTTAACCAGGCAACCAACGATAGGATGATACTTTACTATTGCTTAATGACTAAAGTGGATTGGTCTTAGGCAATAGTACGGTATTTTCCTGGGCGGGTTGTCACAGCTGGTATCAGAGCGACTGCATGCACTAGAGTTTAATTAACAACTCTAATCACATTATTTCCGAATAAAATTTGCCAAGATTGTTTGATTTGCAAAATACGTTGGTCCGTTAAGGATAAACTAGACCGAGAGGCCCTAGAGGGAAATTTTTGGGTTCTTTCAGGTGGCTTATTAATCTATGGTTTATTTTGGCTAACTTCCAGCACATTACTTTATGTCAGACTTACTTTCTCGCAGAACTAAACTAGGAGCCACGTGTTTTATACGTGTGCTGTTCCGCATCACGGGAATTGCGAGGGTTGATGGAGTGATCCATTCCACGGATCCCATCTTCGCGTCTGGTTATGAGTTGTGTCTTGCCACGTGTTTCAAACGTGAGCATTCCGCATGTCGCTCATGCGAGGCAAGGATATACTCCATTCAAACGGAGCATGTCCGAGGTTGGACGCTGTCCATGCAGCGGCTTCACGCATGGATGCCGTTTCTATAGTGAACGGTAATGTATGTGGACGCTTTCACGAGTGCTGGCATGAAAGGTTCGATGTGTTCTGTGATCTTCTGCAGGTACACTAACCTCGTTTCGTAAGTCGCTAAGTAAGCATCGACTAGATCTCGACTAGATATTATAGGGAGACACGTGTATGTGCCATGCCACCGGCGCTAACTTCGAACTTTGGCATGATTGCCATTGTGAGGACGAATAGGACGCCTTGCATCATGTTAAAAGTTGTGAAAGAACCTAAACTGAACTCATGTCTGTTTCCGTGCTCTCAGAGGTAAAATAGTGACAACATGCCTTGTTCTGTTTAGCCTCTCTAGGTGTAAATGTGTTGTCATGCTTAAATTTAATAGATTTGTTGCTTAAATTGCTGTTCTTGCCCAAGAACCTTTCGTCGAGGTGATCCTAACTTAGGTTGCTCCAATCTAATTCTGTTCCGCTCGTCAAGTTCATGATCATAACTTAGGTCTACTGCAAGTTATGCTCGGTTAGTCAACCCTTGTTGCTATCTCCTTAGAACCTTTAGAAACCTTGCTTGGTTCAACACCTTTCTAGATCCTCAGCTCAACGTTGAGTACCCACTAAAGTTTCATAACCTCGCTAAGTTGCTACGCCAATTGGGGAAGTATTGAACTCTGGTTTTGAGTAGGATGTTCGGGTCCCAATTGCCAGACCATGTATCGTTGGTATGCCTGCTCGTTCGAGCTCAGCATACGATGGTATTTAAGTATGCATGGTTACCCCATACCTTAACCCCTACCCGAATTCGTGGATCGAGTTACTTTTGTACACTCGCACCCGCCTGATTCTCACTTTTGTCGTTATGTCCAGATGGACAACGCTGGCTCTACGTCGGCTGATGTGGAATCATGGACGCTCGTGAACTACATCGAGGAGGGTGGTTTTCCTGCACTTTTGTGGGACACCCTGAAGGACTTTGGGTACACCACTTACCCAGAGTACTCGACACGTGAGATCATGACCACAGGCCAACTCCTTTGTTGTGAAGTAAAGGTGAAGATTTCAGCGTGCCCGACCCATCCTGCTTGGGATGAGTGGGAGTGTACGGCACACGGAAGAAACTTGTCCGACACAGTGCAGAAGGCTGCTCTCGAAGCACTCACAACTTTCTGTGGGAAGCACCCGACCGAGATAGCCAACTCCGCAACTAAAGTCATTCCGGTACCCGAGCGCCACATTGCACCGGGTGGCGAACGAGAAACGATCCTCCCAGCCCAGAACAACTCTCACTATAGCCCTGATCTTGTCACCTCAGTCCGCTTCTCAGAAGCCATGTACGACACCTACCAACGGATGGTAGGAGAAAGCGTATTCTATAGACACCAAATCTATAGATACAAAGTTAAGGAAGTAGAGTGTTCAGCTCAAGCGTTGAAGGAAGCCCGAGCAATGATCGCTACTCTCAAAAAGGAAAGACGCAAGGACAAGGCAAAGATACAAGAGTTAACCGAGATCATACATGAGCAAAATTTCTTGTTGCAGCATAACGATCAATGCTTGAATTAGAAAATCAACTGGAAGCTCTAGCCGTTCCACCCCCAGAACCTGTCATTCCTGGACCAGCGCTAGAAGAAGAGGTTGAAGATATCCAGGGTGAATCTGGACTTGAGTCTGGACCTGAGTCACCGTAGACTTGCAGAGTGGAAGATCCCACCCTCGGAAGTTAGTCCATTGGGAATAAAGCTCTGAGTCGTAAGAATGCAGTGTTGTGAGGAATCCTAGTATGCCGTGACCAGTTTTGGTCAACTATCGCTGTCGGTTGGACTAGGAACCTTGTCATCGCAGCTAGTCTGCCTTGTAATCCTAAATGTTGTTGGTAATTCTGAAAACTCTCATCGATGTACTGCCTTGATAAACATCTCTTTCAGCAACGATGTTCGTAAGGCATTATTTATGCTAAGTTGTGATCAATCAAGTTCTGTGCTCCACCAATTTCGTGTCAATCACAGATCTAATCAATTCCTTGATCCTGAACTTGTTCTTTTCGGTCTTGCTCAAACCTTGTGATTTAAATTAAAATGTGGCTTTTTGAGCATGCGCTGCATAGCATGTGCATTTGGGAAGCATGGGTATACTAACGTGCATTCACATGAAACTCTGTACCCTAAACCTTACCCTACCTCTCTTGTTTGGTGATGTTGTTACCTCATAGTCAAAGGTGCCGCGACGGAACCTAGGGTATCGTGTGTGCTGCAGCCACACGACTGCCACTAGGAGCGCGCTAGGTATCTTGGTTGTGAGATAGCAACTCGTCACACAGATCCTCTCCCTGCTATTGATTGCATTTCCAATCATCAACGCATATGGGTAGCCGAGTCATTCTAACGTGCATAATGAGCACCATACCGCACAAACATACGCATTGCATCAACTTTGAAAAGTATTGCACTTTCAAACCAACGAGTTGTCAAAACCTCAAAATTTGCGAAATAAGTAAAGGTGTGAGCAAGATTATTCCTGGAAGTTCCCACTTGAAGTCATCTTTCGTACAGGAGCTTGTGGAACTCTGTCATTAGCCTTCCTTTCCTTGTAATGGCCTATTGGGAATCCTTGACCCATTGGTCCCTTGCCGTGAATCTTGACGATCTTGCAGCATCGATTCCTTTTCCGCTAGCCAAATGGAAAACGGTGGAAGTAGAAACTTTTCTCGAGCAGTCGAGGTTCTCGAATAGTCAACATGGAAAAGTCATTCATCGTGTATTCGTTCTTGGCCCGTGCTCATGACCCTCAAGTCCTCAGAATCGAGCAAGGAAGTACGCCCAGGATCGATCGAAGCTTTATGCTATGCTCCTCAGTGTCGCTATCACAAGCGTGAAGCGTAGTACACCAAGCCTTTCTCGTTTCGCTCCACATCACGGTCGATTATTTAGACCGTTGAGCCCATCGTCACCAGTGTCACGACCATACGACGCCATGACGTCGCTCTACCATCGATTTCTGCAACCGTATTCATGACGCCGTGATCGCGTGAGCTGACCTTGTCGAGCTCCATGTTGCCCACACCAGATACCCGACTGGGTCAACTGACCGTTACAGCCCCGCATCGGCTATAAAATGGAACCTTTTACCCAGGAACCGCCGATACGAAAGCTCCATTTCCATCAGAGCTCGGCAGTATCACTGTTCTTGTTCTTCTTCTAGCTAGCCTGGCTATTTACCACTAGAAGCACCTCTCCCAGCCACTTCAATCTTCCCGAGCGAACTGTTCTCCGTCTTCATTTCCGACGTCAAGAAGAAGTTCGGATTAGACAGAAAGCAGAAATCAATCCAAGCTGCCACCCATGGCTCCGTCTTCGGAAGAGCTCGAATCGTTTCGCTGGACATTGTTAGGAATGTACCTCTGTATAGTAGGAGGATTGTGTCTACTATTAGCTGTGCATGTGCACATTCATCGTCCGCTTCCTCATGAACGGCGATGAGGTAGTAAGAGGACACTCCTTGTACTTTTTGTTCCAGCTGCAATCCCGATCAGAAGATGTGTGTAGACAAAGAATTTTTACCCGTTGATATTTTGGATGTCCGGTTTGCATTGCTTACAGTGAATGAGTCTCATAAAGTATGTTCGAATTATAAGCTTATGGGTGAGATTCCGAACATGTGCTAATTAGGGACTTAAAATTTCAGATGTTCCGACCAGCATGGAATAACCACAATGATTTTGAAGCATCGGGTAGTGGCGATCGTACGCAACCGCCGCCCACAATGTTGACCGAAGCTTTCGTAGCAGCCCATACCGAAGTGTTGTGCCAACTCCTGCAGACCCAACAGCAAATGGCTCAACAACTACAACAAATGCCACCGATGCAATCGAAGCTTCAACCTTCCAAGCCCTGTTCACCAAAAGTACCCACCCAGAGGGACATCAACACCATTGTCGGTGCCACTCGATTGCTAGAAGGGCAGAATTCTGTGCTGAATCAGATAGTGTACGATATCATCAAAGGACGTTATGGGAAACCATATCAGAATAGTTTGGCCGACAGTTTCTCTCAGTCCTTATCTGCCTCTAAGGTCGAACAAGCCCGTTTGTTCAATCTGTTGGAGGAGTACGTTAGTCAAGATCAACCCCAAGCCTCCGACTCAATATTACCACCTTCTCGACTACCAATGGATCTTAGAGCAGAAGAGAAGGCCGATCAAGGCCACAAACGAGGATTAACGGAGATAGACGTAAGTGAGTGGGAAATTACCTGTACGGAGACTTGTCCGCGTGAGGGCAAACGAAGCTGTAACCCTAGTAGTGCTGCTCAATCCCCTGTTAATGAAACACTTTCGCGAACCGCGAAGAGGGCAAAAAAAAGGAGAGAAAGAGGCTCCGCCTTATCCAGGAAGCCCAGCAACCGATCTCCAAACCCAAAGATCTTCCTCCCCGTTTGTGCTACAATTGTAGACAGCCCGGGCATTTTGTCAGTAAGTGCCCGAAACCCAGACAGCAGAAGCCCCAACAGCAGGAGCAGAACCCCGGATCTGCTATCAACGACAACGAGCCAAGCCCTCGAGTGGAGCAAAGCCAACTGAATTTCGTAGGTAACACTTCTATCCAGAATCATTCTTCACCTCCCCTTGTAATTTCGAATCTCGGGACGAGATTCTTCTTAAGGGGGGTAGACTGTGATGCCCCAGGTTTTTAATTATCGTCATCAACGCTAATGACCGGATCAGCCGGGTCAAACCCAGTCAAACCCTGGTCAAACCTAGGTCAACCTGGGTCATCACCCGAAAACCCCGTCAATGGACCCCAATGAACCCCTTGACCAAGCCTACACACACCCGTAGTCAACCCGTGGTCAAAGACACGGTCAAAACCGGCTTAATCGTTGACGTCAGCGAATGTCGTCCGGAACTTTTGCCGCGTTCCCCAAAATTCACCTAAACACTTCAAAATCTACCTTTATGAAAGTTGTCCATCTTGTTGAGGGACACAACTTTCATGTAGAATGGCATTTCAAATTTTGAGAGAAAAATTGTGAAAAACCCCTTGCAAGACAGATTTTCTCGTTTTCCCGCAACGTGTCCGACATTCAATGTTGGCACGACGTTCCTGCAAAATCCGTTGAGAAAAACACTATATGGCCTTTTTGAAAGTTGTAGAGGGTAGTTAGATCTACAACTTTCCTATTCTTTGTTTGGTGCACTTTTATTCAACTTTTTGGAGTTGGACACGTTCAAACAGGGGCACTCTGAAGTTTTCCAGCCGGCCGACGCCGCGCCGTGCGCGACGCCGCGCGCGCGCGCGCGCGCGCGGGCGCGCGCGCCGCCGCGCCACCGGCGCCGCCCCGCGCTCCCCCCTCCGCCGTGCCTCGGTCCACGCGCCGCCCCGCACCTTCCCCGATGCGGCCGCCCCGTCCCGAGGTACACGCACGCCGAGGAGGCCCCCGCCCGCACCCGGAACGTCGCGCGCGCCGTGGTACGGCGCCGCCCGCCGCCCGCCGCCGCCGTACCCGCCGTGGTACGTGCCCGCCCGTGCTGCCCTCTCGTTCCCCTCGCCCGTGCATCGTCTTAAAGGTGGTGATACCCCCCCTCGCCTCGCGTGCAGAGCTGCTGGTCGCGACTTGTGCACGCCGCCGCCTCCCTCCATGGCCGCCGCCGCCGAGCCGCGTCCCTGCTAGCTCCCGCGGCAAATCAACCTCTCCCACCCCTCCTCTAGGCTGCACCGCAACTCACCGACCCGTCTACCAGGACCAAGCGCGCCCAGCATGCCGGAAACGGCAGCCACCACGGCCGCCCCTCCCTGACCACCGGCGCGCCGCTCGCCGGTAGCTCCTCCACCCCGTCCAGCCCACCGAATTGAAGCTTAGGACACCCCTAGACCTCCCCCAGCCCTTCCCCGGCAAAGACCCCCGGCGAGCTCGCCGGAATCGAGCAGCCCGCGCCGGCCGGCCGCCCCAAGGGCCACATTGCAAACCCAGAATTCTTTCCAGGGTCCTTCTCGCAAAAGGGTAACTCCAATAGTATTGCCATTTCCCTGTTTCTTGTAAATTGCGTAGAAAATCACAGAAAAATCAGAAAAATGTGAAACCCATTTCGTTGGATCCATGATGATTTATACTACAACTTTTGTTATTCTGACCTGAGCTGATTCCTTTTTGTTTTTGCATGAAAAATACAAATGTAAAAACCCAAGATCTGCAATATCTCAAAAACCGTAAATCCTCTGTAGCTAAATTTTGGATATGTTGTGTGTTAGGTCATGACTAGCTCTTATGCCAAAAATTGCACAAAGTTATCTTGTAAATCTTTTTATAAAAATGTTTTTCTATATCTGGCAGAACTGCATAAATGATTTTTCCTGTTAATTATATTTCTGTTTTTGACCCCAACTTGTGCACACTGTCTTTTAATGCTATAATGCACATATTGTGAATTAATCATGATTTTTGGATTAATAGAAATAATTATTCTTGATTTATGCATGTTTTCTTTTGTAAATTAATAAACCAAGTTCAGTAGAGATTCTATGTGAACATGCTGGTTCTCTAAGCTTGTTTAGGACCAGAGAGCATGCACAAGAAAATTTGGATCATTTTGGTGCTTAATTATTTTTGTATGCATTTAAGTTGAATCACTAGCTAGTCCTTTGTTATTTTTCATAATATTTAATTTCCTAGCATCCAACACTTACATGTGGGTCCAATGGACCGGGATAGGTGCTAGTAGGCTTAAGAAACACTACATTAAGTTTTGGTAATTTAATTGCTTAATAAAAAGCTTAAAAGCCCTTTTAATATTAAAGAGAAATTAAATAAAGAAAAGCCCTTATTTAATTCTTTTCCTTTTTGAAAGTATTATTCAATTTAATGAAAAGATAATTAATTCTCGTTGCTGATAAGGAATTAATTCAGGGATAAAAATATCATTTATATCTTTACTTGTGAAAGGGAATGATTAAAAGCTTTCACATGAAATGACAAGTATTAATAAACCTTTATGCAATTGTGCAATAAAAGAATAACACATGTACAACCAATAACCTTCCTAAAAAGAGAAACACTTTCTAGATGCTTGTTATGGGTGTTTAGTGGTTAAAACACCCTCCCACTGAATGTTATGGATTAATCCCATGGATAAAGGTTATATAGGTCTTTAAAGGCTTAATAAAGGGGAGAAACCACCAAACCACCCATGTAACTTGGGTGTGGTTGTAAATCATTTTTTTTAAGGTTAAATATACCTACCCACTACTGTTGGTGAAGTTAAAGTAAATTATTTACGTATATATGTACACAGTCACCGTCAAAAAGAATAATTAACAAAGAATTGCATATTATTCCTTTATGGAAGAGTATGCTGAATGTATTCTTATCTAGGTGAATGTGCCCGACAAATACCCCCTTGATTGGCAATATGGTTTATAATTGATTAAAGTAAAAAAACGTCGAATAAATCTTGCATTTGCATCTTCGTGTAGATCTTTCCGCCAGTAGACGTACGCTCGTGTCGGAAGGAGGAGACGAAGGTGTCGACCAAGAGCTGTCGTGCGTAAACGTAGCTCAAGACCTGGACCCAAGTCCAGAAGGGCCCAAGACCAACCTTTCCAGCGAAGGCAAGCCCCGGATCATTAACCCCGCCTTTTAAAATTTTGCAATTATGTTTGCTATGATTGTGCATTTACGTTTCAGGAATTGAATTGAAACCCTAGATGCATGATCCTTAGGTACCTATGCTCTATCACTAGTATGCTAGGTCGATAGCTGCCATGCTATAGGACCCGATAGAAGTCGAGTGATGATCGTCACTCGCGAGAATAGGTTCCTAGACAGGAATCAGAAGGTATCCTTAAATGGATTGCTCATGTGGTAAGAGCATGGGATTGGGCTCCGGTCCAGTGGGCATGTGGGCTAAGCTTTTGAACGTACTAAGCACATGCCGGTTATGGGGCTGGTAAGCCTAGTACCTTAATGAGGCGGCACGGGATCCTACCGTTACTACTCTTGAGAAATCTCCTTACCGGCTAGCTACCGGAAGGGTGGTGTATGGTGACTCGGGTATCTCGCGGGGTATGCGGATAGCTTTGCACCGAGTCTTGTAAGATTCGATCCCAACCCGAAGATTTATGGGGACGGCCTGGGGAGTTGTCCTCGCAGGGGCAGCTGACTGTGTGTTTGGGTCTACCTTGCAAGGTTTAAATCAATCGATTGTCGGCCTCTCACCGTTATCCGAGACTGCTTAATCAACTGGCCATGATATCCCATAATGATGGAACTCGAGTAATATGTTGGATGAATTAATTGCTTGTCCAATTCTTGAATGAATTAGTTGGCACACTTAGAAATGGTAATCAACTAGAACTTGTGCTAAAAGATTGAAAGTAAGGATCCACTCTTAGTAGCTTTCCAGCAAAAGAAACTCCACCGGCCAAAAGCCTATCATGTCTAGAGGTTGGTGATGTAGTCATTACCCGACGGTTAAGTCTTGCTGAGTATTAGTATACTCAGCCTTGCTTTAAAACTGTGGTTGCAGGGGTGATTGATCGGATGGGTGACGACAAGTAAGGACATCACGGATGGCCTCCTGTGATGTTCACCGTTGCGCTAGTTTAAATTATTTCCGCTGTATTTTCGAACTCTGAATCTTTATCTTATGCCATGAACAATGGTTTGTAATCAAATGTTTAATCCATGTTGTACTCTGGACTCGGTTTCGCGTGAGTTTTAATGCATGTGTCGATCCTCTGTTCGATGTCCAAGTGATTTACCTGGCGTTAACCCGGCAACCAACGACAGGATGATACTTTACTATTGCTTAATGACTAAAGTGGATTGGTCTTAGGCGATAGTACGGTATTTTCCTGGGCGGGTTGTCACACTACCCCATCTCGACGAATCAGGTACCTTTTTCATGAAGCCTGTTATATTGGTTATGATTATGAAAATAAAGAATGAAGCAATATAATAATAATTATTTTTAATAGTAATTATTGAGTACTAGTATATATTACATATTTGCATTTATGAATTATGTATGATAATTAATTTTACCAATATATAGATGCGACCAGCGTTTACTGCAGGGAGCTAACAAAAGAGAGAAATGTAGTTTTCAACAAGGATGATTTGAATATAATAGGTTTGTTGAATTCTGATCAGTTGTTTGGTTTCAATTCAATTATGGATTGTGTGATAAATAAGAGAGGTCGTGTTTTTCCGTTGACGGCCTTGGAGGTACTGGCAAAACGTTTTTATACAAAGCGTTACTTGCCAAGGTTCGTTCTATGGGATTAATTGCTGTTGCAACTGCAACATCTAGTATTGCTGCTTCTATCATGCCTGGTGGGCGTACTGCACATTAAAGGTTCAAGATCCCAATAAAACTTGGTGATAATACAATATGTAACTTTTCTAAACAAAGCGGAACGACATCTCTTTTGCGTACAACATCTTTAATTATTTGGGATGAAGTGTCCATGACGAAAAGACAAGCTGTTGAAACCCTTGATAGATCTTTGCAAGATATAATGGATTGCAATGAACCTTTTGGTGGTAAGGTTGTTGTGTTTGGAGGTGACTTTAGACAAGTTCTTCCTATTGTGCCACGTGGCACTCGAGCACAGATCACAGATGCAACCTTGCAAAGGTTGCACATATGGGATAAAATACATAAAATCAGGTTGTCACAGAATATGAGAGCACAAAGTAACCTGTGGTACTCTAATTTCCTTTTGAGGATCGGTAATGGTTTAGAAGAGAGCGATGTTAATGACTATGTGCGGCTCCAATCAGATATTATGGTTGAGTATAAATCCGAGGAATCTATCGATATCCTGATAAAGCATGTGTTTCTTGATTTGAATGGTAATTGCACTTCATCAGAATATATGCGGGAGCGGGCAATTTTATCAACTAGAAATTAGCATGTCCATGCTATAAATGAGAGGATGATCAAACAGTTTCTGGGAGATGAACATGTTTATTTCAGCCATGACACTGTCGATGACGACACTACCAACACATATCCGCTTGATTTTTTGAACTCTATCACCCCTAATGGCTTGCCACCTCATATACTCAGAACAAAGAAAAACTGCCTTGTTATCCTACTTCGCAATCTTGACCCGCACAATGGTCTTTGTAATGGCACTTGGTTGGTTGTTAGGGGTTTTGGTAATAACTCAATTGATGTTGAGATTGTAAACGGCCAACATGCTGGTAAGCGTTTTATCCTTACAATGATACCTCTTTCCCCATCAGAAGATGTGACACTACCATTCATGTTGAAGAGGAAGCTGTTTCCGATCAGGCTAAGTTTTGCGATGACTATAAACAAGGCACAAGGGTAGACAATTCCAATTGTTGGAGTATATCTTCCTGAACCGGTCTTCTCCCATGGTCAACTCTACGTAGCACTGTCTAGAGGAGTTGCGCGTAAAACAACATGGGTTTTGGCAAAACCTAATGTTCTAGCAATCCTTCCGGAAAAAAGACTAAGAACATTGTATATAGGGAAGTATTGGAGTCATAATTTTTTTGTCGATATTGTAATATTGGAATGAAAGTTTTGATGTGTTGACTTGTACAATTAGTATTATTGAGCACATAATTTATGTGTTGACATGTACGAATACATGATTCGATACTTATTATTCTAGTTGTACGATCAAGCATTCCATGTTACGGTAATCATTGATGTATATATGATACGTATCCATATGAAGGCGACTACAAATCCAATACATTACGGAAATAAATAATGACTTTGTGGATTACCTTCTATCTTCAAAGTCAGTACTTTGCATACCATAATCCATAGACGGAAATCTGCATTTGCACTTTCTAAATCACCTTCGGCACACCTTGTTTGCCTCCATTATTTAAATGTCCTATTTTAATGTGTGCCTCTCACAGTGTATTGAGAATTATGAGCGACATTAGTTCTCATCCAAGCCCACGATGGGTTGACCTGGTTGCGGATGCATGGAGCGAAATCATCGATCGTATCGATGACCTGGATGCCCAAAACGTCTCAACAACATCCAAATCAATGTATGAATGTTGCAGGTAACTAAATGCTAAACGTATGATATCAGGTACATAGCTTCTTCATTTGATTACTTTATATCATTTATTAGTACTTATCTTTTTAGCTTCAAATTACAATACCACTATCCTTTTCAGGCTTCCCCTACATTACTGACGTCTAGACCTAATATAGGAGGCGGCACTACTCCTGAATCGTTGAGAGACGGGTCATTTGGTATACACGATGTTGCACGGTGTTTGTCATTCCTAGCCAACAAGAAATTTATGAAGAATGTGGTTTGGGTTGGTGGGAAGGACGACTGGCTTGTCGTCTCGAGCAACAGGTGCGATATCGAATTATTGAACGTAATCACTAGGGCAACAGTTAGGCTACCATCGTTTTCTACTATTGATATGTATGCAACTGACAAGTCATTGGATCTTATTCAAGCATCTCAAGATTGCACACGAATACTGCATCGAATTGTTTTATGTCAAACATCATCTGACAGAGGGGGTCACAAGGCAATTTCCCTATTCGATAACTGGGAAATAGGATACACGTCGAAAGGTGACACCAGGTGGAGAACAGTCAGATATGCAAAATATTTCATCGAGAAGCTACCATACTTTCCAGAAGTTTTTTTTGAGGCTGTCTTACATAAAAATCGTCGGTTACTGTTGACATTTATGGTGTTGTTTTTTCGTAGCGCATGGATGATGATGAGGTTACGGTAACATAAGGAGAGTATCTGTATGTCCACAGCCCAGCCAGAACTGTCTTTTACTTCACTAAGTCTCCTTATGACGATCTTATTCTCATAGTTGTTCAAGGACACGGTGAAGCGCTTGAGAACCCATACTACCGGGTCCTTGAGAGCGAACGCAACAAGTTCGAGACGGTAAATGCATGAGGCTATACAAGTACGACAATGCCAGCGAGACATGGATACGTATGGATGCACTCGATTTTGGCACATCCATTTTCGTTGGATTAAACTATCCCTTCCACGGATCATGGAATGGAATAGAGCTTAATCGGGTATACATGTCTAATGTTGTTGACTCTCATGTTATTGTGTTTGGAAGTGAAGATGGAATGTACAAGCTATTTCGAAAGCTGAATTGTCCATGCACACCGGGGGCTCGTCTGTTGAGAAGACAAATGATGCGCACACCAATTTGGTTCAGGCCTACAACTCCATTAAACAACATTTCAGTAAGAGGATTGTTGGTGTGAATGTTTCAAGATTACTCAATGGTTTTCAATGTCTAATACTGCACCAGGCAATTATATTAGTGTTTTGCATTATTAAAGTTTCTATAATAATTTCCCATCTATTTTCAATAAATGTATGAATATCTTATCAATGATTATTAACTATTTGGTTATGGTCCTTTATACGTGATGGAAAAAGGTTGGCTGGCTGTTATAAGAATTTGGCGCATCTATGCAAACGATCTGATTTTTGTTGTATTATATTTGTCATTTAATTTTGAAATGCTCCCACGCGGACCATCAAACAAAAATCTAGCCTCGAGCGAGACGGAGACCTACTGGGGGGTACAGGCCCTCGAGCGAGGTGGAAAGCTACTCGAGGGGTGCCAGGCCCTCGAGCGAGGTGGAAGTTCGCCCTCGTGCGGTCCGACCCTCGAGCGAAGTGGAGGTTTGCTCAAGGGTGGATGGTGCAGTTGTTCGATGGGCTGCAGTGGCCGTTGGGCCACAGCAGGTCGTGGGCCTTGTTCGAGTTTCAGTTGCGGTTGATTTTGTGAGCTCGTATAGCGATTCTTGTTTTAAGACAACGAGTTTCCCCGTAGTTTGCAGACCTTTTGCAACCTCGTGCTCGAAATTTTTTGCATTTTTATGTATTTTGTATTTGGAGTTGGTTTTGGATTTGGACTTGTTGCCTCTCAGATCAACCTTGAGCACGAGAGGCAATAAGCAAAGGCTTCCAAAAATGATGTTCGCAATCCAACCTTCATCAGACCTAATCCATATCTATGGAAACTTTGATTTATTGCCAATTTTTCTGAAATAGGTTATACATAGTCCCGAACTCCTCTCTCCCTCCATAGGCAAAGGCTTGTAACAAAAGACAAACACGAGGTTTATAATCGTCCTTCCTCAGATCGAGTACATATTTTTGGTACCTTTGATTTATTGCCAATTTTATTATTTTCAAACATGTTATATATAGTCCCGACGCACGTATATGTTTCATCGCACTGGTGACATCTAAGGATGACATACAGCGGTGAGGATTTCATCTTATTTTAAGTCTTTATTAATTATTATGTATTATATGTATTAATAATCAAAATTAATTGTTTATTATTAATTATTATTGAAAATACTGAATTATAATGATAATAATGATAATGATGTTATGATATGAGTGATTTTGAGATGCAATTTGTTTTTCAGATAAATACCTATGCTTTCGTGAAACTAAAGGATGCGATGTCTCAACCTTATGGGATTGTTGTTGATGTTGTAGCGGTAGTTGCGTCATTTGGTCGAGCTAATTATAGTTACATGCCTCCTCATGTAGTACGGGAGATTTGTTTAGCGGATTTGAAGTTAGTTTTTATTCATCTTAATGCTAATTATGAATGTTATTGTATGTCCTTGATAATATAGTCTTTCTCATGTTATATTAAATATTTAAAGTTCATTAGCATTCCTTCGTATGTGTGTCAGACGAGATGGTGTTGAAGTAGGTAGGGTATTCCTTAATGTAGATGTCAAAAACCATATTGTGTTTCATGGGAAGGTTTCTGTGGACTAGCATATGTGTACGTAACATCTGCACAGTCAATAAATTGTGTATTGTATCTTCACAGTATCATATGTGTTTGTACTCATTGTGTTGTTTGTTATTCAGAATGCTTGACCAGTACTACTTGTACTACAATAATTTTTTGTCAAACTTGGCCGCAGACTTCGTTGGTGTCATCACTTCAAGGTAATATTTCATAGCATTTCCTTTGATTTATGTGGAAGGCATCAAATTATCAAGTTGTGTGTCGATCTAGTTCCCTAGCAGTTGTAAGGAATGCACTTCGCCGGAACTATGAGGTTCGTGAATGTGTTAAAGAGGTCATCACTGTTCGATCTAAATACATGCCATTATTTTGCAATAAAGCAGACGTCAAAACTGCAAGAAGGAAGAGATCTGCCTCCGTTTGACTGTCCAACGACCACTATGCAAAAGATCAAATTTTTGCATATATGGATAATATGAACAATTTTATGATTACCCAAATATTAATAATGTTATGTATAGTAATTTATGAATAAATCTTGGAAAAATTATTGTTTCGGAAAATATTTATAAGAGATTGTGTGGTTTAAGATAATGTATTTCTTGTTGTTGCGAAGTGTGAGACAAGCATGCAGCCCGAGGCTGATTCACCTGCTGATCTGCTTGCCCCCGGCACTGATAGACTTGCCGCATTCATAGCAACAGGGAAGCATGTGTTTGGAATGTTTTACATACCATATTTTGTCTATGTTCATATGTTCCTATATATATATATTAGTTGTGGTACCACGTAATGTTCCTACTCACGTGATGACCTCCCTGACCCGGAGCCGCCCACATTGGTTTAATGAAGTTCAAGAGGATGTCGCCATCGACGACATCCCAACCGAGGAAGAAAATGTACCCAGTATCTTGCTGGGGAAGAAAATTAATGGTGGCATAGATGAGTATCTCAATTGCTTCGGAAAAAGGATGAGAGGCCCGTCGCATCCATCTAACTTGAAGTTGCTCACAATAGTAAGTATGAATGGTCAATCTTTTTATACTATCGTATTTTGGTCCATCGACGGTTACTTGTTCTTTCCTCAGGAGAAGTTTAATTTAGAGGAAGTCAAATCTCTAGAGTTAGTGATCGGTGATCAAAATGATAGGATCACATCAGATGACTCTCGCACTGTATCAGGAAAGAATATGAGACCTTCGTCGAATCCTGCAAACTTGGGGTTGGACACAATAGTAAGTATGAACTACAGTATGGTATCTCTTGTGCCTTCTTATTGATGTTTCCTTCATTTTTTCTCAGGACCAACTCCAACAGTCCAGCAAGAGTATTACATCGGCTCATACTTTGGATCTCATGAGCCCATCAATCACAATGTTAGATGAGGATGAGGTTGAGGTGGACATAACATGGTTCAATTTGTATCCTGAAGATGATGAAGAGGCTCTTCGTCCCGGTGACAGCATAGAGGATCCTGTTATCATAATCGATTCGGATGATGAGTGATTTATTCTATACTTAAAGGTCATGATTCATGAAATAAATATAAAGAATATGTCCTCATTTGTGTCATTGCTTTTTAGAAGAATTTGTTTTGCATTTCTTAAAGTCCTAAAGTATTATATAATGTAAATACAGTCTGTTTGTCCTACTTTTTTTAGTTCAAAATCTACTTGTGATCTCAATCTGAACTTTGGATGTGTTGCTGTAGATACCATGTGTAGGCTCTGCACCAGAATTTGTACAAATTTACTGAGTAAATCTATTTATATAGATTTATGCTATTTTCTACCCTGATGATTGTTGTAGCAAAAGTTATATTGATAACATATCCGCAATCAGAAGGATGACCAAGGGTAATAATAATACTAGCATTCACTAAGATGCCATATATTTTTACTAAAGTGAAAATATAGATGTTCACAAGGTCATTACACAAAAGCCTCATTCATCAAATCTAGATGTTCACTACATAAAAGCTATCTATCATTCCTTGGAGGCGCGCCTACAGGAGTGCCCAGCGCTTCAGTGCTAGCCGGATGTCCTCCACCTTAGCCTCAATCTGAAATTGTTTTACAATGCATTATCACTGTTATTGTAGATCAAAATTTGAATATAACTCAACATTGGGAATGAAGCTAACCTCTGCATCAGTAGGACGTTTTCGATAGGGTCCCGGGAGGCGGATCTCATCGTCGCTATCATCATTGAATTCCACGAATAGCCTAACTCGTGAGAAGGTGAACTCATATGTCACCTTTGGCCCAAGATCCTGAAACAAGAAATCAAGACATGAACAACAGTATTACACTTGTTAACTGAATATTAAAAATTTGTTTCAAACTGTCCAAGATAAAATTCACATAAACACTTGTGTACGAAGAATTCTACTGCATAAAATGCAGAGATAGATTTGCTCAATGATCTTTAACTCGATGGCTCAGAAATAATTTCGCAATTACACAGAAATAATCATCAGCCAGTATACTAAGCAACCAGAAGACTTAAAGAACGAGGTCTAGAATGATAAAGGTGACATTCCCGGACGCTCCCATCCGAAATCCTGCCATCTGGTGGGGGAGGGGTGCAACTCCTCGCTGGACTCCTCCAACGGCTTCGGCTTCTTCGCATTGGGGTGCTGAAAACCCTTATCGTCGGCCTTCCGCTTCCAAGGCATCCTGGCAGATTCAATGTCCGCTTCCTGAGATGCCCGGCCAACATCGGGGCAAGGAAAGCCCCCCGGCATCGCCCCCTCCGCCTCCGGTCCATTCGAAGACCCCATCTCCTGGCTCGTGGAGGATGCGGGTAATGTGGCCGGCGGCGAGTAACGACGACGAGAAACCGTAGACGCCGCGGGCGAGGCCGGCTCCATCTTGTCCTGCTGGTCCGGCGATGGGGAGGTTTGGAAAGTACTCGGAGTTTTGCAACGGTAGGGAAGTTTGCAAAGTAATCGGAGTTGGGCGGCAGTTGCACTGGGTGCTTTTTACTGTAGCGAGACGCCTGGGAAGTGGTGAGACAGGAAGCAAATTGTTGGGAAGGCGGGGCGTCAATGCAGACACATGGTGCGGTTCACACCAATTATTTTTCATCGCAAGCGGTTGACAAATGGAGCCCACCACGAAGGGCCCACACATAAACTCCACAACAAAGGGATGCGGGCTGCGGTTGGGTGGTTTCTACTGTAGCGAGGCGCCTGGGAATTGGCAAGACAGGAAGCGAAAGACATGGGAAGGTGGGGCGTCTGGGCCCACACAGGGTGCGGTTGAAACTAGTTGTTTTCCACCACAAACGACTGACAAATGGAGCCCACCACGAAGGGCCCACACAGAAACCCCACAACAAAGGGTTGCGACCCATGAGCGTCATTTTTAAATTGTATACTCTTTATACTACATTTTCATGTAGATAGCCGACTCCATATTTCGATGGTCATTCAGAAAATATATATACGGATGCATAGTCGTGTACTATATGCATTTATGTTAATTTAATACTGTAAAGGAAACATATACTTTGTACAATACTGTAAAGTATTGTGCATAAGTTCAGGCTGCTTTTGGGAAATGCAAATAATACCCATAAATATATGTGACTTAAATTAAACTAATATTATAGGAAAAATATGCTTTGTATAATATTGTACCGAAATTATGGTGATGAAGACTGTTCAAATTGATCAAAATTGGGAAGAAACGTGGATGGTGTTTACTATTTGAGCACCAGCAGAAGCACAGAGTTCCTTTTTTGGAAATTTGTTGGACAAAAAAAATTCCATCATCGGGGTCAAGCTTATTTTTGAAATAGATTAGTTAAAAGCCTTACAATGAAAACATAAACAAAAAATCGCTCTCTTAAAACAAAAATCAACCACAACTGAAACATGGAACATGGAGAAAGCCCATGACCTGTTGCATCCCAACGGCCTCTGCGGCCCATCAAACATCCGTACCAGCTACTCTCGAGCGAACCTCCGTTTCGCTCGAGGGTCAGACGGCTAGCTTGCGAAGTTCCCCCTCACTCAAGGTTCTAGCACCCCTCGAGTAGCTTTCCGCCTCCCTCGAGGGGCCAGCGCCCTCCCAGCGGGTCTCCACCTTGCTTGATGTTTGTACCACGTGATGTTCGTAGTCACGTGATGACCTCCCTGTGGTTGTCGTGTCTCGTACCACGGGTGTACTGTATAGTCATGGGACCTGCCTCTGAGCAAAACTGCAGTCATCGCCATGCGCAACAATACATCCACGAATGGCTAGGGACCTTTCTTTTCACGTGACAACAGTCATCCGATAAGGATGCCACGCCGGCTGAACTGTGGATACATCTAAGCTCGTGCACCGCGGCTATAAATAAGTGGCCGGGCCACGGAGCGCACCACTTGAACCAGCAAGAGAACCATGGCAAAGCTACTTAGTAATTCCTCAGTGCCTTGTGCTGGTACGCGGCCACCAGAGCATATAGTTAGGCCATCAGCGTCTGGATCTAGAAGAATGCTTGCGAAGTTAGGGGAACTGCATCAGCTGCTTCACCTGCGCCTAGCGAAGAATCCAGGTGCAGCGTAGGGTAGTACATGGCATGACAGACCTTGTGAGTTGAGGTCTGAGGCCATGATGGAAATCTTCGTGCTGCACCGAGGAAGGCCCGGGGTGACGCTGGCTTGATTTGGAATCTTGTGGGGGAACCCGAGTGTAAGTGAGGGTACCACAGGAAACCTTCTGGGGCTAGACTAGAGGTGGCTGCGTGGCAGCGTCAACCTCGGCAGCAGTGGAGGTCCCCAAGTAGGTCCTGAAGCTAGAAGAATGCTTGCGATGCACTTCATCGGTCTAGGTTGCGTCGTAGTCATTACGTAAGGTGCATCTGGACTTTTAATATTTTGCATCTTGTAATTGGCCACGGGCCAAAGCCCTTTCTAGCATACGAAGCTTTTACACACGTGTTTGCGTGGCAGCCAATGTATCTCAACGGTGTGTAGAGGCGCCCGGGCGGCAATGTCGTGGTCAAGGTCCCAGCGGGTGTATGATATATTCATATCTTTCCTTGATTATTTTCTGGACATGGTGCTAGTTGGGTATTCCCTGCACATCTATTTCAATTTCCTAATTTAACTTATGGGTTGTGATGAAATTTCTTTGGTTGTGCAATCATTTTGTGTTTAGAAATATCCTTTCCGATAAATATAGCATGACGTATATCGTATAGTATGTTCTTCATTAATTAGTTCGCTAGAAAGGTATTGTGCTATTCAGATTATTTATTGCCAAACTTTAGTTATTTTTCTATCTGGAAACCTCAGGTCTCCTATATAAATATAGTACAATACTTGGTTCACGTTAGTTAATAAAAAACTTCATTCATACAACATGATGATTTCGTTCACATCTTTCCTGTTCTTGGAAGATTCAATGAAAAGTTCTCATGGTTATCTTGTGGATACCTTGGGTATTATTTGCCATGTTGGTATGATTTACCAACACGTTGGGTACTATGTTATCAGGGAGGTCGCCATAAGAGACAACTGGTATGTTAAAACATCATTATTAGATTGAAATTAGTAAATTGTGTTATCTAGCTTTCTGTGACACTAAGAATGCTTTAGGTAGACGCGTTGTGTTTCTACGACTTCTAACAGATCCAAGCGAGGTCACTTTTCGTATTTTGTTATATGCATGCATTAACCGAAGCATGCTTATTGCCACACATGTTAGCGTGAATCATGTCTCAGGTAAAACATACTAAACTTTCTATATATTGATATTGTTTTCTCGTATTACACAAATATCAGTCTACACCTTCGTGTGCCTTCTATACATGTTTAGGTTGCCTAGATGCACACCACGGTACATCAATACCTATCATAAGGTTGGCAGCTGGCTCGGAATTCTTATGCATCGAAGGTACATTTTTTTCTACAAATATTTGCAAGGTTTTTGTTTCGATTATTACCATGCCACTTTGTTCTAACACGATTTTATTCACTTTATATTGGAGTTAAGCTGTTAGGGATTTCTTGCATATTGATGATTTTGTCGATGACGAGCCACGTATACTCAGAGACTATTTTTCACTGTTCCATAACGGATGGCGCATAAGCATATGCATGAACCTTCTGGGCTCACTTCATGTTTCTTCCGGGGTGCAGAACTGTGTGTTCTGGTGCCGTGTGATCAATGTGATGCTATCAGATGTCGTTCAAGTTGTTAACGGCATTGTAAAGCAAATACTTGGCACCAACGAATTCTTGGTTAGAGTCGACAGCAATCATCCTCTCGTATTTCTTGCAATTGGGCAACAAGAGGACTGCTCAAATGTCATAGGCAAAACTTATTATTGTCGTAATATAGTTGTTGAGTTTCATCGTATTCACTACCTTGGTTTGTATGATTGGTGTATCACGGTTGATGGAAATGAAAATCAATAAATATCAAGTAGTTTCCCCGTATGCTAATGATTCGCCCACGTATAACGGCATGGTGATGTTGATTCTACGTATCATGGAAAGTGTAATGTTATATATTATTATTATATCAACAAAGATTCATAATTAATTACTTGAGCGACACTATAGAAAATTATAGTGTAAGACAATAAAAAGATTTCTAGGATCCTCTTATCGAGGGCGCATATAATTATGGGTATCATACCATACTGATAATGATGACGACAACCATAATAAGGCAAGTAAGACAATATAAAGTAGTAACAAATTAATGAAATTATTGTATTTCCATAATAGGATATAATTGATGCGCTATTTAACACGAGTTGGTTGAGCACTCCTACGTGGCGTTTTCAACAATGATCTCATCTGGAGTTTCCTTACGCTAGAAGCTGCTCTTGCACAGCCTCATGGTACCCAAGTTTGCGTCATTGCTGTTGTAGCTTATGTTGGCCCAACTAAATTTAAGGGTTTCAAGCCGTTCTACACACGGGAAATTTGTTTGAAGGACACGAGGTTAGTATTGATTCATACTGTTTATAGTTTTATGCATATATGTTATATAATATAACATGTAATATTGTCGTGACACATTTTTTGCATGTAGCGGCATAGCATTTCTTCGTGTCCTCACTGACGAATACACAAAATATGGCAGTTTATTCACGCATCCCCATACGCATAATGATTTTGTCATTGCCACAAATGTCCTTGTTAACTATGATAGATGTGAGTACCATATCAATATCATTGGATTTTCGTTCCACGACATGTCATGTATAAATTTTAATGAATACTTTTGTTTTATTCCATTATCCAGATTGCCTAGAGGATTCATATGATGCATCTATTACATTCTTTCAAAACGGATGGTATCCATGGCTAACTAACCTTGAAGGTGTGTATAATATTTTTAGTGGCAACATTTGTTCATGTGATTTTATAATTATTTTATTCCATTATTATGTGCACTCTGGTTACATCGTTCATATTCTGATTGTGCAGGAGTTAGGAATGGTTTGCAAAATGATTGTACTATGCGTGATGCTGTTAAGGCTGCGGTAGCTGCACAAGAAAATGAGATAAAAAATGTTGATCCAGTACAGAATCAAGTTTGTTTTCCTAGTCTTCACACGATGCTTTTAAAGTTATGATAGACGGAAAACGTTTGCTTATGGGTATTGATAATGAAGATGGTTATTGTGTATGTGGAATGGTCGACGACAGAGGTGGCAGGTGTATCCTTGGATGTAGTTATTACTATTAGTTGATACAACAATGTATCTTTATGAATAAAATAAAATTTTGTGCACACTCAATATGCACTCTGTCCTTTGTTTTTTCTTGAAATAAAGAAGTAGATTTATGTTTTGGTGCTCTGCAAAAATTATTCACTAATTTTTAGCTATAGTTTTCTGACAAATATTTGGTTGCACTAAGTTATGTCGATAATCTATATTATTGTGTGTTTCACGATCGTACTTTCGGCCAAATGTAACCTAAATTAGGCTCCTGGTCGGGTTGAATCCAGCTTGGGTTGTAGTTTGGTCCCCGTTGCCCCAAATTTTATAGTGTAGATTTTTTGGGCCTTTTGTTGATATTTTGCATGATGACGTATTGCTATGCTCAAACATCGTGCGTACTAAGGATAACATGCATGTGAGACGTTACTACTAGGGAAGAGCAAAACTGGTCAAATATATTAAAATTTTTCATTTTATTTCTAGCCAAAAAGAAAAGAAAAAGAAAAAGAAGGAAAGTAGAAAAAGGATAAAGATACTTAAATGTAAATATTATCGCATTGACATGACATCATGCGATTATTAGTCTATGATGATGGGATCATTAGCCGTCCCAATGTTCTGTGGAGGTTCTTCGGCCTCGCCACCAACGCTCGGGCTGCCTGGGTCCGATGACGATGGAGATGGGCTCGACCCAATTTTGATCTGTTTGCATAAACGGTGCTCCTCCTACTCATCGAAGTCAGACACATATCCTTCATCTTCGTCTTCCCCTTCACCATCTGGTGTGACGGCGGGGTGCAACTCTGCCATCACCATAATGGCGCTAATGTCACTATCACTCTCGGATGGGGGCTTCTCTTCCCAGTCATCTTCGAACGACCAGTCAGGTGATGATAGTGGAGGAGAGTCGCTTGGGTAGTCATCGGAGCTTTGCTTGGGGGGTAGCACATGCTCCTCCTCGTCCGAAGACTCATCCGACCCCCACCTGAAGCTGCCCAGCATGGCGTTGTGGAACTAATAGTGAAAGTTTCTCGCTGAATTGGATGAGGAATTGGAAAAATGATGTTGTAGTATTTGTGGACGGAGTAAAAATATTTGCAAAGTTAGAGCGGTTTTTATAGATGGATATCATCTGAGCGCCATGTTTGAGGAGGTGAAGTCAAAACGATCCATCTCCGGTGGATTCCTTTACGTTTTCCATTCACACAACTCTCTTCATTCACCTGTTCAAGTCCCATTACGAAGTTGGAAAATTTATCCCAGGGAAGGCCTATTCCTATTTTCCACGGGCGTTCACCACTTCGTTAATATGTGTTGTCGCAGTTAAAACGTATGACTACTCGCATCAGGAGTAAAACACGTGTGGCACTTATCGGATCTGTTATCGAGATGGAGTTTAACGAGTTGTGGTTTTCACCACTTGGTCATTTCGTGAAGGGAGTAACTTTTTTAACTTTACACTTCCATTCTTATGATAGCTTGTCCATTATTTATGGTATAACTGAAACAAAATAATACGTGTACATTTGCAGAGATTGGATTATAATTGAAAAAATATCAAACACATGAAACAATGACATTCATTCAGCAGAATAATAGAAACCAATTTATGACGATTTGGAGATTTTAAAAATAATGCACAAAATATTAAGTTCCTTGATTTCCTTAAATGGTTTATGGATGGTAATTTTTTGTGCTTGTGATTTTTCTATTTTTATTTATTTTGTATGGATATGGAAAGATATCCTTTTGTCCTTCTATTAACAAATAGTTCTGTGATTTAGTTCTGTTGACGTCACCGAATGATGACGTTGATTCTTCTATTTTAGAAAGTTACTTATTGCTAAATATATATAACTTTCCAAATTCTATACTTACATACTCTATATATATCAGCATTGAAGAGCAGTTCCTCTTCTGCAACAATATATAGTGTCCCTACTGTCGAGACGAAGGCCATTCATCATCTATAGCACAACATCCGCAACAATCGTAAGTTCATTCATATATAATATACGCGTATTAATTATTTTATTTATATGTATTTATAATATATATATGTGTGTGATTGTGTGTATACATATAGATACTAAAACACATTTTTATTTGTTCTTGATTATTATCAGTTAATGTTTTCTTGAATCCATGCATGTTAGATCTGGCTGTGCCCATGGCTTTTGTCGAAGAAGATGAAGCTACATCTACCGGCGACGATGTCGGAACCGTCAATGTTTCGATGGAACCGAGTGTCAATGCTATGGCCACTGATACTCTAGAGGAATCCATGGCGGATATAACTGATGAAACTGCGTCCACGGGCAACCTTGGAACCGTCGATGATTCGATGGATCTGACTAACAATAGCATGAAGACTGATACTCCAGGAGTAGATAAGCATGCATCAATCGTTGATGGTAAGGTATTATCTGATGTAGTTAATGATTCAGCGCTCATTACTTCACTATTCTCTGATGGAGGATCAACAAGCATGGACATAGCGGAAAATGTTCTGAGTAATAATGAAGAGGTTTCCCATTGAGTCTCTCCTATTGGGACCAGTGACAGTTGTTCGATTAACACCAAATTTGATTCAACTAAAGATTTCGTGAGGAAGACAACTGATTCAGATGTTATGACATGTGTTGAGGAGAAACGCCACCGTCATAACAAGCCCAAAAAAGCACATGTGTGGACCAGGAGCGTCCCAGTGGTCGGTGGATGACCGCTCCTTAGTGATGAGTGATTGACAACGGGTGTTGGACTGACTCTTGGCTTAGTGCGCAGGTGTAGGCTGCGGCCTAGTTCGTGTTGTTGCAGGTGAAGAACGGGCGCGAAAGGTCTTCAGCCTTGAGGGGCCTCCGGGAGATGGAGAGACAAGTAGGCTCGGTTCGAGGGACCCGGTGGACAGCGGGACTGGGTGCGGGCCACATGGTGGCGACACAAGCAAGACGAAGTCATGGACAAGTGAGCCGGTGCACGGTGGCGGTCAAGTCAAGTGGTTTGGCGGGAGGTCGGACCGGGCACGCGGGGTTTGGTGGTTTGCCCACAAAACCATCGGCGGACGGTTTCTTGGTTTGGGCCTCAAAACCAAGTCCGAAGGCCCAACACGACGGAGACGGGATCCGGGCGTGTCGGGAAGCTTCGAAGCGGAGGACACGCGGCGGGATCGCATGGCTTGCGTCGGGAGGACGCGGGGGTGCGGCAAAGGCGTGGCCGTCCGATGGCAAGACCCACAAACATTACCAAAATGCCCCTACGTGGGTTGTATCGCCAGTAGTGTAGTTAGGGGTAGTCGAGTCATTTACCACTCCGGCGGGACCTGATATATAAGCCTGGAGTGTGTGTTGATGGCTCTCTCTCTCTCCGCGACTTAGGGTTTCATTTGCTCCCTCCTCTTTCTCATTTTCGTAGCTATTTTCCTTCCTATTTTCTCTAGGCTAGCATGAGAGCTTCATGAGAGATATGTTGAGAGGGATGGATGCTAGGGCGGCATGATAGACCTTGTGAATCTTTCCTGGTTTGTATAGAAGATTCGGGGTTGTTTTTCGTGGCTTTTTGTGCTCATTTTCGTGCCTTTGTTCCCGGTGTGATTCCGCGGATTTGAGTGAGTTTCTTCCCGGATTTCTTTGAGGGAAACATGGATAGATGTCTTGTGCATCTTTGTGCTTGATCTTGTGCCCTCAAACGCCGGGAAACTACTTCGATTCGTGAGTTTTCGTTCGGTGCTCTAGGTTTTGGTGGTGCTCAAAGGATTCGCGATTCCCGGTGATTTAGGGAGTTAGGAGGCAAGATTTTTGGGCTATAGCATCCTTGTGTGACGCTTTTCAAGTACCCAAACCCTTGTCTCCATAGCTTCAACCGTTTGGGAAATCCGATGATGATTTGGGGGAGTTGACTTTCGGGGTCGGGCTATTTTTACTCGTTCGTCCGCACCTCGCGGACGGTCCGCGAGGACCAGGCGGACGGTCCGCGCGGGTCCGAGTTCATCCCGTGTTCTTCGTGTTCTTGCTCGTCCTTTGTTTCGATCCGTTGTGATTTTGGTTTTTGGTTGGACGAAGTTTCGGACGGTCCGCGGTGTTGGGCGGACGGTCCGCGGGTGCTGGCGGACGGTCCGCGTGCTCCCCGCGGACGGTCCGTGGCACCGGGGTGGCTTTGGGTCGTTCGTGTAAATTAACGGACGGTCCGCGGTTAAGGCCGGACGGTCCGCGGCCGGGTGCGGACGGTCCGCGAGACCCGGCCGGACGGTCCGCGCGGCTCTTGCGGACGGTCCGCCCCTCTGCGCGGACGGTCCGCCGAGCCCGTGTGCTTTGCTTCTTGGTTCGATTCCTTCCTCCCTTCTAGTGCTTCCGCGTGTGCTTTGAGGAATCGTTCCTAAGGCTAGAGGTTGATCCATAACCTCGTGGTCTTGGCGATTGGTGCGTGATTCGATCCATCGCTTGTGTGTGACCGGGGTTTGAGTAGGACATAGGCCGGGTTCTTTGGGAAGAATTTTTACCGGCTCCTATTCACTCCCCCCCTCTCTAGTCGCCATCTGATCCTTCAATTGGTATCAGAGCTTGGTGCCGGATTCTTTGCGACTTTGACAAGTCTCGAATCCTAAGATGGCGTACGTTGAGCGGGGCGGTCCGCCGCACTTCGATGGCAAGGGTTACCACAAGTGGGCGGCTCGTATGAGGATTTTTCTTCGAGGAAAGTCGTTGGAGTTTATTGTGCTTGACAAGACATATGCTATTCCGGTCAACATCCATACTCTTATGGTGACCGATGCCGATGCCAAGGCCAAGTATGAGGCTAATGCAAAAGCCGTTGATCACTTGTGCCGAGCTTGTGTGATCCAGAGTTTGAGCGTGTTCGCCATTTGAATCTTGCTTGGCAAATTTGGGATAAGTTGTTGGTTGCTCACGGTGGTGATAACCATGTGAAGGCTCGCCTCTTTGTCTCTTACCGGATGCAATATGAGAATTTCACTCCACTTCCCGGTGAGGACATTGATGCGATGTTTCAGAGGTTCATCGCTATCGTGAACAACATGAAGGCTAATGTTGAGGATTTTCCGTACTCCGAGCATGATCAGGCTTTGAAGCTCTTGCATGTCTTGGATCCAAATGTTTGGGGTGCTAAGGTTGAGGCCATCAAGGAGTCTGGGAATTATTTGACTATTGAGTTGGATGACCTCTTTTCTAAGCTCAAGTCGGCTGAGGTTGACAGGAAGATGCTATCCAAGCATGAGGGCTCGACTGACCATAGTCTTGCTCTTGTGGGAGGATCAAAGTGCAAATCTAACCCTTCCTGTCGACAGTTTCTTTGTCCTCTCTTATGTCCATTCCGGATGAGGAGTTTGATGTCGTCGGGCGAGGAGGAGCCGGCCTTGCTCTCAAGAAGATTTGAACGACTACACGAGAGTCGGAGGAACGCAAGGCGGAGCTCGGGGACGTGCTACAAGTGTGGCAAGCGTGGCCACTTCATCGCCGAGTGCCGGAAGCGGAGGAGAACAAGTACAAGGTGAACGAGTACAAGGCGCACCCGAGGCGTGAAGACAAGTACTCCTCCAAGGGCAAGCACTTCAACAAGTCCAAGAGCAAGGACAAGGACAAGCGGCGACCGAGCAAGAGCACCTACAAGAAGAACAAGGCAAGAGCGATGGTAGCCGGTGCGAGCGACGTCGACTCAAGCTCAAGCGAGGAGCAGTCAAGCTCGAGCAGCGAAGACGAAGACGCCGGGAGGCGCGGTGGCAAGAAGAGTGCAAGCGGAACCTCGGCGGGGCCGAGCCGTGTGGCGCTCGAGGGCTTTTGTGGCATGGCCCATAGCTCAAGCGGCAAGAAGAGTGTGAAGGAAGACGGCGACTCCGACTCGGAGGATGAGGTAAACCGTGATCCCGACTCTTTGCTTGCCGAGATTGCTAGGTTGAATGGTTTGCTTGATAACCGTGATAGTGTGCTTGAGAGATGCCAAAAAGATGAGAAAAGATCTTGGGGCTCGGCTTGAGAATGCTAGTGAGAAAGTAGGAGAGTTAGAGTCAAAATTGCTTGAATTGAAACTTGAGAATGACTCTTTGAAACTTGCTCCTACTTCTCCCGATGATGTTGAATGTGTTGAATGTGATGCTTGGTTGAATGAGATCAAAATGCTTAATGAGAAGAATGCTTCTATTTTGGCTCAACTAGATGCTCTTAGGATCGAACATGATGAGCTTAAGGCTAGACCTACTTTGCTTGGTGCTTGCAAATCATGTCCTACTATGCATGCTAAGCTTGTTGATGCTCGCTCTACTATTAGTTCTTTGGAAGCATCTTTGAAATCTCCTGTTGCAAATGCATGTTCTAGCTGTGATGAAGTCACTTTGCGTAATCTTGAACTTACTTCCCGTTTGGATGTCATCTATGAGGAGAATGACTATTTGAGGAAGGTGTTGGGTTGGTTGTCTGGGCAGGAACCTCAATTGAAAATCATGATTGAGGAGTTCAAGAGAGCTGATGGTCGTGGTTTGGGTTTTGAGAAGTTGGGTGAGAAAGTGGGAGAGAACAGTGGGGAGAGTGTGTACGAGAAGTGTGTTGAGTCGAACCCCGAGTTTGAGGTGATCGGAGAGATCCAAGTCCCACTCCCAAAAGCACCCAAGAACTCTTTCACACCAAAGCCCAACCACCTTTGCAACAAGCTTGACACAACTCAAGATCCACCCAAATTCCCACCTAAGACAAATAATTTCCGAAAACCGGTGAAGTTTGTGGGTGAGAAGGGTGAGAAGTCTAAAGAGAAGCCGAGCCAAAACCAAAACCCATCCCCTTCGGTGTGAGTATTGTGGCAAGGAGAGGCATCTTGCGAAGTTTTGCTACAAGAGGAAGAGGGATGAGAGGCTTGCTAGGGAGCAAGCAAACTAGGACAGGTATCGCCAGGCCTCGCGGTATTCCTGAGCCTAGAGTGCCACTTCCACGGGGTGTGGGAAGTGTGAGGAGTGTTGGCAGGTTCCCACAGAGAGGTGGTGGTGGTGAGAGGTTTGTCGGGAGAGATGATGGTGGGCGTCTTTGGTGAGAGGTTTGGTCGGGCTCGTGGTGGTTTTGCTTTGGACGTCCTCCTACTCGTCCTCGGTACGGGTTTAGGGGAGATGATCGCGGCTTTGGGTTCCGGAGGAACTACGGACCACGTTTTCCCCCTCGTGGTGCTCGTACTCCTCCCATGGGACATGGGAAGTTTGGTGGCAAGGGAGTGATGTTTGCTAACCCCTCTTTTGAGCAGATGGCTTGACACTGGTTTAACTTTCTCTGTGCTAACCCCAGTGTCGAGTCGCTAGCTCATTCTCGTTCTTGTTTCGATTTGCAGGCGGGGAGGCTTGGAGAACATTTGGTTGATCGACTCCGGGTGTTCTCGACACATGACCGGAGATAAGAAGTGGTTCTCCAGCCTCACCCCAGTGAAGGAAAAGATGTACATTACATTTGGGGACAATGGACGAGGTAGGGTGCTTTCGAGGGTGTTGTGCATGTGAGTGACAAGGTAACGTCGAAGAGAGTGGCTCTTGTGAAGTCTTTGGGTTTTAATTTGCTTTCGGTTTCTCAGTTGCTTGATGAAGGTTTTGAGGTGCGTTTCAAGTCTGGCGAGTCTCGTTTGCTTGATTCTCGAGGTGATCTTGTCTGTATGATCATCCCCGAGGGTCAGATTTTCAGGGCTGATTTCTCACGTTCTTTGGGTCCTGCTCGCTGTTTGATGGCTGGTCCTTCTTCTGATTTGTGGAAATGGCATAGGCGGTTGGGACACTTGAGCTTTGATTTGGTCTCCCGCTTGAGTGGTCTTGACCTTGTCCGAGGATTGCCGAAGTTGAAGTTTGAGAAGGATTTGGTTTGTGCTCCTTGTAGGCATGGTAAGATGGTAGCCACTCCCCATCCACCCCTGACCGATGTCATGACCGAGCGTCCGACGTAGCCGTTGCATATGGACCTTGTTGGGCCAGCTCGAGTTCGCTCGGTGGGTGGGAAGTGGTATGTCCTTGTTGTGGTGGACGATTACTCTCGCTATGCCTGGGTGTTCTTCTTGGAGGATAAGAGTGAGACTTTTGGTTTTGTTCGAGATCTGATCATGAGGTTGAAGAACGAGAGGCATGGGAATGCTATTCGAGCTATCCGCGGTGATAATGGCTGCGAGTTCAAGAACTCTCGTTTTGATGCCTTTTGTCGTGATCTAGGTCTTGAACATCGGTATTCGACCCCTTATGTGCCCCCTCAAAATGGAGTCGTGGAAAGGAAAAATCGGACTCTTTGTGAGATGGCTAGGACGATGCTCGATGAGCACGGGACTCCTAGGAGGTTTTGGGCCGAGGCGGTCAATACGGCTTGTCATGTTTCCAATCGGATTTTATTGAGAGCTTTCAAGAAGAAGACTCGTTATGAGCTTATGCATGGTCGGGCACCCAAAGTGAGTCATTTCCGAGTTTTTGGCTGCAAGTGCTTTATTTTGAAAAAGGGAAAACTCGACAAGTTTGAGGCTAGGTCTAGTGATGGTATTTTCTTTGGATATGCTAACCACTCTAGAGCCTATAGGGTGCTTAACCTTGAGACTAACAAAATCATGGAGACTTGCGAGGTGACCTTCGACGAGACAATGCCATGTACCTCTCTTGGCTTTGAATGTGCAGGTGATGAAGAGATGGCCGAGGACCTCTTTGAAGAGGAGAAAGATGAAGCTGGAGATGATGATGGGGAGAATCATGCGCCTGAGGCTGAGCATGTACCCACTACTTCCCCTACAACCACGTTGGAGCATGGACCGTCTACATCATGGACAACGACGGTGCAACAAGAAGACCAGGCGAGAGAAGCTGAAGTTGAGGGGGAGGTAGTCTCGAGGCGTGAGGCTCCCCGGCGGATTCAAGAGGTGCATCCTCTGTCGAAGATCATTGGAGACATCAATGAACGCACTACACGGTCGAGGTCCAGGAATTCCTCTCATTTTGCTCATGCTGCTTTTGTTGCTACTTTTGAGCCCAAGGACATTGGACATGCTTTATCTGATGCAAACCGGGTCAATTCTATGCATGAGGAGTTGGAAAACTTTGAGAGGAACCGGTGTGTGGGAGTTAGTTGAACCACCTCCAAATTGCCATCCCATAGGAACCAAGTGGGTTTGGAAGAACAAAGAGGGAGAGAATGGGATGGTTGTGAGGAACAAGTCCAGACTTGTTGCTCAGGGGTTTAGTCAGAAGGAGGGGATCGACTATGAGGAGACCTTTGCTCCTGTGGCCCGTCTTGAGGCAATTCGGATCCTTCTAGCCTTTGCCGTGGCTAAAGGGTTCATGTTGTTTCAGATGGACGTGAAGAGTGCTTTTTTGAATGGGGTCATAGAGGAGGAGGTGTATGTGAAGCAGCCACCTGGGTTTGAGAGCGAGTTGTACCCACACAGGGTATACAGGTTGAAAAGGGCTCTGTATGGGTTGAAACAGGCGCCCCGTGCTTGGTATGGGAGATTGAGAGGTTTTCTTTTGAGCAGAGGGTTTGTGATGGGTACCGTGGATAGAACCTTGTTTCTCCTCAAGCATAGGAATGACTTGTTGATTGTGCAGATATATGAAGGATCAGATGGCGACTAGAGAGGGGGGGAGTGAATAGGAGCCGGTAAAAATTCTTCCCAAAGAACCCGGCCTATGTCCTACTCAAATCCCGGTCACACACGAGCGATGGATCGAATCACGCACCAATCGCCAAGACCACGAGGTTATGGATCAACCTCTAGCCTTAGGAACGATTCCTAGAAGCACACGCGGAAGCACTAGAAAGGGAGGAAAGGAATCGAAACACACAGACCGCACGAGGCTCTGGCGGACCGTCCGCCCGGCCGGTGCGGACCGTCCGCGATGGACCGCGCGGACCGTCCGACCTGCTCTCGCGGACCGTCCGCGCGCGACGTCGCGGACCGTCCGGCCCTTCCCGCGGACCGTCCGTTAAATCACACGAACGACCCAAAGACACCACGCGTGTCACGGACCGTCCGCGGGGAGCACGCGGACCGTCCGCCTAGCACCCGCGGACCGTCCGCCCGACACCGCGGACCGTCCGAAACTTCGTCCAACCAAAAACCAAAATCACAACGGATCGAAACAAAGGACGAGCAAGAACACGAAGAACACGGGATGAACGGGACCCGCGCGGACCGTCCGCCCCGAGGCCGCGGACCGTCCGCGAGGCTCGGACGAACGAGAAAAATGCCCGACCTCGAAAGTCAACTCCCCCAAATCATCATCGGATTTCCCAAACGGTTGAAGCTTGTGGAGACAAGGGTTTGGGTACTTGAAAAGCGTCACACAAGGATGCTATAGCCCAAAAATCTTGCCTCCTAACTCCCTAAATCACCGGGAATCGCGAATCCTTTGAGCACCACCAAAACCTAGAGCACCGAACGAAAACTCACGAATCGAAGTAGTTTCCGGCGTTTGAGGGCACAAGATCAAGCACAAAGATGCACAAGACATCTATCCATGTTTTCCTCAAAGAAATCCGGGAAGAAACTCACTCAAATCCGCGGAATCACACCGAGAACAAAGGCACGAAAATAGGCACAAAAAGGCACGAAAAACAACCCCGAATCTTCTATACAAACCAGGAAAGATTCACAAGATCTAGCATGCCGCCCTAGCATCCATCCCTCTCAACAAATCTCTCATGAAGCTCTCATGCTAGCCTAGAGAAAATAGGAAGAAAAATGGCTACGAAAAAATGAGAAAGAGAAGGGGGGAAATGAAACCCTAAGTCGCGGAGAGAGAAGGCCATCAACACACACTCCGGGCTTATATATCGGGTCCCGCCGGAGTGGTAAATGACTCGACTACCCCTAACTACACTACGGCGATACAACCCACGTAGGGGCATTTTGGTAATGTTTGTGGGTCTTGCCATCGGACGGCCACGCCTTTGCCGCACCCCGCGTCCTCCCGACGCAAGCCATGCGATCCCGCCGCGTGTCCTCCGCTTCGAAGCTTCCCGACACGCCCGGATCCCGTCTCCGTCGTGTTGGGCCCTCGGACTTGGTTTTGAGGCCCAAACCAAGAAACCGTCCGCCGGTGGTTTTGTGGGCAAACCACCAAACCCCGCGTGCCCGGTCCGGCCTCCCGCCAAACCACTTGACTTGACCGCCACCGTGCACCGGCTCACTTGTCCATGACTTCGTCTTGCTTGTGTCGCCACCATGTGGCCCGCACCCGATCCCCGCCGTCCACCGGGTCCCTCGAACCGAGCCTACTTGTCTCTCCATCTCCCGGAGGCCCCTCAAGGCCGAAGACCTTTCGCGCCCGTTCTTCACCCGCAACAACACGAACTAGGCCGCGGCCTACACTGCGCGCACTAAGCCAAGAGTCGGTCCAACACCCGTTGTCAATCACTCATCACTAAGGAGCGGTCATCCACCGACCACCGGGACGCTCCCGGTCCTCAATCTCCCCCTTGATGAGTGCATTGACAACACACAACGCGAAATGAAATTCAGAGTAAAAGAGAAAGAAAGAAGAAAGAAAAACAAGGAAGCTCAACTCATGACCAAAACCGAAGAAAGGCAAAGAAAGGTCACAAGCCAAGCAAAGCACAAAATCCACACCGAAAACAGCAAGAAAGCTCCCCCTGAACAAATGCAAGCTCCCCCTGAACATGTGGATGCAAACTCATGCAAACTCCCAAATTTCAGCTCACCTTTCTGAATTTTCATTAAGCTCACCTTTTCTCCCCCTTGTTGACAATGTATGAATCAAGATGAAAATGCAGCAATGCAAAGCATATAGACAACTACATGAGCTTCTCAAATAGGCCAAATCTAGTGTCAAAGGCTAAAAATGAGACAAAGATCACACACATGAATCATAGCATAGTCAAAGCATTGCCACAAGTAATATATGAAGATACAAGCATGTGACAAAGCAAGATTTTCAGATTTAAGCAGTTTTATCAAAAGAAGGCTCGCTTCACATGTAAAAGCCTATCCATGTCACACTTGAGTCACAAACATGCATATTACTCAAAGATCATACAAGGATATCAAATTCTCAGCAAAAGATCATGGCAAACACCCATAAAGCAAAGCATGTCATGTCAAAGCTCATGAGCCATGTGTCCACTTCGGGGAGACTTCTCCACTGGTGAACATCATGCAACATGTTTCGCACCCATATGTGAAAGATAAGACATTGTAAACATAGACATGATGGATGGAGCATTTTTCAAGCATTATGCACTTCTTTTCAAGATTAATTCATTTCATGGTACATGAAGTGCCTTTGCGGCAAAAAGAAGCTTATGCTCCCCCATGAATGCAACATAGGCTAAACATTCACAATGATATCCGGCCTTTGGCCCAAATGCAAGAACAGGGCATCCAAGCACAATCTAAGCATGAAAAGCATATTTAGACCAAACTGTGACATGGATACACAACTACACGAGTGGAGCATATTTCATCAAAAATTAGTCAAGTTAAGCATTTATTTCAAAAGGGGCTATCTCACCACACATATATCTCAAATATTCCAAGAGCATAGCCTCACATCACCATTTCTCCACACATATGACCAATATCTCACAAATAGCCAAAGAGACTCAAATATGGCATATGAAAGAAGCTCATCATCCTAAAATGCAATATGGCACAAATGCAACATGATATATGACAAGATGGCTATCCTACCATGGTTTGTACATCAAGCAAAGCATGTATATACATCAAAGTAAACATGGTATGATACATATGGTACAAAAAGGAAATCCCCCAAGAATCAACTAGAAAGGGCAACAAACCCCAAGTTCCCCCCGCAAGCGCACAAAGGTAGCTTGGTCGAGAGGCTTTGTAAAGATGTCGGCTAGCTGATCTTGGGTAGGGACATGGCTCAAAACAATGGTTCCTTTCTCCACATTGTCCCTCGAAAAATGATACCTCACTTCTATATGTTTGGTTCTCGGAGTGAAGCACTTGGATTTTTGGCTACGCTTATGGCACTTGGTGCTATCACAAAGAAGTGGGATCCGGGTGCACTCCTCACCAAAGTCTCTCAAAGTGTATGAAATCCACAACAACCGGGAGCAACAACTAGCGGCGGCAACATACTCCGCCTCTGTGGTAGACCGAGCTACACTAGGCTCGCTTGCGGGAAGACCATGAGACCAACGAAGAACCAAGAAACCGACAAGTGCCGGAAGTAGACTTCCTCTCGACTCGACAACCAAAGCAAAATCCGCATCGGAAAAACCATGAAGTGAAAGAGTCGAGGAGGAAGAATACCAAAGGCCAAAACCGAGGGCGGATCGTAGGTACCGAAAATCCTCTTGACGGCTTGTCGATGTGATGTCCTCGGCGAAGCACGAAAACGAGCGCACGGACACACGGCCGAACCGTATGTCCGGCCTCGTCGCCGTCAAGTAGAGGAGGGAGCCGATCATGCTTCCGTACTCCCGCCGGTCCACCGGTTCTCCGTCCTCATCCGCATCCAAAGTGGCCGTACTCCCCATGGGAGTCGACATCGGCTTCACATCTTGCATCCGGAACTTCCTCGAAGCATGTCTTTCGTATACTTGGTCCGGTGCACAAATGTACCGTCCTTCACTTGCTTGATCCGCGGCCCGAGAAAATACCGCAACTCGCCCATCATGCTCATCTCGAACTCCCCGCTCATCTCATCCGCAAACTTGGCAACAAGGTTATGTGACGAGCCACCAAAGACAATATCATCCACATATATCCGAACAATCGGCAAGTCATTCCTATGCTTGAGGAGAAACAAGGTTCTATCCATCGTACCCATCACAAACCCTCTCGCTCAAAAGAAAACCTCTCAATCTCCCATACCAAGCACGGGGCGCCCGTTTCAACCCATACGAGCCCTTTTCAACCCGTATACCCCGTGTGGGTACAACTCGCTCTCAAACCCGTGTGGTCGCTTCACATACACCTCCTCCTCTATGACCCCATTCGAAAGGCACTCTTCACGTCCATCCGAAACAACTTGAACCCTTTAGCCACGGCAAAGGCTAGAAGGATCCGAATTGCCTCAAGACGGGCCACGGGAGCAAAGGTCTCCTCATAGTCGATCCCCTCCTTCGACTAAACCCCCGAGCAACAAGTCCGGACTTGTTCCTCACAACCATCCCATTTTCTCCCTCTTTGTTCTTCCAAACCCACTTGGTTCCTATGGGATGGCAATTTGGAGGTGGTTCAACTAACTCCCACACCCGATTCCTCTCAAAGTTTTCCAACTCCTCATGCATAGAATTGACCCGGTTTGCATCGGATAAAGCATGTCCAATGTCCTTGGGCTCAAAAGTAGCAACAAAAGCGAAGCATGAGCAAAATGAGAGGAATTCCTGGACCTCGACCGTGTAGTGCGTTCATTGATGTCTCCAATGATCTTCGAAAGGGGATGCACTTCTTGAATCCGCCGGGGAGCCTCACGCCTCGAGACCACCTCCCCCTCAACTTCAGCTTCTCTCGCCTGGTCCTCTTGTTGCACCGTCGTTGTCCATGAAGTAGACGGTCCATGCTCCAAAGTAGTCGTGGGGGAAGTAGTGGGTACATGCTCAGCTTCAGGCGCATGGTTCTCCCCATCATCATCTCCAGCTTCATCTTTCTCCTCTTCAAAGAGGTCCTCGGCCATCTCTTCATCACCCGCACATTCAAAGCCAAGAGAAGTACATGGCATTGTCTCGTCGAAGGTCACCTCGCAAGTCTCCATGATTTTGTTAGTCTCAAGGTTAAGCACCCTATAGGCTCTAGAGTGGTTAGCATATCCAAAGAAAATACCATCACTAGACCTAGCCTCAAACTTGTCGAGTTTTCCCTTCTTCAAAATAAAGCACTTGCAGCCAAAAACTCGGAAGTGACTCACCTTGGGTGCCCGACCATGCATAAGCTCATAACGGGTCTTCTTCTTGAAAGCTCTTAATAAAATCCGATTGGAAACATGACAAGCCTGTATTGACCGCCTCGGCCCAAAACCTCCTAGGAGTCCCGTGCTCATCGAGCATCGTCCTAGCCATCTCACAAAGAGTCCGATTTTTCCTTTCCACGACTCCATTTTGAGGGGGCACATAAGGGGTCGAATACGATGTTCAAGACCTAGATCACTACAAAAGGCATCAAAACGAGAGTTCTTGAACTCGGAGCCATTATCACTTGCGGATAGCTCGAATAGCATTCCCATGCCTCTCGTTTTTCAACCTCACGATCGGATCTCGAACAAAGCCAAAAGTCTCACTCTTATCCTCCAAGAAGAACACCCGGGCATAGCGAGAGTAATCGTCCACCACAACAAGGACATACCACTTCCCACCCACCGAGCGAACTCGAGCCGGCCCAACAAGATCCATATGCAACGGCTACGTCGGACGCTCGGTCATGACATCGGTCGGGGGTGGATGGGGAGTGGCTACCATCTTACCATGCCTACAAGGAGCACAAACCAAATCCTTCTCAAACTTCAACTTCGGCAATCCTCGGACCGAAGGTCAAGACCACTCAAGCGGGAAACCAAATCAAAGCTCAAGTGTCCCAACCGCCTATGCCATTTCCACAAATCGGAAGAAGGACCGGCCATCAAACGGCGAGCGGGACCCAAAGAACGAGAGAAATCAGCCACGAAAATCCGACCCTCGGGGATGATCATACGGACAAGATCACCTCGAGAATCAAGTAAACGAGACTCGCCGGACTTGAAACGCACCTCAAAACCTTCATCAAGCAACCGAGAAACCGAAAGCAAATTAAAACCCAAAGACTTCACAAGAGCCACTCTCTTCAACGTTACCTTGTCACTCACATGCACAACACCCTCGAAAGCACCCTACCTCGTCCATTGTCCCCAAATGTAATGTACATCTTTTCCTTCACCGGGGTGAGGCCGGAGAACCACTTCTTATCTCCGGTCATGTGTCGAGAACACCGGAGTCGATCAACCAAATGTTCTCCAAGCCTCCTGCCTGCCGATCGAAACAAGAACGAGAATGAGCTAGCGACTCAACACCGGGGTTAGCACGGAGAAAGTTAAACCGGTGTCGAGCCATCCGCTCAAAAGAGGGGTTAGCAAACATCACTCCCCTTGCCACCGGACTTCTCATGTCCCATGGGAGGAGTACGAGCACCACGAGGGGGAAAACGTGGTCCGTAGTTCCTCTGGAACCCAAAGCTGCGATCATCTCCCCTAAACCCGTGCGAGGACGAGTAGGAGGACGTCCAGCAAAACCACCACGAGCCCGACCAAACCTCTCACCGAACGCACACCATCATCTCTCCCCGACAAACCTCTCACCACCACCTCTCGGTGGGAACACCGCCAACACTCCTCACACTTCCCACACCCCGTGGAAGTGGCCCTCTAGGCTCAGGAATACCGCGAGGCTGGCGATACCTGTCCCGGTTTGCTTGCTCCCTAGCAAGCCTCTCATCCCTCTTCCTCTTGTAGCAAAACTACGCAAGATGCCTCTCCTTGCCACAATACTCACACCCGAAGGGGATGGGTTTTGGTCTTGGCTCGGCTTCTCTCTAGGCTTCTCACCCTTCTCACCCACAAACTTCACTCGGTTTACGGAAATCATTTGTCTTAGGTGGGAATTTGGGTGGATCTTGAGTTGTGTCAAGCTTGTTGCAAAGGTGGTTGGGTTTTGGTGTGAAAGAGTTCTTGGGTGCTTTTGGGAGTGGGACTTGGATCTCTCCGATCACCTCAAACCCGGGGTTAGACTCCACACACTTCTCGTACACACTCTCCCCACTGTTCTCTCCCACTTTCTCACCCAACTTCTCAAACCCCAAACCACGACCATCGCCTCTCTTGAACTCCTCAATCATGATTTTCAATTGAGGTTCCCGCCGTACAACCAACCCAACACCTTCCTCAAATAGTCATTCTCCTCATAGATGACATCCAAACGGGAAGTAAGTTCAAGATTTCGCAAAGTGACTTCATCACAACCTAGAACATGCATTTGCAACAGGAGATTTCAAAGATGCTTCCAAAGAACGATGGTAGAACGAGCATCGACAAGCTTAGCATGCATAGTAGGACATGATTTGCAAGCACCAAGCAAAGTAGGTCTAGCCTTAAGCTCATCATGTTCATTCCTAAGAGCATCTAGTTGAGTCAAAAGAGAAGCATTCTTCTCATTAAGCGGTTTGATCTCATTCAACCAAGCATCACATTCAACACATTCAACATCATCAGGAGAAGTAGGAGCAAGTTTCAAAGAGTCATTCTCAAGTTTTAATTCAAGCAATTTTGACTCTAAATCTCCTACTTTCTCACTAGCATTCTCAAGCTGAGCCCTAAGATCTTTCCTCATCTTTTTGGCATCTCTCAACACACTATCACGGTTATCAAGCAAACCATTCAACCTAGCAATCTCAGCAAGCAAAGAGTCGGGATCACGGTTTACCTCATCCTCCGAGTCGGAGTCGCTGTCCTCCTTCACACTCTTCTTGCTGCTCGAGCTATGGGCCATGCCACAAAAGCCCTCGAGCGCCACACAGCTCAGCCCGCTGAGGTTCCGGCTTGCACTCTTCTTGCCCCCTGCGCCTCCCGGCGTCTTCATCTTCGCTGCTTGAGCTTGACTGCTCCTCGCTTGAGCTTGAGTCGACGTCGCTCGCACCGGCCACCATTGCTCTTGCCTTGTTCTTCTTGTAGGTGCTCTTGCTCGGTCGCCGCTTGTCCTTGTCCTTGCTCTTGGACTTGTTGAAGTGCTTGCCCTTGGAGGAGTACTTGTCTTCACGCCTCGGGTGCGTCTTGTGCTCGTTCATCTTGTACTTGTTCTCCTCCGCTTCCGGGCACTCGGCGATGAAGTGGCCACGCTTGCCACACTTGTAGCACGTCCCTGAGCTCCGCCTTGCGTTCCTCCGACTCTCGTGTAGTCGTTCAAACCTTCTTGAGAGCAAGGCCAGCTCCTCCTCGCCCGGCCACATCAAACTCCTCATCCGGAATGGACATAAGAGAGGACAAAGAAAAACTCGTCGACGGGAAGGGTTAGATTTGCCCTTTGATCCTCCCATAAGAGCAAGACTATGGTCGGTCGAGCCCTCATGCTTGGATAGCATCTTCCCGTCAACCTCGGCCGACTTGAGCTTAGAAAAGAGGTCATCCAACTCAATAGTCAAATAGTTTCCCGACTCCTTGATGGCCTCAACCTTAGCACCCCAAACATTTGGATCCAAGACATGCAAGAGCTTCAAAGCCCGATCATGCTCGGAATACGGAAAATCCTCAACATTTGCCTTCATGTTGTTCACGATGGCGGTGAACCTGCGAAACATCGCATCAATGTCCTCACCGGGGAAGTGGAGTGAAATTCTCATATTGCATCCGGTAAGAGACAAAGAGGCGAGCCTTCACATGGTTATCACCACCGTGAGCAACCAACAACTTATCCCAAATTTGCCAAGCAAGACTCAAATGGCGAACACGCTCAAACTCGGATCACACAAGCTCGGCACAAGTGATCAACGGCTTTTGCATTAGCCTCATACTTGGCCTTGGCATCGGCATCGGTCACCATAAGAGTATGGATGTTGGCCGGAATAGCATAGGTCTTGTCAAGCACAATAAAATCCAACGGCTTTCCTCGAAGAAAGATCATCATACGAGCCGCCCACTTGTGGTAACCCTTGCCATCGAAGTGCGGCGGACCGCCCCGCTCAACGTACGCCATCTTAGGATTCGAGACTTGTCAAAGTCGCAAAGAATCCGGCACCAAGCTCTGATACCAATTGAAGGATCAGATGGCGACTAGAGAGGGGGGGGAGTGAATAGGAGCCGGTAAAAATTCTTCCCAAAGAACCCGGCCTATGTCCTACTCAAATCCCGGTCACACACGAGCGATGGATCGAATCACGCACCAATCGCCAAGACCACGAGGTTATGGATCAACCTCTAGCCTTAGGAACGATTCCTAGAAGCACACGCGGAAGCACTAGAAAGGGAGGAAAGGAATCGAAACACACGGCTCGCACGGGCTCTGGCGGACCGTCCGGCCGCGCAGTGCGGACCGTCCGCGATGGACCGCGCGGACCGTCCGACTCCGACTGCTCTCGCGGACCGTCCGCGCCGACGTCGCGGACCGTCCGGCCCTTCCCGCGGACCGTCCGTTAAATCACACGAACGACCCAAAGACACCCGCGTGTCACGGACCGTCCGCGGGGAGCACGCGGACCGTCCGCCTAGCACCCGCGGACCGTCCGCCCGACACCGCGGACCGTCCGAAACTTCGTCCAACCAAAAACCAAAATCACAACGGATCGAAACAAAGGACGAGCAAGAACACGAAGAACACGGGATGAACCCGGACCCGCGCGGACCGTCCGCCAGAGGCCGCGGACCGTCCGCGAGGCTCGGACAGAACAGAAAAATGCCCGACCTCGAAAGTCAACTCCCCCAAATCATCATCGGATTTCCCAAACGGTTGAAGCTATGGAGACAAGGGTTTGGGTACTTGAAAAGCGTCACACAAGGATGCTATAGCCCAAAAATCTTGCCTCCTAACTCCCTAAATCACCGGGAATCGCGAATCCTTTGAGCACCACCAAAACCTAGAGCACCGAACGAAAACTCGACGAATCGAAGTAGTTTCCCGGCGTTTGAGGGCACAAGATCAAGCACAAAGATGCACAAGACATCTATCCATGTTTTCCTCAAAGAAATCCGGGAAGAAACTCACTCAAATCCGCGGAAACACACCGAGAACAAAGGCACGAAAATAGGCACAAAAAGGCACGAAAAACAACCCCGAATCTTCTATACAAACCAGGAAAGATTCACAAGGTCTAGCATGCCGCCCTAGCATCCATCCCTCTCAACAAATCTCTCATGAAGCTCTCATGCTAGCCTAGAGAAAATAGGAAGAAAAATGGCTACCAAAAATGAGAAAGAGAAGGGGGGAAATGAAACCCTAAGTCGCGGAGAGAGAGAGCCATCAACACACACTCCAGGCTTATATATCAGGTCCCGCCGGAGTGGTAAATGACTCGACTACCCCTAACTACACTACGGCGATACAACCCACGTAGGGGCATTTTGGTAATGTTTGTGGGTCTTGCCATCGGACGGCCACGCCTTTGCCGCACCCCGCGTCCTCCCGACGCAAGCCATGCGATCCCGCCGCGTGTCCTCCGCTTCGAAGCTTCCCGACACGCCGGATCCCGTCTCCGTCGTGTTGGGCCCTCGGACTTGGTTTTGAGGCCCAAACCAAGAAACCGTCCGCCGGTGGTTTTGTGGGCAAACCACCAAACCCCGCGTGCCCGGTCCGGCCTCCCGCCAAACCACTTGACTTGACCGCCACCGTGCACCGGCTCACTTGTCCATGACTTCGTCTTGCTTGTGTCGCCACCATGTGGCCCGCACCCGATCCCGCCGTCCACCGGGTCCCTCGAACCGAGCCTACTTGTCTCTCCATCTCCCGGAGGCCCCTCAAGGCCGAAGACCTTTCGCGCCCGTTCTTCACCGCAACAACACGAACTAGGCCGCGGCCCTACACTCGCGCACTAAGCCAAGAGTCGGATCCAACACCCGTTGTCAATCACTCATCACTAAGGAGCGGTCATCCACCGACCATACGGGTTGAAAAGGGCCGGGACGCCTCTTGGAAAGCACGGGTTTGTGATGGGTGTGATAAAACCTTTTTCTCCTCAATCATGAAATACTTTTATGTCCTCAATATACGTGGATGATATTGTCTTTGGTGGCTCGTCACATAACCTTGTTGCCAAGTTTGCGGATGAGATGAGCGGGGAGTTCGAGATGAGCATGATGGGCGAGTTGCGGTATTTTCTCGGGGCGAGATCAAGCAAGTGAAGGACGGTACATTTGTGCACCAAACCAAGTACACGAAAGACATGCTGAGGAAGTTCCAGATGCAAGATGTGAAGCCGATGTCGACTCCCATGGGGAGTACGGCCACTTTGGATGCGGATGAGGACGGAGAACCAGTGGACCAGCGGGAGTACGGGAGCATGATCGGCTCCCTCCTCTACTTGACGGCGACGAGGCCAGACATACGGTTCGGCGTGTGTCCGTGCGCTCGTTTTCGAGCTTCGCCGAGGACATCACATCGACGGGCCGTCAAGAGGATTTTCGGTACCTACGGTCTGCCCCTGGTCTTGGCCTTTGGTATTCATCCTCCTCGACTCTGTCTCTTCATGGTTTTTCCGATGCGGATTTTGCTGGTTGTCGAGTCAAGAGGAAGTCTACTTCTGGCACTTGTCAGTTTCTTGGTTCTTCGTTGGTCTCGTGGTCTTCCCGCAAGCAGTCGAGTGTAGCTCAGTCTACCACAGAGGCGGAGTATGTTGCTGCCGCTAGTTGTTGCTCCCAGTTGCTGTGGATTTCATACACTTTGAGAGACTTTGGTGAGGAGTGCACCCAGATCCCACTTCTTTGTGATAGCACTAGTGCCATAAGCGTAGCCAAAAACCCAGTGCTTCACTCCAGAACCAAACTCATAGAGGTGAGGTATCATTTCCTAAGGGACAATGTGGAGAAAGGAACCATTGTTTTGAGCCATGTCCCTACCCAAGATCAGCTAGCCGACATCTTTACAAAGCCTCTCGACCAAGCTACATTTGTGCGCTTGCGGGGGGAACTTGGGGTTTGTTGCCCTTTCTAGTTGATTCTTGGGAAATTTCCTTTTTGTACCATATGTATCATACCATGTTTATTTTGATGTATATACATGCTTTGCTTGATGTATAAACCATGGTAGGATAGCCATCTTGTCATATATCATGTTGCATTTGTGTCATATTGCATTTTAGGATGATGAGCTTCTTTCATATGCCATATTTGAGTCTCTTTGGCTATTTGTGAGATATTGGTTATATGTGTGGAGAAATGGTGATGTGAGGCTATGCTCTTGGAATATTTGAGATATATGTGTGGTGAGATAGCCCCTTTTGAGATAAAAGCTTAACTTGACTAATTTTTGATGAAATATGCTCCACTCGTGTGTAGTTGTGTATCCATGTCACAGTTTGGTCTAAATATGCTTTTCATGCTTAGATTGTGCTTGGATGCTCTGTTCTTGCATTTGGGCCAAAGGCCGGATATCATTGTGAATGTTTAGCCTATGTTGCATTCATGGGGGAGCATAAGCTTCTTTTTGCCGCAAAGGCACTTCATGTACCATGAAATGAATCAATCTTGAAAAGAAGTGCATAATGCTTGAAAAATGCTCCATCCATCATGTCTATGCTTAAAATGTCTTATCTTTCACATATGGGTGCAAAACATGTTGCATGATGTTCACCGGTGGAGAAGTCTCCCCGAAGTGGACACATGGCTCATGAGCTTTGACATGACATGCTTTGCTTTATGGGTGTTTGCCATGATCTTTTGCTTTGAGAATTTGATATCCTTGTATGATCTTTAAATGGTATGCATGTTTGTGGCTCAAGTGTGACATGGATAGGCTTTTACATGTGAAGCGAGCCTTCTTTTGATAAAAGCTGCTTAAATCTGAAAATTTTGCTTTGTCACATGCTTGTATTTTCATATATTACTTGTGGCAATGCTTTGACTATGCTATGATTCATGTGTGTGATCTTTGTCTCATTTTTAGCCTTTGACACTAGATTTGGCCTATTTGAGAAGCTCATGTAGATGTTTATATGCTTTGCTTTGCATTTCTGCATTTTCACCTTGATTCATACATTGTCAACAAGGGGGAGAAAAGGTGAGCTTAATGAAAATTCAGAAGAGGTGAGCTGAAATTTGGGAGTTTTGCATGAGTTTGCATCCACATGTTCAGGGGGAGCTTTCTTGCTATTTTCGGTGTGGATTTTGTGCTTTGCTTGGCTTGTGACCTTTCTCTGCCTTTCTTCGGTTTTGGTCATGAGTTGAGCTTCCTTGTTTTTCTTTCTTCTTTCTTTCTCTTTCACTCTGAATTTCATTTCGCGTTGTGTGTTGTCAATGCACTCATCAAGGGGGAGATTGTGGACCAGGAGCGTCCCAGTGGTCGGTGGATGACCGCTCCTTAGTGATGAGTGATTGACAACGGGTGTTGGACCGACTCTTGGCTTAGTGCGCGGTGTAGGCCGCGGCCTAGTTCGTGTTGTTGCGGGTGAAGAACGGGCGCGAAAGGTCTTCGGCCTTGAGGGGCCTCCGGGAGATGGAGAGACAAGTAGGCTCGGTTCGAGGGACCCGGTGGACGACGGGGCCGGGTGCGGGCCACATGGTGGCGACACAAGCAAGACGAAGTCATGGACAAGTGAGCCGGTGCACGGTGGCGGTCAAGTCAAGTGGTTTGGCGGGAGGCCGGACCGGGCACGCGGGGTTTGGTGGTTTGCCCACAAAACCATCGGCGGACGGTTTCTTGGTTTGGGCCTCAAAACCAAGTCCGAAGGCCCAACACGACGGAGAACGGGATCCGGCGTGTCGGGAAGCTTCGAAGCGGAGGACACGCGGTGGGATCGCATGGCTTGCGTCGGGAGGACGCGGGGTGCGGCAAAGGCGTGGCCGTCCGATGGCAAGACCCACAAACATTACCAAAATGCCCCTACGTGGGTTGTATCGCCAGTAGTGTAGTTAGGGGTAGTCGAGTCATTTACCACTCCGGCGGGACCTGATATATAAGCCTGGAGTGTGTGTTGATGGCTCTCTCTCTCTTCGCGACTTAGGGTTTCATTTGCTCCCTCCTCTTTCTCATTTTCGTAGCTATTTTCCTTCCTATTTTCTCTAGGCTAGCATGAGAGCTTCATGAGAGATATGTTGAGAGGGATGGATGCTAGGGCGGCATGATAGACCTTGTGAATCTTTCCTGGTTTGTATAGAAGATTCGGGGTTGTTTTTCGTGGCTTTTTGTGCTCATTTTCGTGCCTTTGTTCCCGGTGTGATTCCGCGTATTTGAGTGAGTTTCTTCCCGGATTTCTTTGAGGGAAACATGGATAGATGTCTTGTGCATCTTTGTGCTTGATCTTGTGCCCTCAAACGCCGGGAAACTACTTCGATTCGTGAGTTTTCGTTCGGTGCTCTAGGTTTTGGTGGTGCTCAAAGGATTCGCGATTCCCGGTGATTTAGGGAGTTAGGAGGCAAGATTTTTGGGCTATAGCATCCTTGTGTGACGCTTTTCAAGTACCCAAACCCTTGTCTCCATAGCTTCAACCGTTTGGGAAATCCGATGATGATTTGGGGGAGTTGACTTTCGGGGTCGGGCTATTTTCTCGTTCGTCCGCACTCGCGGACGGTCCGCGAGGACCGGGCGGACGGTCCGCGCGGGTCCGCTTCATCCCGTGTTCTTCGTGTTCTTGCTCGTCCTTTGTTTCGATCCGTTGTGATTTTGGTTTTTGGTCGGACGAAGTTTCGGACGGTCCGCGGTGTCGGGCGGACGGTCCGCGGGTGCTTGGCGGACGGTCCGCGTGCTCCCCGCGGACGGTCCGTGGCACCGGGTGGCTTTGGGTCGTTCGTGTAAATTAACGGACGGTCCGCGGTTAAGGCCGGACGGTCCGCGGCCGGGTGCGGACGGTCCGCGAGACCCGGCCGGACGGTCCGCGCGGCTCTTGCGGACGGTCCGCCCCTCCTGCGCGGACGGTCCGCCAGAGCCTGTGTGCTTTGCTTCTTGGTTCGATTCCTTCCTCCCTTCTAGTGCTTCCGCGTGTGCTTTGAGGAATCGTTCCTAAGGCTAGAGGTTGATCCATAACCTCGTGGTCTTTGCGATTGGTGCGTGATTCGATCCATCGCTTGTGTGTGACCGGGGTTTGAGTAGGACATAGGCCGGGTTCTTTGGGAAGAATTTTTACCGGCTCCTATTCACTCCCCCCCTCTCTAGTCGCCATCTGATCCTTCAACATGTAAATCAAATTGGTGTTCAAGGTACCATATTTGTCCCCATCAATAATTATTTTCCATTATCCTAAATGCTAATATATATTGGTGTTTGGTTGAAGATTATCAATGTGACATTCATGATATGATAATAATTGATTCAATAATGTTATTCAATGGGAAGACAAAAGTTGCCAGGGTCAATGACTCCTACCAGGGAACATTTTGGATGTATTTTAGATCCGAAAGCATTTGTTGAGTCAGATATAAGTTATATACAGAATTTACTTTTTTTATTTATGTATCAATGAAAATTCTAAATGTCTTGTATGTGTGTTAATGAAGGTCATGGACGTTTACATAAATTGCATAGAGGCTCAAACAAACCTCAAAAGAAGGGATGGTCGCGACATATATTTGGAAACTTCCTTCAATTCAGAGTTGCACCTCAAATACGGCCAATATAAGGATAACCATAGTGAAGCAGGTAGAAATAACGATCCTGTGGTTGAAAGAGTCCGCAAATATATGGAGCATGACCTTGTAAGTGTGATTTTTATTAGAAAAAATATCAAGTATATATCGAGCACCTAACATGATTTTTTTTGAACATGCAGGTATTCATTCCTGTTAACATTAAAGACTATCATTGGTACCTTATGGTCATTAATGCTCCTAGGCGTGAAATTCAATTTCTGGATTCCTTTGGAGATTCATTTGATCGTCAAATGGCTAATGACATAGTGAGTTTTGGTTTCCGAAAAAATACAAGTTTTCCTTATCTCTTACCAAACACATTCTTTTTTAATCTCATTGTGGTGTATTTGTATATTGAGTTCCATCAGCTTAATGGTATAGCGTTTCAAATTAATATAGTAAGAGAGTTCATACAGACTGAATGTATGAAATGGCCATACCTTGACGTACACACTTGGCCTCCAAATGAAGTCTTCAAAAACCGGATGCAGTCAGATGGGTACAATTGCATACATTTATTTTTGATTTATTATTGCTTATATACAGATAATTTTTAATTTGAACTAAATTCGAAATTAATATATATATACATCCTCAAATTTCCCAAATAGAGTATCATGCAGACTTTCCATGCTTAATTTCATGGAGTATTGGATGGGAGACCGACTAACGGACGAAGTAACGCGGGCACTCATCGGTCTAATCAATTTACAATTCGGTGTGAGAAAGTTGGATTTCAATGTATATTCTTTTTGTAGGAGTACATGACCTTTTTCAGGTTCAAACTAGCAACTATTATCCTGCATTCGCCATTGAACAGTGTTATTCTGGATGATTCCTCCAACTTGTCACGTTCGATTGAGGGAAGTGGCATTGCAAAAGCTCCTAAACAAAATAACTCGAGAACCATAGGTCCCTCACAACGGATATTGTCTGAAATGCTTTCTGCTATAAGTTCAATGAGTAAAGTGGATCTTTCTTACGGAATTTGCCAGAGCATTTTATTAATTCAGAGAGAAGATTACTTGAGGTAAATGCTTCTGTACACTTTATTTATGTTGATTAACATGTAAATCATAGTGTAATAAGTTGGAATAATATATATTATTATCAGCAAAGTGTGGGTGCAAAGTTCCAAGCCATATCCTATACGTATCACACTGAAACAAATTCAGGAAATACTTGATACGAGCAAACCAATGGATGTGGATTGCTTCAACATGGCCGTTCGGATGATTGCAGATGATGAGTCCATGTTCTTTAGAGAACCGATGCCATATTATTTGGACCTCAAGATTTGTGTATGTATTCAACCCATTACCCACTAATGAGAAACCCTGAGTGCAAACTGCTGTTTTAACTCATCTTTTCGTTGGCTATTCAGGTGGACTGTAACTACCGACGTTACTACACGCATCGTGTTGTCCCAGATCGTAAGAAGCTGAAAGAAATGTTTGAAGCGTGGCCTAACGTTGGTGTGCCATTATCTAAATGCAATGAGGTATGACATACTCAACTGCACTATACTTTATTTACAAAAAGCAATTCTACTTCAGCTGTGATCTGACTTCATACTCCTGGTGCTCGTAGATTGTGATACCATTCTGGTGCTTGGGAACACACATGATGTTCTCCTTTCACTTGGGTCGTAGGAGGCGACAATACGTATATTTGATACAATGCAGGATCACAGGTGATTACCAGGTGATGACCCAACCTCTTATTATCTGGGTCACATACAGAAAATTGGAAAAGTGCTTGACCTTGCTATGGAAGAGGTGAACCCAAAATGGAATGATGACATATATGACTGGATACGCAGCTTAGCACCATGTTTGATGAAAACTAGGGACAGGTAATTTTACTTTGCTCACGTAATTAACCATGTTGTAATTTGACACATTGACACGTGTACATATTGTTTGTACAGGAACATGTCGGGTTACGCAATCATCAAATACATGGACTTGTGGGATGGAGAACACATATGTGCTCAACTACGAGATGTGGTCTTACAAACCCTATTTCACTGTATCATGTGTATTGATTTCTTTTTCGGAAAAAAATATTCACGACTGCACACCATTAAACTGCAGGATTCAGGTACTCTCAGAAGGTGGTTCTTGATTGATTTGCTTAAACACAGGATGAATGAGTGTGTGGATAATATCCCCTACGAATTGAGATTTCTTGTAAGGCAGACCTGTGGGGCAAGCAATGAAAAATATTGTTAGTAAAAATGATGCAAATTAAGTGCTATGAATTAATGCATCCAATATGCGGTGCCAATAGTCGTGGGTTTTGGATGAGGACACAACCCAGTTCTCATCCAAAGCCCACGACCTGATGCAACCCAATGGCCTCCGCGGCTCATCAAACAAGCGCATCAGCCACCGTCGAGCGAACCTCGTCGTCGCTCGAGGGCCTGGCACCCCTCGAATAACTATCCGCCTCGCTCAAGGGGCCAGCGCACCCCCCAACGGGTCTACGCCTCACTCAAGGGTCTCCCTCAACCCGAAGAGCGTGAGGAAAACACGATAGCACATGCAGTAAAACTCGCAAATAAAACTTGTGCATAACATAATATGTCTTGTTTCTATAACGTCCAATGGGCCTCGATTCATGGAAATTTGGAGTTGAATACAACACTGATTGCATGCTACCAATCTTAATTAAAAATAAATAGATGAATTTAAGATTTGGTGCATTATTTTAGGATCTCCATACATAACCTTTTGTCAATAAATTGAAAAATCTGAGGAGTGCCATGTATTTTTAAATGTTACGGAAAAATGTCATGCATGCAGCAAAAGGATAGAAAGCAAGTTTTGGTTTCATGAATTACTTTAGAATCCTTGTTTTATGTGTTACATTCAATTCGAATTGTCACGTAACCATGATCATCAAGTGTTTGGTGAAAATCTGGGGAGTGCACTGGCTCCACTTCCCAGGTTTCATTGCGCGTTGAGGCGCTGGCGTCCATCACTAACTTCATCTTGACGCGAGGCGACCTCAGCCATGGTCGCTTGTGGCTGCGCTTCTTTCTAAGTTTGCAGATGCCCCTTGCGGCGCTTCCGAATCCGAATTCACAAACGGGGTTCGCGTCGCTAGCACTGTCTCCGAGCTGTGGGGCTTCTGTCAGATTTCCCTCCGGCCTAGTTTTGCTTGGATACCGGCCTAGCTACCGGCACCACCGAGATGACGCCTCCAGTACCCGAGGCGTGTCGGCTACAGGGTAGCAGGCTACGTCACATCAGCATGGTCCTGCATTGTAACATCCAGGAATTTTCTCTGGAATGTTAGCAATGCGAAAATGTGGATTTCAAAATTTCGATTTGAAATAGAGCGCATAATTAAAATATAAGGATGTCTTCTTTGATCCTTCCCTGATTTCTTAGATTTAATTTGAGAAAAGTAATAAAATTTAGGAATGATAAAATGCTAGGGTGAGAACTTTGGGGTTTATTGGTTCCTATTTTGGTTTTACTTGAGTGTGATTCAAATTTGAATCTTAAATTCAAATTTGAATTGTGTTGCTATAGGGTTTAAGGATAAATAGGAAAACCTCTAAGCAGTTGGGCTTTAAACTCAATGTTGAAAGTCCTCTGGAGCACCTCTTTCTTTCCGCCTACCTGCCCAACCCGCGAGCCCATATCACCTTTCGTCCCACCTTAAACCGCAGCCCAGCTCCCACCTACCAAACCGCCACAGCCACTTACATGTGGGGTCCACCGGTCAGCCCTTTTTCTCCATCTCTGTTTCTCTCTGTCTTCCTCCTCGTGACGCATCGCGTGGGGGCGGGGGAGCTCGTGCCGGCCCCTCCATGGCCGCCGCCCCTACCGCGCTGCTGCCCGCAATGCCGGCCACGCGTCCTAGAAGCCGCATCCGCCACTCACCTGGACTCCAAACCCTAGCCGCGCCGCCCTTTAAATCCCCTCCAATCCGCCGGCTCTCCCTGTTCCGCCGCCGCCCCCTTGGGGAACTGCCCCCCGATCCAAATCCATCGCCTCCACAAAAAATCGGGGGAGTGAAGAAGTAGGAGAGGGAGAGGGAGCGCAGGAGGCAGGGAAGAAGCCCGAGGCCGCGGCTTCCAGCGTCACCGCCCAGGAGCTGCGGCCGGGCGCCACGTCTGCGTCGCCGAGCTGGAGACGCCGCCGCCCCTACATCCCCTGCGCTGCGCCCCGTCGTTGCGCCGTGTTGCGCCCAGGAGGTGCTCACCGCCATGGAACCGCTGTACCGTGCTGCACTAGGGGGAAACACCGTTGACACCGCATCTTCGTCCTCGCCAAGAGTTGCTGCTGCCGCCCCCTGTCGAGTTGAAGATGTCGCCCCGAGGATGGACTGCTGCACCGCCGCGAGGAAGAGCGGTGCCACCCAAGAGTTGCACATACGGCCTGTCACCACTGTGCCCGTAACCTGCTCGATGTTTCGCCTCAAAGGTGAGAAGCTCGCTCCTGAGGCCCCTTCCCCCTTTTTTGCCACTGACTGATCATTTCCTACCCACGACTCGAGTTGATGCCTTGTTTGCTTGGGTGTAACCATCGAGCCGATGGAAGGGACCGAAGGATCCAGAGTCGCGCGCACCAGGGGCATCGACGCTCTCCGCGCCCTGCCGTGCTGCGCCAGAAGCCACCGCAGGCCAAGAGCTGTCGTGCCGCGAACCTTGGCACCAACGCCGGGAGGAACGTCGTGGGCACAAGAACGACCTTGCCGGACCGGAGCTTCGATCATGTACGACGACGACCCGCAAGTTGTGTCCCTCTTCCTCCCCTGCACGACATCCATCCGCCTCGCCCACGACGTGATCGACAGAATGGCGGAACACCCCATCGAGCCCCTAGGTGAGCACAAAGCCCCTATCTTGCTATCCTTCTTGCTATCCCTATGTGCTGGCCTTCGAGCCGAGGGGAAAATCGGGCATTGCCCATGGTGATGTGTCTGCTCTGGTTGAACTGCACTGCTGCCACCGCACGACCGCCGACACTTGTGTGCCGACCATCGAGTCGAGCCTTACGCCTGCAGGTGCCGCTGCCGACGATCTGCGCGCGCGCCCCGCTTGACCTTTCTGTCCTTCTCGCCGTCGAGTGCGCCGAACTGCTTGTGTCGCCGTCGAGGTCAAACTGTCGGCATGCACACGCGTGTACACACATGTAGGGAGGCGGAAGGCTTTGCCTTTAGCTCATCGTACCCAGCTAAATCATCGTTCTTTTCGTGTCTTGTTGTCGTGCACTCGCTGAGTTGAGGTGCCACCATGTGCTTCATACACATGTCGTCGCTTGGCTCCCTGCCGAGGTCAAGCCGTTAGCTTGCGCACGCGCACACGCTCGGAGGCAAGGCATCGCCTTCAGGGGTTCTTAGCCGCACCTGTGCACATCCTGGCGCGCCGGTGCGAGCACGCCGGCAACCTGAATACAGCACCGCCGCTATGGTGTTTCACCGTCGTGCGAGTTGCGCCTAGAAAACCGACCAAGGCTCCACCTTTAACCATGCTATCCTCTGCCGAGAGCGCGCAAGGTTGAGTTGTCTCCTTTTCCGTCCCGCCTGGAGCTCGCCGCCGAGGGTCTCCCTTCGGCATACACACGCGAGCGCCAACATGAGCCTGTGCACACGTTGTCCACTCGCACACACGCGAGCAAGCACGTCGGCACTGACACCCCAGCCAGTGACGTCGTCCTGCTTTGCTCCGCCGCCTGGATACCATTCACCACCGTTGAGCCGGATTCCAGCCAAAGGCCGAACCTTTCTGTGCCAGATCAGGAACCCTAGGTGCATCCCTAAGCTACCTGAATCTGTTTTAAATTCTCAGACCACCTTCTAATCTTTCCATGTCTATCTTTTCCAAGTACTCTAGAATTTCATAAATGAGTTATGGAATTATTTTCCGACTCCTCGAATTAATCATTTGCAATTGACTCGATTGGGAAGCAAGCTATAATTTGTTGGATTAAACCTCCTATGAGCTCATCTGATTTATGGCCGTGTTTTCCGGCTTCTCAGGTTAATACTTTGTTATTAATTCGTTCCCAGAAAAATTGTCTAATTCACTTGTTCCTGTCCCGCGAAGTGAACTGCTATCAATTTATTTCGCTAGCAGCTGCATCCTTCGTCCGTCAAAGCAACCAGAGGACCTCCCATCTTCTTTGTGCTCCACGGATCTGCACCAGCCACTCATCCCCTTGTTTTTTTCCTTCGCCCAAAGCAAACCAGCAACTTGAACTCCGCCTCCTACCAGCCAACAATCTTCTCTCTCCCAGATCAGCTAGCAGCAGCTTGATATCTCCCGGAATTCTTCCATCGATCTGCAGCAAGCAAGCAGTAACCCTGCTATTTTATTGTTCCCACCGAACAACACCACCCTTTCTTTTTTCTCCAATCGACCCGCAAGAAGCAAGCTGCAGCAATATCTTTTCTTTTTTCCCAATCAAGTCAATCACCCTGCAGCCTAGTCGTGTCTCTCCTCTCCTTTCCAAAACAGCCACCAACACCATCTCTGAATTTTGTCTACCGCAAGAACCGGCAGCTTGACCCCAATTCCTTCTCTAAAAATATAAAATCAGCCAGCAGCAGCATCTCCATGATTTCTTGTGTCAGCCCTTGGTGTGCAAGCGACCGCCAGCAATTTTCGTTCTCCTCTAATCAAAGCACGCAGATCAGCAAGCCAGCAGCCAGCTTTTGATCAATCCGCTCGTGACCTTTTTTGATCTAGACTAAGGAGCTGCAATCCGTACAGGAAGCTGGGGAGTTTGCTCTAGCTCTTGCTCGTGGCACGAACCATGCAAGGTGCTGCTCCTGAACCATGCACCTGCTAACTAAACCTGGGTCGTGATCTCTTTTTGCCCATGCGTGTTAGCATGTGTTCTTGGCCACCTGCTCAGATATCCAATGTACCTAGCCATCACCTTGCTTGTGCCTTGTGTCCGTCATGCGGTCCAGTACGGCTTAACTCACTAAAGTTAGTGGCCAGCTATCGGCTATCTGCTAATTTCAGCAGCCATAGGTGGAAGCCATTGTGTCAATTCAGCGAGCAGTCTGCTTGCCCGCCTATGCACAGTCCACACACAAGTAAGCAGTAGCAGGCATATGTGTTGGAAGACATCGTACATACTAATTAAATCATTCATGGGTCTTAATCTTAGCTGCACCATGCGATGAATAGCATTTATTGCCTTCCTGTAGCTAGTGAGCACCTCCTTAGGTGTTAGCTACTAAACCATCGGACATGCCACACTCCAGCCACACAATTATCTTGTAGCAAGCTATCAGATAAGCTACGACTATCTCGATCGTCCGTGTGCGCTCGGTCAAGCAAGCCGTAGCTTGATCATGTATGCGCTATCTAGCCTTAACTCCTTACCTTTCCTGCTCGGGTGTTGTGTGGTGAGCAGCAACACTTACCCTTTTTCCGCCAAGCCTTAATCTTAGTACCTAGTGCTGGTTCTCAATCTTTCAAGTCCCGGCCACACTTTTCGCCACGACCGTGCCACGTCTTCGTCGTGGACAATGCGTGCACTATCCAAACCCATTAGCCATATCCTAGTTAAGTCCATCCTCGCCACATCGTTGTCATGTTCCAGCTTGAGCCGAGTCTCTTAAACACACAGCTCTTCTAGCTGATCAATCCTGCACGATCTCTCCATTCTGACCAAGGGACAGACGAACTCACCGTTGGGTTCCACTAACATGTGAGGCCGCTAACTGCCCAACCTGATCTCATCCGGCACACGGGACCCACAGGGTGACTTGTGGGGTTCCGGTTGACCTTTGATCTTTCCCTTTGACTTGGTCAACAAAGATCGTTGACTAGTCAATGAACCATGCAAACCTACCCAAAACCCAGCTTATGGTTCTCTAATTTGCTGACTTGTGTTTTTTGTGCTTCATCGCTATAAATTAAATGAATAAAGTATTTATTTATATGAAAATCAATAATAAATTGTTTCTACCATAGAAAAATATGAAATCAGTTTCTTTATTCGTCTAAAATCATAAAGCACCCGTTAGACTAGCGTTTGGAGTTTAATTGGTTCTTTATTGCTTCTCTTTGGAGTTATTTGCATCTAGACAACGTGTTTATTTATATTTGCGAATCTAGGAATTCCCAGAGCTGAGGAGTCGAGCCAGAAGATCAAGTACAACTACGGAAAACTCTGACGACTACTTGCACACAGGTGTTCACGCCCGACTGATTCTGAAATACCTATTAGGCATTGCTAAGTAGAATTGCTAGCACTTTACTTTATACGCATGATGATGAACCTTGCACTGCCTTCTTTAACTATCCTGTCCTTGATTTTCCTACCACTTTATATGTTTATATAAGCGTGTATATACGCTGAGCTTCGCGATGCATGTGTTGGGTTGGGAATAGTGGTTCTTGGCGTGCGTGGGGTAAAACCGGCAGGAGAAGGCGTTTTGGGTACTTTGGCGGGGGTGAGCTCGAAACAACCGATCTGGGATCGGGGATAGGGGTGCACTCCTCAGTGTATCCCTACTGTGACTGTTTTTGGAGCACAGGTGTTGGGGTTTTAACTGCGGATGGAGGACATCAGCTTGCCCCGGTCTGAAACCGAGTGGATCAACTTGTCGATAGGACTTTCGTACACACCACCTCGCCGAGAGTGGGGTTAGGGCCGAGTTGAGCTCGGCAAGTGCGGAACCATACCTTCTTAGGAAGGATAGAGGGTATCTGTGGGGGAGCGGTGGAGGTGAGACAACCCTCTCAGAGCGTCTCCCGTGTGGCCACACGGGAGCATTTCACAGTTCCGGTGCAATTCCCTTTGAGAGGGGGATCGCTTTGAGGGGCGAATGCAGGATGGGATCGTAACTACCGAGAGTTCGCACTGTAGGGTGGGTTCAGTCGACTAGCTACCGACTGGATTCCATCCCGGTTTGGGTACAGGTGTACACGCTCTGCAGAGTTGTTCGATCTATATGTATAGCCGCGTCCTCGGTCATGGACAAACCTTGAAGACATGTTAGTTCCTCATGTTTTGGGATTTCTACCCCTCCTATAGTTGAGAGTGTGGTGAGCCGTGGTTGCAGTCGGTTAGAGGAGAGTTGCTCCCTCTACCTCGTCGATCTGATTGCAATCATTGAGGTGCGAGGAGAGGAAGTTCTCGCATCGACCCTAGATGGAGATAGGATGTGGAGACGGGGCCCTGGGGTACCAGGTGGTTCCGAGCTGTGTTTGAGAGTATGGTTTGGGACTGATATGGAGATGTTTTCTAATTATGCTTTGCTGCTACTGCATAGGAAACCTGAGCTTCTACCTTGTCACTTTTCTTACCCTTTAGAGATAGGCCACTTAAAGCTGCATACAGTCGGTGACGTGAACCTATCCCGTTCCTTGGGGATAGTTTTGTGAGTGTGCAGGATTGGACATGGCTTGAGAGTCCGGGTTCGGGGAATCCATGAAGGAGGGGTTGCGTTGCTTCGCTCAAGGATTCCTGTGGTGAAGACTGAAGATAAAGACTTGAAGCCCTAGCTACCGCTACGCAGGATTTCTACCTGTCGCTTAGCCCAAGGGGCTTGTACTAAATTCCTATACTGAGTTGTTTCGGATGTAAATATTATATTTGTACTCTGATTTCGTTGTATGGAAATGATATTACTCTGTAATGAGTTTTGTACGTGATAGCTACCGGTCCAGGGACTATCTCAAGGGTACAAGGAGTCGGGTTTTCCTCACCGAAAACCCGGGTTGTTACAGGTGGTATCAGAGCCGTACTTGATCGTAGCACGCAACCTTAGTTTGGTCGATGGCTTAGGAACATTCTATACGCTCTATTTTATATATATCCCCTTGGATTATTTGAAATATACCTCCCCTACTTTGAAAAACTCTATCTTTTCTCCGTTGAGGCAATTTCTTAGGTTGACTAGTTAGGATGAGACCGAAGATAGTTTGGATGACATGGGAATACCTTGAACCACTAAAAGTAGAGCCTACCTTGTTTGACTTGCCACAAAGTAAATAGACGGATTAGTGTGCGAGATCTCAACGGTTATGAGTCAGCCTTGAGATAGCACTATACATAGTGTGTGGATGTTTGAGTGCTTGGTTCTTTATGGATGTTGTTGGATCTTATGGTTCTTACTATTTAGTGTAGGATTATATATTAGCGAATATTTTCCTACTTGTACTTGACTCCTAGAATAGGTAACCTGAGTGCTACCCTTCATACAAAGACCACCACAATGCAGTGTTTTGGAGGCTGATGGCCTAAGGAGCCAGAAGTAACCCAAAAGGAGGACAAGTCATCTCTATAAGCCAAGTATAAGGAGTATCAGAGTTATGTCTCCTCAATGGAAGATGGAAAAGAAAATAATGCCATATGAGGTCTAGGTTTTGGATAAGCCACCTCATGTTTAGAATCAGGTTACTACCTTGGATTAGAGAGTACTCGAGTTGGAACCTCAGTATACTCAAGAGAAGACATCAAGCTCAAGAGATAGAAGATCAAGATCAACCTTACCGTGGAACAATTTCTAGTTTCCGGAGATTCTCTTTGGCTGAGAGTACACTAATGGCAATGACCAGAAGACCACTACAATGAAGCTGAAGATGCTCCAAGCTCGCACACAACTTGAACATGTTCGGTACTCCAATGTACTAGTGACGCTTCAATCTCGAGGACGAGATTCTTTTGAGGGGGGAGTTCTGTAACATCCTGGAATTTGCTCCGGAATGTTAGCAATGCGAAAATGTGGATTTCAAAATTTCGATTTGAAATTGAGTGCATAATTAAAATATAAGGATGTCTTCTTTGATCCTTCCGTGATTTCTTAGATTTAATTTGAGCAAAGTAATAAAATTTAGGAATTATAAAATGCTAGAGTGAGAACTTTGGATTTTATTGGTTCCTATTTTGGTTTTACTTGAGTGTGATTCAAATTTGAATCTTAAATTCAAATTTGAATTGTGTTGCTATAGGGTTTAAGGATAAATAGGAAAACCTCTAAGCAGTTGGGCTTTAAACTCAATGTTGAAAGTCCTCTGGAGCACCTCTTTCTTTCCGCCTACCTGCCCAACCCGCTAGCCCATATCACCTTTCAGCCCACCTTAAACCGCAGCCCAGCTCCCACCTACCAAACTGCCACAGCCACTTACATGTGGGGTCCACCGGTCAGCCCTTTTTCTCCATCTCTGTTTCTCTCTGTCTTCCTCCCCGTGACGCATCGCGTGGGGGCGGGGGAGCTCGCGCCGGCCCCTCCATGGCCGCCGCCCCCACTGCGCTGCTGCCCGCGATGCCGGCCACGCGTCCTTGAAGCCGCATCTGCCATTCACCTGGACTCCAAACCCTAGCCGCGCCGCCCTTTAAATCCCCTCCAATCTGCCGGCTCTCCCTGTTCCGCCGCCGCCCCCTTGGGGAACTGCTCCCCAGTCCAAATCCATCACCTCCACCAAAAATCGGGGGAGTGAAGAAGTAGGAGAGGGAAGGGGGAGCGCAGGAGGCAGGGAAGAAGCCCGGGGGCAGCGGCTTCCCAAGTCGCCGCCCAGGAGCTGCGGCCGGGCGCCACGTGTGAGTCGCCGAGCTGGAGACGCCTCCGTCCCTACATCCCCTGCGCTGCGCCCCATCGTTGCGCCGTGTTGCGCCCAGGAGGTGCTCACCGCCATGGAACCGCCGTACCGCGCTGCACTAGGGGGAAACACCGTTGACACCGCATCTTTGTCCTCGCCAAGAGTTGCTGCTGCCGCCGCCTGTCGAGTTGAAGATGTCGCCCCGAGGATGGACTGCTGCACCGCCGCGAGGAGGAGCGGTGCCACCCAAGAGTTGCACATACAGCCTGTCACCACTGTGCCCGTAACCTGCTCGATGTTTCGCCTCAAAGGTGAGAAGCTCGCTCCTGAGGCCCCTTCCCCTTTTCTTTTGCCACTGACTGATCCTTTCCTACCCACGACTCGAGTTGATGCCTTGTTTTCTTGGGTGTAACCATCGAGCCGATGGGAGGGACCGAAGGATCCAGAGTCGCGTGCACCAGGGGCATCGACGCTCTCCGTGCCCTGCCGTGCTGCGCCAGAAGCCGCCGTGGGCCAAGAGCTGTCGTGCCGCGAACCTTGGCACCAACGCCGGGAGGAACGCTGTGGGCACAAGAACGACCTTGCCGGACCGGAGCTTCGATCATGTATGACGACGACCCGCAAGTTGAGTCCCTCTTGCTCCCCTGCACGACATCCATCCGCCTCACCCACGACGTGATCGACGGTGGCGGAACACCCCATCGAGCCCCTAGGTGAGCACACAGCCCCTATCTTGCTATCCATCTTGCTATCCCTATGTGCTGGCCTTCGAGCCGAGGGGAAAATCGGGCATTGCCCATGGTGATGTGTCTGCTCTAGTTGAACTGCACCGCTGCCACCACGCGACCGCCGACGCTTGTGTGCCGACCATCGAGTCGAGCCTTACGCCTGCAGGTGCCGCTGCCGACGATCCGCGCGCGCGCCTCGCTTGACCTTTCTGTCCTTCTCGCCGTCGAGTGCGCCGAACTGCTTGTGTCGCCGTCAAGGTCAAACCGCCGGCATGCACTCGCGTGTACACACATGTAGGGAGGCGGAAGGCTTTGCCTTTAGCTCATCGTACCCAGCTGAATCATCATTCTTTCCGTGTCTTGTTGTCGTGCACTCGCCGATTTGAGGTGCCGCCATGTGCTTCATACACGCGCCGTCGACTGGCTCGCCGCCGAGGTCAAGCCGTTGGCTTGCGCACGCCCACACGCTCGGAGCAAGGCATCGCCTTTAGGGGTTCTTAGCCACACCCGTGCACATCCTGGCGCGCCGGTGCGAGCACGCCGGCAACCTGAATGCAGCACCGCCGCTATGGTGTTCCACCGTCGTGCGAGCTGCACCTAGAAAACCGACCAAGGCTCCACCTTCAACCATGCTATCCTCTGTCGAGAGCGCGCAAGGTCGAGTTGTCGCCTTTTCTGTCCCGCCTGGAGCTCGCCGCCGAGGGTCTCCCTTCGGCATACACACGCGAGCGCCAACATGAGCCTGTGCACACGTTGTCCACTCGCACACACGCGAGCAAGCACGCCGGCACTGACACCCCAGCCAGTGACGTCGTCCTGCTTTGCTCTGCCACCTGGATACCATTCACGACCATTGAGCCGGATTCCAGCCAAAGGCCGAGCCTTTCTGTGCCAGATCAGGAACCCTAGGTGCATCCCTAAGCTACCCGAATCTCTTTTAAATTCTCAGACCACCTTCTAATCTTTCCATGTCTATCTTTTCCAAGTACTCTAGAATTTCATAAATGAGTTATGGAATTATTTTTCGACTCCTCGAATTAATCATTTGCAATTGACTCGATTTCGGGGAGCAAGCTATAATTCGTTGGATTAAACCTCTTATGAGCTCATCTGATTTATGGCCGTGTTTTCCGGCTTCTCAGGTTAATACTTTGTTATTTAATTCGTTCCCGGAAAAATTGTCTAATTCACTTGTTCCTGTCCCACGAAGTGAACTGCTATCGATTTATTTCGCTAGCAGCTGCATCCTTCCTCCGTCAAAGCAACCAGAGGACCTCCCATCTTCTTTGTGCTCCACGGATCTGCACCCGCAACTCATCCCCTCACTATTTTCCTTCTCCCAAAGCAAACCAGCAACTGGAACTCCGCCTCCTACCAGCCAACAATCTTCTCTCTCCCAGATCAGCTAGCAGCAGCTTGATATCTCCCGGAATTCTTCCATCGATCTGCAGCAAGCAAGCAGTAACCCTGCTATTTTATTTTTCCCATCGAACAACACCACTCTTTCCTTTTTCTCCAATCGACCCGCAAGAAGGGAGCTGCAACAATATCTTTTCTTTTTTTCCCAATCAAGTCAATCAGCCTACAGCCCAGTCGTGTCTCTCCTCTCCTTTCCAAAACAGCCACCAACACCATATCTGAATTTTGTCTACCGCAAGAACCGGCAGCTTGACCCCAATTCCTTCTCTAAAAATATAAAATCATCCAGCAGCAGCATCTCCATGATTTCTTGTGTCAGCCCTTGGTGTGCAAGCGACCGCAAGCAATTTTCGTTCTCCTCTAATCAAAGCACGCAGATCAGAAAGCTAGCAACCAGCTTTTGATCAATCCGCTCGTGACCTTTTTTGATCTAAACTAAGGAGCTGCAATCCGTACGGGAAGGCGGGGAGTTTGCTCTAGCTCTTGCTCGTGGCACGAACCATGCAAGGTGCTCCTCCTGAACCATGCACATGCTAACTAAACCTGGGTCGTGATCTCTTTTTGCCCGTGCGTGTTAGCATGTGTTCTTGGCCACCTGCTCAGATATCCAATGTACCTAGCCATCACCTTGCTTGTGCCTTGTGTCCGTCATGCGGTCCAGTACGGCTTAACTCACTATAGTGGCCAGCTATCGGCTAACCGCTAATTTCAGCAGCCATAGGTGGAAGCCATTGTGTCAATTCAGCGAGCAGTCTGCTTGCCCGCCTATGCACAGTCCACACACAAGTAAGCAGTAGCAGGCATATGTGTTGGAAGACATCGTACATACTAATTAAATCATTCATGGGTCTTAATCTTAGCTGCACCATGTGATGATTAGCATGTCCTGCCTTCCTGTAGCTAGTGAGCACCTCCTTAGGTGTTAGCTACTAAACCATCGGCCATGCCACACTCCAGCCACACAATTATCTTGTAGCAAGCTATCAGATAAGCTACGGCTATCCTGACTGGCTGTGTGCAGTCGGTCAAGCAAGCTGTAGCAGTCATGTATGTGCTATCTAGCCTTAACTCCTTACCTTTCCTGCTCGGGTGTTGCGTGGTGAGCAGCAACACTTACCCTTTTTCCGCCAAGCCTTAATCTTAGTACCGAGTGCTGGTTCTCAATCTTTCAAGTCCCGACCACACTTTTCGCCACGACCGTGCCACGTCTTCATCGTGGACAATGCGTGCACTATCCAAACCCATCAGCCATATCCTGGTTAAGTCCATCCTCGCCACATCGTTGTCATGTTCCAGCTTGAGCCGAGTCTCTTAAACACACATCTCTTCTAGCTGATCAATCCTGCACAATCTCTCCATTCTGACCAAGGGACATACGAACTCACCGTTCGGTTCCACTAACATGTGAGGCCGCTAACTGCCCAACCTGATCTCATCCGGCACACGGGACCCACAGGGTGACTTGTAGGGTTCCGGTTGACCTTTGATCTTTCCCTTTGACTTGGTCAACAAAGATCGTTGACTAGTCAACGAACCATGCAAACCTACCCAAAACCCAGCTTATGGTTCTCTAATTTGCTGACTTGTGTTTTTTGTGCTTCATCGCAATAAATTAAATGAATAAAATATTTATTTATTTGAAAATCAATAATAAATTGTTTCTACCTTAGAAAAATATGAAATCAGTTTCTTTATTCTTCTAAAATCATACAGCACCCGTTAGACTAGCGTTTGGAGTTTATTTGGTTCTTTATTGCTTCTCTTTGGAGTTATTTGCATCTAGACAACGTGTTTATTTATATTTGCGAATCTAGGAATTCCCGGAGCTGAGGAGTCGAGCCAGAAGATCAAGTACAACTACGGAAAACTACGACGACTACTTGCACACAAGTGTTCATGCCCGACTGATTCTGAAATACCTATTAGGCATTGCTAAGTAGAATTGCTAGCGCTTTACTTTATACGCATGATGATGAACCTTGCACTGCCTTCTTTAACTATCCTGTCCTTTATTGTCCTACCACTTTATATGTTTATATAAGCGTGTATATACGCTGAGCTTCGCGATGCATGTGTTGGGTTGGGAATAGTGGTTCTTGGCGTGCGTGGGGTAAAACCGGCAGGAGAAGGCGTTTTGGGTACTTTGGCGGGGGTGAGCTCGAAACAACCGATCTGGGATCGGGGATAGGGGTGCACTCCTCAGTTTATCCCTACTGTGACTGTTTTTGGAGCACAGGTGTTGGGGTTTTAACTGCGGATGGAGGACATGAGCTTGCCCCGGTCTGAAACCGAGTGGATCAACTTGTCGATAGGACTTTCGTACACACCACCTCGCCGAGAGTGGGGTTAGGGCCGAGTTGAGCTCGGCAAGTGCGGAACCATACCTGCTTAGGAAAGATAGAGGGTATCTGTGGGGGAGCGGTGGAGGTGAGACCATCCTCTCAGAGCGTCTCCCGTGTGGCCACACGGGAGCATTTCACAGTTCCGGTGCAATTCCCTTTGCGAGAGGGATCGCTTTGAGGGCCGGATGCAGGATGGGATCGTAACTACCGAGAGTTCGCACGGTAGGGTGGGTCCAGTCGACTAGCTATCGGCTGGATTCCATCCCGGGTTGGGTACAGGTGTACACGCTCTGCAGAGTTGTTCGATCTATATGTATAGTCGCGTCCTCGGTCATGGACAAACCTTGAAGACATGTTAGTTCCTCATGTTTTGGGATTTCTAACTCCCCCTGTAGTTGAGAGTGTGGTCAGGCGTGGTTGCAGTCGGTTAGAGGAGAGTTGCTCCCTCTACCTCGTCGATCCGATTGCAATCATTGAGGTGCGAGGAGAGGAAGTTCTCGCATCGACCCTAGATGGAGATAGGATGTGGAGAGGGGCCCTGGGGTACCAGGTGGTTCCAAGCTGTGTTTGAGAGTACGGTTTGGGACTGATATGGAGATGTTTTCTAATTATGCTTCGCTGCTGCTGCATAGGAAACCTGAGCTTCTACCTTGTCACTTTTCTTACCCTTTAGAGATAGTCCACTTAAAGCTGCATACAGTCGGTGACATGAACCTATCCTGTTCCTTTGGGATAGTTTTGTGAGTGTGCAGGATTGGACTTGGCTTGAGAGTCCGGGTTCGGGGAATCCATGAAGGAGGGGTTGCGTTGCTTCGCTCAAGGATTCCTGTGGTGAAGACTAAAGATGAAGGCTTGAAGCCCTAGCTACCGCTACGCAGGATTTCTACCTGTCGCTTAGCCCAAGGGGCTTGTACTAAATTCGTATACCGAGTTGTTTCGGATGTAAATATTATATTTTGTACTTTGATTTCATTGTATGGTAATGATATTACTCTGTAATGAGTTTTGTACGTGATAGCTACCGGTCCAGGGACTATCGCAAGGGTACAAGGAGTCGGGTTTTCCTCACCAAAAACTCGGGTTGTTGCATGCATGGTTCCCGCGCACGGGTGGTCGTGTGCTCCCAGTGCACGCCACCTACCGAGGCGGGCGGCCCCCAGCTGCTCATCTGGACACCTGGCGCTTCCGGCCCATGCGATGGGTGCAGATGGATCCTGCCTCTTCCTGACGACGGGTATCTTTCCCCCTCTTCCGGGCATTGCAGCTTCGCCTGGAAGCTCAATCCAAGAAAACCTCCACCGCTCCACGGCATCTGCGCCACTACTGTTGCGTTCGGCCACTTTGAGCGCCAGTGCCGCGCTCCTCGTTGCCTCGCCCTGCCGCCATGCCTGGGATCCCCTTCGACAGGCTCCCTGCCTCCTCCTCACCTCCACATCCGGGGCGTCACTCTGAGGCTACCTCGCACCTTGCTCACTTGCTCCCCCTACCTTCGCACTCGTTCTCCGCTTCCGCCCCAACCATGGTTGAGTACCTCAGGGTCGGTCCGTGGTACTGGTCCAACGTGGACGTGCACAACCTCCAAGGGCTCGTCGACGGCGGGCAGCTGACGCCCAACACCGACTTGAGCAGGCCGGCATGGATCGTTCCGCCGGCGCATCATCAGGAGTCGCAGCCCCCGGAGGGGTACGTGGTGAGCTTCATTCTCCTTCATGGGCGGGGATTCAACGCCCCCGCGGTTTCTGGTACCACTGCGGCGTGGAGCTGCACAACTTCGCCCCCAACTCCATTTCGTAGGCGGCGACCTTCATAGGCATTTGTGAGGGGTTCTTGGGCATCCCCGTCTCGTGGGACCTGTGGCTCCACCTCTTCTGAGGCGAGCTCTTCACGGCTGGCGGGGGCAAGGGCAAGTGTCGGCCCGTTCGCGCTGCGGAACAAGGGATTCGGCATGTACCCGCCCTGCAACATGACGACCAACAACTCGGAGTGGGGCAAGGCGTGGTTCTACCTCCGCAACGACGGCGCCGGCCTCCCAGCCTACACCGGCAAGGTCCTGGACAGCCGCCCGTACAACTGGGCGTTCGGGGTGGCCGTCGAGGTGCGACGGGCGAAGCTCGCTCCCTACATGAAGGCTTTGAAGGCCTTGATGGACGCAGGTCTGACCGCGACGGCCGTCATCGCACAATGCCACGGGCAGCGGGTGATTCCCCTCATGGAGAGGGCGCTTCGCATCTACGAGATGGCGGAGGGCGCGGACCCCGACGCGCTGGCGCACTCGCGGCTGCTGGCTGAACCCTTCGTCTTGGTGTACGCAGCCCAGAGGGCAAAGCGCGCGGTGGACACCAAGAGGATGGTGTGCGAACCCGACGAGGTGTTGTGGTCGCCCTGGATGCATCCCGACGACGGGCACATCGAGCTGGTAAGAAATTTCAGCCAACCTCGTTTGTTTTTTATTTATCTTTAATCTCGTCGACTCACCGTTGACAATCGTGGTGATGACAGTCGGAGATGCAAACGAGCACCTATGGCTCGGATCCTTTCACGCCTAGGTCCCACGCGGTCAACCGTGTGCGGCAGCAAGAGCATAAGGAGCGGAAGGATGCAGAGAAGGTGACGAGGAAGAGGCGTGAGGAACGCCGCACGGCGCACAGCCTGGTATGGGTGCAGCAGGAGAAAGAAGGTCTTTCTCTGCCGACGGCCCCAGAGAACACGGGCAGCGACAACGACGGCGACGTGGTCTGATCGGAGCTAGAGGAGGGGAGTGAGGACGAGGTGCCTTTGGCAGCGGGGGCCAAAGGAAAAGATGTTGTTCAGGCCCGCGCCACAGCTGCCTCAGCAGCGGGCGCGGCGAAGGCGAGGGCACTGCGATGGTGGGTGTGCCCAGCCTCGAAAAAATGCAAGCGTCAGGTGTCGACCCGACGGTAAGCAGCATCGTAGTAGTATGTGTTTTGCACAATTTCGTTCCGTCGAGTTACTGATGTTTCCTTTTCCTTTTCTCCCAAGCGCACTGGTGATCCCATCACGCCCGAGCTAGCGCCAACCAATGCGCTGAGGGCGGGGGTGCGCGACGCGGTCCGCACTACGCGACCTCGCTCGGCGAGGACATCGCGGTCGGCGACGACGATGGAACCGCTGCTTCAGATGGTGGCGTTGCAGGGCATTCTGCGGGAGGAGGAGCGGGCCCGTGCGACCAGGTCCAGTACAGCCGGAGCGAGGGAGGTTTCGCCCGCGGCGGATGCGGCGGACGACGGCGACACGACGCTCCGGTTCGCATCCACGCCGCCGAATTGCACGTGCGGACTGCACGGGGCCGGTGCGTCCTCATCGCGCCAGCCCAGAGTCGACGGTTTTCCCGGAGATTGGTGCACTGGACTGGAACGGCCCGGGGTCCCATGGCAGACGGTGGAACGCGCGAGATCAGAGTACAACGAGTGGCAGGAGTTCCTTCAGGTTGGTTCCAAGGTGCAGCACCTGCTTCGCGAGGCTGAGAGTCTACACACAAATGTGGCGGCGCCGCTCTTCCAGGTACGTGTATTCGTTTCGTCGCTCCTTTCATCTTCTTTCCACTCCCACTTGAGCCTCATCCAAGTCCTCTCTACCTCGTTTGTGTTGGCAGCGCCTGCGTTGCGACGCTGGGGACAAAATCACCCACATCACCAACCTGCACACTATACTAGAGGAGGCGTGCCAGGAGAACGACCATTTGCGCCCGACGACCGGTCGTCTCCGCGAGGAGCTAGATGAGGTGCAAAGGTACTTCAAAATGAGGGAGAATGACCTGCGTCGTACAGAAGAGGAGCGCAACACACACTGTTCCGCGGCGGAACAGAAGGCCAAGGAGGTCGAGCAACTCAGAGTCGCGCTGCAGGGCAAGGACAGAGAGCTCCAGCAGGAGCGCGCTGCTCTCGGCGAGGTAAGGTCCTAGATCGCACTGAAGGACACCACCCTCACCGAGACGCAGGCTCGCGCTGAGCGCGAGCGCATGGCACTGGAGGATGTGCAGGCACGCCTCACTCAGGTTGAGCACAAGGCTCAGAAGGTCAAGGGGCTTGCCAACGCTCCGAAGGAAAAGAGCGATGCACTAGCGGCGGTAGAGGGTCAGCTTGGCGAGGAGTGTACCGCTCGTGAGAGAGCGTAATCTCAGCTCCAGATTGCGCGTGAAGAACTTGGAGAGGTGAGGAACGCACTTCTAGAGCGGGACACCTCGATCCGCTAGCTTCAGAAGGATGTCGACACCGCGCGAGCTGTGCTCGAGACTGAGAAGATGAAGGCCAAGGGTAAGTCGCGTTCCTCAGCCCCTTTAGTTTTTTGTAAAGTCCTTTCGAGGCTTGACATTTGTTGTCATGTCGCAGAGCTTTAGAAGAGCTCGGTGAATCCTTCAGAGAAGATGCTGGTTCTCCAGGTCGCCTACGACGAAGCCCAGGGCCAGCTGAAGAACCTGGAGACCGCTGCTCTCGATGTGTGTCGCGAGCTCGAGGGGGCCGAGGGTCAGTCCTTTGGTAGCTTGGTGGCGAGCCGCCTGTGGTCCCTGGGAAGGCTGGTCACCGAGCGCTTGCGGGGCGCCCTTCGTCTCGGCGTCCAGAAGACCTTGGGGTTGACCTCGACCCACTACAATCTCAACTTCACGCTGCTGCTGGACAACTATATTGTTCCCGAAGACATCGTGGGCGAGGAAGCTGAGCTTGAGGCGGTCAGGAAGATTGACACATCCATAGCGGACAATGCTGCAGCCCTCGCCGACATGTTTGAGGTGGATCTGTTCCCAGATGCGGCCAAGGGTGAAACTGCCGGTTCTCTGAGCCCCCGCGCTCCATGAGGATGCTGGTGCTCGAGGCCCGTTAATATTTTGTTAGAAATTTGGATGAATGTTAGTCGTTGGGTAAACAATACCTATTATGTTATGCACAAGTTTTATTTGCGAGTTTTATTTTGTGCCTGGTGCGTTTGTTTGATGGGGCGGGAAGGTCGTTGGGCTGCAGCAAGTCATGGGCTTTGGATAGTTGCATCGAATAGTTGTCTTTCTTAACATTGCAATGGAATATCTATGTTTGATGAGCATTTTCGATACTTTGTTTACGATCCAAAAAAGTTCTCTTTTTGATGAACGCCAATCAATCTTAAAAAAAATGAACGCCAATGCGATGGAACGCGAGAGAACGCCATGGTGTGTCGTCGCCACATACTCGCGTCATTGCACCATCAAATGGCGCACATGCTCGGCTCCTTTGTCGTTTCTTACCACCCAAAAGAAATACGGAGTATGTATTTTCACCCCCAAAACCAATGCGAGCATCTTTGCCGTCTCCATCCCATCCCAGCACGAACAATCCAACAGCAAAGTCCATTTCACCGGTCCGCCCCGCCACAGCTCGGAGGCGACGACGGCAACGTTGGCAGCCTGCACCCAGCCACCCGTGCAAACCGCGTACCACCGCCAGCCTCGTTTGTCCAGTCCTCGGGCCGTGTGCTATCGCCCCCGCTATATATATACAGACACCATTGGCATCTCCAGCGCGCCTCTCGCTCGCAGCCTCGCACTCAGTCACCTGCACTTCAAAGCTAATTAGCCATGATCACCGGCACCATCCCCATGGTGAGATGCCCTGCCTTTGGCCGTAACAAGACCCACTGCAACTGCAAGGTCCTGGCCGTGGCGGCGGGGACGACGACATCGTCGACGAGGTCAAGTCTCTGCTCGGAGAGGAGAAGCGCCGACTACTACAAGGTGCTGTCGCTGGAGCACCAGGCGGACGTAGGCGCGGAGGACATCAAGCGCGCGTACCGGCGGCTGGCGCTGCGGTGCCACCCCGACGTGTGCCCGCCGTCGCGGCGCGCCGAGTCCACGGAGCTCTTCCTCGAGCTGCGGCGCGCGTACGAGACGCTCTCCGACCCGGTACGGAAGGTCCGGTACGACGCCAGCGTGACAGCAAGCGGCGGCAGGGAGCCGTCGGCGAGGCCCGGCGTTGATTTCGCCAGCAGGGATGTTTGGGAGTCCCAGCTGTCCGTTCTGCGCGCGCGTTCCGAGCAACGCCACAGAACGACGAGGAGTGGCCGCAGCCGCCGGTCCGATAGGCCGTACCCATGAAAACAACCGGGAACGTATTCACGAGATACGGGACGAGATCTCGTGCGTTGTACAACTGTGTTCTAACTCATTCTTTGATTCACTTTTTTTTCAACATTCTCTGATTCACTTTGAGACTCATGGACATCTATTATTACGGGATGAACTTTTGATTGTCACAGCTGGTGAACCCACTATTCGTACTGTAGTTAGGTCAGCCTCAGTCCACTGTTTCAGCGAAGAGCGAAGGTTCACATCTGATGAAAAGCTTCCTAATTCTCTGAAGGATCAGATGGCGACTAGGGAGGGGGGAGTGAATAGGAGCCGGTAAAAATTCTTCCCAAAGAACCCGGCCTATGTCCTACTCAAATCCCGGTCCCACACAAGCGATGGATCGAATCACGCACCAATCGCCAAGACCACGAGGTTATGGATCAACCTCTAGCCTTAGGAACGATTCCTCAAAGCACACGCGGAAGCAATAGAAAGGGAGGAAGGAATCGAACCAAGAAGCAAAGCACACAGGCTCTGGCGGACCGTCCGCGCAGGAGGGGCGGACCGTCCGCAAGAGCCGCGCGGACCGTCCGGCCGGGTATCGCGGACCGTCCGCACCCGGCCGCGGACCGTCCGGCCTTAGCCGCGGACCGTCCGTTAATTTACACAGAACGACCCAAAGACACCCCCCGTGCCACGGACCGTCCGCGGGGAGCACGCGGACCGTCCGCCTAGCACTCCGCGGACCGTCCGCCCGACACCGCGGACCGTCCGAAACTTCGTCCAACCAAAAATCAAAATCACAACGGATCGAAACAAAGGACGAGCAAGAACACGAAGAACACGGGATGAACTGGAGCCGCGCGGACCGTCCGCCCTCGGTCCTCGCGGACCATCCGCCGGTGCGGACGAACGTAAAAATAGCCCGACCCCGAAAGTCAACTCCCCCAAATCATCATCGGATTTCCCAAACGGTTGAAGCTGTAGAGACAAGGGTTTGGGGACTTGAAAAGCGTCACACAAGGATGCTATAACCCAAAAATCTTGCCTCCTAACTCCCTAAATCACCAGGAATCGCGAATCCTTTGAGCACCTCCAAAAACTAGAGCACCGAACGAAAACTCACGAATCGAAGTAGTTTCCCGGCGTTTGAGAGCACAAGATCAAGCACAAAGATGCACAAGACATCTATCCATGTTTCCCTCAAAGAAATCCGGGAAGAAACTCACTCAAATCCGCGGAATCACACCGGGAACAAAGGCACGAAAATAAGCACAAAAAGCCACGAAAAACAACCCCGAATCTTCTATACAAACCAGGAAAGATTCACAAGGTCTAGCATGCCGCCCTAGCATCCATCCCTCTCAACAAATCTCTCATGAAGCTCTCATGCTAGCCTAGAGAAAAATGGAAGAAAAATGGCTACGAAAATGAGAATGAGGAGGGGGGAAATGAAACCCTAAGTCGCGGAGAGAGAGAGCCATCAACACACACTCCAGGCTTATATATCAGGTCCCGCCAGAGTGGTAAATGACTCGACTACCCCTAACTACACTACTGGCGATACAACCCACGTAGGGGCATTTTGGTAATGTATGTGGGTCTTGCCATCGGACGGCCACGCCTTTGCCGCACCCCGCGTCCTCCCGACGCAAGCCATGCGATCCCGCCGCGTGTCCTCCGCTTCGAAGCTTCCCGACACGCCGGATCCCGTCTCCGTCGTGTTGGGCCCTCGGACTTGGTTTTGAGGCCCAAACCAAGAAACCGCCCGCCGATGGTTTTGTGGATAAACCACCAAACCCCCGCGTGCCCGGTCCGGCCTCCCGCCAAACCACTTGACTTGACCGCCACCGTGCACCGCTCACTTGTCCATGACTTCGTCTTGCTTGTGTCGCCACCATGTGGCCCGCACCCGGGCCCCGCCGTCCACCGGTCCCTCGAACCGAGCCTACTTGTCTCTCCATCTCCCGGAGGCCCCTCAAGGCCGAAGACCTTTCGCGCCCGTTCTTCACCCGCAACAACACGAACTAGGCCGCGGCCTACACATGCGCACTAAGCCAAGAGTCGGTCCAACACCCGTTGTCAATCACTCATCACTAAGGAGCGGTCATCCATCGACCACCGGGACGCTCCCCGGTCCACAATCTCCCCCTTGATGAGTGCATTGACAACACACAACGCGAAATGAAATTCAGAGTGAAAGAGAAAGAAAGAAGAAAGAAAAACGAAGAAGCTCAACTCATGACCAAAACCGAAGAAAGGCAAAGAAAGGTCACAAGCCAAGCAAAGCACAAAATCCACACCGAAAACAAGAAGAAGGCTCCCCCCGAACAAATGCCTCCCCCCGAACATGTGGATGCACACTTCCAAATTTCAGCTCACCTTTTTCTCGAATTTTCATTAAGCTCACCTTTTCTCCCCCTTGTTGACAATGTATGAATCAAGGTGAAAATGCAGAAATGCAAAGCAAAGCATATAAACATCTACATGAGCTTCTCAATTAGGCCAAATCTAGTGTCAAAGGCTAAAAAAGAGACAAAGATCACACACATGAATCATAGCATAGTCAAAGCATTGCCACAAGTAATATATGAAAATACAAGCATGTGACAAAGCAAAATTTTCAGATTTAAGCAGTTTTACCAAAAGAAGGCTCGCTTCAAATGTAAAGGCCTATCCATGTCACACTTGAGCCACAAACATGCAAACCATTTAAAGATCATACAAGGATATCAAATTCTCAGCAAAAGATCATGGCAAACACCCATAAAGCAAAGCATGTCATGTCAAAGCTCATGAGCCATGTGTCCACTTCGGGGAGACTTCTCCACTGGTGAACATCATGCAACATGTTTTGCACCCATATGTGAAAGATAAGACATTTTAAGCATAGACATGATGGATGGAGCATTTTTCAAGCATTATGCACTTCTTTTCAAGATTGATTCATTTCATGGTACATGAAGTGCCTTTGCGGCAAAAAGAAGCTTATGCTCCCCCATGAATGCAACATAGGCTAAACATTCACAATGATATCCGGCCTTTGGCCCAAATGCAAGAACAAGCATCCAAGCACAATCTAAGCATGAAAAGCACATTTAGACCAAACTGTGACATGGATACACAACTACACACGAGTGGAGCAATTTTCATCAAAAATTAGTCAAGTTAAGCATTTATCTCAAAAAGGGCTATCTCACCACACATATATCTCAAATATTCCAAGAGCATAGCCTCACATCACCATTTCTCCACACATATAACCAATATCTCACAAATAGCCAAAGAAACTCAAATATGGCATATGAAAGAAGCTCATCATCCTAAAATGCAATATGATACAAATGCAACATGATATATGACAAGATGGCTATCCTACCATGGTTTATACATAAAGCAAAGCATGTATATACATCAAAGTAAAACATGGTATGATACATATGGTACAAAAAGGAAATCCCCCAAGAATCAACTAGAAAGGGCAACAAACCCCAAGTTCCCCCCGCAAGCGCACAAATGTAGCTTGGTCGAGAGGCTTTGTAAAGATATCGGCTAGCTGATCTTCGGTAGGGACATGGCTCAAAACAATGGTTCCTTTCTCCACATTGTCCCTCAGAAAATGATACCTCACCTCTATGTGTTTGGTTCTGGAGTGAAGCACTGGGTTTTTGGCTACGCTTATGGCACTAGTGCTATCACAAAGAAGTGGGATCGGGTGCACTCCTCACCAAAGTCTCTCAAAGTGTATGAAATCCACAACAACTGGGAGCAACAACTAGCGGCAGCAACATACTCCGCCTCTGTGGTAGACTGAGCTACACTAGACTGCTTGCGGGAAGACCATGAGACCAACGAAGAACCAAGAAACTGACAAGTACCAGAAGTAGACTTCCTCTCGACTCGACAACCAGCAAAATCCGCATCCGAAAAACCATGAAGAGACAGAGTCGAGGAAGAAGAATACCAAAGGCCAAGACCAGGGGCAGACTGTAGGTACCTGAAGATCCTCTTGACGGCCTGTCGATGTGATGTCCTCGGCGAAGCCTGAAAACGAGCGCACAGACACACGCTGAACTGTATGTCTGGCCTCGTCGCCGTCAAGTAGAGGAGGGAGCCGATCATGCTCCTGTACTCCCGCTGGTCCACCGGTTCTCCGTCCTCATCCGCATCCAAAGTGGCCGTACTCCCCATGGGAGTCGACATCGGCTTCACATCTTGCATCCGGAACTTCCTCGCATGTCTTTCGTGTACTTGGTTTGGTGCACAAATGTACCGTCCTTCACTTGCTTGATCCGCGGCCGAGAAAATACCGCAACTCGCCCATCATGCTCATCTCGAACTCCCTGCTCATCTCATCTGCAAACTTGGCAACAAGGTTATGTGACGAGCCACCAAAGACAATATCATCCACGTAAATCTGAACAATCAGCAAGTCATTTCCATGCTTGAGGAGAAACAAGGTTTTATCCACGGTACCCATCACAAACCCTCTGCTCAAAAGAAAACCTCTCAATCTCCCATACCAAGCACGGGGCGCCTGTTTCAACCCATACAGAGCCCTTTTCAATATGTATACCCTGTGAGGGTACAACTCGCTCTCAAACCCAGGTGGCTGCTTCATATACACCTCCTCCTCTATGACCCCATTTAGAAAAGCACTCTTCACGTCCATCTGAAACAACTTGAACCCTTTAGCCACGGCAAAGGCTAGAAGGATCCGAATTGCCTCAAGACGGGCCACAGGAGCAAAGGTCTCCTCATAGTCGATCCCCTCCCTTCGACTAAACCCCTGAGCAACAAGTCTGGACTTGTTCCTCACAACCATCTCATTCTCTCCCTCTTTGTTCTTCCAAACCCACTTGGTTCCTATGGGATGGCAATTTGGAGGTGGTTCAACTAACTCCCACACCTGGTTCCTCTCAAAGTTTTCCAACTCCTCATGCATAGAATTGACCCAGTTTGCATCGGATAAAGCATGTCCAATGTCCTTGGGCTCAAAAGTAGCAACAAAAGCAAGATGAGCAAAATGAGAGGAATTCCCGGACCTCGACCGTGTAGTGCGTTCATTGATGTCTCCAATGATCTTCGACGGGGGATGCACTTCTTGAATCCGCCGGGGAGCCTCACGCCTCGAGACTACCTCCCCCTCAACTTCAGCCTTCTCTCGCCCGGTCCTCTTGTTGCACCGTCGTTGTCCATGAAGTAGACGGTCCATGCTCCAAAGTAGTCGTAGGGGAAGTAGTGGGTACATGCTCGGCCTTCGGCGCATGGTTCTCCCCATCATCATCTCCAGCTTCATCTTTCTCCTCTTCAAAGAGGTCCTCGGCCATCTCTTCATCACCTGCACATTCAAAGCCAAGAGAAGTACGTGGCATTGTCTCGTCGAAGGTCACCTCGCAAGTCTCCATGATTTTGTTAGTCTCAAGGTTAAGCACCCTATAGGCTCTAGAGTGGTTAGCATATCCAAAGAAAATACCATCACTAGACCTAGCCTCAAACTTGTCGAGTTTTCCCTTTTTCAAAATAAAGCACTTGCAGCCAAAAACTCGAAATGACTCACTTTGGGTGCCCGACCATGCATAAGCTCATAACAGGTCTTCTTCTTGAAAGCTCTCAATAAAATCCGATTGGAAACATGACAAGTCGTATTGACCGCCTCGGCCCAAAACCTCCTAGGAGTCCCGTGCTCATCGAGCATCGTCCTAGCCATCTCACAAAGAGTCCGATTTTTCCTTTCCACGACTCCATTTTGAGGGGGCACATAAGGGGTCGAATACCGATGTTCAAGACCTAGATCACGACAAAAGGCATCAAAACGAGAGTTCTTGAACTCGCAGCCATTATCACCTGCGGATAGCTCGAATAGCATTCCCATGCCTCTCGTTTTTCAACCTCACGATCGGATCTCGAACAAAACCAAAAGTCTCACTCTTATCCTCCAAGAAGAACACCCGTGCATAGCGAGAGTAATCGTCCACCACAACAAGGACATACCACTTCCCACCCACCGAGCGAACTCGAGCCGGCCCAACAAGGTCCATATGCAACGGCTCCCCGTCGGACGCTCGGTCATGACATCGGTCAGGGGTGGATGAGGAGTGGCTACCATCTTACCATGCCTACAAGGAGCACAAACTAAATCCTTCTCAAACTTCAACTTCGGCAATCCTCGGACAAGGTCAAGACCACTCAAGCGGGAAACCAAATCAAAGCTCAAGTGTTCCAACCGCCTATGCCATTTCCACAAATCTGAAGACGGACCAGCCATCAAACAGCGAGCAGGACCCAAAGAACGAGAGAAATCAGCCCTGAAAATCTGACCCTCGGGGATGATCATACAGACAAGATCACCTCGAGAATCAAGCAAACGAGACTCGCCATACTTGAAACGCACCTCAAAACCCTCATCAAGCAACTGAGAAACCGAAAGCAAATTGAAACCCAAAGACTTTACAAGAGCCACTCTCTTCAATGTTACCTTGTCACTCACATGCACAACACCCTCTGAAAGCACCCTACCTCGTCCATTGTCCCCAAATGTGATGTACATCTTTTCCTTCACTGGGGTGAGGCTGGAGAACCACTTCTTATCTCCGGTCATGTGTCGAGAACACCCGGAGTCGATCAACCAAATGTTCTCCAAGCCTCCCCGCCTGCGCAAATCGAAACAAGAACGAGAATGAGCTAGCGACTCGACACTCGGGGTTAGCATAGAGAAAGTTAAACCGGTGTCCGACCATCCGCTCAAAAGAGGGGTTAGCAAACATCACTCCCTTGCCACCAAACTTCCCATGTCCCATGGGAGGAGTACGAGCACCACGAGGGGGAAAACGTGGTCCGTAGTTCCTCTGGAACCCAAAGCTGCGATCATCTCCCCTAAACCCGTACTGAGAACGAGTAGGAGGACGTCCAGCAAAACAACCACGAGCCCGACCAAACCTCTCACCAGCACGCACACCATCATCTCTCCTGACAAACCTCTCACCACCACCTCTCTGTGGGAACCTGCCAACACTCCTCACACTTCCCACACCCCGTGGAAGTGGCACTCTAGGCTCAGGAATACCGCGAGACTGGCGATACTGTCCTGGTTTGCTTGCTCCCTAGCAAGCCTCTCATCCCTCTTCCTCTTGTAGCAAAACTCTGCAAGATGCCTCTCCTTGCCACAATACTCACACCCGAAGGGGATGGGTTTTGGTTTTGGCTCGGCTTCTCTCTAGGCTTCTCACCCTTCTCACCCACAAACTTCACCGGTTTACGGAAATCATTTGTCTTAGGTGGGAATTTGGGTGGATCTTGGGTTGTGTCAAGCTTGTTGCAAAGGTGGTTGGGCTTTGGTGTGAAAGAGTTCTTGGGTGCTTTTGGGAGTGGGACTTGGATCTCTCCGATCACCTCAAACCCGGGGTTAGACTCAACACACTTCTCGTACACACTCTCCCCACTTTGTTCTCTCCCACTTTCTCACCCAACTTCTCAAACCCCAAACCACGATCATCGGCTCTCTTGAACTCCTCAATCATGATTTTCAATTGAGGTTCCCGCCCGTACAACCAACCCAACACTTTCCTCAAATAGTCATTCTCCTCATAGATGACATCCAACCGGAAGTAAGCTCAAGATTACGCAAAGTGACTTCATCACGGCTAGAGCATGCATTTGCAACGGGAGATTTCAAAGATGCTTCCAAAGAACTAATAGTAGAGCGAGCATCAACAAGCTTAGCATGCATAGTAGGACATGATTTGCAAGCACCAAGCAAGGTAGGTCTAGCCTTAAGCTCATCATGTTCGGTCCTAAGAGCATCTAGTTGAGCCAAAATAGAAGCATTCTTCTCATTAAGCGAGTTTGATCTCATTCAACCAAGCATCACATTCAACACATTCAACATCATCAGGAGAAGTAGGAGCAAGTTTCAAAGAGTCATTCTCAAGTTTCAATTCAAGCAATTTTGACTCTAACTCTCCTACTTTCTCGCTAGCATTCTCTAGCTGAGCCCTAAGATCTTTCCTCATCTTTTTGGCATCTCTCAGCACACTATCACGGTTATCAAGCAAACCATTCAACCTAGCAATCTCAGCAAGCAAAGAGTCGGGATCACGGTTTACCTCATCCTCTGAGTCGGAGTCGCTGTCCTCCTTCACACTCTTCTTGTCGCTCGAGCTATGGGCCATGCCACAAAAGCCCTCGAGCGCCACACAGCTCAGCCCCCGCCGAGGTTCCGGCTTGCACTCTTCTTGCCACCGCGCCTCCCGGCGTCTTCATCTTCGCCGCTTGAGCTTGGATCGCTCCTCGCTTGAGCTTGAGTCGACGTCGCTCGCACCGGCCACCATCGCTCTTGCCTTGTTCTTCTTGTAGGTGCTCTTGCTCGGTCGCCGCTTGTCCTTGTCCTTGCTCTTGGACTTGTTGAAGTGCTTGCCCTTGGAGGAGTACTTGTCTTCACGCCTCGGGTGCGCCTTGTACTCGTTCACCTTGTACTTGTTCTCCTCCGCTTCCGGCACTCGGCGATGAAGTGGCCACGCTTGCCACACTTGTAGCACGTCCCCGAGCTCCGCCTTGCGTTCCTCCGACTCTCGTGTAGTCGTTCAAATCTTCTTGAGAGCAAGGCCGGCTCCTCCTCGCCCAAGCACATCAAACTCCTCATCTGGAATGGACATAAGAGAGGACAAAGAAAACTGTCGACAGGAAGGGTTAGATTTGCCCTTTGATCCTCCCACAAGAGCAAGACTATGGTCAGTCGAGCCCTCATGCTTGGATAGCAACTTCTTGTCAACCTCAGCCGACTTGAGCTTAGAAAAGAGGTCATCCAACTCAATAGTCAAATAATTCCCAGACTCCTTGATGGCCTCAACCTTAGCACCCCAAACATTTGGATCCAAGACATGCAAGAGCTTCAAAGCCTGATCATGCTCGGAATACGGAAAATCCTCAACATTTGCCTTCATGTTGTTCACGATGGCGGTGAACCTGCGAAACATCGCATCAATGTCCTCACCGGAAGTGGAGTGAAATTCTCATATTGCATCCGGTAAGAGACAAAGAGGCGAGCCTTCACATGGTTATCACCACCGTGAGCAACCAACAACTTATCCCAAATTTGCCAAGCAAGATTCAAATGGCGAACACGCTCAAACTCGGATCACACAAGCTCCGGCACAAGTGATCAACGGCTTTTGCATTAGCCTCATACTTGGCCTTGGCATCGGCATCGGTCACCATAAGAGTATGGATGTTGACCGGAATAGCATAGGTCTTGTCAAGCACAATAAAATCCAACGGCTTTCCTCGAAGAAAAATCATCATACGAGCCGCCCACTTGTGGTAACCCTTGCCATCGAAGTGCGGCGGACCGCCCCCGCTCAACGTACACCATCTTAGGATTCGAGACTTGTCAAAGTCGCAAAGAATCCGGCACCAAGCTCTGATACCAATTGAAGGATCAGATGGCGACTAGAGAGGGGGGGAGTGAATAGGAGCCGGTAAAAATTCTTCCCAAAGAACCCGGCCTATGTCCTACTCAAATCCCGGTCACACACAAGCGATGGATCGAATCACGCACCAATCGCCAAGACCACGAGGTTATGGATCAACCTCTAGCCTTAGGAACGATTCCTCAAAGCACACGCGGAAGCACTAGAAAGGGAGGAAGGAATCGAACCAAGAAGCAAAGCACACGGGCTCGGCGGACCGTCCGCGCGGGAGGGGCGGACCGTCCGCAAGAGCCGCGCGGACCGTCCGGCCGGGTATCGCGGACCGTCCGCACCCGGCCGCGGACCGTCCGGCCTTAGCCGCGGACCGTCCGTTAATTTACACGAACGACCCAAAGACACCCCCGTGCCACGGACCGTCCGCGGGGAGCACGCGGACCGTCCGCCTAGCACTCGCGGACCGTCCGCCCGACACCGCGGACCGTCCGAAACTTCGTCCAACCAAAAATCAAAATCACAACGGATCGAAACAAAGGACGAGCAAGAACACAAAGAACACGGGATGAAGCGCGGAGCCGCGCGGACCGTCCGCCCGGTCCTCGCGGACCGTCCGCCGGTGCGGACGAACGAAAAATAGCCCGACCCCGAAAGTCAACTCCCCCAAATCATCATCGGATTTCCCAAACGGTTGAAGCTGTAGAGACAAGGGTTTGGGGACTTGAAAAGCGTCACACAAGGATGCTATAGCCCAAAAATCTTGCCTCCTAACTCCCTAAATCACCGGGAATCGCGAATCCTTTGAGCACCTCCAAAAACTAGAGCACCGAACGAAAACTCACGAATCGAAGTAGTTTCCCGGCGTTTGAGGGCACAAGATCAAGCACAAAGATGCACAAGACATCTATCCATGTTTCCCTCAAAGAAATCCGGGAAGAAACTCACTCAAATCCGCGGAATCACACCGGGAACAAAGGCACGAAAATAAGCACAAAAAGCCACGAAAAACAACCCCGAATCTTCTATACAAACCAGGAAAGATTCACAAGGTCTAGCATGCCGCCCTAGCATCCATCCCTCTCAACAAATCTCTCATGAAGCTCTCATGCTAGCCTAGAGAAAAATGGAAGAAAAATGGCTACGAAAATGAGAATGAGGAGGGGGGAAATGAAACCCTAAGTCGCGGAGAGAGAGAGCCATCAACACACACTCCGGGCTTATATATCGGTCCCGCCGGAGTGGTAAATGACTCGACTACCCCTAACTACACTACTGGTGATACAACCCACGTAGGGGCATTTTGGTAATGTATGTGGGTCTTGCCATCGGACGGCCACGCCTTTGCCGCACCCCGCGTCCTCCCGACGCAAGCCATGCGATCCCGCCGCGTGTCCTCCGCTTCGAAGCTTCCCGACACGCCCGGATCCCGTCTCCGTCGTGTTGGGCCCTCGGACTTGGTTTTGAGGCCCAAACCAAGAAACCGCCCGCCGATGGTTTTGTGGATAAACCACCAAACCCCGCGTGCCCGGTCCGGCCTCCCGCCAAACCACTTGACTTGACCGCCACCGTGCACCGGCTCACTTGTCCATGACTTCGTCTTGCTTGTGTCGCCACCATGTGGCCCGCACCCAGTCCCGCTGTCCACCGGGTCCCTCGAACTGAGCCTACTTGTCTCTCCATCTCCCGGAGGCCCCTCAAGGCTGAAGACCTTTCGCGCCCGTTCTTCACCTGCAACAACACGAACTAGGCCGCAGCCTACACCTGCGCACTAAGCCAAGAGTCAGTCCAACACCCGTTGTCAATCACTCATCACTAAGGAGCGGTCATCCATCGACCACTGGGACGCTCCTGGTCCACAATCTCTCTCATCGCCACATCAATAAAATTGATAATACAGAATAGAATTCAATGGTAGAAACTTTTTGTGAAACTCTAGACCGGCCATTAATAACTAGGGATATTTAATTCTTTTACCATTATAATCACTCTCCAAATATCACTTTAATGGTTGCAAATATATTTTTGCATTCATTATTGCAAAAGAGATACAAATGTACCACTTTTGCATATGTGGCTTGCCATGAAAGCAGTCTATGTTGGATCCGCCGCCACAGAAGATCGCAAATGACCTGTCGTGCCCCGACCTTTTCTTCTTCTCGCTCCCGGCCTTTTCCGGTTCCTCGTGCCCCTGGACTTTTCCGCTTCCTCACGCTCCTAGCCTCAATCTCGGCCATGGCGGTGGCGGCGAGTCCTCGACGGGGAGCCGAGTAGCACGAGGCTCGGCGGCAACACATCCTCCGATGGCGCGCGGAACCTCGACGTGGCCAGGCGCGAAGCAGGGCATGCATACAATGGCAGGTCGAGTCGATTGCGTAGTGGGACGATAGGGCAGGAGCATTGCGGCGGAGCAGGTCAGGTCAGACCGGTAGTGGCGGCGCAGCAGGCCTGGGCGGAGCAAGATGGGGCGGCGTTGGAGTAGGATGGGCGGTGGGGATGCAATGGTGTGGGTGGAGCAAGGTCGTTGTCGAGCTCCGCCCCTACTTCATCGACGTCGGCATCCCGGAGATCGTCGTCTTCGAGCTCGGCCCCTCCTCCATCGGCGGCGGAGCTCAGGATGGGCGGTGGGGACGGAGCGGCGTGGGTGGAGCAAGGTCATCATTGACCTTGGCCCCTCTCTTCCATCGATAGCGGCATCAAAGAGCTCGTCGTCCTCGAGCTCGGTCCCTCCTCCATCGGCGGCGGAGCTCCTTCCCGCGCTCCACCTCCTTTCGCTTCTCCACAGCCATCGCCCTCCTCCCGGGGCCAGCGCTCGCCGGAGTCCAGCCGGCCGGCCACCACCTCCGCCTTCGGGTCTGCCGACGCCGGCAGAAATGGCCGGGCAGCGTTCAAGAGGCTGGAGGTTGAAGATAACATGTGGGTCCCACATGTAAGTGACAAGAGGGAGAGGATGAGGAGGAAGAGGACAAAGGGCTGCACGGTCGCACATGAGCAAAAATGGAAAAAATTGTATCCCTTCCGCAGCATCGAAGGCAAATATATATTTAGCACCGTTGAGATAAGAAACAATGACTAACCATCTCTTATAATGGTAAAAAGTTAAATGTCCCTATTAACCATGATCATGTAAGAAATACGAGGACTCTTATTTTTCTATGGAGTACATCAAAGTTCAAAGCACCTGAACCCTATCGACACCGTACTGTTCCTCTGAGCACACATCTCCCTACGTCCGGCTATGCGGACCTCTCAGCCCGGGACAATTTTTTAATTTTAACCTTTTTTGAAAATTATTTTTAAAAATAACACCTTAAAAACATTATTTGCAGCTCTAACCCTTTTGGCCGCGCCGGCCCGCGTGGCGCGGCAGGATAACGTTGCCGCACCCCATGCAACGGCGCGGCAGGCCCACTTTGCCGCGCCACATGTAGCGGCGCGGCGGGCCCGCCACGGTGACAAGGTAACCTTATATAATATGCATCTTACACATCAGCCCACCGTGCCAGCGTGGCAGGCCTGCCGCGCCGCTACATGTGGCGCGGCAAAATGGGCCTGCCGCGCCACGTGGGCCAGCGCGGGCAAACGGGTTAGATCTGCAAATAATGTTTTTAATGTGTTATTTTTAAAAATAATTTTAAAAAAAAGGTTAAAATTAAAAAATTGTCCTCAGCCCCCTCACAGGACGAAAGCCCAGAGGGACTAACTCGAGCTTTCCTCAGAGGGCAATGCGCGCCGGCTGCTAGGTACGCAACAAGGAATAAGGAATGGCGCCGGACCAATCTTGTAATGAGCACGGGTAGGGTGAGGTCCAAACAATTTCCCAAAGCGAAATTAATTGTAATTATTAATGATTTAATAGCTTTGATTTTGGTGCAATTTTCATGGAGAGGACCATTGCTCCGCGGGTGCATGACCTCACCGTATGTCTGCATCCGCAAGGCGAGACTGCACAGTATATTCCTGCTGCCAATTGCAAGCAGATTTGTCTCCGCCATTATAAAGCACGGGCAGTTGCAGCAAAACATCCTAGCAACCCAACACGTCTTAATATTGGGGCTGCGTTCCAAGTAAGAGCCTGTTCGGTTAGTCCTCTTCACAAGGGGGTTGAGGGGGATTAGAGGGGATTGAGGAGGATTTAATCCCTCCCAACCCCCTCTAATCCCCTCCATTCCTCCTCAAACCGAACAATGCCTAAAGGAAGGCGGGCAATCTTCATAGGTCATGGATACCCATAGTAAACTATATACGGTAGGTTCTTCAAATAAATCATGTACAGTAGCAGCCTCAAAATAAAAAGGCTTTGACGAGTTGGATGCATGAATCCAATATGTGAGACAAAGAAATATGATAATAACCCATGTGTAGGAACAAGGTCATATGGAGATTACAGGTACCTGAACAAAGATAAAGTTAAGGGCGAGTTATCGTCCTTTTCGATTTTTCGATGCTCGTAATGAAGTGCAACGATGGTTCCCCATGCTTGAGTATTGTGCTTATCATGGAACAATAATGATGAGCATCTTGTGTTGAAGGTGATCCTTGTACTCCACGTGGCCTTTTTTTTCCTTTTGTCCTTCAAACCCACCCCATGCTTAGCATGTTGATAAGTGTGAAAGAACTTGAATCGCTTGTAGCTCTCTATTGCCATGTGTTTGAAAATCATCTTCACTTCCTTGCCTTTGTACCTCAGTTGTCCTCCAACTTCTTCTTATTATCATCAAGTCATGGTTCTAATCGTTTATCATATCGTCATCACCGACTTCCATCCTGTCCTTGCACTGTCTTATCTTTCACAGTTTTTCTTTTATTTCCATAACAGAACATGTAATTAAGCACCCCTCCAAGTTGCGAATGGGGGAGAATGTTGCCGCCGTAGAGGCAGCTGACCAAAGCAGAGAAGCGCCCAAGACGGCGGATTCAAGTCGCGCCGTACCCGAGCAGGGCTCGAAGCGCGTCGCCCCCGAGCAGGGCATGTCGGATTGCCCGGTGAAGAAGGCTCGGGTGCGCTCCAAGATGTAAGTCTCTAACTTTAGCTTTTGCCTGCCATGACTCTTCCGACTTGTTTGTCGATGTTGACACTCGTCTTCTCGTAGCCATGCTAATACTGGTGTGCTTAGCCTGGGGCCTCTGAAGCGACAGGCGCTGAGGGCGCAGGTGATCTCCCCCGAGCCTCAGCCCCAGCCCCCGAGTACCAGGCCGGTGCCGTTGCGGGGGCTGGTGGAGGTGGCGTGGTTGGCGTCCTCATCTCGACGACCACCGACGGCACCTCTTCGGACAAGCAAGAACGAAACGCCGCCATCCTCAAAGTTATCGAGAAGGACAGTGTCCTCAAGCACTTGTCGAAGCTGCTCCAGAAAGTCCAGACTAAGCTGGAGCAGGTTTGTGCATCTCGGGAACTGGACGCGGCCACCCTGAACCAGGCCCGCGAGGCCTGGCGCAAGTAAGAAGCCATTACCGAGAAGGCGATTGGTGACGTCGCTAAACTTGGGAGGTCGTTGAGCTCGACTATGGTCGCGCTAGGCGTGTCGTTTGGGCCGCGAATGCCCGAGACGTTCATCGAATAGGTTGGCCACCTTCCCGGTGTGGTGCGAGAGGTCGAGTTGTCGACGACTCGCCACGTGGTACACCGGATTCTCGCCATGATCGAGTCGCACTACCAAGGGCTGGACCGCACGACACTGAGCGGCGACTGGGCCCTTGGCATCTCCGACGACCAATGCGACGAACTGGAGGCGGACTGCGCCGCCTTCACCCGCGACATGGTAGATGCCGTGTTGAAGGATCTGGAACTGCTGCCACAAGACGAGTCAGGGGCACCAGGAGTTCCCGGGCCCCCAAGTTAAACATTCCACAAATTATCATGTTGTAATAATCTGAAACAAGTTGCAAGGCTATCATGTAACTAGATCTTTATTTTCAGTTATCTCTCGATCACTTCCGAGCGTCCGAGGACGACTGCAGCAACGCGTAGCCGAACTTAGGGGACAGAAATAGTCAAGCCGTGCTCCGGAGCCGCGAGGGCGTGAGAGTCGTAAGGCCTGACCCCTTCGATCCACTAAGTGCAACCGTCCATTCGTAGCCCCCGGGAACTCGAAAGGTTCGGGAGATAGCTTATCCAGGTTTTTGCTTGTGAATACATTTTCTCAGACCGGAGTCCCGGCGGTTACTCGAAGGCTCTTGAAAGGAGGTCGGATGAAAATCGGAGACAAGAGAAGTACCCACAAGTCTTCATGCCATAGCCGCGGAGGTGTTAGCACTAGGAACTTTGAACGAACAACGACTCGTTATCCCATGCAAGCTGTCATCTTTACCTTTCGCGAGTTCGAGTTTCCGTTATAATTTTTTCGCTTGTGCGATCAGTCTCGACAAAGTTGTCGGAATTTTTTGAAAAAACTTTGAAAAAACGAGGAGGCACGTGGGCATCATGCCCTTGGTAGCCCCCGAGCAGGGAGCGTGTTTGCCTTGGTGCGAAGACGCTAGCTGCTCAAATTGAGAGTTGCCGTAATGAAAAGAACACAGTCGGGCACAAGTTCGGAACTTAGAGACATGTGAACATAGACAAACGACATTCATTTATCGACATATAAGCACAGAACATTTACTCAAGGGTAAAACAGTCGTAGATGTTCGATGTTCCATGCGTTGGTGACGACCCGCCCATCCTCGTAGCAGATCTCGTACGTTCCTGGTCGGAGGCACAACTCATCCCCGAGTCCGGGGTCTTCTCCATCGGCAGCCCCCATCGCGTTCACCCCATCGACCACGTCGCCAACACCGACCATGAAGCGCTCATGTGCGGGATTGTAGTCTTTGATGTTGGAGGTGTCGGAGTAGCCAAACCAGTAGTCTGCTGCATCGAGGAACCGCCAGAACATCATTGGATCTGGCACGCCGGAGAATTCCCATTCTGCGTACCCATGCGAAGTCGCGGGCGGTAGCTCGCTGTCGGAGCCATGGTACGACTCGTCGTCCGTGTCGATGAGCCGTCTGGCCGCCAAGAGGTGGTAGCCAGGAAGATCGTCGTATGCCGCAATGTCGGTGCCTGCGGACGAGGTGTAGGCGGTCGCGGTGTTACAGATTCCATAAGGAAATCCTTCCGCCGTCATCGTTGCGTCGAGGGGTGCGTCGCGTCGTGCCGTGCCACGGCGCGCGCGGCCCCGTCGCCTTTCCGCCCATGATCGGCGTGAATGCTGGCCGGAACGGCGGCAACGTCAAGGTGTGGAAGGGCCCGCGCCGCCCGACGGCACGAGTGCGGGCGCCGGTGGCGGGCGTAGCAGGGGTCGGTCCTGGCCCAGTCGATCACCACGGGTGGAGCTCGGCGCGGTTGGTGATGCGCATCAGGTAGCCGTTCCCCGTGGATTGGAAGTTCACACTCCCAAACCGGATCTCGAATCTGGCTGGGAGGGGGTCCGAGCTGCCCATGAAGTATCTCTGCCCCAAGTACTCGGTGCGGATCACCATCATGTTTGCTGTTGAGCGCGAGGCCCCCTACCTGGTGCGCCAAACTATCGGGGTTCTCTACCACCGGCAGTAAATCTATATCGGTCGTGCGTCGGGGCTTGGATGGTTAGCTCAGGAGACAGCGGGATTTATACTGGTTCGGGCCTCCGAGGAGAAATACCCTATGTCCAGTGCGTGTCTACTGTGAACCTAAGCCAAGTGTGCTCGCAGTAGGGTTTACAAGCTGGTCAGGAGAGGGATTTGGTTCCCAGGTCCCGGGTGGAGGTGTATGATCGTGAGGAAGTCTAACCCTTGTGACTGTTGCCCTCCTCTCCCCTTTATAGTTTCAAGGGGAGGGGCACAATGGGAAATACAAAAGAGCTACAATGATTGGCAGCTGGTATGTCCTGTCGTACGTCGCTGTCCGTCTGGGCGTATCGGCGCCGAGTTGCGATACCTTGTTGGGGAAGCCACCGCGTGGCTGGATTGAACTGTTCCTTTCGGGATGGTTGGCCTTCTCCCTGAGTAGTTTTGGTTTGCCTTAGTCTGCCTGAGTACTCGCTTGTCTTGCCACGCGTGAGCCTAAGTCTAGGCCCGCGCGCGTCATAGAGGGTGCTCGAGTGCCTTGTGCTGAGCTTTGCGTGTGGTAGAGCAGAGGTTGATGGCGATGTGATGGCTGCGCGGCTAGTCAGGTTCGCATTTACAGCTCCTGCCGGGGTAGGTCGTCTGCATGGTCGCCAGCTGTCGTCCCCGTATGACGTGGAGATTCGCTTCCCCGCATGCGCTGGTGGCCTCGCCCGAGCCGTGTGTCTGGGCCCACGCACTAGTCGGAGGCGGAGACTTGTTGTGCGAGGCGGAGACTTGTCATGCGAGGCGGAGACTTGTCGGAGATGCAGCCGTTCGGTAAGGACTGGTCGTCTTGCCAGTGAGAAGTGAGAGTCTTGACAAAGATCTGCATGCCTTCCCTTAGACGCAACGCTAGGTGGAGAGTGCTCTCCTATTGGATGTTGTAATCAGCAAGGGTATGACCATCCTCAAGCTGCTCGCCAGCTGACAGAAGTCTTCACGTAGTGGATGATGGCTTTGTCGTTTTCAAGTTGGATAATCTTGCTGTCAAAGGGGCCCCCTAATCCGGGCCCTCGTCACTATGAATCTACAGGGACTATTCAGAAAATATGCAAAGAAACCACTCTAGAAGACTCCAAAAGGCTCCGGAACTGAATGTGACTTAGCACCTAAAAAAGAAGCATCTAGAAGGAGCAAGGACCCACTAGGCCGAAGTGGGCCCAGAGGGGGGCCCACCCCAGCCCGACCGGCCTGGTAGTGGGGCCAACCGGCGCCCCTGGTGCCAAATGGGCCCAGCGTTTGGAAGCTTCCTCCACCACCTATGATAATCAATCTAAACCACATGTTTAGGTCGGTTTGATCCTACAGCGCATGTCTACCCCTCAGGACTATATAAGCAGCCCCCTGCCCCCTGGCAGAGGCATCTGAATCTGGCATACATCAGATCAAGTCACCAAGTCAGAGACACTACTCCCTAGAAACACCATGTAGCAGAGTAGCTAGCTAGTTTAGATATAGGAGGACGCAAGGCTTCTACTTGGCTTCCGATCGTCTAGAGGCTGATCGAGATACTGATCTAGCTACGCTCTTGTAAGTTCTTATCTAGTTACTTACATTTGTTATACAGACATTTGTTCTTATCAATGATTATATTCGACATTATATGCTTTGGTGTTTATTATGATTACATGTTTAGCATAGTTGATTGCCTTTATATTCATGTATGGAGTCGTATAGCGCTCACCTAGATCATTTGTTAACATGGGTGAACGGTAAAGACAGTGTAAGCGTGGTGCTTATATTGTATTTATCTGCGATTGCACACTATATGTCGGGTCGTGTGGTAGATCGTGGTGGTGACAACACTATTGATTCCTTCGCAGTCCACCCCCCATATATAGGACTAGTGGAGACTTATACTGTTTGGGTTGTTTTAAGTTTCGGCCTTTATCCTCCTAGATAGACTTCCCATGAATTAATATAATAGTTCTTCTTCCATGATTGCTAAATGTTTGCACTAATCATAGTTTGCATTGACATGTAGTTTAGAATTACCGAGGAGTATCATCTCTAGCTAGACTTTGCTATGTTTCTCTCGCTATAATGACACTTTGTAGCTGCTCATGACGTTATAAATGAGGACCAGAGCGTCTGAGGACCGGTGGATGGTCGCTCCTGGCTGTGATGAGTCATTGACAACATGGTGTGGACTGACTCTTGGCCGAGTATTGGAGGTGCAGGTTGCGACTTGATTTGTGTTGGTGATGGTGAAGAGCGGGCGCGAAAGGTCTATGCCTTGTGGGGCCTCCTAGGAGAGAGACAAGTAAGCCTGACTCAAGGGACCCGGTAGCCAGCTGGATCAAGTGCGGGTCGCATGGTGGCAAGAAAAGCAAGACGAAGTCGTGGACAGGAGCCGGTGCAGGGTAGCAGCTCACGACCGGAGTCTGCATGCGGGGTTTGCAGCGATTCACCACAAAGCCGTCAGGTTACTTGGTTGTGCCACAAAACCAAGACTGGAGGCTCAGCGGGCGGAGACGGGATCCGGGCGCGTTGAGATGCTTTGAAGCGGAGGACACACGTCAGGATCGCAAGGTTTGCGTCGAGGCTAAGCGAGGTGCGGTCGCCGGGCATCCGTCCGATGGTGCTACGACGAGAATTAACAAAGTGCCCCTCGGGGGTGTGTATCCTAGTATTATGTAATAGGGGTAGTTTCGTATTTCGACTGTCTCCATATATACTTAGAGGAGAGAGGATGGCAGCCATCTCTTGAAACCCTAGTTCATTTGCTCTTGCTATTTTCCCTTCCTATTTTCCCTAGGCTTTCCATAGGTCTAGCTTGAGAGCTTCATGGTGAGATCTTGAGAGAGGGATGGATGTTGAGGTGGCAAGCTAGACCTGTATGAATCTTTCATGGTTTGTATAGAAGCTTCGGCGTTGTGATTTCCATGGGCTTTTTTGTGCCTCTTTGGTGTTTTCGTTCTTCGCTTGATTCTGTGGAGTTGAGAGGGTTTTTCTCTGGATTTCTTTGAGGGGATCATGGGTGAGTGCCTTGTGCCTCTTTGTGGATGATCTTGACCCCTCAAACGCTAGGAAACCCCCTCGATTCGATGGTCTTTGGGCGGAGTTCTTTGTTCGTAGTTGAGTTCGTGTGATCCGCAATTTCCGTCGTTCTAGGGAGTGAGAGGCCAAGAGTTTTGGGGCATAGCATCACCTAGTAACGCATATCAACTCCCCCAAATCTTGCCTCAATAGCTTCAGCCGTTTGGGAGATCCAGTGAAGACTTTGGGGAGGTGTTCTTGCGAGTTCGCTGTTTTCTGCGTAGTTCATCCACGGACCGTCCGCGCGTGCTTGGCAGACAGTACGTGGCTGGCGGACAGTCCGCGAGGGGCTTTGCGGACCGTTTCGTGGACCGTTTACATAGAGATGTGTTTTCGCTGTTGGAGAGGACTTTTGTACTGCGGACAGTCCGCGCCTGCCTGTCCAGACAGTCCACCCTGCCTTTGGCGGACAGTCCGCAGTAGCTAGGCGGACAATCCGATCTATACGTAGAAACTTGCCAAGTTTGTTCGGTTCATTTGCTTCTTCTCTAGTGCTTCCACATGTGCTTTGAGGAATTGTTCCTATGACTTGTAGTTGATCCATAACTACGTTGTTTTAGCAATTGGTGTTCGTGTGTGACTTTTGGAGTTGCGATTGGGACTTAGGCCGAGTTCTTTGAAGAGAAATTTTATCAGCTCCCATTCAATCCCTCCCTCTCTGGTCACCTAATCGGTCCTTCAATTGGTATCAGAGCCGATTACAGATCTTCATGATTCTAACTAGTCTAAGATCCAAAGATCGCATACCAGGAACGGGGTTCGGGTCCTCCACGCTTTGATGGTAAGAACTACCATATGTGGCTAAGGCGGATGACTGCTTTCCTCCATGGTAAGGGTCAGATCTTGTGGGATGTCACAGTGAACATAGCTTATGTTCATATGCTAAACTTCCTTGCTCCAGGATCGAGGGACATGTTCGACGCCAACAACAAGGCGGTCGACTATCTGTATCGTTCTTTGTGTGAATCCAAATTCGAACGGGTTCGGACAGAGGATTTGGCGTGCAGATTTGGGAGCAGTTGAAGAATGCTCATGCCAGGAATGCTTAGGTTCAGGCTCAACTCTTTGCGACCTACCGGAGAGAGTACAAGAACTTCACTCATCTCCCCAGTGAGTCCATTGATGCCATGTTTCAGTGTTTCATGGTGATCGTGAACAACATCAGGGCTAATGTGGCCGTACTCCCGTATGATGACCATGACAGGGTTGTCAAGCTCTTGCATTCTCTGGATCGTACCATGTGGAGTGGGAAGGTCGAGGACATCCTAGAGTCGAAGAAGTATGAGACCCTCACAGTGGATGAGCTATTTTCCAAGCTCAAGTCGTCCGAGGTGGACCGTGGGGTGCATGCAAAGATCGAGAACCCGACTGATCCCCATAATCCGGTTCTCGTATCTAGTTCAAGGACTAATGCTAACATGTCTTCGAGACATTTTTCTTTGTCTTGCCTTGTGTCCATGCCAGATGAGGAGTTTGACGTACTGGGCGAGGAGGACCTCTCGTTGTTGAGCAGGCGGTTTGAGCACATGTACACGAACCGGAAGAACACTCGGAGGAGCTTGGGCATGTGCTACCGGTGTGGGAAGCACGGGCACTTCATCGCCGAGTGCCCACAAGCCATGGAGGTCAAGCCTGAGCACAGGCACCGTCCGAGGACCGACCACAAGCACTGCTCGAGGGACGACTACAAGGGCAAGAACAAGTCTGAGCGGAGGACAAGGAGGAATGGTGGTCACAAGAAGAAGGAGCCAGCGATGGTGGCCGGTGCGAGCGACATCGACTCAAGCTCCTGCTACTCTTCATCGAGCTCAAGTGATGAAGAAGAGAACCGACATAAGAGCAAGCGGTTGGGCAAGAACATCAACGACTTGTGCTTTGCCGCCCAAGGCTTTTGCGGCATGGCACATAGCTCCGCAACCAAGAAGAGCAACAAGGATGACTCGGGCTCCGACTCCGAGGAAGAGGTAAACAATGATTCATCCTTCTTGATAGCGAAGAATGCTAGGTTGAATGACTTGCTTGACAACCGTGATGATGTACTTAGAAAGACCAACAAGGAGAAGAGGGAGTATATGTCTTTGCTTGGAGAAGCTAAGGAGAAGGTGGTTGAGGTGGAATCTTTGCTTAATGATGCTAGGGCTCAAATAGATTCTCTTAAGTCTACTACTATTGTGACCAATGAACCTGAATGCACTAATTGTTCCACTTTTCTTGGTGAATTGACTGTGCTTAAGGAGAAGTATGCTTCCAAGGTCGAGGAACTAGATGTGCTTAGGGTTGAGCTAGATGAGATGAAATCTAGGCCCTCCTTGCTTGGTGCTTGCACTTCCTGTCCTATTTTGCATGAGAAGCTAGATGTTTCGCTTGTTTATGCTAGATCTCTAGAGGCTCAGCTGAAAGCTCCTATTCCTACAATTTGATCTACTTGTGAAATAAATGTTGTGAAGAATATGGAGCTTGCACACTCTTGATCGTTTGCGGGATGAGAATGATGAGTGAGAAAGTTGATGGGTTGGTTGTCTGGTCATGAGCCTCAGTTGAGGATAATGATCGAGACATACAAGCGCCACGATGGGGAAGCGTTTGGGGCAAACAAGGTTGGTGAGGGAAGTGGTGAGAATGATATCCCAGAGCCACCAAAAACCCACCACAAAATGCCTTTGTTCCTAAACCGAATCATCTTAGGAACCGACTAGACACAACCCCAGCTCCACCCATGTTTCCTCCACAAAACGACAACTTCCAGAAACCCATCAAGTTCAAGAGTGTCTTAGGGAATGAGTTCTTTGGGAAGAAAGGAGAGAAACTGAGTGAGGAGAAACCAGAGCCCAAAAAGAACCCAAAACCAAAGCCAAAACCGAAACCCTTCCATTGTGAGCATTGTGGGAGGGATGGGCACCTTGCTAAGTTTTGCTTCAGGAGGAAGCGTGAGGAGAGTTAGCTAGAGAGCTGGCCGACAAGGACAGATACCACCCTTCTCGTGGTGTGCCTAAGCCTAAGTTGGTGCCGAGAGGCGAGGGTATGGTGCGTACAATTTACCCTTGAGAGAGGCATGAGTTTGTGCCTCGTGGAGAGCCACCTCATATAGAAGGTTGTAGGCATATTGGGTTTGGGCGTGGTGAGTTTGCTGGACGTTCCTTCACTCGTGGCCAATACGAGTATGGGGGGAACGATCGCAGTTTTAGGTCCCAGAGGAGCTACGGGCCACGGTCTCCCCTTCATGGTGCGCGTAGTCCTCCAAGGGGACGTGTGGGTGTTCCACCTAGGAGAGATAGGATGGATTTTGCTAACCCCACGTTTTAGCAAATGGCGAGGCACTAGTTTGATTCGTTTGTACTAACCCCAGTGCTGAGTCTATTACTCACTCTCTCTCTTGTTTTTTATTTCGCAGGTGGGAGGCATGGAGGGCTTTTTGTTGATCGACTCTGGTTGCTCTCGACACATGACCGGAGATCGACGGTGGTTCTCCAACCTCACCCTGGTGATGACCAAAGAGTACATCACTTTTAGGGATAATGGGAAAGGTAGAGTGCTTTCAGTGGGCACGGTGATGGTGAGTGAGTCTGTGACTCTTCAGTGTGTTTCTCTTGTCAAGTTTTTGGGGTACAATCTTCTCACTGTCTCCCAACTTCTTGATGAGGGTTTTGAAATCCGTTTCAAAACGGGTTTTTCTCATGTTTTGGATTCTCGAGGCGATCACGTGTGCACGATCGTCCCCGAGGGTCAGATTTTTTCAGAGCCGATTTTTCTCAGCGTGTTGGCTCTTCTTGTTTCTTGGTTACTGGTGTTTTGGCAGAGCTTTGGAAATGGCATAGGAGACTAGGTCACAGGAGTTTTGACTTGTTATCACGCTTGAGAGGACTAGGATTAGTCCGAGGATTTCCAAAGTTGAGATACCAAAAGGATTTGGTATGTGCTCCATGTAGGCATGGTAAGATGGTCGCCGCCTCTCATCCACCTTTGACATCTGTTATGACAGAGAGGCCATGCGAGTTGTTCCTTATGGACTTGGTTGTTCCAGCTCGTGTGTGCTCGGCGGGTGGGAAATGGTATGTCCTTGTGATCATGGACGACTGTTCTCGCTATGCTTGAGTCTTCTTAGCTGACAAGGGGGAGACGTTTGGTTTTGTTCGAGATCTAATATTGAGGTTGAAGAATGAGAGAAATGGAGATGCTATTCGAGCTATTCGTAGCGACAATGGTAGTGAATTTAAAAACTCTCATTTTGAAACCTTTTGTCGTGATTTGGGTCTCGAACATCAGTTTTCTTTTCCCTATATGGCTTGTCAGAATGGTGTGGTTGAGAGGAAAAATCATTCCCTTTGTGAGATGGCTCAGACGATGCTTGATGAGCATAGGACTCCGAGGAGATATTGGGCGGAAGCGGTGAATACCGCTTGCCATGTTGGGAACCGGATTTTTCTGAGGGCCTTCTTGAACAAGATGTGCTATGAGCTTATGCATGGGCGAGCGCCTAGAGTGAGCCATTTCAGGGCTTTTGGTTGTCGGTGCTCCATTCTCAAAGAGGGTAGGCTTGATAAGTTTGAGTCGAGGTCTTCCGATGGGATTTTCTTGGGTTATGCTAGTCATTCTCGAGCATTTTGTGTGCTCAACCTTGATACTAACCTAGTCATGGAGACTTGCGAGGTGACCTTCGACAAGACACAACCATGCAATTCGTCTGTCTTTGAGTGTGCAGGTGATGATGAAATTGGCAAGAAGATCTTTGAGGACGAGGAGGATGATGGTGATGATGGTGAAGCTCCAGCCACGCATGTACCCTCTACTTTCACTACGACGATTACGATGCAGGATGGTCCATCCCCTACACCGCCTACGATCCAGCAAGATCAAGTGGAAGCAAATGCTGAGGGGGAGGTTGTCTCCAGGCGAGAGGCACCGAGGCATGTTTAAGTTGGTCATCCACCCTCAAGAATCATCGGCGACATCAATGAGCGTACGACACGGTCGAGGTCCACAAATGCTTCTCACTTTGCTCATTCAGCTTTTGTTGCTACTTTAGAGCCGAAAGACATTGGACACGCTCTATATGATCCTAACTGGGTAAATGCCATGCATGAGGAGTTGGAGAATTTTGAGAGAAGTCGAGTGTGGGAGTTATTGGAGCCACCACCAAACTGTAAACCTATTGGGACAAAATGGGTGTGGAAAAACAAAGAGAGAGAAAATGGTGAGGCGGTGAGGAACAAGTCGAGGTTGGTTGCTCAGGGTTATAGTTAGAAAGAGGGGATAGACTATGAGGAGACATTTGCTCCTGTAGCACGTTTGGAGGCGATTAGGATCCTTCTAGCCTTTTTGTGTCTAAAGGGTTCAAATTGTACAAAATGGATGTGAAGAGTGCCTTCTTGAATGGGTTTTTAGAGGAGGAAGTTTATGTGAAGCAACCACCGGACTTTGAAAGTGCTGAGTTTTCGCACAGGGTGTATAGGCTGAGGAAGGCGTTGTATGGGCTGAAACAAGCTCCCCGTGCTTGGTATGGCCGTTTGAGGGGGTTCTTGTTTAGCAAGGGGTTTGAAATGGGCAAGGTTGATAAGACACTTTTTCTCCACAGGCAGGGTGATGATATCCTAATTGTCCAGGTGTACGTGGATGATATCGTCTTTGGTGGCTTGTCTCACTCTTTGGTTGCGAGGTTTGTAGAGGATATGAGCAAAACATTCGAGATGTCTATGATGGGAGAATTGCAGTTCTTTCTCGGGCTTCAGATCAAGCAGGTGAAGAAGGGAACCTTTGTGCATCAAGCCAAGTACGCGAAGGACATCCTCAAGAAGTTCAAGATGGATGACTCGAAGCCCCTGTCGACACCGTTGAGTACGACTACAACGCTCGACACGGACAAGGACGGTGAGCCCGTGGACCAGAAGGAGTACCGGAGCATGATCGGCTCCCTCTTGTATTTGATGGCGACGAGGCCGGACATCTAGTTTTATGTGTGTCTGTGCGCTCGTTTTCAGGCGTCGCCGAGGACTTCACATCGGCAGGCTGTCAAGCGGATCTTCAGGTATCTTCGATACACTCCTGAGCTCGGTCTTTGGTACTCGACGTCCTCTTCTCTTTCGCTTGGTTTTTCGGATGACGACTTTGCGGGGTGTCGAGTCAATAGGAAGTCGACTTCAGGGACTTGCCAGTTTTTGGGATCTTCGCTTGTTTCTCGGTCTTCTCACAAACAGTCTAGTGTAGCTCAGTCTACCACAGAAGTCGAATATGTTGCTGCCGCTAGTGTTGGTCACAACTACTTTGGATCACATACACGTCTAGTGACTTTGGTGAGGAGTGTTCCCATGTACCTCTCGTGTGTGATAGCACGAGTGCCATTAGTGTTGCCAAAAACCCCGTGCTTCACTCCAGAACCAAACACATAGAAGTGAGGTACCACTTCCTGAGAGACAATGTTGAGAAGGGAAACATAGACCTCATCCATGTACCTGCAGAAAAGCAACTTGCTGTTATCCTAACCAAGCCTTTGGACCAAGCTACATTTGCTTGTTTGCGAGGAGAGCTTGGAGTTGTTTTTCCTTTTTGAGCTGTGGTTGGGAGGATTGGTGTACATATGCATGTTGCATTTTCATTTTTGTATCATATCATGTTTACATCTTTGTATCATAGACTTCATTTGTATCATATGTCATAGAGATGTGCTTCTCTCATATGCTTTGATCACCATGATATGCTAGATATGAGGTTAAGACTTTACTTGTGATGCTCATGAGATGTATAGCTATGCTCTTGGTAGCTTTGGGATATATATGCTTGTGGATGGCTTTCTTTTTGTACAAAATGCTATATGATCCTCTCTTGTGAGTAGAATGCCTCTCATGTTCAAATTGGGTGCTTATGGCTATATCTTTCTTAATTTGTCCTTGGAACCATGTTCTTTTCATTTGGGATCAAAGACCCATTTATCATCATGAATGTTTAGCCTACATGCTACCTTGTGGAGAAGCCTAAGCTTTTTTTTGCCGCAAAGGCACTTCATGTACCATGCTTAACTTGTAAATCATAACAATGGTATGTGAGATGCCTATGCTTGAAAAATATGCTTCCATGTCATAAATGCTTTGAATTTCTTATCTTGGGTGCTAAACCGTTGCATGATGTTCACCAATGAGAAGTCTCATATCTAGAAGTGGACACATGGCTCGGTGGCTTTGACATGACATGAGATAGCTTGTAGGTGTTTGTGATGACCTTGTGATGAGAATTTGTGACCTTGCATGAAGTTTGTGAGTTATATGTTGTTTGTACTTAGTTTGATCATGTTTAGGTCCTATGCTCATGAGAGGGAATTTTTGTGAAAATGCTTCATTTTAATCATGACTATGCCACTTGCTTGTATGTCCCTTTCTATCTTGTTGGTGATGCTTGTGCTCAAATTGTGGCATCTTGCTTGTCCATGTCTCAATTTTAGCATGTTGTAGTGCTCTTTGTATATTTGAGAAGCACATGCTTGCATTTATAGACTTGATTCATGCATTACCAACAAGGGGGAGGAAAGTACCCAATTCATGTTTCTAGGGGGAAGCTTTGCATCAAGGGAAGAAAAATTGGGGAAAATGCATTTGTTCACGGGGAGCTTGCATTCATGCATTTGGGAGCTCTTTTTCGCCTAAATTTTAGTTGTGCTCTTTTGCGATGGTGTCGAGCCCTTTTGCCTCACCTTGAGGAGTCGGCAATTTTGGAGCATTTTATCTTGGTTGTGTCGAGCCTTTGCCCTTGCCTTAGGGGACTGAGATTTTTCTCACTCAAGTGATCTTTTCTTGGCTTTTGTTTGGCTTTTGATCACTTGTTTGAGTTTTCCGTTTGTTTCTTTTCTTTTTCTCTTTTCTCTTAATTGGTTACTTGTGTGTGTTGTCAATGCACTCATCAAGGGGGAGATTGAGGACCAGAGTGTCCGAGGACCGGTGGATGGTCGCTCCTGGCTGTGATGAGTGATTGAGAACATGGTGCGGACTGACTCTTGGCCAAGTATTGCAGGTGAAGGTTGCGGCTTGATTTGTGTTGGTGCAGGTGAAGAGCGGGCGCGAAAGGTCTGTGCCTTGAGGGGCCTCCGAGGAGAGGAGAGACAAGTAGGCCTGACTCGAGGGACCCGGTGGCCAGCGGGGTCAAGTGCTGGCCGCATGGTGGCAAGAAAAGCAAGACGAAGTTGTGGACAAGAGACGGTGCAGGGTAGCAGCTCACGACCAGAGTCTGCACGCGGGGTTTGCGGCGGTTCACCACAAAACTGTAGGGTTACTTTGTTGAGCCACAAAACCAAGACCGGAGGCTCGGCGGGTGGAGATGGGATCCAGGCACGTCGAGAAGCTTCGAAGCGGAGGACACACGTCGGGATCGCAAGGTTTGCGTCAAGGCTAAGCGAGGTGCGGTCGCCGGGCATCCGTCCGATGGTGCTACGACGAGAATTCCCAAAGTGCCCCCCGGGGGCATGTATCCTAGTATTATGTAATATGGGTAGTTTCGTCTTTCGGCTGTCTCCATATATACTTAGAGGAGAGAGGATGGCAGCCATCTCTTGAGACCCTAGTTTATTTGCTCTTGCTATTTTCCCTTCCTATTTTCCCTAGGTTTTCCATAGGACTAGTTTGAGAGCTTCATGGTGAGATCTTGAGAGAGGGATGGATGTTGAGGAGGCAAGCTAGACCTATATGAATATTTCATGGTTTGTATAAAAGCTTCGGCGTTGTGATTTCCATGGGTCTTTTTGTGCCTCTTTGGTATTTTTGTTCTTCGGTTGATTCCACGGATTTGAGAGGGTTTTTTCTCCGGATTTCTTTGAGGGGATCATGGGTGAGTGCCTTGTGCATCTTTGTGGATGATGTTGAACCCTCAAACGCTGGGAAACCCCCTCTATGCGATGGTCTTTGGGTGGAGTTCTTTGTTCGTGGTTGAGTTCGTGTGATGTGCGATTCCCGTCGTTCTAGGGAGTGAGAGGCCAAGTGTTTTGGGGCATAGCATCACCTAGTGACGCATATCAACTCCCCAAAATCTTGCCTCAAGAGCTTCAGCCGTATGGGAGATCAGGTGATGACTTTGGGGAGGTGTTCTCACAAGTTTGCTGTTTTTTGCGCAGTTCATCCACGGACCGTCCGCACGTGCTCGGCGGACAGTCCGCGAGGGGCTTTGCGGACCATTTCGCGGACCATTTACACAGAGTCGTGTTTTTGCTGTTGGAGAGGACTTTTGTACTGCAGACAGTCCGCGCCTGCCTGTCTAGAGAGTCCGCCCTCCCTTTGGCGGACAATCTGTGGTAGCTAAGCGGACAGTCCGATCTGTACGCAGAAACTTGCCAAGTTTGTTCGGTTCCTTTGCTTCTTCTCTAGTGCTTTTGCGTGTGCTTTGAGGAATCGTTCCTAGGTCTTGTAGTTGATCCATAACTATGTTGTCTTGGCGATTGGTGTTCGTGTGTGACTTTTGGAGTTGCGATTGGGACTTAGGGCCGAGTTCTTTGAAGAGAATTTTTATCGACTCCCATTCACTCCCCCCTCTCTGGTCGCCTAATTGGTCCTTCAATGACTTGAACAATGCTATCATTACCTATATTTTATGTGACTTACCCCTGTTTATAGCAATTGATATATTTTGGCCACTCTACATTATAAAATTGAGAGATGGGCATGTATTAGCTATTATGGATTTTAAGACTTCTTTCCCTGTGGTAGAATATAAATACGATACCTGGTTTTACTCCTGGTTAAAATTGTACAATGGTATATTCATATCTGCGCGCTTGCAGATACCCTGTTTATATTTATCTTCTTTTCTAGAGATTCAAGGCATATGTAAGAGTACCATATCCATGCGTTTTCAGGTACACCTGTCAGGGCTGAAAACCTATATCGAGTTGTGCTATGAATCTTGTCGGAATTCAGCTTTTAGTTTATCTGAAAGCAACATCAGATATACACTTAGCATCATGTTAAGATATACCTTTGCATTTCTGGTGTCGTCGATAGAGATGGGTCTTATATCCATTTCTAGTCGATCACATTAGTAATATCACCACTTCGGCGGTGGCGACCGAAGTCTTCGAAGGTGCAACAGCGGTAAATACCGTCTTGGAAGCAGCCGATGACTTATTTGTCGGTGACGTCAACTACTGTCGCACGCTTGTCAAAAAAGCAGCACATGTACTAGCGGAGCGTCTCGCCTTGCTCTTGCTTGAACATCGACAGGTCCATGCGACTACTCGAGCGCCCCATGGCACCCTCGAAGTTGTTGGTGAACTGTGCCTTCAGCTGGTCCCACTCGTGGATCGAGTTCTTGTCTAGCAACTTGAGCCATGTGAGTGGAACCTGGTCCAGACAGAAAGGGAAGTAGAGACACTTGGTGTCGTTGTCGCCACCAGCATTCTATTAACGGTAGATTATCGTATCAAAGTTCATCTAGATTTGCAAGCGGACAAATCTCCCGTCGTAGTCAAGGGACCCTTCTTCCCTCGAGTGGTGAACCCAAGGTATCGAATTCGTGGAACAATGTGCAACGCAAATATTCAATCCAGTAAAGCAAGGAAAGCTATTTATTTAAGAACCAAGTTGCATCTAATCTAAGAGATCATCAAAAGAACACATCTAATCTAATCTACTAAGAGGTAGCAAGAGAAAGCAAGAGATAACCGATCTAGAGTGTCTAGATCATTCTTATGTTGTAGCTCCAAACAAGATAGATGAAGATAGAAAAGCGAATCTCATTAAAAGCATCTTTAAACTGTGGTTTCCGGTCCGATTCCGACAACGGCCGCCTTTTGAGAGCCATCATTCTGTCACAACGCACCCCTATTCATGCGGGTAGTATAGGGCGAGTTCGATAAGAACAAGTTGAAATCACTTGGTCGGTCTGGTATGCACCTCTAGCCACCGCGGCTACAAGAGCACCCTATGAAATCTATCTTAAGTATAGATTGGGGAAGAAGCAAAACCAAGGGGGAAAATCATCGAGAAGGCACTTAATCGCTAGAAATCGGATTCACTTAAACACTTCACCATGAATGATTACATGAACAAGATCACCACTGAGATCCTACCTCAATCTTGATCCTTGCTCTGGGGCTCCGACGTGGTCTTCCATGCAAGGTTCCCACGTCGGCTAGGGAGAGCCTAGACAACTAGCACGACCCTCATCTCGAGATGGTGTCCCTCAAGCTTCTCTGCTCCTCGACGGCGGATGACGAATTGATTAATGTGTGGCTCCCAGTCAGGGGGCTATAAATAGCCAGAGAGGCACCTAGGTCAAGGGGGGGGGGGCGACCGGGCCTCGAAACGGCCGGGCCGGCCGGCCTGGGCCGACCGGCCTGGGCCCATTTCGGCCCAGTCAGTCGCCTTCTTCTCCCGACGTTGGTTCCCGAGTCTTCTAGATCCTTTCCCCTTCTACATGTGGGCCCTTGTCGTCAATTTCTCTCCGAGTTGGACGAAACTCCTTGTCCCGCAAGATTCTGCACTTTTCTGGGTAGATCCTCGGAGTTTATCATCTTCTCGAGCTTGGTCCCTAGGCTTCTTAGAGTCAAGTTTGCTTCATTGCATGACTTGTACCGGCCTTCAAGGTCTTGTCTCAAGGTGCTTGATGAACTTATCCCGGAAGTCTCGCTTTCAACACTAAAACCCTGGATAAACATTAAACTCCAAAACCGACATGCAGAATGAACTTGTTATACCAAGGGGATTAGTACCAATGGATAAGATATAAAATTCATGCCAACACCAAAGGTAAACTCATGGCTAGGTTGATGGAATTTCACCGTCAACATCTCCCCCATGCTTAAACCTTGCTTGTCCTCGAGTAAGCCTTCGATGGATATCATCGTTGCCCTTCATTGTTTAAACCTTGCACTTGATCGTCATACATGAGAAAACATAATACTCTCAAAAGTTTAGTTCGTTAAAGTTCCATAATGTACTAGCCTTCATCCCTACGGAGGGTAGATTATTAATTAAGCTTATCCCACAAGTATTAACACGCTCCCAAAGTTCAAATAGATCTCAGAAATTTTGAAATAAAGAGCGAGATGAAAAAGAGCTAAACCAAGTTCACAAATTTAAACCACCTTGCATCTTGTTCATGAACTCTCATCTCATATTGTCTCTCAAGCCTATTTATTCTACTCCTTTCCCTCTCATAACATTCATATATGTGGTAGGCTTTATATGGAGCTTTTTGGGAAAGTTTAGTCCTACCAAGATTTTATGAATGAGATGTTGTCAAAACAAGACAAGCTTCTCATGGTCTTACCGAGACTCGTCAAAAAGGTCATTGGAAAATGATGTTATATTAAGGAGGGGGAGAAAAAAATACACATGCTTTGAGATAGGTGGACATGTGCAAATGGCAAAGAGTGATCCCGAGGCACAAAGGAAGTCCTCGTTATCGGATTGCACATGGTTGGAAAGATGAGTCTGGATCTTTTAATCTTGAAACCTTGAAATTCCTAATGCATTTTAGAGAATGGGGAGTTCACTTTATTTATTTTTATATCATACATACTCATATTTTTTTTCTTTTTCTCATATTTTTCTTTTTTATATACTCATTTTTTTCTTTCTTCTTCTTTCTTTCTTTCTTTCTTTTCTCTTTCTTTTCTTTTTTTTAATTTGCTCCCCTTGAACTCTAAAACTGCATTGTACCTACCTCCTCCCCCATGCTTAGACGTTTGCTCATCCTCGGGAAAAGAAGTGATAGAGATAAGGTAGGTACCGGAAATACTTTTTCTTTGGAGAGATACTTGAAATCTTCAACCTTGGCACCATCTTCCAATCTTCCTTGAATTGACGATCCATACTCAATGATAAGTTGTGGTCCAGGAGGTAATCACAAAAGATGATTTGGTTTTAAGGGTGGATATCCAGCGAGGTTTGTGAAATCTCCGATATGGGGAACACAATGCACGGATAAGAGGCTAGCAATAAAATAGATACGCAAAAAACGGAATGACCAGCTTCTTAGTCTCGAGCCAGAGAAATCATGGCCTGAAATAACTCACCCTAAAATAAACCTTGTATACTAAGTTTTTGCATTCAAATATTTATATGGCTCTGGATAGGTAGAGCAACATGCAAGTGGTATTTATGACAAGGTTAGCATTACTTTTAAGAACAAAAATAAATCATCTTTAATCCATCTAAAACTTGAGAGCACATAAAACACTATGTGTCTTTTATTTTTATCATAACATCCGCTAAAGATTAAGCAAGCATTTAGATAATTTCAGATTTGTTTTTTTAAAGAGCATTATCTTAATCATGCATAAAACAATTATAAAGATAAACAAAGCGGCAATTATAATCATATATCATTATGGCACAAACTTTGTAACTTTACCAGAGGTAAAAACTAGGTGGTGACTTTATTCATGATGGAAATAAAAACTAACACACATGCTGAAAATTTAAATAAAAACTAAAAACACTACGCATACATAGGCGCATACAAGCTGAAAATTAAGTAAAGGGAAAAGGAAAGATTAAACTAAAGCTCCTCCTCTCTCTAATCTTCCGTTGCTGGTTGATATTGATAGTCTTGTTTGTTGTATCCTTTTTCATAATAGGATTGGACATCCCCTCCAACGAATTGGTCCGGCGGTACTAGGTAAAGGCGCCGAAGCTCATAGGCAAAATTTGCATTGCCCTCACCTAATTGAGTCGCGTTGGATTGAATGGCTGCGATGTTTTGCATGTTTCTTGCAGCATATCCTCCAATGATGGCCACAGTTTGTTGTGGTTGAGGAAGATGTGCATATGGCTCCATTGGGCACCACAAAATTTGGTGGGGGCATGGCTGCACCACTCCCTCATGCTTGCATAGGTACACCACCGTAGTAACTCGGCGGCGCAGGAATTCCTCCGAATAGTGGCACATAATTTTGTTGCGGACCTCCTTCTTGGGCCATGGAAGAACCTTCTCCTATAATCCTCCCTCGCTTATTTTTTTCTTCGCTGGCACAAGAAGTCCTTCCTCTAACTGATCTTCTTTCCCCTATAAAAAGAAGTCTAATCTTCCATCCGGAAGGGGCAAATTCACCTTGGCCACTTTGAAGCCTCCTCTCTCATCTCCACTTATATATTTGCCTTGCTTCATATAATCTAGGTGTCCCAACATGTAGTAAATATTCGTATGAAAACCAAATATGTGGAGAGCTTGGTCGTCGAAATCGACGTTCGCTACAAGCCTCTCAAGGCGAGCGACCTTCTTCTCCTCCTCCTCCGTCATGATGATAAACCCGTCGGAATACCGCAGAGCGTATGGAGGTGGAGCGGATGACCGTGTTGAGTGGCGAGGTCGGACGGGCGGCTCCTCCATATGTCCTTGAGGTTTGGTGAACCTCATGCCACCGAGGAGAAGATTGTGGTTCCTCCTTGGTGGTGTCGTGTCCTCCTCCATACTCCGAGGAGATTCGGAAACCGAGTGCCTCCTCAAAGCGGTTGTCGATGGTGGTTTAGACGACGATGATCCCTTCTTTTTGGTGAAAAAGAATTGTAGTTTTCTTCCACAGTTGCAGCACTCTCCTCGCAAATATATATCTGGGGTTTTCAACCAGTAACAAGGTATAGCAATATTATTTAGGAGTATGGACTTTGAGTGGATTAAGGATGTGATTTGTTGCACGAAACAAATGGGGTGGATGGCTAAGTCTAAGGTGGTTCCAGACTACAAACTAGAGTACACGAACAAAGAGCTGGATGAGCGAGTTACCTATGCACTCATGCTTGCTTTGTTGCTTCGTGACCGCGTGCTCCACGGGGTTGCACCTTCCAGACGTTCTCGTCCACTCCTTTGCTTGCATTATTGCTCCTTCCACTTGATGTTTTCGCTTTGAGTCACTTCCATGCTCCCTTGCCTCACATGCCTCCGTGATATTTCTGCAAAACAAAGCCTTGGCTGCCCCCCATGCTTGTCTTTTGCATGTGGTTTGATAAAAGATGTTGGACGGGCATCCCATGATGCATCAAGGTGCATGCATGATTAAATTAACTAGATTGCCTCCCTCTAAGCATGTTTTAATGCTAAGCACTCCTCTAATTTCGAAAAAATAAAATAAACTCAGAGCTTGCAATGAGTTCAAATATAAATTTAGAGGAGTTTTTAAAGCATTAAAAACAAATGTAAGTCGAAAATGTTTTTTCGACTACTTTTATGTTGGTCTCACCGGTATTGTTTGCTTTCATTAGTTGAGAGCAAGCTTTTCCCGGCTTGATCATGGGGGCATAGGTTTAGGTTCTAATTTTTGTTAGATGAGAGAGATTTTGAATGAAATAAAATTAAATGAGGCTTAGAAAAATTCTAATCTTAGAGAAACCAAGGATATGGGTTTTTAAACCAATCAAAAGTCAAGTTTCTAGGTTCACGTGAGTCGTACCATGCGCTGAAATTTAAATAACATCTAGGTACAAGACGTGGCTCTACTCGTGTGTTTTTAGCATGTAAAACAAGTCAACCATAACATCATAAAGAGGGTGAAAGGTTAAGATAGGTTCTGAATTTATTTGGTTGTGGTTTCTTGAAAAGAAGCAAACAAACACATAGGAGGGTTCATGTAAAGGGTTTATGATCCAAGCAAAATATTCAACCAAGAATTATGTCTCTAATATTATTCAACCATTCTAAGTCTAATGTCTTGCATAGTAAAATTAAAAACTAACTTACTTGAAAAGACTCGAAAAATCTTGAAGCGGGTTGTCCTCCCGGTAGCTTATTCTTGATTCGACGAAACGGGTTGCCTCCCGCCTAGCGCTTCGTTTATAGTCCATGGCTAGACTTCTTCATTTGATTGCTCCGGATCAACGCTCTTTGTGGGTGTTGCAATCTTGGGTACCCACATCCGCACCATCTTGGGCACGGGCTTATTCTTTGGCTTAGTCATATTTTTGGTCTTCAGAGGATGGATTTGTCCTTTGGTCTTGACGGATGCAACAACTTCTTTCATGTAGTGGCTCGGTATCTCAAACTCCAGTCCTTCGGTTTGGGATTGTACCGACAATCTTCCTTTGCTACCCATCGGGCGCCCGACAAGTTGTCCCACTTGCGTCTCTAGCATCTTCATCATGATGAACACTTCACGGATAGAGCTTCTGACCTCTGTCACTTTGCCATCTAAATTCTCCAATAGTTTCTCCATAGCCTCGAACTTAGTGAAGGCGTCCTTGTTGATCTTAGCTTGCTCGTCCATGAAGTCCTTGAATTGTGTACAAAGAGGAACCAAATCTTGAATGGACAAACTTGCATTAAATCGGGGTTTACCTTGGACATGGTCGTACTCCTCACACTCCTCGCATGTGGATCTTGTCTCGGCAGCCTTTAGGTCTTGACCTTCTTTCTCTATCTCCATCTTCTCCACCCTCCTCTTAAGTATACCGATATGCCACTCAAGGAATCCGACTCGCATCTATTCATTGAAACGCTCCAAGGCTTCCGCAATCGTCATGCGGATAGTTGAGACCTTTATCTTGAACGGCCTTCTGGCGTCTTGAAAGTTAATGATGGGTAGACCAACGATGTCCGGGGTGCATAGCTGGATCTTGCGCTCCGGCTGCGGTTGTTCTCCCACGGGTGGTGGTTGAGGTCGATCTTCCTTTGGACTTGGAGGTGGAGATTCCGACGGTCCTTCAACTTCGACTTTTTGATCTAGGGTTTCCAACCCTTTATCTTGTGTCGCACGTCTCCTTTGCCTGTAAAGTTTTCCTGGATCATCCACAAAAGAAAGTTTGGGTTTCTTGGAGAGGTAGCCAACCATCTCCGGTTAGGGTTAGCAATAAAACAAAAATCTAAAAAAAGAAAAATTAGGGTTAATCAAAAACTAGATTAGATTGATTTTTTTAGGATAATCAAAGTTAAGAGATGCAAAAGAAAATAAAAAGAAAAACTGAAAAATAATCACAAAAAAAGTGATACTAGATTGGATCTTGAATGCTTGTTCCCCGGCAATGGCGCCAGAAAAAGGGGCTTGTTGATGGTAGATTATCGTATCAAAGTTCATATGGATTTGCAAGCGGACAAATCCCCCATCGTAGTCAAGGGACCCTTCTTCCCTCGAGTGGTGAACCCAAGGTATCGAATCCGTGGAACAATGTGCAACGCAAGTATTCAATCTAGTAAAGCAAGGAAAGCTATCTATTGAAGAACCAAGTTGCATCTAATCTAGGAGATCTTCAAAAGAACACATCTAATCTAATCTAATCTACTAAGAGGTAGCAAGAGAAAGCAAGAGATAACCGATCTAGAGAGTCTAGATCATGCTTATGTTGTAGCTCCAAACAAGATAGATGAAGAGAGAAAAGCAAATCTCATTAAAAGCATCTTTAAACCATGGCCTCCGGTCCGATTCCAAAAACGCCCGCCTTTCAGAGCCACTGTTCTGTCACAACGCACCCCTATTCATGCGGGTAGTCTAGGGCGAGTTCGATAAGAACAAGTTGAAAACACTTGGTTGGTGCGGTATGCACCTCTAGCCACCGTGGCTACAAGAGCATCCTATGCAATCTATCTTAAGTATAGATTGGTGAAGAAGCAAAACCAAGGGGAAAACAAAATCATCGAGAAGGCACTTGATCGCTAGAAATCGGATTCACTTAAAGACTTCACCATGAATGATTACATGAACAAGATCACCACCAGGATCCTACCTCGATCTGGATCCTTGCTCCGGAGCTCGACGTGGTCTTCCATGCAAGGTTCTCACATCGGCTAGGGAGACCCTAGACAACTAGCACGACCCTCATCTCGAGATGGTGTCCCTCAAGCTTCTCTGCTCCTCGGCGGAGGATGATGAATTGATTAATGTGTGGCTTTCGGTCAGGGGGCTATAAATAGCCCGAGAGGCCAAAACCGACATGCACGAATGAACTTGTTATACCAAGGAGGTTAGTACCAATGGATAAGATATAAAATTCATGCCAACACCAAAGGTAAACTCATGGCTAGGTTGACGGAATTTCACGGTCAACACATTCTCAATGGCCAGGGCATAACACCTGAGCCACTGAATTGGATCTTGCTTCGTGTTGTACTTGTTGATCCTGAGAGGCTTGAACTTTTGGGGAAGTAGTAGAGAGTGAAGTCATGATTAGGCGGGGAAGCCGCTGTCACTAATGTCGGTAGTCTTTTTTTGGCGTGGCGTATTGCTGTGGCGGGTGTCGTAGCCACCGCATTTGTTGCCGGTAGCGTGGCTGTTCGCGTGGCCTCGGCCTCCGCGATCTCCTCCGCCACCGCTTCTTCTGTCGGCACCGTGGGAGGAGCTACCATTGCTGCCACCACCGTCGCCGCTAGCGCCGCCCTGTGAGGGTCCCATCCCGTAGCTCTAGAGCGATTAGGGGTTGGTTGGTGTTCACCGGGGACACGACTGAGTCTGACTTCTGCCGGAGTGCGGTTGCGGCTAGTGGCTTCGTGGTTTCCGGCTCCGGTGATCTTGTCGCCAACCCGTAGGGAGTAAGCTTTCTCTGTGAGTCTAGATATGAGGTCGCCCGCACGATGCCCCTGAACGGCTCGTCCTATCCTGTTGATGGACATGAGGCATTGGTCAGAGGTGGTGTGACTCCTGTTGGCGATTTCGTCTAGAGCCTCGTTGAGGTTGCAGATGGATAGAGCTTCCCGAAGCCGCCGTCGTTGATCTGCTTCTTTCTTGTTGCGGTTGCACTAGGAATTCTTGGCTTTAGTAGTCTTGTTTGGGGGTGCGTTGGCTGACTCCTCATCATCTGAGATGTCGTCGAGGTACCGATCAGGTCGGGCCTCTGAGGTTTCGGCTTCTGTGGTCGCCACGAATATTTCGCGGTCGGGCGTACAGAGGCCAGAGTTAGTAGTTGCCACCTCAGTTGGTGAGTACCCCTCTGCATTTGGAGTCAGAGGTGTCCCCTCCTGGAAGGGGAGTGTCTTGAGGTAGGCGACGTACGTGCATTGTTGTCGGTCAGATCTGTGGGCTTACGGTCGGGCCAGTAGACGAATCTACTGGCAGGAGTAGACGTGATGACCAAGCCAGCGGGAGGACCTGACAACGGCTCCTCAGTGGTGTTGAGCTCGGACTCGGGCTCGATTGGGTCCAAACCAAAGTCAAACTCATAGGCGGAGTCCGAGTTGTAGTGAGGGACGATGTTGGAGCCCGACGAGTACTCGGAGATCACCTCCTTGCCGGCCCGACGTGGGATGAGTGCGTCCGTGTAGGCCTTGCTAGCACTGTACATGCCATACAGGAAGTGCTCGTGGGGGAGGACCAGTTCACGTGATGGCTCGGGAGCCAGCTCGCGTGGTTTGATCCATGTTGACATCGAGTTCGAGTTGGAGATGGATCCGATCTTGAAGTCGGTGACTTGGTTGTAGAGTAAAAATTCGTTGAATTTTCGACGAGTTGACCTGTGATGACTTCGAGAAGTGTCACGAGCCCGGTCTCTGGGTTCAGGATCATGGTGAGGTAGCACTGGAACGAGCCAGCACCGTCAGCAATGCAAACTTAGGAGCTGAAGACAAAGGTGTCGCTACGGTTGAAGGTAGCGATTGGCTTGATGACAATGGGAACCGTCGAGTTCGCCATGAGATCTTCGACGAGATCCCCTACCTGGCATGCAAGGTGTCGGTGTTTTAGACCAGCAACCTACCAAGGGGAGTACCCGAGGTAGATGCTTGTGGCCTCACCGAGATCGGGAACTCGAAGGAGAGACACGTGGGACACAATTTGGATAGGTTCGGGCCTCTAGGTGCATAATACCCTACATCATGTATGTTGCGTAGCTCTGGATTGATTGGGTGTTGTTACAAGATGATGCGGATGAGAGATAGGGGTACCTACCTCACCTTATATAGTCCGCGAGGCAGGGTTACAAGTCGGTTTAGAGAAGAGAGTGTTGACGGTGTATTTTGGTATACCAAAAATGTTCATTACACTTTGGTTTTGATTTGATTATGGAACTAACCCGCCACTAGGCACACTAATCATATAAGAAGTTCATCCTCGTGTGTGCATTTGGAAGTGTTATGTTTATGTAGGAAAACATGGACATAAAGGACGGATTCACAACAAGTTCAAAGGAGCAATTAAGGAGTCTTATTCGTGATTATGAGCTTGATGAAATCACTCCCAATGGTGGCAAGGACTGAAGTGTTACAAAGGAACATCCCCGATGATTGAAGCGTAAAAGACCGGACTTCATGCAAGGAGAACCTCCATCTTCGACGCAAGGATGACATCGTCAAAATGGTGCAAATGGAGGGGGCAAAGTGCATAAATACATCAGGACCCACGGGACTGAAGGGGCGTCCGAACCGGGTCGGGATGGGCCTGGGCCGGTCGGCCCAAGCCGGCCGGCCTGGCCCACTCCGGGGGTCGGTTCGGTCCCCTTTTTCTTGCACCCAAAGATCCTTTAACCCTAAGTTCATGGAGGCACCGCCATTCGCAAAATAGAGAGCCATTCGCCCGAGAGGCCATCCACAAGCTAGAGAGAAGAGGAGTGAGATCGTCCGGGAGAAGGATCGCTCAACTTGAAGGAAGCACCCACAAGTGGAGAAGAAGGAAGACACCATCAGAAGCGTCACCATGATCAACGGTGTCATGTCTAGCACCTCGATGGGGTAATCTTCTCATTTGTCCATGGGTTGTAATCGAACTTGAAGATGTAATCGCTACTTTGTTTGGTTATCTATCTATAATTTAGTGTTGAAGAAGCTTTGATGTTTAAGGCTAGCTACCATGCCGTAAAGGGAGTAAGATCTCAATGCACCCTTGGATCCATTCAATACGTCGTGTCCATCATAGGTCTAGTCACGAATACCTCTGTGTAGTGGCAGTACGAGGGGAGGGAAGGGGCGAAACCGTGGCCACAACCCCCGATAGGTTAGATTGGTTTTCATATCTTAAGCAATTGCATGTTCAAGTATCGTAGACCCTTGGGCAAGTGTCTTTTACATATCTTGTTGGTTTAATCGTTCTCTCTAGTGTAGCATAGTTGTTCTCTAGTTTAACCGTATATTAGGGTTTTGGTAAGTTAGTAAGTAGAGGTAGATCAAAGTAGGTCGAGTAATGGCATGATGAGAAACAGGTTTCCTAATAGGTCGGTACAACGAAGAAAACTAGAGGGCGTCGAAGCACTCGTAGAGTAGTCCCCGAGCATTGAAGCAGGCAACATGGCTAGTTTGATGCTCAAAAAAGAGAAGGAACTGAGTCATGGTCTTGATCGAATGAAGTGTAGAGACACCCAGATCTCCTGGCATAGCTGCAAGGAGTCTGGCAGTGCCGACCTCAGGAAGGCCTTGTACACGTGCCGACCTCGAAGAGGCCTCAAATCAACAATGTCCATTATCCGAGGAAACCCAGTAGGATCTGGAAAGGTGTGTCGCATGAAGAGGTTGTCAACGATGAAGCTTGCTAAAGTAATGGTTGAAATGGACAATGATGAAGCTTGGCGAATTGATGTTAATTTTGAACATTCAGAGTTTAGAGACACCCAGATATCCTGCATCGCTGCAAGGAGTCTAGTAGAGCCACCCAAGGCATGCCGACCTTAGGAAGGTCTCAAATCAAGAGCGCCAAAGCACCCAGAAGTACTTGGCAGGGCCATTAGGCGCGCACCCCACAGGGATGCCTTCATTCCTGACTTAAAATCCTGGGTGTCCAGAGCAGGCTGGAAGGGCTACAGGGGCACACCGACCTCGGAAAGTCACGCATCTGGGGCACCCAACTAGGTTGGCAGAGCCATAGACGTACCGAGGTATTGCAAGACCTAAGTATTAAGGCTCGTCGACCTCAGGAAGGCCATTTTAGTGCCTAGACAATCAACATAGTTATTAGCCATCCAGCAGGGCCATGGCACTAAGGTATTGACTACCTCAGCAATAGGCACACCGACCACGTGGCCCGACGAAGTCGTAGAAGTGAATCTTCTGATATCCATGGTGCTTTTGATCTCCAGGCACCCAGATGGATCTAGTAGAGCAGCGAGGCACGCCTACCCTGGAAGGTCTTCAATCGAACCTACGACCATTCTGCTTAGGAAATAGAAATATAGGCTGATTGGAATAGGTCCGTTTACATGCAGAGCCGTAGCATGTGCACCAGGACACAGAGCCTAGCGGGTTCAAATAAAAGACATCAGGTCGTAGAGGAAGGTTGTGGTGTCATCGTCATATGGGGCTTAGTTAGGCGCTGGGCCCTCTGACATAGGCTCAGATTTTGTCTTGTTCCGTAGATTGCAGGGTCATAGGTCAACAGTGGTCAGAGATTCTCTTGCCACCCAGAAAATGACAAATTACCCACAAATCGAGGGGTATTGCAGCCATGTGACTCTGCTGCGGGCTCAGGCATCATTGATGCACTAGCAACAAAGATGTCGTGAGTCATTGAATAAAATCATCACCTTTAATCGTGCACATGTCTGCAGGCCCTCTGGACCATGTGGTGACAGTGCCATCACTCAGCCACCTACCCGAGGTCTGGCTTTGGCTATAAATAGCGTCGTGAGACAGAAGGAGGCAAGCACCGAGCATTGTTGAGCTACGAAGGCTGTTGACGGTGAAATTCCATCAACCTAACCATGAGTTTACCTTCGGTGTTGGCATGGGTTTTATATCTTATCCATTGGTACTAACCCCCTTGGTATAACAAGTTTGTTCGTCCATGTTGGTTTTGGAGTTTAGTGTTTATGCAGGATTTTAGTGTTGAAAGCAAGACTTCTAGGATAAGTTCAATAAGCACATCAGGACAAGACCTTGAAGCCCGGTACAAGTCAAGCAATGAAGTAAACATGACTTCAAGAGCCCAAGGACCAAACCCGATGTTGACGGTGAAATTCCGTCAACCTAGCCATGAGTTTACCTTTGGTGTTGACATGAGTTTTATATCTTATCCATTGGTACTAACCCCCTTGATATAATAAGTTCATTCGTGCACGTCGGTTTTGAAGTTTAGTGTTTATGCAGGGTTTTGACATTGAAAGCAAGACTTCCGGGATAAGTTCATCAAGCACCTTGACAAGACCTTGAAGCCCCGTACAAGTCATGCAATGAAGCAAACTTGACTCCAAGAAGCCCAGGGACCAAACCAGAGAAGATGGCAAACTCCGAGGACCTATCCAGAAAAGTTTCGAATCTTGCGGGACAAGGAGCTACGTTCAACTCGGAGAGAAACTGACGACAAGGGCCCACATTCAGAAGGGGGAAGGATCTAGAAGACTCGGGAACCAACGTAGGGCGAAGGAGGCAGGCAATTGGGCGGGGATGGGCCCAGGCCGGTCAGCCCAGGCCGGCCGGCCCAGCCCAGTCCAGGGCCCGATTACCTCCCCCTTTGACCTAGCCACCATTCGGGCTATTTATAGCCCCGGGGTCAAGAGCCACGCATCAATTCATTCATCATCGACCGCCGAGGAGCAGAGAAGAGAGGGACACCATCTCGGAGAGGAGAAGGTAGAGCTAGTTGACTAGGGTCTCCCTAGCCGACGTGGGAACCTTGCAAGGAGCACCACGTCGGAGTTCCCGAAGCTAGAAGCAAGATCAAGGTAGGATCCCAGTGGTGATCTTGTTTGTGTATCATTGTACTAGATGAATTATCAAGTTGAATATGATTTCTAGCGATCAAGTGTTTCTCCGAAGTCTTTGTTTCGATCGACTTTGCTTATTTTAGATCTATTCTCGAGATAGATCACTTAGGGTGTTCTTGTAGAAACGGTGGCTAGAGGTGCACGCCTGACTTCTGAAAGAACTCGACTTGTCCTTGGACTCGCCCTAGACTACCCGCATGAATAGGAGTACGTTGTGATAGAACGGGGGCTCTGAAAGGCGGGCGTTTTCGGAGTCGAAAGGGAAACCACGGTTTAAATAGGCTTCTAATGAGATTCGATTTGCTATTTCTTTTTTTGGTTGGAACTTCAACAAAAGTCTTGACCCGATCTCTCTAGATTGGTTTATCTACCCCCTCTATCTTTGTTACCTCCGGTCTTAAGTAGATTAGTTTCGTTTTTGATGTTCTTTAACTAGTTGCATTAGGGTTTCACCTTTCGAAGATTGAAGTTACTTAGCACTACTAGATCGTTTCTTGCGTCACACATTTGTTCCATGGATTCGATACCTTGGGTTCACCACTCGAGGGAAGAAGGGTCCCTTGACTACGACGAGAGACTTGTCCGCTTGCAAGTCTAAACGAACTTTGATACAACTATTAACCGTCAACAAGTCCCTTTTTCTAGCGCCGTTGGTGGGGAACAAGTGATCAAGATTTGATCTTTTATTGCTTTTTTGTGATTTTCAGTTTTCTTTTAGTTTTTCTTTTTGCATCTACTAAACTTTGATCATCCTCAAAGTCAATCTAATCTAGTTTGTCTAACCCTAGTTTTCATAGATTTGTTTTTACTTTTTCGTTTTTGCATATTTTGTTTATCGCTAACCCTAACAGGAGATGGATGGCTACCTCTCCAACAAACCTGATAATTTTGTCGATGATCCAGAAAAACTTTACAGGCTAAGGAGACACGAAGCACATCACGCTAAAAAGCTGGATTTTGTAGATTTGAAGTCGGAAGACCAAGGATCGTCGGAATCTCCGAAGAATTCACCACCTCAAAGTCCTCGGGAGAATCGACTTCCACCGATGGGAGATCAACCACAAGAACGCAAGATCGGGGAGCTATGCACCCCAGACATCATCGACCTACCAATCTTGAACCTCACGGAGATCGGAAGGCCGTTCAAGATCAAGACCTTAACAATCCGCATGGTGGAACATTCACCCTTCACCAGTAAAGAAGACTCGAACCTTTACCCCCAAGCATTCATTCAACTTTGTCAGACATTCAACATGGATGGGGTGACTCAAGACCTAATGAGGGCAAGGCTTTTTCCGTTCTCTCTACTCGGGAAAGCTTTGCAATGGTTCCACTCTCAACCGGTGGAGACGGTGCAAGATTGGAATGCTTTGATGAGGGCCCTTGTTGACGGTGTATTTTGGTACACCAAGCATGTTCATTACACTTTGGTTTGGATTTGATTATGGAACTAACCCGCCACTAGGCACACTAATCATATAACAAGTTCATCTATGTGCATGCATTTGGAAGTGTTATGTTTATGTAGGAAAACATGGACATAAAGGATGGATTCGCAACAAGTTCAAAGGAGCATTTACGGAGTCTTGTTCGTATTCTTGAGCTTGATGAAATCACTTCCAATGGTGGCAAGGACTGAAGTGCTACGAAGGAACACCCCCGAGGATTGAAGCATAAAAGACCGAACTTCATGCGCGGAAAACCTCCATCTTGGACGCGAGGATGACATCGTCAAAATCATGCAAGTGGAGGGGGCAAAGTGCATAATCACCTGAGGACCCACGGGAGTGAAGGGGCGACCGAAACGGGCCAAGATGGGCTTGGGCCGGTCGGCCCAGGCCGACCGGCCTAGCCCACTCCGTCGGTCAGTTCGGCCCCCCTTTCCTTGCACCCGAAGGATCTTCAACCCTAAAACCCTTGAGGCACCGCCATTCGACAGGGAGGGAGCCATTCGCACCAGGAGGCCATCCAAAAGCTAGAGAGAGAGGAGGGAGATCTCCGTAGGGAGATCGTCCACCTTGAAGGAAGCACCCACAAGTGGAGAAGAAGGAAGACACCGTCGGAAGGGAAACCATGATCAACGGTGCTATGTCTAGCACCTTGATGGGGTAATCTCCTTAGTCGTCCATGGGTTGTAATCGATCTTGAGATGTAATCATACTTTGTCGGATTATCTATCTATCATCTTGTGTTGAATATACTTTATTGCTTAAAGTTAGCTACCATGCCATAAAGGGAGTAGAGCTCCAATGCTTCCTTAGATCCATTCAATATGCCGTGTCCATCATAGGTCTAGTCATGAATACCTTCACGTAGTGATAGTACGAGAGGAGGGAAAGGGTGAAACCGTGGTCACAACCCCCGATAGATTAGATGAGTTTTATGTCTTTAAGCGATTGCATGCTCTAGTATCGTAGACCCTTGGGCTAGTGTCTTTTATCTTAATTGCTTAATCATTCTCTCTAGTGTAGTTTAGTTGTTTTCTAGTTTAATCATAGTTAGGGTTTGAGTAGCTAGAGTGTAAAGGTATATCGAACGCTTGTAATCCCCTTGCTCCGCGGATTGACAAGAACTTTGCCGTGGTGAAAAAGGTGTTGGGTCCGTACACTTGCGGATTGTAGAGGGATACGTCTTTTATCCGTCAACAAGCCCCTTTTTCTGGCGCTGTTGCTGGGGAGCAAGCTAGTTTACTTCGTTTGGTTTGCATCTAACTTAGTTTTATATTTAGTTTATCTTTTGTTTGCTATATCTAACACATATTATCTAGAAAACCACTTGTTTCGTTTTTGTTTTTGTTTTTATCTTATTGTCTAGATGGCATTCGTCAATCAACCCGTGGAAGAACCGGAGAAATCACTAAGGGATTACGCTAGCCCTCGATGTGAAGACATAAAAGTACAAGAGTCGGATTCGAAGCTCGAAGTGACCAAGTATGAAATTAAATCCAAGATCATCGAGATTGTGACGGCAAACTCATTTGAAGGGACGGTTACGGAGAACCCATATAGACACATAAGGCATTTCACGACGCTATGCAACACGGTGCGTCAAGAAGGAGTTCCCGATGAATGGTTCAAATGGAATCTCTTTCCCTACTCACTTGTCGGTAATGCAAAGACATGGTACTCGTTTGCTTCCTTTGAAGTGAAGGCAATTGGAACAAGTTGACAAAGAAGTTTTGCGAGAAGTTCTTTCCAATTAGCAAGGTTCAACATTCAAGGAGGCAAGTGATCACTTTCATGCAAGGAGAAGAGGAAGGGATAGACCAAGCTTGCGATAGATTTAATGAGTTAATCGAACAAGGACCAAGACTCGACTTCTCCAGTGACGTACTCTTGCATACATTTTTCTTTTTCCCTAACCCCTAGTTGCATGCAACACGTCCAAATGTGTGCAGGTGGGGATCTCATGGAGAAAACACTCACGGAAGCCGCCCAACTTCTACAAAAAATTAGTAAAGTGGCTGCCATGCGAAGAGATTGGGAAAAAAGACTTGCGGAAGAGCCGAAATATAATTCAAGGAAGAAGAAGTGTGCTGAATTTTCTAAAGAGGCAACCCCGGAAGTCACAAAAGAGGAGCCAATCCCGGAAAAGTTTGAACAAGAGCACATCAAGTCAAGAACTACCCCCAAGCGTTGACTTCGCCGCATCAAATGAGACAAACAAGAGAAGCATGTCAAGAGCGAAGCCACTAAGGGAGTTCAAACCAATGGATTGGGTTCCTATCGATTACGGAGAAGTATTCGACAAGAGAAGACCATTCCCTAATCAAAAGGGGATGGAAAGAGCATTGGAAGTGGATTTCCCACCGGAAAAGAAAGCGGAAGATTCATACGACTTGAAACCATCAGTGAGATCTTTCAAAAACTTTTTGGAGATGATGAAGTGGATCCGGAACACATAGCCAAGGTGAAGAGAATCATGGGGATCAAGCCCGAAGCATCACCATATGCTCGCCTCACAGAAGTTTGCGCGATAGGATCCGAAGAAGAAGAGAAGATGGCACCACGCTTGAGTTGCGAGATCAACAGAGTTCAATGCAAAGCTTTATGCGATATCGGAGCCCAAGTGTCCTATCTTCTAAAATTTACGATAAAGTTCAAGACCACAACCTAGATTTAGCTCCAACATCAATGAAATTAATTATGGGAGATGGTAGAACTATCAAACCTCTAGGTATTGCTTGCAACATGAAAGTAAAAATCTCTGGAAAATGTATACCAACTGATTTCTTTGTTATTGGTGCTTACCATAGTAATCATGATCACATAATCCTAGGTAGGCCCTTTCTTAAGTTGGTTGATGCCGTGTTGGATGCCGGAGAAGGCAAAGTAACAATGAACCATAATGGAACAAAGTACACATATAATTTTCTTCGCGTATATAAACACCCTACACCCTTTCTTCCCAAAGAAGAAGTAGAGGAGGTAGATAGTCTTTGTTTTGTTGAAACCGTTGGAGACCCGCTGCAAAGAGCGATGGAAAATCAAATTAGTGATCAACAAGATGAAGAACTAGAAGAAGCAACAAGGCTTAGAACCACATGATGGAAGCGTGGAGGATAAAAATTCGAGGACATAGGAGAAATTAAAACCGAGGAGCCACAAGTGCCCAAGGTAGACCTTGAACCTTTTCCCAAAGGATTAAAGTATGAATTTTTGGGCCTAGATAAGACTTATCCAGTCATCGTGAGCGACGAGTTGAGTCAGGAAAAAAATGAGAAGTTGCTGATTTTATTGAAAAAACATAGGAAGGTGATTGGATATTCGATTAATGATCTCAAAGGTATTAGTCCAGCCTTTTGCACTCATCGTATACCAATGGAAGACCAATATAAGGCCGTAGTGGACCACCAAAGGAGGCTAACTCATGCATGCAAGAGGTAGTAAAGAATAAGGTCATCAAGTTACTTGATGCCGGAATTATCTAACCGGTTCCGCATAGTGAGTGGGTGAGCCCGGTACATTGTGTACCGAAGAAAGGAGGTTTAACCGTGGTGAAGAATGAGAAGAACGAGTTGATAATGCAAAGAACCATGACCGGGTGGCGGATGTGTATCGATTATCATAAGCTTAACAAAGCGACGAAGAAAGATCGCTTCCCCCTATCGTTCACTAACGAGATGCTTGAGAGATTAGCGAACCACGCTTATTTTTGCTTTCTCGATGGGTACTCGGGGTTCATGGAAATTCCCATTCACCCGGACGATCAACACAAAACAACGTTTACATGCCCTTATGGAATGTTTGCATATAGAAGGATGCCCTTCGGTCTCTGCAATGCTCCGGCCTCTTTTCAACGTTGCATGATGGCCGTATTCTCGGAATTCATCAAAGAAATTGTCGAGGTGTTCATGGATGATTTTTCCATTTATGGGAAGATGTTCATGGATTGCTTGGCAAACTTGGATAAGGTCCTCACGAGGTGTGCGGAGGTAGACTTGGTGTTAAATTGGGAAAAGTGCCACTTCATGGTTAAGCAAGACATAGTGCTCGGACATGTTATATACGAGAGAGGCATTGAGTTGGACAAGGCTAAGGTAGAGACGGTTGAGCAACTCCCACCTCCGACGGATGTTAAGTCCTTAAGGAGCTTTCTAGGCCATGCCGGATTTTATAGAAGATTTATTAAGGACTTCTCAAAGATCACTAAGCCTTTAACACATCTCCATCAAAAGGATGTGGCGTTTAACTCTGATGAGAAGTGCCTAGCGGCATTTCGGACCTTGAATAGTGTGTTGGTGAGTGCTCCCATTATTCAACCTCCGGATTGGAGCCAACCTTTCGAGATCATGTGTGACGCAAGTGACTACGCCGTAGGCGCGGTTTTGGGTCAAAGAAAGGAAGGCCGAGTTCACACCGTTTACTACGCTAGAAAAACTCTTAGTGGGGCACAATTAAACTATGCCACTACGGAAAAGGAGTTGCTAGCGGTGGTGTTCGCTTTCAAAAAATTCAGATCTTACATCATGAACTCGAAGGTCATTGTTTACACCGATCACGCAGCCATCGAGTATCTCTTGGCTAAGAAGGAAGCTAAACCACGTTTGATCCGTTGGATCATTCTTCTCCAAGAATTTGATGTTGAATCACTAGTAGGGATGTTGTCATCAATGATGTTACATTAACGTCATTGAAGACGCTAGAATGGTCACAATTAGTCTTTTGTGACGATTTTGTGATGATTTTGTTTTGGTCACTATGGTGGCGTCACATTTGTTCATCAGTGACAAAATTGGTTTTTCCGTCATAAATGTGTCTCCAATCTGTGACGAATTTTGTGTCGTCATGGATTTAAATTCATTCTGTGAAAAAATGTTTTTGGTCATAGATTATACTCTGTTTTCGTCATAATTTTACGTCAGCCTGGCTAACTGACGTCGCCGTTAACACGTTAGTGATTTTGTGACGATCCGGTTTGGTCACAGTTGTTTTGTTTTGGTCATAGTCTGTTGTATGCCACACTGGCAGCTGACATGGCTGCTAACCTGGTAGCTGATGTGGCAGGCCCTTTATTCGTCATAGATTGTCCCTCATTTTGGTCACAGTTTTTCCATCATTTGGTCACAGTTTTTCCATCATTTTGGTCACAAATTGTCCTTTATTGAGCCACGTGGCTTGATCTAATCAATTTTATTTCGTCACAAAAGTGCAAATGGTAATTTTCAATACAATTTACAAATAATACTAAAATAACAAAAACCTTGCATAAATTAACAGATCTAGTATTCCAATGACCATACAACTCCATAACTCAACTCATTTCACATTATTACTCACATTACAACAGATTCAGACTACAAATTACAGCAGATTCTAGCTATAAGTTACATCTTATTTCACATCAAAGGCTCCATAATTTATGAGGAAAAGCAGAACCACACTTCACTAAAGATCACCATGGCACTCCATAACCCAGCAATGAGCTGTAAAAAAAATAAATAGTGCATTGTTAAAGAGCTTTACAATAAAGATCAATTGTGTTAAAAAAATTGAAATCACAATACTGAAAATAGTACCTTGCATTGTTGCCACATTGATTTATACTGCACATTGTTTACCAGGCGGCATCGGTAGAACATGCAGAGTCAAGGATTGTTGATGGAAGCCCACAGGACCAACCGCAGCAAGCAGTCCGCGTAGAAGGATCGCGAATGCGCCTCATTCAGCAGCTCTTGGCGCTGCAAAGGAAGAAGAGAATTAGACTCAGTCCTAGCAAAGCTGAGCTGAACTACACAAGTCACCGTGGCCGAAAGCTCTGCAAAACCAAGGTTCCGAAGATGATGATAGCACATACCCAAGTTAACCACCTCAGAGCTTTTCATCGGACGAAGGCGTTGGTAGGCTTCCACAAACATTCCGTAGTTAGACATTAGAGATATCGGAATCGTCTTGGGAGGCTAGGGAGTCATCTTTCGACGAACGGTTTCTTTGAAACGGGACGAACGAACGAGCATATATCTTTTGAGTTGTCTCAATGTTCGTGTGATGCTCTGTTTTGTTGAAACCTATCTAAAAAATGTAATGGAGAAGGTATCAACTAGTCTAGGCTTGTGTCGTGCCCCAACACCCTAGAAAAGAATGTAGGCAAATAATAATCGTAGTGGGAATCTACGTTTGTCGAAAAGATATTATAGAAAATACAGTAAAAGGGAAAAATAAATTTATCAGGATCATTAGCCTTAACCCAGAAGTTTATACCAAAAACAAGCAAGCATTACAACCTCACCCAGAGCAGCTTATTGTAATCAACTTGATAGGAGAAGTAACAATTCATCTAGGTCTGCAGTATGCTCCAACTCCCTAGTCATGAATGATATATCCTACAGTACTTTGGATGTAATATCTAGCAGGAATCCAATGCTTGTCAAAATGATATTAGGAAAAGTGATAGAAATGGTTGAGTACAAAAAAACAAGACTATCAAAATTAGCCCGAACCCAAAAGGCAGTGTCAAAAACAGGCAAGCAGTGCAACCACATCCAAAGCATCTGTAACCGACTTGATCCTTTTTGTATCTATGTGCATGCTCATCTACTTATGGTGAGACAAATACATCAAAGCTATTCAACCAGTCAATTATATAAGAAATAGGAAACAAAAGTTTGTTGAGCTTATACCAATATAAGAAAAGCACATGATGAAAAAAGGACCACCAAGCAAACTCCTATGGTTGAGCCACTGGCCACTAGATAGAAATTCCCAAGCTAACCAGAATTGTTAACTGGCACAGATATTTTCCCATGATCTGTCACCCTTTAGAAAGTTAATTATACGAGTTAATCATATACTTGAAGCTCTCAGCAAATAAGGGACAAAAGAGTGCTTTTAAAACACAACTTACTAACGGTGATTACAATTTGTAGCTCATATTAAATGTCAAGGGCGTCAATGCCCAAGACGCCAGCGCCCCGACCATTATTAGATTCTTTTTTTGAACCGGCCACTATTAGGTTCTCAGGGGCCAGGGAAATGAAATAGCTTAGCGCAATCATGTGGAAATGGCATACACTATCCAGGCCTTATGGTGCTGCAAATATTTTTCGATCTAAGATATGGCCATTATGCACAGAACAGAAGCAGCAGCAAGCACTCATGGACGGTGAAGTGGGCGGTGAACATGTCCTGGAGCGCGGCGGCGGCCTGCTCGTACCCCGCATACGCCTCGAGGTCGACCTTGCGGCGGTACGGCGCGCCGGCCGACGGCCACCTTGACGAACTTGCCCCCGGGGAGCGCGTTCCGCCGGTTCGGCTCACCGGCGGCCGGCCAACCACCCGAGCCCCGCACACGCCGGCACAAACGAACGGACCAATCGGTCGAGCCGGACCCATAATCGACCCGGAATTAATTCCCCACGAGGCGAGCAGTGTACTTGGGGGAGGGAGGGGCGTCGGAGGCGCGCGGGGAGCGGCTGCCGGCGGGCGACGAGAACAGGATTTGGCGCTAGGTGCGCATGGGAGGGAAGGGGAGGGGCAGCTGGAGTCTGGAGGTGAGAGGGCGGAGCGGCGACGGGCGCGAGATCTTGCGAGGAGCGATGCTGGGGCGGCGGCGGTTTCGATGGGGAGGACGCAGGTGGGATCCAGGGTGGGATCGGGATTAAGTGTGGGGATGACGAGACTAGGGTTTCAAAGAGCCAGCAACCGTCAGATCGTATGAATCGACTGATATAAATACTTGGGCCGAGATGTGAGATGTGTACTATCAGTTGCTCGAAATCATTTGAAACTTTTTTGGGATTCTTATGGATCCAAACTATGATGTGGTGTGAAGTTTTGTAATTTTCAGACCACTTTTGCATATTATTGTAATTATTGTTGATTTAATAAAGAATAATTGTTAAAATCACCTAATCTTGTCAAAAAATTCTGAAATTTTGCGTGAGCTCTACCTTTTGGTGTATTATGTCGTCAAAAAAATTTCTAGTTATTCTGAGAAAGTGGTGATGCACGTCACCACTAAAGCATACTTGTCACACACACGTCATTGTCACTTAGCGAGAGACCTTCATCCCTATGTGAGATGTGTAGTACCAATTGCTCGAAATCATTTCAATTTTTTTGGATTCTTATAGATCCAAACTATGATGTGGTGTGAAGTTTTGTAATTTTCTGACCAAGTTTGCCTATTATTGTAAATATTTGTTGATTTAATAAGGAATAAATGTAAAAAACTTGTAACCTTGCTTAAAAAATCTGAAATTTTGCTGAAGCTCCTCCTTTTGGTACGTTATGTTGTCAAAAAAGTTCCAAGTGATTCTGAGAAAGTGATGATGCACTTCCCCACTGAAGCATACATGTCTCACACATGTCACTGTGAGTCACCAAGAGATGTTCATCCCTATGTGGGACGTGTAGTACAAGTTGCCTGAAATCGTGTGAAACTTTTTTTGGATGCTAATGGATGCAATCTAAGATGTTGGGTGAAGTTTCGGAATTTTTTGACCAAGTTTGCCTATTATTGTAAATATTTGTTGATTTAATAAGGAATAAATGTAAAAAACTTGTAACCTTGCTTAAAAAATCTGAAATTTTGCGGGAGCTCCTCCTTTTGGTACGTTATGTTGTCAAAAAAGTTCTAAGTGATTCTGAGAAAGTGATGATGCACTTCCCCACTGAAGCATACATGTCTCACACATGTCACTTTGAATCACCAAGAGATGTTCATCCCTATGTGGAACGTGTAGTACAAGTTGCCTGAAATCGTGTGAAACTTGTTTTGGATGCTAATGGATGCAATCTAAGATGTTGGGTGAAGTGTCGGAATTTTTTGACCAAGTTTGCCTATTATTGTAAATATTTGTTGATTTAATAAGGAATAAATGTAAAAAACTTGTAACCTTGCTTAAAAAATCTGAAATTTTGCTGGAGCTCCTCCTTTTGGTACAGTATGTTGTCAAAAAGGTTTCAAGTGATTCCGAGAAAGTGATGATGCACTTCCCCACCGAAGCATACATGTCTCACACATGTCATTGTGAGTCACCAAGAGATGTTCATCCCTATGTGGGACGTGTAGTACAAGTTGCCTGAAATCGTGTGAAACTTTTTTTGGATGCTAATGGATGCAATCTAAGATGTTGGGTGAAGTTTCGGAATTTTCTGACCAAGTTTGCCTATTATTGTAAATATTTGTTGATTTAATAAGGAATAAATGTAAAAAACTTGTAACCTTGCTTAAAAAATCTGAAATTTTGCTGGAGCTCCTCCTTTTGGTACGTTATGTTGTCAAAAAAGTTTCAAGTGATTCTGAGAAAGTGATGATGCACTTCCCCACTGAAGCATACATGTCTCACACATGTCACTGTGAGTCACCAAGAGATGTTCATCCCTATGTGGGACGTGTAGTACAAGTTGCTTGAAATCGTGTGAAACTTTTTTTGGATGCTAATGGATGCAATCTAAGATGTTGGGTGAAGTTTCGAAATTTGCTGACCAAGTTTGCCTATTATTGTAAATATTTGTTGATTTAATAAGGTATAAATGTAAAAAACTTGTAATCTTGCTTAAAAATCTGAAATTTTGTTGGAGCTCCTCCTTTTGGTACGTTATGTTGTCAAAAAAGTTTCAAGTGATTCTGAGAAATTGATGATGCACTTCCCCACTGAAGCATACACTGCTCACAAATGGTTACATCTCTGACATCGTTTCTAATAACTCAACACAAACTTTGAGATTTGAGTGGTGATTTACATTTTCAAAGTCGTATGCTTCTAAAACTGGGTTACAACCTTATGTTTATCATAACATTAGAAAATATGAAGTTATGTTAGCATTTTCTATGCCAAAATATGTTTTATTTATTTTCTTTCACTACAAGAAAAGAAGTTGTATAGAAAAGGTAAATGAAATAATAACTAATATGTAAACGAACAAAATTACATGAAAGATCGTGATTTTACAAAAAATCAGAAAAAAGAATCAATAAATTTGGAGTTAATATGACTGAGAAACACTAGTTTTAAATTTTAATTGTAGATTAAAAAGAAAAAACGAGGGGAAAACCAGCTCAGCGTGCGCCACGTGATCCCGGCGAAGCAACCTGACCAACCCTGTGCTGCCACATGGTTCCGACGAAGCTCCATCGCTTGGTAAACACTATTATAAAAGGACAACATACACCAAAAGGACACAACTCATGTTATAGCTTAGTGGTAAGTCTCTCTCTTCCCACTAAGGAGACAAGGGTTCAAATCCCATGGGTGCACCTTTTTCTGTTTCGCAAATTTAAATGTGGGTGGGTGCACCTTTTTTTGTTTTCGCAAATTTAAATGTGGGTGGGTGCACCTTTTTTTGTTTTCCAAATTTAAATGTGGGTGGTGTTCCATTAAAATGTTGATAAGAGGAATGACATACACCAATGGGACAGAAATCATGATATAGCTTAGTGGTAACTCCCTCCCTTCCCATCGTGCATACCAGGGTTCAAATCCCATGGGTTCACCTTTTTTTGTTTTGCAAATTTAAATGTGGGTGGTGTTCCATTAAAATGTTGATAAGATGAATGACATACACCAATGGGACAGAAATCATGTTATAGCTCAGTGGTAACTCCCTCCCTTCCCATTGTGCAGACTAGGGTTCAAATCCCCCTAGTCGCTCTTTTTTCACGCTGATAAGAGCCAAAAGAGTGGCCCATTTTTTGTGGCCCAATTCCAAAAAAAACAGGGAGCGGAGCGGCCCATTTGGAACACACATCCCACACCGTCAAGTGCACCACTGATTTGTGACCAATTTGTTTCATCATTAAGTGTGTCAAACAATTTCAACAAATGGTGACGATATCAAAACTAATTTGTGATGATCAGGTTTCGTCATTCCAATACGGTATACCCAAAACAAGTTTTATGACGATCTCCTTTTACAATTCTGTGACGTTATTTTTATTTTCGTCATAATTTTCCAGGCCAAATGTTCGTCACTTGCCACCTATGACGAAATTGGAGAATTCGTCATATAAGACATACCATTCTGTGACGAAAGTGAGCAGCGTCATGAGCAAATCGTCACAGATAGCAACTTTTCTGGTAGTGAATTTCGTGATAAAAAGGGGGTGGAGAATGTTGTGGCCGATCATTTGTCTAGGATGAATCGTGGACAAGATGATAAAGAGCCCATAGAAGATAAGATGAGAGATGACCACCTCTATCGAGTGCTCGATAAAGACACTTGGATGATTGATATCATTCGAGCGATTCGGAAGATGCCTCTCGATCATCTAGATAAAAACTCCCAAAAGAAGATAATTTCCGAAAGCAGGAAGTACTTTTGGGATGCACCATACCTCTTCAAACTTGGCAATGATGGGGTCATGAGAAGATGTGTGCCAAGAGAAGAGAGGGTAGAAATTTTGAGGAAGTGCCACTCGGCGGAGTACGGTGGACACTATAGCCATTTTAGGACCCAAGCAAAAGTGTGATCTAGCGGATTCTATTGCCCGGAGATGCAAGAAGATGCTAAAAGATATGTTGCATCATGCCCCGAATGCCAAAGAACCGGAAACATCTCTCAAAGAAATTCTATGATTTGAAATACAATCTACAAATCGATTTATTCGATGTGTGGGGTATAGACATCATGGGGCCTTTCAAAAACTCACACGAATATGAGTATATTCTAGTCATGGTTGATTATGTATCCAAGTGTGTAGAGGCTATGCCATGTCGTAAAGCTTCCACAGAGGAGTCCATTACTATGATCAAGAACATGATTTTTCCTCGTTTCGGTACACCGAGAATCTTGATAAGCGATGGAGAACTCACTTCACCAGGAAGAATTTCAAAAAGTGCTTGTCCAAGTTGGGGATTGAACATTGGGTCTCTACGGCCTATCACCCACAAACCAACGGAAAAGCGGAAACGTCAAATAGGCAATTAAAAAGCATCCTCAGCAAAACCATAGAGAAGGGAGGCAAGGATTGGTCAAAGAAATTAGACGGAGCTTTGTGTGCTTATCGAACGGCGTTCAAGACACTGATAGGTATGACCCCTTATCAATTCGTCTATGGAAAGGCTTGCCACCTTCCGGTTGAGTTGGAACATAAAGCCTATTGGGCGATTAAAGAGATGAACCTTGATCTCAAAGCCACGGTGGTGAAACGAAGGATTCAAATAAGCGAGCTAGAAGAGATGATGTTGAAAGCATATGAAAATGCAAGCATATACAAGGAGATTTGGACAAACATCCTCCAAAAGACATTAGTCTAAAAACTTAATCGACACACAGGCATACCTTGTTCATCTTCGTTTTGCTTCGAATGTTGCAAACTTTTCTCGATCGCTTTGTGTCTAGTTTTCCACCTACTTTCAAGGACACAAACAAGAAAGCAAGTGTATATGTAATGATAAAAATTAGGGTTAGTTAAAAGAAGATAGATCGCCCTAGGGTTTGAGTTGCCGATCCCCGGCAACGGCGCCAGAAAAAGGGGCTTGTTGACGGTGTAAAACCGTGCTCAAGTTCACCGCAAGCCTACGGGTGACTTGGTGCCTTTTTCACCAAGGAGGGTCCTCCCTAGATTTGTCAATCCAAGGATCGAAAGCAAACCACTAAGGTTCTCTATCTAACCTACCGGTCTAACCCTATGTGAAGCATTGATTGCATAAAGGTAACATACAAACACGAAGGGATGTATGGATCACATCCACCTAGCCATAAAGGTAAGAAAACCAAAGGTAAACCCAGCCTATTGTCTTCTTGTTGCCGTTCCGGCCAAGGTGATAAACCAATCTAAACCTATACTATGATAAGGATTACACTCGATATGGAGTAACCCGATATGGAGTGGTCCGATGCACGTTCACTCGCCGCTTTCTCCCCTCTCGTACTGTCACTACGTGAGGATAATCATCACCGAGCGATAAACCTCGGTCCGTGCACTACTACGGTGTATCCACAAGACAAGACTAATCACCATGATTCGATCTAGTCCTACTAAAGGCATATGGTAGCTACACATATGAATAAGTATAACTCGTAGTAGATCAAAGTATGACAAGATATAGTTACATCACTGAATGTTGAAGGTACAAATGACTTGACGAATTCAAGTCGTGGCTCCGGAACTCCACCATGGCTTCACCATGCAGGGCCAACCATGGCGGCTAGGGGATGGCCTAAGCCATCTCCTAGGAAACTCGAGGACTTGTGGCGGCCGTCGGCTTCCTCCCGATGCTTCTCCTTCGTCTCGGCGGCTCTCTGATGAATGGATGGATCTGGCGGCCGGCGGAGGAAGAGTCAATAAATAGACAAGCACCTAGGGCAAAAGGGGGGTGCGAACCGGGCTCGGATCAGGCTGGGCCGGCCGGCCTGGGCCGGCCGGCTTGGGCCAACTGGCCCAGGCCCATTTTGGCCCGGTTTGGCCCCATCTCGCTCCCCGATGCTTCTCGGTCAATTGTTGACTTGCTCCCTTCTGCATATGGGCCCTTTACGTCGTCTTCTCCACGGTTTGGACAGAGCTCCTTGTCGCGCAAGCTTCAGCATCTTCTGTCCAGGTCCCTGGAGTTTCACAGCTTCATGCTTCGATCCTTGGACCCTTTGGAGTCATGTTCATGATGTGTATTGACTTGTGTCGGGCTTCATGATCGTCTCTTGAAGTGCTTGATGAACTTATCCCGAAAGTCTCCCTTTAAGCTCTAGTTTCCTACATAAACAACAAACTCCAAAATCGACATGCGAGAGTGAACTTGATACCTCCTGGGGGTTAGTACCATTGGTTAGAATATCAAATATGTGCAAATGTTGACGGTAAACTTATAGCTAGGTGTACCAAAATCGACCGTCAACATACCCCAATGCTTAAACCTTGCTCGTCCTCGAGCAAGTCCAAGATCTTTGCTTAATTTGGAAATCAGTGTTGCCCTTCAATGTCTTCCCTACACTTAGTTATACACAACAAGACATATTGCTCTCTCAAGTATTTAGCATTTAAGGTTCAAGTTTTGACCAGCTACTTCATTGTGGAAGATATACTATCATTAAAGAACGTGCCACAATAAAACAAATATAGTGCTCTCGAACTTAAGCAAACTTCAAACCTTTACCTTGTTGCATCGTGAAGAGTTTTCAAAAAGTTGCACATCTAACATAAGTGAGGTTCTCTTGCAAAAGCTCAAGGAAACACTCATCTCGTCAAGTCACTCAAGCCTACACTAGATTATTCTCAACGTATTCTACTCATATATGGAAGTGGAAAGCTTATGTGGAGATTGGTAGGTAAAAACAATCCTAGCAAAACATTGTGAAATGTTGTTAAACTAAGAGAGAGATCTATTGGAATTACCGAGACTAGTAAAAAAGGCCATGGAAAATAAATGTTGGAAAGGGAGAGAGATGGAACACACACATTTAGAAAGGTGGACATGTGCAAGTGGCAAATGGGTGATCCCGAGACACGGATGAAGTTCTCCACTATACCACAGCGAATCTATAACGGCAGAAAAAGGGTCGCTATAAGCCGCTATAGCGTCGGAGCATCGGTCGCTATAAAGTTATAGCGACCGATATATAAGTCGTCGTAACTGGTGTCGCTATAGCCCTATAGCGGCCGATTGGTCTATAGCGACCGATAGCTGGACACAAAAGATATAGCGACCAATCTTCTGTCGCATGTTTTAGCGACCGATGATTAGAAGCTATAAAACTTTCTAGCGACTAATAGTCCGTCCCTATCAACTGGCACTATATAATTTTACATTAAAACCAGAATTCATATATATATATTCATAAACATCCATAATTTGTTACGATTCAACAAGCATATACATATGTGCCCACAACACTCATCAACCACATTATCAGATAAAGTTGTCTCAAATTTTCATCGAAACCAACATTTTTACAAACATCAAGTTCTGTCATCTTGATCCATGGCAGGTCATGGTTACAAAAGAAAACACGTACATACAACCTAGCTATGTCAAATGGCAGGCACAAGTCATATATTTGCTTGCTCAATCTAACTAGATTCAGTACAAAATGCGTCGTCTCCATCTTATCAAAAGCAAAATGTCATAAGCACAGAAATAGTCGCATACTTCCTTGGCATGAAAAAAAAGAGTGCAACACAACTTCGGAAATAGACACATACCGATAGAAACAAGTAGAGCTGCTGCTAAGAGCACGTTCAAATGCCTTCTCAAGGTGTCCAACTACGCGTGGAGTAGCTGCAATTACAATATGGTGAGGTCAGGACTGACTCAGAACAACCTGTCTAGTTATCTGTTACGAAAGCTATCCTTCATTGATGCAAGCCTCTTTTTTTGACAATGACCATAATTTATTATCAGCAGCACACTGTTTTTTTATTTTTTATTTATTTTTCCGACCAGCAGCGCAGTGCAGCTATGAGCCTTACACAAGGCATGTTTACAGAGTCAAAATCAGCGCTCAGAGGGCACGGGTGTACATGGTGCAGATAGGAACACTCATGCTAAAAATGAAAACTAGAATCAGCCGAGCTGATTAAAGCATGCTTGGCTAAATTGAAGATGTTGGATCGATGTGGATTCAAATAAATGTTGAAAAAATGACAAACAAATCAGCAATCACTGGGAAATAAATAAATGTTGAACTGAAATAGTGTGTGCCTTATCAATCATGGTTTCTGGCAAACTGAAACACCCAGCTAATAATGATTTAGACTACTTCTCAAACACAAGTCTGATAATACTTCTCCCGATTTGGATTTGGTTGATCCCGATCTAGCCTGGTACATCAAGAATCCAGAGATGCCTCGAGGGGATAGGAAGGGAAGGGAGCAGCAAGTCCACGGGGATGGAAGGGAAGAGAGATAGTACCTGCTCGAGGATGCGGCTAGGACGGCGGGCCAGGATGGGTTCGACTGCCGACGAGCACGGACGACCTGTACGGAGGTCGCGTTGGCTCTCCTAGCTTGACGGCAGCCGCGACGGCGGGGACGGCGGCCGCGACGGCGGCGGCCGCGACGGCCGGAGATGCAGCGGTGGCCGGCGGCGCTGGGTGTGTGCGTGTGTGCGTGCGTTCGTTCGTGAGATGAGAGTGGGTGTGTGCGTGGGATGTATTGTGGGCGGCGGCTGCCTCTCTGGTTTTTTTGTGGGGAGTGCTGGGTGCGTTCGTGAGATGAGGATAGGGTTTTCTCTAGTTAGTCTGACTAGTGGGGCCAAACTCAATTCACTGCGCGGGAATGGGCTGGGCTGAGCGCGCCACAATGAAAATCGACTATAGCGACCGATGGTTCGACTGTGAGATTCGTTTATAGCGACCGATGGACGGCCACAAGATTATTGCGACCGATCTTCCATCAGTACGAGTAAATATAGCGACCGTTGATCAGTCACAAGTTTATAGCGACCGATAGTGGGATGCTAATATTAAGTTTTAGCGACCGTTGTCCGACCCTATAGATTGGCTGTGGTATAGTGCTCGTTATCGGATTGCACATGGTTGGAAAAGTTTGAGTATGGACTTGTCTTCAAAGCTCTCTAAGATTTAAATGAAGCTAAAAATAATCGAGGAGCATTTTTATTTTTCTATTTTTTGTTTTTTTTCTTTTCTTATTTTTTCTTTCTTCTTCATTTATTTCTTATTTATTTCCTTCATTGTTTTCTTCTTCTTATTTTTTTCTTCATGTTTTCTTCTCTTTTTTATTTTTTATTCATCATTTTTTATGCTCCTCCGAACTTTTAAGCAACATAGTACTTGCTATAGCAATCCTCCCCCATGCTTAAATGATTGCCCGTCCTTGAGCATAGAAGTGAGGGGAACTATGGCTGCTAGAGAAGTACAAAATCATTGTATTCCTTTATAAATCTTTTGAAATCTTCAAGGGCATCCTCCATGTCGAAACTCGCATAATCACTGATGAGTCCCTCCATATGTTATATGTCTTGAAATCTTGTCAGAAAATCTTCAGAAAATTCTTTGAAAGATCATCCATACTCAATTTGGTTTGTGGTAAAGGAGGTAATCACAAAAAGATGTTTTGGGTTTAGGGTGGATGCCCAGTGAAGTTTGTGAAATTTTCAATGTAGAAACTCACAATGCGTGGACAAGAATGGCTAGAATGAAAAAGATACGCAAAGGAATGACCAACTTCTTAGTCTCGTACCACAGAAATCAATCCTAATCCAACTCATCAAGATATAAGTTTGCAAACTAAAGGTTATATCATTAAAGTACTTGTATGTGTATAGGCTTTGGTAGGTAGAGCCTTGCAAGAGATTCACAAATATAGATAGCATAATAATTATAAATAAAACAAGTACCAGGCATAGGTCATCGGTAAACTTAAATCAAAGAGCAATATAAAGTATGTGGGTCTAAAGATTAATCATTTAACCTCCACAAATGAAAGAGCCGGTATTTAATCAATTTAAGTTCTATTTAATATAGAGCAAATAGTCATGTTATATAAAACATTATGCAAGTAAAACAAGGCGGCAACTTTCATCATTTTTCCATAATCAAGATATACAAATAATATCATCGTGGTAAGCTCAAAAGAGATGGTGATTTATTTATTGAAAAGTAAAAACTAACTAACCTAGATTGTTCTCCTAGTAGCCATGTTATCGATAGAGAGATAAATACAAAGGTTGTCTATGGTTGAAATCATATATGTGCAAGCATTTAAAAGGCGATGAACAAAGATAAAGTTAAGGGCGAGTTACCATCCTTTTTGATGCTCGTAATGAAGTGCAGCGATGCCTCCCCTAAGCCTGCCACTGGGGAGGGTATGGACAAATCCACTTTTGTTCATACCCAAATCCAAATAATTATTATCCACTTCTTACCCTCCCCATTCTCACCCATACCCAATGGATAACTAGTTTTGTACTAGATTCTATACATACCCAATGGATTATTAGCACCCTCCCCACACCCTACCCTCCCCATTTCTTCAATGGATAATTATTTTCTACCCATACCCTCCCCATTTGAGGTGGGTGTGGATTTGAATATGGATAATGGATAAAAACAACATGCATAGCCTCCCCCATGCTTAAGCATTGTGCTTAGCATGGAGAAAGAATGATGAGCATCTTGTGTTGAAGGTGATCCTTGTACTCCATGTGGCCTTTCTCTTTCGTCCTTCAAATCCTCCCCCATGCTTAGCATGTTGCTAAGTGTGGAAGAACTTGAATTGCTTGTAATTCGCCATGTGTTTGAGAATCGTCTTCACTTCCATGCCTTTGTTGCTCATTTGTCCCTCAACTTTTTCTTATCATCATCAAGCCATGGTTCCAATCCTTCGTCATATCGTCATCACCGACTTCAATGTCGTCCTTTGTCGCTGCCTCATCTTACACAGTTTTTATTTTTCCTCCAGAATAGAAAATGTACTGAAACACCCCTCCACGTTGAAGTTTATGAAATTATCTTTCCAACAAGCCATCATATGCATGAAACGGGTTCCGAACAAGAGAGTTGTGCCAATTTTACTCCGGCGATGCAATCTGTCCAAGGCTGATTTCAGACTGCGCAGCGCTAATGGTTTTGCCATATCTCATTGTACGGGTCTTCAAAATTGATGATTCTTGATGCGTTGAAAACAAGGTTTGAAGGAGCTTCTGAAAATCAAATTTTATTCTATTGTACATCTCTGAACATGTGCTCAAATCTTGATGGAAACAGCAACTCCCCTCTCAAGCCTTGTAGATGACTAATGATCTTGATTGCAATTGGTCAAGAACTCATGGGAACAGTTCTCCATGCCTACAAAACAAATCTAATGCACATTCTACCCCCGGGGTTATGGTTGGGAGTAGAAACAATTGCCAACAAACCAAATGCATCCCTAAGATCTTAGCTTGTGGCATGCTCACCTAGTAAAGAGAAAAGTAAGAACCTAATGAGTGTACGTGCGTGTAGGTGAAAATGCAAATGAAAGGAAGGGATATAAACAAAACAATGTTTACACCAAATTATAAGCTCCATGCTTACAAAGTGGTTGCCAAACTTCTCCACCGGCATAAAGATTTATCAAACAAGGTCAAAACACCATGTTTATCCCAAGATTAACAATTCTTAGTAGTGTAAGAGGGGTAGGGCGCATTGTGAAGTCTATAAACCAACCAATGCAATATAAATTAACAAGGCTAAAAAAACTCAAATGATGATTGTCCGTAATCAAATCTAAACACCATGTTTACACAAGATTACAAAAGAAAATGCCTCGCGCGCGCGAAGCACCATTATGGAAATAAAGCATTCATCAAAAAGTTTTGTGAAGAAGCCAAGCTAACCTATGCATGATAGAACAAACATAGAACAAAGGGGGGTTGATGCAAAATGCAAATGCGAAAAGGAATTAGTGAAAAGGGTCAGCAATGTTTGAAAAAGTCTTTCAAAGTTGTTCCTTATAATGACAAGCAAGTCACTTTAAAGTCTTGTCAACAAAACATTTTATCAAAAGACCTTAAAACATGCTAACAAGGTTTTAAGGTAAGGCTTATGGGTATTCTAATTTTTTGACTTAAGACAAGAATTTTGAAAAGATAAGTCGAGTGAAGAAATTCTATCTAAGGTGGTTTTGAAAAAAGAAGAAAAGCGAGGGTTAGATTTTCGGATGAAAAACAAACCTATGGTTTTAGGATTACTAAAGGTATGAGGGTTTTTTCTAAGGGTTTAGGATGAGGCTAGTCAAAACTTTAATCAGAAAGGGATAGAGATAGACTTTGTCGACTTGACATAAGTTGATCCCTCCCTTTGTTGGCCTAGGTTCTAGGTGTGGTTTGATAGGAAGGTTTAGATAAAGATGAGATTTTTTTAAGGGTTATAAAAGATGAGATGCAACATGCAACATAATGCAAAGGTGGAGAACAAAGTGGAATGAAGTAAAACATGATTATGAATGAACAAAATGATATGACATGATATGGTGGTGATCTAAACCAAAAGCAAAAGTTAGCCTAAGTTAACTAGCCACAAGTTTAGAATCAAAAGGGATCATTCTTCATATTTCTCTCTAAAGACACTAATAAAAAGACTCTAAACACTACACAAAAAAGGGGTCTACAAGTTTCCCAAAATTCAAGTAGCAAAGTACTCACTCAATGTGTGTGTATATATATATATATTAAAGCATACAACATGTGGTTGTGACATTTATTAGAGCAATGGTATGATGTTACTTGAAGTTTTCAAATAAAGAACACAATGTAGACTTGTCCTAGTTTATATATATATAAAAAGATCGGGTTGCCTCCCGCAAAGCGCTTCATTTAAAGTCATAGAGCTCGACTTTCTCACGTACCTTTTTATTGTCGTGAAGCCATGGTTACTTGTGCGAGAATCCAAAGTAGCCATGCAGCTTGATGTTGCCTTTAGGAAATCCGTCGTGGTTCGTTTCCAACATCATCATGTGTTGAGTGGTGCCCCTTGTGTCTTCATTCATCCCTGCTCCGGAGGGTTTGTTTTAGTCCTTCGCTTCTGAATTTCATCATGTACGTGTTGTGGAACCGTTGCCCCATCTTCTATTTATTATCATTGTGTCCATCTCCTCTATTTTGTCGTCATCGCCTTGTTGCTGCCTATTCTTCGTGGATTTACCCCTGCATCCAGAACAGAACATATACCAAAATATAGTTCTATTGAAAAATTTATAAAATTACCTTTCCAACGGGTACTCATTCGCCTTAATCGGAGTCCGATTGAGGGAGCTATGGCTGTTTCACTTCAGCACTGCTTGCTGTCCAGAATTTCAGCATGTGCAACCATCGGTGATTCGACCATTCCCGCTTGTAGGAACCTCCGATTGCCTTGCCGCTTGATTCGTTGGAGCGTAGACTTCATGCGGCTTCTGAAAATCCAAATATATCTAATTTTTTTTTGCTGAGGCTCATGCAAACATCGCGACGACATCATTATCCTTTCGTCCATCGATCCGGAGATGTGCGTGTGGTCTTCATCTTGAAATCTTTTAGGGCACCATGTCACGCATCCTTTGGCTTCAAAAATCATAACCATCGCTGCATGAGCATGATGGTAATGGAATCCTTCTCCATCGTGCTTGACATGGTTGTTTCCGAAACCTATAGCTTGGACAAACATCCTCCAAAAGACATTAGTCTAAAAACTGAATCGACACACAGGCATACCTTGTTCATCTTCGTTTGCTTCGAATGTTGCAAACTTTTCTCGATCTCTTTGTGTCTAGTTATCTACCTACTTTCAAGGACACAAACAAGAAAGCAAGTGTATATGCAATGATAAAAATTAGGGTTAGTTAAAAGAAAGATAGATCGCCCTAGGCTTCGAGTTGCCGATCCCCGGCAACGGTGCCAGAAAATGGGCTTGTTGACGGTGTAAAACCGTGCTCAAGTTCACCGCAAGCCTACAGGTGACTTGGTGGCTTTTTCACCAAGGAGGGTCCTCCCTAGATTTTTCAATCCAAGGATCGCAAGCAAACCACTAAGGTTCTCTATCTAACCTACCGGTCTAACCCTATGTGAAGCATTGATTGCATAAAGGTAACATACAAACACGAAGGGATGTATGGATCACATCCACCTAGCCATAAAGGTAAGAAAACCAAAGGTAAACCTAGCCTATTGTCTTCTTGTTGTCGTTAAGGCCAAGTTGATAAACCAATCTAAACCTATACTATGATAAGGATTACACTTGATATGGAGTAACCAGATATGGAGTGGTCCGATGCACGTTCACTCGCCACTTTCTCCCCTCTCATACTGTCACTACGCGAGGATAATCATCACCGAGCGATAAACCTCGGTCCGTGCACTACTACAGTGTATCCGCAAGACAAGACTAATCACCATGATTCGATCTAGTCCTACTAATTCATATGGTAGCTACACATATGAATAAGTATAACTCGTAGTAGATCAAAGTATGACAAGATATAGTTACATCACCGAATGATGAAGGTACAAATAACTTGACGAATTCAAGTCGCGGCTCCAGAACTCCACCATGGCTTCACCACGCAGGGCCAATCTTGGCGACTAGGGTATGGCCTAAGCCATCTCCTAGGCAACTCGAGGACTTGCGGCGGCCGTCGGCTTTCTCCCGGTGCTTCTCCTTCGTCTCGGCGGCTCTCTGTTGAATTGATGGATCTGGCGGCCGGCGGAGGAAGAGGCAATAAATAGACAAGCACCTAGGGCAAAAGGGGGGGTGCGAACCGGGATTGGATCAGGCTGGGCCGATCGGCCTAGGCCGGCCGGCCTGGGCCGACCGGCCTAGGACCAATTTGGCCGGGCTTGGCCCCATCTCGCTCCCCGATGCTTCTCGGTCAATTGTTGACTTGCTCCCTTATGCATGTGGGACCTTGACATCGTCTTCTCCACGGTTTGGACAGTGCTCCTTGTCGTGCAAGCTTCAGCATCTTCTGTCTAGGTCCTTGGAGTTTCACGGCTTCATGCTTCGGTCCCTGGACCCTTTGGAGTCATGTTCGTGATGTGTCTTGACTTGTGTCGGGCTTCATGATCGTCTCTTGAAGTGCTTGATGAACTTATCCCGAAAGTCTCCCTTTAAGCTCTAGTTTCCTACATATACAACAAACTCCAAAATCAACATGCGAGAGTGAACTTGATACCTCCGGGGGGTTAGTACCATTGGTTAGAATATCAAATATGTGCAAATGTTGACGGTAAACTTATAGCTAGGTGTACCAAAATCGACCGTCAACATCCACCTCATATGAGTGACTTGAGAGAGATTGGAGAAAGGTTTTTGGCTAATACTTGTTGCAGGAATTTTGTTTGAAAATCATAAAAACCCTCTGATGGAAGCAGAGAAGTAAGCATGGCTGAGATTGAAGGCTTCGAGTGAAGAGTTTGAGTTGTGGGGTAAATCTTGACGTGGTAAAGATTCTAAACGCCATGTTTATGTTTAATGATCATTACTTTATGTTTATGTATTATAGACAAAAGGATTGACTAACTTGTGAAGAAGGATTAGTGGTACGCGATTACAACACTTTGGACGAAATTCTTTTACGAGTACTTGCTCGAGGACGAGCAAGAGCTAAGCGTGGGGGAGATGTTGACGGTGTATTTTGGTACACCAAGCATGTTCATTACACTTTGGTTTGGATTTGATTAAGGAACTAACCCGCCACTAGGCACACTAATCATATAACAAGTTCATCTATGTGCATGCATTTGGAAGTGTTATGTTTATGTAGGAAAACATGGACATAAAGGACGGATTCGCAACAAGTTCAAAGGAGCATTTGCGGAGTCTTGTTCATGTTCATGAGCTTGATGAAATCACTTCCAGTGGTGGCAAGGACCGAAGTGCTACGATGGAACACCCCCGGGGATTGAAGCGTAAAAGACTGAACTTCATGCTCGGAGAACCTCCATCTTGGACGCGAGGAGGACATCGTCAAAATCATGCAAGTGGAGGGGCAAAGTGCATAATCACCTGAGGACCCACGGGAGCGAAGGGGCGACCGAACCGGGCCGAGATGGGCCTTGGCCGGTCGGCCCAGGCCGGCCGGCCCAGCCCACTCCGGGGGTCGGTTCGACCCCCCTTTCCTTGCACCCGAAGGATCTTCAACCCTAAAACCCTGGAGGCGCCGCCATTCGACAGGGAGGGAGCCATTCGCACCAGGAGGCCATCCACAAGCTAGAGAGAGAGGAGGGAGATCTCTGGAGGGAGATCGTCCACCTCGAAGGAAGAACCCACAAGTGGAGAAGAAGGATGACACCGTCGGAAGGGAAACCATGATCAACGGTGCTATGTCTAGCACCTTTGAAGGACCGATACGGCGAACCAGAGAGGGGGGGAGTGAATGGGAGCCGATAAAAATTCTTCTCGAAGGAGATGAAAACTCCAACAAGACGAACGCGGCTTCCAACACACGTCTCCGACTCACTACCAAGGTTGGTCAAGCCCACGTAGCCACTGGAGTGCCACTGGACCTAGGAACCAACACACCACCTTCCGACCCGAGAAACGCGGCGGAAAAACCAAGCCTCGAGTCTACGGACCCACACCGGTCGGACCGGTGAGCACCACCGGTCGGAGCCGGTCCCCTGCCGGTGAAGCGAGCAACTTCCACTAAGTGGCTCTACACCGGTCAGACCGGTGAGACACACCGGTCAGACCGATGGCAGCCTGAAAGCCCCCAAGGCACCAAACAGGCCAACCGACCACCAAACGGACCCAAACTTGAAACAGCAGCAACACGGGACAACAAGGAACACACCAAGACGTTCACCCGAGCAAAAACCCACAAGGGCTTGCACCGGTCAGACCGGTCAAGAGCACCGGTCGACCGGTGTAGCACGGGCGACTCGGGATGAACGAAGCACCCGCGGGTCAACTCCCCCAAATCCAAATCTCGATCTCCCGAATCGCTCCACGGACTTGAACAAGACTTTGGGGATATCATGAACACCTCATGAGGAGTTCATAGCCAAGTTTAATCCCACCAAAACTCGTCCAAAAAGGAGGAATCGAAGAAATCCCGCCGGAAGCACTTCCAACCCAAGAACTCAAGAAACCCCAAAAGCGAGCACTTTTCCTCACGGATTTGGGAGGGGAATCACAGCCCAAAGAACCACGAAGGGTTCCCACAAATTTCCCCCATCAAATCCCCAAGAGAAAAGCCCCGAAAACACCCCAAAGAAATCACCGAGAGAGGGCTCCGAAAATCACCACCAAGAACAACCGGGGAAAACACATCCAAACCTTGAGGAACCACGCCGAATCATCTATACATGAAACAAAGGTTCGTACAAGGTCTAGCAAGCCGCCCGATCATCCATCCCTCTCTACAAGATCTCTCCGTGAAGCTCTCTTGCTAGTCCTAAGGAAAACCTAGAGAAAATAGGTGGAAAATAGGAAAACTAATGAGCTAGGGTTCCAAGAGTTGGCTGCCAACCTCTCACCTCTTGGGTTATATAGGCGGCAACCGAATGTCTAAAATGCCCCTCTCTACTAACTAGGGATACATGCCCCTCAAGGGCGGATTCGGAATTCTTGATGTCTTCACCATCGGACGGATGCCCGGCGACCGCACCCTGCGTAGCCTCGACGCAAGCGATGCGATCCCGACGCGTGTCCTCCGCTTCGAAGATCCCGGACTGCGTCGTCGCACACCGGTCAGACCGGTGCTCCTCACCGGTCAGACCGGTCAGACCCACCGGTCAGACCGGTGCCGTGCTTCTTGCACCTCCGTCTTCGGTTCTCCGATCTTGGCTTTGTGGATCAACCAAGGAACCCAGTGGTTTTCTGGTGAACCACCGGAAACCCCGCGAACTCGGTGTAGCCTCCGCCAATCTCCACTCATGACTTGGCTCCCACGTAATCCCGGCTCGACCTTGATTTTGAGGCTCAACCAAGAAACCGTCCACGACTTCATCTTGCTGTTCATGCCACCATGCGGCCCGCACTTGACCCCGCTGGCCACCGGGTCCCTCGAACAAAGCCTACTTGTCTTCTCCACACTTGGAGGCCTCACCGCGACGACCTTTCGCGCTTGTTCTTCACCCGCACCAACACGAGTCAAGCCGCAACCTGCGCACTCGCAATACTTAGCCAAGAATCGGTCCACACAACGTTGTCAATCACTCATCACACAAGGAAGCGACCATCCACCGGTCCTCGAACCACACATGGTCCTCAATCTCCCCCTTGATGAGTGCATTGACAACACCCACACGAAAGTAACGGGAGAGAAAAGAAAAAGAAAAGAAACGAACAAAAAGAAACTCCAACAAGCGATCGAAAGCCAAACAAAGGCAAAGAGCAAGATCACTTGAAGAAGACAAGTCTCGGACCCCTTAGGCAAGGGCAACGGCTCGACACATCCGAGACAAAGCAAAGCTCAAGCAAAGAGCGCAAACCACCAAAACAAAGCCCGAAAACTCACAAAGAGCTCCCCCTGCACACATGCAAGCTCCCCCTGAACCAATGCAACTCCCCCTGGACGAATGCATGCAAAACAGCTGAAAACAGGGCAGCTGCAGCAAACTCAGCTTACACCGGTCAGACCGGTCATCACCACCGGTCAGACCGGTGCCCAACATATGTACAGGACCAGCACTCACACCGGTCAGACCGGTGCTCTTCACCGGTCAGACCGGTGTACAACGAGAGCCCGAAATGGCTCGAAACCACTCGAAAACCTTCTAAATGCGCCCGGTAAGCCATTTCAAGCTCAAACTTCTCCCCCTTGTTGGCAATGCATGAATCAAGCCAAACATGCAAAACTTTCAACCTAGAGCTTCTCAAAAATACAAAATTCAACATATGATGCTACACATGTCCAAATGAGCAAGTTAGGTACTCTACGGCTTCGTATCGATCTCAACTACATGATCACCAAGTTTCACAACCATTGGACGAAGCTAAGATGGATTTTGGCAATTTTGCGAAAAACTTGCCTCTCATGAGCAAAGTCCTAAACATGATCAAAGCATATCAAAATGGCAAAGCCACACAAACTCCATGCTAGGACAGCCATTCTAATCATAAGACCATCACAAACACCCACAAGCACCTCATGTCATGTCAAAGCAACCGAGCCATGTGCCTACTTCTATGTATGAGACTTCTCATTGGTAGGCATCATGCAACGGTTTAGCACCCAAAGCAATTTAAATTCAGCACATATGACATGGGAGCACATTTCCAAGCATTTTTCATTTCATTTTCAGATTTGTAAATGGTACATGAAATGTCTTTGCGACAAAAAGGAACTTATGCTCCTCCATAAGATAAATCAAGAGGGCTAAACATTCATGATGGCAAATGAGCCTTTGGCCCCATATGATCAATAAACTAGCTATCCAACCACAATTTAAGCATAGCAAAGCCACAAAAACATGTCAAGAGCATGTAAAGGCATTTACACATGAGAGAGCATACATGTAACATTTTTCAAAAATATAGCTATCAACCATGGATTATTCATCAAGATCATCAAGAGCTAAGCCAAAACTAACCGTAGCATACCAAACGAGCTCACAAAGACATATATCTCATCCCATGGTGAACTATGTATATGAGAGAAGCTTTTCCTAACCAATGCATATGATACAAAGTGCATGCAATCTAAGATGCAAGAATGCCTATACATCATGTTACATATGCCATGCCAAATGCAAGAAATGCACAAAGGAAAACTATACATATGCTACAAAACCGGCTCCTCGAGGGGAGGCAAAACGGGCTCGACACCACCGGCAAAAGAAAGCCCCCACACACCCAACTCAAGAAATCAAACACACACCAAGTTCCCCCCGCAAACGAGTGAAAGTTGCTTGATCTAGGGGTTTGGTGAAAATGTCGGCTAGTTGGTCATGTGTGGGTACATGGATCAAAGTTATCTTTCCTTTCTCGACGTTGTCTCTCAGAAAATGATACCTCACTTCTATGTGCTTGGTTTTGGAATGGAGCACCGGGTTCTTTGCAACGCTTATGGCACCTGGTGCTATCACACCGAAGTGGGACATGGGTATACTCCTCACCAAAGTCACTCATGGTGTAGGTGATCCAAAGGAGCCGAGAGCAACAACTAGCAGCGGCAACATACTCGGCCTCGGTCGTGGATTGAGCAACACTCGACTGCTTACGGGAAGACCAAGACACCAACGAAGAACCCAAAAACTGGCAAGTCCCAGAAGTGGACTTCCTATCCAACCGACACCCGGCAAAGTCCGCGTCTGAAAAACCATGAAGCGCCAAAGAAGAGGACGCGGAGTACCAAAGGCCGAAGTCGGGAGTGTGACGCAAGTACCTGAAAATTCTCTTCACTGCTTGCCGATGCGAAGTCCTCGGAGACGCTTGAAAACGAGCGCACAGACACACCGAGAATTGTATGTCCGGCCTCGTCGCCGTCAAGTAGAGGAGTGACCCGATCATGCTCCGGTACTCCTTCTGGTCCACGTGTTCACCTTCCTCGTCCGCATCAAGAGCTGTAGTCGTACTCATCGGCGTCGTCATAGCCTTGGAGTCCTCCATCTTGAACTTCCTCACGATGTCCTTGGTGTACTTAGCCTGATGCACAAATGTTCCTTCCTTTGATTGCTTGATTTGTAGCCCGAGGAAGAACTGCAACTCACCCATCATGCTCATCTCGAACTCCCTGCTCATATCATCGCAAACCTCGCAACAAGAGAGTTAGACGAGCCACCAAAGACAATATCATCCACGTACACCCGCACAATCGGGATATCTCTCGCCCCCGCCTCGGCAAAAACAAGGTCTGATCGACCTTCCCCATCTCAAAACCTCTCTCAAACAAGAACCCCCTCAACCTGCCATACCAAGCTCTAGGCGCCTGCTTCAACCCATACAGCGCCTTCCTCAACTTGTACACTCGGTGGGGGTACTTCTCACTCTCAAACCCCAGAGGCTGCCTCACATACACTTCTTCCTCCAGCACACCATTCGAAAAAGCACTCTTCACATCCATTTGGTGCAACTTGAACCCTTTAGCCACAGAAAAGGCTAGAAGGATCCTAATCGCCTCCAAACGGGCTACGGGAGCAAAGGTCTCCTCGTAGTCAATCCCCTCCTTCTGACTGAACCCTTGGGCAACAAGTCTCGACTTGTTCCTCACAACCTCACCCTTCTCTCCCTCTTTGTTTTTCCACACCCACTTGGTACCAATCGGCTTACACCCTGGGGGAGGGTCAACCAACTCCCACACCTGATTCCTCTCAAAGTTCTCCAACTCCTCATGCATCGAGTTAACCCAATTGTGATCGGATAGTGCGTGTCCAATGTCTTTGGGCTCGAAAGAAGCAACAAATGCAGCATGAGCGAAATGGGAATTGTTTCGAACCCTCGACCGTGTAGTGCGTTCATTCATGTCGCCGATGATCCTCGAAGGCTGGGTGATCCACTTGAACTCGCCGGGGAGGTTCTCGCCTCGAAGCTACCTCCCCCTCAACATCGACTTCTCCTCGTTCTTGATTTGTCGTCGTAGGTGTAGCGAGAGGGTCCATCCATCATCGTAGTCGAAGTAGTGGGTACATGTTCGGCGGGGGCACCGCACCGCCATCCTCATCATCACCATGTTCATGCTCCTCCTCTCGAAAGATCTCATCGCCAAGCTCATCATCACTGCACACTCAAAGACAAGGCGACTACGTGGCTCTGTCTCGTCGAAGGTTACCTCGCAAGTCTCCACGATTTGGTTAGTTTCAAGATTGAGCACACGATATGCTCTAGAATGAGATGCATAACCAAAGAAAATGCCATCGACGGACCTAGCCTCAAACTTATCCAACTTCCTGCCTTTCTTCAGAATGAAACACTTGCAACCAAAGACATGGAAGTGACTCACCTTGGGTGTGCGGCCATGCATCAACTCATAGCATGTCTTCTTCTTGTGCACTCTGAGGTATATCTTGTTCGACACATAGCACGCGGTGTTCACCGCCTCAGCCCAATACCTCCTCGGAGTCCTATGCTCATCAAGCATCGTCCGAGCCATCTCGCACAAGGTCCTGTTCTTCCTTTCCACAACACCATTCTGGGGAGGCGTATACGGACTCGAAAGCGGTGCTCAAGACCCAAGTCATGACAAAAGGCTTCAAAACGAGAGTTCTTGAATTCCGAGCCATTATCACTGCGGATAGCTCGTATGGCATCTCCGTGCCTCTCGTTCCTCAACCTCAAGACTAGATCTCGAACAAAACCAAACGTCTCCCCCTTATCCTCGAGAAAGAACACCCACGCATACCGAGAGTAGTCGTCCACCACAACAAGGACATACCACTTCCCACCCGCGAGATCGCACACGAGCCGGGCCAACAAGGTCCATATGGAGCGGCTCGCATGGACGCTCAGTCATCACATCGGTGAGAGGCGGGTGAGAAGAGGCCACCATCTTGGCATGCCTACACGGAGCACAAACCAACTCTTTCTCAAGCCTCAACCGTGGCAATCCTCGGACCAAGTTGAGTTTACTCAAGCGTGACAAAAGGTCAAAGCTCAAGTGACCCAACTTCCTATGCCACTTCCACAACTCACTCGAAGAACCGGCCAAGAAACAACGCTCCACACCCGAAGACCGAGAAAAATCAGCACGAAACACCCGACCCTCGGGAACGACCATACGGACAAGGTCCCCTCGAGAGTCCACAATCCGAGAACCACCGAGCCGAAACAACACCTCAAAGCCCTCATCCAACAAGCGGGACACGAAAGCAAATTGTACCCCGGCGATTGAACAAGCGCAACACGCCTCGAGTGATCTTGTCACTCACTTTTATCTCACCTTCGACGAAGCACACGCCCACGCCCATTGTCCCCAAAGGTGATGTACCTCTTCGTCACCACCGGGACGAGACTTGAGAACCACCCCCTGTCTCCGGTCATATGCCTCGAACAACCGGAGTCAATCAACCAAATGTTCTTCAAGTCTCCCACCTGCACATCAAAAATAGGCACGTGAGCGAACAAACGACTCGGACCGGGGTTAGAACCAAAGGAGGAAAACCGGTGCGAGCCATTTGCTCGAAAGTGGGGTTAGCACCAACCAAAGCATCTCTCCTACCAAAGCTACCTCCACGAACACCACCACGGTAACCACCCTGAGGGAACCACCCCTCTCTGCCTGGAGGAGGGCCAAAACCACGCAAGAAAGCCCGTGGCACGTCCTTCCTCTCCAACTCACCGCCACGACTCCTCCAATCCCCGTATTGAGCACGAGGTGGAGAACGCCTAGCAACCGACCACCCGCACCCTTTCCGGCCCAACCACCGGAACCACGACCACCGAAACAACCCTCGCACCCCGCACGAGCTCGAAACCCGAACATCCGTCTGTCCCGTGCCCGCACCGGTCCGCCGGTGCCCCACCCACCGTCCGACCGGTGTGGTGCGGCGGCGGCACCACCTGCAGCCCTCTTCTCTCCCCAAGCCCGAACTCGTCCGCACAATCGCCTTGCCCCCGGGCATCCGCATACGAGGCTCAAGTACACCATCGGAAGGGTGGTACTTGTCCTTGTTAGCCCACTCCTTCTCCATTCTCTCCTCTCGCTTCCTCTTGAAGCAAAACTCCTCCTTATGGCCATCTCTCCCACAATAGCCACAATGGAACCTCACAAGCTTAGGCTTTGACTTGGGATGTGGCTGTTCACTCAGTTTCTCTCCACTCAAACCCTCCACCGGTTTCTCACCACTAGCCTTCTCACTCTCCTTCCCAAAGAACACTTTCCCCAAAGTGCTCACAAACTTGATAGGCTTTTGTAGGTCATTTGTGGGTGTAGGAAACACGGGTGGAGCTGGGGTTGTATCTAGTCGGTTCCTTAGATGGTTAGGTTTTGGTGGGAAATCATTCTTGTGGTGGGTTTTTGGTGGCTCAGGGATATTCTCTCCACTTCCCTCACCAACCTTGTTTGCTCCAAGCCCCTCACCATCTTGCCTCTTAAAGGCCTCGATCATCATCCTCAGCGAGGCTCGTGACCCAGGACAACCAACCCATCAACTTCCTCAAATCATCATTCTCATCCCGCAAACGATCAACATAATGTGCAAGCTCCAAATTTTTCAATGCATGCATTTCACGGGTAGAGCAAGATGTAGGCATGGGTTCCTTCAATTTAGCCTCGAGCGAACTAGTGTAGGCATGCATCTCATCAATTTTAGCATGCAAAACGGGGCAAGAAGTGCAAGCACCTAGCAAAGCGGGGTCTAGACTTAAGCTCGGCCACTTCAACCCTAAGCACATCTAGTTCCTCACACTTGGAGGCATGCTTCTCCTTAAACAAAGCTAGATCGGCAAGGAATATGGAGCAATCGGCACAATCATTCTCATCAGAAACAACAGGGCTAGCCTTAAGCGAATCAATCTCAAGCTTGCTATCAAGCACCTGTGTCTCTAGCTCAGCCACTCTAGTCCTAGCATCCTCGAGTGAAGCCCTAAGCTCTTTCCTCATTTTCTTGGCCTCTCTAAGCATGTCATCACGATTATCAAGCAAAGAGCCAAGCCTCTCATTCTCCTGGCGCAAGAAGGGAAGCTCATCACGCACCTCGTCGTCGGACTCACAGTCCGAGTCGCTCCGTGTGCTCTTCTTCTTTGCCGGAGCTCAACGCCATGGTGCAGAAGCCGTCCCTCGCGAAGCAGCTCAGCCCGCTCAGGTTCTTGGACGACCTCTTGTTCTTGCGGCGATCTCCCTCGTCGTCGGCTCGCTGCTCGAGCTCGAGGTGGAGTACGCGGAACTGGAGTCGACGTCGCTCGCTCCAACCATCGCTCGGGCCTTGCCTCGACCCTCCTTCTTCCTCGATCGTCGCTCGTCCTTGTACTTGTTCTTGTGCTTGCTCTTGTGGTCGCGCCTCGAACGGTACTTGTCATCGTTCTTCCTCGGCTTGTGCTTGTAGGCGTCCTTGTTCTCGGCCTTCTCCGGGCAGTCGGCGACGAAGTGTCCCGGCTTGCCGCACTGGAAGCAAGTCCTCGTGTTCCTCCTCATGTTCACGCGGTTCTCGTGCAGCCTCTCGAATCGCCTCGTCAACAGCGCCAGCTCGTCCTCTCCAAGGTCATCAAACTCCTCATCTGGCATAGACATCAAAGAGGAAAACGAGAACATCCTGGTGGATGGGTTAGAGTTAGTCTTTCCTTTAGAACCACCAACGAGGGCAAGACTATGGGAATCAGTCGGTCCCTCGAGCTTGGCAGTCATGCCCCTATCCACCTCAGCCGACTTGAGCTTCGAGAACAGCTCGTTCACCGTCAGAGTATCATACCTCTCTGACTCGACTATGGCCTCGAACTTTCCGCCCCATATCGTACGATCCAAAGAGTGTAAGAGCTTGACCGCTCTATCATGATCATCGTACGGGAGCACGTCCACATTGGCCCTCATGTTGTTCACCACCACCGTGAACCTCCGAAATAAGGCATCGATGGACTCACTAGGGAGATGAGTGAAGTTCTCGTACTCTCTCCGTAGGTCGCATACAACCGTGCTCGAACACGGGCGTTCCCAACATGAGCCTCCTTCAACACCGCCCAAATCCTACAAGCCAAGTGCTCGGTGTGCACCCGATCGAACTCGGTCGACACAAAGCACGAAACAAGTAGTCGACCGCCTTATTGTTGGCGTCGAAGGCGTCCCCTCGATCTCGGAGCGAGGAAATCAACCGGCCGGACATAGCTTTGTGTCCACCGTGACATCCCAAAGGATCCGACCCTTTCCGCGGAGAAAAGCACCCATCCGCTTGCTCCACATCCGGTAGTTCTTGCCATCGAAGTGTGGAGGACCCGAACCCCCGTTCTCGGTACGCCATCCTTGGATCTTAGGCGGGTTAGAGTCAACAAAGACCCGAACCGGCTTTGATACCACTTGAAGGACCGATACGGCGAACCAGAGAGGGGGGGGAGTGAATGGGAGCCGATAAAAATTCTTCTCGAAGGAGATGAAAACTCCAACAAGACGAACGCGGCTTCCAACACACGTCTCCGACTCACTACCAAGGTTGGTCAAGCCCACGTAGCCACTGGAGTGCCACCGGACCTAGGAACCAACACACCACCTTCCGACCCGAGAAACGCGGCGGAAAAACCAAGCCTCGAGTCTACGGACCCACACCGGTCGGACCGGGTGAGCACCACCGGTCGGACCGGTCCCTCGCTAGTGAACCGAGCAACTTCCACTAAGTGGCTCTACACCGGTCGGACCGGTGAGACACACCGGTCGGACCGATGGCGACTCGAAAGCCCCCAAGGCACCAAACGGGCCAACCGACCACCAAACGGACCCAAACTTGAAACGGCGGCAACACGGGACAACAAGGAACACACCAAGACGTTCACCCGAGCAAAAACCCACAAGGGCTTGCACCGGTCGAGGCCGGTCAAGAGCACCGGTCGAGCCGGTGTAGCACAGGCGACTCGGGATGAACGAAAGACCCGCGGTCAACTCCCCCAAATCCAAATCTCGATCTCCCGAATCGCTCCACGGACTTGAACAAGACTTTGGGGATATCATGAACACCTCATGAGGAGTTCATAGCCAAGTTTAATCCCACCAAAACTCGTCCAAAAAGGAGGAATCGAAGAAATCCCGCCGGAAGCACTTCCAACCCAAGAACTCAAGAAACCCCAAAAGCGAGCACTTTTCCTCACGGATTTGGGAGGGGAATCACGGCCCAAAGAACCACGAAGGGTTCCCACAAATTTCCCCCATCAAATCCCCAAGAGAAAAGCCCCGAAAACACCCCAAAGAAATCACCGAGAGAGGGCTCCGAAAATCACCACCAAGAACAACCGGGAAAACACATCCAAACCTTGAGGAACCACGCCGAATCATCTATACATGAAACAAAGGTTCGTACAAGGTCTAGCAAGCCGCCCGATCATCCATCCCTCTCTACAAGATCTCTCCGTGAAGCTCTCTTGCTAGTCCTAAGGAAAACCTAGAGAAAATAGGTGGAAAATAGGAAAACTAATGAGCTAGGGTTCCAAGAGTTGGCTGCCAACCTCTCACCTCTTGGGTTATATAGGCGGCAACCGAATGTCTAAAATGCCCCTCTCTACTAACTAGGGATACATGCCCCTCAAGGGCGGATTCGGAATTCTTGATGTCTTCACCATCGGACGGATGCCGGCGACCGCACCTCGCGTAGCCTCGACGCAAGCGATGCGATCCCGACGCGTGTCCTCCGCTTCGAAGATCCGGACGCGTCGTCGCACACGGTCGGACCGGTGCTCCTCACCGGTCGAGCCGGTCCCCACCGGTCGGACCGGTCGGACCCACCGGTCGGGGGCCGGTGCCGGCTCTCTTTGCACCTCCGTCTTCGGTTCTCCGATCTTGGCTTTGTGGATCAACCAAGGAACCCGGTGGTTTTCGGTGAACCACCGAAACCCCGCGAACTCGGTGTAGCCTCCGCCAATCTCCACTCATGACTTGGCTCCCACGTAATCCCGGCTCGACCTTGATTTTGAGGCTCAACCAAGAAACCGTCCACGACTTCATCTTGCTGTTCATGCCACCATGCGGCCCGCACTTGACCCCGCTGGCCACCGGGTCCCTCGAACAAAGCCTACTTGTCTTCTCCACACTTGGAGGCCTCACCGGCGACGACCTTTCGCGCTTGTTCTTCACCTGCACCAACACGAGTCAAGCCGCAACCTGCACCTGCAATACTTAGCCAAGAATCAGTCCACACAACGTTGTCAATCACTCATCACACAAGGAAGCGACCATCCACCGGTCCTCGAACCACACATGGTCCTCAACCTTGATGGGGTAATCTCCTATTTGTCCATGGGTTGTAATCGATCTTGAGATGTAATCATACTTTGTCGGATTATCTATCTATCATCTTGAGTTGAATATACTTTATTGCTTAAGGTTAGCTACCACCGTAAAGGGAGTAGAGCTCCAATGCTTCCTTGGATCCATTCAATATGCCGTGTCCATCATAGGTCTAGTCATGAATAGCTTCGCGTAGTGACAGTACGAGAGGAGGGAAAGGGCGAAACCGTGGTCACAACCCCCGATAGATTAGATGGGTTTTATGTCTTTAAGCGATTGCATGCTCTAGTATCGTAGACCCTTGGGCGAGTGTCTTTTATCTTGATTGGTTAATCATTCTCTCTAGTGTAGTTTAGTTGTTTTTTAGTTTAATCATAGTTAGGGTTTGAGTAGCTAGAGTGTAAAGGTAGATCGAACACTTGTAATCCTCTTGCTCCACGGATTGACAAGAACCTTGGGAATCCCGTGGTGAAAAAGGTGTGGGGTCCGTACGCTTGCGGATCGTAGAGGGATACGTCTTTTATCTGTCAACAGCCCTCGTAAAGGAATACTACTCACCGGGTAAAACTCAAAGCTTGCATAATAAGATTGCCACTTTTGCTCAATATCCTACGGAGACTATCTCGGAGGCATTCGAGCGCTTCAATGAGTACACTCGGGCGGTTCCACATCACAAGTTCCCGAAGGAGGACCTCGTTCAAAAATTCTACCAAGGACTCACCATGGCGTCAAGGACAATCATCGATGCATCAGAGGGAGGATCTATCATCGATCTTACGCCAACTCAAGCTTTCACTCTATTCAAGAAGGTCGCGGATAATGACACGTGGGCGTCATCTGGACGCTTACATCTGGTTCAACCGACGGGGAACGTCAAAGGAGTCTTGCAAGTGGAGAAGGAAAACATACTCGAAGGCAAGATCGATTCACTCATGAGGAGGTTGGAGAAGATGGAGATAGAAAAGAAAGAGGCTCAAGACTTGAAGGCTGTCGAAGCAAGATCCACATGTGAAGAATGCGGAGAATATGGCCATGTCCACAAGGATTTTTTGGAGGAAGCTAAGGTGCTCGACTACATGAGGAAGGGTGATTTGCGGAACTTCCACTACGGGCAAGGTAGTCCTCAATTTAATGCAAGCTCATCCATTCCAAATTCGGTTCTGCTTCATATACAATTGAAGGACTTCATGGATGAGCAAGCTAAGATCAACAAGGACACCATCACCAAGTTCAAGGCCATAGACAAGGTGTTGGAGAACATCGATAGCAAAGTGACGGAGGTCGGAAGCTCCAACCATCAAGTGCTCAACATGATGACAATGCTCGAGACGCAAGTGGGACAAATTGCTGGGCACCTCACTAATAATGAAGGGAAGCTTCCGGGACAACCTAAAGGTCCCAAATCGGCGAAGGCTATTCAAACACATTCGGGAAAGGAGACCGAAGATCCAGAACGTTCCACGGGAGCAAGGAAGCCTAAAGCATCCGCCGGGGCAGAGGAATTTGCTAAGGTGGAAGTTACGGAGATGGTCACCGGAGAGCCCGAGTTTGAGATGCCGGGAGAAGACAGGAAGATACCGCAACTCAAGCCATGCTACTTCCGAGGTAAACTTGATAACCACTATGAGAAGTTTGTGGAGGTTGTGCGTAGATTTAGCATCAACATGCTGTTATTACATGCGCTTCAAGTACCTACATATTCTCGTTACTTCAAAGACATACTTGCAAATAAATATGAGATAGCAACACTCGGGGTAGATCATGTCAAGATGTCCGAGGAATGTAGTGCCGCTATTGCTAATGGGCTGGAGAAGCAGAAGGACCCCGGATGCCCGACAATTCCATGTTCCGTTGGTTCATTCAAGTTCGAGAAGGCATTATGCGACCTTGGAGCAAGTGTGAGCGTCATGCCAAGAGATGTGTTTTAGAAGCTACGCCTACCATTGGAGCCTACGGGTATGTGTTTGGAGTTGGGTGATAACTCCATTCGCTATCCCTTGGGCATCGTCGAAATGTGCCCGTGAAGGTCGAACACCATTTCATCCCCGTCGACTTCGTGGTGCTCGAGATGGGAGAGAGGGAGAAGCCGCCGCTCATCCTTGGGAGGCCCTTCCTCCAGACCGTGGGAGCTACTATTGATGTTGGCAAGGGGGAGATCATGTTCGACATCATCGGAGAAAGAAGTTCCTTCAAGTTTCGACCACGCCTCGAGGTATGCAATATGATTGAAGTTAAAAATGTTCCACCTCATCATCGTGTAGGAAGAACCAAGGAAGAAGGAAGGGCTAAAGAAGAAGAAAGAGTCGAAGAAGAAGGACGTGAAGAAAATCAAGGAAGATGTTGCATCCGTCATGACAAAGGAAGAAAAGTCGCCTGTGAAGACCAAAAAATGACTAAGCCGGAAGATAATCCCGTGCCCAAGATGGTGCGGAAGTGGGTACCCAAGATTGCAACACCCGCAAAGAGCATTGATCCGAAGTAATCAAGTGAAGAAGTCCAGCCATGGACTATAAACGTAGCGCTAGGCGGGAGGCAACCCGTTTTGTCGCGTCAAGAATAAGCTACCAGGAGGACAACCCGATTCCAGGTTTTTCAAGTTTTTTAATTCAGTTTTGAATTTTACTACACAAAGACAGTAGACTTAGAAGTGGTTGAACAATATTAGAGACATAATTCTTGGTTGAATATTTTGCTTGATCATAAACCCTTTACATGAACCCTCCTATGTGTTTGTTTGCTTTTTTCGAGAAACCACAACCAAATAAATTCAGAACCTAACTCAACCATTCATCCTCTTTATGATGTTGTGGTTGACTTGATTTTCATGCTAAAAACACACGAGTAGAGCCACGACTTGTATCTAGGTGTTACTTAAATTTCAGCACGTGGTAGGACTCGCGTGAACCTAGAAACTAAGCCTCATATAATTTTATCTCATTCAAAATCTCTCTCATTTAGACAAAACTAGAACCTAAACCTATGCCCTCATGATCAAGCCGGGAAAAGTTTGGTCTCAACCAATGCAGGCAAACTATACCGGTGTGACCGATATCAATGTAGTCGGAAAATATTTTCAACTTACATTTGTTTTTCATGGTTTAAAAACTTCTCTAAATTTATGCTTGAGATTTTCCATAGCTCTGGAAATATTTTTAATTATTGAAATTAGAGGAGTGCTTAGCCTTAAACAAGCTTAGAGGGATGCAATCTAGTTAAAGTTAATCATGCATGCACCATTGGATGCCCTTTCAACAACTTTCATCAAGACCACATGCAAAGGAGACAAGCATGGGTGGGCAGCAAGCATAACTTTGCAGGAATTTCATGGTGACATGTGAAGCAAGTGGAGCAAGGGAGCATGGACATGACTCAAAGCATGAAGCATCAAGTGGAAGGATCAATAATGCAAGAAAAGGAGTGGACGAGAGCGTTTGGGCGGTGCAACTCGTGGAGCACGCGGGCAAGAAAGTCACAGAGGGGAAATCATCACACTGAAGAAAGTTGAGACAGGGAGGGGCACGCAGCCACCCAGGCCGGTCGGCCTCCCCTACAAATAGCACCCCCCCCGGTGTCCGTCTTCTGCAGGCAAGCAGCTCTCTCCTTCCTCTATTTGTGTGCTCAAGTTTTCATGCCCAGAACCACCGTAGACATAGACAACCTTCCCAAGCTTGATAGCTCAAACAATTCACACCCTTAATCCACTCAAAATCCACATTCCGAAGTAATTGAAGTACCTAGTTACCGGTTGAAACCCGGTATTTTAGTGGAGAGGAGAGTGCTGCAATCATGTGGAAGAAAACCACAAGTCTCTTCACCAAGAAGAAAGGGTCGTCGTCATCCAAGCCATCTTCGACGACGTCTTCGAGGAGGCACTCGATTTCCGAGTCTCCTCGAAGCATGGAGGAGGACACGACACCGCCAAGGAGGAACGACACTCTCCTCCTTAGTGGCCTGAGGGCAACAAGGAGCACGTCCATGAGGTTTACCGAACCTCAAGGGCGTACGGAGGAGCCGCCCATCCCACCTCATTGATCGACTCGTTCATCCACGCCACCTCCATACACTCTGCGGTACTCCACATATGGCTTCATCATATTGTCGGAGGAGGAGGAGAAGAAACTCTCCCATCTTGAGAAGAGGCTTGTGGCAAACGTCGATTTCGACGATCAAGCTCTCAACTATTTGGGTTTCGGCATGGACATATATTATATGTTGGGGCACCTTGGATGGGTGCAATTGTCCAACGGGGTGTCGGCAAACGGCAAACACCCACAAAGAGTTTGCTTTGGAAATCTTGATGACTTTGGCGCCTATCCTTGATGAGGGGGTGCAAAGTTTATCATTCCGTTTGGAGGGATTCAACAAGTGGTTCCCTACGAGTATATTAGGGAGCTACTTGGGTTCCAAAAGGGAGCTCCGGAGAAAGTTCACGTGTTGGATGGCATGTTGGATGGATTTTGGAATTTAATCTCTGGAGAAGCCAACCAACAACACAATTCCATCTGCAACCCCATTATCCAAGTATTCCACTCTTGGATGTGCAAGAGGATTATGGGGAGGATGAGGGAGACGAAGGTGACCCACACGGAGTTGAATTGGCTCTACTCAGCTTTAATTGCCAAGCAGCCAATAGACCCCTCATACCTTATGATCAACCGATGGTGTTGCGAGGCAACATCAGGTTCGGGAGATATTGGTTCGGGGTGCTACCTCTCTATGTTGGCCATCTCCTTAAGGCCGGGGATTACAAGGAATCCCGAACATCTCTTATGTGGGACCTCTCTCGGATTCGAATAATTGAAGCATGGAAAATATATTATTGGGGATGAGAGAGGAGGCTTTCATGTGGCCAAGGTCAACTTGCCCCTTCCGGACCCAAGACTTAGGCTTTTGATTCAAGGGAAGGAAGATTGGTTGGAGGAGGGACTCCTTGTCCCGGCGAAGAAAAATAAAAGAGGAAGAATTGTAGACGAGGGATCCTCCTCCGCACAAGCGGGTGGCGCACAACCAAACTATGTGCCTCCGTTCGGAGGAATTCTTACTCCGCCAAGTTATTACGGAGGGCCACAAGTGCAAGCATGGGGGGGTGGTGCATCGGTGCCCCCACCAAATTATGTGGTGCCCAACGTGACCTTTGCGGAGCCCTACACACAATAGCCCCAACCACAACAAAGCATGGCCATAATTGGAGGGTATGCTGCGAGAAACATGCAAAACGTCGCAGCCATCCAATCCAACGCGGCTCAACTTGGTGAAGGCAATGCAAATGTTTCCTATGAGCTTGGGCGCCTTCACCTTGTACCACCAGATCCATTCGTTGGAGGGGATGTCCAAACCTAATACGAGCAAGGGTACAACTACCAAGATCATCAATACCAACCACCGACGGAGGATTAGGAAGAAGGAGGAGCTTTAGTTTTCTTTTCTTTTCCCTTTTCAGTAATTTTCAGCTTGTGTGTGCTTGTGTTTGCATAGCATTTTCAGTTTTTATTTAAATTTAAGCAAGTGTGTTAGTTTACTTTCAGCATGTATTTTAGTTTATTTCCTTCATGAATAAAGACACCACCTTGTTTATACCTTTGGAAAAGTTATGAAATTTGTGCCATGATGATATATGATTATAATTGCCGGTTTGTTTATCTTTGTAACTGATTTATGCATGTTAAAGCTAGTGCTCTCTTAAAATATGAATATGAATTTATCTAAATACTAGTTTAATCTTTAGCGAAGGTTAAGATTAAAATGAAGACCCATAGTGTTTTATGTGCTCTCAAGTTATAGATAGATTAAAGATGGTTTTTATTTCTAAAAAGTAATGCTAACCTTGTCATGAATATCACTTGTGTGTTGCCCTACCTATCCAGAGCCTTATATATATTTGAGTGCATAAACCTTAGTGTACAAGAATTATTTTTGAGTGAGTTATTGCAGGCCATGATTTCTCTGGCCCGAGACTAAGAAGCTGGTCATTCCGTTTTTGCGTATCTATCTTATTGCTAGCCTCTTATCCGTGCATTGTGTATCCCCACATCGGAGATCTCACAAACCTCGCCGGATATCCACTCTTAAAACCAAACATCATCTTTTGTGATTACCTCCTTGTCCACAACCTATCATTGAGAATGGGTCATCAATTCAAGGAAGATCGCAAGACGGTGCTAACATTGAAGATTTCAAGTATCTTTCCGAAGGAAAAATATTTCCGGTACCTACCTTATCTTTATCACCTCTTTGCCCGAGGACGAGCAAACGTCTAAGCATGGGGGAGGAGGTAGGTACGATGCAATTTTAGAGTTCAAGGGGAGCAAATAAATAAATTTTGATGCGAAAGAAAAAGAAAAAAATGAGAAAGAGAAAGAAAGAAAAAGAAAAAATGAGAGGGCGTCGAAGCACTCATAGAGTAGTCCCCGAGCATTGAAGCAGGCAATATGGCTGGTTTGATGCTCAAAAAAGAGAAGAAACTGAGTCATGGTCTTGATCGAATGAAGTGTAGAGACACCCAGATCTCCTGGCATAGCTGCAATGAGTCTGGCACGGCCAACCTCAGGGAGGCCTTGTAGGCGTGCCGACCACGAAGAGGCCTCAAATCAACAATGTCCATTATCCGAGGATACCCAGTAGGATCTGGAAAGTTGCGTCACATGAAGAGGTTGTCAATGATGAAGCTTGGTAAAGTGATGGTTGAAATGAACAATGATGAAGCTTGGTGAATTGATGTTAATTTTGAACATTCGGAGTGTAGAGACACCCAGATATCCTGCATCGCTGCAAGGAGTCTAGTAGCGCCACCCAAGGCATGCCGACCTCAGGAAGGTCTCAAAGCAAAAGCACCCAAGCACCCGGAAGTACTTGGCAGGGCCATTAGGCGCGCACCCCACAGGGATGCCTTCATTCCTGAATTAAAATCCTGGGTGTCCAGAGCAGGCTGGAAGGGCTACACGACCACACCAACCTCAGAAGGTCACGCATCCGGGGCACCCAACTAGGTTGGCAGAGCCATAGACGTACTGAGGTATTGCAAGACCTAAGTATTAAGGCACGCTGACCTTAGGAAGGCCATTTTAGTGCCCAGACAACCAACATAGTTGTTAGCCATCCAGCAGGGCCATGGCACTAAGGTATTAACGACCTCAGCAATAGGCACACCGACCATAGGGCCCGACGAAATTGTAGAAGTGAATCTTCTGATATCCATGGTGCTTTTAATCTCCAGGCGCCCAGATGGATCTGGTAGAGCAGCGAGGCACGCCTACCCCGGAAGGTCTTCAATCGAACCTACGACCATTCTGCTCAGGAAATAGAAATATAGGCTGATTGGAATAGGTCTGTTTACGTGCAGAGCCATAGAAGGTGCACCAGGACGCAGAGCCTAGTGGGTGCAAATAAAAGACATCAGGTCGTAGAGGAAGGTCGTGGAGTCATCGTCATATGGGGCTTAGTTAGGCGCTGGGCCCTCTGACATAGGGTCAGATTTTGTCTTGTTCCGTAGATTGCAGGGTCACAGGTCAACAGTGGTCAGAGATTCTCTTGCCACCCAGAAAATGACAAACTACCCATGAATCGAGGGGTATTGCAGTCATGTGACTCTGCGGCGGGCTCAGGCATCATTGATGCACTAGTGACAAAGATGTTGTGAGTTAGTGAATAAAGTCATCGCCTTTAATCATGCACATGTCTGCAGGCCCTCTGGACCATGTGGTGACAGTGCTATCACTCAGCCACCTACCCAAGGTCTGGCTTTGGCTATAAATAGTGTCGTGAGACCAAAGGAGGCAAGCACTGAGCATTGTTGAGCTACGAAGGCTGTTGATGGTGAAATTCCGTCAACCTAACCATGAGTTTACCTTCGGTGTTGGCATGGGTTATATATCTTATTCATTGGTACTAACCCCATTGGTATAACATGTTCGTTCGTGCATGTCGGTTTTGGAGTTTAGTGTTTATGCAGGATTTTAGTGTTGAAAGCAAGACTTCTAGGATAAGTTCAATAAGCACATCAGGACAAGACCTTGAAGCCCGGTACAAGTCAAGCAATGAAGTAAACATGACTCCAAGAGCCCAAGGACCAAACCCGATGTTGACGGTGAAATTCCGTCAACCTAGCCATGAGTTTACCTTTGGTGTTGACATGAGTTTTATATCTTATCCATTGGTACTAACCCCCTTGATATAATAAGTTCATTCATGCATGTCGGTTTTGAAGTTTAGTGTTTATGCAGGGTTTTGACATTGAAAGCAAGACTTCCGGGATAAGTTCATCAAACACCTTGACAAGACCTTGAAGCCCCCTACAAGTCATGCAATGAAGCAAACTTTACTCCAAGAAGCCCAGGGACCAAACCCGAGAAGATGGCAAACTCCGAGGACCTATCCAGAAAAGTGTGGAATCTTGCGGGACAAGGAGCTACGTCCAACTCGGAGAGAAACTGACGACAAGGGCCCACATGCAGAAGGGGGAAGGATCTAAAAGACTCGGGAACCGACGTAGGGCAAAGGAGGCAGGAAATTAGGCGGGGATGGGCCCAGGCCGGTCGGCCCAGGCCAGCCCAGCCCAGTCCAGGGCCCGGTTACCTCCCCCTTTGACCTAGCCACCATTCGGGCTATTTATAGCCCCGGGGTCAAGAGCCATGCATCAATTCATTAATCATCGGCCGCTGAGGAGCAGAGAAGAGAGGGACACCATCTCGGAGAGGAGAAGGTAGAGCTAGTTGACTAGGGTCTCCCTAGCCGACGTGGGAACCTTGCAAGGAATACCACGTCGGAGTTCCCGGAGCAAGAAGCAAGATCAAGGTAGCATCCCGGTGGTGATCTTGTTTATGTATCATTGTACTAGTTGAATTATCAAGTTGAATCCGATTTCAAGCGATCAAATGTTTCTTCGAAGTCTTCGTTTTCGATCAGCTTTGCTTATTTTAGATCTATTCTCGAGATAGATCACTTAGGGTGTTCTTGTAGCCACGGTGGCTAGAGGTGCACGCTTGATCTTCCGAAAGAACTCGACTTGTCCTTGGACTCACCCTAGACTACCCGCATGAATAGGAGTACGTTGTGACAGAACGGGGGCTCTAAAAGGCAGGCGTTTTCGGAGTTGGAAGGGAAACCACAGTTTAAAGAGGCTTCTAATGAGATTCAATTTGCTACTTCTTCTTTTGCTTGGAACTTCAACAAAAGGCATGACCCGATCTCTCTAGATCGGTTTATCTACCCCCTCTATCTTTGTTACCTCCGGTCTTTAGCAGATTAGATTCGTTTTTTATGTTCTTTACCTAGTTGCATTAGGGTTTCACCTTTCAAAGATTGAAGTTACTTTGCACTACTAGATCGTTTCTTGCGTCTCACATTTGTTACACAGATTCGATACCTTGGGTTCACCACTCGAGGGAAGAAGGGTCCCTGGACTACGATGGGAGATTTGTCCGCTTGCAAGTCTAAATGAACTTTGATACAACTATTAACTGTCAACACCCGAGAAGATGAAAAACTCCGAGGACCCAGTCAGAAAACTACTGAATCTTGCGGGACAAGGAGCTTCATCCGATCTGAAGAGAAACTGACGACAAGGGACCACATGCAGAAGGGGAAGGCTCTAGAAGACTCGGGAAGCAACACCAGGCAAAGCAGGCCGTTGACTGGGCCGAAGTGGGCCCAGGCCGGCCGGCCCAGCCCATTTCCAAGCCCAGTCGACCCCCCCTTGACCAAGCCACCATTCGGACTATTTATAGCCCCGAGGCCAAGAGCCATGCATCAACACATTCGTCATCGGCCGCCGAGGAGCAGAGAAGAGAGGGACACCATCTCGGAGAGGAGAGGGTTGAGCTAGTTAACTAGGGTCTCCCTAGCCGATGTGGGAACCTTGCAAGTAGGACCATGTCGGAGTTCTCGAAGCTAGAAGCAAGATCAAGGTAGGATCCCGGTGGTGATCTTGATTCATGTATCATGTAATGTTGAATTATCAAGTTGCAATCCGATTTCTAGCGTACGTCTTTGATTTTGTTCGGCTTTTCCTATCTTAGGATCTATTCTCGAGATAGATCACCGAGGATGTTCTTGTAGCCGTGGTGGCTAGAGGTGCATGCCTGACCTTCCCAGAGATTTCAACTTGTCTTTGGAATCGCCCTAGACTAACCCGCACGAATAGGGGTGCGTTGTGACAGAACGGTGGATCCAAAAGGTGGGTGTTTTCGGAGTCGGATTGAAAACCATGGTTTAAAGAAGCTTTTTATCAGATTGAACTTGCTACTTCTTCTTTGCTCGGAACTTCAACGAAGGCCTGATCCAATCTCTTTATATTGGTTTATCTATCCCCCTCTATCTCTTTCTACCTCCGATTTTCATAGATTAGATTTGTTTTCATGATGTTCTTTAAGATTAGATGCATAGGACTCCCCTCTTGAAGATCAAAGTTCTCGGCTTTATTAGATCAACTCTTGCATCACACATTGTTCCACGAATTTGATACCTTGGGTTCACACTTGAGGGAAGAAGGGTCCCTTGACTACGACGGAGGACTTGTCTGCTTGCAAGTCCACTTGAAGTTTAATACGAATATACACCGTCAACAAGCCCCTTTTTCTGGCGCCGTTGCCGGGGAACAAGTGATCAAGATTCGATCTTTTATTGCTTTTTGTGTAATTTTCAGTTTTCGTTTGGTTTTTCTTTTTGCATCTACTAACTTTTGATCATCCTCAAAATCAATCTAATCTAGTTTGTCTAACCCTAGTTTTCTTAGATTTGTTTTTATTTTTTGTTTTTGTATATTTTTTTATCGCTAACCCTAACAGGAGATGGACGACTACCTCTCCAACAAACTTGATAATTTTGTGGATGATCCAATAAACTTTACAGGCTAAGGAGATGCGAAGCACAACAAGCTAAGAAGCTGGATTTTGTAGATTCAACAAGAGACGCAGGATTGTTGGAATCTTCGAAGAAATCACCACCTCAAAGTCCTCGGGAGAATCGACTTCCACCGATGGGACATCAACCGCAAGAACAGAAGATCAGGGAGCTATGCACCCCGGACATCGTCGACCTACCAATCTTGAACCTTGCGGAGATCGGAAGGCCGTTCGAGATCAAGACTTCAACAATCTGCATGGTGCAACATTCACCCTTCACCGATAAAGAAGATACGAACCTTCACCTCCAAACGCTCATTCAACTATGTCAAACGTTCAACATGGACGGGGTGACTCAAGATCAAATGAGAGCAAGGCTCTTTCCATTCTCACTACCCGGGAAGGCTTTGCAATGGTTCTACTCTCAACCGGCGGAGACAGTGCAAAATTGGGATGCGTTGATGAGGGCCTTCATGAAGGAATACTACTCACCGGGTAAAACTCAAAGCTTGCGTAATAAGATTGCTACTTGCTCAATATCCAACAGAAACTATCTCGGAGGCATTATAGTGTTTCAATGAGTACACTCGGGGGGTTCCACATCACAAGTTCCCAAAGGAGGACCTCGTGAAAAAGTTCTACCAAGGACTCACCATGGCATTAAGGACGATCATCAATGCATTAGCGAGAGGATCTATTATCAATCTTACGCCGACCGAAGATTGAAGGACTTCATGGACGAGCAAGCTAAGATCAACAAGGACACCGTCACCAAGTTCAAAGCCATAGACAAGGTGTTGGAGAACATCGATAGCAAAGTGACGGAGGTCGGAACCTCCAACCATCAAGTGCTCAACATGATGAAGATGCTCGAGACGCAAGTGGGACAACTTGCTGGGCGCCTATCCGCTAATGAAGGGAAGCTCTCGGGACAACCTAAAGGTCTCGAAACGGCGATGGCTATTCAGACACATTCGGGAAAGGAGATCGAAGATCCAGAATGTTCCACGGGAGAAAGGAAGCTTAAACCATCCTCCAAGACAGAGGAATTTGCTAAGGAGGAAGTTACGGAGATCGTCACCGAGTTTGAGATGCTGGGAGAAGACACGAAGATACCACAGCTCAAGCCACGCTACTTCCGAGGTAAACTTGATAATCACTTTGAGAAGTTTGTGGAAGTTGTGCGTAGACTTAGCATCAACATGTCGTTATTGAATGCCCTTCAAGTTCCTACATATTCCCGTTACTTCAAAGATATCCTTGCAAATAAATATGAGATAGCAACACTCGGGGTAGATCATGTCAAGATGTCCGAGGAATGTAGTGCCGCTATTGCTAATGGGCTGGAGAAGCAGAAGGACCCCGGATGCCCGACAATTCCATGTTCCGTTGGTTCATTCAAGTTCGAGAAGGCATTATGCGACCTTGGAGCAAGTGTGAGCGTCATGCCAAGAGATGTGTTCGAGAAGCTACGCCTACCATTGGAGCCTACGGGTATGAGTTTGGACTTGGGTGATAACTCCATTCGCTATCCCTTGGGCATCGCCGAAGATGTGCCCGTGAAGGTCGGACACCACTTCATCCCCGTCGACTTCGTGGTGCTCGAGATGGGAGAGAGGGAGAAGCCGCCGCTCATCCTTGGGGGGCCCTTCCCCAAGACCGTGGGAGCTACTATTGATGTTGGCAAGGGGGGGATCAACTTCGACATTAATGGCGAGAAGAGTTCTTTCAATTTCGACCACGCCTCGAGGTATGCAATATGATTGAAGTTAAATATGTTCGACCTCATCGTCTCTTTGTTAAGGAAGAGCCGAAGAAGAAGGAAGTGAAGAAAATCAAGGAAGTTGTTCATCCGTCAAGACAAAGGAACAAAAGCCGCCTGTGAAGACCAAGAAGATGATTAAGCCAGAGAATAAGCCCCTACCCAAGATGGTGTGGAAGTGGGTACCCAAGATTGCAACGCCTGCAAAGAGCATTGATCTGAAGTAATCAAGTGAAGAAGTCTAGCCATAGACTATAAACGAAGCGATAGGCGGGAGGCAACCCGTTTTGAGTCAAGAATAAGCTACCGGGAGGACAACCCGATTCAAGATTTTTCGAGTCTTTTCAAGTAAGTTAGTTTTGAAATTTACTATGCAAGACATTAGACTTAGAGTGTTTGAACAATATTAGAGACATAATTTTTGGTTGAATATTTTGTTTAGTTCATAAACCCTGTTGGGGAAAATGGTCTTTGGAAGCGTCATGCCATGTCCGGCCAAGTTGTCGGCTTCGGTCCACGTGCGACTTCGGGATGTTTTGATGAAGCATGCTTTGGTGATTTAACGATAATGCTGATGCTGCTTGAGTTTTGTGAGTGTTGTTTCGCAGGAACAGCCCCTCCCCCCCCCCCCCGTCGTCGATCCCAAATGGCGCTGACCTTCGACGCCGAAGGTGTGAAGGGGCCAAAAGCGCCATGCGACGGGTGAGCTCAGGCTCATGGTTGAAGGCGGTCCGTACGGGGCGTCTCGGGAGCACTTTGCGACCGGGGCAGAGTCATGGGCCGGTTCGGTGCCGAAGGCGCGGCGCGAACAGTGGCCTTTGGCTCTGTCGAGATGGTTCCATGACACGTGGCTACAGCATACCTGTAAAGGGGCACCGTACGAAGCAGAGACAAGATGCGCAGCGTGTAAAGGTGGCTTGGCCATGCGAAGACACGCTGGAGACCTGTACGACACGGGGAGTTACTGTTATGCCCTTGTAAAGCGTGTAAAGTCGTTTGTCAGGAACGGAAAAGGTGTAATTGAGGTAGATGATCATACTCGGGGGCCTCCTATAAATGGTGACCACCTTGTAATAGAATGGACACACATTAATGAGAAGGGAGCTCTAAGGCTCTGACTTGTTTCTTGGCTTTCGGTTTCTTAGGTGTTTCATTTCTCTTTTGTAATAGAAGTAGCGAAATAGGAGTATTTAGAAAGTAGCAGTAGTAGGATTAGCAGAGGTAGCATTAGTAACTAAGTTTCTCCGCCTTTCTTCGAGGGGGGCCTTCGGCCGCTTTCCCCTTCGGAGGAGGGAGGACTTTCAGGGGGCTGTTGTGTCGGCGTCCACCTTCGGGCCCGATTTCCACCAACAGTTTGGCGCCCACCTCATGGAAGAATCCAAGGCCACATGGCGAGGACGCGTTCGGCAGGCGCCGAAGCCACCACGGCTCAGGCGTCAACCCCACCGCCAGCACCGGAACCCGCCAACCCTTCGGTTTCGGCCGTCCTGCCTTCGGCGGGAAACGGTGCCGGGGCGAATGTTCCGGAGGTTGAGCACACCGCTTCGGGGGTATTCAAGGTCAGCCTTGTGGGGCTAGGGGCTTCGGCGCAAGACATCGAAGCGCTACGAAGGATACGGGCTCTCGTCGCGGGCAAGGCTGTGGCGGCCCAGCAGGAGTAGGAGATGCGGCCGTCTTCGTCTCCGGCGCAGCCGTCCCAGCAGCAGGACGCGGTGCCGATGCACGCTGCTCCAGACGCTGTCAACTTCAACATCAGGCAAGCTGAGCATTATCTCGCTCTGCTTTAGGGTCAAATCGCTGGCACGACGCCGCAGTAGCAAGCCATCCCTACGCCGGTTGCTCCGGCACCAGCAGCCGCTACGCAAGCCGCACCGGGGTCTTAGCAGCACGTCTGGCACACCTTGCAAGCCTAACTAGACCAGTGGAGGCAGCAGAAGGACGCGTCCGAAGGACAGAGCATCGGTCATCTGCAAGAGCGCGGGCAAGCGCCGGAACACTTCGTGCCAGATGACGCCCCGTTCCGCAACATCCTCCAGGTATCCCCGCTCTCAGTCGAGGTCGAGAGCGTGTCGTGGCCTCGTCGTTTCAACGCCAACACCCTACCCCAATACGACGGGGACTACGACCCTAAAGAGTTCCTCATGAAGTTCGAAACAGCGGTAGAGTCCAATGGTGGCGATGCCACAACGAAGGCAAAGGCAATTGTGCTGGCCCTCAAAGGAGAAGTTCAGTATTGGTATGCAAACATACTGAAAGGGCACATAACCTACTGGTTTCAGCTGCGCAACAAGCTGTTGTCCAGTTTCAAGGGCATGCAAGTCGAAGAGCTAGATTCCAATGACCTCGTCAACATGTGCGTCCAGGGAGATAGAGAGTCACTGCAGGAGTATATGCACAGGGTGGTGAAGCTGACAGCGCGTGCGCCCGGGGTGTCTGAGAGAAGCACTATTGACGCTATTGTCGGGGGTTTGAGGGTCGGAAACTGCCAGGATGTGCTTGACAGAATCAAGCCGAAGTCCCTGCAGGAAATGTTTGAGGTAATGCATGAATACTGCAAGTCCAATAAAGGCCGTCGCCGAAGGCTGGACCGAGCTAACGCAGCTAAGAAGCAGAAGCAGCAGGGTCAGTGGGACCAACCAAAGGGGTGGCAAAATCATCCGCCGAAGCAGGCAAATCGTCAGGTCAACAATGTATCTGTGCCCCTCGATCAAAACTAGAATCGGAATGACGGTGGGCACAAAGGAGGGCACAAAAATGGCAGAGGGCCGAAGCCACAGCAACCACATCCTCCACAACGGGGGGCGGCGAAACGTTTTTCTGTTGGCTCCATGGGACTGACGCTCACCACCACACCCATCAATACCCTTCGGTGATCACGAAGAAGTTGGAGTGGGAAGCTGAGGAGAAGGCGAAGGCAGCGGGCCTGGCTGTGAACCACGTCATGAAGTGCCAGAACCAGGGACAGTTCAGAGCTCTACCACCACCATATCTCCATCAGTCTTTCCAGCCTTCGGCGTCCGCGCAGGTGTTCCAACCAGTGCAAGTATACACTCCCTCAGCGTCGCACCTGCCACCACCCCCACCCATGCACGCACAACAACATTCGGTATTTGTGCCTTCGTGGCCGAACCCACCCATCCACCATCAAAAGTCTTATGGCCAACCACCACCACCACCACCTCCACCAAAGCAAGAGGCACCTGATTCTACCGGCACGGGAATGATGGGTATGGTCAACATCATCAATGCAATCTCGGGCGGCTCCAATAAGCCGGTGCACGCGACGAAGCGTCAGAGGCAGGAATATTACCGAAGCGTATCGCATATCTGCTCCGGGAAATATTTTCATTTGCCCTGGTCCCACATCCCAATAACTTTCACAGCCGCTGACATTCAGTTGCAACACTACCCTCACAATGACCCACTCGTCATAAGAGCAAACATCAGCAAGAACACAAAGTACTACTTCGGTAACGATATGGGATGAGTCCTGGTGGACAACGGCAGCTCTGTGGATATATTGGCCTGGCAGTGTTTCTCGGGCATGGGTTTTAAAAGAGAAGACCTACAAAAGGCGGAGCACCCACTTTACGGCTTCGGCAACAAGAGAATTGAGGCGCTGGGAAAGATTGATGTCAATGTGACCTTCGGCCAGGATGCCAACATGAGGACGGAAGTCATAACCTTTGATGTTGTCGACTTCGTATGCCCGTACAATGCCATCTTCGGCCACAACACTATAAACAAGTTCGTAGCAGTCATCCATCAAGGGTACTTGCTGATGAAGATACCAACTGCGGCGGGAGTGAGTTCGGTATACGGCAGCCAAGAGGAGGCTCGGCGGGCCGAGCGGAACACTTCGGTGCACAACAGGCAGATGCACGTCATCGATGAGGACGAGAGCAGCGAAGCCGTGACGGAAGTAGAACAGAAAGCCGAGGCCCAAATGAGGCAATCAATGAAGGGGGCCGAAGCCAAGCGCATGAAAGCAGTTGACAACACAATGACAGACCCTTTGTGTGCAGATGTGCCAAGCAGGACAGTCATGATAGGCACTGAGGTCGGTGCGGAGGAGGAAGACAAACTCCTGCAGTTCCTTTGTCATGACCAGGATGTGTTCGCATGGTCCAAGTCAGATTTTGACGGGGGTCCACCGCTCGGTTATAGAGCACGCTCTGAATACCGACCCGAAGGTCAAACTGAAGTTACAAAGGCAGCGGCCAATGTTAGACGACAGGGTAAAATCCGCGGAGGCCGAAGTGCAAAATCTGCTTGACGCAAGAATCATAAGAGAAGTGCAGTTCCCAGTGTGGGTGGCCAATGTGGTGATGATGCCGAAGAAGAATGGGAACATGCGCATGTGCATCGATTTCACAGAACTCAACAAAGCATGCCCGAAGGACCCTTACCCGCTAATAAGGATTGACATCATCATCGATTAGGCAGCTGGATGTGAAATGTTAAGTCTTCTGGATTGTTTCTCCAGATACCACCAGGTGTGGATGCGAAGGGAGGACGAGGCTAAGACTGGGTTTACAACTCCTTTCGGCATTTTTTGTTTTGCCAGGATGCCAGAGAGCCTTCGTAACGCTGGGCCAACCTTTAACCGCATGATGAAGATGATTCTAGGTAGTCAGCTAGGGCGCAACACTTCGGCTTATGTCGATGACATTGTTATCATGAGCGAGAAGGAGAAAGATCACATTGCAGACTTGACTGAAACCTTTGACAACATGAGGCGGAACGGCCTCAAGCTTAATCCAGAGAAGTGCATTTTCGGCATACGAAAGGGGTAGTTGTTAGGGTGCATGGTGACGAAGCAGGGCATACAGGCCAACCCCCAGAAGATCGAAGCATTGCGCAGGATGCAGCCACCAAGCAACCGAAAGGAGGTCCAAAGGCTCACGGGCAAAATAGCATCACTGAACCGGTTCATCTTCAAGGCAGCTGAGCGAAGCTTACCTTTCTTCAAGGTGCTCCACGCGAATTCAGTTTTTCAGTGGGGTGTGGAGCAGCAGCAAGCCTTCGAGGATCCTAAAAAGTTTCTAGAAGAGGCAGCAGTCATGACCAAACCGTCACCGAAGGCAGACCTGTTATTGTACATCGCAACAACCGACACGGCAGTCAGTGCAGTCCTAGTAGAAGAGCGCATGGAAGCGGATACTTTGAAGCAGTTTCCCATCTATTACGTTTCCGAAGCCTTGAGCGGTTCAAAACTTTTCTACTCGGAGATGGAGAAGATGGCATACGCAATCCTGATGGCAAAGAGGAAGCTTCGGCATTATTTCCAAAGCCATAATATATTGGTCCCCACAGCTTTCCCTCTTCGTGTCATGTTTGAAAACAAGGAGTCGACAGGGAGAATGGGCAAGTGGGCCACGGAACTGGCAGAGCATGTCATAAACTTTGTCTCGCGTAGTGCAATAAAATCTCAGGTCCTCGCCGACTTTGTTGCTGATTGGACGCCTTCGGTCTCGAAGGGGACCCCATAGTTTCGGAGCCAGTCTGGGAGGTACAGTGTGATGGTGCATATTGTCATATGGGTTCAGCGGCAGCGGCAGTCCTCAAGTCGCCCTATGGTATCAAGCGTTGTTATGCACTGCAGTTGAACTGTGACAACTGCACAAACAACATGGCAGAATATGAGGGTTTACTGCTTGCGCTTCGCAAGGCTAGGGCAGTGGGAGCAAGGAGACTCGTCACCTTGACAGACTCCGAACTTGTGGCCGGACATATCGGGAAAACTTACAAGGAAAAGAAGCCAGACATGATGAAGTATCTGCAAACTGTACGAAGCATGGAAAATTTTTTCATTGGTATCACAGTTAGGAGTTTTCCCAGGCACTATAACAAGGAGGCCAATCCCATAGCAAAAGCAACTGCTCTACTTGAACCTTTGCCCCCAGATGTGTTTTACAAGACGACGACAGTGAGATCTGCTGTTGACGAAGCGGTGCCCCCAAGTTTGTGAATGCCATACAGAGCGAAGACTGGCGTGTCCCAATAGTTGCGGCAATCAGGGGCTATTATGAGGCCGAAGATGGAGTTGTCGATAAGAGAGTGGCCATCAGGGCGAAAAATTACCACATCATTGACAGTAATTTGTACTGAAAGGGGGTGTGTGCCCCATTGCTGAAGTGCATATCAGCGACCGAAGGCAAGCAACTACTCCATGAAATCCACAGTGGCATGTGCTCGCATCACCTCGGCACGAGAGCTTTAGTGCAGAAGACTTTTCGTTAGGGTTTCTATTGGCCTTCGGCAGTGGCAAATGCACATGACATCATGCGCCAGTTCCCAGAGTGTCAGCGCCATGCGCCATACAACAAGTTTGCCTCTAATGAGATACAACTGATACCGCCGGTGTGGCCCTTTGCCCGATGGGGCATGGACATCGTCGGTCCGCTACCGACAGCGCCCGGAAATTACACCCATGCCGTGGTGGCGGTAGAGTATTTTTCCAAGTGGGTGGAAGCAAAACCACTATTAAGCATCACTTCGGCAACAATACAGAAATTTTTCTGGCAAAACATTGTGTGCCGCTTCGGTGTGCCATAAGAAGTAATAGTGGACAATGGCAAGCAGTTCGACAACACCGACTTTAAGGAATTCTGTACTTATCTGGGCACCAAGTTATTGAAGGATCAGATGGCGACTAGAGAGGGGGGGGAGTGAATAGGAGCCTGTAAAAATTCTTCTCGAAGAACCCGGCCAATATCCTAGTCAAATCCCGGTCACACACAAGCGATGGATCGAATCACATACCAATCGCCAAGACAACGAGGTTATGGATCAACCTCTAGCCTTAGGAACGATTCCTTGAAGCACACGCGGAAGCACGAAAGAAGGAGGGGAGGAATCGAACCAAGAAGCAAAGCGCACAGCCTCTGGCGGACTGTCCGGCCATACAGGGCGGACTGTCCGCGATGAGCCGCGCGGACCGTCCGGCCGAGGTACCGCGGACCGTCCGGCAGGGTACCGCGGACCGTCCGGCGAGGTACCGCGGACCGTCCGCACCCTTGCCGCGGACCGTCCGCCCGAGCCGCGACCGTCCGTTAAAACAAACAACCACCCGAGTGGCACACCGCGAACCACGGACCGTCCGCGGGGAGCACGCGGACCGTCCGCCGTGCACCCGCGGACCGTCCGCCCGCTGCTGCGGACCGTCCGAAACTCCGTCCAACCAAAACTCAAAATCGCGACGGATCGAAACGAAAGGCGAGCAAGAACACAAAGAACACTGGACGAACACGAGCGGCGCGGACCGTCCGCCAGGAGGGCGCGGACCGTCCGCGAGGCTCGTACAGAACAAAAAAACGCCCGACCTCGAAAGTCAACTCCCCCAAATCATCATCGGATTTCCCAAACGGTTGAAGCTGTGGAGACAAGGGTTTGGGGACTTGAAAAGTGTCACACAAGGATGCTATAGCCCAAAAATCTTGTCTCCTAACTCCCTATTTCACCGGGAATCGCGAATCCTTTGAGCACCACCAAAAGCTTGAGCACCGAACGAAAACTCTCGAATCGAAGTAGTTTCCCGGCGTTTGAGGGCACAAGATCAATCACAAAGATGCACGAGACATCTATCCATGTTTCCCTCAAAGAAATCCGGGGAGAAACCCACTCAAATCCGCGGAATCGCACCGAGAACAAAGGCACGAAAACAAGCACAAAAAGACCACGAGAAACACAACCCCGATTCTTCTATACAAACCAGGAAAGATTCACAAGGTCTAGCATGCCGCCCTAGCATCCATCCCTCTTAACAAATCTCTCATGAAGCTCTCATGCTAGCCTAGAGAAAATGGAAGAAAAATAGCTACGAAAATGAGAAATGGGAGGGAGGAAATGAAACCCTAAGTTGCGGAGAGAGAGAGCCATCCACACACACTCATGGCTTACATATCAGGTCCCGCCGGAGTGGTAAATGACTCGACTACCCCTAACTTAACTACTGGCGATACAACCCACGCAGGGGCATTTAGGTAATGTTTGTGGGTCTTCCCATCGGACTTTGCCGCACCCCGCGTCCTCCCGACGCAAGCCATGCGATCCCGCCGCGTGTCCTCCGCCTCGAAGCTTCCCGACACGCCCGGATCCCGTCTCCGTCATGTTGGGCCCTCGGACTTGGTTTTGAGGCCCAAACCAAGAAACCGTCCTCCGATGGTTTTGTGGGCAAACCGCCAAACCCCGCGTGCCCGGTCCGGCCTCCCGCCAAACCACTTGACTCGACCGCCACCGTGCACCGACTCGATTGTCCATGACTTCGTCTTGCTCGTGTCGCCACCATGTGGCCCGCACCCAGTCCCGTTGTCCACCGGGTCCCTCGAACCGAGCCTACTTGTCTCTCCATCTCCCGGAAGCCCCTCAAGGCTGAAGACCTTTCGCGCCCATTCTTCACCTGCAACAACACGAACTAGGCCGCAGCCTACACTTGCGCACTAAGCCAAGAGTCAGTCCAACACCCGTTGTCAATCACTCATCACTGAGGAGCGGTCATCCATCGACCACCGGGACGCTCCTGGTCCTCAATCTCCCCCTTGATGAGTGCATTGACAACACACAACGCGAAATGAAATTCAGAGAAAGAAAGAAAGGAAGAAGAAAGAAAAAACAATGAAGCTCAACTCATGACCAAAACCAAAGAAAGGCAAAGAAAGGTCACAAGCCAAGCAAAGCACAAACTCCACACGGAAAACAGCAAGAATGCTCCCCCTGAACAAATGCAAGCTCCCCCTGAACATGTGGATTCAAACTTCCAAATTTCAGCTCACCTCTTCTGAATTTTCATTAAGCTCACCTCTTCTCCCCCTTGTTGACAATGTATGAATCAAGGTGAAAATGCAGAAATGCAAAACAAAGCATATAAACATCTACATGAGCTTCTCAAATAGGCCAAATCTAGTGTCAAAGGCTAAAAATGAGACAAAGATCACACATATGAATCATAACATAGTCAAAGCATTGCCACAAGTAATATATGAAAAATACAAGCATGTGACAAAGCAAAATCTTCAGATTTAAGCAGTTTTACCAAAAGAAGGCTCGCTTCACAAATAAAAGCCTATCCATGTCACACTTGATCCACAAACATGCATACCATTCAAAGATCATACATGGATATCAAATTCTCAGCAAAAGATCATGGCAAACACCCATAAAGCAAAGCATGTCATGTCAAAGCTCATGAGCCATGTGTCCACTTCGGGGAGACTTCTCCACTGGTGAACATCATGCAACATGTTTTGCACCCATATGAGAAAGATAAGACATTTAAGCATAGACATGATGGATGGAGCATTTTTCAAGCATTATACACTTCTTTTCAAGATTAAATCATTTCATGGTACATGAAGTGCCTTTGCGGCAAAAAGAAGCTTATGCTCTCCCATGAATGCAACATAGGCTAAACATTCACAATGATATTCGGCCTTTGGCCCAGATGCAAGAACAAGGCATCCAAGCACAATCTAAGCATGAAAAGCACATTTAGACCAAACTGTGACATGGATACACTACTACACACGAGTGGAGCAGATTTCACCAAAAATTAGTCAAGATTAGCATTTATTTCAAAAAAGGGCTATCTCACCACATATATATCTCAAATATTTCAAGAGCATAGCCTCACATCACCATTTCTCCACACATATGACCAATATCTCACAAATAGCCAAAGAAACTCAAATATGGCATATGAAAGAAGCTCATCATCCTAAAATGCAATATGATACAAATGCAACATGATATATGACAAGATGGCTATCCTACCATGGTTTATACATCAAGCAAAGCATGTATATACATCAAAGTAAAACATGGTATGATACATATGATACAAAAAGGAAATCCCCCAAGAATCAACTAGAAAGGGCAACAAACCCCAAGTTCCCCCGCAAGCGCACAAATGTAGCTTGATCGAGAGGCTTTGTGAAAATGTCTCGCAAGCCGATCTTGGGTAGGGACATGGCTCAACACAATGGTTCCTTTTTCCACATTGTCCCTCAAGAAATGATACCTCACTTCTATGTGTTTGGTTACGGGAGTGAAGCACCGGGTTTTTGGCTACGCTTATGGCACCGGTGCTATCACAAAGAAGTGGGATCCGGGTGCACTCCTCACCAAAGTCTCTCAAGGTGTACGAAATCCACAACGGTGGGAACAACAACTTGCGGCGAAGAACATACTCCGCCTCGGTGGTAGACTGAGCTACACTAGACTGCTTGCGGGAAGACCATGAGACCAACGAAGACCCAAGAAACTGGCAAGTACCAGAAGTAGACTTCCTCTCGACTCGACAACCAGCAAAATCCGCATCGGAAAAACCATGAAGAGAAAGAGTTGAGGAGGAAGAATACCAAAGGCCAAGACCAGGGGCAGACTATAGGTACCTGAAAATCCTCTTGACGGCCTGTCGATGTGATGTTCTCGGCGAAGCCTGAAAACGAGCGCACAGACACACGCTGAACTGTATGTCTGGCCTCGTTGCCGTCAAGTAGAGGAGGGAGCCGATCATGCTCCTGTACTCCCGCTGGTCCAATGGTTCTCCGTCCTCGTCCGCATCCAAAGTGGCTGTACTCCCCATGGGAGTCGACATCGGCTTCACATCTTGCATCTGGAACTTCTTCGAAAGATGTCTCTCGTGTACTTGGTCCGGTGCACGAATGTTCCATACTTCACTTGCTTGATCTCGCGGCGAGAAAATACGCGCAACTCGCCCATCATGCTCATCTCGAACTCCCCGCTCATTTCATCCGCAAACTTGGCAACAAGGTTATTTGACGAGCCACCAAAGACAATATCATCCACGTATATCTGAACAATCAACAAGTCATTTCCATGCTTGAGGAGAAACAAGGTCCTATCCACGGTACCCATCACAAACCCTCTGCTCAACAGAAAACCTCTCAATCTCCCATACCAAGCACGGGCGCCTGTTTCAACCCATACAGAGCCCTTTTCAACCTGTACACCCTGTGTGGGTACAACTCGCTCTCAAACCCAGGTGGCTGCTTCACATACACCTCCTCCTCTATGACCCCATTCAGAAAAGCACTCTTCACGTCCATCTGAAACAACTTGAACCCTTTAGCCACGGCAAAGGCTAGAAGGATCCGAATTGCCTCAAGACGGGCCACAGGAGCAAAGGTCTCCTCATAGTCGATCCCCTCCTTCTGACTAAACCCCTGAGCAACAAGTCTGGACTTGTTCCTCACAACCATCCCATTCTCTCCCTCTTTGTTCTTCCAAACCCACTTGGTTCCTATGGGATGGCGATTTGGAGGTGGTTCAACTAACTCCCACACCTGGTTCCTCTCAAAGTTTTCCAACTCCTCATGCATAGAATTGCCCAGTTTCCATCAGATAAAGCATGTCCAATGTCCTTGGGCTCAAAAGTAGCAACAAAAGCAGCATGAGCAAAATGAGAGGAATTCCTGGACCTTGACCGTGTAGTGCGTTCGTCGATGTTCCCAATGATCTTCGACAGGGGATGCACTTCTTGAATCCGCCGGGCAGCCTCACGCCTCGAGACTACCTCCCCCTCAACTTCAGCTTCTCTCACCTGGTCCTCTTGTTGCACCGTCGTTGTCCATGAAGTAGATGGTCCACGCTCCGTAGTGGTCGCAGGGGAAGTAGTGGGTACACACTCAGCTTCAGGCGCATGGTTCTCTCCATCATCATCTCCGGCTTCATCCTTCTCCTCTTCAAAGAGGTCCTCGGCCATCTCTTCATCACCTGCACATTCAAAGCCAAGAGAGGTACATGGCATTGTCTCGTTGAAGGTTACTTCGCAAGTCTCCATGATTTTGTTAGTCTCAAGGTTAAGCACCCTATAGGCTCTAGAGTGGTTAGCATATCCAAAGAAAATACCATCGCTAGACCTAGCCTCAAACTTGTCGAGATTTCCCTTCTTAAGAATAAAGCACTTGCAGCCAAAGACTCGGAAATGACTGACCTTGGGTGCCCGACCATGCATAAGCTCATAACAGGTCTTTTTCTTGAAAGCTCGCAATAAAATCCTGTTGGAAACATGACAAGCAGTATTGACTGCCTCAGCCCAATACCTCCTAGGAGTCCTGTGCTCATCGAGCATCGTCCTAGCCATCTCACAAAGAGTCCGATTTTTCCTTTCCACGACTCCATTTTGAGGCGGCACATAAGGGGTCGAATACTGATGTTCAAGACCTAGATAACGACAAAATGCATCAAAACGAGAGTTCTTGAACTCTGAGCCATTATCACTGCGGATAGCTCGAATAGCATTCCCATGCCTCTCGTTTTTCAACCTCACGATCAGATCTCAAAAAAAAACCAAATGTCTCACTCTTATCTTTCAAGAAAAACACCTAGGCATAGCGAGAGTAATCGTCCACCACAACAAGGACATACCACTTCCCACCCACCGAGCGAACTCGAGCTGGCCCAACAAGATCCATATGCAACAGCTCTGTCGGACGCTCAGTCATGACTTCGGTCAGGGGTGGATGGGGAGTGGCTACCATCTTGCCATGCCTACAAGGAGCACAAACCAAATCCTTCTCAAGCTTCAACCTCGGCAATCCTCGGACAAGGTCAAGACCACTCAAGCGGGAAACCAAATCAAAGCTCAAGTGTCCCAACCACCTATGCCATTTCCACAAATCAGAAGAAGGACCAGCCATCAAACGGCAAGCAGGACCCAAAGAACGAGAGAAATCAGCCCTGAAAATCTGACCCTCGGGGATGATCATACAGACAAGATCACCTCGAGAATCCAGCAAACGAGACTCGCCAGACTTGAAACGCACCTCAAAACCCTCATCAAGCAACTGAGAAACCGAAAGCAAATTGATATCCAAAGACTTCACAAGAGCCACTCTCTTCAACGTTACCTTGTCACTCACATGCACAACACCCTCCGAAAGCACCCTTCCTCGTCCATTGTCCCCAAATGTGATGTACATCTTTTCCTTCACTGGGGTGAGGGCTGGAGAACCACTTCTTATCTCCGGTCATGTGTCGAGAACACCCGGAGTCGATCAACCAAATGTCCTCCAAGCCTCTTGCCTGCAGTCAGAAAAAAGAACGAGAATGAGCTAGCGACTCGACACTGGGGTTAGCACAAAGAAAGTTAAACCAGTGTCGAGCCATCTGCTCAAAAGAGGGGTTAGCAAACATCATTCCCTTGCCACCAAACTTCCCATGTCCCATGGAAGGAGTACGAGCACCACGAGGGGGAAAACGTGGTCCGTAGTTCCTCTGGAACCCAAAGCTGCGATCATCTCCCCTAAACCCGTATTGAGGACGAGTAGGGGGACGTCCAGCAAAACCACCACGAGCCCGACCAAACCTCTCACCAGCACGCACACCATCATCTCTCCACACAAACCTACCACTCTGAGTTCCAACTCTACAAACACTCTTCACACTTCCCACACCCCGTGGAAGTGGCACTCTAGGCTCAGGAATACCATGAGACTGGTGGTACCTGTCCTGGTTTGCTTGCTCCCTAGCAAGCCTCTCATCCCTCTTCCTCTTGTAGCAAAACTCTGCAAGATGCCTCTCCTTGCCACAATACTCACACTTGAAGGGGATGGGTTTTGGTTTTGGCTCTGGCTTCTCTCTAGGCTTCTCACCCTTCTCACTCACAAACCTCACCGGTTTCTGGAAGTCATTTGTCTTAGGTGGGAATTTGGGTGGATCTTGGGTTGTGTCAAGCTTGTTGCAAAGGTGGTTGGGCTTTGGTGTGAAAGAGTTCTTGGGTGCTTTTGGAAGTGGGACTTGGATGTCTCCGATCACCTCAAACTCGGGGTTAGACTCAACACACTTCTCATACACACTCTCCCCACTGTTCTCTCCCACTTTCTCACCCAACTTCTCAAAACCCAAACCACGACCATCCGCTCTCTTGAACTCCTCAATCATGATTTTCAATTGAGGTTCCCGCCCGTACAACCAACCCAACACCTTCCTCAAATAGTCATTCTCCTCATAGATGACATCCAAACGGGAAGTAAGTTCAAGATTGCGCAAAGTAACTTCATCACAGCTAGTGCATGCATTGACAACAGGAGATTTCAAAGAAGCTTCCAAAGAGCTAATAGTAGAACGACCATCAACAAGCTTAGCATGCATAGTAGGACATGATTTACAAGCACCAAGCAAAGTGGGTCTAGCCTTAAGCTCATCATATTCAGTCCTAAGAGCATCTAGTTTAGCCAAAGTGGAAGCATTCTTCTCATTAAGCAACTTGATCTCATTCAACCATGCATCACACTCAAGACACTCAACATCATCAGGAGTAGTAGGAGCAAGTTTCAAAGAGTCATTCTCAAGTTTCAATTCAAGCAATTTCGACTCTAGCTCTCCTACTTTCTCACTAGCATTCTCAAGTTGAGCCCTAAGATCTTTCCTCATCTTTTTGGCATCTCTTAGCACACTATCACGGTTGTCAATCAAGCCATTCAACCTAGCGATCTCAGCAAGAAAAGAGTCGGGGTCACGATTTACCTCATCCTCCGAGTCGGAGTCGCTGTCTTCCTTCTCGCTCTTCTTCTTCGCTTGAGTTATGGGCCATGCCACAAAAGCCCTCAAGCGCCACACGGCTCAACCCGCTGAGGTTCCGGCTTGCACTCTTCTTGCCATTGCGCCTCCCGGCGTCTTCATCTTCTGTCGCTTGAGCTTGATCGCTCGTCGCTTGAGCTTGAGTCGACGTCGCTCGCACCGGCCACCATCGCTCTTGCCTTGTTCTTCTTGTAGCCGCTCTTGCTCGGTCGCCGCTTGTCCTTGTCCTTGCTCTTGGACTTGCCGAAGTGCTTGCCCTTGGAGGAGTACTTGTCTTCACGCCTCGGGTGCGCCTTGTACTCGTTCACTTTGTACTTGTTCTCCTCCGTTTCCGGGCACTCGGTGATGAAGTGGCCACGCTTGCCACACTTGTAGCACGTCCCTGAGCTCCGCCTTGCATTCCTCCGACTCTCGTGTAGTCGATCAAACCTTCTTGACAAAGAAGGCCGGCTCCTCCTCGCCCGGCACATAAAACTCCTCATCCGGAATGGACATAAGAGAGGACAAGGAAAAGCGTCGACGGAAGGGTTAGATTTGCCCTTTGATCCGCCCACAAGAGCAAGACTATGATCAGTCGAGCTCTCATGCTTGGATTGCAACTTCCCGTCAACCTCGGCCGACTTGAGCTTAGAAAAGAGGTCATCCAACTCAATAGTCAAATAATGCCCGAGACTCCTTGATGGCCTCAACCTTAGCACCCCAAACATTTGGGTACAAGACATGCAAGAGCTTCAAAGCCCGATCATGCTCGGTGTAAGGAAAATCCTCAACATTAGCCTTCATGCTCGTTCACGATGGCGGTGAACCTCGAAACATCGCATCGGTGTCCTCACCGGAAGTGGAGTGAAATTCTCATATTGCATCCGGTAAGAGACAAAGAGGCGAGCCTTCACATGGTTATCACCACCGTGAGCAACCAACAACTTTTCCCAAATTTGCCAAGCAAGATTCAAATGGCGAACACGCTCAAACTCAGGATCACACAAGCTCCGGACCAAGTGATCAACGGCTTTTGCATTAGCCTCATACTTGGCCTTAGCACCGGCATCGGTCACCATAAGAGTATGGATGTTGACCGAAATAGCATAGGTCTTGTCAAGCACAATGAAATCCAACAGCTTCCCACAAAGAAAGATCATCATACGAGCCGCCCACTTGTGGTAACCCTTGCCATCGAAGTGCGGCGGACCGCCCCGCTCAACGTACGCCATCTTAGGATTCAAGACTTGTCAAAGTCGCAAAGAATCCGACACCGAGCTCTGATACCAATTGAAGGATCAGATGGCGACTAGAGAGGGGGGGAGTGAATAGGAGCCTGTAAAAATTCTTCTCGAAGAACCCGACCTATACCCTAGTCAAATCCCGGTCACACACAAGCGAGGGATCGAATCACATACCAATCGCCAAGACAACGAGGTTATGGATCAACCTCTAGCCTTAAGAACGATTCCTTGAAGCACACGCGGAAGCACGAAAGAAGGAGGGGAGGAATCGAACCAAGAAGCAAAGCGCGCAGCCTCTGGCGGACCGTCCGGCCATAAAGGGCGGACCGTCCGCGATGAACCGCGCGGACCATCCGGCAGGGTACCGCGGACTGTCCGCACCCTTGCCGCGGATCGTCCGGCCCGAGCCGCGGACCGTCCGTTAAAACAAACGGAACCCGAGCGGTGGCACACCGCGAACCACGGACCGTCCGCGGGGAGCACGCGGACCGTCCGCCAGGCACCCGCGGACCGTCCGCCCGCTGCTGCGGACCGTCCGAAACTCCATCCAACCAAAACTCAAAATCGCGAAGGATCGAAACGAAAGGCGAGCAAGAACACGAAGAACACTAGACGAACACGAGCGGCGCGGACCGTCCGCCAGGAGGGCGCGGACCGTCCGCGAGGCTCGGACAGAACAGAAAAACGCCCGACCTCGAAAGTCAACTCCCCCAAATCATCATCAGATTTCCCAAACGGTTGAAGCTGTGGAGACAAGGGTTTGGGGACTTGAAAAGCGTCACACAAGGATGCTATAGCCCAAAAATCTTGTCTCCTAACTCCCTAAATCACCGTGAATCGCGAATCCTTTGAGCACCACCAAAAGCTTGAGCACCGAACGAAAACTCTCGAATCGAAGTGGTTTCCCGGCGTTTGAGGGCACAAGATCAATCACAAAGATGCACGAGACATCTATCCATGTTTCCCTCAAAGAAATCCGGGGAGAAACCCACTCAAATCCGCGGAATCGCACCGAGAACAAAGGCACGAAAACAAGCACAAAAAGACCACGAGAAACAAAACCCCGAATCTTCTATACAAACCAAGAAAGATTCACAAGGTCTAGCATGCCACCCTAGCATCCATCCCTCTCAACAAATCTCTCATGAAGCTCTCATGCTAGCCTAGAGAAAATGGAAGAAAAATAGCTACGAAAATGAGAAATGGGAGGGAGGAAATGAAACCCTAAGTCGCGGAGAGAGAGCGCCATCCACACACACTCATGGCTTATATATCAGGTCCCGCCGGAGTGGTAAATGACTCGACTACCCCTAACTTAACTACTGGCGATACAACCCACGTAGGGGCATTTAGGTAATGTTTGTGGGTCTTGCCATCGGACGGCCACGCCTTTGCCGCACCCCCGCGTCCTCCCGACGCAAGCCATGCGATCCCGCCGCGTGTCCTCCGCCTCGAAGCTTCCCGACACGCCGGATCCCGTCTCCGTCGTGTTGGGCCCTCGGACTTGGTTTTGAGGCCCAAACCAAGAAACCGTCCTCCGATGGTTTTGTGGGCAAACCACCAAACCCCGCGTGCCCGGTCCGGCCTCCCGCCAAACCACTTGACTCGACCGCCACCGTGCACCGCTCAATTGTCCATGACTTCGTCTTGCTCGTGTCGCCACCATGTGGCCCGCACCCGGTCCCCGCCGTCCACCGGGTCCCTCGAACCGAGCCTACTTGTCTCTCCATCTCTCGGAGGCCCCTCAAGGCTGAAGACCTTTCGCGCCCGTTCTTCACCTGCAACAACACGAACTAGGCCGCAGCCTACACCTGCGCACTAAGCCAAGAGTCAGTCCAACACCCGTTGTCAATCACTCATCACTGAGGAGCGGTCATCCATCGACCACCGGGACGCTCTTGGTCCTCAGTTATGCTTCGCCTCGGTCTACCACCCGCAATCCAATGGGGCGGTAGAACGGGCAAATGGGGTAATTTTCACCGGTATAAAAAGGAACATCACCGACCTGCCCAAAAGCAAATGGGCCGAAGAGCTGCCGAGGGTGATTTGGTTCCACAACACCACAAACTCCAGAACCACGCAGTTCTCGCGGTTCAAGTTGCTTTATTGTGAAGAAGCCATGTTACCTGAAGAACTGTGTTTGGTAACTTGGAGGGACAACCCTTCCAGTGACGAAGACCTCAAGGCTTCGGTCCAGAACATCAAGGAGGTGTGTTTGCAGGCGGCGACTAATCTGTTGTCCTACCAGGAAGAGACTAGAAGGTGGAAAAACAAGAAGATTCGGCCAAAGTTCATACAGTCGGGGGACCTGGTACTGCGCAAAATACCGAAGGGAAGGCTGAAGGGCAAGATGCACGGGAAGTGGGAAGGTCCATTCATAGCAACCGCGACATCGAACGAAGCGGCCTTCAAGTTGCATCGATTGACCGGCGAGGAAGAGCCATACACATGGAATGTGGACATGCTGCAGAAGTACTTCGTCTGAGGTCGCGGCGAAGCGGCAACTGTTGTTATTTTCGTTTCGTAGTTTTTGTTTCTGTCCCGTTGAAAAAGTTTGTAATATATGTACATTAAGTAGGGGGGACGTACTCTTTTCCTCACGGGGGAGGCTTCGCGGTTCCCCTCTTGACCAGCGAAATGTGAGGTTTTTAACGAGGCGGACCCATGTACTTCGTTTTCTGACGTGTAATATAAGTCAGTATTCCCCCAACACTTGGCGTCCAAGTTCTTTCTTTTTGAGTACGTTGGCACAGCTCCGAGGAAGCTGTGCTACCCCCATGCTCTCCATAGGGGGCATAGTCTTTGAACTGGCCTTCGGCGGGGTAAGTGGCAGCGTGGGCACGAGCCGCATTGAGTGCGCACGGGCCGCGCCTGTCACTTATCGTCGTGACCGAAGGTAAAGTCCGCTTGACGCGGCGCAAGGGCCCCGATATGGCCTAAGTGGAAGCACGCCTGGGGCGATGCGTCGGTCCCGTTATGACTGAAGGTAAAGTCCGCTTGACGTGGCACAAGGGCCCCGATATGGCCTAAGAGGAAGCACGCCTGGTGCGATGCGTCAGTCCCGTTATGACCGAACGTAAAGTCCGCTTGACGCGGCACAAGGGCCCCGATATGGCCTAAGAGGAAGCACGTCTGGTGCGATGCGTCGGTCCCGTTATGACCGAAGGTAAAGTCCGCTCGACGCGGCGCAAAGGCCCCGATATGGCCTAAGTCGAAGCACGCCTGGTGCGATGCCTCTGTCCCATTATGACCGAAGGTAAAGACCGCTTGATGCAGCGCAGAGGCCCCACTATGGCCCAAGTGGAGGTGCGCTTGGTGCGACGCTTTGTTCTGACAGGATCGAAGGACTGATCCGCCTGACGCAACGCGAGGATATCGTCATTGAACTATTGTACTGATCAGGAAAGGAAACATGCGCGAAGCAGCAGCGCTACCTTTTGGCAAGAATCTAACTAGCACATCCAAAGGCAAAACACACGTCTTTCGCTAGTAGTTTCGGTCGTCAGAGGTCGAGTAAAAAGGCGCCGACAAAAAAAGAGCGTAGGAACAGAACTGACAGGCGATGGTTACAGCCATCTTCATTTTTATTATCGTACTTCGAATATACAGCGTTTTTCAATACAACAGTCCAATGTTACAATTTAACATGGCAATACAATTACAGCATGTTTTCATCTGCACACACTTTACAAATCGGTTTGGGTCGTGTCGCCCCAGCATGCCGCGAACACTTCCGGGGGGAGTTCCGAAGCAGGTCACTTCAAGTCTTCACGGCATTACTTGGCGCGACGCGAAGCCACGACGGGTCGATACTTCTAAGTGATCAATCCTCGTTAAGTACGTCTTCACAGATCTCGTCGATCAAACAAAGAAACGTCGTGTCTATTATGTCCAGAGCCATCTGCCGAAGCTCGCTGTCGGTGGGCATGCGTCCTGCGCTGAAAACAGGATCATAGTTAGTGCGCGGAGACTCACACTGGCTCGGTTTTCGTAACCACGGGGCCATCCAACGAGGCATCAAGAATTAAATACACGTATTCGGGTGGCCTGATGGCGCCCTCTTCGAAGGGGTCTGTCAAATTACGCTTGGCCGCCCATCAGGCGACGCGCTCTCTAAGGATGGCCTCTCAGCGTGAGGGTCCTTCGAAAATTCCGCAAAGAAGCGTTTTGCGGCCTCGTTACGGACCTGATAGCATTTCGCATGATACAACAAGAATTACGAATACGACACGCCCGGGTGGCAGATGCTAAACTTGGTCCACACGTTTGGGGAAATAAAAAAGAGTTCAGGGGCAAGGGCGGGTCGCTCGCACCTTCGGCTCTCTACGCAGGCGCCACCGAGGGAACCTGCGCAGAGGAACCTTATATTAGTGTCTAATACAACCATGACACCAAAAGAGAAGGTATCATCTGTTTACAAAATCACAACCCAACGCCCCTTAGACCTCGGCTTCGGTGGCGACGACCGGAGGCTCAGTTGACTCGGCGGCTGCGGGCTCCAAAGGGGCCTCGCGCCCAGGTGAGCTGGCGGCAAGCAGTGTGGCTTCGAGCTCTGCGGCGTGCGCTGTCTGATGCGTCACCTACTGGGTTTTCTTCGGCGCTGGCCGCAGCGGGGACGTTCTCATCTGGTGCGGGGACAGCGTCTCCTTCGGGAGCGGCGGCAGGTCTAGTGGGCGTGAGAGCGGGCACGACGTTGTTCACGGTCGCCTCAGCGCGCTCCGTCTCGCCTGAAGGACCCTCTGCACCATCTTCGCGTACGTTTTCGGCTCCTGGCCTTGTCGCCTCTTCGGTAGCGCGTGCGTCGTCGCACTGCACGCCGGCCCTGTCGTTTTCCACGTCGGCGGCGGCCTCGTCATGTCCAGCGGTGATCAACGGAACCCCGGGCATGGTGATACAGTCGCCCTCCCTCATGAACTAGGGCTCGGGAAGCACGCCACCATGTCGCGATCGCAGTCGCACGAGAACACGCGCCTATAAGCAAGGCCCTATCTGCACAGCATCAAAGACAACATGATTGTATCGTCAGGGGTCGACACCAAAAGAGGGGTGTTAGAACAGAAATAAAAGCTGCTTCAGCGAACCTGTGCACTCAGGCGAGCCGACTCGTCAAGAGTAAGACAGGACCCGCGCACGGCGAAGAAAGTGTTCATAAAGTTCTTGGCGAGATTCTTGGCAAGCACGGGCAGCTGCGTCACGTCCAATTCCGCGTCGGTGGGCCACTGGTAGTCGTCCTTCGTCAGCCGTTGGAGATCACTCTTGCTAACTGTTTTCTCCAATGAGGGGTGTTCCGCAGGAATCAGGGAGCACACAGAATAGGCCAGCGTGCGAATCCCCACCGCGTCTCCGAGCTCACCAAAGATCTTTGTGTTCATGGTGATCAGGTCGAAGCAGGCACTCACCCAGTCGTAAAACGCTCTGACGGTGCACTGGGGGAACGCGGTCGGTGGCGCATCAAGATTGCACTGCCCCAGTAGCTCCAAGACCTCTGAGCGAAGAATCTCTGTGCTTCGTATGTGCTCTGCGCAATACCGCTCCAGCACACTGCTCAGTTGGCTCAATTCGTTTTGTGCTTCGGCCAGCTTGGCCTCCTTGTCGCGGAGTTGGGCGCCCAAATCCTCTTTTGTACTGGCAAGGTTTTCCACGTCAAGGCGCAGCATCTCCAGGGCAGCTTGGCAAGCCTTCGCTTCATCCTCCTTCGTCCGTAGTAGCTGTCGGTTGCACTCCTGCTCAGCGGCTAGTCGTCCCTCCAACACCTCTACACAACTCTGCAGCGAAGTGGTGGCGGCAACTGATAGCTCTTTCGCCTTTTTGCTCTCCTGCTCCAGCCTTCGGGCAAGACACCAGGATGCAACGAAGGCCTTCAGGGACAAATCCCCGCAAGCAATGGTCAGGTCGGCGAAGTTGAGATTCCCAAAGTATTCCTCTTCACGGGGAATCGCGAAACTTGATCCCGCTTCCTCCAGAAATTTGCGTTCATGGCCGACGCTCGTCAGGCCCAGGAAGCGGATATTTTTTTCACCAATTAGCTTGGCCTCGGCGGGAACCTGAAGGCGAGTAGCGACGGCTTGGGGATTTTCCGGCGTCACATGGTAGTTGCTGCTGTCAGGCTCTTCCTCTTCTTCTTCATCTTCTTCCGCAGCAGCGACAAGGTTGTCTTTTTCGGCACCTGTGGCCGAGGGGGAGGCGGACTGCTCGGTGCTATCGGACAATGAGCTGGATGAGCTGGTGGAGGCAGAGCTGGATTTGCATTCGTCGCAGGGGGCTTCAGCACCGAAGGTAGCAGGGCTGCGACCGCGAGGGGCTTCACCGACAGAAGATACGATGCGGACGTCACTGTCGTCGCTATCTTTCTCCTTCGGGCTCAGTGGCACGAGTAGTGGCCCGCCGGTCTCCTCGTTGGCTCCGACCACAGGTGCCGCCAAGCGCAGCGGCACGGCAGCAATCACGTCCTCAACGACGCCAGTCTCGACGTCCACGACTCGGGTTCTCTTGGCCGCTGGGGGTGAGTCCGCCGGCCCGCCACCACCTTTCTTTCGGGCTCTCCCTTCGGCGGCGGCGGTGGCAGCAACGACGGGAACGTTTTTCCTGCCGGTTTTCCTCATCAGAGCGGCGCGCGGTGAAGTTGCAGTTTCGCTCGCGTCCGCGTCGGCGGCGGCAAGCACCGCGACTTTCCTTTCGGCTGCTTTGCGATGCTTGGCGAAGCCAACGAGTTCTGGCGCGGCGACCTTGAAGAACAAGAACACTCAGTTTGTTCGAGACCCATTGAGCTCGGCGACTGTCTCCTTGTACTCCTTCAGTGACACGGGGCCGAGGATGAAATTGTCGTGGTCTTCCACCTTCCTCTTCTTCAACACTGCAAGCCAGAAAGTGTGAGTAGTCAACACATGAAGCTTCGGACATATGGAAAACGGGGAAATGGACACCGAAAGGCACAGAATCACTCACAGGCGGAGGTGAAGCCGAACGCCTTCGTCCAGTCAGGGCACGGGATTCCGCCGATATCGGCCGCCCAGGCGTCGTTGGCCACAGCCCAGCCGTCCACTAGCGGGCACACGGGGATGCTGCGATACTCCTCCACAATGTCGTGTGCTATACTTACGAGCGAATCGGCGAAGCATCATCACAAACTCGTCGCCTTCTAGGCAGGAGGGGTTCTTTGCATATGGCTCGTGAAGGGGAGGCAGTTCCTTCGTAGCCTGTGGGTGACACTCCTCGGGGGCGGGTGGAGTCACGGTGTGGTACAACCAGTGTTGTTGCCAGTCCGAAGGCCATTTGTTGCGATAGGCGGTCACGGGGCTCACCACGCTGGATTTGTAGGAGAAATTCAAACAACCAAATTGGCAGTCCTTCTCGACGGACTGATCTCCTTCTTCTTCAAAGACTGTGTGGCACTGGTGATGGACTTGATGCACCGAAGCAAACCCTTCGACGGAGGGCTTGATCTTCGTGGTGCGGCATATCCACATGTACACCGACAACCGAAGAATCGCATTGGGGGTGAGCTAGTGCAGGTATATATCGAAGTACCAGAGGATATCGACGACAGCGGGGTGAAGGGGGAACCGAAGCCCCGCAAACAGGAGATCCCGGAAGATGACAACCTCATTGTCGCGAGGCTTCGGTATGGTCTCCCGGCCAGGTGTTCGCGCGGTCCCAATCATGCGGTTCCTCTGAAGAGACCTCACATCGGTTTCGTCGATCTGGCTTCTGCCGAAGGTGTACATCTTCGGGATTTCCTTTGTGACAGCGTCGCGCCTTCGCTTCGGGGCCATGGATGCGCTCTAAATGCGAAGTAGAAGAAAAACAGGGGGGCGAAGGAAACCTTACGGCAGAAGCTTCGGAGTTTCGAGCTTCTTGGCTGTGGATCACGACAGTGGGGTGGGGTAGCCCAAGAGTCAGTCCCCTTTTATAGTGCGCTAGCGCCCATTAATCTCGCGCGCAACACGCGGATTTACCTTTTTACCCCGATGATTGCCTCTCACAACGGTAAAATTTCCAAAGGGCAGAACGCGTCTTTTACACTGGCGAGCGTCAGCGTGGGCCGTTCGTGGGAACTCCGAAGCCTGTTTTTCTCCCTGTGAAGGTTTGATCATAAGTTTGGCCCATCTAAAGGGAAGGACGGCCCTCACTGACGAGGGGCTACTGTTGGGGAAAATGGTCTTTGGAAGCGTCATGCCATGTCCGGCCAGGTGGTCGTCTTTGGTCCGCGTGCGACTTTGGGCTGTTTTGATGAAGCATGCTTTGGTGATTTAACGATAACGCTGATGCTACTCGAGTTTTGTGAGCGTTGTTTCATAGGAACAGCCCCCCTCGTCAATCCCGAATGGAGCTGACCTTCGGCGCCGAAGGTGTGGAGGGGTGACCCTCGGCGCTGAAGGTGTGAAGGGGCCAAAAGCGCCACGCGACGGGTGCGCTCAGGCTCATGGTTGAAGGCGGTCCGTGCGGGGCATCTCAGGAGCACTTTGCGACCGGGGCAGAGTCGTGGGCCGGTTCGGTGCCGAAGGCGCGATGCGAACGGTGGCCTTTGGCTCTGTCGAGATGGTGCCATGACACGTGGCTACATCAGACGTGTAAAGGGGCACCGTACGAAGCAGAGACAAGATGCGCAGCGTGTTAAGGTGGCTTGGTCATGCGAAGACACGCTAGAGGCCTGTACGACGCGGGGAGTTACTGTTTGCCCTTGTAAAGCATGTAAAGTCGTTTGTCAGGAACGGAAAAGGTGTAATTGAGGTAGATGATCATACCCGGGGGCCTCCTATAAATAGTGACCCCCTTGTAATAGAACGGACACACATTAATGTGAAGGGAGCTCTGAAGGCTCCGACTAGTTTCTTGGCTTTCGGTTTCTTAGGTGTTTAGTTTCTCTTTCGTAATAGAAGTAGCGAAATAGGAGTATTTAGAAAGCAGCAGTAGCAGGATTAGCAGAGGTAGCATTAGTAACTAAGTTTCTCCACCTTTCTTCGAGGGGGGCCTTCGGCCGCTTTCCCCTTCGGAGGAGGGAGGACTTTCAGGGGGCTGTTGTGTCGACGTCCACCTAAAGGTCCCTTGAAGATTCAAGTTACTTTGCACTACTAGATCATTTCTTGTGTCACACATTTGTTCCACGGATTCAATACCTTGGGTTCACCACTCGAGGGAAGAAGGGTCCCTTGACTATGATGGGAGACTTGTCCTCTTGCAAGTCTAAACGAACTTTGATACAACTATTAACTGTCAAAACCCTAGAAGATGAAAAACTCCGAGGACCCAATCAGAAAACTGCTGAATCTTGTGGGACAAGGAGCTTCATCCGATCCGAAGTGAAACTGATGACAAGGGACCACATGCAGAAGGGGGAAGGCTCTAGAAGACTCAGGAAGCAACAACAGGCAAAGCAGGCCGTCGACTGGGCCGAAGTGGGCCCAGGCCGGCCGACCCAGCCCATTTCCAAGCCCAGTCGACCCCCTTTGACCTAGCCACCATTCGGACTATTTATATCCCCGAGGCCAAGAGCCATGCATCAACTCATTCGTCATCGGCCGCCGAGGAGCAGAGAAGAGAGGCACACCATCTCGGAGAGGAGAGGGTCGAGCTAGTTAACTAGGGTCTCCCTAGCCGATGTGGGAACCTTGCAAGTAAGACCATGTCGGAGTTCCCGGAGCTATAAGCAAGATAAAGGTAGGATCTCAGTGGTGATCTTGATTCATGTATCTTGTAATGTTGAATTATCAAGTTGCAATCCGATTTCTAGCGATCAAGTGTTTCTCCTACGTCTTTGATTTCGATCGGCTTTTCGTATCTTAAGATCTATTCTCGAGATAGATCACCGAGGATGTTCTTGTAGCTGTGGTGGCTAGAGGTGCTTGCCTGACCTTCCGAGAGATTTCAACTTGTCTTTGGAATCACCCTAGACTAACTCGCACGAATAGGGGTGCGTTGTGACAGAACGGTGGATCCAAAAGGCGGGTGTTCTCGGAGTCGGATGGGAAACCATGGTTTAAAGAAGCTTTTTATGAGATTGAACTTGCTACTTATTCTTTGCTCGGAACTTTAACGAAGGCTTGATCCAATCTCTGTAGATTGGTTTATCTATCCCCCTCTATCTCTTGCTACCTCTGATTTTCATAGATTAGATTCGTTTTCATGATGTTCTTTAAGATTAGATGCATAGGATTCCCCTTTTGAAGATCAAAGTTCTCGGCTTTATTAGATCAACTCTTGCATCACACATTGTTCCACGAATTTGATACCTTGGGTTCACACTTGAGGGAAGAAGGGTCCCTTGACTACGACGGAGGACTTGTCTGCTTGCAAGTCCACTTGAAGTTTAATACGAATATACACCGTCAACAAGCCCCTTTTTCTGGCGCCGTTGCTGGGGAACAAGTGATCAAGATTCGATCTTTTATTGCTTTTTGTGTAATTTTCAGTTTTCGTTTGGTTTTTCTTTTTGCATCTACTAACTTTTGATCATCCTCAAAATCAATCTAATCTAGTTTGTCTAACCCTAGTTTTCTTAGATTTGTTTTTATTTTTTGTTTTTGTATATTTTTTTATCGCTAACCCTAACAGGAGATGGACGGCTACCTCTCCAATAAACTTGATAATTTTGTGGATGATCCAAAAAAACTTTACATGCTAAGGAGATGCGTAGCACAACAAGCTAAGAAGTTGGATTTTGTAGATACAACAGAAGATGAAGGATCGTTGGAATCTTCGAAGAAATCACCACCTCAAAGTCCTCGGGAGAATCGACTTTCACGGATGGGAGATCAACCGCAAGAACAAAAGATCGGGGAGCTATGCACCCCGGACATCGTCGACCTACCAATCTTGAACCTCGCGGAGATCGAATGGCCGTTCGAGATCAAGACTTCAACAATCTGCATGGTGCAACATTCACCCTTCACCGATAAAGAAGATCTGAACCTTCACCTCCAAACATTCATTCAACTATGTCAAACGTTCAACATGGACGGGGTGACTCAAGATCAAATGAGGGCAAGGCTCTTTCCATTCTCACTACTCGAGAAGGCTTTGCAATGGTTCTACTCTCAACCGGCGGAGACAGTGCAAAATTGGGATGCGTTGATGAGGGCCTTCGTGAAGGAATACTACTCACCGGGTAAAACTAAAAGCTTGCGTAATAAGATTGCTACTTTTGCTCAATATCCAACAGAAACTATCTCGGAGGCATTCTAGCGTTTCAATGAGTACACTCGGGCGGTTCCACATCACAAGTTCCCAAAGGAGGACCTCGTGAAAAAGTTCTACCAAGGACTCACCATGGCATTAAGGACGATCATCGATGCATTAGCGGGAGGATCTATCATCAAGCTTACGTCGACCGAAGCTATCACTCTATTCAAGAAGGTCGCGGACAATGACACGTGGGTGTCATTCGGACGCTTACTTCCGGTTTAACTCACGGGGAACGTCAAAGGAGTCTTGCAAGTAGAGAAGGAAGAAATACTCGAAGGCAAGATCAATTTGCTTATGCGGAGGTTGCAGAAGATGGAGATAGAAAAGAAAGAGGCTCAAGACTTAAAGGCTGCCGAAGCAAGATCCACATATGAAGAGTGCGGAGAGTATGGCCATGTCCACAAGGATTGTCCAGAGGAAGCCAAGGTGCTCGACTATATGAGGAAGAGAGATTCGCCGAACTTCCGCTACGGGCAAGGTAGACCTCAATTTAATGCAAGCTCGTCCATTCCGAATTTGGTTCCGCTTCATATACAATTGAAGGACTTCATGGACGAGCAATCTAAGATCAACAAGGACACCGTCACCAAGTTCAAAGCCATAGACAAGGTGTTGGAGAACATCGATAGCAAAGTGACGGAGGTCGGAACCTCCAACCATCAAGTGCTCAACATGATGAAGATGCTCGAGACGCAAGTGGGACAACTTGCTGGGCGCCTATCCGCTAATGAAGGGAAGCTTTCGGGACAACCTAAAGGTCTCGAAACGACGATGGCTATTCAGACACATTCGGGAAAGGAGATCGAAGATCCAGAATGTTCCGCGGGAGCAAGGAAGCTTAAACCATCCTTCGAGACAGAGGAATTTGCTAAGGAGGAAGTTACGGAGATCGTCACCGAGTTTGAGATGCTGGGAGAAGACACGAAAATACCACAGCTCAAGCCACGCTACTTCCGAGGTAAACTTGATAATCACTTTGAGAAGTTTATGGAAGTTGTGCGTAGACTTAGCATCAACATGTCGTTATTGAATGCCCTTCAATTTCCTACATATTCTCGTTACTTCAAAGATATCCTTGCAAATAAATATGAGATAGAAACACTCGGGGTAGATCATGTCAAGATGTTCGAGCAATGTATTGCCACTATTGCAAATGGACTAGAGAAGCAAAAAGACCCCGGGTGCCCGACGATTCCATGTTCCGTTGGTTCAATCAAGTTTGAGAAGGCATTATGCGACCTTGGAGCAAGTGTGAGCGTCATGCCAAGAGATATGTTTGAGAAGCTATGCCTACCATTGGAGCCTACGTGTATGTGCTTGGAGTTGGGTGATAACTCCATTCGCTATCCCTTGGCAATCGCCGAAGATGTGCCTATGAAGGTCGGACACCACTTCATCCCCATTGACTTCGTGGTACTCGAGATGGGAGAGAGGCAGAAGCGACCACTCATCCTTCGGAGACCCTTCCTCAAGACCGTGGGAGCTACTATTGATGTTGGCAAGGGGGAGATCAACTTCGACATTAATGGCAAGAAGAGTTCTTTCAAGTTTCGACCACGCCTCGAGGTATGCAATATAATTGAAGTTAAATATGTTCCACCTCATCATCGCATTGTTAAGGAAGAGCCGAAGAAGAAGGAAGTGAAGAAAGTCAAGGAAGTTGTTCATCCGTCAAGACAAAGGAACAAAAGCCGCCTATGAAGACCAAGAAGATGATTAGGCCAGAGAATAAGCCCCTACCCAAGATGGTGCGGAAGTGGGTACCCAAGATTGCAACGCCAGCAAAGAGCGTTGATCCGAAGTAATCAAGTGAAGAAGTTTTGCCATAGACTATAAACGAAGCGATAGGCGGGAGGCAACCCGTTTTGATTCAAGAATAAGCTACCGGGAGGACAACCTGATTCAAGATTTTTCAAGTCTTTTCAAGTAAGTTAGTTTTGAAATTTACTACGCAAGAAATTAGACTTAGAGTGTTTGAACAATATTAGAGACATAATTCTTGGTTGAATATTTTGTTTGGGTCATAAACCGTTTACATGAACCATCCTATGTGTTATGTGCTTCTTTTCGAGAAACCAAAACCAAATAAATTCAGAACCTAGCTCAGCCTTTCATCTTCATCCTTGGTAGGACTCGCGTGGTAGGTATCGCGTAAACCTAGATACTTAACTTTTGGTTGGTTTGAAAATCTACATCCTTGGTTTCTCTAAGATTAGAATTTTTCTAAGCCTCATTTAATTTTATTTCATTCAGAATCTCTCTCATTTAGCCAAAATTAGAACCTAAACCTATGCCCCCCATGATTAAGCCGAGAAAAGCTTGCTCTCAACTAATTGTTGACGGTGAAAATCCGTCAACCTAGCCATGAGTTTACCTTCGGTGTTGGCATGAGTTTTATACCTTATCCATTGGTACTAACCCCCGTGGTATAACAAGTTCACATGTGCATGTCGGTTTTAGAGTTTAATGTTTATGCATGGTTTTAGTGTTGAATGCAAGACTTTCGGGATAAGTTCATCAAGCACCTCATGACAAGACCTTGAAGCCCCGTACAAGTCATGCAACAAAGCAAAATTAACTCCAAGAAGCCAGGGACTTGATCCGAGAAGACGACAGACTCCGAGGACCTGACCGAAAAAGTCTTCGAATCTTGCAAGACAAGGAGTTGAGTCCAATTCGGAGAAACCGACGACATGGACCTACATGCAGAAGGGGGAAACATCCAGGAAGCAAGGGAACCGACATGGGGCAAAGGAGCCCTCGGGCTGGGCCTAGATGTGCCCAGGCCGGCCGGCCCAGTCCGGTCGGCCCAGGCCCATCCAGGGCCCAATTTCCCCCTCCTTTGCCCTAGCCGCCAATCGGGCTATTTATAGCCCCCTGACCGAGAGCCTCGCGGAGAAGAATTCTTCATCGGCCGCCGAGGAGCAGAGAAGAGAGGGACAGCATCTCGGAGAGGAGAGGGTCGAGCTAGTTGACTAGGTGAAGCGTCCCCTCATCAGAGGTGACTAAATGTGACACAAATACCAGTCCCAGGAGGCTGGTAACACATTTATTACAATAGGTGGAATCAGTCTTTTACATCACGGCGACACAAAGGGCACGGTAGTGCCAACGCTACAAGGAACAACACAAACGCTAGCGATCACACTACAATAGCAAAGGCTTCCATAGCCTCCTCAGAGTACCACACCATGGAAACTTTCGGTAGGGCCCTGGGTACACAGGCACGGTTGGGTGTAGGGCACGACCTACTCAACGTCTTCGGGAATGTAATCGGGATCTTCCTCTGTAAAATAGTTAGTAAAACAAGGGTGAGCACATACGTACTCAGCAAATCCAACCCCACCCACGGAGGGGCTTATAAGCAGAATCATGCATAAAGTATAACAAGGATCAGGTTAAGGTTCATTTTGCAAACTTACACATGCAGGGGTTCATTTCAAAAGGTTTTCGCAAACACTTTCATAACCAAAGTGACTCCATTGTTTTAGGAAAACCACTGTGGAACTACCGGACTTCCCGTCCGTCGTAGCCCAGGCACACAGCCACACACTTCACCCAGAAAACAACTCACGCCAGAAAACATCCCATCCCAAACACTAGTTTTTGTGACCACACCGTGACTCGTCCAATACCGTGGACACGGCTATTCGAATAGGTTTGACACTGCGCAGGTTGTACATCTTTACCCACAAGTAGGGTACCGTCACATGGACACCTTAGTGCCGGTACAGATCCTATCAAAGCCATTACCCACCTTAGCTAACGCTACGAGCCACCACGGAAGCAACCAAGGGGTTATCCCACATAACCAGGGCGTACCTCACACAGAGCGTACCCCTACTCCTTGGTCTCCCGCCGCTCACCCGCACACCAGATGGCAAGTAGGTTAACTAGTGGGGTTTATGCTAAGCCGTTGCCACATACAACGGTCGAGTGGTTGTACGATAATTTGGGTCGGGTGAGATGTCACGCAACCCGGTCCTTAACCGACAAGATGGACAACTCCCAACATGCTCAACCACACAGGTACGAGCTCACCCATACTCCTGACACACACGTCCATCTCGTCTACCCAGTTCTTTACTCATTTTCCAAACATATCCCATTTCCATTTTTAAAGCACTCACACATTTTGAAAGCACTCACACATTTTTAAAGCACTCATTTAGGCCAAAACAAGGTTCAATCATAGCAATCAAGGGTGGCTATCCTACCATGTTTTTGCAGTGAAACAACATGCAATTTATAAAACGGGTATAGGGTTGTGTTTATAAAACTAGGACAGAAGCATGCATCAAAGGGGGAGGTTGAACTTGCCGTCTTCGAAGTCTTCGGGGAGTGCCGGCTCGGCGTTCGGGACCTCGGGCTCCTGCTCGCAGTAGTCGGCTTCGATCTCCGGCTCGGGGTACCTTCCTTCGTCTACTCCGTCTGCTATGGCGCACACACAAGCAAGCAAGCAATATTAGCACACATGTTTCCGGCCGAGCTCGAGGAGGGGGGAGTGAGCGGGGAAGGGGGTATATATAAGTCCTGGGGAGGGGGGTTGGTGTAGGGTTTGGTGGGGGCCTAACTGGGGCGGCATGGTGTAAATTTGGAATTAACTGTGAATAGGGTTTAAGAGAAGTTATAGAGATTAAGGACCTATTAATAATTTGGTTTAAAAGGGGAGGACCTAAATATAACATTTAAACCTAGTAGGGTCTAACTATAATATCCCAGGGACCTTATTGTGAGGGGCAGGGGTTAGTTTGGTGGGATTCCTTAAGATCTAGGGTTTAATTTGAAAAGAGAGAGAGAGGGATTAGAGAAGAGAGTTAGGTGAGGAGAAAAAGGGGAAAGGCAGGGGCCTCTTGGCAAAACAACCCCCTTCATCCCCTACCTCACGAACAGACAGAGGCAGGGGGAGGGCAGCCGCGCGGGGCCTCGGTCCGGCGGCGGGCGGCGTCCTCTCGGGGCCGACGGCGGCAAGGGGTAGGGGGAAAAGAAGGAGGAGGGCAAGGGCATTCCATCCCCGTGCTCACCTTCGGCTAGAACGGCGTGAGGCGGCGGATCGGCGGCGAACAGAGGGCGGCGGCGGCGCAAATGGTGGCGGCGCGGTGGAGCTCGGGGAGAGGTTGTGCGACAGCTCGAAGGAGGTGTGGTGCGGCGAGGGGGTGGTGGTGGCGGCCTTAAATAGGCGCAGAGGTCGGTTTGGGGGGATGAGATATTTCCGGCGAGGTCACCGGCGAGCTCGGGCTCCTTCTCGAAGTCCGTGGGACTCTGCGGCCGACCGGTGATGCGATGGCACGGGGGCTGCCGCGGTCAACCTTGTGCGGGGAGTTAGGCGGCCGCCGTCGGCGGCGCGGGGGCGGCGGCGGTCGGGCGGTGGTGTAGTCGGAGTGACGGCTCGGGCTCGTCGCCGGCGCCGGGGAGGGGTCCCGTCGGCCCGTGCTCGAGCAAGGAGGAGAGGAGGGCGGCGCGGTGGCGTGCCGCCGCCTGCGCGGGCCGCGCGCGGCGGCGGCTCGCGCGCGGTAGGCCGCGGGCCCGGGGTCAACCCCTGTCAGGGCGCTGGTCGGGCGCGTGCTCTGGACGCGCGGGGGGAAGGAGAAGGGAGGGAAGGGAGAGAGAAGGAAGGGAAAGAAAAAGAAGAAAGGAGGAAAAGAATGAAGAAAAGGAAAAAGGAAGGAAAGAAAAGAAAAGGAAGAAAAAGAAAAGAAAGGGAAGGAAAAGAAAGAAAAGAAAAGAAAATAGGGAAATGGTTTTTTAGAAAATCTTGGAAAATTTTTAGGGAAATTAGGGGAAAGGTTTTGCGGGATTTTCCTGGTTTTCGGGCGGCGGCGCGTTTTCCGGGACGGCGGTGATGGCGAGGCGGACCGGTCGTCGGGACCGCGGCGTGCGCGGGATTCCGGCCGGTGGCCGACCGTGGCGTTGGGAAGGCGCGCATGGGTGCCGGCTCGGGTGCGGTGCGGCGGGATTCGCGGCACGCTCGTCGGGGAGAGAGAGGGGGAAAACAGTGGCTAGGGTTTGAATGGTAATTGAGCTCGGCGGGTCAGTTTTGAAAATACGCATGATTTATTAGGTGATTTATTTAGAGCTAAAAACGCGGGCGTTACAAACCTACCCCACTTAAAATGAATCTCGTCCTCGAGATTCGGCTAAGTTTCGAATAGGTGGGGAAACTCTTTCTTCAGTGCGTCCTCTCGTTCCCACGTAGCTTCTTCTTCCCCGTGTCTGCTCCATTGGACTCTGCACACCCGTACTTCGGTCGTCCTTGTCCGCTTGACCACAGTGTCTAAGATCTTGACGGGCACCTCCTGGTACCTAAGGTCTGGCTGTAGGTCGATGGTCTCTACCGGTACTCGCTTCTCTTCCAGAACCTTCAAGCATCGGCGTAGCTGGGAGATGTGGAACACTGGGTGTATATCTGACATTTCTTCGGGTAGCTCCAGCCGATATGCTACTGCTCCGACCCTCTTTAGCACTTTATACGGTCCGATGTACCGAGGGGCCAACTTCCCATGTACTTGAAATCTCCGAGTCCCCCGGATGGGTGAAACCTTGAGGTAGACGAAGTCTCCCGGATTGAAGCTCGCTTCATGCCTTTTCTTGTCTGCGTAGCTCTTCTGTCGGGACTGGGCGGCTCTCAACTTTTCTCGGATATCGGCTACTCGCTCTTCGGCTTCCTTTATAAGTGCGGGCCCAACCAGGGCACGCTCTCCTACTTCTGACCACATCAGAGGTGTCCTACATTTTCTCCCGTATAGTGCTTCGAATGGCGACATTCCCAGACTTGCTTGGTAGCCGTTGTTGTAGGAGAATTCTGCATATGGCAGGCTCTGCTCCCAATCTTTGCCATAGGTGAGGACGCATGCTCTCAACATATCTTCCAAAATTTGATTTACCCTTTCGGTCTGTCCGTCTGTCTGCGGGTGGTACGCTGAGCTGAAGTCTAGCTTGGTGCCCATGGCTTTGTGCAGGCTTTTCCAGAACCTAGAGGTGAACTGGGTCCCTCTATCCGAGACTATTCTGCTAGGCACTCCATGCAGCTTCACTATATTTTCTATGTAGAGTTTCGCCAACTTCTCCCCACCATAAGTGGTCCGTACGGGTAGAAAGTGGGAGACTTTAGTGAGTCGGTCCACGATCACCCATATGGAGTCATGTCCTTTCTGAGTTCTTGGCAACCCTACTACGAAATCCATGCCTATCTCGTCCCATTTCCATACCGGGATTGGTAGAGGCTGCAACAGTCCTGCGGGTTTCTGATGTTCGGCTTTGATCCTCTGACAAGTGTCACAGTGGGTGACGAACCGTGCAATGTCTGCTTTCATCCCATTCCACCAATACTTCTGTTTCAAGTCCATGTACATCTTGGTGGATCCCGGGTGAATGGAGTATGCTGAGTTGTGTGCCTCATCCATGATGGTCTGTCGAAAATCTCCACCTTCAGGCACGCATATCCTGTTTTTGTACCACATGGTGCCTTGGTCATCTACCCTGAAGTCAGGGGCCTTGTTCTCTCCGGTATGCTTGCGGATCTTCATCAGATTTTCATCGGTCTCTTGGGCCTTCCGGATCTTTTCCTCTAGGGTAGGCTGAACACTCAGCTGGCGGACATAGCTTTGGGGGACGATGTGTACGTTGAGCCATGCCATCTCCTCTTGCAACTGGGCACTCTTGGGTGCTGCCTTCTCGTAGGTTTTCCGGCTTAGGGCATCTGCTACCACATTGGCCTTCCCCGGGTGGTAGTGAATCTCTAGGTTATAGTCCTTGACTAGCTCTAGCCATCTTCTTTGCCTTAGGTTCAGGTCGGGCTGGGTGAAGATGTACTTTAGACTCTTGTGGTCTGTGTAGATTTCACACTTGTTCCCGATCAGATAGTGTCTCCAGATCTTCAGGGCATGCACTACGGCTGCAAACTCCAGATCATGGGTGGGATAATTCTGCTCATGGGGTTTGAGCTGACGGGAGGCATATGCCACTACCTTCCCATCTTGCATGAGAACACATCCCAACCCTTGTCGGGAGGCGTCGCAATACACGACAAAGTCCCGTTGAATGTCCGCGGGGGTCGGCGACTGGGGCCGTGGTCAACCTCTTCTTCAACTCTTGGAAACTTCTCTCGCGAGCCTCGGTCCAGTTGAACTTCTTCTCCTTCTTGAGCAGCTCTGTCATGGGTCGGGCGATCTTGGAGAATCCCTCGATAAATCTCCGGTAGTACCCTGCTAAACCTAGGAAACTCCTGATCTCACTCACGTTGGTTGGTTGCTGCCAGTTGGAGACTGTCTCAACTTTCCGGGGTCTACCGCTACTCCTTCTGCAGTCAATATGTGCCCAAGGAAGGATATTTTCTCTAGCCAAAATTCACACTTGCTGAACTTGGCGTATAGCTTGTGTGCCCTCAATTTTCCCAGCACTACTCGAAGGTGTTGTTCATGCTCCTCCATGCTCTTGGAGTAAACAAGTATGTCGTCAATGAAAACTACGACAAACTTGTCCAGCTCTTCCATGAACACCTTATTCATGAGGTTCATGAAGTATGCTGGTGCATTAGTTAGTCCAAAGGACATCACCGTGAACTCGTACTGCCCGTAGCGAGTGACAAAGGCGGTCTTGGGGATGTCACTTTCCCTAATCTTGAGCTGGTGGTACCCTGATCTTAGATCCACCTTCGAGAAATACTTGGCTCCCTTCAGCTGGTCAAACGGGTCATCTATTCTCGGGAAGAGGGTACTTGTTTTTAATAGTGACCTCGTTCGGCGAGCGATAGTCCACACACATCCTCATGCTCTTATCCTTCTTCTCCACGAAAAGCACTGGGGCTCCCCATGGTGATGAGCTTGGTCTGATGAACCCACTTCGCTGGAGTTCTGCTAGCTGCTTCTTCAATTCTGCCAACTCAGGGGCTGCCATCCTATAGGGTCTCTTGGCTATGGGAGAGGTTCCAGGGATAAGGTAGATTACGAACTCTATATCCCTGTCTGGTGGCATTCCAGGGAGTTCTTCGGGGAACACATCTGGGTATTCTCGTACTACTGGGACATCTTCTATGGACTTGGCTTCTATGTTGAAAACCATTATATCCGGCCTGTGTCCCCGGGTGTGGCAGGTCACTTGTATCGCATCTGGGTTGGTCAGGTGCACTACTTTATCGGCGCAACTTATGAGGCCATGGTGTTGGCTTAACCAGTCCATACCAAGGATCAAATCTATCCCCTTGGATTTCAGTACTACCAGGTCTGCTAGGAACTCTACCCCACTTAAAATAATCCTTACCCGGGGGCATCCCAGTTGACACTTATTGTCACCTCCGGGCGTTCAAGTTATTAGGGGTGCTTTGAGTAGTACTGTGGGTATGCTATGCTTTTCCACAAAGCTTGAGGATATGAATGAGTGCGATGCTCCCGAATCGAACAGTATGGTAGCCAAAACTGAGCTGACCAGGAACTCACCGAGTACTACGCCTTGTGCTTCCTGTGCCTCCTGCGCATTGATGTGATTGACCCGGGCGCGTCCATATGACTGCTGGGGCTGCCTCATCTGCTGGCTGCTGTTGTTGTTGCCGAAGTTATTGTTGCTGCGCACCGGCATGCGGTTGGCTCCTGACACAAGCGGCCTTGGCCCGTTCACCGAGTTGGAGTAGGTGGTGGTGGTTGGCTTTTTAGCATAGGGGCAGTTGGCGATGAAGTGCCCGGTTTCTCGGCGAGCTGAAACACACTCGGGAGTTGTTGTTGTTGCTGGCAGTGATCTGGCTGGTGTTGTTCTGTGGGGGCTTCATGGCACTCTGGTTGTAGGAGGGCTTGAACGGGCTCGGGGGCTTGCGAGCTCGTGGCTTGGGATTGGGTTCGCATCGCATAGGAGCTTGGAACCTGGACATGGGGTGTCCAAAGTTTCTCTGCCTCTGGGACCGCTCTTGCTGCTTGGCCTTGTGTTCCATGAACTTGCGCTTGTTTTCCTTCTTTTCTTCGGCCCTTGCTCTCTCCGTGAGTATTGCCATGTTCATAAGGGTGTTAAAGTCCGGGTAAATCTGAGGAGTCAGCAGTGTCCTCAGTTCCGGAGTCAGCCCCTTCTTGAACATCTCTTGCTTTTTGGAGTATTTATCCACCTCCTCGGGTGCATAGCGTGCCAGCTCTATGAACTGGTACGTGTATTCCTCCACAGACATGTTGCCTTGGCGGAGTTCGCGGAACTCGTCTGCCTTCCGCTTCAGTGTGGCCTCCGGGATGTGGTAGCGACGGAACTCCTCCACGAATTCATCCCATGTGATGGCGGAGGGATCCTTGGTTGCGGCGCAGTAATTTTCACACCAGGCTAGGGCTGTCCCGGTGAGCTGGTGAGCTGCCAGGAGAACCTTGTCATGGTCCTCGCAGTGGAGGGGCTCCAGTTCCCTCAGGATGGCTCTCAGCCAATCGTCAGCGTCCAAAGGATTCACCGACCCGCTAAAGGTGGGCGGCTTAGTCCTGAGGAACTCGATCAGCTTCTCATTCATGCTCATAACTCGGGGTCTTGGCCGGTTGACGGCGTTGAAGATGGCCTCCATCAGGACAGTCTGGTTGGCTAAGACTTGTGCCAAGTCAACAGGAGGGGGTGGCGGTGGTAGGACCACGTTCTCTCCTCCATCTTCGTTTTGGTTAACCTCCTGGTCGTGGAGACGCTCCCTCCGATCGGCTTGCGATCCCTCAGCGTCCGATCGGTGGGTCCTGGCAGGGCGCCTGGAAACCATCTGTAAAGAGACGGGTTTTCTAAGAAGTCTAGTTTTAGGTGATGTTTAAGTGGATTATGGCGAATTTCTTTTTGAAAGGGCAGGGGTCTACTCCTGTAGTAAGCACACCACAAGCACATAGCAAACAAGCAAGCACAAATAAGTTTTTATTACAAACCAGCGAGGAGGATACATCCCGACTACGCGGACACACTACACGACTAAGGACTAAGGGCGCAACTTGGACCGGTACGGCTTCATTCCCTGGGTCTTGGGCACACTACTCGCGAGGGGAGTTGTCTTCTGTGGTCGAGTGCTCTTCCAGCGGAATGAGCAGCTCGTCATCATTCCCGCCTTCGGGGTTACCGTTTTCCTGAGGGCCGTCTTGCGGCTTCTGTTGGGGGTTCGGTGACTGCTGGTGGTGCTGGTGGGACTTCTATAGTTCCTCCCCATCCTACTAGGGGTGTTCCCAGCAGGACTTGAGCTTCTCCAATGGCTGGAACAGGTGTTCCGCCGTTGGTCCATTCTTGCATGCGTTGGTCCTGGATTCTCCTGAGGCTTTCCTGGGCAACGGCTTCACTGCTTATGGCTGCTGCGGTCCTTGCTTCAGCTTGAGCCACTCGGACTTGGTGCATCCTCACTGTGACTTCAGCTTGTTCGGCCCGACTGATTTGTTCCCTCAAGTGCCTGGCCTGGTCATCAAAGAGCTTGTCCAGGGAGACAAGGTAGGCGACTACGTGGTACAGCAGGTCTTCTTGGTGGCGGCGTCGTTCCAGGTTTCTCATGCGGGCCTGCCAAACTGGAGTTCTGATGGCGGGAGGGAAGTACCTCATTGGTGTGGGACGAGGTGTTCTTCGTAGATTCGGCACAGGTAGCGGAGGGCTTTTCTGAGGGCCAAAGGATAGGTGTCTCGGTGTCGAAATCCGGTGGCGGTTACGCGCCACGGCTCGATGTTGGTGTGGCGGTTGCTTCTAGCGACGGAGAGGACCACTCTACAGCGAAGAGTGTCGAGTTGCTCGTACTCTCTGCTGTAGTACCTAGGGCACTCAGTGATACCGAGGCGCTCCAGGGAGTTGATGAGCAGGCGAGCAAAACCAGGCTCCTCCTGGCACACGCCTTGGGTCCATCCATCTTCCGCCATCTGAAAACAAAGGTAGGGTTGAACAGGTTGTGGTGGGGTACAAGAGATGGATAACTTTATTTAGTAGCAGGGTTGGGGTACATTCTTCGGGGTACACTTATTATTACTAGGACTCAACTTCTAGCCTAACACCCTAGTCTTATCTTCATGGCGACTCTTCCTCTAGCTAGATACGGCGCTTCTTTAGTGGAAGATCTTGCTCTAGTATCTCATCTTCAGTCTGGGTCCCCTTGTCCCAGTGGGTTTCTTCGGGTTCATCTTCTTCTGCTCTGGCTCCTTCATCTCTGCTTCTTCGCTCCTTTAGTTCATCCCATAGCTGTTTGTGGAACATCTCCGATCGTTCCTTTTCCCTGAGGTAGTCTTGCCTCATGTTGTGCAGCTCAACTTCTGCTATGGTGGTCTTTACCCTTTCTAGTTCTATCCTCTGCTCTGCTCTTTCCGCTCTGTCGATCTGTCGCTTCGATTCTTTGGGCTTGCTTTTGATAAAGGTGGTCTAGGCCTCTGAGGTATATGGATAGGTGGGAAACTGCCTCTTCTAAGTCTTCTTCCTCTCGTTCTAGACCTCTCATGCGATCAATCCACGAGCGTCCTCTTCCTCCGGAGGGTGGAAAGAATCCCATTGGAGTCCTTCGGAGGTGCTTGTCTATAAACCACTCGTAGGCGTCGCGGGGCCTTCCGAGCAGCCTTGGGGTAGGTGTCGGCAAAGCGAAAACCGGTGGCGGGAGACGAACCATGGTTCTATGTCGGGGTAAAGCGTGCTTCTTCCCACAAAGATCAGCAGCTTACACCGAGGGGTGCCGTAGCGTTCGTACTCCCGGTAGACGAACTCTGGCGGATCCCTTACTCCGACGCGCTCTAGGCTGAGTAGCAACAGGTTAGGGAGGCCAGGCTGGACGGGGCAGATTCCTCCGTTCCATTCGGGGTTAGCCATCTGGAAACAGGTAAGAATCAAGGAAGGATTTGGGAAAAGGTGAGCTTAGCAAAGGAAAGGTTAGAGAAGGCCAGAGTAGGTCTCGTATCCTAGGAGTCATGTCCTACGGCCAACCTACGGCTCTGATACCACCTGAAGTGTCCCCTCGGAAGGATCAGATGCGACTAGAGAGGGGGGGAGTGAATAGTAGCCGGTAAAAATTCTTCCAAAAGAATCCGGCCTATACCCTAGACAAACCCCGGTCACACACAAGCGATGGATCGAATCACGCACCAATCACCAAGACCACGAGGTTATGGATCAACCTCTAGCCTTAGGAACGATTCCTAGAAGCACACGCGGAAGCACTAGAAAGGGAAGGAAGGAATCGAAACAAGCAAGACGCACACACGGCTCTCGGCGGACGTCCGGCCGGCCCGTGCGGACCGTCCGCGATGAACCGCGCGGACCGTCCGACCCGCTACCGCGGACCGTCCGCGCCGACGCGCGGGACCGTCCGGCCCTCTCCGCGGACCGTCCGTTAAACACGCACAGAACACCAGAAGCGACCCGAGAAAAACGGACCGTCCTCCAAGGCCGAGCGGACCGTCCGCGCCACCCGCGGACCGTCCGCTACTCAAGCCCGGACCGTCCGCAAACTGGCTGCAACAAAAACCAAAGGCCAAACCGGATCGAAAACGAGGACGTGCAAGAACTCGACGAACACGCGACGAACACGACCCACGCGGACCGTCCGCGACCACCCCGCGGACTGTCCGCCAGGTGCGGACAGAGCAGAAACAGCCCGACCCCGAAAGTCAACTCCCCCAAATCATCATCGGATTTCCCAAACGGTTGAAGCTATGGAGACAAGGGTTTGGGGACTTGAAAAGCGTCACACAAGGATGCTATAGCCCAAAAATCTTGCCTCCTAACTCCCTAAATCACCGGGAATCGCGAATCCTTTGAGCACCACCAAAAGCTAGAGCACCGAACGAAAAACTCACGAATCGAAGTGGTTTCCCGGCGTTTGAGGGAACAAGATCAAGCACAAAGATGCACAAGACATCTATCCATGTTTCCCTCAAAGAAATCCGGGGAGAAACCCACTCAAATCCGCGGAATCACACCGGGAACAAAGGCACAAAAACAAGCACGAAAAGCCACGAAAAACAACCCCGAATCTTCTATACAAACCAGGAAAGATTCACAAGGTCTAGCATGCCGCCCTAGCATCCATCCCTCTCAACAAATCTCTCATGAAGCTCTCATGCTAGCCTAGAGAAAATGGGAGGAAAAATAGCTACGAAAATGAGAAAGAGGAGGGAGGAAATGAAACCCTAAGTTACGGAGAGAGGGAGCCATCCACACACCCTCATGGCTTATATATCGGGTCCCGCCAGAGTGGTAAATGACTCGACTACCCCTAACTTAACTACTGGCGATACAACCCACACAGGGGCATTTTGGTAATGTTTGTGGGTCTTGCCATCGGACGGCCATGCCTTTGCCGCACCCCGCGTCCTCCCGACGCAAGCCATGCGATCCCGCCGCGTGTCCTCCACCTCGAAGCTTCCCGACACGCCCCGATCCCGTCTCCGTCGTGTTGGGCCCTCGGACTTGGTTTTGAGGCCCAAACCAAGAAACCGTCCGCCGATGGTTTTGTGGGCAAACCACCAAACCCCACGTGCCCGGTCCGGCCTCCCGCCAAACCACTTGACTCGACCGCCACCGTGCACCGGCTCATCTGTCCATGACTTCGTCTTGCTCGTGTCGCCACCATGTGGCCCGCACCCGGTCCCCGTCGTCCACCGGGTCCCTCGAACCGAGCCTACTTGTCTCTCCATCTCCCAGAGGCCCCTCAAGGCTGAAGACCTTTCGCGCCCGTTCTTCACCTGCAACAACACGAACTAGGCCGCAGCCTACACCTGCGCACTAAGCCAAGAGTCAGTCCAACACCCGTTGTCAATCACTCATCATTGAGGAGCGGTCATCCATCGACCACTGGGATGCTCCTGGTCCTCAATCTCCCCCTTGATGAGTGCATTGACAACACACAACACGAAATGAAATTCAGAGAAAGAAAGAAAGGAAGAAGAAAGAAAAACAAATAAGCTCAACTCATGACCAAAACTGAAGAAAGGCGAAAGAAAGGTCACAAGACAAGCAAAGCACAAAATCCACACCGAAAACAGCAAGAAAGCTCCCCCTGAACAAATGCAAGCTCCCCCTGAACATGTGGATGCACACTTCCAAATTTCAGCTCACCTCTTCTGAATTTTCATTAAGCTCACCTTTTCTCCCCCTTGTTGACAATGTATGAATCAAGGTGAAATGAAGAAATGCAAAGCGAAGCATATAAACATCTACATGAGCTTCTCAAATAGGCCAAATCTAGTGTCAAAGGCTAAAAAAGAGACAAAGATCACAGATATGAATCATAGCATAGTCAAAGCATTGCCACAAGTAATAGATGAAAATACAAGCATGTGACAAAGCAAAATTTTCAGATTTAAGCAGTTTTCACATGTAAAAGCCTATCCATGTCACACTTGAGCCACAAACATGCATACCACTCAAAGATCATAAAAGGATATCAAATTCTCAGCAAAAGATCATGGCAAACACCCATAAAGCAAAGCATGTCATGTCAAAGCTCATGAGCCATGTGTCCACTTCGGGGAGACTTCTCCACTGGTGAACATCATGCAACATGTTTTGCACCCATATGTGAAAGATAAGACATTTTAAGCATAGACATGATGGATGGAGCATTTTTCAAGCATTATACACTTCTTTTCAAGATTATATCATTTCATGGTACATGAAGTGCCTTTGCGGCAAAAAGAAGCTTATGCTCCCCCATGAATGCAACATAGGCTAAACATTCACAATGATATTCGGCCTTTGGCCCAAATGCAAGAACAAGGTATCCAAGCACAATCTAAGCATGAAAAGCACATTTAGACCAAACAGTGACATGGATACACAACTACACATGAGTGGAGCATATTTCATCAAAAATTAGTCAAGTTTAGCATTTATTTCAAAGGGGGCTATCTCACCACACATATATCTCAAATATTCCAAGAGCATAGCCTCACATCACCATTTCTCCACACATATAACCAATATCTCACAAATAGCCAAAGAAACTCAAATATGGCATATGAAAGAAGCTCATCATCCTAAAATGCAATATGATACAAATGCAACATGATATATGACAAGATGGCTATCCTACCATGGTTTATACATCAAGCAAAGCATGTATATACATCAAAGTAAAACATGGTATGATACATATGATACAAAAAGGAAATCCCCCAAGAATCAACTAGAAAGGGAAACAAATCCCAAGTTCCCCCCGCAAGCGCACAAATGTAGCTTGTTCGAGAGGCTTTGTGAAAATGTCGGCTAGCTGATCTTGGGTAGGGACATGGCTCAACACAATGGTTCCTTTCTCCACATTGTCCCTCAAGAAATGATACCTCACTTCTATATGTTTGGTTCTGGAGTGAAGCACTGGGTTTTTGGCTACGCTTATGGCACCGGTGCTATCACAAAGAAGTGGGATCCGGGTGCACTCCTCACCAAAGTCTCTCAAAGTGTATGAAATCCACAACAGTGGGAACAACAACTCGCGGCAGCAGAACATACTCGCCTCCGTGGTAGACCGAGCTACACTAGACCGCTTGCGGGAAGACCATGAGACCAACGAAGACCCAAGAAACTCGGCAAGTACCGAAGTAGACTTCCTCTCGACTCGACATCCAGCAAAATCCGCATCGGAAAAACCATGAAGAGACAGAGTCGAGGAGGAAGAATACCAAAGGCCAAGACCAGGGGCAGACTGTAGGTACCTGAAAATCCTCTTGACGACCTGTCGATGTGATGTCCTCGGCGAAGCCTGAAAACGAGCGCACAAACACACGCTGAACTGTATGTCTGGCCTCGTCGCCGTCAAGTAGAGGAGGGAGCCGATCATGCTCCTGTACTCCCGCTGGTCCACTGGTTCTCCGTCCTCATCCGCATCCAAAGTGGCCGTACTCCCCATGGGAGTCGACATCGGCTTCACATCTTGCATCTGGAACTTCCTCAGCATGTCTTTCGTGTACTTGGTCTGGTGCACAAATGTACCGTCCTTCACTTGCTTGATCTGCAGCCCGAGAAAATACTGCAACTCGCCCATCATGCTCATCTCGAACTCCCTGCTCATCTCATCTGCAAACTTGGCAACAAGGTTATGTGACGAGCCACCAAAGACAATATCATCCACGTATATCTGAACAATTAACAAGTCATTTCCATGCTTGAGGAGAAACAAGGTCCTATCCACGGTACCCATCACAAACCCTCTGCTCAACAGAAAACCTCTCAATCTCCCATACCAAGCACGGGGCGCCTGTTTCAACCCATACAGAGCCCTTTTCAACCTATACACCCTACGTGGGTACAGCTCGCTCTCAAACCCAGGTGGCTGCTTCACATACACCTCCTCCTCTATGACCCCATTTAAAAAAGCACTCTTCACGTCCATCTGAAACTAACAACTTGAACCCTTTAGCCACGGCAAAGGCTAGAAAGATCCGAATTGCCTCAAGACGGGCCACAGGAGCAAAGGTCTCCTCATAGTCGATCCCCTCCTTCTGACTAAACCCCTGAGCAACAAGTCTGGACTTGTTCCTGACAACCATCCCATTCTCTCCCTCTTTGTTCTTCCAAACCCACTTGGTTCCTATGGGATGGCAATTTGGAGGTGGTTCAACTAACTCCCACACCTGGTTCCTCTCAAAGTTTTCCAACTCCTCATGCATAGAATTGACCCAGTTTGCATCAGATAAAGCATGTCCAATATCCTTGGGCTCAAAAGTAGCAACAAAAGCAGCATGAGCAAAATGAGAGGAATTCCTGGACCTTGACCGTGTAGTGCGTTCATCGATGTTTCCAATGATATTCGACAGGGGATGCATATCTTGAATCCGCCGGGGAGCCTCACGCCTCGAGACTACCTCCCCCTCAACTTCAGCTTCTCTTGTCTGGTCCTCTTGTTGCACCGTCGTTGTCCATGAAGTAGACGGTCCATGCTCCAAAGTGGTCGTAGGGGAAGTAGTGGGTACATGCTCAGCTTCGGGCGCATGGTTCTCCCCGTCATCATCTCCAGCTTCGTCTTTCTCCTCTTCAAAGAGGTCCTCGGCCATCTCTTCGTCACCTGCACATTCAAAGCCAAGAGAGGTACATGGCATTGTCTCGTCGAAGGTCACCTCGCAAGTCTCCATGATTTTGTTAGTCTCAAGGTTAAGCACCCTATAGGCTCTAGAATGGTTAGCATATCCAAAGAAAATACCATCACTAGACCTAGCCTCAAACTTGTCGAGTTTTCCCTTTTTCAGAATAAAGAATTTGCAGCCAAAAACTCGGAAATGACTCACCTTGGGTGTCCGACCATGCATAAGCTCATAACAGGTCTTCTTCTTGAAAGCTCGCAATAAAATCCTGTTGGAAACATGACAAGCTGTATTGACCGCCTCAGCCCAATACCTCCTAGGAGTCCTGTGCTCATCGAGCATCGTCCTAGCCATCTCACAAAGAGTCCGATTTTTCCTTTCCACGACTCCATTTTGAGGGGGCACATAAGGGGTCGAATACCGATGTTCAAGACCTAGATCACGACAAAAGGCATCAAAACGAGAGTTCCCGAACTCGGAGCCATTATCACCGCGGATAGCTCGAATAGCATTCCCATGCCTCTCGTTTTTCAACCTCACGATCGGATCTCGAACAAAACCAAATGTCTCACTCTTATCCTCCAAGAAGAACACCCGTGCATAGCGAGAGTAATCGTCCACCACAACAAGGACATACCACTTCCCACCCACCGAGCGAACTCGAGCCGGCCCAACAAGGTCCATATGCAACGGCTACCGTCGGACGCTCGGTCATGACATCGGTCGTGGGGTGGATGGGGAGTGGCTACCATCTTACCATGCCTACAAGGAGCACAAACCAAATCCTTCTCAAGCTTCAACTTCGGCAATCCTCGGACAAGGTCAAGACCACTCAAGCGGGAAACCAAATCAAAGCTCAAGTGTCCCAACCGCCTATGCCATTTCCACAAATCAGACGAAGGACCGGCCATCAAACATCGAGCAGGACCCAAAGAACGAGAGAAATCAGCCCTGAAAATCTGACCCTCGGGGATGATCATACAGACAAGATCACCTCGAGAATCAAGCAAACAAGACTCGCCAGACTTGAAACGCACCTCAAAACCCTCATCAAGCAACTGAGAAACCGAAAGCAAATTAAAACCCAAAGTCTTCACAAGAGCCACTCTCTTCAACGTTACCTTGTCACTCACATGCACAACACCCTCTGAAAGCACCCTACCTCGTCCATTGTCCCCAAATGTGATGTCTTGCTTTTCCTTCACCGGGGTGAGGCCGGAGAACCACTTCTTATCTCCAGATCATGTGTCGAGAACACCCGGAGTCGATCAACCAAATGTTCTCCAAGCCTCCCGCCCGCAAATGAAACAAGAACGAGAATGAGCTAGCGACTCAACACTGGGGTTAGCACAAAGAAAGTTAAACCAGTGTCGAGCCATCTGCTCAAAAGAGGGGTTAGCAAACATCATTCCCTTGCCACCAAACTTCCCATGTCCCATGGGAGGAGTACGAGCACCACGAGGGGAAAACGTGGTCCGTAGTTCCTCTGGAACCCAAAGCTGCGATCATCTCCCCTAAACCCGTACTGAGGACGAGTAGGAGGACGTCCAGCAAAGCCACCACGAGCCCGCCCAAACCTCTCACCAGCACGCACACCATCCTCTCTCCTGACAAACCTCTCACCCCCACCTCTCTGTGGGAACCTGCCAACACTCCTCACACTTCCCACACCCCGTGGAAGTGGCACTCAAGGCTCAGGAATACCATGAGGCTGGCGATACCTGTCCTGGTTTGCTTGCTCCCTAGAAAGCCTCTTATCCCTCTTCCTCTTGTAGCAAAACTCTGCAAGATGCCTCTCCTTGCCACAATACTCACACCTGAAGGGGATGGGTTTTGGTTTTGGCTCTGGCTTCTCACCCTTCTCACCCACAAACTTCACTGGTTTATGGAAATCATTTGTCTTAGGTGGGAATTTGGGTGGATCTTGGGTTGTGTCAAGCTTGTTGCAAAGGTGGTTGGGCTTTGGTGTGAAAGAGTTCTTGGGTGCTTTTGGGAGTGGGACTTGGATCTCTCCGATCACCTCAAACTCGGGGTTAGACTCAACACACTTCTCGTACACACTCTCCCCACTGTTCTCTCCCACTTTCTCACCCAACTTCTCAAACCCCAAACCACGACCATCAGCTCTCTTGAACTCCTCAATCATGATTTTCAATTGAGGTTCCTGCCCAGACAACCAACCCAACACCTTCCTCAAATAGTCATTCTCCTCATAAATAACATCCAAACGGAAAGTAAGTTCAAGGTTGCGCAAAGTGACTTCATCACAGCTAGTGCATGCATTGACAACGGGAGATTTCAAAGATGCTTCCAAAGAACTAATGGTAGAACGAGCATCTACAAGCTTAGCATGCATAGTAGGACATGATTTGCAAGCACCAAGCAAAGTAGGTCTAGCCTTAAGCTCATCATATTCAGTCCTAAGAGCATCTAGTTGAGCCAAAGTAGAAGCATTCTTCTCATTAAGCAGTTTGATCTCATTCAACCATGCATCACACTCAACACATTCAACATCATCAGGAGCAAGTTTCAAAGAGTCATTCTCAAGTTTCAATTCAAGCAATTTTGACTCTAACTCTCCTACTTTCTCGCTAGCATTCTCAAGTTGTGCCCTAAGATCTTTCCTCATCTTTTTGGCATCTCTAAGCACAGTATCACGATTGTCAAGCAAGCCATTCAACCTAGCAATCTCAGCAAGCAAAGAGTCGGGGTCACGGTTTACCTCATCCTCAGAGTCGGAGTCGCTGTCTTCCTTCTCGCTCTTCTTCCTGGTTGAGCTATGGGCCATGCCACAAAAGCCCTCAAGCGCCACACGGCCGCCCCGCCGAGGTTCCGCTTGCACTCTTCTTGTCCTTGCGCCTCCCGGCCGTCTTCATCTTCGCGGCTTGAGCTTGATCGCTCCTCACTTGAGCTTGAGTCGACGTCGCTCGCACCGGCCACCATCGCTCTTGCCTTGTTCTTCTTGTAGCCGCTCTTGCTCTGGCCGCCGCTTGTCCTTGTCCTTGCTCTTGGACTTGTTGAAGTGCTTGCCCTTGGAGGAGTACTTGTCTTCACGCCTCGGGTGCGCCTTGTACTCGTTCACCTTGTACTTGTTCTCCTCCTCACGCTTCCGGCACTCGGCGATGAAGTGGCCACGCTTGCCACACTTGTAGCACGTCCCTGAGCTCCGCCTTGCGTTCCTCCGACTCTCGTGTAGTCGTTCAAACCTTCTTGAGAGCAAGGCCAGCTCCTCCTCGCCCAAGACATCAAACTCCTCATCCGGAATGGACATGAGAGAAGACAAGGAAAACCTGTCGACGGAAGGGTTAGATTTGCCCTTTGATCCGCCTACAAGAGCAAGACTATGGTCGGCCGAGCCCTCATGCTTGGATTGCAACTTCCCGTCAACCTCACTCGACTTGAGCTTAGAAAAGAGGTCATCCAACTTAATAGTCAAGTAATGCCCAGACTCTTTGATGGCCTCAACCTTAGCACCCCAAACATTTGGGTCCAAGACATGCAAGAGCTTCAAAGCCTGATCATGCTCGGTGTACGGAAAATCCTCAACATTAGCTTTCATGTTGTTCACGATGGCGGTGAACCTCTGAAACATCGCATCAATGTCCTCACCGGGAAGTGGAGTGAAATTCTCATATTGCATCCGGTAAGAGACAAAGAGGCGAGCCTTCACATGGTTATCACCACCGTGAGCAACCAACAACTTCTCCCAAATTTGCCAAGCAAGATTCAAATGGCGAACACGCTCAAACTCGGATCACACAAGCTCCGGACCAAGTGATCAACGGCTTTTGCATTAGCCTCATACTTGGCCTTGGCACCGGCATCGGTCACCATAAGAGTATGGATGTTGACCGGAATAGCATAGGTCTTGTCAAGCACAATGAAATCCAACAGCTTCCCACGAAGAAAGATCATCATACGAGCCGCCCACTTGTGGTAACCCTTGCCATCGAAGTGCGGCGGATCGCCCCGCTCAACGTATGCCATCTTAGGATTCGGGACTTGTCAAAGTCGCAAAGAATCCGGCACCAAGCTCTGATACCAATTGAAGGATCAGATGGCGACTAGAGAGGGGGGAGTGAATAGGAGCCGGTAAAAATTCTTCCAAAAGAATCCTAGGTCTCGTATCCTAGGAGTCATGTCCTACGGCCAACCTACGGCTCTGATACCACCTGAAGTGTCCCCTCTGAAGGATCAGATGGCGACTAGAGAGGGGGGAGTGAATAGGAGCCGGTAAAAATTCTTCCAAAAGAATCCGGCCTATACCCTAGACAAACCCCGGTCACACACAAGCGATGGATCGAATCACGCACCAATCGCCAAGACCACGAGGTTATGGATCAACCTCTAGCCTTAGGAACGATTCCTAGAAGCACACGCGGAAGCACTAGAAAGGGAAAGAAGGAATCGAAACAAGCAAGACCGCACACGCCCCCCCCCGCGGACCGTCCGGCCGCCGCAGTGCGACCGTCCGCGATGAACCGCGCGGACCGTCCGACCTCGCTACCGCGACCGTCCGCGCCGACGCCGCGGGACCGTCCGGCCCTCTCCCGCGGACCGTCCGTTAAACACACACGGAACACCGAAGCGACCCGAGAAAAACGGACCGTCCGCCAAGGCCGGCGGACCGTCCGCGCCACCCGCGACCGTCCGCTACTCAAGCCCGGGACGGTCCGCAACCGTCGCAACAAAAAACCAAAGGCCAAACCGGATCGAAAACGAGGACGCGTAAGAACTCGACGAACACGCGATGAACACGACCCACGCGGACCGTCCGCGACCACCCCGCGGACTGTACGCCAGGTGCGGACAGAGCAGAAACAGCCCGACCCCGAAAGTCAACTCCCCCAAATCATCATCAGATTTCCCAAACGGTTGAAGCTATGGAGACAAGGGTTTGGGGACTTGAAAAGTGTCACACAAGGATGCTATAGCCCAAAAATCTTGCCTCCTAACTCCCTAAATCACCGGGAATCCCGAATCCTTTGAGCACCACCAAAAGCTAGAGCACCGAACGAAAAACTCACGAATCGAAGTGGTTTCCCGACGTTTGAGGGAACAAGATCAAGCACAAAGATGCACAAGACATCTATCCATGTTTCCCTCAAAGAAATCTGGGGAGAAACCCACTCAAATCCGCGGAATCACACCGGGAACAAAGGCACGAAAACAAGCACGAAAAGCCACGAAAAACAACCCCGAATCTTCTATACAAACCAGGAAAGATTCACAAGGTCTAGCATGCCGCCCTAGCATCCATCCCTCTCAACAAATCTCTCATGAAGCTCTCATGCTAGCCTAGAGAAAATGGGAGGAAAAATAACTACGAAAATGAGAAAGAGGAGGGAGGAAATGAAACCCTAAGTTACGGAGAGAGGGAGCCATCCACACACCCTCATGGCTTATATATCGGGTCCCGCCGGAGTGGTAAATGACTCGACTATCCCTAACTTAACTACTGGCGATACAACCCACGCAGGGGCATTTTGGTAATGTTTGTGGGTCTTGCCATCGGACGGCCACGCCTTTGCCGCACCCCGCGTCCTCCCGACGCAAGCCATGCGATCCCGCCGCGTGTCCTCCGCCTCGAAGCTTCCCGACACGCCCGGATCCCGTCTCCGTCGTGTTGGGCCCTCGGACTTGGTTTTGAGGCCCAAACCAAGAAACCGTCCGCCGATGGTTTTGTGGGCAAACCACCAAACCCCGCGTGCCCGGTCCGGCCTCCCGCCAAACCACTTGACTCGACCGCCACCGTGCACCGGCTCGTCTGTCCATGACTTCGACTTGCTCATGTCGCCACCATGTGGCCCGCACCCAGTCCCCGCCGTCCACCGGGTCCCTCAAACCGAGCCTACTTGTCTCTCCATCTCCCGGAGGCCCCTCAAGGCTGAAGAGCTTTCGCGCCCGTTCTTCACCTGCAACAACACGAACTAGGCCACAGCCTACACCTGCGCACTAAGCCAAGAGTCAGTCCAACACCCGTTGTCAATCACTCATCATTGAGGAGCGGTCATCCATCGACCACTGGGACGCTCCTGGTCCTCACCCTCATCAGAGGTGACTAAATGTGACATAAATACCAGTCTCAGGAGGCTGGTAACACATTTATTAGAACAGGTGGAATCAGTCTTTTACATCACGGCGACACAAAGGGCACGGTAGTGCCAACGCTACAAGGAACAACACAAACGCTAGCGACCACACTACAGTAGCAAAGGCTTCCATAGCCTCCTCAGAGTACCACACCATGGAAACTTTCGGTAGGGCCCTGGGTACACGGGCACGGTTGGGTGTAGGGCACGACCTACTCAACGTCTTCGGGAATGTAATCGGGATCTTCCTCTGTAAAATAGTTAGTAAAACAAGGGTGAGCACATACGTACTCAAAGAAATCCAACCCCACCCACGCGAGGGGGCTTATAAGCAGAATCATGCATAAAGTATAACAAGGATCAGGTTAAGGTTCATTTTGCAAACTTACACATGCAGGGGTTCATTTCAAAAGGTTTTCGCAAACACTTTCATAACCAAAGTGACTCCATTATTTTAGGAAAACCACTGTGGAACTACCGGACTTCCCGCCCGTCGTAGCCCAGGCACACAGCCACACACTTCACCCAGAAAACAACTCACGCCAGAAAACATCCCATCCCAAACACTAGTTTTCGTGACCACACCTTGACTCGTCCAATACCGTGGACACGGCTATTCGAATAGGTTTGACACTCTGCAGAGGTTGTACATCTTTACCCACAAGTAGGGTACCGTCACACGGACACCTTAGTGCCGGTACGGATCCTATCAAAGCCACTACCCACCTTAGCTAACGCTACGAGCCACCACGGAAGCAACCAAGGGGTTATCCCACATAAACAGGGCGTACCTCACACAGAGCGTACCCCTACTCCTTGGTCTCCCGCCGCTCACCCGCACACCAGATGGCAAGTAGGTTAACTAGTGGGGTTTATGCTAAGCCGTTGCCACATACAACGGTCGAGTGGTTGTACGATAATTTGGGTCAGGTGAGATGTCACGCAACCCGGTCCTTAACCGACAAGATGGACAACTCCCAACATGCTCAACCACACAGTACGAGCTCACCCATACTCCTGACACACACGTCCATCTCGTCTACCCGCTTCTTTACTCATTTTCCAAACATATCTCATTTCCATTTTTAAAGCACTCACACATTTTGAAAGCACTCACACATTTTTAAAGCACTCATTTAGGCCAAAACAAGGTTCAATCATAGCAATCAAGGGTGGCTATCCTACCATGTTTTTGCAGTGAAACAACATGCAATTTATAAAACGGGTATAGGGTTGTGTTTATAAAACTAGGACAGAAGCATGCATCAAAGGGGGAGGTTGAACTTGCCGTCTTCGAAGTCTTCGGGGAGTGCCGGCTCGGTGTTCGGGACCTCGGGCTCCTGCTCGCAGTAGTCGGCTTCGATCTCCGGCTCAGGGTACCTTCCTCCGTCTACTCCGTCGGCTATGGCGCACACATAAGCAAGCAAGCAATATTAGCACACATGTTTCTGGCCGAGCTCGAGGAGGGGGGAGTGAGCGGGGAAGGGGGTATATATAAGTCCTGGGGAAGGGGGTTGGTGTAGGGTTTGGTGGGGGCCTAACTGGGGCGGCATGGTGTAAATTTGGAATTAACCATGAATAGGGTTAAAGAGAAGTTATAGAGATTAAGGACCTATTAGTAATTTGGTTTAAAAGGGGAGGACCTAAATATAACATTTAAACCTAGTAGGGTCTAACTATAATATCCCAGGGACCTTATTGTGAAGGGCAGGGGTTAGTTTGGTGGGATTCCTTAAGATCTAGGGTTTAATTTGAAAAGAGAGGGAGAGGGATTAGAGAAGAGAGTTAGGTGAGGAGAAAAAGGGGAAGGGCAGGGGCCTCTTGGCAAAACAGCCCCCCCCTTCATCCCCTACCTCGCGCACAGACAGAGGCAGGGGGAGGGCAGCCGCGCGGGGCCTCGGTCCGGCGGCCGGCGGCGGCCCTCCCGGGCCGACGGCGGCGGGGGGTAGGGGGGAAAAGAAGGAGGAGGGCAAGGGCATTCCATCCCCGTGCTCACCTTCGGCTAGAACGGCGTGAGGCGGCGGATCGGCGGCGGGCAGAGAGCGTCGGCGGCGCAAATGGTGGCGGCGCGGTGGAGCTCGGGGAGAGGTTGTGCGATAGCTCGAAGGCTGTGTGGTGCAGCGAGGGGGTGGTGGTGGCAGCATTAAATAGGCGCCGAAGGTCGGTTTGGGGGGGAGGAGATATTTCCGGCGAGGTCACCGGCGAGCTCGGGCTCCTTCTCGAAGTCCGGCCGGACTCCTGCGGCGACCGGTGATGCGATGGCACGCGGCCGCTGCGGTCAACCTTGTGCGGGGAGTGAGGCGGCCGCCGCCGGCGGCGCGGGGCGGGCGGCGGTCGGGCCGGTGGTGTAGGCCGGAGGTGACAGGTCGGGCTCGTCGCCGGCGCCGGGGAGGGGTCCCATCGGCCCGTGCTCGAGCGAGGAGGAGAGGAGGGTGGCGCGGTGGCGTGCCGCCGCCCCGCGCGGGCCCGGCGCGCCGCCGGCCGGCGCGCGTAGGCCGCGGGCCCGGGGTCAACCCCCCGTCGTGGGCGCGGGCCGGCGCGTGCTCCGCCGCGCGGGAGGAAGGAGAAGGGAGGGAAGGGAGAGAGAAGAAGGAAGGGAAAGAAAAAGAAGAAAGGAGGAAAAGAAAGAAGAAAAGGAAAAAGGAAGGAAAGAAAAGAAAAGGAAGAAAAAGAAAAGAAAGGGAAGGAAAAGAAAGAAAAGAAAAGAAAATAGGGAAAGGGTTTTTTTAGAAAATCTTGGAAAATTTTTAGGGAAATTAGGGGAAAGGTTTTGCGGGATTTTCCCGATTTTCGGGCGTCGGCGCGTTTTCCGGGACGGCGGTGATGGCGAGGCGGACCGGTCGTCGGGACCGAGGCGTGCGCGGGATTCCGGCCGGTGGCCGACCGTGGTGTTGGGAAGGCGCGCATGGGTGCTGGCCTGGGTGCGGTGCCGGCGGGATTCGCGGCACGCGCGTCGGGGAGAGAGAGGGGGAAAACAGTGGCTAGGGTTTGAATGGTAATTGAGCTCGGCGGGTCAGTTTTGAAAATACGCATGATTTATTAGGTGATTTATTTAGAGCTAAAAACGCGGGCGTTACACTAGGGTTCCCCTAGCCGACGTGGGAACCTTGCACGGAAGACCACGTCGGAGTTCCCGGAGCTAGAAGCAAGATCAAGGAAGGATCCCGGTGGTGATCTTGTGTATGTATCATTGTTATAGTTGAATTATCAAGTTGAATCTTTTCCTAGCGATCAAGTGTTTCCTCGAAGATTTCGTTTTTCGATCGGCTTTGCTTATTCCAATTCTATTCTCGAGATAGATTACCTGTTGACGCAAAATATGCACTCAGCGCCAATCACACAGAGCAAGCCGAAAAGCTTAGCTTCGCACGCGCGAGAGAGAAAGTGACGTGCCGATCAATTTTTCCCGAAAATTAACAAAAGGAAAAACAGTTAAATACCAAAACTTGGAACCCACGGTGGTACCAGGTGTTCCATATTTACGGCTAAGAAGCCAAGCAAGACGACATGTAGCTATGTGAAGCTACTCGTCAAAGAACCGCAACCATTCGGGTAATCATGAAGGAAAAAAGAACATTGCCGAATGGATGACGTAAGCATGACAACGATCGGTCTTTGAATAAACAGGGATACGTGTACGAAGCCATGACCGATCCTCAATGAAGATTAACATTAAATAAAGCAAAGCACGAACACGATCATGTACTAAAATAAGCATGCATATATCCAAAGCATTAGTCTACCGCATGTCTAATCACTTTAAGATCCGTCGGGCACGACATCAAGCAAATCTATCCACCGCATGATACAACTTGCATGAAAGGACGCACCACTTTCCACAAATAGATCTATCCACCGCATGATACAACCTAAATATGGAAAGCTAGAAGCACACGTCTTTTAAAACATAAACAACGCACGTGATCTACTCGTAAAGATATAACCGAATGCGGCCGAACAACCGATTCGGGGTCCATGAAGAAGGAACAAACATTACCACGTGAATAGATCTATCAAGCTGAATTGGAAATCTAATCCACCCGATGACTAGCTCCAAAGCAACCCAAAAACCTCGCATCTACCGCATGACACCCGGCTCTTTCAAGATTTATACTAACAAAGCAAGCTTGAACCCGCAACACGTAACAACCTAGATCGGTTCGGTTTCGGCTATCGGGAGCACGAGATCCACGCGTCAAAACACGAAACCTACTCTTGCACGGATCTTAAAAGGAAAAGAGCCGATCCAAACCCATCTAGATTGGGCAAAAGAGTGTTACATGAATTAAAACATAATGCAAAACTCATGATAACACAGGGTAACTTAATGAATCTATTGGATCTTGCCAAAACCCAATAGAGCCGATAACTAGCTTCGAGCTAGACCTTAGCCTACCGCATGGCTCGCGATCTAACAAGAAACCCTCTTGAACCGTGGCTTGAATCTACCGCATGACACGAAGCATGGTAACAAGACTACTTGCATCGAGATCTAAATCCACCGCATGATACTAGACATGATACAAGGTTGCCGTACTCACGGAGGTCGACGGATCGATTGGCCCTCTCGAAGAACTCGACGACACGACAAGGGACTCTAGGGTTTGGCGTAAGGCCGGTGTGTATTGAGGAATGAACGTGTTTTTTTTACATACATCCAGGGATCGTATTTATACCCTGCTAATTACAACTGCGAATGGATTCATTGCCTAACTAAGCTTGATCGCCTGTCCATCCATTCGCTCCCTCTGATCGAGCCACGTCACCGTCCAATCCCGCAAAATCAGCTCTCTCCGTTCCTTTGCCGAACCGGGAGCAGATAGCCGACCGCGGATCCTTCTGCCGAAAATCTCCGAAGATGCCTTTCCTTCCACCAGACGGACTCTTTTCCGAATTGGACCCACATGTCATACTCCTTACCAAATTTTGGTGTTAACACATGCCCCTTCAATTGTGGGATAAAAGTAATTTTATTCCACAATTGACTCCAGCCACGAATCCTTGAGCCAAACCTGTCAACACCTGTTCTTCGCAAATCCGCCGGATTCTTCGTTCAGATCCAACCCTAGATCCCCTTTGTTCCGAGCTCGAATCTCCAATGGCAACTCAGCACCAAGCTACTCAGGTAACTTCACCCCTCCAAACCTTTGTTCGGCATTAGGTTTTCAATTTTACCTAAGATTTTCTCCTTCCGCTCTCTTCCAGGAACCATCTACTGCCCTTCTGATTCCCATTGAGGCCAATTCGCAATCCTATTATCTCGGTCCTGAAGGGAATCCTGACCCTCGAGATTTCATTGCCGCTGAATCTCAGAGAATTCCTTTCAAGGTAGCTTTATCTCCACCTCCTCAGTGGCAAGATGCGTTCAAGAACTGGCCTTTGCCCCCAATCGCGGGTTGGAAGACTTGGTACCGTAGGATTCTTGCGGATAAGAGCGGATTGACCAATCTGGATACTCTCCGCATTGCTCAATGTTTGGAGTTATCTGTAGCTGAGATGCCCAAGAATGAAGATCTTCTCGATAGCCGCGTGCCACTTCTGGTCCAATGGCGTCAATGCCTTCCTTTTTGGGCATGGCCCAATGTCTCCAACTTTGGCCGATGTGTACATGATCACCGGCCTTGACATCACCGGGTCCGTTCAGCCTTGGAATTTTAAGAACTCCTCACGCCAAACAGGGGTAAAGCCAGGGAATGGCTACAAGAATTATATTTTGAAACATATGAGAGATAATCCCCTTGGCGAAGTTGAATACGAGCCTTCTTGAACATGTGGTTATGCGGTTTGTCTTCTCGTGGCAAGGCCAATGAACCCACTCGAATCATATCGCAATGGCGATCCATCCGGCCACGGCAACCGCCTTCCTCCGGGAAAATTCCTTTTGGGCGGTGTATACCATATGCTTCATCGACAGCTTACCCAAATGTATACCAAACGAGAGGATAACGTGCGTCAATGGCCCTTGGTGGTTTGTTCGGATTTGGCCGCAGCCTTCACATGCACCGGATCGTAGGCGTCGACTTGAACTCCGGTCCTTCCCCCGGTCCAATCCCCCCGAAGGAGAGCTTCAAGTCACCGAGAGGATGCCAAAGCTATGGAGAAGCAGCCTTCAACCGTTATTGTTCAAACAGACATCACCCAACTCTTCGAGCTGTTCTTCAAAGGCTTCCCCCGATCCTCTTTGGCTCCCTTATCTAGGCCGTGACACTCCGACCTTCCCTATCGAGTTTTCCTTTGAGCCCGGCCATCAAGATGGGAGATTCTTGGAAATCTTCAATGTTATAATCCGCCCATGCATATTACCGGCCGAATTCAATGGAGGGAGGCGGACATGCCGCACTTATGAGTACTATCGGCCTAACATCATGGCCGGACAACTTGGATGTGGCCAGCCTGCCCCCAAGATTGTTTCGCATGAATTCCTCAAGCCCGCAGAGGAAATCAAAGAATCGATGCAAAGGCAGCGAGTTTTCAACTATGTGTGCAGTCCCCACCGTCTACACATGTCCTTTTGTGCCCGCAATCATAGCTCACCCTACCTTCAACTCATGGTGGCAAGAATTCCACGACCACATCTTCAGTGAACCCGTTCATGTGTTCTCGTGCGTAACCGGCGCCCGATTTTCTCGCCGAATTCGCAGGTAACACACCGAGCCCCTTGATCAGACTTTTACTCATGGTCCTGACCTCCATCTTTTGTCCACAGAACACGCACTCGCCCCTCGAGCCGGGGTAATCACTTATAATGCCGAAGGCCCGATTTCAGCATTGGGGTTTAAATCTACAACCCCGCGCCAACCGATGGACAGTACGCTACCACCGATCCCGCCCTTTCCCGGCCTTGCCGTTGACAGGGAGGCAAGGATTGCATCCGGTTCCCCCTCCGAGCGCTAAAAGGAGGAGAACCGTCAAGAAAGTACCGATTGAGGTAAACTCCTTTACCTTCCCGACATCGGGTCACTCCGTTCTTGATATATCATTGTGTATTTCGGACCGCAGCCCAACCTTCTTCGGAACCAATACCCGCCGATGCTCCATCCATTGGTATGACTTTTTGCTGTTCTTCCTCAAGGATGAGCACTGGCACTTATCCCTTCATTTGGACATTTGCAGAAGAAACTGTTGGAGAACCACTTGTAGATGTTCCAGTGGTTCAACAGGCGAGCCCTTCCAGGGTTGCATTGCCCATCCCAAAGAGGTTTCATCTTCATCACCTTCTCGCGAATCGAGACGCTCTCCGGAGATGAATCCCTCAACTCAACCGGAGCCGCCAAGTTCTCCCGTGATGCCATCGCCTATCGCCCAAGCAAGAATGGCCAACCCAACAGAGGAAGATCCGATTCTTCCCCGGCCCGTAAACTCACGAGTCGCCGATTGCCGCACCCGCATCTCCCGACTTGGACGTTTCGGCTCTACTCGGGACGCCTCCTCCGTCCGCGATTGCTTCCGCTCAAGATACCATTCATGAGGTACTTGGTTCCGCTCTTAATCTTGATACCTTGATGCTAGCATTCTCACCTCGGCAGTTGTTGTTTTCGTGATCACGCCCGTCATCATCGAGCTTGCCGTCGAGGGTCCGTCACCGCCGATGTGATGAAAGAAGTAAACCGGCCCGTTGCCCGACGAGGTATTGCTCAAGCTCAAAGAAATCGCGGCCCGGCTAGAGAAGAACGTCCAGGATCGCTCAATGATCTCTCGTCATTTTGAAGAGATGTTTGAGCCCATTAGTCGCAAACTTCCCGATGACATCGTGGCTTTTCTCGTCGTCCATCTACGACTTAGAGCCCTTCTATGTTCCCTTGAGGCGTGCTTGGAGGAAATTGCGCTCCCGTTCGGCCATTGAAAAGGAAAAAACCGATGCCGAACGAGGCCATGAACGGGATACAATCCCAAGCAAAAAGCCATAAGGATGCCTTGGCCGACCCGCAAGCCTCTTACGATCCGAAAGTCGCCGAAAGGCTGCTCTAGAGGCGGAATTGAAAAGCCCGTCGGCGGAAATGGAGATTGACCGTAAGAAAATAGCCGATCTCCCCGGATTGATAGCAAAGACCGAAGCGGAGGCGAGAATCGGTCGTTACCGCAGTAAAGCAAAGGCGATGCGAGCTTATCGACTTATCCGATGCCCAAAAGGACTATCGGAGATCTTGGATAACTCCCACTTGATAGTATCCAATGTTCGTCACGCACTTGCAAAACTCCTTGACGCTTGAATGTTTTCATTGATGTATACCCGGATCGGTCGTTCTTGTAATATTTCCTTTGCAATTTGTTTCCTTTCCTTGGCGTGCTTTGAGATGTGATGCCGAACGACCCATTCGGTAGTGAAACGCTAACCGCCGAACGACACCTTGAATTCCTTTAGCCGAAACCATCGACCCACGCGCGTTTCGGCTTAGAACTCCAAACGACCCGCCGGCGGGTTGGTCAAGGAAATCTCTCCGCCTTCCGATTTTACCGGGACGTGCGCCACGATCCACGACCACGATTCGAAGCCACAATTACCTTGCCGTGCCTATAAATGTTGCCATAGGTGCCCCTAGCTCTCCACCAGGCCTTCTAGCTCTCGAATCTTTGCCAATCTCTGGCCCTCTTGCAAACAGTGCACATCCCCAAACCGCAATGGTGCGCCGTCTCAACCGCCGCCGCGCCTCCGACGAGGCTGAGGGAAGCAGCGCCAATGCGCGCAGGCGGTGATGATCATCAACTTCTCCTTGTCGATCTCCCTTTTGATCTTCCTTTGCCTTGACAATCATCTCCCTTTTTTCAGTTTGATTCAGTGGAATCCGCCCCGCGCGCCGGCCAATCAACCCCTTCCTGACGACTCTTCGGAGTCCGATGGCCACTCCCCGGTGCCGTACGGGGAAGCAGACGCTATTCGCTTCAAGGAGGAGCTAGAAGCGTCTCGTCTTGAGCTGGAGGCCGTCTCCAAAAAGCGGCGTGGCCGAACTAGAGTGGGAGGACCGGCGGAAACAATCTGCCGGAAGCCATCGATGGTATGGTTCTGATTCTTGATTTAATCCAGCCTTTGATGCTAATCCCTTCTTGTTTGCCTCTCGCAGCCCGTGATGCTGAGCTCAACCGCCCAAAGGCGCCGGTGGAGCAACCGGCGGAGAAGGTGAACGCTCACGGCGACACGCCGGCGGAGCGCCTGGCCGCGGTGGAGCGCCGCATTGACGAGGTGGCCGTCCATGGTGTTCGTCCGGGCACCACCTTGGGCCCGGCCGCGATGGCGACGCATACGGACGTCAACTATTCCACCGGGCCGCGTGGCTTCCGTGGCGGCGCGCCGGAGGATATCGACGAGATCGAGCTCATCCTGGAGCGCCTCGACGGCCACGGCGACGCCATTGCCGAAATTACCCATCCCCGCTCCGTGGCCGAACGGACTCTTTGATTAGATTGTACTAGGGATGTGTAAATGTCGGCAATATATGATGAACTTTTGAATCCTGCACTCGTTCCGTGATATCTCCCTTTGCATTTGCATCTGTGAATTTTGTTTTCTTCGAATGCGTATGGGAACTGTCTTTAGCCGAACGCTCGCAAGCAACTGCCCCTTGGCGCAAACTCCACAAAGGATCCCAATTCGGCAATCCGTAAATACTGTTCAAAAGAAAACCCTTCGCACTTGGTGGAAAACCCTGCCGCTTGGTATTCCAACAGTGCGTACGGCCGCATCATCACTCCCAATGCGCCTCCTTGGTCAATAAAATAGCCCGTGGGGTGCTCGCAAATCCACTCGCACACTCCTCCATCGCTTCTCGTTTCTTCTTCTCGCTCGCTAGAAGAAAAAACCCCAACGCCATGGACAAGGGTAAACAACCTCGGGAGAGCGGCTCGTCAAGGAAGCGTACGCTTCGGAAGTGAGTTCTTTCTTGATCTCGCTCCTTGTCCTTCTCGCTTGATCTTGCGCTTCATGTTTTCCTCTCGCCTCTTTCAGCCTTGATTTGCTTCTCGAAGAAATCATCGGAACCGAAGATGTTCCCGAGTACATCTCCTCCGATTCTTCTCCCCGAGGCGGAGGATGCCACGCCCGAGCAAAGGGTCATCCATCGACCGCGCCGCCGTGTCCGCACCCCGGAGCGTGACCTCGGGGACATGTCCGTCCGTCGTCAAGCCGAACGCGAGCGTCGTATGGCGCCGGGAAGCGCTAGTAGGGGGTAAACGCCTCCGCCCCCCTTCATGTTTGCATCCGGATTTCTTGCCCCTAACCTTGATTCTTTTGCTCCGTACGTCTCCGACAGTACGGCAACCCGAAGGCGGCCTCGGGATAGCTTGGTAGAGGCCGCCAATCGTGGTCATCCTCGTGCGTTCCAAGTCGCCGTCACGGTGGTCCCGGAACAACCGAAGAGGGAGCAACGCACGAAGAAGCAAAGAAAAGATTGAACCATACTTTCGCTTCTTACTCCACGCCTTCTCGCTTCCCTCCCTTAGGGGACTTGGCCTTCGGGGGCGCTATGTGTAATCCCCGCAAGAAACCAGTTGTAGTGTAGTATTGAGCTAAGGGCAATGCATCGAGCACCGGCCATTTTCTTTTGTTCATGATTTTTTGTTCTAAAGGCGGCCTCATCCTCGAGCGCCGGCGTTTCGTGTCGATGTGTATGATCATCGATCGATTTCAATGCTAGGATAATACTTCTTCGAGATATCTTCCATTTATTGCGGCGGAAAACTCCTCTCCTAGCAAAGTTTTTAATATGTATGCATTACCGAGAACGCATCCGACCACACGAAAAGGTCCCTCCCGGTAGGGGACCATTTGCCGAATTCACTGTATTTAGTTCCAATCGGCAGTAGCGCTTTCCAAACTAGATCGCCCTCTGTGAATTGCTTTACTTTTACTTTCTTGTTATAGTATTTGGCGACCCGCAGCTTGTTTTTCTCGATGTTCTCCAGGGCCCTGAGACGGATCATATGCAAATCTTCTAACTCATCCATCATTAGGCCACTGTAATCCTTGGAGCTCAAATCCTTTTGCAGCACTACTCTCCTTGACTCTGATTGCATTTCCCAGGGCAAGATCGCGTGATGCCCGTAAACCAACTCGTAAGGAGAAGTCTTTGTAGCTCCATGGGGGGCCATTCGGTAAGCCCACGGCGCTTCGGCCGAGTACCGAATGCCATCTCCTCGGCTTCGGTCGATCTTCTTCTCGTATAAGCTTGATCATGATCTTGTTAGAAGCCTCTCGCTTGACCATTAGCTTGGGCATAGTATGGGGAAGAATTAAACGAGTTTAATCCCCATGCTTTCGGCAAAATCTCTGAATTCCAATGACACGAATTGTGCCCCTTGGTCAGTGGTAATCGTCTGAGGAATCCCAAATCGATAGATGATGTGTTCCTTGATGAATTCGATCATGTTTTCTGACGTCACCTTCTTGAGTGGGATTGCCTCGACCCATTTGGTGAAGTAATCTGTAGCCAAAAGTACGAACTTATGCCCCTTGCTAGATGGTGGATTAATTTGGCCAATCAAGTCTATACCCCAACCCCTGAATGGCCATGGCTTGATGATGGGATTTAATGCTGATGCAGGGACTCTTTGAATATTTCCGAACCTCTCGGCAATCTTGACACCCCTTGTAATACTCAAAGCGGCTCCTCTAATATCGTCGGCCAAAAGCATCCAGCTCGCCTAATAACCCATTTCATGCGATAGGCCGATTGGTGCGCTCCACATATCCCATCGTGCACTTCGCTCATCATGTTCTTGGCTTCTTCTCGGACCCCGTGCATCGTAGCAGTACTCGTCTAATGACTTATAGAATAAATTGTCATCCGGAAGAACGAACTTGATTGCCTTGTACCCGAGCTTCCCGGAGACTTTTCGGGATGGCTCTCTCAAATAATCAACGATCTCTTTCCTCCAATCATCTTCTCGTAAGATCCGTCCCCGTGCGCTCACCTCTCGCGGCAAATGCTTCTTGACTCTCTTTATAACCGGAGGCGCTCCGAGCTAGCTTTGTTTGCTTCCTCGTTATGCTCTCTAGGAATGTCTTGTAGGGTTACCGAGTGGAAAGCCCTTCAAGATTTCTCTCGCATTCCTCGTAGTAACTCCTCGGCGCCTCGCTTCGCACTCGTACCTGGCCGTTCAATTGCTTGATGACCAACTCTGAATCCCCATAAATTTCAACTGAAACGGCCCCGGCTTCTCTCAAATATTGAAGCCCTCGAAGCAGCGCCTCGTACTCAGCCTGGTTATTTGTGACGGTGGGTTGTATAGGAATGGCAAATTCGAACATCTCACCTCTGGGAGAAATTAGTAGGATCCCTACTCCTCCACCTTTGCCACATGATGACCCGTCAAAGAATAGAGCCCATGGGGTAATTTCAAGCAAATCAATCGAAGGGTCACGGTGTTCAGTTATAAAATCGGCAATGACCTGACCTTTGATGGCTTTCGCCGATTCGAACTTCAACTCGAACTCTGATAGAGCTAAAATCCATTTGCCAACCCGACCATTCAAAATTGGCATGGATAACATATGTTTTATCACATCAAACTTCGAGTATACAGTGCATTCGGCATTCAACAAGTAGTGCCGAAACTTTGTACACGAGTAGTATACGCAAAGACATAATCTTTCTATAGCCGAATACCTGGTTTCGGGATCAAGTAGTTTTCGGCTAAGATAGGCTACTATCCGCTCCTTCCCTTCGAATTCTTGAATAAGGGCCGATCCAATAGTTTGGGTATCGGCCGCCACGTACAACTTGAAAGGCTTGTTCGGTCGAGGAGGAACCGACCGGTGGCTCCTTCATGTATTGCTTGATTTCCTCGAAAGCCTTTTGTTGTTCGTCACCCCATGCGAACTTCCGATCCTTCTTTAGCTTCAAGCAACGGAGAGAACGGCAACACCTTCTCGTGATAAATTTGAGATGAACCTTCTCACAAAGTTGATCTTGCCGAGCAAAGTGATTGCAACTCCTTGAGGTTGGTTGGAGGAACGACCTCATCAATGGCTTTCATGCTCTTTTTGCCAACTTCAATCCCTCCTTCGTGGACCAAAAACCCCAAGAACTCTCCAGCTGACACCCCAAATGCACACTTGTTTGGATTCATCTTCGACCATGCTTCCGGTGCATTCCGGGGTTTTCTTCACGTCCTCCGGATGGGAGTCATGGCTTAAGGACTTGATCACCACGTCGTCAATGTAGATTTCCACGGTCTTGCCGATCAACTCATGAAAAATGTAATTCATGGCCCGCCGGTAGGTTGCACCGGCATTTTTCAACCCAAATGTCATGACGATCCATTCAAATAGGCCTATATGACCAGGACACCCGAAGGCCGTCTTCGAGATGTCTTCTATTGCCATAAAGATTTGATTGTACCCCGCGTTGCCATCCATGAAGCCGATCACCTTGTGCCCCGCCGGCCGGCGTCAATCGGCAAATCGGCAATAGGCATTGGGTATCCATCCATGGGAGTAGCTCGTTTAGGTCCCCGAAGTCTATGCAAACTCTCATTTTTCCATTTTTCTTGTACACGGGGACGATGTTAGAAATCCACTCCGCATATCTCATAGGGCCGAACGAAGTTTGCATCAAGTAATCTTTCGATTTCCTTCTTCACATCGGCCAATACTTCATCCTTGTAGATTTTCGGGCGGTTGCTTATATGGCTTGAAACCGAGGCTTGATTGGCAACCGGTGCTCGACGATGGATCGATCCAATCCAGGCATCTCCGAGTAATCCCAGGCGAAGCAATCTTTATATTCTTTGAGAAGCTTGATTAAGTTTCCCCTGAAGTCTGGTTGCAAACCTGCACTGATGAACGTCGGCCTTGATCTATCACCGTTTCCAATGTCAACTTCCTCCAGCTTATCGGCCGACATGAATCCTCGTCCCAGCTTGCCATCAGTGCCATCCACGGGGTTCTCCATTAAAAATTACTGTAAGAGCCGACTGCTTGAATCGGCTGTTGGTCACCGCCGACAGTTCAACGGGACCTTCTCCCCGCTCCTTCCCCGAGAAGCAATCGATGCCTTGGTATTCCCGGAAGGCCGGTTCCATGTTAGCCACGCTCACGGAGTCGTCCGCCCGCACGACCTCAATTTCATCGTCCACCCACCGGATCGGTGTTGATGCATAGTGGATGGGACGCAGCGAGCTTGGCGTGGATCCGGTCCCGCCCAAGCGACGGCCGTAGGCTCCCTTCCCTTCGATGACGAAGAAGGTGGTGAGCGGCGTCTTGGACCCGATCATCAAGTCCACGTGAGCGCATCCTTTGGTATCCGAGGGGTTCCCGCGAAGTCGTTCGTGATGATGCTTGTTGGTGTCAAATCGCTCGGGGTCATGCCAAGCTTCCCGAAGGTGGTGTACGGCATCACGTTAACCGCCGCGCCACCGTCGACGAACATCTTGGTCAATGGCTTGCCATTGACGTACCCCCTCAAGTACGGCGGCCTCATGTGGCGATTCTTGGCCGGCTTGTCGAAGATGGCCTCGCTTGGCAAGCACCGGCCGCGCCATCATCTCCTCGGGCGCTCGTCGTCAAAGGCGGCTTCCTCCCGCATCACCTCGGTTAGCGGGAGCCATGAACTCATTTGGCGGGAAGTATACCATGCATGCGGGGGCTTGACGCTTTGATCCTTCCGGCCGGTCCTTGGGGCGCCACTTCGTCTCGTCCGGATCCCGGCTTGCTTCATCTCGCGGTTCCTCAAGCGTTGGACCCGCCTCTTCTGGCTCTTGCGTAGACCGGGTGGGCACCATTGCCCCTTCTCGCCGTACGTAGACCTCCTCGTCCTCCTCGTGGTCAGCCCACCTGAGATCAGCTCGGCGCTTCCTGGGATGATCAATGATTTCAATTTTTTGCCGCCGATCCCCATTTGGGTGGATCCTTCCAAGTCTTTCGTGGACGGATCGGCGATTGCGCTTTCTCGCCCGTACTCGGCATATCCGTCGCTGCATTCGGGACGCTTCCTTAATGTGGGTAGTTTCGGGCCTTCGTTCCGGCGGTGCACGAAAAAGGCGCACCCCCGGTGGGCGCGCTCCTCGCCGCGCGCGCGTGCGTTCCCCGATTCCATCCGCGCGCTTCCTCCTCGGCCCCGCGTTGCTCCTCCTCGTGACGACGCTCCCCGGTAGCGTTCCTTCTCCATCCGGCGCTGCCATTTATTAAGGAGGATGCGCGACGTCACCTTGGGTTTGGGCTTGGACGACTCCCCGATCTCGATGTGGCTCTTGAGAACGCGGGGGGCGTCGCCCTGGACTTGCTCTATGGTCACCTGGCGCTTCGGGTCAACTGATCCATCTTGCTTGGACCTGGCTGAGGTCAGGACCTTGACTTTCCCTTTCTCTTCGGCTGTTATCGCATTGACAGAAAAGCCGAGCATGTTCTGCGGGAAGGGGTGGCCATCCAGCTTCATCTTGTTATCGAATTTGAGGTGCCCTTCCTGGATAGCCTTTTGGATCCTCATCCTGAAGACCCTGCAGTCGTTGATGGAATGGGAGTCCCTGTCATGAAAGCCGCAGTAACGTTTCGCTTTGACTCCATCGGCCGAAGCATAGAGTGCCCTTCGAGCGCCTTGATTCGGCCTTCTTTTACCAAGAGCTCAAACAACTTGTCGGCCTTTGTGATGTCGAAGTCATAGGTTCCTTTGGTCCGCCCGACCCAACGCCGATTCATTGTGAGAGGCTCTTTACCCCACATGATTTCGCCGCAGCCTATCTCCGGTTCGTCGTCGAATCCTCGAACAAATCGGCTTTGTCCAAGAATTGATTGTAGATATCGGCGATGTCGTGCTTCGCTTGCCAAACTTGGGGTCCTTCTTGAGGCCATATGCCCGATTGCTCATCAAGGATAATTTACGTGACGGTTGGCCCAAGTTTTCAAACTCCATCCCAAAGAGCTTTTCGCGCACGGCTGGTAACATCCCGGCGACGGCCATATCGGCTAGTTGATCGTCTGGCAAGTTCAATGAGAAGCACATGCCCTTGACTTCTCTGAATCTTCTCAGAAACTCCAGCGGTGTTTCACTGTGCCTTTGCTTCAGGGTGGCGAGATCGATCAACTTTTTCTCAGAACTGCCGCTGAAGTAGTGAGCGTGGAATTTACGCTCCAAATCTTTCCACCCCGGCCACCGACTCGGGCGGCAAGGATGAGAACCACCGAAAAGCCGGACCCGTCGGCGAGGCGGGGAAGTAGCGAACCCCCGAACGTCTCTTCGGCCGAACATTCCCCCCCGTGCATGAGATAACGAGCGATATGCTCGACCGTGCTTGTTTCGTCCCGCCCGAGAGAACTTTGTGAATTCCGTCGGTGGTTTTACCCTTGGCGGCGGGGAGCACGTTATAGTACCACTCCGGAACGGCGGCCCGTAGGTGGGGCCCCGCATCCTTGGCTTGAGGCCGAACCGATTCCCGCATCAATTCGGCCATCTTGCGAGCTAGGGCATCTTCCTCCCCGAGCGCCCGCGGCCGGCGCGCGTACCCCCGGGTGCGGGAAGGCATCGAACGCTCCGTAATTCCCCACTTCATGATAGCCGCCGCCGTATAAATTCCTCTCGGGAGCCGGTTGGTGGACGGAGCTATTCTTCGACCGGGATCGAGTGGGGCCCCGGATGAGCCGAACGCTAAGTCTCCGTACGTAGGCCGGTACGGATTCGGCCGTTGCGCGGGCCGACCCGTGCTTTGCTCCGTGGTGGCGGCGGGATTGGTTGACTTCCCCGAAGCCTCGTAGCGGAGGGCCGAACCGGCCGCCCCCCCGCCGCCTGTGGAGGAGATTGGAACGCTTGGCTCCGGAGCTCGAGGAGGGGGGGCTGGCCGCACCGGCCCCGTGGTGGCGGCTGAGAGCTTGATTCACCCAGCTCCACGGTGCTCTTTCCGGCGTACGCCTTTCCGAACGCCTGCCCCGCGCCCGGGCCGAAGAGGGCCGCCATCATCTGTTGGAGCGACCCAAGGAAAGCTTGGTTGTGCTTGGTGAGCACGTCGTCCATTGACTCTTGGAAGATCCGCGCGCACTCCTCCTTTTCTTGTTGGGTCGTAGCGTCGGTTTCTCCCGCAACGCACTGCGGCGGGCCATTCTTCGGATATGGTACACCACTTCGATTCTTCTTGAATGACATGAGACACTTCGTTGAAACCGATTCACGGCGTCCAAGAGCCGCTCGATGCTTGCTCCGGAGAAAGCTCCTCAATGCCGACATCCGGGAGGTCCGTGATCTCGGGCATCTCGAACCAATTCGGTCGTTCGTCCCACCGGGCGTGCCAAAAGGTGTGTTGACGCAAAATATGCACTCAGCGCCAATCACACAGCAAGCCGAAAAGCTTAGCTTCGCACGCGCGAGAGAGAAAGTGACGTGCCGGTCAATTTTTCCCGAAAATTAACAAAAGGAAAAACAGGTTAAATACCAAAACTTGGAACCTACGGTGGTACCGAGCGCTTCCATATTTACGGCTAAGAAGCCAAGCAAGACGACATGTAGCTATGTGAAGCTACCTCGTCAAAGAACCGCAACCATTCGGGTAATCATGAAGGAAAAAAGAACATTGCCGAATGGATGACGTAAGCATGACAACGATCGGTCTTTGAATAAACGGGGATACGTGTACAAAGCCATGACCGATCCTCAATGAAGATTAACATTAAATAAAGCAAAGCACGAACACGATCATGTACTAAAATAAGCATGCATAGATCCAAAGCATTAGTCTACCGCATGTCTAATCACTTTAAGATCCGTCGGGCACGACATCAAGCAAATCTATCCACCGCATGATACAACTTGCATGAAAGGACGCACCACTTTCCACAAATAGATCTATCCACCGCATGATACAACCTAAATATGGAAAGCTAGAAGCACACGTCTTTTAAAACATAAATAACGCACGTGATCTACTCGTAAAGATATAACCGAATGCGGCCGAACAACCGATTCGGGGTCCATGAAGAAGGAACAAACATTACCACGTGAATAGATCTATCAAGCTGAATTGGAAATCTAATCCACCCGATGACTAGCTCCAAAGCAACCCAAAAACCCGCATCTACCGCATGACACCCGGCTCTTTCAAGATTTATACTAACAAAGCAAGCTTGAACCCGCAACACGTAACAACCTAGATCGGTTCGGTTTCGGCTATCGGGGAGCACGAGATCCACGCGTCAAAACACGAAACCTACTCTTGCACGGATCTTAAAAGGAAAAGAGCCGATCCAAACCCATCTAGATTGGGCAAAAGAGTGTTACATGAATTAAAACATAATGCAAAACTCATGATAACACAGGGTAACTTAATGAATCTATTGGATCTTGCCAAAACCCAATAGAGCCGATAACTAGCTTCGAGCTAGACCTTAGCCTACCGCATGGCTCGCGATCTAACAAGAAACCCTCTTGAACCAGGCTTGAATCTACCGCATGACACGAAGCATGGTAACAAGACTACTTGCATCAGATCTAAATCCACCGCATGATACTAGACATGATACAAGGTTGCCGGTACTCACGGAGGTCGACGGATCGATTGGCCCTCTCGAAGAACTCGACGACACGACAAGGGACTCTAGGGTTTGGCGTAAGGCCGGTGTGTATTGAGGAATGAACGTGTTTTTTTTACATACATCCAGGGATCGTATTTATACCCTGCTAATTACAACTGCGAATGGATTCATTGCCTAACTAAGCTTGATCGCTCGTCCATCCATTCGCTCCCTCTCGATCGAGCCACGTCACCGTCCAATCCCGCAAAATCGGCTCTCTTCGTTCCTTTGCCGAACCGGAGCGGATAGCCGACCGCGGATCCTTCCGCCGAAAATCTCCGAAGATGCCTTTCCTTCCACCGGACGGACTCTTTTCCGAATTGGACCCACATGTCATACTCCTTACCAAATTTTGGTGTTAACAATTACATAGGGTGTTCTTGTAGCCGCGGTGGCTAGAGGTACACGCCGGATCTTCCGAAAGAATCTCGACTTGTCTTTTGACTCGCCCTAAACTCGCCGCATGAATAGGGATACGTTGTGACAGAACGGGGGTCTCGAAAGGCGGATGTTTTTGGATTTGGACGGGAAACCACGATTTAAAGAGGCTTCTATTAAGATTCGATTTGCTACTTCTTCTCTTGCTTGGAACTTCAACAAAAGGCTTACCCCGATCCCTCTAGATTGGTTTATCTACCCAATCTTACTTTGTTTTCTCCGGTCTTTAGTAGATTAGATTCGTTTCATGTCTTTTACTTAGATGCATTAGGGTTTCTTTTATCGAAGATTGGAGTTACATGGCTTTATTAGATTAAGTTTTGCGTCACACATTTGTTCCACGGATTCGATACCTTGGGTCCACCACTCAAGGGAAGAAGGATCCCGTGACTACGACGGGAGACTTGTACGCTTGCGAGTCACAAACGAACTTTGATACAATTATTAACCGTCAACAAGCCCCTTTATCTGGCGCCGTTGCCGTGGAACAAGTGATCAAGATTTGATTTTTTATTGCCTTTTTGTAATTTTCAGTTTTCTTTTTGTTTTTATTTTTGCATCTACTAAATTTTGATCATCCTCAAAATACATCTAATCTAGTTGTCTAACTCTAGTTTTTATAGATTTGTTTTTACTTTCTAGTTTTTGCATACTTCGTTTATTGCTAACCCTAACAGGAGATGGACAGCTACCTCTCCAACAAACCCAATAATTTTGTGGATGATCCAGAAAAACTTTACAGGCTAAGGAGATGCGAAGCACATCAAGCTAAAAAGCTGGATTTTGTAGATTCGGAGTCGGAAGACAAAGGATCGCAGGAATCTCCGAAGAATTCACCACCTCAAAGTCCGCGAGAGAATCGACTTCCACCGATGGTTGACCAACCACCGCAAGAACGCAAGATTGGGGAGCTATGCACCCCAGACATCATCGACCTACCAATCTTGAACCTTGAGGAGATCGGAAGACCGTTCGAGATCAAGACCTCAACAATCTGCATGGTGCAACATTCACCCTTCACCGGTAAAGAGGATCTGAACCTTCACCTTCAAGCATTCATTCAACTATGTCAGACTTTCAACATCGATGGGGTGACTCAAGACCAAATGAGGGCAAGGCTTTTTCTGTTCTCACTACTCAGGAAGGCTTTGCAATGGTTCCACTCTCAACCGGCGGAGACGGTGCAAAATTGGAACACGTTGATGAAGGCTTTCATGAAGGAATACTACTCACCGGGTAAAACTCAAAGCTTGCGTAATAAGATAGCCACCTTTGTTCAATATCCTATGGAAACTATCTCGGAGGCATTCGAGCGCTTCAACGAGTACACCCGGGCGGTTCCACATCACAAGTTCCCGAAGGAAGACCTCGTGCAAAAGTTCTATCAAGGTAGGCCTCAATTTAATGCAAGCTCATCTATTCCTAACGCGGTTCCGCTTCGTATACAATTGAAGGAGTTCATGGATGAGCAAGCTAAGATCAACAAGGACACCGTCACCAAGTTCAAGACCATAGACAAGGTGTTGGAGAACATCGATAGCAAAGTGACGGAGGTCGGAAGTTCCAATCATCAAGTGCTCAACATGATGAAGATGCTCGAGACGCAAGTGGGACAACTTGTTGGGTGCCTCACCAATGATGAAGGGAAGCTTCCGGGACAACCCAAATGTCCCGAATCGGCGAAAGCCATTCAAACGCGTTCGGGGAAGGAGACCGAAGATCCGGAACGTTCCGCGGGAGCAAGGAAGCTTAAACCATCCACCGAGGTGGAAGGAGTTGCTAAAGAGAAGGTTACGGGGATCGTCACCGAGGAACCCGAATTCGAGATGCCGGAGGAAGACACGAGGATACCGCAACTCAAGCCACGCTACTTCCGAGGTAAACTTGACAACCACTTTGAGAAGTTTGTGGAAGTTGTGCGTAGACTTAGCATCAACATGCCATTACTAGATGCCCTACAAGTACCTACATATTCTCGTTACTTTAAAGACATACTCGCAAATAAATATGAGATAGCAACGCTCGGGGTAGATCATGTCAAGATGTCCGAGGAGTGTAGTGCCGCTATTGCTAATGGGCTAGAGAAGCAGAAAGACCCCGGGTGCCCTACAATTCCATGTTCGGTTGGTTCTTTCAACTTCGAGAAGGCGTTATGCGACCTTGGAGCTAGTGTGAGCGTCATGCCGAGGGATGTGTTCGAGAAGCTACGCCTACCAATGGAGCCTACGGGAATATGTTTGGAGTTGGGAGACAACTCCATTCGCTATCCCTTGGGCATTGCTGAAGATGTACCCGTGAAGATTGGACACCACTTCATCCCCGTCGACTTCGTTGTGCTCGATATGGGAGAGAGGGAGAAGACGCCGCTCATCCTAGGGAGGACGTTCCTCAAGACCGTGGGAGCTACTATTGATGTTGGCAAGGGGGAGATCATGTTCGATATCAACGGAGAAAGGAGTTCCTTCAAGTTCCGTCCAAGAATCGAGGCATGCAACATGATTGGAGTGAAGGGAGAACCAAAACAAACGGAGGGGCCAAAAAAGAAGAAGGAGCCGAAAAAATGAACGTAAAGAAAATCAAAGAAGGTGTTGCATCCGTCAAGACAAAGGAAGAGAAGACGCCTGTGAAGACCAAAAAAATGACTAAGCCAACTAAGCCGGAAGACAAGCCCGCGCCCAAGATGGTGCGGAAGTGGGTACCCAAGATTGCAACGCCCGCAAAGAGCGTTGATCCGGAGGAATCAAGTGAAGAAGTCTAGCTATAGACTATAAACAAAGCGCTAGGCGGGAGGCAACCCGTTTCGTCGAGTCAAGAATAAGCTACCGGGAGGACAACGGATTCCAGGTTTTTCGAGTATTTTTAATAATTTAGTTTTTGAGTTTTATTACGCAAAGAAATTAGACTTAGAAGTGGTTGAACAATATTAGAGACATAATTCTTGATTGAATGTTTGCTTTATCATAAACCCTTTGCATGAACCCTCCTATGTGCTTGTTTGTTCTTTTCTTTTCGAGAAACCTCAACCAAATAATTTCAGAACCTAACTCAACCTTTCACCCTCATTATGGTTCTGAGTTTGACTTATTTTTCATGCTAAAACCACACGAGTAGAGCCACGATTTATATTTAGGTGTTAATAAAATTCAGCACGTGGTAGAACTCGCGTGAACCTAGAAATCAAAACTTTTGGTTGGTTTTAAAAATCTATATCCTTGGTTTCTCTAGGATTAGAATTTTTCTAAGCCTATTCTAATTTTGTTTTATTCAAAATCTTTCTTATTTAGCCAAAATTAGAACCTAAACCTATGCCCCCATGATCAAGCCGGGAAAATGTCTGCTCTCAACCGATGAAGGCAAATTATACCGGTGAGACCGAAATCGACGTAGTGGAAAAATATTTTCGACTTACATTTGTTTTTAATGGTTTAAAAACTTCTCTAAAATTATGTTTGAGATCTTGCATGGCTCTGAAAAATATTTTAAATTTCGAATTAGTGGAGTGCTTAACCTTAAACACACCTTAATGGAGGCAATCTAGTTTGAATTAATCATGCATGCACCATTGGATTCCCTTTTATCAACTTTCACCGATTCCACATGCAAAGGACAAGCATGGTGGGCAGCAAGCATCAACTTTGCAGGAATTTCATGGTGGCATGTGAAGCAAGTGGAGCTAGGGAGCATGGACATGACCCAAAGCATGGAGCATCAAGTGGAAGGACCAATAATGCAAGAAAAGGAGTGGACGAGAGCGTTTGGGCGGTGCAACTCGTGGAGCACGCGGGCAGGAAAGTTGTAGAGGTTAAATGATCGTGCTGGAAGAAAGACGAGGCGGGGAGGAGCCAGGAGGACCCCAGGCCGGCCGGCCCAGGCCGGCCGGCCTCACCTACTTAAGGAGCCCCCCGGCTCCCGTTTTCTGCAGGCAAGCTTCCCTCTCCTTCCCTTGTTTGTGTGTTCAAGTTTGTGTGCTCAAAACCTCCGTAGACATAGCCAACCTTCCCAAGCTTGATAGCTCAAGAAAAAATCCACATCCTTAATCCACTCAAAGTCCACATCCGAAGCAAAGAGTTTAAGTGCCTAGTTACCGGTTGCAACCCGGAGTTTTAGTTGAAGAAAAGAGTGCAGCAACCATGTGGAAGAAGACCACAAGTCTCTTCTCCAAGAAGAAGAGTTCGTCGTCATCCAAGCCGTCATCAACCACGTCTTCGAGGAGGCACTCGGTTTCCGAGTCTCCCCGGAGCATGGAGACGGATACGGCACCACCGAGGAGGAACGATGCTCTCCTCCTTGGTGGTATGAGGGCTGCAAGAAGCACTTCCATGAGGTTTACCGAACCTCGTGGGCACACGGAGGTGCAGCCCGCGCCACCACGACGATCGACCCGCTCAACCGCGCCACCTCCTTACACCCCGACATACTCTTCGTACGGGTTCATCATCTTGTCGGCGGAGGAGGAGGAGAGGCTCTCTAATCTTGAGAAGAGGCTTGTGCCCAACATTGAGTTCGACGACCAAGCACTCTACACCTTGGGTTTTGGCACCGACATATACTATATGTTGGGGCACCTTGGATGGGTGCAGTTCTCCAACGGAGTATTGGTGGACACCCATTTGGGGTTCGCCTTGGAAATTTTGATGACTATTGCACCCATCATTGATGATGATGGGGTGCAAAGCTTGTCATTCCGTTTGGAGGGAGTCCAACAAGTGGTTCCCTACGAGCACGTTAGGGAGCTGCTTGGATTCCACAAGGGAGCTCCGGAGAAAGTTGACGTGCCACCCGGCATGTTAGTGGGATTTTGGAATATGATCTCCGGAGAAGCCCATCAACAACGTAATTGCATCCGCAACCCCATTATCCGGATATTTCACTCTTGGATGTGCAAGAGGGTATTGGGGAGGATGAAGGAGACAAAGGTGACCGACACGAAGTTGAATTGGCTATACTCGGCTTTAGTTGCCAGGCAGCCAATAGACCCCTCTTACCTCATGATCAACCGTTGGTGTTGTGAAGCAACATCGGGGGCAGGTAATATTGGTTCGGGGTGCTACCTGTCCATGTTGGCCTTCTCCTTGCGGTCGGGGATCGCAAGAAACCCCGACCACCTTTTGCGTGGTACCTCTCTCGGCATTGAGTATTTGCGGCAAGGCAAATACATTAGTGGAGATGAGAGAGGAGGTTATCGGTTGGCCATAGTGAACCTACCCCTTCCCAACGAGAGGCTTAGGCTTTTCAACAAAGGGAGAGAAGATTGGTTGGAAGAGGGACTACTTGTCCCTGCAAGGAAGAACAAAAGAGGAAGAATCGTAGAGGAGGGAACATCCTCCGCACAAGCGAGTGGAGCACAACCTAATGTGCAACCATTCGGCGGGGTCCCTCCTCCGCCAAGTTATTACGGAGGGCCACAAGAGCAAGCATGGGGGGGTGGTGCACCGGTACCCCCACCAAATTATGTTGTGCCCAACGCTAACTTCGCGGAGTCCTACGCTCATCATCCCCAACCACAACAAAGCATGGCCACAATTGGAGGGTATGCTGCAAGAAATGCTCAAAACATCGCAGCCATCCAAGCTAACGCAGCTCAACTTGGTGAAGGCAACGCAAATATTGCCTTTGAGCTTGGACGCCTTCACCTTGTGGAGCCAAATCAATTCGTCGGAGGAAATGTCCAATCATATTATGAGCAAGGGTATTATTATCAAGATCATCAACATCAACCACCGGCGGAGGACTAGAAGATTTAGGAACTTTAGTTTTCTTTTCTTTTCTTTTTCTCTGTAATTTTCAGCTTTTGTTTATGTGTGTTTGCGTAGTATTTTCTGTTTTTATTTAAAATTCAGCAAGCATGTTTGTTTATTTTCAGTTTGTATTTCAACTTGATGTCATCATTAATAAAGACACCACCTTGATTATATCATTGGAAAAGTTACAAAATCCGTGCCATGATGATATATGATTATAATTGCAGCTTTGTTCATCTTTGTAATTGATTTATGCATGTTTAAGCTAGTGCTCTCTTAAAAATACAAATCTGAATTTATTTAAATGCTTGCTTAATTTTCAGCGGAGGTTATGATTAAAATAAAGACCCATAGTGTTTTATGTGCTCTCAAGTTATGAATAGATTAAAGATGTCTTTTATGCTCAAAAATATCGCTAACCTTGTCACAAATATCGCTTGTGTGTTGCTCAACCTATCCAAAGCCTTATATATATTTGAGTGCATAAACCTTAGTGTACAAGAATTATTTTTGAGTGAGTTATTGCAGGCCATGATTTCTCTGGCCCGAGACTAAGAAGCTGGTCATTCCATTTTTGCGTATCTATCTTTTTGCTAGCCTTTTATCCGTGCATTGTGTATCCCCACATCGGAGATCTCACAAACCTCGCCGGATATCCACCCTTAAACCAAATATCATCTTTTGTGATTACCTCCTTGACCACAACCTATCGTTGAGAATGGATCATCAATTCAAGGAAGATCGCAAGACGGTGCCAACATTGAAGATTTCAAGTATCTCTCCAAGGAAAAATACTCCGGTACCTACCTTATTTTTCGCCTCTTTGCTCGAGGACGAGCAACGTCTAAGCATGGGGGAGGAGGTAGGTGCGGTGCAGTTTTAGAGTTAAAAGGGGAATATTAAAAAAAATGATGATGAAAGAAAAAAATCCGGCGATGATCATGACTTTCAAGGTGAAGAAAGAAAAAAAATATATATATAATGAAAGAAAGAAAGAAAGAAAAGAATGAGAAATATGAGAAAGAGAAAAAAAATATGAGTATGCGTAAAGTGAACTCCCCGGTTCTCTAAAAGTGCATTCAAGGCTTCAAGTTAAAAAGATCCATTCTCATTTTCCAACCATGTGCAATCCGATAACGAGGACTTCCTTTGTGCCTCGGGATCACTCTTTGCCATTTGCACATGTCCACTCATCTAAAAGTGTGTGTATTTTTCTTTTTCCCCTCTTTGATTTAACATTATTTTCCAATGACCTTTTTGACGAGTCTCGGTAAGACCATGAGAAGCTTGTCTTGTTTGGACAACACCTCATCTATAAAATCTTGTTAGGACTAAACTTTCCCAAAGATCCATATAAAGCCTACCACATATATATGAGAGGGAAAGGAGTAGAATATATAGGCTTGAGAGACAAGTGAGATGAGAGTTCATGAGCAATATACGAGATGATTTAAATTTGTGAACTTGGTTTAGCTTTTCTTTATCTCGTTCTTTATTTCAAAAAATTCTGAGATCTATTTAAACTTTGTGAGCATGTTAATACTTGTGGGATAAGCTTAATAAAGATCTACCCTCCGTAGAGATGAAGTCTAGTACATTATGGAACTTTAAATGAATTAAAATTTTGAGAGCATTAGGTTTTCTCATGTGTGATCAAGTGCAAAGTTTAAACATTGTTTGGCAATGATGATATCCATCGAAGGCTTACTCGAGGACGAGCAAGGTTTAAGCATCGGGGAGATGTTGACGGTGAAAATCCGTCAACCTAGCCATGAGTTTACCTTCGGTGTTGGCATGAGTTTTATACCTTATCCATTGGTACTAACCCCCGTGGTATAACAAGTTCACGTGTGCATGTCGGTTTTGGAGTTTAATGTTTATGCAGGGTTTTAGTGTTGAATGCAAGACTTTCGGGATAAGTTCATCAAGCACCTCATGACAAGACCTTGAAGCCCCGTACAAGTCATGCAACAAAGCAAAATTAACTCCAAGAAGCCAGGGACTTGATCCGAGAAGACGACAGACTCCGAGGACCTGACCAGAAAAGTGTTGAATCTTGCAAGACAAGGAGTTGAGTCCAATTCGGAGAGAAACTGACGACATGGACCTACATGCAGAAGGGGGAAACATCCAGGAAGCAAGGGAACCGACGTGGGGCAAAGGAGCCCTCGGGCTGGGCCTAGATGGGCCCAGGCCGGCCGGGCCAGTCCGGTCGACCCAGGCCCATCCAGGGCCCCATTGCCCCCTCCTTTTCCCTAGCCGCCAATCGAGCTATTTATAGCCCCCTGACCGAGAACCTCGCGGAGAAGAATTCGTCATCGGCCGCCGAGGAGCAGAGAAGAGAGGGACACCATCTCGGAGAGGAGAGGGTCGAGCTAGTTGACTAGGGTTCCCCTAGCCGACGTGGGAACCTTGCACGGAAGACCACGTCGGAGTTCCCGGAGCTAGAAGCAAGATCAAGGAAGGATCCCAGTGGTGATCTTGTGTATGTATCATTGTTATAGTTGAATTATCAAGTTGAATCTTTTCCTAGCGATCAAGTGTTTCCTCGAAGATTTCGTTTTTCGATCGGCTTTGCTTATTCCAATTCTATTCTCGAGATAGATTACATATGGTGTTCTTGTAGCTGCGGTGGCTAGAGGTACACGCCGGATCTTCCGAAAGAATCTCGACTTGTCTTTTGACTCTCCCTAAACTCCCCGCATGAATAGGGATATGTTGTGACAGAACGGGGGTCTCGAAAGGCGGATGTTTTCGGATTTGGACGGGAAACCACGATTTAAAGAGGCTTCTATTAAGATTCGATTTGCTACTTCTTCTCTTGCTTGGAACTTCAACAAAAGACTTACCCCGATCCCTCTAGATCGGTTTATCTACCCAATCTTACTTTGTTTTCTCCGGTCTTTAGTAGATTAGATTCGTTTCATGTCTTTTACTTAGATGCATTAGGGTTTCTTATATCGAAGATTGGAGTTACATGGCTTTATTAGATTAAGTTTTGCGTCACACATTTGTTCCACGGATTCGATACCTTGGGTTCACCACTCGAGGGAAGAAGGGTCCCTTGACTACGACGGGAGACTTGTACGCTTGCGAGTCACAAACGAACTTTGATACAATTATTAACCGTCAACACTAATGAAGGCAAACAATACCGGTGAGACCAATATAAAAGTAGTCGGAAAATATTTTCGACTTATATTTGTTTTTAATGGTTTAAAAACTTTTCTAAATGTATGCTGGAGCTCTTTCATAGCTCTGGATTTGTTTTTAATTTTCAAAATTAGAGGAGTGCTTAGCCTTAAGACATGCTTAGAGGAAAGCAATCTAGTTGAACAAATCATGCATGCACCATGATGCATCTCGGGATGCCCTTCCAACAACTTTCACCAAGATCACATGCAAAGGACAAGCATGGGGGGTAGTAAGCATTATTTTGCAGGAAATTCATGGTGGCATGTGAAGCAAAGGAGCATGGACATGACTCAAAGCAAAGGCATCAAGTGGAAGGACCAATAATGCAAGCAAAGGAGAGGATGAGAGAGTTTGGGCGGTGCAACTTGTGGAGCACGCGGGCACAAAAGTCATAAAGCGAAAATGATCAAGATGGAGAAAACCGAGCCAGGGAGGGGCACGAGGCCACCCAGGCTGGTCGTCCTAGGCCGGCCCGCCTCCCCTATAAATGCACCCCCCCCCCCCCGTGCTCTTCTTTGGCAGGCAAGCAACTCTTCCATCTCTCTGTTTGTATGCTCGAGTTTTTAGTCCAGAACCGCCTTAGACTTAGCCATCCTTCCCAAGTTTGTTTTGTCCAACAAAATCACACCCTTAATCCACTCAAAGTCCATACTCCGAAATAATTCTTGAAGTGCTTTGTTACCGGTTAAAACCCCAGAGTTATATTAGAGAGAAGAGTGCTGCAATCATGTGGAAGAAAACCACAAGTCTCTTTACCAATAAGAAGGGGTCGTCGTCGTCCAAGCCATCTTCGACGACGTCTTTGAGGAGGCACTCGGTTTCTGAGTCTCTTCGAAGCATGGAGGAGGACATGGCACCGCCGAGAAGGAACGACACTCTCCTTCTCGGTGGCATGAGGGCCACAAGGAGCTGATCCATGAGGTTTACCAAACCTCAAGGGCGTACGGAGGAGGCGCCTATCCCACATCTTCGATCGACCCGATCATCCGCTCCACCTCCTTACACTCCGCGATACTCTGCATATGGCTTCATCATCATGTCGGAGGAGGAGGAGAAGAAACTTGCTCGCCTTGAGAAGAGGCTTGTGGCGAATGTCAATTTCGACGATCAAACTCTCAACTCATTGGGTTTTGGCACAGATATTTATTATATGTTGGGGCACCTTGGATGGGTGCAATTCTCCAACGGGGTGTCGGCAAATACCCACAAGAAATTTTCCTTGGAAATTCTAATGACCATGGCGCCTATCCTTGATGAGGGGGTGCCAAGTTTATCATTCCAGTTGAAGGGAATTCAACAAGTGGTTCCCTATGAAAATATTAGGGAGCTACTTGGTTTCCAAAAGGGAGCTCCGGAGAAAGTAGACGTGCCGAAGGAATGTTGGATGGATTTTGGAATTTAATCTTGGGGGAAGCCCTTCAACAAAGGAATTCTATCTGGAACCCCATCCTCAAAGTATTTAACTCATGGATGTGTAAAAGGCTTTTGGGGAGAACGAGGGAAACAAAGGTGACCGACACGGAGTTGAATTAGCTTTACTCGGCTTTGATTGTCAGGTAGCCAATAAATCCCTACTACATCATGATCAACCGATGGTGTTGTGAAGCAAATTCGAGATCGGGAGATATTGGTTCGGGGTGTTACCTCTCCATGTTGGCCATCTCTTTAAGACTGGGTATTCCAAGAAACCCCAAGCATCTTTTACCTGGGACCTCTCTCGAATTTGAATACTTGAAGCAAGGGAAATATATAAGTGGAGATGAGAGAGTGAGAACCATGTGTGGTTCCAGGACCGGTGGATGGTCGCTTCCTTGTGTGATGAGTGATTGACAACGTTGTGTTGACTGATTCTTGGCTTAGTATTGCAGGTGCAGGTTGCGGCTTGACTGGTGTTGGTGCAGGTGAAGAACAAGCGCGAAAGGTCGTCGCCGGTGAGGCCTCCAGGTGTGGAGAAGACAAGTAGGCTTCGTTCGAGGGACCCGGTGGCCGGCGGGGTCAAGTGTGGGCCGCATAGTGGCATGAACAGCAAGATGAAGTCGTGGACGGTTTCTTGGTTGAGCCTCAAAACCAAGGTCGAGCCAGGACTACGAGGGAGCCGAGTCATGAGTGGAGATTGGCGGAGGCTACACCGAGTTCGCGGGGTTTCCGGTGGTTCACCAGAAAACCACTGGGTTCCTTGGTTGATCCACAAAGCCAAGACCGAAGAACCGAAGACGGAGGCTGCAACGCGGCGCGGACCGGTCGACCGATGGGTACCGGTCTGACCGGTGGGGAGCACCGGTCTGACCGGTGGGGAGCACCGGTCTGACCGGTGTGGGACGACACAGTCCGGAGACTTCGAAGCGGAGGACACGCGTCGGGATCGCATGGCTTGCGTCGAGGCTACGCAGGGTGCGGTCGCCGGGCATCCGTCCGATGGTGAAGACATGAAGACTTCCAAATCCGCCCTTGAGGGGATTGTATCCCTAGTTATTAGGAAAGGACATTTTAGACTTTCGGTTGCCTCCATATAACCCAAGAGGTCAGAGGATGGCAGCCAACTCTTTGGAACCCTAGCTCATTTGTTTTCCTATTTTCCTTCCTATTTTCCTTAGGATTTCCATAGGACTAGCTTGAGAGCTTCATGGTGAGATCTGTGAGAGGGTTGGATGATCGGGCGGCAAGCTAGACCTTGTATGAACCTTTGTTGCATGTATAGATGATTCGGCGTGGTTCCTCAAGGTTTGGATGTGTTGTTCCCGGTTGTTCTTGGTGGTGATTTTCGGAGCCCTCTCTTGGTGATTTCTTTGGGTTGTTTTCAGGACCTTTCTTTTGAGGATTTGATGGGGGAAATTTGTGGGAACCCTTCGTGGTTCTTTGGGCTGTGATTCCCCTCCCAAATCCGTAAGTAAAGGGGCTCGATTTTGGGGTTTTCCGAGTTCTAGGGTTTGTGGTGCTCTTGGCGGGATTTATTCGATTCCTCCTTTTTGGACGAGTTTTGGTGGGATTAATCTTGGCTAAGGACTCCTCATGAGGTGTTCCTAATATCCCCAAAGTCTTGTTCAAGTTCGTGGAGTGATTCAGGAGATCGAGGTTTGGATCTGGGGGAGTTGACCGGCGAGTGCTTCGTTCATCCCGAGTCGCCCGAGCTACACGGTCGACCGGTGCTCTTGACCGGTCTGACCGGTGCAACCCTCGGTGGGTTTTTGCTCGGGTGAACGTCTGGGTGTGTTCGCTGTTGTCCTGTGTTGGGGCTGTTTTGAGTTTTGGTCTGTTTGGAGGTCGGTTGGCCTGTTTGGTGCTTTGGGGGCTTTCAAGCTGTGACTGGTCTAACCGGTGTGTCTCACCGGTCTGACCGGTGTGGAGCCACTTAGTGAAAGTTTCCCAGTTTCACTAGCAGGGACCGGTTTGACCGGTGGTGCTCATAGGTCTGACCGGTGTTGGTCTGTAGACTCGAGGTTTGGTGTTCCGCTGCGTTCTCGGGTCGGAAGGTTGTGTGTTGGTTCCTAGGTCCAGTGGCACTCCAGTGGCTATGTGGCCTTGGCCAACTTGGGTAGTCAGTCGGAGACGTGTGTTGGAAGCCGCGTTCATCTTGTTGGAGTTTCCATCTCCTTCGAGAAGAAATTTTATCGGCTCCCATTCACTCCCCCCCTCTCTGGTTCGCCGTATCGGTCCTTCAAGTGGTATCAGAGGCGATTCGGGTCTATGTTGAATCTAACCAGTCTAAGATCCAAGGATGGCGTACCAGGAACGGGGTTCGGGTCCTCCACACTTTGATGGCAAGAACTACCAGATGTGGAGCAAGCGGATGGGTGCGTTTCTCCGCGGAAAGGGTCAAATCCTTTGGGATGTCACGGTGGACACAGGCTATGTCCAGCCAATGGACTTCCTCGCTCCAGGAGCGAGGGACAGATTCGATGCCAACAATAAGGCGGTCGACTACTTGTTTCGTGCTTTGTGTCAGCCTGAGTTCGATCGGGTGCACACCGAGCACTTGGCTTGTAGAATTTGGACGGTGCTGAAGGAGGCTCATGTTGGGAATGCCCAGGTTCAGGCACGGATGTATGTGACCTACCGGAGAGAGTACGAGAACTTCACTCATCTCCCCGGTGAGTCCATCGATGCCTTGTTTCAGAGGTTCACGGTGGTTGTGAACAACATGAGGGCCAATGTGGACGTGCTCCCGTACGATGATCATGATAGAGCGGTCAAGCTCTTACACTCTTTGGATCGTACGATTTGGGGCGGAAAGTTCGAGGCCATTGTGGAGTCAGAGAAGTATGACACTGACGATGAACGAGCTGTTCTCGAAGCTCAAGTCGGCTGAGGTGGATAGGGGCATGACTGCCAAGCTCGAGGGACCGACTGATTCCCATAGTTTTGCCCTCGTTGGTGGTTCGAAAGGAAAGGCTAACACTAACCCATCCACCAGGATGTTCTCTTTTTCCTCTTTGATGTCTATGCCAAATGAAGAGTTTGATGTGCTTGGAGAGGATGAGCTGGCGCTCCTGACGAGACGGTTCGAGAGGCTGCACGAGAACCGAGTGAACATGAGGAGGAACACGAGGACATGCTTCCAGTGCGGCAAGTCGGGACACTTCGTCGCCGACTGCCCGGAGAAGGTCGAGAACAAGGACGGCTATAAACACAAGCCGAGGAACGATAGCAAGTACCGGTCGAGGCGCGACCACAAGAGCAAGCACAAGAACAAGTACAAGGACGAGCGACGATCGAGGAAGAAGGAGAGCCGAGGCAAGGCCCGAGCGATGGTTGGAGCGAGCGACGTCGACTCCAGTTCCGCGTACTCCACCTTGAGCTCGAGCAGCAGTGAGGATGAAGGTGATCGTCGCAAGAGCAAGAACTCATCCAAGAACCTGAGCGGGCTGAGCTGCTTCGCGAGAGATGGCTTCTGCACCATGGCGCTGAGCTCCGGCAGCAAGAAGAGCACACAGAGCGACTCGGACTCCGATTCCGACGACAAGGTGCATGATGAACTTCCCTTCTTGCGCCAAGAGAATGAGAGGCTTGGCTCTTTGCTTGATAACTGTGATGTCATGCTTAGAGAGGCCAAGAAAATAAGAAAAGAGCTTAGGGCTTCACTCGAGGATGCTAGGACTAGAGTGGCTGAGCTAGAGACACAGGTGCTTGATAGCAAGCTTGAGATTGATTCCCTTAAGGCTAGCCCTATTGTTTCAGATGAGGTTGATTGTGCTGATTGTTCCATCTTTCTTGCTGATCTTGCTTTGTTTAAGGAGAAGCATGCCTCCAAGTGTGAGGAACTAGATGTGCTTAGGGTTGAAGTGGCTGAGCTTAAGTCTAGACCTGCTTTGCTAGGTGCTTGCACTTCTTGCCCTGTTTTGCATGCTAAGATTGATGAGATGCATGCTTGCACTAGTTCTCTTGAGGCTAAGCTGAAAGAACCCATGCCTACATCATGCTCTACCTGTGAAATGTATGCTTTGAAAAATCTGGAACTTGCACATTATGTTGATCGTTTGCAGGATGAGAATGATGAGCTGAGGAAGTTGATGGGTTGGTTGTCTGGTCATGAGCCTCAGTTGAGGATGATGATCGAGGCATTTAAGAGGTAGGATGGTGAGGGACTTGGGGCAAACAAGGTTGGTGAGGGAAGTGGAGAGAATATCCCAGAGCCACCAAAAACCCACCACAAAAATGATTTCCCCCCAAAACCTAACCATCTTAGGAACCGACTAGACACAACCCCAGCTCCACCCGTGTTTCCTACACCCACAAATGATCTACAAAAGCCTATCAAGTTTGTGAGCACTTCGGGGAAAGTGTTCTTTGGGAAAGAAAGTGAGAAGGCTAGTGAGGGGAAACCGGTGGAGGATTTGAGTGGAGAGAAACCAAGTGAGCAGCCACATCCCAAGCCTAAGCCTAAGCTTGTGAGGTTTCATTGTGGCTATTGTGGGAGAGATGGCCATAAGGATGAGTTTTGCTTCAAGAGGAAGCGTGAGGAGAGAATGGCAAAGGAGTGGGCTAACAAGGACAAGTACCACCATTCCGATGGTGTACTTGAGCTTCGTGTGCAGATGCCCAGGGCCAAGGCGAATGTGAGGACAGTTCGGGCTTGGGGAGAGCGGAAGGCTATTGGAGGTGCCGCTGTCCAGGTCACACCGGTCAGACCGGTGTGGAGCACGGTCGGCCGGTGCGGACACAGACGAGCGGCGTTTTGGGTTTTGTGCTCGTACAGGTGCGAGGGTTGTTTCTGGAGGTCGTGGTTCTGGTGGTTGGGCTGGAGAGTTTGCAGGTGGTCAGCTTGCTAGGCGTTCTCCCCCTCGAGTTCACTACGGGGATGGGAGGAGTCGTAGCTTTGAGAAGGAGAGGAGGGACGGTCCACAGATTCTCTTTCGTGGTTTTGGTCCTCCTCCGGGCGAGAGAGGGGGTGGTTCCCTCGGGGTGGTTACCGTGGTGGTGTTCGTGGAGGTAGCTTTGGTAGGAGAGATGCTTTGGTTGGTGCTAACCCCACTTTCGAGCAAATGGCTCGGCACTAGTTTTACTCTTTTGGTACTAACCCCAGTGCTGAGTCGTTTGTTTGCTCACGTGCTCGTTTTTGAATTTCAAGTGGGAGACTTGAAGAACATTTGGTTGATTGACTCCGGTTGCTCGAGGCATATGACCGGAGACAGGGGGTGGTTCCCAAGTCTCGTCCCGGTGGTGACAATAAGGTACATCACTTTTGGGGACAATGGGCGTGGGCGTGTGCTTTCAGAAGGTGAGATTAAAGTGAGTGACAAGATCACTCTGAGGTGTGTTGCTCTTGTTCATTCGCTGGGGTACAATCTGCTTTCTGTGTCCCAGTTGTTGGATGAGGGCTTTGAGGTGTTGTTTCGGCCAGGTGGTTCTCGGATTTTGGACTCTCGAGGGGACCTTGTCTGTATGGTCGTTCCCGAGGGTCAGGTGTTTCGTGCTGATTTTTCTCAGTCTTCTGGTGTTGAGCATTGTTTCTTGGCTGGTTCTTCGAGTGAGTTGTAGAAGTGGCATAGGAAGTTGGGTCACTTGAGCTTTGACCTTTTGTCTCGCTTGAGTAAACTCAATTTGGTCCGAGGATTGCCACGGTTGAGGCTTGAGAAAGAGTTGGTTTGTGCACCTTGTAGGCATGCCAAGATGGTAGCCTCTTCTCACCCGCCTCTCACCGATGTGATGACTGAGCGTCCATGCGAGCTGCTCCATATGGACCTTGTTGGCCCAGCTCGTGTGCGATCTGCGGGTGGGAAGTGGTACGTCCTTGTTGTCGTGGACGATTACTCTCGGTATGCGTGGGTGTTCTTTCTTGAGGAGAAAGGGGAGATATTTGGTTTTGTTCGAGATCTTGTCTTGAGGTTGAGGAACGAGAGGCACGGAGATGCCATACGAGCGATCTGCAGTGACAATGGCTCGGAATTCAGAAACTCTCGTTTTGAAACCTTTTGCCATGACTTGGGTCTTGAGCACCAGTTTTCGAGTCCGTATACACCTCCCCAGAATGGTGTTGTGGAAAGGAAGAACAGGACCTTGTGCGAGATGGCTCGGACGATGCTTGATGAGCATAGGACTCCGAGGAGGTATTGGGCTGAGGCGGTGAATACCGCGTGCTATGTGTCAAACGGGATCTACCTCAGAGTGCACAAGAAGAAGACATGCTATGAGTTGATGCATGGTTGCACACCCAAGGTGAGTCACTTCCATGTCTTTGGTTGCAAGTGTTTCATTCTGAAGAAAGGCAGGAAGTTGGATAAGTTTGAGGCTAGGTCTGTCGATGGTATTTTCTTTGGTTATGCATCTCACTCTAGAGCATATCGTGTGCTCAATCTTGAAACTAACCAAATCGTGGAGACTTGCGAGGTAACCTTCGACGAGACAGAACCACGTAGTCAACTTGTCTTTGAGTGTGCAGGTGATGATGAGCTTGGCGAGGAGATCTTTATGGAGGAGGAGCATGAACATGGAGAGGATGAAGATGGCGGTGTGGTGCCCCCGGTTGAGCATGTACCCACTACTTCGACTACGGTGATGGACGGACCCTCTCCTACACCTACGACTACAAATCAAGAACGAGGAGAAGCTGATGTTGAGGGGGAGGTAGCATCGAGGCGAGAACCTCCCCGGCGAATACAAGTGGATCACCCAGCTTCGAGGATCATCGGCAACATGAATGAATGCACTACACGGTCGAGGGTTCGAGACAATTCTCATTTCGCTCATGCTGTGTTTGTTGTTACTTTTGAGCCCAAAGACATTGGACACGCACTATATGATCACAATTGGGTTAATTCGATGCATGAGGAGTTGGAGAACTTTGAGAGGAATCAGGTTTGGGAGTTGGTTGACCCCCCCCAGGGTGTAATCCGATTGGTACAAAGTGGGTGTGGAAGAACAAAGAGGGAGAGAAAGGTGAGGTTGTGAGGAACAAGTCGAGGCTTGTTGCTCAAGGGTTCAGTCAGAAGGAGGGGATTGACTACAAGGAGACTTTTGCTCCCGCAGCCCGTTTGGAGGCAATTAGGATCTTTCTAGCCTTTTCCGTGGCTGAAGGGTTCAAGTTGCACCAAATGGATGTGAAGAGTGCTTTTCTGAATGGTGTGTTAGAGGAAGAAGTGTATGTGAGGCAACCTCCGGGGTTTGAGAGTGAGAAGTACCCCCACCGGGTGTACAAGTTGAGGAAGGCGCTGTATGGGTTGAAGCAGGCGCCTAGAGCTTGGTATGGCAGGTTGAGGGGGTTCTTGTTTGAGAGAGGTTTTGAGATGGGGAAGGTCGATCGGACCTTGTTTTTTCCGAGCGGGGCGAGAGATATCCCGATTGTGCGGGGTGTACGTGGATGATATTGTCTTTGGTGGCTCGTCTAACTCTCTTATTGCAAGGTTTGCAGAGGATATGAGCAGGGAGTTTGAGATGAGCATGATGGGCGAGTTGCAGTTCTTCCTTGGGCTACAAATCAAGCAATCAAATGAAGGAACATTTGTGCACCAGGCTAAGTACACCAAGGACATTTTGTGGAAGTTCAAGATGGAGGACTCCAATGCTATGACGACGCCGATGAATACGACTACAGCTCTTGATGCGGACGAGGAAGGTGAACACGTGGACCAGAAGGAGTACCGAAGCATGATCGGGTCACTCCTCTACTTGACGGCGACGAGGCCGGACATCCAGTTCTCGGTGTGTCTGTGCGATCGTTTTCAAGCATCTCCGAGGACTTCGCATCGAAAAGCGGTGAAGCGAATTTTCAAATACTTGTGCCACACTCCCGACTTTGGCCTTTGGTACTCCGCGTCCTCTTCTTTGGCGCTTCATGGTTTTTCAGACGCGGATTTTGCCGGGTGTCGGTTGGATAGGAAGTCCACTTCTGAGACTTGCCAGTTTTTGGGTTCTTCTTTGGTGTCTTGGTCTTCCCGCAAACAATCGAGTGTTCCTCAATCCACTACCGAGGCCGAGTATGTTGCCGCTGCTAGTTGTTGCTCTCAGCTCCTTTGGATTTCATACACCATGAGTGACTTTGGTGAGGAGTATACCCATGTTCCACTTCAATGTGATAGCACCAGTGCCATAAGCGTTGCAAAGAACCCAATGCTCTATTCCAAAACCAAGCACATAGAAGTGAGGTACCATTTTCTGAGAGACAACGTAGAGAAAGGAAAGATAGCTTTGATCCATGTACCCACACATGACCAACTAGCCGATATTTTCACCAAACCCCTAGATCAAGCAACTTTCACTCGTTTGCAGGGGGAACTTGGTGTGTGTTTGATTTCTTGAGTTGGGTGTGTGGGAGCTCTCTTTGTAGCATATGTATAGCTTTCTTTGTGCATTTCTTGCATTTGGCATGGCATATGTAACATGATGTATAGGCATCCTTGTATCTTAGATTGCATGCATTTCGTATCATATGCATTGGTTAGGAAAAGCTTCTCTCATATACATTGTTCACCATGGAATGAGATATATGTCTTTGTGAGCTTGTTTGGTATGCTATGGTTAGTTTGGCTTAGCTCTTGATGATCTTGATGAATAATCCATGGTTGATAGCTATGATTTTGAAAATGTCACATGTACGCTCTCTCATGTGTAAATGCCTTTATATGCTCTTGACATGTTTTAGTGGCTTGGCTATGCTTAATTTGTGGTTGGATAGCTAGTTTATTGATCATATGGGGCCAAAGGCTCATTTGCCATCATGAATGTTTAGCCCTCTTGCTTCATCTTGTGGAGGGGCATAAGTTCCTTTTTGTCGCAAAGACATTTCATGTACCAATTATAAATCTGAAAATGAAATGAAAAATGCTTGGAAAATATGCTCCCATGTCATATGTGCTGAATTTAATTTGCTTTGAGTGCTAAACCATTGCATGATGCCTACCAATGAGAAGTCTCATACATAGAAGTAGGCACATGGCTCGGTGGCTTTGACATGACATGAGGTGCTTGTGGGTGTTTGTGATGGTCTTATGATTAGAATGGCTGTCCTAGCATGAAGTTTGTGTGGCTTTGCCATTTTGATATGTTTTGATCATGTTTAGGACTTTGCTCATGAGAGGCAAGTTTTTCGCAAAATTGCCCAAATCCATCTTAGCTTCGTCCAATGGTTGTGAAGCTTGGTGATCATGTAGTTGAGATCGATACGAAGCTGTAGAGTATCTAACTTGCTCATTTGCACATGTGTAGCATTCTTTGTTGAATTTCGTCTATTTGAGAAGCTCTAGGTTGAAAGTTTTGCATTTTTGGCTTGATTCATGCATTGCCAACAAGGGGGGAGAAGTTTGAGCTTGAAATGGCTTGCTGGATGCATTTAGAAGGTTTTCATGTGGTTTCGAGCCATTTCTGAGCTCTGTTGTGCACCGGTCTGACCGGTCGGGGTCACAGGTCTGACCGGTGAGAGTGCTGGTCCTGTGCACATCTTAGGCACCGGTCTGACCGGTGGTGGTGACTGGTCTGATCGGTGTGAGCTGAAGTTCTTTGCGGCTGCCCGTTTTCGAAATTTGGTTTGCATGCATTCGTTCAGGGGGAGGTGCATTGGTTGAGGGGGAGCTTGCATATGTGTAGGGGGGCTCTTTGTGGTGTTTGAGCTTTGGTTCGGTGGTTCGCGCTCTTTGCTTGAGCTTTGTTTTTGTCTCGGATGTGTCGAGCCGTTGCCCTTGCCTAAGGGGTCCGAGACTTGTCTTCTTCAAGTGATCTTGCTCTTTGCCTTTGTTTGGCTTTCGATCGGTTGTTGGAGTTTCCTTTTGTTCGTTTCTTTTCTTTTTCTTTTCTCTCTTGTTACTATCGTGTGGGTGTTTTCAATGCACTCATCAAGGGGGAGATTGAGAACCATGTGTGGTTCGAGGACCGGTGGATGGTCGCTTCCTTGTGTGATGAGTGATTGACAACATTGTGTGGACTGATTCTTGGCTAAGTATTGCAGGTGCAGGTTGCGGCTTGACTGGTGTTGGTGCAGGTGGAGAACAAGTGCGAAAGGTCGTCGCCGGTGAGGCCTCCAGGTGTGGAGAAGACAAGTAGGCTTCGTTCGAGGGACCGGTGGCCGGCGGGGGTCAAGTGCGGGCCGCATGGTGGCATGAACGAGCAAGATGAAGTCGTGGATGGTTTCTTGGTTGAGCCTCAAAACCAAGGTCGAGCCAGGACTACGTGAGAGCCGAGTCATGAGTGGAGATTGGCGGAGGCTACACCGAGTTCGCGGGGTTTCCGGTGGTTCACCGAGAAAACCACCGGGTTCCTTGGTTGATCCACAAAGCCAAGGCCCGAAGAACCGAAGACGGAGGCTGCGGCGGCGCGGACCGGTCGACCGGTGGGGAGCACCCCCGACCGGTGTGCGACAACGCAGTCCGGAGACTTCGAAGCGGAGGACACGCGTCGGGATCGCATGGCTTGCGTCGAGGCTACGCAGGGTGCGGTCGCCGGGCATCCGTCCGATGGTGAAGACATGAAGACTTCCAAATCCGCCCTTGAGGGGCTTGTATCCCTAGTTATTAGGAAAGGGCATTTTAGACTTTCGGTTGCCTCCATATAACCCAAGAGGTGAGAGGATGGCAGCAAATTCTTTGGAACCCTAGCTCATTTGTTTTCCTATTTTCCTTCCTATTTTCCTTAGGATTTCCATAGGACTAGCTTGAGAGTTTCATGGTGCGATCTTGTGAGAGGGTTGGATGATCGGGCGGCAAGCTAGACCTTGTATGAACCATTGTTGCATGTATAGATGATTCGGCGTGGCTCCTCAAGGTTTGGATGTGTTGTTCCCGGTTGTTCTTGGTGGTGATTTTCAGAGCCCTCTCTTGGTGATTTCTTTGGGTTGTTTTCGGGACATTTCTCTTGAGGATTTGATGGGGGAAATTTGTGGGAACCCTTCGTGGTTCTTTGGCATGTGATTCCCCTCCCAAATCCGTGAGTAAAGGGCTCGATTTTGGGGTTTTCCGAGTTCTAGGGTTTGTGGTGGTCTTGGCAGGAGTTCTTCGATTCCTCCTTTTTGGATGAGTTTTGGTGGGATTAATCTTGTCTATGGACTCCTCATGAGGTGTTCCTAATATCCCCAAAGTCTTGTTCAAGTTCGTGGAGCGATTCGGGAGATCGAGGTTTGGATTTAGGGGAGTTGACCCGCGGGTGTTGTTCATCCCGAGCTGCCGGGCTACACCGGTCGACCGGTGCTCTTGGCCGGTCGACCGGTGCAACCCTCGGTGGGTTTTTGCTCGGGTGAACGTCCGGGTGTGTTCGCCGTTGTCTGTGTTGGGGCTGTTTCGAGTTTGGGTACCGTTTGGAGGTCGGTTGGCTTTGTTTGGTGCTTTGGGGGCTTTTAGGGGCTCGTGACCGGTCTAACCGGTGTGTCTCACGGGTCGACCGGTGTGGAGCCACTTAGTGAAAGTTGCCCGGTTTCACCGGCGGGGACCGGTCGGCGGTGGTGCTCATCGGTCTGATCGGTGTTGGTCTGTAGACTCGAGGTTTGGTGTTCCGCTGCGTTCTCGGGTCGGAAGGTTGTGTGTTGGTTCCTTGGTCTAGTGGCACTCCAGTGGCTACGTGGGCTTGGCCAACTTGGGTAGTGAGTCGGAGACGTGTGTTGGAAGCCGCGTTCATCTTGTTGGAGTCTCTATCTCCTTCGAGAAGAAATTTTATCGGCTCCCATTCACTCCCCCCCCCCCTCTCTGGTTCGCCGTATCGGTCCTTCAGAGAGGAGGCTTTAAAGTGGCCAAAGTGAACCTACCCCTTCCGGATGCAAGACTTAGACTCTTTATTCAAGGGAAGGAAGATTGGTTGGAGGAAGAACACCTTGTGCCGGCAAGGAAAATTAAAAGAGGAAGAATTGTGGAAGAAGGATCCTCCTCGGCACAAGACGGAGGTGCACAACAAAACTATGTGCCACCGTATGGAGGAATTCTGACGCCGCCAAGTTACTACGGAGGGCCTCCAATGCAAGCATGGGGGAGTAGTGCAGCCATGCCCCCACAAAATTATGTGGTGCCCAACATAACCTTTGCAGATCCCTATGCACAATATCCTCAACCACAACGAAGTGTTGCCATAATTGGAGGATATGCTGCAAGAAACATGCAAAATATTACAGCCATCCATTCCAGCACGGCTCAACTAGGGGAAGGCAATGCAAACATTGCCTATGAGCTTGGGCGCCTTTACCTAGTACCGCCGGATCAATTCGTAGGAGGGGATGTCCAATCCTATTATGAGCAAGGGTACAACCACCAAGATTATCAATACCAACCATCGACGGAAGATTAGAAGAAGAAGGAGCTTTAGTTTTGTTTTCTTTTCCCTTTCTTTAATTTTCAGCTTGTGTTTGCTTTTGTATGCGTAGTGTTTTTAGTTTTTATTTAAATTTTCAGCATGTGTGTTAGTTTGTTTTCATCATGAATAAAGTCACCACCTTGTTTTTACCTCTGGTAAAGCTACAAAATTTATGTCATGATGATATATGATTATAATTGCTGCTTTGTTTATCTTTGTATTTGTTTTATGCATGATTAAGCTAATGCTCTCTTAAAATACAAATCTGAAATTATCTAAATGCTAGCTTAATCTTTAGCGGAGGTTATGATAAAAATAAAGACCCATAGTGTTTTATGTGCCCTCAAGTTTTAGATGGATTAAAGATGGTTTTTATTCCTAACCTTGTCATAAATATCACTTGCGTGTTGCTCTACCTATCCAGAGCCTTATATATATTTGAGTGCATAAACCTTAGTATACAAGATTTATTTTTGGGTGGGTTATTGCAGGCCATGATTTCTCTGGCCCGAGACTAAGAAGCTGGTCATTCCATTTTGCGTATCTATCTTATTGCTAGCATTTTATCTGTGCATTGTGTATCCCCACATCGGAGATCTCACAAACCTCGCCGGATATCCACCCTTAAAACCAAATATCATCTTTTGTGATTATCTCCTTGACCACAACCTATCGTTGAGAATGGATCATCAATTCAAGGAAGATTGCAAGATGGTGTCAAGATTGAAGATTTCAAGTATCTCTCCAAAGGAAAAGTATTTCCGGTACCTACCTTATCTCTATCACCTCTTTGCCCGAGGATGAGCAAATGTCTAAGCATGGGGGAGGAGGTAGGTACAATGCAATTTTAGAGTTCAAAGGGGAGCGAATAAAAAAAGAAGAGGGAGAAAGAAAGAAAAAGAAAAAATGATGAGTATAAAGAAAAAGAAAAAAGATATATATGATAAAAAGGAAAAAAAGAAAATGTGAGTATGAGAAAATAAAATAAAATAAAGTGAACTCCCCGGTTCTCTAAAGTGCATTAGGAATTTCAAGGCTTCAAGATTAAAAGATCCAAACTCATTTTCCAACCATGTGCAATCCGATAACGAGGACCTCCTTTGTGCCTCGGGATCACTCATTGCCATTTGCACATGTCCACCTATCTCAAGCGTGTGTATTTTTCTCTCCCCCTCCTTGATATAACATTATTTTCCAATGACCTTTTTGACGAGTCTCGGTAAGACCATGAGAAGCTTGTCTTGTTTTGACAACATCTCATTTATAATATCTTGGTAGGACTAAACTTTCCCAAAAAGCTCCATATAAAGCCTACCACTTATATGAATGTTATGAGAGGGAAAGGAGTAGAATAAATAGGCTTGAGAGACGAGATGAGATGAGGGTTCATGAGCAATATGCAAGATGATTTAAATTTGTGAACTTGGTTTAGCTCTTTTCATCTCATTCTTTATTTCAAAATTTCTGAGATCTATTTGAATTTTGGGAGCATGTTAATACTTGTGGGATAACCTTAATAATCTACCCTTTGTAGAGATGAAGGCTAGTACCTTATGAAACCTTAATGAATTAAATTTTTTAGAGCATTATGTTTTCTCATGTATCATCAAGTACAAGGTTTAACCAACGAAGGGCAACGATGATGTCCATTGAAGGCTTACTCGAGGACGAGCAAGGTTTAAAGCATGGGGGAGATGTTGATGGTGAAATTCCGTCAACCTAACCATGTGTTTACCTTCGATGTTGGAATGGGTTTTATATCTTATCCATTGGTACTAACCCCCTTGGTATAACAAGTTCGTTCGTGCATGTCGGTTTTGGAGTTTAGTGTCTATGCAGGATTCTAGTGTTGAAAGCAAGACTTCCGGGATAAGTTCAATAAGCACATCATGACAAGACCTTGAAGCCCCGTAGAAGTCATGCAATGAAGTAAACATGACTCCATGAGCCCAAGGACCAAACCCTAGAAGATGAAAAACTCTGAGGACCCTATCAGAAAACCGTCGAATCTTGCAGGACAAGGAGCTTCATCCGATCCGAAGAGAAACTGGCGACAAGGGACTACATGCAGAAGGGGGAAGGCTCTAGAAGACTCGGGAAGCAACACCAGGAAAAGCAGGCCGTCGGCTGGCCGAAGTGGGCCCAGGCCGGCCGGCCCAGCCCATTTCCAAGCCCAGTCGACCCCCCCCCCTCCTTTGACCTAGCCGCCATTCAGACTATTTATAGCCCCGAGGCCAAGAGCCACGCATCAACTCATTCGTCATCGATCGCCGAGGAACAGAGAAGAGAGGGATACCATCTCAGAGAGGAGAGGGTGGAGCTAGTTGACTAGGGTCTCCCTAGCCGACGTGGGAACCTTGGAAGGAAGACCACGTCAGAGTTCCCGGAGCTAGAAGCAAGATCAAGGTAGGATCCTTGTGGTGATCATGATTCATGTATCATGTAATGTTAAATTATCAAGTTGCAAACTGATTTCTAACGATCAAGTGTTTCTCCTACGTCTTTGACTTCGATCGGCTTTTCGTATCTTAAGATCTATTCTCGAGATAGATCACCGAGGATGTTTTTGTAGTCGTGGCGGCTAGAGGTGCATGCCTAACCTTCAGAGAGATTTCGACTTGTCTTTGGACTCGCCCTAGATTAACCTGCACGAATAGGGGTGCATTCTGACATAACGGTGGCTCCAAAAGGCGTCTGTTTTCGGAGTCGGACGGGAAACCATGGTTTAAAGAAGCTTTTTATGAGATTGAATTTGCTACTTCTTCTTTGCTCAGAACTTCAACGAAGGCTTGATCTGATCTCTCTAGATTGGTTTATCTATCCCTCTCTATCTCTTGCTATCTCTAGTTTTCATAGATTAGATTCGTTTTCATGATGTTCTTTAAGATTAGATGAATAGGATTCCCATCTTGAAGATCAAAGTTCTCGGCTTTATTAGATCAACTCTTGCATCACACATTGTTCCACTGATTCGATACCTTGGGTTCACACTTGAGGGAAGAAGGGTCCCTTGACTACGACATAGGACTTATCCTCTTGCAAGTCCAGTTGAAGTTTAATACGAATATACACCGTCAACAAAGCCGCAGGGTAGTAATCCAGCCATGCCATGGGCATGTGTTCGTCCACCAGATTGTACATTGTTGTGTTGGTAGAAGCTTGGAGCTAGGAGAACTCTCGCGAAATGTAGGCAGCACCCCCACTCTTTGTACCTTGTCTCTGCGTGGTACCATGTAGAGTTTGGAGGTGATGCTGCACTAGCTCAAGGTGCAGCTGGGTGTCATTGGTGAGCATCGGGTGCTCGTCGGGGGTCGAAATCCCACGCCGAATAGCAAACTTGTATCTGCATTCCAATAGTTGGGGCCGAACGTTCCCTGCTACCTGTGACGTCCGACAGCTACCTCCCACAAGGCTGTCATCAAGGCCCTAGTGCTAGGAGAAATCTCGTGACATGCTCTGCTCTGGCAAAGTAGGTCGCACAGATTGCTCTAGGTAGACCAGGTCTTGTAGTATGTTTATCTTTTGGTGCCGGGTTCTAGGTCCAACAAGGTCATAGGCGACTTGTGTACCTTCGGATAACCCATGTAATGTTCACTCTTTTCTGTCATGTCTTGGTTGTTTTGACAAAATGATTTTTCAAAGACCTAAGTTAATATGATTTGGGGGCTTATCGACCTTGTGAAGATCGAAATGTTATCATCGGGATGACCCAGTGATGTTGTTTATGTTTGACGACCTAAACTCGGAGCTTAGGTCGTTGCTCATTCTCTTGGCGAAGAACCTTGCATCATCTTCTCGCGAAATTATCAGAATAGAGTCGTTGCGGTGAGCACCCTACGGCAGAAGGAGCCGCACCGGGCAGACCCAGTGGACCCCCTATAAATAGAATATCACGGGTCGTGATTGACCTCGCTTCGTCTTCTTCCTCCTCCCATCGCTTTCGTCGCTGCCGCACCGTAGCCACCGCAGCCTTGCACCTGTTGTTCTTGCGCGCTCCACCAACCCATCGCCAGCTCTGGCCATCCACGTGCTAGCACCACCGCCCGCGCTGTGCGCCGCTGCGCATGCGCATCAAGACCCTGTGCTTCTTTAGATCTAGATCCAACCCTAGCGAGAAAATGGCGGTGGAAGCTCTCCCAGTTCCGACTCACGCACTGTGTGGGTGCCGTCGACGATGACGGAGGCCAAAATATAGTCGTTGGTGGACCGCGGGCTGCTGAGGCCGAAGGAGGAAGTGGAGTGGAAGGCGGTTGTGGGGGAGGAGTTCCTGACTGAGGACGTGAAGGAGCAGGTCATCTTCGCGTTGTTCTTCGAGTGTGGCTTCAACCTCCCCGCAGGCGATTTCTTCCGAGGCCTTCTCTACTACTGCAAGCTGGAGCTGGTACATCTCGTTCCCAACTCCATCACCGTAGTGTCGACCTTCATCCATTTCTGTGAGGCATATCTGGGGATATCGCCTCACTTTTTTCTTTGGAGACACTTGTTCTGTGTGAAGAGCACTGGCAAGAGGTCTGGACCAGTAGGGTCTGTAATGTTCAGATTGAAGTCGGGCCTCAAGTTAGAGTGGATAGACACTGATCTCCCTGACAACACCGCCGGGTAGAGGTCGGAGTGGTTTTACATCGCCGATCAGACCGGCACTCCCACAGCATTCAGGCCATAAGCCCGTGAAGATTTCTGAATGGGACTTAGGGTTGTCTTCTTGTGAAGCTGACGACAACAAGGAGATCTTGGAGCCGGTCAAGGACCTGAAGAACAGGGGTGTGACAGGGGGTTCAGTCGCTACGTCGTTTTGCGACTGATTCAGCCGATCAAGGATCGGGTCCACCCAACATATGAGTACTAGGGGCAGTCAGACCCCACTCGTGAAGTGAACCTCAAGGTCTCCAAGGAAGAGATGGCGGCCAGAGTGTCGCAGATCTACTCCGGAAAGGTGAAGATCAAGAAGTGTCCAAAGGCACATTCGCTAAATAGGCCGGCTGACCCGGTAAGTCCTGGGACTGTTTTAGGTCGTTTCACTCTGTTTGTCGATTTACGTCATTTAAGCCTTTTGGTCGTTGGTTGCTTGTAGGATCGTGAACGGAAATTTTGGTGCCCGACACCTCTCTGCGAAGCGAGCAGCACCGGCGGAAGCTGAGGTCGGACAAGTATCAACCTCCGGCAGCCCGGCTGCTGGAGAATTACGAGTCCAATTCGTCGTTGGAGGCCGATATAGACACTGATACTGAGGTCGGTACCGATGCCGGGATGGGCCCGGAGGCGAGTGGTGTCGTGAAGCCCAGGCGCAAGACCAGGGCGGCGGCAGCAAAGCAGTCAATCTCGACGGCTGTTGCTAAGGTCACCACGGTGAAGGCCGCGGAGAAGAAGAAGAGGAAGAGGAAGACAAGTCCTCCACCGGCGGTTAGGACGCCGACGATTCCAACACCATTGACCAAAGAGGTCAATTCTGATGATGAAGAAGAAGATGGTGATGAAGCCACGAGGAGCCATCGGTCATGGAAGAACGATAGGTGAGGAGGTCGATGAGCCCCGCGGCCAAGAGGCAGCGGGAATTGGTGCAGAAGACAGTGGAGGATGCCCTCCGTCGGGGATTGGAGGCGCAGCGAGCTGCTGCTACTACGCAGACAACTATGCCTAGTTTGAATAGGCCGCGGATTTTTAGGCTGAAGCCTCGTGTCCTGACCATTACAAGGTAAGGTCGTGATCACTCGATATCTCTAACTCATTATTGCAGTGTTGTTTCAAACTGTTTGTGTGTGGTGGTGAACTCTGTAGGTCGGTTGCGGAGCCTCATCGTAATCTTGGCACTCAGGCCTCACCTTCACGCAAGAGGTCGCCCGACCCTAGGGCCGCGACGTAGTCATTGGTTGAGGACGCAAGAACGGCGACCCCGCCACCGGTTGACGATGCAAGGGGGCAACTCCACCGCCGGCTGCAGACTCAAGGACAGTTACCCCACTTCCTGCTGCTGAAGTGGGAGCACGAGGTGCTATAGGGGACGTCGGAACGTCGACCTCTCCTTGGGTCATCGACGTAGACCCCATCAGCGCGATGCTTGGTGGGCGGAGGAAGACCTAGTCAGGGACCATGCCCAGATTGACCAAGCGCTGAAAGGTCCGGGGACGTCTAGCGCACAGGTACCTGATTCTTTTTTGTCGAGCCTGATGTTGCCACAACGAGAGATTGACTGGAATGACACTCCTTAGCAGGAGGACATCTTTGATGACAATGAAGATATGCACGTCGTGCGGACCGACATTATAACCATCAATGTTGCATTGACGTGAGTTTGCTTTCTAGTCTTTATTTTTGGCGATGTACTGTTGAACTGCGACTGACGAGCTGTTGTGTTGTACCAGGCGCTGGTAGATCGTGCGAAAGGTCGTATCGATTTGTTCAAGAACGCGAAGGCGACGCAGCGGCGGGTTATTGAACTTGAGCAGGAACTCAAACAGGTCTGCGAGGCAGCGGTCGCGGAGAAGAAGAAGCTTAAGGACGAGCTGGCCGAGGAAAAGCGTAAGACCCAAGAGGCCAATGTGCAATTTAATGTTGTGACCATAGGTAAGGTCGAGACTTTGTGTTGTTGATCCTTTTGTAGAGCTGAGGTATTTGTGTTGAGTATTTTGTATATTTGCAAACTTCCGCAAGCGTGAGGAGGACATCAACAACGGTCTGTAGAACACCAAGGAAAAGGGCCAGTCCTTGGAGGTGACGCTTTGGGAGGTCGAGGCTGGGGGCCAAGAGCTCAAGCGAGCGATGAAAGAAGTTGCTGACAGTGAGTATGACGTATCTCCAAAGCTGGCTTATGAGAAACGAGCTCGACAAGAGCTTGAGGTCAATCTTGAGGTGGCTTTGAAGTCATTGCAGAATGACCAAGTGACCATTGCAGGATATGAGGTGGAGCTGAATGACCTAAAGGGTGCCGCCAATTACGCTATGGACTGCATAGCGGTGCCAGTTGAAGGGGGGAGGCGAAGTCTGTTGTTGATCGTCTCATAGAGACCCGTGACAGGCTCCTCATGTTGTTGAAGATGACGAGCTTAGAAGCAGCTAGAGATGCGCTGGTGTGGGTGAAGTCGCATTACCCCAACATTGACATGGCCAAGGTCAAGGGAGGTGTTGATGCAGAGAAAGACCTCGCAGCCCTGGAGCTGGAAGTTGGAGATGCCGCCATGGAGGTGGCAGACTCCCTGGACTATGAACGTGATGACGGCGGGCAGTAGTTTTGGACTAGGAGCTGTACCTCCTCCTCTTCTCAGTCATGTAAACAGTGCTTCATGAATATTTTGTATATGCCTAAGTGAAGTATTTGCTCGCGAGCTTGGTAGTCTTGTAGATGACGATGTGTTGTTTCTTGTCTCGCTAACCACTACTTACGGAGAGGCTGGCTTACCGACCTCCACAGCTCAGTGTGTAGGCTTACGTGAGGTCGGCTTGCGGGGAGGAGTCTAGGACTCAGGTTTGGCGACCTTGTAGACCAGGCATGCTCACAGCGACAGAGGGCGTATACCTATTAGGTACTATGTCCTCAGGTCGAATGACCATTTAGTTGGCATTGATCCAAGCCCCCGAGCATGTGGAGGGGGAGGAGTAATATAAAATTGTAACCCTCAGGTTTTACAACCCATGTATTGACTTTAGCCAAGCCCCCGAACGTGTCGAGGGGGAGGGTTGATGACATGAGAGAGGAAAAGGTAGGGCTCGGCACACAGTAGGTGACTGCTTGAACTAATATTTATTTAATCTGAAAAAAGGTACAAAGAAAGGAAATACGTAGCTATAATTGGAAACTTCTAGGGGTAGAATCGTTGTAGATGCTCCACGTTCCAAGGGTTTGGCACTCCTTGCTCGTCACCCCATTGGAGGCGTGATGTGGATGGGCTAATGAATTCGGTGATGATGACAGGTCCTTCCCAGAGGCAGAGAGCTTATGCATGTCATCGGTCTTCTGGATGCGCCTAAGAACGAGGTCGCCAACATTGAAGGAGGTTTCCCTAATGTTGAGATCGTGATACCATCAGAGTTGTTGGTCGTGACTAGCTTGTCTCATGACGGCAGGTAGCCTCTATTCTTCAAGGCTGTCAAGGTCGACTCGACGTGTTTGCTCGGCTTCTCCCTACTCGTAGAATTGAATGCGTGGAGCTCCAAAGGCGGCGTCGGTAGGTAATATGGCTTCTGATCCGTAGACCAAGAAGAAGGGCGAAAAGCCCGTGGCTGAGCTAACTTGGGTCCTTAGTCCCCAAATCACGTTTGGTAGCTCGGCTAACCACCGGGTGGCGTAGTTTGAGGCGTCGTCAAAGATACGGTCTTTGATAGCCTGAAGGAACATGCCATTGGCACGCTCGACCTGGCCATAGCACCGAGGGTGAGCAACTGAGTAGTAGTAGACGTCACTGGTGTTGTCCTGACAGAAATCCCAAAAGGCAGAGCTAGTAAAGATTGTGCCCAAGTTAGTGATGATCCTGTTAGGTACACCGAAGCGGTGTGTTATATCCTGCATGAATTTTGCGGCTTCTTCCGATGTTACTTTCGCAACAGTTCGAACTTCGATCCACTTGGTGAATTTGTCGACGGCTACTAGTATAAACATGTAGCCGCCTGGGGCGGTTCAGAACGGTCCCACAGAGTCGAGATCCCACATGGCAAAGGGCCATGATGGAGGAATTGTGCGCAGGGCCTCTGGACATTAACCCGTAATTGGCGCGCCAACTGTTAGATGTTTAGATCTGAGCAGTCCACATGGGGTTTTACCCCGGTGGTTTATTTGTTCGGCGGGGAGATCGGGAGCTAAGAATGCGATGGCTATGCTAGTGTAGCACACGGAAATCACTGCGAGACACAAGGGACAAGGCGGTTTTATACTAGTTCGGGCCTCCGGAGAGTGAAACCCTACGTCCAGTTCTTGATTCTATTGATTTGATCGTAGTGCAGGTGGAGGTGGAGGTCGATATTACAGGCGCCGAGGTGGTCTGTTCCCCAGGAGGATGCCCTTGCCCGCCTTATATTGGGCGATGGACAAGGTCGGTGGACCGGAGTCCAGGTCGGTGACAACAGGGAAACCTATCTCTAGTCTGTTTACATCATTGAAGGCTTATCTGAGTTTCCTTAATCCGACTGGACTGCCTTGCCTTGCACGCCAAGTTGTCTTCTCGTCTTCGGGCCCACATGTCAGGTCGGGCGGGCCTACTGACAGGTCGGCGGGTCTTTTTGTGGGCCGGACCCACTTGTCAGGGACGGTCGTGAGCCTGGTCGGTGGGGACCCAGGGGTACCCATGTCTCACAAGCCCCCGAGCGAGGTGTAGGCGCAGCGAACTCGAGAGGGTCATGACGAAGTCTTGAAGCCATCGACAGGTTGAATAGCGTGCACGTCGATCAAAAAAAGAACAGATCAGCTTAACATCCGACCTATTTGTAGTCTTGTCGAACGAAGGGAGGTCAAGTGACGACCTATAGGAAGCAGACTTCCAATAGATCGAAACGACAATGAAAAAATTCAGAGGGCATCAAGGATGAACTCATAGAGTCGTATCCGAGCATCGTGGCAGGTAGGATGGCCGGTATGATGATCCAAAAGAAAAGGAAGAGAAAGTAGGTCAAGGAATGACGTGATGAGAAACGGGTTTCCCAACAGGTCGGTACGACGAAGAAAATAAGAGGGCATTGAAGACGCACTCGTAGAGTAGTCCCCGAGCATTGAAGCAGGCAGCATGGTTGGTTTGATGCTCAAAAAAGAGAAGAAAGCTGAGTCATGGTCTTGATCGAACGAAGTGTAAAGACACCCAGATCTCCCAGCATGGCTGCAAGGAGTCTGGCAGGGCCGACCTCAACAAGGCCTTGTAAGCGTGCCGACCTTGAAGAGGCCTCAATTCATCTCGTGTCCGAGGATACCCAGGAAGGTCTTGAAAGGTTTGTCGCGTGAAGAGGTCTTCTGCAGTGGTTGAAACGATCAACGATGAAGCTGGCGAAACAATATTGATCTTGAACGTATGGAGTGTAGAGACACCCAGATATCCTGCATAGCTGCAAGGAGTCTGGTAGAGCCACCCGAGGCATGCTGACCTCAAGAAGGTGTCATATCAAGAAACGCCCAAGCACCCGGGGATACTTGGCAGGGCCATTAGGTGCGCACCCCACAGGGAGGCCTATTCCCGACGTAAAATCCTGGGGAGGTCTTCCGAACTGGTGAAGGCGATGACAGAGCCGCAAAGAGGTCTAGCGACCTGACGAGGATGACGACGGAGCCGGAGGAATGTCGAGATACCTGACGAAGATGATGACGGAGCCGGAGGAAGGTCTAGCGACTTGATGAGGACGACGATGGAGCCAGAGGAAGGTCTAGCTACCTGACGACGATGACGACGGAGCCAGAGGAAGGTCTAGCGACCTGATGAGGACGATGATGGAGCCGGAGGAAGGTCTAGCGACCTGACGACGATGACGATAGAGCCGGAAGAAGGTCTAGCGACCTGACGACGATGACGACGGAGCCGGAGGAAGGTCTAGCGACCTGATGAGGACGACGACGGAGCCGGGTGGTCTAGCGACCTGAAGCCAGCGACGACGGAGCTGCAGTGAGGTCTAGCGACCTGACAAGAGTGATGATGGGGAACACCGGTGACGCCGGAGACACCGAGAAATCCACCGAAGATGAAGTAAACCTAACGACCTAAAGCCAGTGACGACGGAGCCGCAGGGATATTGGCCTCAATCCGACGATGACAGAGCCACTGGGAAGGTTTGCCAAAGGTGACGCCAGAGTTGGATAGAGGTCTAGCGACCTGACGAAGTCACCATATCGAAGATCTTATCCTGTAAAATAAAATAAACACCAGGTCGGTGTATCAATCTGTCGAATATAAATATGAGGAAAACTTAGCCTGAGCTAAACAAGCAGATGCTGAGTAATGCTAGTCAGAGCTGAACATTCTTGTGCTATGTTTTGTTTGGAAAGGGCATTCCACTTATCGCACACATTATGCGGACTCGAAAGCTCTGAAGCTGCAAAGTGTTTCACCCCTCTACAATGCTTAGCAGGGAGACTTAGATGTAGCCGACGCACGGGCACGGGGAGGAGTCTGGGACTCAGGTTTTGCAACCGAACAACATCGAATCTTTATAACGAGAGTCAAGCATTTAAAGGAAGAACACACAGGAGAAGTAGAACCCCACAGGTCTGGCGACCCTTAGATTGGCAAGGCCAAGCCCCTAAGCATGTTGAGGGGGAGGGGAACATAGCACAAGATAAAAAAAAATTGAAGCCTTAGTTCTGGCGACCTACGTGTTGGCATGGCCAAGCTCCCGAGCATGTCGAGGGGAGGGATCGGAAGAGCAGACGAAAGCATGTAGAGCAAGTCGGCGAAGGTCATGGAAACACGGGGAATCCGAGGTGGTCGACGAAAATATAGGGAAGCCGTAAAAAAATTAATTGTAAATAATACTTAGCTTGGGTGTAGCCGAGATCGGAACGTAGTCGTCGGTGCAAGCAGGAGCCGCGCCGAGCTGTCGAGACGTCAAGGAGGTCAGCAATGAGCGGGTTGGCCAAGCTCAAGGTGCACAAGAGGTCGGTGCAGTGTGTTGTAGGCCGAGCCCTGGCGCTCGTCACGGCCATTGGGTGCAAGGATCCGTATATATCATCCGTACTTGTATAAACAATTAACCTTGATTAGCCATCGTGAGCCATAAAACAAATTGGAATAGAATGCGTTAAAGAAAAATAAAAAGTAATGACGACTCCCTGTGAGCTTGTAGATTGATTTTTGTGGCTGTTACGGCAGTCATGCACATAATCATGGAGGTAACCGAGACAGACGGATCTGTCCGGGACTTGAGGCCGACGTGGCGACGTAGATGGAGTTCCAGGCAGCAACTACTGACCAGTTTGGTGCATACGCGGAGTCGGCGCCGTCGTGATGCCTGCTGACGTCGGATTGCATCCAGGACTGTGAATCGGGGTTGAAGAGTTGAAATCGCCACGTAGTAGAGGAACAATGTCATAGGGACACACGTCATCTTGCCGGATCGACGAGTTCGTCCCGTCCGCCGGGTTGGGCTTAGGTGAGCGGGTGCTAGCGCGCCATCTCGCAATTGGATTGGAGAGTAGCGAGCTCGTCATTGCGGGGATATCCTTCATGTCGTCATCGAAGAGATCGCCGGAGCGAGCTGCCACCACGCTGCACGAAGAACTCCCAATCTGCCCCCACCTGGCACGCCAATACTGTCACATGGTGAGATCTAGACAGCCATGGGGTGTTAATCCCTATGGTTTAGTAGTTCGGAGAGGTTGAATATAAGGCTAAGAACCCGAAGGTTGCGCACGAGCACACGAAACACAGAGAACACAACGAGTTTATACTGGTTCGGGCCACCAAAGAGTAAAACCCTACGTTCAGTTGTCGGTGTATATTGCTTGAGGATTGCATATTGATACAAGGGTCGCCTCGCTCGCCTTATATTGGCCAGCGGATGAGGTCTGTTCCCAGACTCCTGGTCGGTTACGACCTGTAGACCTAAGTCTAGATTACAACACTTGCCATTATCTGTCGATCTGCTTTAGTCGGAATCCACCGATGTCTTGTCTTCTACGCCAAGTCTTGAGGTCCTGCTGAATTAGGTCGTCTAGGGAATCTTCTTAAAGGTCTTTAGGAGGTCGTGTGTGCTACCAACGAGGTCGGTTGGGCCAACTAACAGGTCGGCGGGTCTTTTGGTAGGCCAGACCCACTTGTCAGGGACGGCCATGAGCCTGGTCGGTGGGGACCCAGGGGTACCCAAGTCCCACACACCCCGTGGAAGAACTAGAGAAATTGCTAAGGGATTACACTAGTCAGGGATTACGCCAGTCCTTGATGTGAACACATAAAGGTACAAGAGTCGGATTCGAAGCTTGAAGCGACCGAATATGAAATCAAAGCCAAGATCATCGAGATGGCGGCGGCAACCCTGTTTGAAGGGATGGCTACGGAGAACCGATATAGACACATAAGGCATTTCACGACGCTATGCAACACGGTGCGTCAACAAGGAGTTCTCGATGAATGGTTCAAATGGAATCTCTTTCCCCACTTACTTGCCGGTGAAGCAACGACGTGGTATTCGTTTGCGTCCTTTGAAGTTGGAAATTGGAACAAGTTGACAAAGAAATTTTGCGAGATGTTTTTTCCAATTAGCAAAGTTCAACATCTAAGGAGGCGAGTGATCACTTTCATGCAAGTAGAAGAGGAAGGGATAGACCAAGCTTGGAATAGATTTAATGACTTGATTGAACAAGGACCAAGACTCAGCTTCTCCGGTGATGTACTCTTGCATACATTTTTCTTTTCCCTAACCCCTAGTTGCATGCAACACGTTCAGATGTGTGCAGGTGGGGATCTCATGGACAAAACACTCACGGAAGCCGCCAAACTTTTACAAAAGATTAGCAAAGCGGCGGCCATGTGAAGATATTGGGAAACAAGACTTGCGGGAGAGCCGGAACACAATTCAAGGATGAAGACATGTGCTGAAATTTCTAAAGAGGCAACCCTGGAAGTCAAGAAAGAGGAGACAATCCCGGAAAAGCTTGAAGAAGTGCACATCAAGTCAAGAACTACCCCAAGTGTTGACTTCGCCGAATCAAATGAAACAAACAAAAGGAGAATGTCAAGCGCAAAGCCATTAAGGGAGTTCAAACATATGGATTGGGTTCCAATTGATTATGGAGAAGTATTCGAGAAGAGAAGACCGTAACCTAACCAAAAGGGGATGGCAAGAGCGTTGGAAGCGGATTTCCCACCAGAAAATCAAGCAGAAGATTCGTACAACCTTGAAACCACCAGTGAGATCTTTCAAAAGCTCTTTGGTGATGATGAAGTGGATCCAGAACATATAGCCGAGGTGAAAAGAATCATGGGGATCAAGCCCGAAGCATCGCCATATGCTCGCCTCGCCGAAGTTTACGCGATAGGATCCAACCAAGAGGAGAAGATGACACCACACTTGAGTTGCGAGATCAATGGAGTTCAATGCAAAGCTTTATGCGACATCGGAGCCCATGTAAGTGTCCTATCTTCTAAAATTTATGATAAAGTTTAAGACCACAACTTAGACATAGCTCCAACATCAACAAAGTTAATTATGGGAGATGGTAGAACTATTAGACCTCTAGGTATTGCTTGCAACATTAATTAATCATCTCTGGAAAATGCATACAAACCGATTTCTTTGTTATAGATGCTTACCATAGTAATCATGATCACATAATCTTAGGTAGGCCCTTTCTTAAGTTGGTTGATGCCGTGTTGGATGCCGGAAAAGGCAAAGTAACAATGAATCTTAATGGAAAGAAGTACACATATAATTTTCTCTGTGTTTCTAAACACCCTTCACCTTTTCCTCCCGAAGACGAAGAAGTAGAGGAGGTAGATAGTCTTTGTTTTCTTGAAACCCTTAGAGACACACTGCAAAGACCGATGGAGAATCAAGCTAATGATCAACAAGACGAAGAACTGGAGGAAGCAATGAAAGGATTAGAACCACAAGATGGAAGCGTCGAGGAAGCAAAATTTGAGGACATAGGAGAAATTAAACCCGAAGAGCCACAAGTGCCCGAGATGGATCTTAAACCTTTGCCCAAAGGATTAAAGTACAAATTTTTGGGCCTAGACAAGACTTATCCAGTCATCGTGAGCGACGAATTGAGTCCCGAGGAAAATGAGAAGTTGCTGAATTTATTGAAAAAGAATAGGAAGGTGATTGGATATTCGATTAATTATCTCAAAGCACTTAGCCTAGCCTTTTCCACTCATTGTATAATTATGGAAGGCCAATGTAAGCCCATAGTGGACCACCAAAGGAGGCTAACTCATGCTATGCGAGAGGTAGTAAAGAAAGAGGTCATCAAGTTACTTGATGTCGGAATCATCTGCCCGGTTTTGCATAGCGAATTGGTGAGCTCGGTACATTGTGTACCAAATAAAGGAGGTTTCACCGTGGTGAAGAATGAGAAGAATGAATTAATATCGCAAAGAACTCTGACCCGATGGTGGATATGTATCGATTATCGAAAGCGAAACAAAGCAACGACGAAATATCACTTCCCCTTACCGTTCATTTCCAAGAGAAGAGAGGCTAGAAATTTTGAGAAAGTGCCACTTGGCGGAGTACGATGGACACTATAGCCATTTTCGGACCTAAGAAAAAGTCTGGTCCAGTGGATTCTATTGGCCGGAGATGCATGAAGATACCAAAAGATATGTTGCTTCATGCCCCGAATGCCAAAGAACCGGGAATATTTCTCAAAGGAATTTCATGCCCTTGAAATATAATCTACAAATCGACTTATTTGACGTGTGGGGAATAGACTTCATGGAGCCCTTGAAAAACTCACATGGATTTGAGAATATCTTAGTCATGGTTGATTATGTATCTAAGTGGGTAGAGGCCATGCAATGTCGTAAAGCTTCCACAGAGGAGTCCATTGAAATGATTAAAAGCATGTGTCGGTGTTTTAGACCGGCAACCTACTAAGGGGAGTACCCGAAGTAGGTGAATGTGGCCTCGCCGAGATCGGTAACTCGAAGGAAGAGACACGTGGCACACAATTTAGACAGGTTCGGGCCGCGAGGTGCGTAATACCCTACATCCTGTATGCTGCGTAGCTCTGGATTGATTGGGTACGATTACAAGATGGTGTAATAGTACGCCATGAGATGAGATTGGATGCTAGAGAAGGGTCCCTGCCTCGCCTTATATAGTCCGGGAGGCAGGGTTACAAGTCGTAGTAGGGAGAGAGTACTAGTCGAGTACGTCTAGGAGTCTTCCATACAGTGCGGGACACGTACAGCTTCCTAACCGAGTACTTCTCCTCCGTAGCCCTTGTGCTCCACGCCATCAGGTGCCGTGTAGCGCAAGCCGGGTAGTCCCAAGGGCCCACCGAGTAGTCGGTCCTGGTACCCACCGAGGTAGCGGGCCCAGGGAGGTCCATACGACAAGCCCTCGAGTACTTTGTAGTCGAGAAGGATAGCTTCAAGTAGTCTTGACGGCCTTAACGAGTAGTCCTCAAGCGTCCCTGAGTACTACAAGTCAAAAGTCCTCAAGAGTAGTCGAAGCATCCCGAGGCTTGAATGTACTCCAGCTGATATCTGAGCAATCTTGAAGTCTTCTCGAGTAGTCCCAAGCGTCCTCGAGTGCTGCCCTCGAAGGTCTTCAAAAATGCCCGCGTTGTCCTGAAGCCGAAGCTGATATGGAAGTGCGATTGCAAAATTGCACTCCATATGGAGTAGCCCCCGAGCCTTAGGTTGAGTTGTAGACTCTAGCTGAGGGTCCATCTGAAGTCTTGGCAAGAATATCCCGAAAAATCCGGAGAGAAAAAACCGAAGGACAAGTGGCACGGAGCCCCCGAGCCTTGAGTCGAGTACTTCCTCTCGAATTGAAGGGTCATCTTGTAGAATGTGTCCTGAGATGCTTCTGAGTCTTGTCGCTTCCCAGGTAGTCGAGTAGAAGTAGCCAAGCCCCCGAGGTGAGGCGCGTCGACTAGTAGAATACAAAGAGTCACGCGCGGCCGTTGAGTCAGCCGAGCGCGGACTTATCCATCCGTTTGTTGAAGGGCCGTTTTGACTTATAAATAGAAGCTAAAACCCTTAGGGTTTTCCACCCATCGCTGCTGTAGCCATTTCGAATAGATCTTAGCCATAGTCTCCTCCAGCGCACGCCGCCGCCGCTGTAGATCTAAGCGCGCCGCCACCTAGAGCTGCTAGAGTAGCCCCCGAGCGAATGCGCGTGAAGACGTCGTGCACTTGGAGAATGAAGCCATCGCCGTCCAAGAGCGCGAAGACCGCCGGAAAGAAGAGGGGCCGTGACGAGGCCGCCGGGGCTGCCGCGGGAGCAGCACCGCCGATGTCTCCACCGCGGCAGATCCAAGCCGCGAGTGGAAAAAGTCGAAGATGAAGACCGAAGATTTCCTGGCTCTCCTCAACAGCGGATTCATCCGTGAAAAGGACATGGACAGTTGGAGGGCCTCCGCCGGGGACCCGTACCCCATGGAGAAGAGCGAAGACGAGATCCCGATGTTCGCGCGCTTCGCGGAGCGCAGACTTGCGCTTCCTGCCAGCGACTTCTTCAAAGGCCTCCTGGGGTACTACGGCGTCGAGTACCTCAACCTCAACCCCAACGGTATTTTCCATACCGCTGTCTTCGTCCACTTCTGTGAGGCGTTCCTGGGGATCAAGCCCCACTAGATCTTGTTCCAGAAGTTCTTCCGGGTGAAGCCGCAGCCGAGCGCCAGCAACCCGCGAGTAGTTGGTGGAGCAGGAATCCAGAAGCGGGAGGACGCGGCGGAGCAGTACCTCTCGTACAAGCTCATCGACTCCAACCAAGACTTGAAGGCGAAGTGGTTCTACGTCACAAACAACCACCTAGGACTGCCGAAGCCGAGCGGGAAGCAGCCGAAGCATCGCGCCTGGTGGAACACGGAGCCCACGATGCAGGAGGGGATCCAGCTCCCCGAGCTGTTGGCGCGCATTAAGATGCTGAGAGAAGCCGGGCTGAGGGCCGAGCACGTGGCCTTCAGCGTCATGAAGTAGAGGGTGCAGCCACTGAAGGCTCGCGACACCTTGGGCTTCGAGTACACGGGCGACGACGACACGTCGCGGATGCCTGGAGGCGAAGTCGACGACGACGACATTGTCGATAGGATGACGCGCATCTTCAAGGACATGCCACCGTACACGGCGTGCCCTGTCTCAGAGTACTTCGCCGCGCGCCCGCCAAAGGAGGTAAGTAGCTGTACCCCTAGTCGAGTACCCATTTTTGTGAGTAGTCGCACTGATGTCTTGTGTTTTGTAGGATGACTTGAATAAGTTCGTCTCCGAGCCGCAGCCGCCCCCTCAGGAAGTCGAGATCCCAGAGGAGGGAAAAACCAAAGCCAAGGAGCGGCGAGAAGTCGGCGAAGGAGATGACACCGTCATCGTGGAGGACACGTCCGACGAGGACGACGACGAGGAGACGCTGCAGGACCGCTTTCAGCTGCGGTCGATGTTCAGCCGTCCCGGCCTACCTCATGTTCCCCTCGTGCAAGATCCACCGGCTAGCCTGGAGGCTAGTCTGGCTGCGCCGCCACGGAAGCCGCGCAACCCCACCCGCAAGCGGGTGACAAAGAAGTTGAAGGTCTCTGAGACCACGCCTCAAGAGGTAAGACGTCTTGAGTAGTGTAGTCGAGTACTAGTATCTCGAGTTCACTTGCTGATGACTGAGCTTCCTTGCTTGCAGGAGGTGCCGCCAACAGAGCCCGTTGATGAGGGCGACGAAGGCGAGTGGGACACGGTGGGGGAACCCGCTGGGAGTCGTAGCCCAGCCCCCACTGTGGAAGAGCTCCTGGTGCAGATGGAGCGCCAGCCCCCTGCTCCTCAAGGGGGCACGGAGCCTGCAGGCGCTGCTACTGAAGAAGTGGTGGCCACAAGAGCGCTGGAGGGTGCTGCACCGGCTACCGGTCTTTGCGAGAAGAGGCGGCGCGCCGCAGGGCGCGAAGGAGGCGCCCGCCGAGGCCGGGCCCGGTAGACATTGCCAGCATCCTTGGCGCCCCGACCGTGACGATAGTCCGGTCAAGCTTGTAAGTGCTGGGTCTTCCCGAGTAGTAATTGGTGTAGTAGTCGAACTTGATTGACAACCAATTTGTGTACTTTTGCAGGAAATCAACAGATCTGTCCTGGGAGGGAGATGAGCCCTCTACGGCGGTGGCGGAGGAAGAAGCCGCGCCGCCTGCCGAGGAGTCCATTCCTGCCCCTCAGGCGGAGTCCGGATCGCCGGCTGCTGGAGCTGCGTTGCCCGAGGCCAACGTGGTCGAAGGTAAGTACTCTGCTGAGGCTTTAGTATTCCTCATAGAGTAGTTGTAGTTGATGATGCACTTGTCTTCTTGTTGACAGGTGCCGAGGCCGAAGGGAGCGACATCCCGGCGGCGGTGCCCATGCAGAACTTGACACCACAAGGACCGGAGGCTGCTGAAGGAGCCCCCGAGCCGATGGAGGAGACCGCCGAGGAGGCCGCCGTGGCCACCGGAGGAGAGGAGGCCGCCGTGCCGCCAGAGGCTGCTCTGGAGGTGGTGGTCCGTTCCCCGGAAATCCAGGACGCAGAGCCCATCCGCTCTGCGCCGATGACCGAAGCCGCCACGAGTAGTCGTGGCGGGGTGGAGTTGCTGGCTGACGACTTGGTGGACCCGGCGACGGTAGCCAGGCACCTGGAGGCAGTCCGCCAGGCTGAACAATGGATGAAGGTGAGTAGTCTTAACTCCTGAGTAGTCAATCCTCTGTTGCTGAGTATTCATTTGAGATGTGTTGTCTGTGCAGGACGTCGTGGAGAGGACCCGCGAGAAGTCTAGCATGCTGCAAGGCTTCGGCGACGCGGTGCTCCGGGCTGAAGCGCTGGAAGACCAACTCTTGAAGTCGCGGAAGCACGCGGCCACCATGCAATCCAAGCTTGACGCCGCCTTTGCCAAGTATCACAACGATGTCCAAGAGATGCAGGCGAAGAGCGACGACTTGGTGCGGAAGAACAAGACACTCCGCAATAAGAACAAAGGTACGCCACTTGACTTGTTGAGTAGTTGCTGGAGGTCGAGAGGTAGTCTAACCCGCTGCGCCTTGTTGTGTTGCAGAGCTTGAGACCCGGGTGGAGCAGTTGAGGACCTCAGAGACAGATATGAAGAACCTCTTCTACCGGGAGTAGGAGGCCCGCTAGGTACTCGAGCTTGACTATAAGGAACTTGCCTTCGAGTGCGACAAGCACATGGAGCTTCGCATTGCTTCCGATCGTGATCTCGTCAACTGCTACAAATCGTTGCAGAAGTTGAACGAGGACTGCGAGGCGCTGCGGGCCCAGCTGAAGGAACTTGAAGAAGCCGCGCTTCCCATAGCAAGACTCTTGGTGCCTCATCCTGGCGGCCCCAAGATAGCACCGCTCGTGGATCGCCTCAAGGAAGCCCCCAGCCGGCTGGCGACGTATGCGAAGCATCTGGCGAGGTCGAACCCGAAGCAGGTGCTGGCCTTCATGAAGTCCTACTTCCCGAAGGCGCCCGTGGAAGTAGTCGCTGGCTGGGTAGCCGCCAACTGTACAGATGAGCAGTACGCGGAGCTGCTGGAGCAGATGGCACCCATTGCGGAGCAAGTCGCCGAAAAGCTTAACCTCCAGTAGTCCTGTAATAGTTAGCTCATAGCAGTGTGTGTACAAAAACATTTGCAATGTAATTGTTCAAATATCAATGAAAGGAAAGTTCCATCAATGAGTACTCGTAGTCGCGATCTTAGAGTGCGGAGCCCCATCGTGGAGTTGATACGAGTAGTCGTACTCGGCAATAGTCCCATTGAAGGAAGTAGACAGTAAAGAAGTTGATGATCGATCAAACTTTATTACTGAAGGAGTACACCTGGATGGCCAGGGCTGTAGTTACAGAGTAGTCGCCTGGACCTGGAGGCCGCTTACAGCTTAGTGGTGCTAGGGCGAGTAGCCGCTTACAGCAGTAGATCCGTAGGTAGCCATGTAGGCTGGATCTTGGAGTATGGTCTCTCAGTAGACCGCTGCTAGAGTCCTTTGTCGCTCGTCGCAGCCAAGGATCCATAGGTAGCCGCGCGGGCTGGATCCTGGAGAGGAGTAGTCCGGAGACTAGTGCCTGGACCCGGAGGCCGCTTACAGTGAAGGAGTAGTCCGGAGACTGGAGCCAGGACCCGGAGGCCGCTTACGGCAGAGGGGTGTTGATGTAGTCATGTAGACTTGAGCCCCGGAGTAGTCGTGTAGACTAGGCATAGAATCGACAGAGTTGGTCGACGTTCCACGAGTTGTTGATGTCTTCGCCTTCAAGTGTCTGGAGGCGGTAGGAGCCCGGCCCGGTCACCTTTGCGACTGTGAAGGGACCTTCCCAGGGGGAGCTGAGCTTCTGTAGTCCTTCCGTGTTCTGGATACGGCGGAGGACGAGATCACCAACGTTGAAGGAGCGTTCTTTGACGTTGCAATCATGGTATCGTCGGATACCCTCCAGGTACCTTGCTGATTGGACGAGGGCGGCGCAGCGAGCTTCTTCGAGGCTGTCGATGTCAACTCGTCTGCTGTCTTCAGAGACGCCTTCGTCGTAGTGCTCCACTGCTGGTCAGTTCCACATGATATCAGCAGGGAGGATTGCTTTGGAGCCGTAGACCAGGAAGTAAGGGGATTGCCCTGTTGGCTTGGAGGGCTGAGTACGTAGCCCCCAGAGTGCGTTGGGTAGTTCCTTGATCCACTTGCCTCCTTTAGAGTTAGTAGTGTCGTGTAGCCGCTTCTTGAGAGCGTCGAGCACCATCCCATTGGCGCGCTCGACTTGTCCATTGGCCCGAGGATGGGCAACTGAGACGTATCGGACGTCGATCCCGCTGTTCTCGCAGTACTCCCGGGTCGGTGGTTGTTGAAGTTGGAGCCCAGATCTGTGATGATGCAGTGGGGTAGTCTGTAGCGATGCACGAGTTCATCCAGGAAGTCGAGTACTCTGTCAGCCTTGGGGCATGTGACCGGCTTGACCTCGATCCACTTGGTGAACTTGTCGATGGCCACCAATACTCTGTTAAAACCACCTGGCGCAGTTGGCAGTGACCCAATCATGTCGAGCCCCCAGCAGGCAAAGGGCCAGGTTGGCGGTATGGTGACTAGCTTGTAGGCTGGGACGTGTTGCTGCTTGGCAAAGTATTGGCATCCTTGGCACCTTCTGACGAGTTCTTCGGCGTCACCCAGAGCTGTGGGCCAGTAGAAGGCTCGCCGGAAGGCCTTGCTGACCAGCGTGCGGGAGGACGCGTGGTTGCCGCAGATGCCCTTGTGGATCTCCTCCAAGATGTCCCTGCCTTCTTGCCTGGGGACGCACTTCATGAGTACTCCAGAAGATGCGCCCCTCTTGTAGAGCTTGTCTCCGACGAGAACGTAGGACTTGGCGCGGCGAATGAGCTGCTCGGCCAAGTTCTTGTCCGAGGGAACCTTCTGCTCGCTGAGGTAGTCGATGAAGGGTTGCCTCCAGTCCACGTCGATCATCATGACCTCCTGTCCAGCCGGTGGGTGCGCTGGGACAGTGGTCGGTGGCGCCTGCTCCGGGATGGATGGCGCGTGAAGCTCGTGAATGAAGACACCCGCTGGTACTTGAGCGTGGGTAGATCCAAGCTTCGACAGGACATCCGCTGCAACATTGTTGTCGCGGACGATGTGGTGGAACTCGAGACCATAGAACTTGTTCTCGAGCTTGCGGACTTCTAGGCAGTAGGCATTCATGTTCTCCTTGTTGCGGTCCCAGGACTTGTTGACTTGGTTGATGACCACTGCGGAGTCACCGTAGACTAGTAGCCGCTTGATGCCCAGTGAAGCCGCGAGGCGGAGCCCGTGTAGGAGGGCTTCGTACTCGGCTTTGTTGTTTGAGACCTTCAAGAAGATCTGCAGGACGTACTTGAGTTGTTCGCCCGTTGGAGAGATCAGGAGTACCCCTGCACCTGCTCCCTCGAGGTTGAGTGAGCCGTCGAAGTACATCACCCAATGCTCTGGTCGCACGGTTGGAGTAGGTAGCTGATTCTCCCACCACTCCGCCATGAAGTCGACTAGAGCCTGTGACTTGATGGCTGTGCGTGGCTTGAAGTCGATGGTGAGGGCGCCGAGCTCGACTGCCCACTTGGAGATTCTTCCAGTAGCATCTTGGTTTCGCAGGATGTCGCCGAGCGGGTAGTCGGTGACGACGGAGATCGAGTACTCCTGGAAGTAGTGTCGTAGCTTCCGCGAGGTAATGAGTACCGCGTACAGGAGCTTCTACACAGGCTGATAGCATGCCTTGGACTCTGATAGGACCTCGCTGACGAAGTAGACTGGATGTTGTACTGGGTAGGCGTGGCCGTCTTCCCCGCCGCTCGACGATGATGGCGATCCGACCACATGAGTAGTCGCGGCGAGGTAGAGCGATGTTGCTCGCCTTTGCGAGGAGCCGTGAGGACCGGTGGCTTCGATAGGAAGTCCTTGAGCTGGGCAAGGGCTTGATCCGCCTCTGGAGTCCACACGAACTTCTCTTGGTGCTTGAGTAGTTTGAAGAAGGGGAGCCCCCGTTCTCCAAGCTTCGAGATGAATCTGTTCAAGGCCGCCATGCACCCGGTCAGCTTCTGGACGTCTTTGATACACGTGGGAGCTTTCATGCTGGTAATGGAGGAGATCTTCTCGGGGTTGGCTTCCATGCCGCGTTGGCTGATGATGAAGCCGAGTAGTTTGCCCGAAGGTACGCCGAAGACGCACTTGTTCGGGCTGAGCTTCCAGTGGTACACGCGCAGGGATGCGAAAGTCTCTTCAAGGTCGTCGATGAGGGTACTAGAGTTTCTGGTCTTGACGACCACGTCATCCACGTAGGCTTCGACGTTTTTGTTGAGCTGCTTCTTGAAGCAGGCCTGGATAGCTCGTTGGTAGGTAGCGCCGGCGTTCTTCAACCCGAAGGACATGGTCGTGTAGCAGTACGCGCCAAACGGGGTGATGAACGCGAGCTTCTCCCCGGTCTTCTTCCTTGATCGCGATCCGGTGGTACCGGAGTAGCGGTCGAGGAAGCGAGAGCGGTCGCGGCCCCGAGTGGAGTCGATGACTTGATCAATCCGCGGCAACCCGAAGGGGTCCTTGGGGGCGTTGTTTGTTGAGGTCGGTGTAGTCGACGCATATCCTCCACTCGTTCGAGTTCTTCTTGCGGACGAGGACAGGGTTGGCGAGCCACTCAGGATGGAAGACTTCTCTGATGAAGCCAGCCGCGAGTAGTTTGGCGAGTTCCTTCTTGATGGCGTCCCGTCTGTCATCGGCGAAGCCTCGGAGGTGTTGTCGCTTAGGGGTGGCCTTAGGATCGACGTTGAGGCAGTGCTCAATCAACTCCCTGGGCACTCCTGGCATGTCCGCTGGCTTCCACGCGAAGATGTCGCGGTTAGCCCGGAGGAAGTTGATGAGCGCGTCTTCCTATTTGGGGTCGAGGCCGGCCCCGTTGGTGGTGGTCTTGCTGGAGTCGCCTGTTCCGAGGTCGATCGTCTTGACGAGAACCTCCTCAGGTGGCTGAGGCTTATTGGCGCTGTCAGACTTCTTCGGGATGTCGAGTTCGCTTGTAGCAAGCTTCTTCGACGCAGCGTAGACCTCCATCATGGCGTTGGGTACTTGATTCGTAGAGGCGATCTCCACAGCTTCTGTGTCGCAGTCGTGGGAGATCTTCAAGTCCCCTTGGAGAGAGAGTACACCCGCTGGGCTTGGCATCTTGAGTACCAAGTAGGTGTAGTGGGGCACCGCCATGAACTTGGCGATGGCCGGTCTGCCGAGGATGGCATGGTAGGAAGTCTCGAAGTCCGCGACCTCGAACTTGATGTACTCGGTACGGTAGTTGTCCCGAGATTCCCCGAAGGTAACTGGCAAGACCACTGAGCCCAGTGGAATAGCCGCGTTGTCGGGGACGATGCCGTAGAAGGGTGTGTTGCTCTTGGTGAGCATGTGGGTGATGCTGAGCTTCATCTTTTTCAAGGTCTTGGTGAAAAGGACGTTGAGCCCGCTTCCACCGTCGATGAGGACCTTGTTCAGCTTGGAGCCCGCGACCACCGGCTTCAGGACGAGGGGGAACCGTCCTGGTTCAGAGAAGCTGGTCCATTGATCCACGCGGGAGAAGGTAATGGGTACCTCCGACCACCTGAGAGGGGTCGGGACCGCTGGTTCAATGCTCATGACTTCTCGGCGGGTAGCCTTTTGCTCCTGCTTGCTGGGTAGTCCGCCGAAGAGGACGTTGACGGTCTTGTCGGGTTCCTGGAAGTCGTTGTTCTCTCCGTCGTTCTTCTTCTTGCCCTTTTTGTCGTGAGGGTGCGGTGGCTCTAGAGTACCCTTGAGTGCATGCCTGAGTTGGTAGCACTGCTCGGTGGTGTGGTTGTTATTCAGATGCCACGGGCACTTCTCCTTTAGCAGGTCTTTGAAGTCGCCGGAGTTCTTCTTCAAGTTCTCCTTCGCAGGGCGCTGGATAGCCTCGACAGTGTTGCCTGGCTTGCGCTTGCGATTGGGACCCGAGTAGTAGTTGTTGTTGTTGCGACCGCCCTGGTTCCCATTGTTGCCGCTGCCGCCGCCCGCGTTCTGCTTGTTCTTGCCACGGATGGCGTCGTACTTGGCGTTGGCCTTGTCTTCTTCATCCGCCCAGGACGTGATCATGTCCTTGAGGTGGGGGATGGACTTGGGGCGGCGACGACCGAAGTCTTCAAAGGTGCGGCGGTGGTAGAGGCCATCTTGAAAGAGGTCAATGACCTCCTTGTCGGTGACGTCGACCACGGTAGCACGCTTGTCGAAGAAGCGGCGCATGTACTTGCGGAGGGTCTCGCCTTGTTCCTACTTGACCATGGCCAGGTCCATGCGAGTACCCGATCGGCCCATGGCGCCCGCGAAGTTGTCGGTGAACTCGCTCCTTCGGTCGGTCCCACTTGTCGATCAAGTGCTTGTCCGGCGACTCGAGCCATGTGAGTGGAGCTTGGTCCGAGCGAAGGGGAAGTAGAGGCACTTGGTGTCGTTGTTGCCGCCGCCGTTCTCGATGGAGAGGGCGTAGCACCCGATCCACTGGATGGGGTCCTGCTTCGCGTCGTACTTGGTGATCCCCAAAGGCTTGAACTTGTCGGGGAGGAGCAAGTTGCGAAGTCGAGGTGAGAAGGCGGGGAAGCCGTCGTTGTCGCCCTGCGAGTGGTTGACTTCTTCCGCCGCGGCCTCCTCAATCTTCCGCGGCGTCGTAGCCGCCTTGTGAGGCGCCAGAGACGTGGCTGTCCGCGTGGCCTTGGCCGCCGCGACTGCCGCCGCCGCCGCCCTCCCCCGTTGGCTCCATGGTTGGAGCTTCCGCCGCGCCGCCGCCGCCGTCGGGGTCGTGGCCGCCGCCGCCGGGCAGAGCACGGTGAGGGACGACCTCGCGGTTCTTGTTGCCACCCCGTGGAGATCCGCCGGCGTTGGAGCGAGTACGGTTGGGCTGGGCTGGGAGCTCAGCTCGAGTACGGTTGGGACCATGGTTGGCGCTGCGACTTGTAGCTTCGTTGTCACGGTGCCTGGCGGGGAGGAGGTCGGGTTGACCCCGTTGTCAACCCGCATGAAGTAGGCGTCTTCAGCGAGCTTGGCGATGACCTCCCCGGCGCGAATTCCCTGGGCCTGGCGTGCGATCGCTGTGATCGACATGAGGCATTGCTCAGGGGTAGTGTGTACTCTGCTCTCGACCGCCTCGAGAGCTTCCGCAAGGTTGCGGATGGGGAGATTGTCTCGGAGACGCCGGCGCCATTCGCTGCGCTTCCGGTTACGCTCACGTCGAGCGTCTCTGGAGGTGGGGGTCTTGTCTGCCGGAGCATCAGCAGAGAACTCGTCGGAGGAGATGTCTTCAAGGTACTTGTCTTGAGCCGTCCCTGAAGGTCCTGGGGTGTCGCCGGCAGCCATGAAGACTTGGCGATCAGGGGTGCCAAGGCTGGACTCAGAAGCAGCCACCTCAGTTGGTGTGTTTGAGTCATCCCGAGCTAGTGGTGTTCCCTCCTGGAACGGGAGCGAGTCGATGTAGGCGACGTAGCGTGAGTCTCCGCTTACCAGGTCGGGGGGGCTTGCGGTCTAGCCAGTAGACGAATCTGCCGGCCGGTGTGGATGTTATAACCAGCCCGGAGGCCGGCCCTGATAAGGGATGCTCAGTGGAGTTGTCCTCGGACTCGGGATCCTCTAGGTCCGACCCGAATTCGAACTCGTATGCAGAACCCAAGTAGAACCCGAAGAGGGGGTTGGAGTCCGAAGCGTGGCCGGGGGTGGTGTCGGAGTCCGAGTTGTATTCGGGTACGGGCTCCTTGCCGGCCTGGCGCGAAGGAGGAGCCTCCTTGCGGGTCCTGCTGAGGATGCAGGGACCACGTGTGGAGCGCTCACAGGGTGGGGGGACCACGTGCGATGGCTGAGTAGCCGGCTCGCATGCGATAGCCCATGGAGACGTTGAGTTCGAGTTGGAAGCGGACTCGAGCTCGAAGTCAGCGTGATGACCGAAGAGCAAAATTTCGCCAAACTTGCCGGCGAGTTCGCCTGTGACAACTTCTGGAAGCGTCACGAAGCCGGTCTTCGGGTTGGGCGGCATGGTGAGGCGGCGTTGGAAAGATCCCGCGTCGTCAGCAGTGCAGACCCAGGCGCCGAACACGAAGGTGTCGCCGCGGTTGAAGGCGATGGTTGGCTTGAAGTAGACAGGAGCCGTCGAGTTCGCCATGTGATCTCGGGCGAGAGCCCCTACCTGGCGCGCCAGCTGTTGGTGTTTTAGACCGGCAACCTACTAAGGGGAGTACCCGAAGTAGATGAATGTGGCCTCGCCGAGATCGGTAACTTGAAGGAAGAGACACGTGGCACACAATTTAGACAGGTTCGGGCCGCGAGGTGCGTAATACCCTACGTCCAGTATGCTGCGTAGCTCTGGATTGATTGGGTACGATTACAAGATGGTGTAATAGTACGTCGTGAGATGAGATTGGATGCTAGAGAAGGGTCCCTGCCTCGCCTTATATAGTCCGGGAGGCAGGGTTACAAGTCGGAGTAGGGAGAGAGTACTAGTTGAGTACATCTAGGAGTCTTCCATACAGTGCGGGACACGTACAGCTTCCTAACTGAGTACTTATCCTCCGTAGCCCTTGTGCTCCACGCCATCAGGTGCCGTGTAGCGCAAGCCGGGTAGTCCCAGGGGCCCACTGAGTAGTCGGTCCTGGTACCCACCGAGGTAGCGGGCCCAGGGAGGTCCATACGACAGCATGATTTTCCCTCGATTCGGTACTCTGAGAATCTTGATAAGCGATGGAGGGACTCAGTTCACCAGGAAAATTTTCAAAAAGTACTTGTCCAAGTTGGGAATGGAACATAGAATTTATACGGCCTATCATCTACAAACCAACAGACAAGTGGAAACATCGAATAGGAAATTAAAGAGCATCCTCAACAAAACCATACAGAAGGGAGGCAAGGATTGGTCAAAGAAATTAGACGGAGCTTTGTGGGCATATCGAACAGCGTTCAAGACACCGATAGGTATGACCCCTTATCAATTTGTCTATGGCAAAGCTTGTCACCTTCCGGTTGAGTTAGAGAAAAAAGCCTATTGGGCAATTAAAGAGATGAACCTCGATCTAGACGCCGCGGTAATAAAGCGAAGAATCCAAATAAGCGAACTAGAGGAGATGAGGTTAAAAGATTATGAAAATGCGAGTATATACAAAGAGAGGATTAAAAGGTGGTATGACAAAAGATTGAAGAAAAAGGAATTTATAGAAGGGATAAGGTCCTCCTCTACAATTCAAGGTTTAAAACCTTCGGAAAGGGGAAATTGCAAAGCAAGTGGGACAGACCTTATATTGTTCATTTGGTGCTCTCCAATGGAGCGTTAACCATCATAGATGTGAAAGGTGATCAATTCATGGTGAATGGTCAACGATCTAAGGTTTATTACGAACCCGACATTGTGCCTCTTCACCATATTGATGTCTTCACCATGAAGGAAGAGCCCGAACGTCAAGCCTAGGACGTAAAACAAGGTGAGGATTTTGTAAATATTTTTTTTATTTTTTGGAGTTTCTCGCAAAGTTTTACCGGGCCATCTTTTTCTCATGGGCTGAAAATGCAAAATAAAAGGGACACGCGAAAAACTATACCACACTGGCCCGCGAACCGAGGCAAGCCGACCAGCCCAGAGGGCCCAGGTGGCGGTTCGCCCTGTGTTTCCTCTGGGACGCGCGTTTTTGACTTCCTTCTTTTGGTCCGAAAAATTTAAGGGAAGTTTAAAAAAGGAAAATGAGGTTTCTAGGGTATTCCTTCCCGGACTATTTAATTGGCCGAGATGGGAGCTCGGGAATCCACCCCAATTCGCATCCTTTTGCACCCAAGCAGCAACCATGACGTCCCTGAAGAGCGTAGAGTTGAAGCTAGGCACCAAGGAGCCATTGGCAGAGGAAGCAAAGCGATGCGAGCTCAAGCTACCAATGGAGATCAAGAGGACTGCCCGCATCCGTTGCGGAGGGCGTGTCCCGACAGGGGCAATCGCATCTCGCTACCCCGTCAAGGAGAAGAAGGTCTCTACTCCCGCTCGAAGGTCGGACCGCATCTGAGGCATGAAGAGGAAGGATTACAAGGAGGTGTCGCCCGAGCCTAAAGACTACGGGGGGAGTGACTATTCCGATGATCGTAGCCCGAGCTCGTGGGCAGCCGCCGGAAGGGAGGACAATGACTATTATTGGGAAGAGGTGCCCAACGAGAAGACTCCCGAAGGCCCGAACGGCGGCGGCAACGACAGCGGCGGCGATGACAATGACGGCGGAGACCCTAGCGATGACGACCCCTTCGGGATGCATCTGATGTGTTGTGCGGCTTGCCGTCACTCCATCTCGAAGCTCTACACATCGGTCGACGAGTATTTCCAGACCATGGAGGCGATGAGGCAGCGCATGAAAGATTTGGCACACGTGGTCGAAGACGACTATAAATTTCTGAATCGGAACGTGCGGAAGTTGTTCGGCATGGTGGGGAACATGAAGGGCAAGTGGTGCAATAGATGCGGGAAGTACCACTAGATAGAGTTTTTCCCCTTAGGTTTTTTATAAGATACGACGAGGATGTCGAATGATATTAGCGTGGGGGAGAGCTAGCTAGCTAGCCTTTTGCTTTAAAATTAGTTTTGGTTTGGTTTAGTTTTCGCGAGAGTGTGAGTCTTAGAGTCTTAAGTTGGTGTGCTTTTAAAATTTTCGAAAGTTTAAAGTGTCTTAAAGTTAGTGTTCATGTCAAGAAAATCAAATAAAAAGAGTCATTTAAATTTTTGTCTCTTGTGATGCTTTTCTTGCTTTACTTGTTTGTTCATCTTTAATTTTTGATAAATAAGCATAAGTGTTTGGTTTGAAACAGTTACCGTGGTGCTTAGTGGAGTTTCTACCTTTAAAAGTACCTTCATCGTGCTTTGATCTAGAACTTCGTTTTGGTTATGCTATGTTTGATGCTTAAATTTGGAGGAATTTAGCTCTGAAAAATATTGAAAACACCTTGTAATAAAGGTTAGCGAATTCTCTTTTTCCAAGTTGAGAGTTTAAGAAAAGTCCTATACAAAGCCAAATTTAATTTTCGCTCCACCATAAGTGCGATTAGCATAATGAGTTGGGCTAGGATCCTTCTCTCTTGGAAGTCTTAATTTCAAGCAATGATCATGTCCTTGTGCTTATCTTTTATTGCTAGCCTCATCATGCATTCGGTAACGTGACTTTCACATCGGAAGTTCGTACGTCGCCGAATTCCATACCTAAACCATTATATCTCTTTTGTACATCTATTCCTTGAACACAACCTATTCTCGAAGTTTCGTCTCGTCTCTAGCATAGTTTTTATTTTAAAATTCAGATTGTGTTATGCAAGAAAGAGATAAGTTGAGAACTTGGGAAGGAGAGATAAAGATGTAAAGAGAAAGAAAAGTAAAGAAAAAATATGTGTATGGAAAACAAAGAGAAAAAGAAAAGAAGAAAAAGAAAGAAAGGGGAATGTCAAGAAAGATATGAAGAGGATGAATCAAGTGAAAGATAAATAAAATGCAAGGAAGGATGTCACGTTGTTGTTGAGAGAAGAAACTTCCACTCTTTTTCCAACCATGTGCAATCCAACGACGAGGACGTCATCAGTGCCTCGTAGTCTTATTTTCTTTTGCCTTTGCACATGTCCACCATTCTATATCTTCTTATCCTTGATATCCTCACAAATGATTTAATTCTCATGATCATTGGCTTTGAAAGGTAAACAACCACTGGAGGAAGTTCTTAGCTTGATAATACTTGTGTTGATTGTGGTAGCCATACCTATAGCTCCACTTTACATGTTATATGAGAGACTTATGGGAGGTGAGAGTTTTATGAAAATTGTTTAGGATAACCACTTCATATAAGCGACATGTAAGAACTTGAAGAAAGGTTTTTGTCTAATACTAGTTGCAGGAATTTATCTTTTGAAAAATCATAAAAACCCTCCAATGGAAGCAAAGAAGTAAGCATGGCTGAAATTGAAGACCTCAAGTGAAAGGTTTTAGTTGTGGGGTAGGTCTTGATTTGGTAAAAATTCTAAACGCCCATGTTTATGTTTGATGACCATTGCTTTATGTTTATTGTATTAAAAATAAAGGATTGACTAACTTGTGAAGAAAGAATTAGTGGAGCACCATTTAACCACCTTGGACAAAAGATCTTTTACGATTACTTGCTCGAGGACGGGTGTTGACGGATAAAAGATGTATCCACCTACAATCCGCAAGTGTCCGGACCTACACCTTTTTCACCACGGGATTCCTTAGGTTCTTGTCAATCTGTCGAGCAAGGGGATTACAAGCGTTTGATCTACCTCTACTCACTAACTTACCCAAACCCTATCTGTGGTTAAACTAGAAAATGACTACACTACACTAGAGAGAACGATTAAGCTATCAAGATAGAAGACACTCGCCCATGGGTCTATGATACTTGAGCATGCAACCGCTTAGAGCAAGAAAATCGATCTAATCTATCGGGGGTTGTGACCACGGTTTCGCCCTTTCCCTCCCCCCGTACTGTCACTACGCAGAGGTATTCGTGACTATACCTATGATGGACACAACGTATTGAATTGATCCAAGGGAGCATTGGGGTCCTTACTTCTTTACGGCATGGTAGCTAACCTTAAGCATCTAAGCATTCAACACAAGGTGATAAATAGATATTCCAGCAAAGTAACGATTACATCTCAAGACCAATTACAAGCCATGGACGAATGAGAAGATTACCCCATCAAGGTGCTAGACATGGCATCGTTGATCATGGTGACGCTTCTGGTGGTGTCTTCCCTCTTCTCCACTTGTGGGTGCTTCCTTCGAGATGAGCAATCTTCCTCCGGAGATCTCCCTTCTCTCTCTCTCTAGCTTGTGGATGGCCTCTCAGTGCGAATGGCTCTCTATATTACGAATGGTGGCGCCTCCATGGACTTAGGGTTGAAGATCCTTCGGGTGCAAGGAAAGGGGGGCCGAACCGACCCCGGAACTGGGCCAGGCCGGCCGGCTTGGGCTGACTGGCCCAGGCCCATCCCGGCCTAGCTCGGTCGCCCCTTCGCTCCCATGGGTCCTCATGCATTTGTGAACTTTGCCACCTCCACTTGCACCATTTTGATGATGTCATCCTCGCGTCCAAGGTGAAGGTTCTCCGTGCATGAAGTTCGGTCTTTTATGCTTCAATCCTCAGGGATGTTCCTTTGTAACACTTCGGTCCTTGCCACCATTGGAAGTGATTTCATCAAGCTCATGAACACGAACAAGACTCTGTAATTGCTCCTTCAAACTCGTTGTGAATCCATCCTTTATGTTCATGTTTTCCTACATAAACACAACACTTCCAAATGCGTTCACCAAAGTGTAATGAACATGTTTGGTGTACCAAAATACACCGTCAACAACGAGCAAGATCTAAGCGTGGGGGAGATGTTGACAGTGTATTTTGGTTTACCAAACATGTTCATTACACTTAGGTTTGGATTTGATTATGGAACTAACCCGCCACTAGGCACACTAATCATATAATAATTTCATCTTCGTGTGTGCATTTGGAAGTGTTATGTTTATGTAGGAAAACATGGACATAGAGGACGGATTCACAACAAGTTCAAAGGAGCAATTAAGGAGTGTTGTTCGTGTTTATGATCTTGATGAAATCACTCCCAATGGTGGCAAGGACCAAAGTGTTACAAAGGAACATCCCCGAGGATTGAAGTGTAAAAGACCGGACTTCATGCAAGGAGAACCTCCATCTTGTACGTAAGGATGACATCGTCAAAATGGTGCAAATGGAGGCGGCAAAGTGCATAAATACATGAGTACCCACAGGAGAGAAGGGGTGACCGAACCGGGTCGGGATGGGCCTAGACCGGTCGGCCCAAGCCGGCCGGCCTGGCCCACTCCAAGGGTCGGTTCGGTCCCCTTTTCCTTGCACCCAAAGATCCTTCAACCCTAAGTTTGTGGAGGCGTCGCCATTCGCAAAACAGAGAGCCATTCGCCCGAGAGGCCATCCACGAGCTAAAGAGAAGAGGAGGGAGATTGTTCGGGAGAAGGATCGCTCAACTCGAAGGAAGCACCCACAAGTGGAGAAGAAGGAAGACACCGTCAGAAGCATCACCATGATCAACAGTGACATGTCTAGCATCTTGATGGGGTAATCTTTTCATTTGTCCATGGGTTGTAATCGAACTTGAAGATGTAATCGCTACTTTGTTTGGTTATCTATATATCATCTAGTGTTGAAGAAGCTTTGATGTTTAAGGCTAGCTATCATGTCGTAAAGGGAGTAAGATCTCAGTGCTCTCTTGGATCCATTCAATACGCCGTGTCCATCATTGGTCTAGTCACGAATACCTCCGCGTAGTGACAGTATGGGGGGAGGGAAAGGGCGAAACCGTGGTCACAACCCCCGATAGATTAGATTGGTTTTCATTTCTTAAGCGGTTGCATGTGCAAGTATCATAGACCCTTGGACAAGTGTCTTTTACATATCTTGTTGGTTTAATCGTTCTCTCTAGTGTAGCATAGTTGTTCTCTAGTTTAACCGTAGATTAGGGTTTGGGTAAGTTAGTAAGTAGAGGTAGATCAAACGCGTGTAGTCCCCTTGCTCTGCGGATTGATAAGAACCTAGGGAATCCCCGTGGTGAAAAAGGTGTAGGTATGTACGCTTGTGGATCGTAGGTGGATACGAGTTTTATCCATCAACAGAGACTAATAGTCGTACACGGCTAGGAGTACTCTACATGGATCCAGACATGTCTACTTTCCTAACCGAGTACTAGCCCTCTGGTTGCCTTATGCTTCATGTCGCCTTGCACCGTGAAGCCCAATTTGAGTAGTCTCGGGGGCCCACGCAGTAGTCGGCCCTGGTACCCACCTGGGTGGTGGGCCCTAGGATGTCCATAAGACATAGCCCACGGGTTTTCATTAAGTACCTCAGCTCCTTGAATCAAATAAACTAGAGGGTTTTCATTAAGAAGAAGGAATCTCCAAACCCCAGTTGCACTAACGAGAGGATTTTTCTAAACCAGTCTCGAAAATTTGCTCCAATGAGGATTCAAACCCTGATCTACCAGTTGTGAGCATACCTTAGCACAATTAGGCTTGGCTTATATGAATACTTCTTGATTTAGAATGAAGAGTTTACTCAACCAAAAGTTCACAACTCAAGAACAATATCTCCCAGATCGAAAGATGCCTATAAATGAGACTTGTAGTCAACAATTGAAAAGAAATCATTCCACTCTTAAAGTAATTGTCATGAGAGAAAATGTCACAATGTTGTAGCAAACATGGCCTCATATGTCATTTGTTCGAGTTTGATTTTGGTGATTCATGACAACATCATTAATGGAACTAACCTTGTTATTGAGCATGTCTTTGTAGATATTTCTAGGTCCCATGAATTTTACCACAAGCTAACATGTCATACAACAAGTTAAGCAACTTAATATACCATGAGCAAGTTGACATAATCACAACAAACATACCATGAGCTCTAAGTGATGGTATGCTAAGTTCAAGTGGTGGCAAGTTTAAAAGGAAGAAAAAGAAGGAAAAAGACATCGTTGGATGAACCGACGGTACCCTAGAAGAAGCATCGGTGCAAGAATTGGAAGATATGGAACACTACACAGAGGCTTGAGTCAGCAGGCACCGTTGGATGAACCGACAATCCATTTTCTAGTTGCGCCGGATGAATTCCAGAGATGAAGCAAGCGAAGCAGAGGCGTCAGATGAACCGACGGTCCATTAATGGCACCATTGGTCTATCCGATGGTTTATTCAATTGAAGAAAGAGAGGTGTTGGTGTGGGAACCTATAGCACCGGATGAACCGAGGGTCCATTGGTAGGCACTGTTGGTCTATCCGATGATCTATGGAACCAAGACAAAGAGGTTTTGGTCACAGTGTCTTTAGGACCGGATGAACCGCCACACCATCTGATGAAGCATTAGATGATTTTTGTCAGCAGGAGACAGAGGTGGAAGACAATGACTAGTGGAACCGGATGAACCGACACTCCCAAAAAGCATAGCGTCAGATCATCCGATAGTACCCAGAATAGACTAGTCGTTGGAGCAATGGCTCTATGGATGCCTTGGGCTATTTATACCCCTTCCACCCCGCCATTTGAGGTTGTTGGAGTGTGTGGAAGTCCAAAGAAGCGCAAGACACATTGAAGATCACATCCATGTCATGCTAGTGCTTAAGTGAACATCCAAAGGATTTGCACATGCTTGGTGTGTGTGCTTAGTGCTAGGTTTAGCTTAGAGCTAAGTGAGTGTAAGCTGTGCCTACCTTATGAGGTGATTCTTGAGTGGATAAAGTTGTACAAGGTGTGCTAGAAGCATTGGGAACTAAGTGATTCACCGGCAAACGTCTTCGACTCTCCGGCTTGGGGTGGAGTGGCGATGACATTTTGTGCGGGGGATGTGGAGACCCCCTTTCTTGGTGTAGAAGCTCCTTAGTGGAGGCGGCATCAAGGTGGCGAAGGGAACTTGGCGAGTGCCTTAGTGACGAGCATTTGTGGCTAGTCAAGTGATGCTATTGGAAGAGACTTAGTGACTGGGAAGCAACACTCTTGTGTGGAGTGCTTCAACAACGTGGACTCGGGGTGGCTTAGTGCATATACCATGGGATAAATCGCGTGTCAAGAGTTTGCTTCTTCTCATCCCTCTTTACATTTCCGGATTACTCTCTTGCATCCTTGCTTGTCTTTACTTTTATAAAGTAGTATCTTGTTAGGATTGGCTATAGGTTGCATAATTTATTTTGGGATGAGGGTTTCACACTAGATCAACCATAGATTGTACATCTAGATAGAAATGATCTAGTTTACTTTATGCAAAGTAGTGGAAGCAATAAGTCCATGTTTTAAGTTGACTAATTCACCCCTCTCTCTTAGTCTACGAGCATCTGATTCCTTACAAATGCCTAGCGTCCTCGTCAGTAATTTCTTTCCATGATACACCTGTGAAGTGAAAAGGATCTAATTTTTGGTAAGCTATCATCCAATGGTGTTGTTGTAAAGGGTTCAAAATTTGCAAAATCACCGTTTGGTTGCAGGTGACTGAGAAGTGAGAACTAGCATGTTGCACAGTAGATATGGTGATGGCATCTCTCAGCCTTTTTCTTAGCTTTTCAGCCACCAGCCAGTGTTACTTTTTTCTCACATTAAATCAGCACCAGCCATCTATCCCGGCGAGCCAACAATATTTTTCTTTCACAATAAATCAGCACATATATATGGCCTTGTTTAAATCGACAAGTTTTTACTAGGTACACCAGATGTTCTCATGCTAATAGTATTAAACATAGATTAATGACAAAACACAATTCATAACTCGGGTAATTCGCAAGTCGAATCTATTGAGACTAATTAGATCATAATTAGACAATATGATGACACAGTCCATATTTTTAATGATGACTCATCTCGTGTTTATGTAATTTGTTTTATAATTACATCATATTTAATCTTCCATCGGTATGCTCAATGTGACTAATACAAATTTCTTCATCTAATTAAACAAAGCCTACAGCGGACTAGGTGGCTCCAGGACGAGACAAATGAGGCGGGGCTGGTGTACGCGGTTTTGCACGGGTGGCGCTGGGCGTCGCCTTCCTCGACCAGCTGTTGCGAGGCGCGCGTACGGAGGTGAAGGTGGAGGTGGAGGTGGACCGGTGAAATGGAGTTTTGCTGGTGGATTGTATGGGCGGTGAAGACGGCAAAGATCGATGAACGCATTGGTTTTGGGTTAAATTTTTCTGGGCAGAACAACCAATGAAAGGTACGGTGCAGGTGTGCCATTTGGAATTCGTCCAAATTGAGCAGTAGACAAATCTAAAAACGAAAAAGTCTACTGCACCCCCAACTTATGGGGTTGGAACACATCACCCCCAACCTATGAAAATGGATTTTTACCCTGAACTTTCTAAAACGGGACAAATCACCCTCTGAAGCAGTTTTGAAAAATAATAATAAATCAAAAAAATCATAAAATGGAAAATCCAATTGTGTTGGATTCTAAATGAGTACATCTACACAATGAACATATATTTTTTTAATATGTAGCAGGACATATAATTTGGTATATTTATTACATATTTTTACAATTATGGAGAAAAGTATAGATCTAAAGTTATAACAAAAAATATGTACTAAGTATTCCATATTGTATGTTTATTGCGTAGAACCACTAATTTGAAGTCCAACACAATTTGATTTTTCATTTTATGATTTTTTGTAATTTATTATGATTGTCCAAAGCTACATCAGGGGCAATTTGCCCTATTTTAGAAAGTTCAGTGGGTAAAAAAAATCCATTTTCATAGGTTTGGGGTGATGTGTTCCGACCCCCATAGATTGGTGTGTGAAGTAACTTTTTCCAATCTAAAAACAAGCCCGCGCACGGGTGCTGGCAGCTTCATCCGCTTGTTTGGACGTACGGTGTGCCAGAGTTTAGTGTGGCGGCCGATTAATTGAAGCTTCTGCCAGGAACGTTATACGACAGCAAAGAGTCAAACACAACAAGGGGACATTGCAAAAAATGCATGGTCGACTAAAACACGTTTGTTGTGCTACAATCGTCCAATGTTTTTTTATTTGAGCTTTGTTATTGTACTTGTAAAGTACCCAAAGATACTTGAAAGTATACGTGGTACTTACATGTGGTGACGTGAAAATGTTTTTTTATTTGAGCTTTGTTATTGTACTTGTAAAGTACTTACATGTGGTGACGTGAAAATAGGACGTCACCTCCGCGTGCAGCACACGTGACTCCCCGGTTTCTAGCGAAGCGTGCTAGCCAATCTGACCTGTTAATTGACAATGAAAAGATATTAAGGATCGGTTAGAGTATCGATGGCCTTTTAGTGACACGTGTACCAGCCAATCGGCCGATACGAGTAAAGCGGGATTGGCTGGCTCGAGAGCGACCGAAGCGCGTGGGTGCGGATAAGGGATCAGCTGATCGGCCGATCGTGACGTCAGCACTCGAACAAGTCGGAATCGGCTGTAAGTTAGAAACTGATAGGATCTAGATCGAGTGGGATAATTTGTGATAATAGCTAAAAATTATAAGAATTTGTTAAAAAACTTGCAGATCTAGCTAATATGAGTAAGGGGTGAATAAAGAACTAGACAAAACCTCAATGATGCGCCCGGAGGTTAAAGCCCAGGGTTATTCGGTAAAACGGTACTCACAAGCTTGCCGGAGATCGATCGATGCAGCCCGACGAACTTAAAGGACGGCGTTGTAGAGAAGAGGCAAAAAACACAATGGCGAAGTCGCCGAAAAGTAGATGTTGTAAAGTAAAGGGTTTGCCTGGAGGCGGTTTGTTTGATATTGTCGTGTACCCTTTTTTCCGACCACATAGGGTCGCTATTTATGTCCTGAGGACAACCCGACTCCTAGCCGATTATGGCATTATTTACTTGCATCTAAAAAACAAAAACTACTAAAAATAAAAAGGACTCTCGCAGGAGTCAAAATTTCCTAAAACTGACTCTTTAACATGTTGCCAATCGTGGATTGACCCGCCTCCACCGTGCTTTCATTCTGGCGTATATGCTTGATTACCGCCTCCATTCTCTCTATCGGCCGATCCTTTGGTTGACCATCGGCCGATTGGTTTGACTCGCCGTTCTGTTTGATAGAGTTGAACTCCTTTGACCATCGGCGAATCATGTTGACCCCCCTTTTCATCTTTCTTCAATCGGCCGATCGCACTCCGTTTCTGCTTCTCCTTATCCCTTTTCACCTGTTTTTCAAAAAACGGTGTCAACAACATGTACTTTTCTTTCTTATTTTTTTAAAAATCAATAGATTTATGCATAATAAAAGATGCATCATAGTATTTTTTTGTTATTTTTGGACTTCTTGGTACTTTCCATCAGGTACTTCCTAGTATTCGTGTTATTTCCACCGTTAGATTTTGCCTGATGAACGATTGTCATTAATTTCAAGGACTCTAAAATTTCTCTTTTTATTTTGCAACATTAATGAAAATCAAGTTCAAAACATTTCCCCTACTTTTCTTCTTTTCTTTATTTTTGTGTAGCACTCCCAATTGAACTGTTCTTTATGAGTACCATTGTGAACATTAAAAGTGGAGAAGTCAAGAAAGTAATTTTTTATTAATTTGTGATGGGTCAAAGGAAGCATGTGTTTTATTCAATTAGCTAGTGCGGACGTAGACTTTGCTTGCAACATGAGCCATATAACCGGCTCTTTCCGGCAAACATATTGCTAATTAATTCATGTGCAAGATTTTACCTGTATTGACCATTTTCCAATTACATAGTGTGGTAGGCCAGAATTACTGAGTATATATACATACACTACCTGTATTGACCATTTAGTTAGTGAACTGGCGCTGGGGTTGAAAACGGACGGGATGACTGACAAATGCGGAAACAGGACGGGAAGCGGTCGAGGGTCTATCCCGTCTGTTTTTTGTGGGATGCCGTTTTTAGACGGAATAAATCCGTTTTATCCCGTATTAGATAAATACGGGATGGATTTGATATGCATTAGTATGTATCTATAACTTTTTATGAACTAAAGATCATACTAGTCATGTGTTTCATGAAAAATCACTAGTCTGATGGTCCTTAGAGGTTTCAAAACATAGTTGGCAACTAGCAAAGCATCTAATAAAATCAACAATGTCCCGTGCATACATATCAAAGTATAAGTTCCCGCTTAAGTAACCGATCCCGTCCATTTTTTAATCCCATTCATCCCGCTCCCGCTCCCAGTTATTCTGGAACCGATCCCGTTTCCGATGATAAAATGTGGTAACGGAAACGGGAGAGGGGTTTTCCTGCTTGTTCCCGTCCGTTTCATCCCCGCACATCCTTCTCTAACTAAACATGTATTTGATTTTGACTTTAATCGATAAGGATCACAAATCATGTGCAAACTTCACAAAACTAAATCATCCAAAAAATGGCTCAGAAATAAGCATATCACTCCATTGTGACTATGGGGAATACACACTATATATAATATTCGACGGTAATGAAAGGCCGGCAATCTTTAGTCACCACGGATTAGTTTACATGATCTCGTAGTTTAAATATCCGCTGGTAGATCGATATCTGATCGAATTCTTGGTCTTGAAAGAGTCCATCATGTAAGACAAAGAAGACGATATATTACAAACCCAATAGCTTCCCAGTTAATTCAACATACGTTCACGTGTTTTTTTTTGACACACTTCTGGTGCATCGGACGGTATCTATCTATATACACAACGTAGAGTGTCTACCTAAGGGGCAGTTGAATTATTCAAATGATCGTTGTGTGTTTCATCATTTCTAACGCACGAATGGCTTCTGACGATAAGTACATGTACATTACCCTCTCGTTCACATCGAGGTTTTTTATTTAATTTAGGAGGCTTTTACGGTGGACCATATCACCCCATATCTTACCTATTATTAAAGAGAGAACCGCTTCTGCCCACTTTTTGGTTTGGTCCAACTTTATTACATTGACGTGTGGGCCAATTTATAATTATCTGTCTGTCGGCTCTGTTGCGCTTCTCTACTCTCTTCTCCTTACCTACCTCGCCATGGTGGTCTCCACTGCACCTGGACGGCCGGAACTCGCGCTTGCGGCTGAAGCCTACTCCCTCTGTCCCATTATTACTGCACTTCTACGGTTCAAATTTTTTCCCACAATGACCGCACCATATCGAAGTGCAGCGGTCCAGCGGAGCAGCAGTTGGCCAGCAGACTCCATTTATTAATTAAAAAACTCAATTAAAAATGGAAGTCGACAACTGGGGAGCCTGGTTCCTTCGAGGCGTTTCTCCCGTTTTCGCACTACTACTCCAAAAACCAATCAATCAAGCACTGCTCGCATTCCAACTTCCAATCGCCGCACCCCCTCTCTCGGTTCGCGTCGCTGGCCCGCATCGCCACCGCCTTGGACAGGAGGTCGAGATGCGGAGGCGCAACAGGGCCTCGCTGCCCCCGCAGCCGGCCGCAGGGTGGATCTGCATCCCCCTCCGGTGCGACGACGAGCGAGCCGACGCCACGCGACCCTCCTCTCCATCCGCTACGGCCGACCTCCTCCCTTCTCCGACCTCTCATCCTCGATCTCCCCGCCCCGGTGAGGTCCTCCCCGCGCGCATCACGCCACGCGACCCTCCTCTCCATCCGCTGCGGCCGACCTCCTCCCTTCTCCGACCTCTCATCCTCGATCTCCCCGCCCCGGTGAGGTCCTCCCCGCGCGCATCCATGGCGGCAGGCGGGGTGGCGACTGGTGCCCAAGGAGAGAAAGTGCTCGTAGGCGGCGCGGGCGCGGGGAGGAGGCCGCGAGTGACGGAGGAGGGCCCACTGCGGAGAACAGCACCATGCGAGCCCGTGGAGCCAAGCCACCGCACCGGGTAAGGGAGGAAAGAGGAGGCAGCGACGGCGTCGGGAAGAGGTAGGAGACAACGGCAGGCAGACACCGGCGATGGGGAGGCGATGGAGGGAGGAGGGGGCGGCGGCAGACACTAGCATGGGGAGGAAGAGGGGGCAAGACTGCAGGTTGGATGGATATTTTGTAGGGGTATTTTCGTAATTTCACACTTACATTGATTTTCGAGCCCGGTCCTCTAAGTGCATTTATTTTGGGACGGAGGGAGTATCCCCTTCCCTGCCTCTATACCATCGCAATGGCGGCTGCCATGGCACTCGTACCTGCAGCTGGTGATGGTGGCCCCTCAATGTTGCAGAAGTCCTCACCGATTTGGAATCAAGGTCAACGCCACCTCAGATCGAAACTGAGGCCTCTCCGATTTGGAATCAAGGTCGACGCCACCTCAGATCGAAACCGAGGCCGGTCGTGTAGGGATCAATGTCTTCGCCAACTCGGATCAGAATCGAGGTCACGTTCTTTTGCTACACCTGTATAAATAGCTGGGGGGATCGTCTTTGGTGACATCTGGAAGTCGCAATCGGAACATCTCCGACGTGTTTGTGCCAGGACCTCCTCAACGTCGACGAGATTGCTCAGCAACACGCGCAGACCTCCTCAACATCGACGAGATTGCTTAGCAACACGCGCAGTGATCCCCTACATCAACGAGACTGCTGTTGTGTTCAACTTCTTATTATCGAAGGTATGTGAATTTGTTGAAATGTTATATGAGCAACCTTTACTGTTACTGGACTGATACAATATTTTTTTGTAGTATTTGCAGAAAATGGATCCTCATAACATTGATGAATCATTCAATGTTGATGATTTAGAGACTCGTCCCTTTAAAAAAGCAAAAAGTTCCGAATCAATGGATTTTGAATCTGATAAAAAGACAACTGATTTTGTCCCTGCATCATCAATTGGTTTTGAATTTGATAAACAGACGACTGATTGTGACCCCGAATTAAGTGACTTTGAATTGGATAAACAGATGAATGTCTGTGAGCCATCAAAGTCATCTCTGCTACCAACCATCACGGAATCATCTCCAGTTAGTTATTTTGCTATTCGTTAATTGATTAGTAGATTGGTCACTCGTTTGACTATGTTTTTTATTTCCTTTTTTCCAGACAATGGATTCTTATAATGTTGAGGAATCAAGTGATGTTGAGAAAGTAAGTTGTTCTGAATTGAGTGACTTTGGATCAGATAATAAACAGATGGGAGTTCTATTTGATGATGACATTGACAAGAAACCAGTGCAAAATGAACTATTCAAAGTAGATCGAACATATGACTATCTGCCACAAGGTACATTCTGATAATCTTTCATTCACTATGTTCTTTTCATCTTACATTACTATAATATATATATATATATATATATATCTTACCTATTATATATTTGCAGATTATGCAATGAACGACCTAGATTACTGTTCTCAAATAACAATAGAAACATCTTTGTCAACTGATTTACTGGTAAAGATCAGTGACATATTTGTTACACAAGCTCAATTGTTGTGTCTGTTGGATCCAAACATATTCTTGAATGATGATGTAAGTAAATAAACTTTCAAGTAAATGATTTCTGCTCATTAATATTTTTCTTATGTAACAAATCTTGTCACTTAATCTTTACAGGTGATCAACGCATATATATGTTGTATAAAGGATCAAGAACATCTACAGATTAGGGATGATGTAAAGTTTTACTTTGAGAATCCCTTTATTTCCGAAATGCTAAAAAGAGATGGAAACCTTGGATTAAATGGAGATGGTAATTGCATTACAAAGATAGTGAGAAGCTACCTGGAGTATCAAATGGTGACGCCTATGTCTCTTTGTGTGTGTACATATATATATAAAAATATAAATTGACATGTTCTATAAGATTGATAGATAGAATTATGGTTTGTAGTTATACATATTTCATTAACTTAGTACTGCCTTCATGTATAGGTTCTAATTCCAATAAATATCAAAGACACACATTGGTATTTAGCTGTGATAAATACACAAAAGCGTGAGAAAGTGCTCGATTCGCTATGCTGGGAGTTAAATAGAGGTGACCTAGCTGCTACGGTTAGTTACTATATCATTCATACCCCTTTATGTAAGAAAATATAAATTGATCCTTTACTGTTACTATAAATTATAACTGATACTACTTATACCTTATAGTTGCAAGGACTACAAAACCATTTGAACATTATTGAAAAACAACAAAATTTGGTGAGCCATAATTGGAAAGATCTCCAGATTACTGCATGGACAGTCACAGAACAACTACATGTTCCAATACAAAAGGACAGGTTAGATTAAAATATATTTATGCATATATAATATTGTTTGTTTTCTTATTTGCATTATTACTGATAAATGTTCTTATAACAAAACAGCTCGTCTTGTGGTTTGTTCATGCTTAAGTTCATGGAATATTGGACTGGGGAGACATTATCTCATCCTATTATACAGGTTTGTGTTTTTTTTATCTAAAAGGGAAAATGAAGTAGATTAAATGCTAATTTTATATGTATATATATGCTAATTTTAACTAATGTCATGCAGGAAGATATCAGTCATTTTAGGTTCAAGTTAGCTGGCATCCTATTATGTTGGAAAACAAACACAGCAAGTTCAACACAAATTCATGCTACTGAAGCTACTAATTCCAATGATGTTTCAAAGTTAGAAAATCTAGATGGTCAACAAGAAACCAAAGCATCAGAACCATTACCAGAGGAAACAAAATATGAGTCACTAATGTTAGTTCTGTCTAAGATGAGTGCAAATGAGTTGATTGGTGGCCTTTGCGACTATATCAAATCAATTACTTGTGCAAAGACATTGGAGTAAGCAACTTAAAATTTATTAATTTACTGCCTAAAGCATTTTTATAAATGGTACAATACTAAATTATTTCATTTTTTAATGATTGATTGACAGAAAAGTATGGGTGCGAAACTCAAAGCCATATCCCATTAGCTTAACTGTGAAGAAACTTCAAGAAATTTTAAAGGAAGATCTGCCCATGGACCATGATTGTTTCAATTTGGTCGTTCGCAAATTCATGTCAGATGACATCCAAATGGTGAAAAAAAACAGAGGGTCGATATCAAAGCATTATCTAGACATACAATTTTGGGTATATGTTCTTCTCATATATGTATGTATATGCATGTATTCATTATCTTTTGCTCATGTTTCTGAAAACTTGTTTGATATATCCTAGAGAATTACTGATTTTGGACGACACCCCAACTTCCGTAAGAAGTTAGATGTTGAACAATTAGCAAAATCTTTTCATAGCTGGCCTGGTATTAACTATAATGTTTCAAGCTGCAAATTGGTAAGATCACTTCCTATGTCAAGCCTTTTTCCAGATTCTTATGCTCCTATAAGCACTGTTGTTCTTGTTGTTCTAACAACTAACCTTTTGCAGATTCTTATACCAATACTAGAACCCAATGGTGCCTTCAATCTTGTCATACTGGACCAAGATACAAGAACTGTTTATATTTTAGATCCTACTCCGCTCGATCCCATTTACCAATACAACCCGAATGCAAAATACGTGAAAAAGCTTTTGTGGCTAGCTGAGTACTTACCGAAAGCCATTTCAAAAGCGTGCCCTAGGTCCAAATGGAATGATGACATTTTCCTATGGCGTCAGATAATCTTACCTGATGTTCCAATTCAAAACAGGCAAGCTTTCTTTTAAGACCTCAGCACAACAAAACAGTTTAGTTCAATTCAACATATGCCACATATATGTTATAAATGACTGATGTTCTTACTGATCATATCAGGGAACTATCTGATTTTCTTGTTTGCTACTTCATGTTCGTATGGAAAGATGCAAAACTACACTTGCCAGTTTTAATGGCAAGATATATCATGAGCATTTAAAAATTATTATTTATTACTTACATGCATATGATGTTAATATTATTTTTTTATCTTACTATGCATGTGCAGGATGGCTACGAACTAAGAAAGCAAATTTTGGCACAATTATTGACGTACAAAGACAATGAATGTGAAGACACCATGCCGGCCGGTGTTCAAGACTTCCTTAATTGTATCAAGGCTTCTCAAAATTATAAATAGTTTTGCTAGGGAAGAGAACAGATGAAAATTGAGATCATGTTAAGACGGTGCTAACAATTGTACTTTTTACTTATACTATTACAAAGTTTGTAATAAAGAAATTGTTGGAGGTAGCTCCGTTCCTCTCTTTTGCAGTCTGGTTTTGCAGATTCCCTACTCTACATTTGTTCTAGATATATATATTTAGTTAGGGCTTTGTAAGGAAACAAATTTCATCTCATATCTATATAGCTGGTGTACAATTATGTTTTGACGAAATGGTTTCTTTGATACTGCATGTGTTGATCAGATTTTGGTTTCTCTCGTTATGTATGCAGCTTAATATACTAAAAGATTGAAACTAAACCTCTTTTCTTCTGAACCCATAATGGCCTTAATTAACCGGATGATGGTCATGTATAGTTACACAAATAGTGTAAGCGTTCGTCATACCTTTGAGTCTTTGACGCGTCAGCATGAAACAGAGCTCCACACGGCAAAATCAGCCACTACGAATACGCCTACAAGACATCCTTTACGAATCGGATTACGAATACATCTACAATACAGTTGCTCTTTCTAATACGAACTGTCCAAATCGGCCACTATGAATCCGACTACAATACTACCGGTGTTCTAGGCTATTTGCCAGACGGATGACCACATATCCTAATAGGACATGAGTCCGTAGACGAAACGAGCTTGCTATACAGATCCTTATTTAAGAATATGCAAAGGTCACAACATACATCAATTTTGGGACCAACAAAAATCATTGTCTATTCAATCTATTGATGATTGTCAAACAACATCGTATATACAAATACAATTCTGGAGTAGCTCTTCCTTTGTGCTTCACAAGTGGTAGCTATGTCAGACCAAGTATCAGCAAATCCTTCTGCACCTACACAAATCCCTGGTAAACCATTATATAAGGTCTATGCATTTTTATTATGTGTTCATTCTACATTTCTACATATGGTCTTAAATATTAACAGCTCATACTTGTACACAAATTTGAACGCAGGCATGTCATTTGAATCGGCATCCCAACTCTTGGATAAAAAGGAAGAAAAAAGGAAAAGAGATAGAGAAAGATATGCACAGATGAGTGATCAAGAAAAGCAAGAAAAACTAAAAAACGTCGTGAAGCCTATCAACAGAAAAGGTCAAGTAAAGATTCAACACATAAACAAGAAGTTGATCAAGAAAAGCAGGAAAAACTAAGCAAGCGTCGTGAAGCATATCGACAAAAAAAGAAAAGTACAGATTCTGATAACAAAAAGCAAGAAAGACTCCAAAAGAAGTGCATACGGGAAAGGGAAAATTATGCAAATATGCAACCAGACCAAAAAAAAGCAAGGATAGAACAAATTGGTGCTTACCGTGCACTGCGACGTGAAACTCCAAGCAAAGATTCAATCGCAATGGAGAACCCTGTGTATGTCACAACAGATAAATCAACCATTGTTAAGCCACCTGCTCTAGATGTAAGAAAGAGGAAGCAGATAACGCCAGGAGAAAGAAAAGCATTGCTAGCCCGTCGTAACAGAAAAATCATAGCTACAACGATGAGAACAGATTCTACACCACTAGAAGAAAAGTGTTTCATGAGCATTGCCACCAGTGACCAAGAAATTAAAAAGAAGCCAGAAGGACTTGAAGAAGGTAATAATCTAAACTGTAGTATGAAACTCACATTCAGATACAAACTACACTTGCATTATAAATTAACCGTATTTCATGAACAGAAAAACTCTCTTGGATGTCTCCAACTAACAAAGATGAAAAGGCACCATCCCACTCATTAATCAGTGATGATGAAAATGGTAAGATAATCAAGTGCATTTATATTGTAAAGAATTACAAAAAGTAACTAACACACTTTTCTACACAGACGAAGGAGTCACATTTGAAGATGACATTGACGAGGAAGATAACATGATTTTCGGTCAAGGTACGTTCAACAACTTAAAATATATTCTCTCCCAACATAACTTAGTATTTCTCTAATTTATAATCATCCTACAAATCAATTTAGAATGGGAAGAAGATATGGAGGTCGATAACAATGATGATGAGAGAACCACTACAGAGGATTATAACATCACTGATCCATATGACCTCGTCTATAGCAACATACCAGAAAACACACACATCCTAGAACCAATGGAAAACTGTGTGTTTTGTGATGCAAAGAAATTCGAGCACGAATCTATGGGTCTGTGTTGCCGAAATGGACACATCATACTGCTAATCAAGAGACACCACCTCAACTCATGAGACTCTGGACGAGCAGTGATTCTGATGCAATACATTTTCGAAAGAATATAAGGTTTTTCAACGGACATTTCTCATTTACTTCTCTTTACTGTCGGCTCGACAGAGATACAACTACCATGAAAAAACAGGTATTTACACCTTCAGAGCTCATGGTCAAATCTATCACAACATACGGTCATTTGCTAAAGATGGATCAGTTCCTAAGCATTTGGAACTCTACTTCTATGATGATGATCCAAGCCTAGAGCACCGGTATCGTCATTGCCGCAAGGAAATGTACGAGGAAGACAAAAATGTCATCGACACTATGACCAACATTCTACGTGACAATCCATACTCTGAACAGTTTAGAAGTTTGGGACAAGAAAAAACCATGAAGACTACTGAGTGATGCTTAACCTTGATCAAAGATTGGACCAAAGGACATACAATGCACCAATCACTTCAGAGGTAGCTGCAGTTTGGGTTGAAGGAAATGAACAGAGGAAAAGTTTTGACAGGAATGTAATACTACATGGAAACAACAACGAGATAAAAAGCATTCGGTCATATCATGGTTGCTACGATCCGTTATCCTATCCCCTATTCTTTTCCAAGAGGTGAACTTGGTTGGCATGCTGATATACCAAAGATCGGAATTACTACAGAAGATATGACAAAAGCTCGTGCTAATTATAGTGCTAAAGAAAACAACCCAGGTTATTATTTTCAATATTATTATTATTAAAATTTTACTATTTTACAGATATATATGCAGATTATTCTAAATATTATTCTATAGTTTGTTGTAACATATGACACAAACTTCTAATATTCATGCAGATTCGGGCAGCAGAATGTGGGTAACCATGAGAGAATACTACTGCTACAAATTTCACACGCGGCCAAGCATCTTCAACCCAATACTGTATGGCGGACGTCTTTTCCAGCAGTTTGTCGTAGATACATACATCAAGATTGAGAGCTCCAGGCTAGACTATATATGGAACCATCAAAAAGAAATAAGAGCGGATCTATACCAGGGACTTTTGGATAGCGTTCAAGCTGGAGAGAACAAGGGAGATAATGTTGGAAAACGAACTGTTTTAGCTTCATCATTTATCGGAGGTCCCCGAGACAAGCTACGGCGGTACCTAGATGCCATGGCCTTAGTTCGAAAATATGGAAAACCGGACATATTCCTCACAATGACATGCAACCCCAACTGGGAAGAGATCAAGAATGAACTAAAGTCACATCAAACACCCCAAGATCGCCCTGATCTCGTTGTTCGTGTTTTCAGAGCAAACTAGAAGAAATGAAAAAGCAGTTGTTTGAAGAGCACATCCTTGGCGTGGTGAAGGCCTATACTTATGTGGTAGAGTTCCAAAAGAGAGGTTTACCTCACGCTCACTTTTTGCTCATCATGAACGGAAAATACAAGCTAACTTGTCCAGAGCAGTATGATCGACTAATCTCCGCGGAGCTCCCAAACAAACAAAAGTACCCAGAGTTATACAAAATGGTAGTCAAACATATGATGCATGGTCCTTGCGGTACATTAAACAAGAATTGTCCATGCACGAAAAATCGAAAATCATGCAGGAATTATTATCCAAGGCCATTTAACACTACTACCATTCAAGGCAAGGACTCCTACCCATTGTATCGGCGACGTGATGATGGCCGCAATGAAACAGTACGAGGACACATACTAGATAACAGGTGGGTTGTTCCTTACAACCCTTACCTCTTGCGGATGTTCAACTGTCATATAAATGTTGAGGTATGCTCAAGCATAAAGGCAGTCAAGTACCTATACAAATACATCTACAAGGGACATGACCGCGCGTCTGTATGTGTAAATGAGACAAGCGAGAATGTAGACATCGATGAAATCAAACAATACAGAGACGCACGTTGGGTAACACCACCAGAGGCACTTTGGAGGATATATGGGTTCGAACTAAGCAAGACTAATCCTCCTGTCATGCAACTACAGCTTCATCTCCCAAACATGCACATGGTTTCATACCCTGGGAAAAAAGAGATCAAAGAAATTATCAATCGTGATGGTGTTGAGAAGTCAATGTTGACTGCGTATTTTGAAGCTAACAAAATAGACGAGAGAGCACGAACCATCCTATACCGTGATTTTCCTGAACACTATACTTGGCAGATCAAGGGCAAGTTTTGGCAAAAGAGGAAAAAGAAAAAAATATTCCAGGTTGGTAGGATGGTCTCCGCCCATCCAGCAGAAGGAGAACGATACTTTCTACGTGTTCTACTAAACCACGTGACAGGAGCAACATGCTATGAAGATCTACGAAGAATTGATAACCAAATAATGCCATCCTTCCGTGAAGCTGCAGAGAAGAGGGGACTAATCGAGGCAGACAACACATTAGATGAATGTCTAACAGAAGCAGAGTTGTTTCGAATGCCCTCCTCGCTAAGAAGGTTATTTGCAACGATCCTTGTGTTTTGCGAGCCTCATGATGTCCGTACACTATGGAATAATCACCTTGAGGCAATGGCTGAAGACTATAAAAGAAACTGCAAAAACGCACGTACGGTCGAACAAAAGGTATTAATGAATATTAGGGATATGTTTCAATCAATGGGAAAGGATATAGAATCATTTCCTCTTCCAGAAATTGACGAGCAAAATGACATAACAAACAACATACCTAGAGAGATAACCGAGGAAAACAACATTGAGGTGGACCCGGAAGACATGGACTTGCATAAACGCCTAAATGATGAGCAAAGAGCAGCCTATGATCAAATCCTTACCGCAGTGGACCGTGATGGAGGAGGGCTATTCTTCGTAGATGGCCCAGGAGGCACGGGAAAAACTTTTCTATACAAGGCACTACTAGCGACCGTTCGCGGACAAGGAAAAATAGCTCTAGCAACAGCAACAGCTGGTGTGGCAGCATCGATAATGCCTGGAGGAAGGACAGCTCACTCACGGTTTAAGATACCACTAAAAATAGATGACTGATCTATTTGTTCATTCACAAAACAAAGTGGAACAGCAAAGCTACTTCAAGCAACATCACTAATCATTTGGGATGAAGCAACTATGACTAAAAGACAAACAGTTGAAGCACTAGACAAAAGCATGCGGGACATAATGGATGAACCAAACATTCCGTTCGGCGGGAAAACAGTCGTATTTGGGGGAGATTTTAGAAAAGTCCTACCTGTTGTCCGAAAAGGTACAAGATCCCAAATAGTTGATGCCTCATTGCGCAGGTCCGAACTCTGGGATTGCATGCATCACTTAAAGCTCGTGCGAAACATGAGGGCTCAAAATGACCCATGGTTTGCAAAATACCTGCTACGGATTGGCAATGGCACTGAGGAGACAAATGATAATGGCGAGATATGCCTACCCAAAAATATTTGTGTTCAACACAAGACGGGTGATTCGGGTCTCGATACACTCATCGACAGCATCTATCAAATGGACAACACTAGCCTAACCGATCCAAATTACATCACATCAAGAGCAATATTATCAACACGCAATGAGTGTGTAGACCGCATCAATCTAAAGATGATCGAACGATTCCAAGGAGAGGAAATGATCTACCACAGTTTTGATTCTGCAGAAGATGACCCTCATAATTACTATCCCCCAGAGTTCCTAAACACACTTACCCCAAATGGACTACCTCCACATATGCTAAAACTCAAAATTAACTGTCCAATCATACTGCTCAGGAATATTGACCCAGCTAATGGACTATGCAATGGCACCAGGTTGGTGGTACGAGGATTCCAGAAAAATGCAATCGATGCAGAGATTGTGCTAGGACAACATTCTGGAACACGAGTTTTCTTACCCCGAATCCCGCTATGCCCATCTGATGATGAGATGTTCCCGTTCCGTTTTAAGAGAAAACAATTCCCGGTAAGACTAAGTTTTGCCATGACAATCAACAAAGCACAAGGACAAACAATACCAAATGTAGGTGTCTATTTGCCCGAACCAGTTTTCTCTCATGGTCAACTATACGTCGCACTTTCTAGAGCCACCGCATCAAAGAACATAAGGATAAAGAAGAAGAAGATGAAGATAAGAAACAAGATGAGGAAAAGAAGAAGAAAAAGAAAGGAAAAGGAGGCAAGGAACAAAATAAAAAGAAGCAAAAATATAAAAGCACAAGGGAGACATACACAACAAATATTGTGTATACAGAGGTGCTTACAAAATAGGCGATGTAATATAAAAGAGACATTTGTATGTGTTTAATTTATAACATAACTACAAATGTACAAATATTATACATGAATTTTTGTGTAATTGAAGTCCGCCCGTAGCAACGCACGGGCATTTTTACTAGTCACTTTCAAAAAAGGACAAGTACAGAAGGATCGGACGGTTGAGATTAATTGATACCACTACAGTATGCACCTGTGGTATAGGCTGATACACATAGGTGATATAGGTGGTATGGGGCATTATTGGTATTTTTAGTAGCATAAATGAAATATATGATTTCTTTTATTTCAATTTTTTATTTCCCCTCTATTCCTCTAATCACAGCGTCGTTCCTCTCTAGCCCATGTTTAGTTGGGAGGAGAAAAAAATTTTCTCCTCCCTTTGACCACTAATTAAGGGTATTAAACAAATTCAGTTTTTTAAAACTACCTACACATCCCTGTGTAAAATCGCGAGACGAATCTAATGAGGTATTTGACCGCATAATTAGAGGATTACTGTAGCAAATCATCGATTAATTATGTTCATTAGATTCGTCGCACAAAGTTACACTCATACGTGAAAAGATTTTGCAAATAAACTTCATTTAGTACTCCATGCAAATAAGATTCCTTGAACGTTAAAAAATTACGCCCTCCAACCAAACAATGGCCCTCCCATTTATTTCCAATCGCTTACTACGGCCGTGGCGGCGCCGGCACCGGTGCAACAAGCGCACGGGGCACAACAGAGGGGTCGTCGCGCCACTCGCGGCCAGGTGGAGTGCGGCATGGGCGGAGGGTCCCTCCCGACCCGCGCGGGCAAGTGGGGGACGACGCGGATGCCGGGCTCCACGACGACCCCTCGGCGGTGCCAACGCCGGCGCCGAGCACGGGGACGATGCGGAGGTCGTCGCGTCACCCGCGGCCAGGTGGGGAACGGCGCGGGCGAAGGGGTCCCTCGTGACCCGCGCGGCGGCGCAGGGAAGGACTCCCTCGCCACACGCACAACAACTGCGAAACGACACCGGCGCAGCTCTCCTCCCCACCTCGTCCAAGGTTTGGGCTCGTGCCTCCGTGGATCTGTGCGAGGAGTGAGAGGCCGGTGGGTAGGCACTCGGATTGGGGAGGGTTCCACGCGCGTCGTGGCGGCCAACTGCAGCGCCCGCGCCAGGCGGAGGTGCCGGCGGCGACCAGCACCCAGCGGCGGTGGAGACAGGAATAATGCAGTCTGCATGAGTTAATCTATAATAAATTGGCAATGTATTTGGGACCTCTAGATACCACAATGTCTGAGTCGATTTGAAACGCTGACGAAAATCTGAATTGCGTAGTACTAGTAGCAGCAATGTTTGAACATCAGTGAGCAATTCAGCCTGTGGAACTCTGAAATTTTGAATCCCTTTGACATTCAAATCCTACAAAGTCTGTCTGAATTTCTGCACACGGCAGAGTGGAATGGATGACAGCAGCAAGAAACATCGCCACATCAAATTGAATTTCTGACGAGATGAACTGTTAGTGAAGAAGAAATAAATCGACAAGTAGAGAGCTGCTTAAGGAACATAGGCATGACAGTCTACAGAAGAGCTTTTCAGTAATAACTTGACCTGCTATTAGTACTACTATAGCTGAATGTGGAGAAACAAAAAGTAAAGCTAAAATTTAGCAGTGTTGCCAGATTAGGCTCTGCAAACAGCAGAAGCGTCGAGCATTAAGTAGTATTATAAAATATTCAGTTAACTTATTTTCCTAACAGTCATGATACAATGGGCTGGAGTGCGCGTCATTGAATTGAAATGCAAGAAAAATGATATGCAGCCAGCAGAAATGCATTTAGAGTAAGAACATGCAGGCTAGGTCAATGAAGTTTCTGAACCAAATCCTGCATTTGCATCCAACATGTCCACTCAACGGTTCCAATCCAGATGGGGGAAAAGAAATATTACAGACTGACAAATCAATCAACAAGAATCAGTATTAGCTGTTTTCGTCAAAACAATGGAACTGATCCAAGAACGAACGTATCACTATTTCTTGGCCAAATGCAGGTGTTTAGTTCATCAGATGTGAACACAGCTCTGAACAATAGCAACCCAAGCTAAGCTCAATCAGCTCTAAGAAAGCAAAAGACAAACGACAAAGGAATCCTTCAATTTCAAGAACTGACCCAGACCATCACACTAGAGACACTACCCTCGGTCAATTCCAACTTCGAAGAACGCAGAAATAAAAACGACATGAAAGAATCCTTCAAGAATTTCTCCATGAACTGATCCAAAGCGCTCGATAAGACGCTTGAAGCGCCAACACCGTTCCATCCAAGCCCGATCATGCGTGTCTACGGCGACGATGACTGCGGCCGTGACTCCTCCTCCGAGACCGGCGACGACAGCGGTGGGTCCTCCATCGACGGCATCATCGAGAGCGCGAGTGGCGGATCCAGTGACCCCGAAGACGAAGTTGATGGTGACGTCGCCTGACGCACCAACAGATCGTCCAAATCCGACACCGGCGGCGCCGATTTCGACGGCGCCTTCCACGACAACACGGGGAGAGCGACCTTGCGGAAGGTCGGGCAGGTGACACGGTTCTCCCAGAGCCGATCGTCGATGGTATTCTAGCACTTCTCCCTCCTGTAGCGGTGGAAGACGTGGTCGCCGGAGAGTGTGCAGACCTCCTCGTGGGCAACCAAGCTCCCGCCGCACAGGGCGCAGTGTAGCCCAGCGCCCCTCCAGGGTCATGGCGCCGCCGAGTGCCAAGACGCGCAGCCGCCCCCACCCCCTCGCCCAGCAGACGGTGCGGTAGGCCTATCCGGTGCGCGGAATGGAGGCTCGGGCGCGTCGGGTCGGGTGCGCCAGCGGAGGCGGGGACGCACGGGGTCCGGCGCCGTCGGGGGTCGCGGAGGGATAGGGATCCGAGGCAATCAATGGAGGAGGCTGGTGGGCCCTTGGGGACGGCGGGGTAGAATTAGATGCTTACCAAAAATAGTTAATTTGCAACAATTACATATGCACCCTTTCTAAAAATAAGAATCATACTACGTACCACCAAGTGGTGGTATGGTCCACTGTAAAAGATTCCTTAACTTATTGATGATGAACAATTGAATAAATGGATGAAACACGTCGAAAAAGTTTAATTTAGGCGAGTCTCAAGATAATTTTACTCTGCATAGTTAATATTCATGTTATTGACTGAATCAAAGAAGCGAAAAGATAAATAAGATGGACCAAATGAAAACTAAATCAACTGAGCAGAACGATTAACTAAGACGGTAAGGCCTGATGAGAAAACGAGTCAAAGACAAGATAATCAAGGAGTAGGAGTATGTACATACAGATAAGTACAATGAAGAATAATTAATGTAATGGAAAACTATGTGCAATACGTAATGCAAAAACAGAGATAGGCGTGTGCAACTGCGAGCTAATAAGTAATACTTCCTTCGTTCTAACTTATGTTGTAAATTATTTGTCATTTCGGATTTACTAGATACATTTTTTTATGTATCTAGACATAAGTATAAATATTAGATGCATAACAAAATAAATATATTTAAAAAAGTTAAAATGAGAACTAATTTGGGACGGAGGGAGTAGGGAGTACCATAGGCTCGAGTCATGTACAGGGAACACATTTGCAATGGCATTTTATATCTGGTCACTTCTTGTCAGCTTCATGTTTTTATACCACGGAACTCCCTCCTAGCTGCAATTTTTTTTTTGACAACGTCCCAGCTGCATTTGTACTGCTACCTTAGTTTCACTGTTATTATCTATATATATCACACTGTTAATAATGATAATTTTCAACAAAAAATCAGTTTAAAATGATTATCTGTGCCCCACTAAATAAAGTAACATACCGCGTGTATAACTATTTCTCTTCCCACACCGAGACATGTACAGTCAGTGCATTTTGTTGGGTAATTGGACGTAAAGAATGGAAGTTTTTGGTTGGCAGCAAGATGTAAAAAATTGTTTGTTTATGTTTAGTGGGACGGAGTGGAAAATGAGATTGTGCCCCTTCCTATATGGTGCTCTACGTTTTACATAAGTACACAATTCATATTTTGAGTCAGCAAACAGAGTACGAGACGTATTCTTCTGATGCTGTAAACAAATATGGTAAACGGCGGTAGTAACTAAAAGAATGCATCCTGCAATAATCAATCTCACATCCATTATTATATTATAATATATAATAAAAACTACAGTTGCCATGCAACCAAAAGGCCCCAAATTCTAGTGCAGTTTCTTTTACGTGAAACAAGGCAAATGCCCCCCCCCCCCCCCCCCCCCAAAAAAAAAAAGATGAATTAACACAATAGACCTATCACTTTACACTGCTCAAATAAACTTACACTCCAGTAAAACCAGATGCAATATAATGAGACCCACGGTCCAACAATAAAATCTAAACTCCCCACTAATAACTCTCCTGCAGCCTGTTCGCTGGATAGCTGTCAGACCGGCTGGCGGCGGATCGGAGTCATCGGACGCCTGCACCGCTCCTCGCCCACTGCCGCTGCTCGGAGCGCGCCCGCAGCTCGCACAGCTGCGCCTCCCACACGTCCCTCGGGAACTCAACACCACCACCGGGCCTCGCCGCCTCATCACCGTCCTCCCCACTCCTCGCCCTCATCTCGAGCTCGGCGTCGTACCGTACCCTCTCCGCCGGGTCGGAGAGCGTCTCGTAGGCTCGCCGGAGCTCGAGGAAGAGCTCCGTCGACTGGGCGCGCCGCGACGGCGCGCACACGTCCGGGTGGCACTGCAGCGCCAGCCGCCGGTAAGCGCGTTTGATCTCCTCCGCGCCCACGTCCGCCGGGCGCTCCAGCGACAGCACCTTGTAGTAGTCCTTCTTCTTCATGCTGCCATCCAAGCAGACGCTATCTCTCGCCGCTGCCGCCGCCGCCGCCGCCACGGCCTTCACCTTGCAGCAGTGGCTCCTCGGGCCTTGTGTACTGGCCGTCTTCCCCGCGCATCTGGCCATGGGCATGGTGCGGGTGCTCATGGCAGCTTCTAGCTAGGTGATCGTCTCGTGTAGCGCTAGCTGGTGACGACCGAGAGCTAGCAAGCTGCGTGCTGACCTGCTTGGCAATGGCGCCGTGTATTTATGAAGCCGTTGGCCCGGCGGGTAAAGGAGATCGATCGGACGAAACAAAAAACGAGGTGGGACCGACACACGCGTTTTGCACGGGTGGCTGCCGATGGAGCGTCGTCATCGTCAGCGAGCTGAGCTGTGGCGGGACGGACCGATGAAATGCAGTTTCACAAACGAATCGGAGATTAATTTATTGCGATGGAGACGGCAACGAGAGCAGGTATGCATTCCGTTCGGATTGGTGCAACTTGAACTAATGAAACTGTATGCAGACATGCAGCAGACGGCGCGTGCAGGTCGTGGCATCGCTTCGACGCTTCCTGTTTGGACGCTCTGCTGGATGCAGAGATTTGCAAACATCACCTGATTGCTAATATAGTATATAGACATATATATAGAGAGAGATCTCGAGATCCGACGAGCGAGTGAGAGAGCTCGTTATTCAATTTGCATTGTACCAACCGTGCACATTTTTAATTTTAAACAACGTTCGGCTTCGACGACGCTTCGTCCTCGTCTCTTGAACGTCTCAGTGCACACCGCAGGATGAAATGGTTGCTACAAAGACGTTCAGGCCGGTCTTCCAGTTCCATGTGTGGATGTGGACAGAGTTATTATTAAAATCGAGTTCGGCGAGAGAGGCGTATAGTATTTGGGTTTGTAAAGAGCGAAGATCTTTCCTAACAGCTTCTGTTCTGGATAGATTTTTAGTAATTATCTATCATTATATTAACACATATTCATTGTAGCACGGTATTGTTGTCGGTCGGCCTCTTTTTATAGGGAGGCGAACGGACTTTTTACATACCGAGACTCTCGTGTAAAACGAATCGAACAAGGATGTACTAGGCTATTTTGGGGAAATCTCCACCAGGTCTTCACGTAATCGGTGCTTCATGACGTAAACCCGCAAATTACGGCGCTTATCCTAGCATCATCACGTGGGCCCGTCGGGTAGACCTTCGACTTTTTGGAGATGCCCCTTTCGCCTAGGGTATCCTTGTATCTGAAACACATTTCAAACCAAAATGTAAATGCATTAGTCCGTTACGAGCGACGAAACCCTCCCGCGATACCCCGGCTAATGCTTATCTAATGGGAAGGATTCGGCCTCGGGGTTTCGTCCGGAAGAAAGCTGAATCGCCAAACCCGATACCAAACGCCTTAAACCGCTCGCCTCACTCGAGACCTTTTCCGGTGATGAAGGGTACTAGGCGAAAGCCGTGATATCAAAGGCAAAATGGAGTTGATTGGTGTCGGGGTTCTCTACCACCGGCAAGTAAATTTATATCGATCATGCGTCGCGCTCGGATGGTTAGCGCGGAGACAACGGGATTTATACCGGTTCGGGCCTCCGATGAGTAATACCCTACGTCCAAAGTGCGGTGCTACCGTGTTCCCGAGTTAGGTGTGCTCGTAGTAGGGGTTACAAGTCGGTCGGGAGAGGGTGTCGAGCCCAAGTCCCCGGTGATGGTATTCGATCCTATGAAGGTCTAACCCTTGTAACCATTACCCTCCTCTCCCTTTTATAGTCTCAAGGGGAGGGGCACAAGGGGAAGTAAAAAAGAGTTACAGTGCTTGGCAGCTGGCACGTCCCGTCGTACGTCGCTGTCCGCCGGGTGCATTGAAGCCAAGTCGTGATGCCTTGTCTGGGGAGCCGCCGCGTGGCCGGGCTTGGACTGTTCACTTCGGGACGCTTAGCCGCCTCCCCGATTAGTTTGGGCTTGTCTTGGTCTGCCCGAGTGCTTGCCTGGATTGCCATGCCCGAGCCTGAGTCTAGGCTTGTGCGCGTCGTAGAGGGTGCTTGAGTGCCTCGGGCTGAGTTTGCGTGTGGTAGAGTGGGAGATGATGGCGATGTGACGGCCGCGCAGCTGGTCAGACTGGCATTAAGGCTCTTGTCGGGCGGGCTGCCTGCATGGCCGCCAGCTGTTGTATCTGCATGACGTGGACATTCGCTCCTCCATACTCGTCGGTGGTGGTGTTAGTGTTGTGTGTTTGGGCCCACGCACCAGTCGGGAACGGACTTGTCGTGCGAGGCGGAGAATTGTCGTGGGGGTCCCTCTAGTGGGGAACTAGTCGGAGATGCAACCAACTGGCCGAAGACACATCTTGCTAGTGTGGGTCTTGACCAAAGTTCCTTCTTCTCATTGTCTTGAATCTTTGCCTTGACATTGTCAATCTTGGCCTTCACGTTGTAAATCTTGACCTTCACATTGTCAATGGTGTTGGATCATCAAGTTGTTGTCTTAGGAGAGATAATCTCGCCATCAAAGGGAGACCTAATCCGGGCTCTCGTCAGTAGCCCCTGAGCCTGAGGGGGAGTCAAGGAGTCGCGCTCAGGTTGAGTCGGATGATCTTGGTGTTGATGTTGTTCTTCATGTCCTCGGTGGGTGCGCGGGAGCGCATCCACCGGATGTAGCCCCCGGCTTTTATTCGTCTCGCTCGCGAGCTTTTATTTGTAATTGTAGCCATTTTAGCCTTGTGGCGTTTCGTCGGGGAAGTTATGGCCGTCGTGTGAACATGGGCGCAGTTATGGATGCGGGCATCTCGGCCGTCGTGACGGACGTGACCGTTCCATCATGACCGTGTGCAGACTCTACAGGTCCGTATTCCACAGAGATTGAGGCGTCACACGAGTGGGCGGTTGTTTCGCCGGGGCATGCGCGCGTGTGGGCGGAAGTCCCGCTGACACGGTGGACCCGGCATCGAAGGTGAGGGGTCACGTTCGCCCCCTTTAAAACTGCGCGTCGGGCGCTGGTTCGGGACTTTGCCTTCCCATCTTCTTCCTCCTCTCATGTTTGCCCTCTGCGCTCCGAGCTCTTCTGCATCCTCCACGCCGCCGCCGCTTGTGCCATCATCCCGCCCAAGGCTTCACCGCCGCGATGTCGAACTGGACACGCTCCAATGTTTCCCACGAGCAGCTCCTCCTCCTTGTCGAAGCGGGACAGCTTCCTCCCCTCACTGTCGCCGTCGAGTCCGTGCCGCGCCCCCCAAGGGGTATGTGGTGTCGTTCGTGGCCTTCCACGAACGCGGCATCTCTGTCCCCGCCGGCCGGTTCATCCGCGGGGTGTTGTTTGCGTACGGGCTGCAGCTCCAGCACCTTAACCCGAACAGCATCCAACAGATGGTTGTGTGCGAAGGGTATCTCAGAATCAGCGCCCACTGGCACCTTTTCCAATACTTCTTCAAGTTCACCTGCTTGAAGGAGGGCTCCTGCGTAGTGATGATTGGCTGCGCCAATCTCAGGATGAAGCAGGGCCGCGGCAATGACTACATCTCGGGGATGCTGACCAACTCGAACAGTGGCTGGCACAAGGGGTGGTTCTACTTACGGAACGACCCTGAGTTCGCGCTCCCATTGTACACCGGGAACTCCATCGCGGAGTCACGAAGAAACTGGGCGGACAGCCCCGCCGAGTTCGCGCTCCAATTGTACACCGGGAACTCCATCGCGGAGTCGCGAAGAAACTGGGCGGACAGCCCCGCCAAGAAGGAGCAAGAGAAAATTCTCAAGCACCACTGGGCCACACTGGGGCGTCTTCGAGGAGCCAGAGTCACCCTAGCAGAAGTGATCGGGCAATACCATGCCCGAGGTGTCGTGCCACTCCGGAGGCGGCCACTTCGCCTCTGCGAGATGACGGCTGACAGGCCCCCCTAGGAGGGGATCGTGACCGCGTCATCACCGTCGCCGCTTGAGGTCCAGCGTCACGTGGCGCAGGCGATTGGGAGATCGACCTACTCGTGGCCGCCGTCGCGGCTACTCCCGATGCTCCCCAATGCGGGGACAGAGAAAATTGTGAGTCGTCACCTTATCGATGTATCTTATTTGATCTTGTCGTGACGTTGACCTTCTCGGAGCTTGTTTTTCCCGGCTGACCTCTACGCCTCTTGTCGTTGTAGTTGAAGTGCTCCCACCTCATCCCGGCCAAGGCTCCTCTCCCAGAGGAGGCGATTTTTAACCGGAACCAGGCTGCGGTGGAGAAGAGGCGCGCCGCACGCAAGGTGCAGCACAAGAAGCGCCAAATCGCCAAGCGTGATCGCAACGACGACCGCATCAAGAGGCAGAAGGCAGGAGAGTTTGGCGTCTCCTCCGATGAAGACCTGTCGCCCGAGCCGTCGTGGAGTGGCGATGTTGCCAGCGTGGCGGTCGACTGGAGCAAAATGTTGGGGTCGTCCTCGTCGTCGCCTCCCCGCGGCGCAGAAGTGTCATCGTCGTGACAGCCGCAGGTGGCCGCACGCGACAAGACGGTGGGCTCGGGCTCGCGTGCCCGAGAGGACCAGCGGACGGTCCACCCTCTCGTGGCCCAGCGGGACGGGCGCCTTCGATTCGCAAAGATCTGCACCCCGCCAAGCCGACCCCCCGAGAAGATCGGAGGAGCGGTCGGCGTCCGCCCGCCAGCTCTACGAAGGTTCCGACCGCCCCGACTCTGACTCCCTGCAGAGGCGCCGATCGCGGGGAAAGTCGTCAGAGTCGGCGTCGACACCGAGTGCGCCGCCGATGGCGGAGCCTAGCACTGCCCCACTGCGCTTGCAGTCACTGCTTATCCGAGGCGGCAGAGCCCCGGACGTTCATGTGTCCCTCGTCGCCGGCGGGGCACACGATCCATCTCCGGCCGTGTTGACGGTGTATTTTGGTACACCTAGCATGTTCATTACACTTTGGTTTGGATTTGATTATGGAACTAACCCGCCATTAGGCACACTAATCATATAACAAGTTCATCTATGTGCATGCATTTGGAAGTGTTGTGTTTATGTAGGAAAACATGGACATAAAGGACGGATTCGCAACAAGTTCAAAGGAGCATTTACGGAGTCTTGTTCGTATTCATGAGCTTGATGAAATCACTTCCAATGGTGGCAAGGACCGAAGTGCTACGAGGAACACCCCCGGGGATTGAAGCGTAAAAGACCGAACTTCATGCGAAGAGAACCTCCATCTTGGATGCGAGGATGACATCGTCAAAATCATGCAAGTGGAGGGGGCAAAGTGCATAATCACCTGAGGACCCACGGCAGTGAAGGGGCGACCGAGCCGGCCCGAGATGGACCTGGGCTAGTCGGCCCAGCCCACTCCGGTGGCCGGTTCGGCCCCCCTTTCCTTGCACCCGAAGGATCTTCAACCCTAAAACCCTGGAGGCGCCGCCATTCGCAAAGGGGGAGAGCCATTCGCACCAGGAGGCCATACACAAGCTAGAGAGAGAGGAGGGAGATATCCGGAGGGAGATCGTCCACCTCGAAGGAAGCACCTGCAAGTGGAGAAGAAGGAAGACACCGTCGGAAGGAAAACCATGATCAACGGTTCTATGTCCAGCACTTTGATGGGGTAATCTCCTATTCGTCCATGGGTTGTAATCGATCTTGAGATGTAATCATACTTTGTCGGATTATCTATCTATCATCTTGTGTTGAATATACTTTAATGCTTAAGGTTTGCTACCTTGCCGTAAAGGGAGTAGGGCCCCAATGCTTCCTTGGATCCATTCAATACACCGTGTCCATCATAGGTCTAGTCATGAATACCTTCGCGTAGTGACAGTACAAGAGGAGGGAAAGGGCGAAACCGTGGTCACAACCCCCAATATATTAGATTGGTTTAATGTCTTTAATTGATTGCATAATCGTAGACCCATGGGCGAGTGTCTCCTACTTTGATCGCTTATCGTTCTCTCTAGTGTAGCTTAGTTGTTTTCTAGTTTAACCGTAGTTAGAGTTTTAGTAGCTAGTGTGTATAAGTAGATTGAACGCTTGTAATCCCCTTGCTCCGCGGATTGACAAGAACCTTGGGAATCCCGTGGTGAAAAAGGTGTGGGGTCCGTACGCTTGCGGATCGTAGAGGGATACGTCTTTTATCCGTCAACAAGCCCCTTTTTCTGGTGCCGTTGCCGGGGAGAAAGCTAGTTTACATCATTTGGTTTGCATTTAACTTAGTTTTATAATTTAGTTTATCTTTTGTTTGGTATATCTAACACATATTATCTAGAAAACCACTTGTTTGGTTTTTGTTTTTGTTTTTATCTTATTGTCTAGATGGCGTTCGTTAAGCAACCCGTGGAAGAACCAGAGAAATCATTAAGGGATTATGCTAGCCCTCGATGTGAAGACATAAAAGTACAAGAGTCGGATTCGAAGCTCGAAGCGACCAAGTATGAGATTAAATCCAAGATCATCGAGATGGTGGCGGCAAACCCGTTTGAAAGGATGATTACGGAGAACTCATATAGACACATAAGCCATTTCACGACGATATGCAACATGGTGCGCCAAGAAGGAGTTCCCGATGAATGGTTCAAATGGAATCTCTTTCCTTACTCACTTGCCAGCAATGCAAAGACATGGTACTTGTTTGCATCCTTTGAAGCTGGAAGCAATTGGAACAAGTTGACAAAGAAGTTTTGCGAGAAGTTCTTTCCAATTAGCAAGGTTCAACATCTAAGGAGGCAAGTGATCAATTTCATGCAAGGAGAAGAGGAAGGGATAGACCAAGCCTGGGATAGGTTTAATGAGTTAATCGAACAAGGACCAAGACTCGGCTTCTCCGGTGACGTACTCTTGCATACATTTTTCTTTTCCCTAACCCCTAGTTGCATGCAACACGTCCAAATGTGTGCAGGTGGGGATCTCATGGAGAAAACACTCACGGAAGCCGCCCAACTTCTACAAAAAATTAGTAAAGCGGCTGCCATGCGAAGAGATTGGGAAACAAGACTTGCGGAAGAGCCGGAATACAATTCAAGGAAGAAGAAGTGTGCTGATTTTTCTAAAGAGGCAACCCCGGAAGTCACAAAAGAGGAACCAATCATGGAAAAGCTTGAACAAGAACACATCAAGTCAAGAACTACCCCGAGCATGGACTTCGCCGTACCAAATGAGACAATCAAGAGAAGCATGTCAAGCGCGAAGCCACTAATGGAGTTCGAACCAATGGATTGGGTTCCTATCGATTACGGAGAAGTATTCGACAAGAGAAGACCGTTCCCTAATCAAAAGGGAATGGCGAGAGCATTGGAAGTGAATTTCCCACCGGAGAAGAAAGCGGAAAATTCATACGACCTTGAAACCACCGGTGAGATTTTACAAAAACTCTTTGGAGATGACATAGTGGATCCGGAACACATAGCCGAGGTGAAGAGAATCATGGGGATCAAGCCCGAAGCATCACCATACGCTCGCCTCGCCGAAATTTATGCGATAGGATCCGAAGAAGAAGAGAAGATGGCACCACGCTTGAGTTGCGAGATCAACGAAGTTCAATGTAAAGCTTTATGCGACATCGGAGCCCAAGTAAGTGTATCTTCTAAAATTTACGATAAAGTTCAAGACCACAACCTAGACTTGGCTCCAAAATCAATGAAATTAGTTATGGGAGATGGTAGAACTATTAAACCTCTAGGTATTGCTTGCAACATGAAAGTAAAGATCTCTAGAAATTATATACCAACCGATTTCTTTGTTATTGATGCTTACCATAGTGATCATGATCACATAATCCTAGGTAGGCCCTTTCTTAAGTTGGTTGATGCCATGTTAGATGCCGGAGAAGGCAAAGTAACAATGAACCTTAATGGAACAAAGTACACATATAACTTTCTTCGTGCTTCTAAACACCTTACACCCTTTCCTCCCGAAGATGAAGAAGTAGAAGAGATAGATAGCCTTTGTTTTGTTGAAACCCTTAGAGACCCGCTGCAAAGAGCGATGGAGAATCAAATTAGTAATCAACAAGATGAAGAACTAGAAGAAGCAACAAAAGGCTTGGAACCACATGATGGAAGCGTGGAGGAAGGAAAATTCGAAGACATAGGAGAGATTAAACCCGAGGAGCCACAAGCGCCCGAGGTAGACCTTAAACCTTTGCCCAAAGGATTAAAGTATGATTTTTTGGGCCCAGACAAGACCTATCCAGTCATCGTGAGCGACGAGTTGAGTCCCGAAAAAATGAGAAGTTGCTGATTTTATTGAAAAACATAGGAAGGTGATTGGATATTTGATTAATGATCTCAAATGAATTAGCCCAGCCTTTTGCACTCATCGTATACCAATGGAAGACCAATGTAAGCCCCATAGTGGACCACCAAAGGAGGCTAACTCATGCCATGCGAGAGGTAGTAAAGAAAGAGGTCATCAAGTTACTTGATGCCGGAATCATCTACCCGGTTCCGCATAGCGAGTGGGTGAGCCCGGTACATTGTGTACCAAAGAAAGGAGGTTTGACCGTGGTGAAGAATGAGAAGAACGAATTGATACCGCAAAGAACCGTGACCGGGTGGCGGATGTGTATCGATTATCGTAAGCTTAACAAAGCAACGAAAAAAGATCACTTCCCCCTACCGTTCATCGATGAGATGCTCGAGAGATTAGCAAACCACACTTATTTTTGCTTTCTCGATGGGTACTCGGGGTTCATGCAAATTCCCATTCACCCGGACGATCAACACAAAACAACATTTACATGCCCTTACGGAACGTTTGTATATAGAAGGATGCCCTTCAGCCTATGCAACGCTCCGGCCTCTTTTCAACGTTGCATGATGGCCGTATTTTCGGAATTCATCGAAGAAATTGTCGAGGTGTTCATGGATGATTTTTCCGTTTATGGGAAGACGTTCATGGATTGCTTGGAAAACTTGGAAAAGGTCCTCACGAGGTGTGCGGAGGTGGATTTGGTGTTAAATTAGGAAAAGTGACACTTCATGGTTAAGCAAGGCATAGTGCTCGGACATGTTATATCCGAGAGAGGAATTGAAGTGGACAAGGCTAAGGTAGAGACGGTTGAGCAACTCCCACCTCCTACGGATGTTAAGTCCTTAAGGAGCTTTCTAGGCCATGCCGGATTCTATAGAAGATTTATTAAGGACTTCTCAAAGATCACTAAGCCTTTAACGCATCTTCTTCAAAAGGATGTGGCTTTCGACTTTGATGAGAAGTGCCTAGCAGCATTCCGGACCTTGAAAAGTGCGTTGGTGAGTGCTCCCATTATTCAACCTCCGGATTGGAGCCAACCTTTCAAGATCATGTGTGACGCAAGTGACTACGCCGTAGGCGCGGTTTTGGGTCAAAGAAAGGAAGGTCGAGTTCACGCTGTTTACTATGCTAGCAAAACTCTTAGTGGGGCGCAATTAAATTATGCCACTATGGAAAACGAGTTGCTAGCGTTGGTTTTCACTTTCGAAAAATTCAAATCTTACATCGTGAACTCGAAGGTCATTGTTTACACTGATCACACAGCCATCAAGTATCTCTTGGCTAAGAAGGAAGCTAAACCACATTTGATTCGTTGGATCCTTCTTCTCCAAGAATTTGATGTTGAAATTCGTGATAAAAAGGGGGTGGAAAATGTTGTGGCCGATCATTTGTCTAGGATGAATCGTGGACAAGATGATAAAGAGCCCATAGAAGATAAGATGAGAGATGACCACCTCTATAGAGTGCTTGATAAAGACACTTGGATGATCGATATCATTCGAGCAATTCGAAAGATGCCTCTCGATCATCTAGATAAAAACTCTCAAAAGAAGTTAATCTCTGAAAGTAGGAAATACTTTTGGGATGCACCATACCTCTTCAAACTTGGCAATGATGGAGTGATGAGAAGATGTGTGCCAAGAGAGGGTAGAAATTCTAAGGAAGTTCCACTCGGCGGAGTACGGTGGACACTATAGCCATTTTCGAACCCAGGCAAAAGTATGGTCGAGCGGATTCTTTTGGCCGGAGATGCATGAAGATACTAAAAGATATGTTGCATCATGCCCCGAATGCCAATGAACCGGAAACATCTCTCAGAGAAATTCTATGCCCTTGAAATACAACCTACAAATCGATATATTCGATGTATAGACTTCATGGGGCCTTTCAAAAACTCATGCGGATATGAACATATTCTAGTCATGGTTGATTATGTATCCAAATGGGTAGAGGCTATGCCATAAAGCTTCTACGGAGGAGTCCATTACTATGATCAAGAACGTGATTTTTCCTCGTTTCGGTACACCGAGAATCTTGATAAGTGATGGAGGAACTCACTTCTCCAGGAAGAATTTCAAAAAGTGCTTGTCCAAGTTGGGAATTGAGCATAGGGTCTCTACAGCTTATCATCCACAAACCAACGGACAAGCGGAAACGTCTAATAGGCAATTAAAAAGCATCCTCAACAAAACCATAGAGAAGGGAGGCAAAGATTGGTCAAAGAAATTAGACGGAGCTTTATGGGCTTATCGAACGGCGTTCAAAACACCGATAGGTATGACCCCTTATCAATTCCTCTATGGAAAGCTTGCCACCTTCCGGTTGAGTTGGAACATAAAGCCTATTGGGCGATTAAAGAGATGAACCTCGATCTCGATGCCGCGATGGTGAAACGAAGGATCCAAATAAGAGAGCTAGAGGAGATGAGGTTGAAAGCATATGAAAATGCAAGCATATACAAAGAGAGAATCAAAAGGTGGTATGATAAAAGATTGAAAAAAGAAAAAGTTTAAAGGAGATAAGGTACTCCTCTACAATTCGAGGTTTAAAACCTTTGGAAAGGGGAAATTGCAAAGCAAGTGGGACGAACCTTATGTTGTGCATTCGATGCTCTCCAACGGAGCGGTAACCATTATGGATATAAAAGGCGATCAATTTATGGTGAATGGCCAACGACTTAAGGTTTACTACGAACCCGACGTTGTACCCCTTCACCATGTTGATGTCTTCACCATGGAAGAAGAGTCCGAACGTCCCGCCTAGGACGAAAAACAAGGCATGAATTTCTATAAATAATTTTTCTTTTAATTTTCTGGAGTTTCTTACGAAGATTTACTGGGCCATCTTTTTCCCATGGGCTAAAGAGATGAAATAAGGGCGGTACGCGAAAAACCGGACCGGCCCGGCCCCCGAGGCAGGGTGGGCTGGCCGGCCCGGTCCGACCGGCCCAGTAGGGTCCCGGCGGCTGACGTCCCCGATTTTTGCCCGAATTGCTCCTTTCGACTTCCTTCTTTGGTCAGAAAATGTTAAGGGAAGTTTAAAAAAGAAAATGAGGTTCCTAGGGTTTTTCTCTTCGGACTATTTATTTGGCCGAATTGGGAGCTCGAGAATCAACCCCTTCAAGCAATATTTTGCACCCTTGCAGCAGCCATTGTGCCCCCGAGAAGCTTAGAGTTGAAGCTAGAAGCCAAGGAGCCATCGATGGAGGAGGCGAAGCGATGCGAGCTCAAGCTACCCGTCGAGATCAAGAGGACCGCCCGCATCCGTTGCGGAGGGCGTGTCCCGACCGGAGCTATTGCATCTCGGAACCCCGTCGAAGGAGAGAAGGTACCTACGCCTGTACGAAGGTCGGGGCGCATCCAAGGCATGAAGCGGAAAGACTACAAGGAGGTGTCGCTCGAGCCTATGGATTATGGGGGTAGCGACTACTCCGACGATCGTAGCCCGAGCTCATGGGCGGCCGCTAGAAGAGATGATAACGACCTCTACATTTGGGATGAGGTGCCCAAGGAGAAGACTCCCGAAGGCCCCAACGGCGGCGGTGACGACAATGGTGGTGGCGAAAACGGTGGAGACAATGGCGATGATGACCCCTTCGGATTGCATCCGATGTGTTGTTGAGCTTGCCGTCAATCCATCGCGGATCTCTACGCGTCGGTCGACGAATGTCTCCAAGCCATGGAAGCGATGAAGCAGCGTTTGGAGGATTTGGAGCGCGTAGTTGAAGACGACTACAAGTTCCTTAACCGCAACGTGCGCAAACTCTTTGGCATGGTCGGGAACATGAGAGGCAAGTGGTGCAATACCTGCTTAAAGTACCACTAGGTCTAGTTTTCCCCTTAGGATTTTTGTAAGATACGACGAGGACGTCGTAGGTTTTTAGTGTGGGGGAGAGCTAGGTAGCTAGCCTTAGCTTTTGAGTTTCAAAGTTTAGGTTCAATGAGAATCTTAGGGTTTAATGAGTCTTAGTTTTTGAGTGTGTTTTTAAATTTTTGCAAGTTTGAAGTGTCTTAAATTAGTGTTGAGTCAAAGAAAATCAAATAAAAAGAGTCTTTATATATTTTGTGTCTTGTGTGATGCTTATCTTTATTCACTTGTTTGTTTAATCTTCGATTCTTGATATATGAACATAAGTGTGTGGTTTGAAAAATGTTTACCGTGGTGCTTAGTGGAATTGCTACTACTAAAAGTACCCTTACCACACTTCGATCTTGAGCTTCACATGTTAGTTGTGCTATGTTCAATGCTAAAAGTTGGAGTATTTCAGTTCTGAATATTATTTTAAAACCCTTGTAAGAAAGGTTAGTAAAACCTCTTTTTCCAAGTTGAGAGTAAGAAAAAAATCCTATACAAGGCCAATTTATTTTTTGCTCCACCATAAGTGTGATTAGCACGATGAGTTAGGCTAGGATCCTTCTCTCTTGGGAGTTTTAATTTTGAGCAATGATCATGTTCTTGTGCTTATCTTTTGTTGCTAGCCTCGTCTTGCATTCGGTAACGTGACTTTCGCATCGGAAGTCCCGTACATCGCCGAATTCCATACCCAACCCTATACATCTCTTTTGTACATCGCATTCCTTGAACACAACCTACTCTCAAAGTTCCGTCTCGTCTCTAGCATGATTTATTTAAAATTTCAGATTGTATGCATGCAAGAAAGAGGGGAGTTGAAAGCTTTGAAAAGTTGTCAAGAGAGGGAAAAATAAAGAGAAAAGTATGAGTATGGAAAAGAAAGAAAGAAAGAAAGAATATGGAAAAGTAAAGAAAGAGAAAAATATGAGAATGAAAGAATGAATGAAAAAGAAGAGAAAGAGAAAAGAGGAGGTAGCAACAAAGATATAAGAGGGATGAATCAAGTGAAAGAAACATTAAGTGTAAGGAAGGATGTCACGTTGTTGAGAGACAAAACTTTCACTCTTTTTCCAACCATGTGCAATCCGACAACGAGGACGTCATCGGTGCCTTGTAGTCATAATTTTCTTTTTCCCTTGCACACGTCCACCATTCTAAATCTTCTCATCCTTGATATCCCTACATATGGTTAATTCTCATGATCATTGGCTTTGAAAGGTAAACAACCATTAGAGGAAGTTCTTAGTTTGACAATATTTGTGTTGATTGCACTAGCCCTACCTATAGCTCCACTTTACATGTTATATGAGAGACTTATGGGAGGTGAGAGTTTTATAAAATTGGTTTATGATAGCCACCTCATATGAGTGACTTGAGAGAGCTTGGAGAAAGGTTTTTGTCTAATACTTGTTGCAGGAATTTTGTTTTTAAAAGTCATAAAAACCCTTCGATGGAAGCAAAGAAGTAAGCATGGCTGAAATTGAAGACTTCGAGTAAAGAGTTTGAGTTGTGCGGTAAATCTTGATGTGGTAAAGATTCTAAACGCCCATGTTTATGTTTGATGATCATTACTTTGTGTTTATGTATTACAGATGAAAGGATTGACTAACTTGAGAAGAAGGATTAGCGGTACACGATTACAACACTTTGGACAAAGTTCTTTTACGAGTACTTGCTCGAGGACGAGCAAGAGCTAAGCGTGGGGGAGATGTTGACGGTGTATTTTGGTACACCTAGCATGTTCATTACACTTTGGTTTGGATTTGATTATGGAACTAACCTGCCACTAGGCACACTAATCATATAACAAGTTCATCTATGTGCATGCATTTGAAAGTGTTGTGTTTATGTAGGAAAACATGGACATAAAGGATGGATTCACAACAATTTCAAAGGAGCATTTATGGAGTCTTGTTCGTGTTCATGAGCTTGATGAAATCACTTCCAATGGTGGCAAGGACCGAAGTGCTACGAGGAACACCCCCGGGGATTGAAGCGTAAAAGACCGAACTTCATGCGAAGAGAACCTCCATCTTGGACGCGAGGATGACATCGTAAAAATCATGCAAGTGGAGGGGGTAAAGTGCATAATCACCCGAGGACCCACGGGAGCGAAGGGGCGACCGAGCCGGCCGAGATGGGCTCGGGCCGGTCGGCCCGGGCCGGCCGGCCCGGCCCACTCCGGTGGCCGGTTCGGCCCCCCCTTTCCTTGCACTCGAAGGATCTTCAACCCTAAAACCCCGGAGGCGTCGCCATTCGCAAAGGGGGAGAGCCATTCGCACCGAGGAGGCCATCCACAAGCTAGAGAGAGAGAGAGGAGGGAGATCACCGGAGGGAGATCGTCCTCCTCGAAGGAAGCACCTGCAAGTGGAGAAGAAGGAAGACACCGTCGGAAGGAAAACCATGATCAATGGTGCTATGTCCAGCACTTTGATGGGGTAATCTCCTATTCTTCCATGGGTTGTAGTCGATCTTGAGATGTAATCATACTTTGTCGGATTATCTATCTATCATCTTGTGTTGAATATACTTTAATGCTTAAGGTTTGCTACCTTGCCGTAAAGGGAGTAGGGCCCCAATGCTTCCTTGGATCCATTCAATACGCCGTGTCCATCATAGGTCTAGTCATGAATACCTTCGCGTAGTGACAGTACGAGAGGAGGGAAAGGGCAAAACCGTGGTCACAACCCCCGATAGATTAGATTTGTTTAATGTCCTTAATTGATTGCATGATCGTAGACCCATGGGCGAGTGTCTCCTACTTTGATCGCTTATCGTTCTCTCTAGTGTAACTTAGTTGTTTTCTAGTTTAATCGTAGTTAGAGTTTTAGTAGCTAGTGCGTAGAAGTAGATGGAACGCTTGTAATCCCCTTGCTCCGTGGATTGACAAGAACCTTGGGAATCCTGTGGTGAAAAAGGTGTGGGGTCCGTACGCTTGCGGATCGTAGAGGGATACGTCTTTTATCCGTCAACAGGCCGTCGCAAAGGCCGGGGAGTCAGCCCCCGAGCGGGTGGGGGAACGAGTCTCCGTCGTCGAGGCGATGGACCAAAGTGGAATAGCCCCCGAGTTGGCGGGCTCGAAGCACACAGCCCCCAAGCAGGGCTCGTCGAGCCACCCGGTGAAGAAAGCCCGGGTGCGCTCCAAGATGTAAGTTCCCTGACTTCGGATCTGTTGTCGTAGATCTTCTGACTTGATTTGCTTTATTATTGCTGCTATATATCCTCTCGAAGGCATGCTGACACCGGCGTGCTCAGCCTCGCGCCCCTGAAGCGCCTGGTGTTGAGCGCGCGGGTGGTATCTTCCGAGGCACGTCCCCAGCCCCCGAGCGTCGAGTCGTTGCTGGCGCGGGCTGACGAAGAGCCGGTCGTGGTCGCCGCGACGGAGGCATCGAGCGCACCTCCTCCACCAGTCCTTGTCGCCGCAGTGGAGGAGGGACAGATGGCCGCAGGGGCGATCGCCCCTCAAGCGGCCTTGGAGCCGCCGGCCGAGGCCGGCCTGAGCGGCGGAAACATGGCGGTGGTCTTGGATGAAGATTCAGCACCTCCCCCACTGTCGGGGGGTCATGACGTCGTGATGGCCTCGATGTCGGAGCCCGCTCCGGCGGCGACAACGGCGGATCCTTTTCCGACTGTAGAGGTGTCGGAGCCATCCCCGACATCGGAGGTCCCGGGCCCTTCCCCGACCGCGGAGGAGGCGGAGATTTCTTCGGCCGCGGGCGCCGTTACCGTTGAGGAGGTGACGGAGCTGGTGACGTGCTGGTACATCGACTTCACCGGTGTTGGGGTTATTGACCTTGAAGCCCCCAACTCCCAGAGAAGGTGCTGGACATGGCGACGGAGCGGATGTTCGCCGAGCCGACGATCATGGAGACGATCGCGTCAGTCTCGAGGGCGCTGCACAAGTACGAGCGCTCCGGCGGCTTCGTTCCCCCCGCCACGTCCTAGGCGGTTCCTGAGGGGCATGCGGCTGGTACGGAGTCGTCCGTAGATGCGCCCACGCTACCGCCGACCAATGAGAGGCGGGAAGCGCCCCTCCCCCAGCCGACTGAGGCTGCCGAAACTACGGCCACTGTCGCAGTGACCGGTGCGGAGGAGGTTGTAGTCGATGTGGCGGGATCGTCGCCGCCCCGCCGAGTCACTACTGGTGACGACGAGGTTCGCGTGTCGGATGAGCCCGCTGCCGTCATTCAGGAGCAAACCCTTTTGAGGACACGACAAGGGCCGCCTCCCCGGAGATCCATGAGGTCGAGGAAGCGAGAGCGGCTGTGTTGATGGGCGCAGCAGGCAGTGAGGTCCAGTCCCTCGAGCTCGCATGCACCTTGTGGGCAGCTACTTCCGGGTCCGGCGACAACGCCGAGGACGACGAGGAGGCTGCGGCATGCAACACCTTGGAATGCGGGTTGAACTGGGCGCGCCGCGCTTTCGACGAGCTGATCCTCCCCGCGACCTCGGTAAGCTTTCTTGATTGAAAGTCATGTCTTTAATTCTCTGGTCTTCTCGAGGAGCACCACTTATCCTTGCTTTGTTGGTGGCAGACACTCGCATCATCGGGTCGAAGATGTGCGCACGAGGTGCGAGAGCTCCATGCGGAACGGACTTAGCTGGAGATGCAGCTCATCGTGGCCCAGGTAGCGGCGGCCGCTGCCGTGGTGAGCAAGGCATCCGCGCGGGCGTTCCTTGAAGCTGCCCGCCAATCGGCAGAGGATCGTGCCTCCACCACCGAGACCACTGCCGCCGCCACCGCCACAGAGCGAGACTCACTATATTCGAGGCTGGCACTCACCGAGGCCGAGGTCAAGAAACTCCGTGCTGCTGCGGCATCTTCTGAGGAGGCCACCTAGAGGGCCAAGACCGCGGCGGTCGCCGCCGAGTCCGCCGCCCGGGATGCCGCCCAGGCCACCGCTCGTGAGAAGGTGGCACTTGAGGCGACGGTGTCAGAGCTGGAGCGCGATCTGGGCACGACCACGACAGACCTGGGGAACGCAAGTCGCCAGTCTTCCCAGGTCACGAACCAACTCTAGGTGGTCACCGAGGAGGCGGCGCAGCTGTGCGACACAAATGCGAAGTTGTTGCAGGATCTTGATGGTAAGTGGCATGGTTCCCTCCTCTCCTCGTCTGTTTTGCCGCTTGCTCCTGATCGGACTCTGATTCATTGGCCGTGGTTGCAGGGGCGCGTGTGATCCGCGCCGGAATGGTGGCGAAGCTGGTGGCGACCAAGCAGGAGCGGAACGCTACTGTCCTCAAGGTCATCGAGACGGAGGGCGCCATCACGCGCTTGTCAGAGCAGCTTCAGAGTAAGTGTCGAGCCTTGGTTCCGTCCTCTCTTTCTCCGTGAACTCACCATGACTTCACATTCTTGTTCTCCTTTCAGAGGTTCAGACCGAGCTGGAGCAATCTCGAGCATCCTGGGAGCAAGACGTTGTCGTTCTGAGCCAGGCCCGCGACGCCCGGCACAAGTCAAAGGCCATCAGCGAGAAGGCCATTGGGGACATCGCCAAAATTGGGAGGGCGATAGTTCGGCCATGGCCGGGCTCGGCGTGTCGCTTGGTACAAGAACACCCTAGATGTTGATCGAAGAGATCGGGCGCCTTCCCGGCGTGGTGCAAGAGCTCGAGTTGTCGACGGCCTGTCGTGCGGTGCACCGGGTCCTTGCCATGTTCGAGTCGCACTACCAAGGGCTGGACCACACGGCGCTGAGTGGCGGCTGGGCCCCGAGTATCTCCGACGACCAATGCGATGAGCTAGAGCAGGACTGCACCGCCTTTGCTCGCTGTTAACGGTATATATTCGTGTTAAAGTTCAAGTAGACTTGCAAGCGGACAAGTCTGCCGTCGTAGTCAAGGGACCCTTCTTCCCTTGAGTGGTGAACCCAAGGTATCGAATCCGTGGAACAAATGTGTGACGCAAGAGTTGATCTATTAAAGCCAAGAAACATCGATCTTCAAGAGGTGAAACCTATGCATCTAATATCAAAGAACATCACAAGAACGAATCTAATCTACTAAAGACTGGAGGTAGCAAGAGATAGAGGGGGATAGATAAGCCGATCTAGAGAGATCGGATCAAGCCTTTTGTTGAAGTTCCAAGCTAAAGAAGAAATAGCAAGTTCAATCTCATCCTCGATCTTTCTTCTAGCTCTGGGAACTCCGACGTGGTCTTCCTTGCAAGGTTCCAACGTCGGCTAGGGAGACCCTAGTCAACTAGCTCGACCCTCTCCTCTCCGAGATGATGTCCCTCTCTTCTCTGCTCCTCGGCGGCCGATGACGAATGGATTCATGTGTGGCTCTTGGCCTCGGGGCTATAAATAGTCCGAATGGCGGCTAGGTCCAAGGGGGGTGACTGGGCCCCGTAGTGGACTGGGCCGGCCGGCCTGGGCCGACCGACTTGGGCCCACTTCGGCCCAGTTGGCTCCCTCCTTTGCCCGGTGTCGGTTCCCGAGTCTTCTAGATCCTCCCCCCTTCTGCATATGGGCCCTTGTCGTAAGTTTCTCTCTGAGTTGGACGAAGCTCCTTGTCCCGCAAGATTCGACACTTTTCTGGGTAGGTCCTCGGAGTTTGTCATCTTCTCGGGTTCGGTCTCTGGGCTTCTTGGAGTCAAGTTTGCTTCATTGCATGATTTGTACCGAGCTTCAAGGTCTTGTCATGAGGTGCTTGATGAACTTATCCCGGAAGTCTTGGTTTCAACGCTAAAACCCTGCATAAACACTAAATTCCAAAACCGACATGCACGAATGAACTTGTTATACCAAGGGGGTTAGTACCAATGGATAAGATACAAAAGTCATGCCAACACCGAAGGTAAACTCATGTCTAGGTTGACGGAATTTCACCGTCAACATCTCCCCCATGCTTAAACCTTGCTCGTCCTCGTGTAAGCCTTCGATGGATATCATCGTTGCCCTTCATTATTTAAACCTTGCACTTGATCATGCATGAGAAAACATAATGCTCTCAAAAATTTAATTCGTTAAAGTTTCATAAAGTACTAGCCTTCATCCCTACGGAGGGTAGATTATTAATCAAGCTTATCCCACAAGTATTAACATGCTCCCAAAGTTTAAATAGATCTCAGAAATTTTGAAATAAAGAACGAGATGAAAAGAGCTAAGCCAAGTTCACAAAATCATCTTGCATATTGCTCATGAACTCTCATCTCACTTTGTCTCTCAAGACTATTTATTCTACTCCTTTCCCTCTCATATAACATATATATGTGGTAGGCTTTATATGAGATGTTGTCAAAACAAGACAATCTTCTCATGGTCTTACCGAGACTCGTCAAAAAGGTCATTGGAAAATAATTTTATATCAATGAGGGGAAAGAGAAAAATACACACACTTGAGATAGGTGGACATGTGCAAATGGCAAAGAGTGATCCGGAGGCACAAAGGAAGTCCTCGTTATTGGATTGCACATGGTTGAAAAATGAGTATGGATCTTTTAATCTTGAAGCCTTGAAATTCCTAATGCACTTTAGAGAACCGAGGAGTTCACTTTATTTTATTTTTACACATACTCATATATTTTTTCTTTTTTCTTTATACTCATGTTTTCTTTTCTTTTCTTTCTCATTTTTTTCTTTCTGATCAAAGTTTTTTTATTTGCTCCCCTTTGAGCTCTAAAATTATACCTACCTCCTCCCCCATGCTTAGATGTTTGCTCGTCCTCGGGCAAAGAGGTGATAGAGATAATGTAGGTACCGGAAATACTTTTCCTTTGGAGATATACTTGAAATCTTAATGTTGGCACCGTCTTACGATCTTCCTTGAATTGATGATCCATCCTCAATGATAGGTTGTGGTCAAGGAGGTAATCACAAAAGATGATATTTGGTTTTAAGGGTGGATATCCGGTGAGGTTTGTGAGATCTCCGATGTGGGGATACACAATGCACGGATAAGAGGCTAGCAATAAGATAGATACACAAAAACGGAATGACCAGCTTCTTAGTCTCGGGCCAGAGAAATCATGGCCTACAATAACTCGCCCAAAAATAAATCTTGTACACTAAGGTTTATGCACTCAAATATGTATAAGGCTCTAGATAGGTAGAGCAACATGCAAGTGATATTTATGACAAGGTTAACATTACTTTTAGGAATAAAAACCATCTTTAATCCATTTAAAACTTGAGAGCACATAAAACACTATGGGTCTTTATTTTTATCATAACCTCCGCTAGAGATTAAGTTAGCATTTAGATAAATTCAGATTTGTATTTTTAAGAGACCACTAGCTTTAACATGCATAAATCAAATTCGAAGATAAACAAAGCGGCAATTATAATCATATATCATCATGGCATAAATTTCATAACTTAACCAAAGGTAAAAACAAGGTGGTGTCTTTATTCATGATGAAAACAAACTAACATACATGCTGAAAATAAACTAACACACTTGCTGAAATTTAAATAAAAACTGAAAACACTACGCAAACACAAGCAAACACAAGCTGAAAATTACAGAAAAAGGGAAAAGAAAAGAAAACTAAAGCTCCTCCTTCTAATCTCCCGCCGGTGGTTGGTGTTGATAATCTTGGTAGTTGTACCCTTGCTCATAATAGGTTTGGACATTCCCTCCAACGAATTGATCCGGTTGTACTAGGTGAAGGCGCCCAAGTTCATAGGCAATATTTGCATTGCCCTCACCTAATTGAGCCGTGTTGGATTGGATGGCTGCGATGTTTTGCATGTTTCTTGCAGCATATCCTCCGATTATGGCCATGCTTTGTTGTGATTGAGGATATTGTGCATAGGGCTCTGCAAAGGTTACGTTGGGCACCACATAATTTTGTGGGGGCACGGCAGCACCACTCCCCCATGCTTGCATTGGTGGCCCACCGTAATAACTTGACGGTGTAGGAATTCATCTGAACGATGGCACATAGTTTTGTTGTGCACCACCCTCTTGCGCCAAGGAGGATCCCTCCTCTAAAACTCTTCCTCTTTTATTCTTCCTTGCCGGCACAAGGAGTCCTTCCTCCAACCAATCTTTCTTACCTTGAATGAAGAGTCTAAGCCTTGGGTTCAGAAGGGGTAAGTTCACTTAGGCCACATGAAAGCCTCCTGTCTCATCTCCACTAATATATTTTCCTTGCTTCAAGTATTCAAATCAGAGAGAGGTCCCGGGTAAAAGATGTTCGGGATTTCTTGGAATTCCCGGCCTTAAGGAGATGGCCAACATGGAGAGGTAGCACCCTAAACCAATATCTCCCGATCCCGATGTTGCCTCACAACACCATCGGTTGATCATAAGGTATGAGGGGTCTATTGGCTGCCTGACAATTAAAGTCGAGTAGAGCCAATTCAACTCTGTGTCGGTCACCTTCGTCTCCCTCATCCTCCCCATAATCCTCTTACACATCCATGAGTGGAATACTTGGATAATGGGGTTCCGGATGGAATTTTGTTGTTGGTGGGCTTCCCCGGAGATTAAATTGTAAGGAATCAGATGCTCGTTAGCCTATGAGGGGGAGGGGTGAATTAGGAAACTTAAAACCTTAACCTACGACTTCACTACTTTTTACACAAAGATAGACTAGAACATACTATCTAGATGTGCAACTAGGGTTGTTCTAGTGTGAAACTCCCATCCCAAAACAAGGTTTGCAACCTATAGCCATTCCTAGCATGATTCTACTCTAGGAAAGTAAAGGCAAGCAAAGATTGCAATAGAGTAAATGCAGAAACGTAAAGGGGATGAGAGGAAGCAAACTCTTGACACACGATTTATCCCGTGGTATCGGTAGGCACTAAGCCACCCCTAGTCCACGTTGAAGCACTCACACAAGAGTATTGCTTCCCGGTCACCAAGTCTCTCCCAAGAGCACAACTTGACTCGCCACAAAGGCTAGCCACTTAGGCACCTGCCAAGCTCCCTTGTTCACCTTGATGCCGCCTCCACTAAGGAGCTTCTCCACCAAGAAAGGGGGTCTCCACATCCCCCGCAAAAAGTGTCCTCACCGCTCCACACCAAGTCGGAGGGTTGATGCCGTTTGCCGGTGAGCCACTTAGGCCCCAAGGCTTCCGGCGAACCTTGTACAACTTGATTCAGTCAAGAATCACCTCACAAGGTTGGCACAACCTTGCACTCACTCAGCTCTAAGCTAATCCTAGCACTAAGCACATACACAAAGCATATGCAAGTCTTAGGATGAGCAATTAAGCACTTGGATGGATTGGATATGATCTTTAATGTGTCTTGAACTCCTCTGCACTTCCACACAATCCAGCTACCTCAAATGGGCGGGTGGAGGAGGTATAAATAGCCCAAGGTATCAAACTAGCCGTTGGCTAAAAGCTGTTGAAAGTAGTGCCGTCGGATTATCCGACGCTATGCACCGACGGTGCGTCGGTTCATCCGGTGCTGAAGACCCCCGCGGCCAAGTCGCCCCTGTTAGCTTCCACGAGACCGTCGGATAGACCGACGCTATCCCTTGACCAAGGCGTCGGATCATTCGGTGCTGAAGGCTTCCTCTTGACGCGTCTCTGTATGAATTGAAACTGAGCGTCAGATAGACCGACGATGTCACCACTCAGATCGTCGGATCATCCGGTGCTACTGTCTTCGCTGCTCTTCCTCTGCAACTCGTCCGACGCTACTAAAAGATGGATCGTCGGTTCATCCGATGGTGCCTAGGGTTTCACCAGTGTACCAACTCGTCCGACGATTTCATCGATGCTTGCTGTATAGGTACCGTCGGTTCATACGACGGTGTCTTTTCTTTTCCTTTCTTGCTCGGTTTGACCCTTAATTTTCTCATTTTGGCATGTGGTTTTCTTGCATCCTTGGGACCTAGAAGTGTCTACAAAGACATGCTAAAACAATATGTTTAGTCCCAATGATCATGTTGTCATGAATCACCAAAATCAAACTCGAACTAATGGCATATGAGGCCATGTTCGCTACAATCTCCCCCTTTTTGGTGATTTATGACAACACAACCAAAGCAAGCATAAATTTGCAAAAATTGACAGAACTAGAACCACTTACACTTGCTTGGATGCTTACCATCATCCAAACTGCCCCTAGATCAAACTTCCTCCTTTTTGATTTCCCCGATTGGTCTCATATCCTTGGAACCTAGCTTGCTTTGATCTCACATTCTCCTCCTTTGGAATAAAATCTCCAAAAAGTCCAAAGCAAAATGGCTCCAAGAAAACTACCAAGTCCTAGCAAACATAGCTCAAAGAGAAATGTTAAATACAAGGGAGAAAGCCGCATGAACCATGATCCATATGTATGATATCAATGAAGATACCACATGTAAGAATGACTAAGGTGGATCACAAGCTCATGAGACTAGCATGATACAAACTAAGCTCCGCCTAAGTGTGTGCACTAAAAGATAGTGTGAAGACAAGTGCACAACTACAAACTTGTAAGACAAGGAATCTTAGAGCATATCATGCGAGGAGGCAGCTTAAAGGACAAGAGATAAGACAAATGGGTTTTTGTTACATTACCACTTGTAGATATCACTTGTAGTCGTTTGATCATTGCATACCTCCAGGGGGATCCTCTCTACCTTGTTGGCACCACATTGATTTGAGCCACTTGGAAATGATATCACTAGATGACACCACTTGAAAGAGGCTTGCATAGAAGACACTTGGGGTACCACAAGGATTAGGAATGTATGAGTGCATTACCTTTGAACTTATATAGACATAAGCTCACAAGTACATGACTCAATAGCATGAAGCTCATATTGCTATATTCACTCTTTTAGAGATGTTAGATCACATTGAGAGTGAAATAGCATTCTCATAGAATGAATTACCGCACCGGAACGCGTCGCCTAGGGACTACAAAAGATAAGCTTGAAACAATATTAGTCCCATAACCAAACCATAGAATGAGCTCCCCCTAAATGTGTGCATTTAGTGTTTGAATCACCAACTAATTGTATGCACATTGTTTATGACAACAAAAGGGAAGCTAACCCTATAGCTTGCTCATGATGCAAAGAGATATATATGAAAACATGCACCATGAAAGAACAAGTGTAGCTTTCCTACACACTAATCAAACCATGTAAGTTGCTCATGGGTTAGTACATGACACAAGCAACCTACCATATGTAAATATTGCAACAAATGCAACCTAAACAAGGCAATGGAGCTACAATGATACAAGAGATAAGTTCTAGCTTCCATTACCTCAACCGGGGAACTTGGGCAACACATGTCCAACTTGCAAGCTTGGCTTGTAGGCATGAATTTCCACAACTTCTTTGTGCCAAGCCTCCCAAGTCCCCACACTCAAGGCCTTCAAGTGGCCTTTGGAACCCAAACCATTTGAGGTCCCTTTATGTTGATGATGACTTCCTTGGGCACCCAAATGGGTTGGTTCCAACCTCGCTCCTCCTTCATCTTCCCAACCTTGTGTGCAACCACCTTGCCATTAGCCTTCTTCTTGATTACGTAGGTGTTGCTCTTGGTCTTGTTCTTGCGGTTGGGCTTGGTGTAGATGAGGGAGCTCTTGATGGTGGGGTTCAACTTCTTCTTTGCGCCCTTGTCCATCTTCTTGACAAATTGAGGGCATTTGTAGAACTTGTGCCCTTCTCCATGACACTTGCAGAAAGTCACGGTTGCACCCTTCTCAAGCTTCTTCACCATGGAATCACGGTTATCTTGAGAAGGTTGGACTTTGCTCTTCATGTCTTGAGAGATGTCCGCTTGTTCTTCATCGTTCTTGCCCTTGCCCATCAAGCTTGCCAACCTCTCTCGGAGCCATTTCACTTCTTGCTTGAGCTCATCATTTTTCTTGCCTATGAGACAATCACATGTTTCTACAACAACATTCTCATTGCAAGATGGTGAGCAAGATTCATCAATTAAATCAATGCAAGAAGTTGAAGCATCTACCTTGGAGATAGGAATTGCACAAGGGATAGATGATTCATCAAGCTCAAAGGAATTACTTGTTTTAGTCTCATTGCTCTCAATCTTAGATTTTAGCTGATCACACTCCTTGCTAAGCAATTTGAATTTGCACAACAAATGTTTATAATTTGTAGCAAGGGTTGCACTAAGATCATTGAGAGCGTTGAGTTCTTTAATTTCATTAGCTTGTTTCTCAAGAATTCCTTTTTGCTCATGGACTAGCTCAACAAGATCATTAAGAGAGGTAGTGTCGGATTCATCATCACTTACAGTGCTTTCCATACCTTTGGCCATAAAGCACATGTGTAGTGATGATGAAGGACCTTGTATGAAGCGGTTGGTGAAGTTCTTTCTTGATTCATCACTTGAGCTAGAAGAACTTGATTCTCCACCACTTGTCCACTCACGGACGGTGATAGTTGCTTTTTCCCTTGGTCTCCTCTCCTTGACCACCTTCTTCTTGGGTTTGTGCTCGATATTGGTGAACTTGATGTGTTGATTATGACGTCCTTCTCTCAAGTGGACGTTGTAGCCGTACTGTTACACCCTAAAATTCCATCACTAAAAACTACCTAGCAACTGTTAATTAGCCTTAAGGATTTAAAATTTAAATTGTCATTTAAATTGAGCTCTAAAATATTAAACTTAATTTAATTAATGTAGAGACAACAAGTGGTTGTGCATCATTATTTGGCTTTGCATGGTTTTTGTTGCTTGTGTGACTTTTAAAAAGTTTATAAAATTTTGTGAAAGATTTAAAAGAAATTTGGTTTGAATTTGATTTTAAAAGATGTTTTCAAAAGGGTTTGAAAAAGAAAAAGAAAAAAGAAAAGAAAAACCAACCTCCTTACCTTTTCGGCCGGCGGCCCGGCCAGCCCCACCACTCCTCCCCGCAGCGCCCACCTACCCGCCTCTCCTTTTCTTTTTCCTTGAGCCGCTGACACCGTGACCCCACCTGTCAGCCTCTCCCCTCCCCCTTCATTTCTTCTTCTTCTCCTCTGCTTCGCCGACCCGCCGCCGCCACGATTCCCACCGCATCCCGCCATCTTCCCCTTACTTTCCTTCCCACCCGAGCCGGCCAATTAAGGCAATTAACCGCACGTGATCAATCTAGGTCGTTACCCTTTCCTTAAGCCTTTGCCCGGGATGGCCGCGGCCATCAATGGCAAGCGCCGCCGCCGCCGGATCCTTCCGCCTCCCCTCACCTCCCTCCCTCTGAGTTCCTATTTAAGCTCGAGCTCAAGCTCCTGCCCTCCCCTTTGCACTCGAAGCACACCACTACACGCACTCGAGCACCCATCTCACCGGCACCGCCGCCTTTGCATCTCCCCGCCGCCGGACGCCATCGGTGAAGTGCTTTGTCGCCCTATCTTTTCTTTCTCCGACGCGATCATATTCCTCACGTGACGCTTGTTGATCAGGGGAAACCGCCACCGGGATCATGCAATGCCTAGATCTCTGGTTCCCGCCCACCGGAGCGCCGCCCGAGCCGCCGCCATCGTCGAACTCCATCACTGTCGCCTTCCCTTCGCCCGTGAGCTCACCCAGCGCTTCTTCACGTGGTGAGCAAAGCATCCCCGCTCGTTTTACCTTTCCTTGCGTGCTATAGCTGATCCACAGGCTCGCCGGTGAGGCCGATCCGCCCCCTTCCGGCGCCGGCCGCCGTGGATGCCCGTGTCGTCTCCATGACCCCCTAAGCTTGCTCGCGTGCTCCCCAGCTACGTGTAGAGCCCGAGCGCGCGCGAAATGGCGCCCTGTGCAGCGAGATAGGGTGTGCCGGAGAACTTCCGGCGAGGCATCACCACGCCGCCCCTGTCTTTGGCGTGCTCGCCGCCGCCCATCGCTTGCAAGCATCCTGGGCCCTGAGATCTGCGATGGACGGTCTAGATCGTGTACCCCTTCGCGTTTAAAGACCGGTCCACCGTGGACCTGTGGACCGCGACCACGGCGCGGTCCACCGTGCACGCGCGCTTCGGCAGCCGTTGGATCTAAGATCCACGGTGTGGCTGAGGCATTTTTCTTTTAAGAGTCCCTGGGTAATCCTGTTTTCGCATGCCGGTCCTTCCACCTTTCAAGAGTATTGCAGATAGGTCCTGGTTTTTGCAGTCTAGCCCCTGTCTACCCTGGTTAATGGTGTTAGAGGTCCTTTTCTTGTGTTTTAGCACTTTAACCCTTCTGTTTTTATATGAAATTATGTTTTAGCCCCTGGTTTGATTTATAAAGGTTCTGTAAAATTTAGTTTTACTGCAGATAGGTCCCTGTATCTTGTTTTGAGCATAACTTTTTCGTTTTAACTCCGATTTTAGCGTTCTATATACCGAAATGATCGTCTCAACGAGTAGAGTCATTTAAACAGCAAGTTTTCCAGTTTTGATAATGTTTGGTGTACTTTTTATTTATTGTTTGTTGTTTATGTTTGACATGAAGATATCGTGCCTGTTTCGTCTGAGCTCCCCATTGTAGGTGATCAGGAAGAGCCTGCTTTCGAAGAGGACTATACCCAACTTGTAGAGGAAGGCAAGTGGCTTTCCCCCTCTGCATTATCTCTTTTGAACCTATAACACTGCATGATAAAACAATGTTTACTATTCCTGTTGCAATGCGTTAATATGATGGGCAAAACACCTTTTTAAGGACTTGACTAGATGTTTTACCCCATTACCTTGATCAACCATGTTTATCAAATGCTTGGGTAGATAAATGCTTAGTTTGCTTTAAATGAGTATGGTTATGTTTTGGTTAAGAAATGCAACTCAGTTCTGTTTATGAAATGTGTACATGTTTAAGTCAAGATAACTCGTAATTTAAATGGAACATGGAGAACCACCCAAGGCAACCGTACAACCACAGTCCACATGGCTCTGGCTTAGCCAAGTAATTAGGAGAGTGAGTTAGCTGATAGCCTTTTTCCGAGAGGGGCACAGGGGGCCGGAGTTGAAGGGGTATAGCCCGGTTCTTTTGGGGTAGCAGCCTTGGCTAAGGTGTTGACCATTAGGGAGGGTTATGGACCGCTCCACCGCCGTGGCTCGTTGCGGGCTGTTGGTTTCTCTTCTTTCCTTTGTAAAGGCTTCGTAGTGGACCCCTAGCCACTCACCTTGGAAGTGTTTAAGGGTCTAGCTAACCCGGGAAAAGTGGGGAACACGAATTGTGGGTAAAGTGTACAACCTCTGCAGAGTGTAAAACTGATCGATCAGCCGCGCTCACGGTCAAGAGCGGCTTGGACCCTCACATGATAATCAAACTTAAAGATTAATGTAAATCGTGGGTCTTTGGGTTTTTGAGGCTTCTTTTAAGTTAAGTGGGTTGGTATACACTTACACCTAGTAAATAGGTGTTGTTAAGTAAAAATTGATCAACTTATAAAATGCTTACCGCTGTGAACCATAGCCTATCCTTGGTAGCCTTGCATTATTTACCCCACTTGCTGAGCACCATCCATAAGTGTGCTCACCCTTGCTTACCGCTATTCAGAGGAGAACATCAGAGGGGAGGACGAGTACTGGAGCAACTACGAGGAGTTCTAAGGCATGCAGATCCCCCAGTCATCATGCCTGTGGAAGCTGAAGTTGAAGCTACTCGTCTTTTAGTTATCGTTTGTGTTTGGACCTTCGAGTCCACCCGTCTGAGTGTAATAAAGAATATTGTATCAGTTTAACTCTCGTACGTTTTATTACTGCAATGGTATTACACTCTTTTGTCTATCATGTGTGTGTAAATTTATTTTGGTGCACACGTGAGATGCATTCGGTTTTCCTTGTAAAATTGGGTGTGACACGTACATGTTGACTTTCTTCACACACTTGAAGATCTTCTTCACGTACTCGGCCACCATGGATTCAACCTCTTCATCACTTGAGTAATCTTCATCGTTACCATCATCACCATCATACTCGCTTGAGCTTCCATGAGTAGCCATCCTACTCAACATCTTCTCTTGTTGGCTTGAAAGAGCATGGCTTGTAGTTGGAGAGGATGGTTCATGGGGCTTTTCTTGGGGTGCCTTCTTTGACTTGGGCATGAGTTGAAGCTCATGTGCCACGATCTTGCTCAAGATATGAGATGGCTTCAAATCATCGAGCTTCTTCTCGTAGATGATTGCCTTCACCAAGTCATAATTGGGCTTCCGGAGACTTTGAAGAATCTTGCGGTTGATGTTCAAGTCCGTGATGTCCTTCATGAGTACCATGTGTGGTTGGAGGACCGGTGGATGGTCACTTCCTTTTGTGATGAGTGATTGACAACGTTGTGTGGACTGATTCTTGGCTAAGTATTGCAGGTGCAAGTTGCAGCTTGACTCGTGCTGGTGCAGGTTAAGAACAAGCGCGAAAGGTCGTTGCCGGTGAGGCCTCCAGGTGTGGAGAAGACAAGTAGGCTTTGTTCGAGGGACTCGGTGGCAAGTGGGGTCAAGTGCGGGCCGCATGGTGGCATGAACAGCAAGATGAAGTCGTGGACGGTTTCTTGGTAGAGCCTCAAAACCAAGATCGAGCCGGGACTACGTGAGAGCCAAGTCATGAGTGGAGATTGGTGGAGGCTACACCGAGTTCACGGGGTTTGCGGTGGTTCACCAGAAAACCACTGGGTTACTCGGTTGAGCTACAAAACCGAGGCCGAAGACTCGACGAGGAGGTGTGGCCAACCCAGGCCGGTTCAACCGCCCAGGAGGGGCGGTCAGACCGCCTGGGCCGGTCAGATTGCCCGGGCCGGTCCAACCGCCCGGGGGCGGCTCCGACCGTCCCGGTCGGCCGGCGCCGAGATGCTTCGAAGCGGAGGACACGCGTCGGGATCCCAAGGCTTGCGACGAGGCTAAGCAGGTTGCGGTCGCCGGGCATCCGTCCGATGAAGAAAATCTAAAGACTTCCAAATTCGCCCTTGAGGGGCTTGTATCCCTAGTTTTAAGTAAGGGTAGTTTAGTCTTTTGGGTGCCTCCATATATACTAATTGAATGGATGGATGGCAGCCAACTCTTGGAACCCTACCTCATTTGTTTTTCCTTTTTCGTTCTCTTTTTCCCTAGTTTTTCCTTGGACTAGCTTGAGAGCATCATGTGAGATCTAGAGAGAGGGATGGATGTTTGGGTGGCAAGCTAGACCTTGTATGAACCTTCATGGTATGTATAGATGGTTCGACGTTGTTCCTCAAGGTGGTGGAGTGTTTTTCCCGTCCTTCTTTGTGGTGATTTTCGGAGTTCTTTGTTGACGGATTTTTTAGGACGATTTCTTGGGGGTTTTGGTGGGTGTCACGTATGAGGATCTTGTGCCTCTTTTTCTGGTGACTTTGCCCCCAAATCTCTCTTGAATCGGACTCGATTTGGTGCTTTTTCGAGTTGGGCGAGTTCTTGACCTAGAGAGGCGATTTCTTCGATTCCTCTTGATTGTGAGTGATCCGGGTCGATTCCTTTGAGGTAGAGGTTGCCCAGGAGGTAACCCAGCTATTCCCGAAGTTTCTCTGCAATCTGTGGAGTGATTCAGGGGATCGGGCGCGAGGAAGTTGAGGTTTGACCCGCGGGTTCATTTTCTGGAAGGGGCGGTCTAACCGCCCGGAGGGGGCGGTCTAACCGCCCGGGCTTTCCGGGTCAAAGTTTTGTTTTGCCGCATTCTCCTCTCGTGAGTTTGTTCTCCTTGATCGGAGGAGCGTCCGGGTGAAATTTTGGGTCGTTCTCATGCCTTTTGCTAGGAGTTCTTGTTTGGAGTTCGTTGCTTGGGTACGGGGAGGTTAGACCGCCCCCGGTAGCCGGTCTAACCACCCCTAGGCCCCCGGGTGGAGTTTTGGTTTTCGCCAAGATTTTACGGTAGCTAGCATGGCCCCGACTAGAGATCTCTCGTTGGTGAAACCGTGGTGCGTTTTGGTGCTCGGAAGAGGTGTTTCGGAGGATTTCTTGGTTGCCCGGTGGAGGCGGTCTAACCGCCCCCCATACCCGGTCTAACCGCCCCCCTCGGACGGCCGGCTTTCGAGTTGTTTCTACCGTCGTAGGTGCGTGTGTGTTGAGGTTGCTAGTAGTGTTTGTTCCTAGGACCAGTAGCACTCCAGTGGCTACGTGGTTTTGGCAAACGGAAGGTAGAAGTGCGGAGCATGTGATTTTGGGGGTCCGACCGAGCGAGTTCATCTTGTCGGAGTTTCAATCTCCTTCGAGAAGAATTTTTATCGGCTCCCATTCACTCCCCCCCTCTCTGGTCGCCTAATCGGTCCTTCAAGTGGTATCAGAGCCGGTTCGGGTCTTTATTGACTCTAACCAGTCTAGGATCCAAGGATGGCGTACCGAGAACGGGGTTCGGGTCCTCCACGGTTCGATGGCAAGAACTACCGGATGTGGAGTAAGCGGATGGGTGCGTTCCTCCGCGGAAAGGGTCGGATCCTTTTTGATGTCACGGTGGACACAGGCTATGTCCGGCCGATGGACTTCCTCGCTCCAGGATCGAGGGACGGGTTTGACGCCAACAACAAGGCGGTCGACTACTTGTTTCGCGCTCCGTGTCGGCTCGAGTTCGATCGGGTGCACACCGAGCACTTGGCTTGTAGAATTTGGACGGTCTTTGAAGGAGGCTCATGTTGGGAATGCCCGTGTTCGGGCACGGATGTATGCGACCTACGGAGAGAGTACGAGAACTTCACTCATCTCCCCGGTGAGTACATCGATGCCTTGTTTCGCAGGTTCACGGTGGTTGTGAACAACATGAGGGCCAATGTGGACGTGCTCCCGTACGATGATCATGATAGAGCCGTCAAGCTCTTACACTCTTTGGATCGTACAATATGGGGCGGAAAGTTCGAGGCCATTGTGGAGTCGGAGAAGTATGACACTCGACGGTGAACGAGCCGTTCTCGAAGCTCAAGTCGGCTAAGGTGGATATGGGCATGATCGCCAAGCTCGAGGGACGGATCGATTCCCATAGTCTTGCCCTCGTTGGTGGTTCGAAGGGAAAGGCTAACACTAACCCATCCACCAGGATGTTCTCTTTGTCCTATTTGATGTCTATGCCACTCGAGGAGTTCGATGTGCTTGGAGAGGATGAGCCGGCGCTCCCGACGAGACGGTTCGAGAGGCCGCACGAGAACCGAGTGAACATGAGGAGGAACACGAGGACATGCTTCCAGTGTGGCAAGCCAGGACACTTCGTCGCCGACTGCCCGGAGAAGGTCGAGAACAAGAATGGCTACAAGCACAAGTCGAGGAACGATGGCAAGTACCGGACAAGGCGCGACCACAAGGGCAAGTACAAGAACAAGCACAAGAACGAGTGACGACTGAGGAAGAAGGAGAGCCAAGGCAAGGCCCGAGCGATGGTTGGTGCGAGCGATGTCGACTCCAGTTCCGTGTACTCCTCCTCGAGCTCGAGTAGCAGTGAGGACGAAGGTGATCGTCGCAAGAGCAAGAAATCGTCCAAGAACCTGAGTGGACTGAGCTGCTTCACTAGAGACGATGTCTGCACCATGGCGCAGAGTTTCGGCAGCAAGAAGAGCACACAGAGCGACTCGGACTCTGAGTCCGACGATGAGGTGCGTGATGAACTTCCCTTCTTGCGCCAGGAGAATGAGAGGCTTGGCTCTTTGCTTGATAACCGTGATGACATGCTTAGAGAGGCCAAAAAATGAGAAAAGAGCTTAGGGCTTCACTCGAGGATGCTAGGACTAGAGTGGCTGAGCTAGAAACACGGTGCTTGATAGCAAGCTTGAGATTGATTCCCTTAAGGCTAGCCCCGTTGTTTTGGATGAGGTTGATTGTGCGATTGCTCCATCTTTCTTTGCCGATCTTGCTTTGTTCAAGGAATAGCATGCCTCCAAGTGTGAGGAACTAGATGTGCTTAGGGTTGAAGTGGCCGACCTTAAATCTAGATCTCGCTTTGCTAGGTGCTTGCACTTCTTGCCCCGTTTTGCATGCTAAAATTGATGAGATGCATGCTTAAACTAGGTCTCTTGAGGCTAAATTGAAGGAACCCATGCCTACATCATGCTCTACCTGTGAAATGCATGCTTTGAAAAATTTGGAACTTGCACATTATGTTGATCGTTTGCAGGATGAGAATGATGAGCTGAGAAAGTTGATGGGTTGGTTGTATGGTCATGAGCCTCAGTTGAGAATGATGATCGAGGCATTTAAGAGGCAGGATGGTGAGGGACTTGGGGCAAACAAAGTTGGTGAGGAAAGTGGAGAGAATATCCCAGAGCCACCAAAAACCCACCACAAAAATGATTTCCCTCCAAAACTTAACCATCTTAGGAATCGACTAGACACAACTCCGGCTCCACCCATGTTTCATATACCCACAAATGATCTCCAAAAGCCTATCAAGTTTGTGAGCACTTCCGGGAAAGTGTTCTTTGGGAAAGAGAGTGAGAAGGCTAGTGAGGAGAAACCGGTGGAGAAGTTGAGTGGAGAGAAACCAAGTGAGCAGCCCCAATCCAAGCCTAAACCTAAACTTGTGAGGTTCCATTGTGGCTATTGTGGAAGAGATGGTCACAAGGATGAGTTTTGCTTCAAGAGGAAGCGAGAGGAAAGGATGACAAAGGAGTGGGCGAACAAGGATAGGTACAACCCTTCCCATGGTGTACCTAAGCCTCATATGCCACTGCCTAGGGGTAAAGCTGTGGTGAGAAGTGTTCTGGCATGGGGAGATGCGAATTCCCACAGCCGAGGAGCTGTTCTGGAGAGGGTGGTCAGACCGGCCTGGCTAGGCGGTTCAACCGCCCCCCAGAATTCTGGGCGGAGTAATTTTCGAGGTGGTGAGTCAAGAGGTTTCAGTTCTGGAGATAGTGGTGCTGGTGGTTGGTCTGGAGAGTCAGCAGGTGGTCAGTTTGCTAGGCATTCTCCCCCTCGAGTTCACTACGGGGATGGCAGGAGTCGTAGCTTTGAGAAGGAGAGGAGGGACGGTCCATGGGTCTTTTTTCGTGGTTTTGGTCTTCCTCCAGGCAGTGAGGGCTGGTTTCCTCGGAGTGATTACCGAGGTGGTGTTCGTGGTGGTAGTTTTGGTAGGAAATATGGTTTGGTGTGTGCTAACCCCACTTTCGAGCAAATGGCTCAGCACATGTTTTACTCTTTTGGTACTAACCCCAGTGCTGAGTCGTTTGTTCGCCCACGTGTTCATTTTTGAATTTCAGGTGGGAGACTTGAAGAACATTTGGTTGATTGACTCCGGTTGCTCGAGGCATATGACCGGAGACAGGGGGTGGTTCTCAAGTCTCGTTCCGGTGGTGACAAAGAGGTACATCACTTTTGGGGACAATGGGCGTGGGCGTGTGCTTTCAGAAGGTGAGATTAAGGTGAGTGACAAGATCACTCGAGGCGTGTTGCTCTTGTTCAATCGCCGGGGTACAATCTGCTTTCCGTGTCCTAGCCGTTGGATGATGGTTTTGAGGTGTTGTTTCGGCCTGGTGGTTCTCGGATTTTGGACTCTCGAGGGGACCCTGTTTGTATGGTCGTTCCCGAGGGTCAAGTGTTTCGTGCTGATTTTTCTCAGTCTTTGGGTGTGGAGCGTTGTTTCTTAGCTGGTTCTTCGATTGAGTTGTGGAAGTGGCATAGGAAGTTGGGTCACTTGAGCTTTGACCTTTTGTCTCACTTGAGTAAACTCAATTTGGTCCGAGGATTGCCACAGTTGAGGTTTGAGAAAGAGTTTGTTTGTGCGCCGTGTAGGCATGCCAAGATGGTAGCCTCCTCTCACCCGCCTCTCACTGATGTGATGACTGAGCGTCCATGCGAGCTGCTCCATATGGACCTTGTTGGCCCAGCTCGTATGCGATCTGCGGGTGGGAAGTGGTATGTCCTTGTTGTGGTGGACGACTATTCTCGGTATGCGTGGGTGTTCTTTCTCGAGGATAAGGGGGAGACGTTTGGTTTTGTTCGAGATCTAGTCTTGAGGTTGAGAAACGAGAGGCACGGAAATGCCATACGAGCTATCGGCGGTGATAATGGCTTCGAATTCGAAACTCTCGTTTTGAAACCTTTTGCCATGACTTGGGTCTTGAGCACCGCTTTTCGAGTCCGTATACGCCTCCCCGGAATGGTGTTGTGGAAAGGAAGAACGGACCTTGTGCGAGATGGCTCGGACAATGCTTGATGAGGATAGGACTCCGAGGAGGTATTGGGCTGAGGCGGTGAATACCGCTTGCTATGTGTCGAACAGGATCTACCTCAGAGTGCACAAGAAGAAAACATGCTATGAGTTGATGCATGGTCGCACACCCAAGGTGAGTCACTTTCATGTCTTTGGTTGCAAGTGTTTCATTCTGAAGAAAGGTAGGAAGTTGGATAAGTTTGAGGCTAGGTCCGTCGATGGTATTTTCTTTGGTTATGCATCTCATTCTAGAGCATATCGTGTGCTCAATCTTGAAACTAACCAAATCGTGGAGACTTGCGAGGTAACCTTCGACGAGACAGAGCCACGTAGTCAGCTTGTCTTTGAGTGTGCAGGTGATGATGAGCTTGGCGAGGAGATCTTTCAGGAGGAGGAGCATGAACATGGAGACGATAAAGATGGTGGTGCGGTGCCCCCGGCTGAACATGTACCCACTACTTCGACTACGGTGGTGGACGGACCCTCTCCTACACCTACGACGACAAATCAAGAACGAGGAGAAGCTGTTGTTGAGGGGGAGGTAGCATCGAGGTGAGAACCTCCCCGGCGAGTACAAGTGGATCACCCGGCCTTCGAGGATCATCGGCGACATGAATGAACGCACTACACGGTCGAGGGTTCGGAACAACTCTCATTTCGCTCATGCTGCATTTGTTGCTACTTTTGAGCCCAAAGACATTGGACACGCACTATCTGATCACAATTGGGTTAATTCGATGCATGAGGAGTTGGAGAACTTTGAGAGGAATCAGGTTTGGGAGTTGGTTGACCCTCCCCCAAGGTGTAAGCCGATTGGTACAAAGTGGGTGTGGAAGAACAAAGAGGGAGAGAAAGGTGAGGTTGTGAGGAACAAGTCGAGACTTGTTGCTCAGGGGTTCAGTCAGAAGGAGGGGATTGACTACGAGGAGACCTTTGCTCCCGTAGCCCGTTTGGAGGCGATTAGGATCCTTCTAGCCTTTTCCGTGGCTAAAGGGTTCAAGTTGCACCAAATGGATGTGAAGAGTGCTTTTCTAAATGGTGTGTTGGAGGAAGAAGTGTATGTGAGGCAACCTCCGGGGTTTGAGAGTGAGAAGTACCCCCACCGGGTGTACAAGTTGAGGAAGGCGTTATGGGTTGAAGCAGGCGCCTAGAGCTTGGTATGGCAGGTTGAGGGGGTTCTTGTTTGAGTGAGGTTTTGAGATGGGGAAGGTCGATCGGACCTTGTTTTTTTTGAGGGGGGTAGAGATATCCCGATTGTGCGGTTGTACGTGGATGATATTGTCTTTGGTGGCTCGTCTAACTCTCTTGTTGCAAGGTTTGCGAGAGGATATGAGCGGGGAATTTGAGATGAGCATGATGGGCGAGTTGCGGTTCTTCCCGGGCTACAAATCAAACAATCAAAGGAAGGAATATTTGTGCACCAAGCTAAGTACACCAAGGACATTGTGCGGAAGTTCAAGATGGAGGATTCCAAGGCTATGACGACGCCGATGAGTACGACTACAGCTCTTGATGCGGACGAGGAAGGTGAACATGTGGATCAGAAGGAGTACCGAAGCATGATCGGGTCACTCCTCTACTTGACGGCGACGAGGCCGGATATCCAGTTCTCGGTATGTCTGTGCACTCGTTTTCAAGCGTCTCCGAGGACTTCGCATCGGCAAGCGGTGAAGCGAATTTTCAGGTCTTGCGTCACACTACCGACTTCGGCCTTTGGTACTTCACGTCCTCTTCTTTGGTGCTTCATGGTTTTTCATACGCGGATTTTGCCGGGTGTCGGTTGGATAGGAAGTCCACTTCTAGGACTTGCCAGTTTTTGGGTTCTTCTTTGGTGTCTTGGTCTTCCCGCAAACAGTCGAGTGTTGCTCAATCCACTACCCCGAGGCCGAGTATGTTGTCACTGCTAGTTGTTGCTCTCAGCTCCTTTGGATTTCATACACCATGAGTGACTTTGGTGAGGAGTATACTCATGTCCCACTTCAATGTGATAGCACCAGTGCCATAAGTGTTGCAAAGAACCCAGTGCTCCATTCCAAAACCAAGCACATAGAAGTGAGGTATCATTTTCTGAGAGACAACGTAGAGAAAGGAAAGATAGCTTTGATCCATGTACCCACACATGACCAACTAGCCGATATTTTCACCAACTTGGTGTGTGTTTGATCTCTTGAGTTGGGTGTGTGGGAGCCCCTTTGTAGCATATGTATAGTTTCCTTTGTGCATTTCTTGCATTTGGCATGGCATATGTAACATGATGTATAGGCATCCTTGTATCTTAGATTGCATGCATTTTGTATCATATGCATTGGATAGGAAAAGCTTCTCCTATATACATTGTTCACCATGGGTTGCTATATATGTCTTTGTGAGCTTGTTTGGTATGCTATGGTTAGTTTGGCTTAGCTCTTGATGATCTTGATGAATAATCCATGGTTGATGGCTATGTTTTTTGAAAAATGTCACATATATGCTCTCTCATGCGTAAATGTCTTTATATGATCTTGACATGTTTTAGTGGCTCGGTTATGCTTAATTTGTGGTTGGATAGCTAGTTTATTGATCATATGGGGTCAAAGGCTCATTTGCCATCATGAATGTTTAGCCCTCTTGCTTTATCTTGTGGAGGGGCATAAGTTCCTTTTTGTCGCAAAGACATTTCATGTACCAATTATGAATCTGAAAATGAAATGTAAAATGCTTGGAAAATATGCTCTCATGTCATATGTGCTAAATTTAATTTGCTTTGGGTGCTAAACCGTTGCATGATGCCTACCAATGAGAAGTCTCATATATAGAAGTAGGCACATGGCTCGGTGGCTTTAACATGACATGAGGTGCTTGTGGGTGTTTATGATGGTCTTAAGATTAGAATGGCTGTCCTAGCATGAAGTTTTTATGGCTTTGCCATTTCAACATGTTTTGCTCATGTTTAGGTTTTTGCTTCTGAGAGAGTAACTTTTTGCAAAATTACTCAAATCCTTTTTAGCCTTGTCCAATGGTTGTGAAACTTGGTGATCACGTAGTTAAGGTCATTACGAACCTGTAGACTATCTAACTTGATCATTTGGACTTGTGTAGCCTCTTGTGATGAATTTTGTATATTTGAGAAGCTATATGTTGAAACTTTTCGCATTTTGCCTTGATTCATGCATTGTCAACAAGGGGGAGAAGTTTGTGCATGCTTTGGGCTCCTGGGAGTGTTTGGAAGGTGTTCCAATTGGTTCGGGCATATTTTGAGCAATTTGGTGCAGGGCCGGTCTCTTGGGGCGGTCTAACCACCCCCAAGCGGTCAGTTGAGGTGCAGGCGGTCTAACCGCCCTGTGAAGGCGGTCTAACCGCCCTGGGCCTGGTGAGCAGTTTTTGCTCTTTGCCTTGGCGAGCGCTTTTGCTCTTTCTTTGCATTCCCGTGTTGCATTGCTTGCATTGGTTCGGGGGGGAGTGTGCTTTGGCTCAAAGGGAGCTTGCACATGTGCAGGGGGAGCTCTTTGTGGTGTTCGAGCTTTGGTTCGGTGGTTTGCGCTCTTTGTTTGAGCATGGTTTTGTCTCAGATGTGTCGAGCCGTTGCCCTTGCCTAAGGGGTCCGAGACTTGTCTTCTTCAAGTGATCTTGCTCTTCGCCTTTCTTTGGCTTTCGGTCGCTTGTTGAGTTTTCTTTTTTGTTTCTTTTCTTTTTCTTTTCTCTTGTGTTACTTCATGTGGGTGTTGTCAATGCACTCATCAAGGGGGAGATTGAGGACCATGTGTGGTTCAAGGATCGGTGGATGGTCACTTCCTTTTGTGATGAGTGATTGACAATGTTGTGTGGACTGACTCTAGGCTAACTATTGCAGGTGCAGGTTGCGGCTTGACTCGTGTTGGTGCAGGTGAAGAACAAGCATGAAAGGTCATTGCCGGTGAGGCCTCCAGGTGTGGAGAAGACAAGTAGGCTTCGTTCGAGGGACCCGGTGGCCAGTGGGGTCAAGTGCGGGTCGCATGGTGGCATGAACGAGCAAGATGAAGTCATGGACGATTTCTTGGTAGAGCCTCAAAACCAAGGTCGAGCCGGGACTACGTGAGAGCCAAGTCATGAGTGGAGATTGGCGGAGGCTACACCGAGTTCGCGGGGGTTTGCGGTGGTTCACCGTAAAACCACTGGGTTACTCGGTTGAGCCACAAAACCGAGGCCGAAGACTCGACGAGGAGGTGTGGCCAACCCGGGACGGTTCAACTGCCCAGGAGGGGCGGTCAGACCGCCTGGGCCGGTCAGATTGCCCGGGCGGGTCTAACCGCCCAGGGGGCGGTCTGACCGTCCTGGTCGCTGGCGCCGAGATGCTTCGAAGTGGAGGACACACGTCGGGATCGCATGGCTTGCGTCGAGGCTAAGCAGGTTGCGGTCGCCGGGCATCCGTCCTATGAAGAAAATCGGAAGACTTCCAAATTCGCCCTTGAGGAGCTTGTATCCCTAGTTTTAAGTAAGGGTAGTTTAGTCTTTTGGATGAGTCCATATATACTCACTGAATGGATGGATGGCAGCCAACTCTTGGAACCCTACCTCATTTGTTTTTCCATTTTCCTTCTCTTTTCCCTAGTTTTTCCTAGGACTAGCTTGAGAGCTTCATGTGAGATCTAGAGAGAGGGATGGATGTTTGGGTGGCAAGCTAGACCTTGTACGAACCTTCATGGTATGTATAGATGGTTCGGCGTTGTTCCTCAAGGTGGTGGAATGATTTTCGGAGTTCTTTGTTGGCGGAGTTTTGAGGACGATTTCTTGGGGTTTTGGTGGGTGCCACGTATGAGGATCTTGTGCCTCTTTTGCTGGTGACTTTGCCCCCAAATCTCTCTTGAATCGGACTCGATTTGGTGGTTTTTCGAGTTGGGAGAGTTCTTGACCTAGAGAGGCAATTTCTTCTATTCCTCTTGATTGTGAGCGATTCGGGTCAATTCCTTTGAGATAGAGGTTGCCCAGGAGCTAACCCAGATATTCCCGAAGTTTCGCTGCAATCTGTGGAGTGATTGGGGAGATCGGGCGCGAGGAAGTTGAGGTTTGACCCGCGGGTTCGTTTTCTGGAAGGGGCGGTCGAACCGCCAGAGGGGGCGGTCTAACCGCCCGGGCTTTCCAAGTAAAAGTTCTGTTTCACCGGATTTTCCTCTCGTGAGTTTGTTCGCCTTGATCGGAGGAGCGTCCGGGTGAAATTTCGGGTCATTCTCGTGCCGTTTGCTAGGAGTTCTTGTTTGGAGTTCGTTGCTGGGTACAGGAGGTTAGACCGCCCCTGGTAGCCGGTCCTAACCGCCCCTAGGCCCCTCGGTGGAGTTTTGGTTTTCGCCAAGATTTTCTGGTAGCTAGCATGGCCCCGACCGAGAGATCTCCCGTTGGTGAAACCGTGGTGCGTTTCGGTGCTCGGAAGAGGTGTTTCGGAGGATTTCTTGGTTGCCCGGTGGAGGCGGTCTAACCGCCCCCCATACCGGTCTAACGCCCCCCTGCGGACGGCCCGGCTTTCGAGTTGTTTCCGCTGTCGTGGGTGCGTGTGTGTTGAGGTTGCTGGTAGTGTTTGTTCCTAGGACCATTAGCACTCCAGTGGCTACGTGGTTTTGGCAAACGAAAGTTAGAAGTGCGGAGCGTGTGATTTTGGGGGTTCAACCGATCGAGTTCATCTTGTCGGAGTTTCAATCTCCTTCGAGAAGAATTTTTATCGGCTCCCATTCACCCCCCCTCTCTGGTCGCCTAATCGGTCCTTCACTTCACACCTAAAGCATTGATCTCATTGACAAGCACATTTAGGCGTGAGTACATAGATTCGGCATTTTTATTTTCAAGTTGCTTAAAGCTATTGAATTCCTCAAGGAGACAGCTATAGCTTTCATTAGCAACTTCTTTTGAACCCTAATTTTGCTCCTTTAAGGTTTTCCATAGCTCATGAGCATTTTCACAAGTAAAATCTATATTGAAAACGCCTACGTCTAGTGAGGACAAAATGATACTCTTAGCAATCACATCAAATTGCTTTTTCTTATTAGTACCATTTTTCATGCCCTCATCGGTGACTCTCCAAACATCAAGGTCCTTTGCTTGGAGATAGGCCTCCATGAGAACCTTCCACCGAGGATAGCCCGTGCCATCGAAATGTGGAGCCAAACCTAAGGTATCCACCCCTTTCATTCCTCTATAGAGCAACTCACTAGGTGGTGAAGCCTAACCGTTCCAATGAGCCGGTTTTCACAATTTACCAATTGAATTGGCGTTTCCTTGTGAAGGAAGTGAGTCCCCGCTCTGATACCACTTGTAAGGAATCGGATGCTCGTTAGCCTAAGAGGGGGAGGGGGGAATTAGGCAACTTAAAACATTAACCTACGGCTTCACTACTTTTTACACAAAGATAGACTAGAACATACTATCTAGATGTGCAACTAGGGTTGTTCTAGTGTGAAACTCCCATCCCAAAACAAGGTTTGCAACCTATAGCCATTCCTAGCATGATTCTACTCTAAGAAAGTAAAGGCAAGCAAATATTGCAATAGAGTAAATGCGAAAATGTAAAGGGGATGAGAGGAAGCAAACTCTTGACACACGATTTATCTCGTGGTATCGGTAGGCACGAAGCCACCCGTAGTCCATGTTGAAGCACTCACACAAGAGTATTGCTTCCCGGTCACCAAGTCTCTCCCAAGAACACCACTTGACTCGCCACAAAGGCTAGCCACTTAGGCACTTGCCAAGCTCCCTTGGTCACCTTGATGCCGCCTCCACTAAGGAGCTTCTCCACCAAGAAAGGGGGTCTCCACATCCCCCGCACAAAGTGTCCTCGCCGCTCCACACCAAGTCGGAGGGTCGATGACGTTTGCCGGTGAGCCACTTAGGCCCCAAGACTTCCAGCGAACCTTGTACAACTTGATTCACTCAAGAATTACCTCACAAGGTTGGCACAACCTTGCACTCACTCAGCTCTAAGCTAAGCCTAGCACTAAGCACATACACAAAGCATATGCAAGTCTAAGGATGAGCAATTAAGCACTTGGATGGATTGGATATGATCTTCAATGTGTCTTGAACTCCTCTGCACTTCCACACAATCCAGCTACCTCAAATGGGCGGGTGGAGGAGGTGTAAATAGCCCAAGGCATCAAACTAGTCGTTGGCTAAAAGCTGCTGAAAGTAGTGCCGTCGGATTATCCGACGCTATGCACCGACGGTGCGTCGGTTCATCCGGTGTTGAAGACCCCGCGGCCAAGTCACCTCTGTTAGCTTCCATGCGACCGTCGGATAGACGGACGCTATCCCTTGACCAAGGCGTCGGATCATCCGGTGCTGAAGGCTTCGTCTTGGCGCGTCTCTGTATGAATTCAAACTGAGCGTCGAATAGACCGACGGTGTCCCCACTCAGACCGTCGGATCATCCGGTGCTACTGTCTTCGCTGCTCTTCCTCTGCAACTCGTCCGACGCCACTAAAAGATGGACTGTCGGTTCATCCGACGGTGCCTAGTGTTTCACTAGTGTACCAACTCATCCGACGATTGCACCGACGCTTGCTGTATAGGTACTGTCGGTTCATCCGACGGTGTCTTTTCTTTTCCTTTCTTGCTCGGTTTTGACCCTTGATTTTCTCATTTTGGCATGTGGTTTTCTTGCATCCTTGGGACCTAGAAGTGTCTACAAAGACATGCTAAAACAATATGGTTAGTCCCAATGATCATGCCTTCCGGTACGTCAACTTTCTCCGGAGCTCCCTTTTGGAACCCAAGTAGCTCCCTAATATGCTCATAGGGAACCACTTGCTAAATTCCCTCCAATCGGAATGATAAACTCGGCACCCCCTCATCAAGGATAGGCGCCATTGTCATCAAAATTTCCAAGGAAAACTCCTTGTGGGTGTTTGCCGACACCCCGTTGGAGAATTGCACCCATCCAAGGTGCCCCAACATATAATATATGTCCGTGCCAAAACCTAATGAGTTGAGAGCTTGATCGTCGAAATCGATGTTTGCCACAAGCCTCTTCTCAAGGCGAGAGAGTTTCTTCTCCTCCTCCTCCGACAAGATGATGAAGCCATATGTGGAGTACCACGGAGTGTACGGAGGTGGAGCGGATGAACGGGTCGATCGACGAGGTGGGACGGGCAACTCCTCTGTACGCCCTTGAGGTTCAGTAAACCTCATGGACGAGCTCCTTGTTGCCCTCATGCCACCGAGAAGGAGAGTGTCGTTCCTCCTCGGCGGTGTCGTGTCCTCCTCCATGCTCCGAGGAGACTCGAAAACCGAGTGCCTCCTCGAAGATGTCATCAAAGATGGCTTGGACGACGACGACCCCTTCTTCTTGGTGAAGAGACTTGTGGTTTTCTTCCACATGATTGCAGCATATCTCTCTCTAATATAATTCCGGGTTTCAACCGGTAACTAGGCACTTCAAAAATTACTTCGGAATGTGGACTTTGAGTGGATTAAGGGTGTGAATTGTTTGAGAAAACAAGCTTGGTAAGGATGGCTAAGTCTATGGTGGTTCTGGACTTAAAAACTTGAGCACACAAATAGGGGAAGGAGAGAGCTGCTTGCCTGCAGAAGACGGGCACCGGGGGTGCCATTTATAGGGCAGGCCGGTTGGCCTGGGCCGACCGGCCTGGGGTGGCTCTGGCTCCTTCCTGGCTTGGTTTCTTCTAGCATGATGATCTCCCCTTCGTGACTTTTGTGCCCGCGTGCTCCACTAGTTGCACTGCCCAAACTCTCTCATCCACTTCTTTGCTTACATTATTGGTCCTTCCACTTGATGCTTTTGCTTTGGGTCATGTCCATGCTCCCTTGCTCCATTTGCTTCACATGCCACCATGAATTTCCTACAAAACAATGCTTGTTGCCCACCCATGCTTGTCCTTTTCATGTGGTCTTGATCTAAGTTGTTGGGAGGGCATCCCATGATGCATCATGGTGCATGCATGATTTACTTAACTAGATTGCCTCCCTCTAAGCATGTATTAAGGCTAAGCATTCCTCTAATTTCGAAAATTAAAAATAATTTCAGAGCTATGGGAGAGCTCAAGCATAATTTTAGAGAAGTTTTTAAACCATTAAAAACAAATGTAAGTCGAAAATATTTTCCGACTACATTTATATCGGTCTCACCGGTATTGCTTGCCTTCATTAGTTGAGAGCAAACTTTCCCGGCTTGACCATGGAGGCATAGGTTTAGGTTCTAATTTTGTCTAAATGAAAGGGATTTTGAATGAAATAAAATTAAACGAGGCTTAGAAAAATTCTAATCTTAGAGAAACCAAGGATATAGATTATTAAACCAACCAAAAGTTAAGTTCCTAGGTTCACGCGAGTCCTACCACATGCTGAAATTTAAATAACATCTAGGTACAAGTCGTGGCTCTACTCGTGTGTTTTTAGCATGAAAAACAAGTCAACCAAGACATCATAAAGAGGATGAATGGTTGAGCTAGGTTCTGAATTTATTTGGTTGTGGTTTCTCGAAAAACAAACAATCACATAGGAGGGTTTATGTAAAGGGTTTATGATCAAGCAAAATATTCAACCAAGAATCATGTCTCTAATATTGTTCAACCACTTCTAAGTCTAATGTCTTTGCGTAGTGAAATTCAAAACTAAATTACTTGAAAAGACTCGAAAAACCTGGAATCGGGTTGTCCTCCCTGTAGCTTATTCTTGACTCGACGAAACGGGTTGCCTCCCGCCTAGCGCTTCGTTTATAGTACATGGCTAGACTTCTTCACTTCATTACTTAGATCAACACTCTTTGCGGGCGTTGTAATCTTTGGTACCCACTTCCGCACCATCTTGGGCACGGGCTTATTCTCCGGCTTAGTCATCTTTTTGGTCTTCACAGGCGGCTTTTGTTTCTTTATCTTGACGGATGTAACATATTGCTTGATTTTCTTCACGTCCTTCTTCTTCGGCTCTTCCTTCTTCTTCATCCCTTCCTTCTTCCTTGGTTCTTCCTTAACAACGCGACAATGAGGTGGAACATATTTAACTTCAATCATATTGCATACCTCGAGGCGTGGCCGAAACTTGAAAGAACTTTTCTCGCCATTAATGTCGAAGTTGATCCCCCCCTTGCCAACATCAATAGTAGCTCTCACGGTCTTGAGGAAAGGTCTCCCAAGGATGAGTGGTGGCTTCTCCCTCTCTCCCATCTCGAGTACCACGAAGATTGACGGGGATTAAGTGATGTCCGACCTTCACAGGCACATCTTCGGCGATGCCCAAGGGATAGCGAATGGAGTTATCACCCAACTCCAAGCACATACCCGTAGGCTCCAATGGTAGACGTAGCTTCTCGAACACATCCCTTGGCATGACGCTCACACTAGCTCCAAGGTCGCATAACGCCTTCTCGAACTTGAACAAACCAACGGAACATGCAATTGTCGGGCATCCGGGGTCTTTTTGCTTCTCTAGTCCATTTGCAATAGAGCTACATTGCTCGACATCTTGACATGATCTACCCCGAGTGTTGCTATCTCATATTTATTTGCAAGGATATCTTTGAATTAACGAGAATATGTAGGTACTTGAAGGGCATCCAATAACGGCATGTTGATGCTAAGTCTACACACAACCTCCACAAACTTCTCAAAGTGGTTATCAAGTTTACCTCGGGAGTAGTGTGGCTTGAGTTGCGGTATCTTTGTGTCTTCTCCCGGTATCTCAAACTCGAGCTCTTGGGTGACTATCTCCGTAACTTCCTCCTTAGAAAATTGCTCCGCCTCGGCGAATGGTTTAGGCTTCCTTGCTCCCGCGGAACGCTCCGGATCTTTGGTCTCCATTCCCAAAAGTGTTTGAATCGCCTTCTCCGTTTTGGGACCTTTAGGTTGTCCCGGAAGCTTCCCTTCATTAGTGGTTAGGCACCTGGCAAGTTATCCCACTTGCGTCTCGAGCATCTTCATCATGTTGAGCACTTTATGGTTGGAGCTTCCGACCTCCGTCACGTTGCTATCGATGTTCTTCAACACCTTGTCTATGGCTTTGAACTTGGTGACGGTGTCCTTGTTGATCTTAGCTTGCTCGTCCATGAAGTCCTTCAATTGTATACGAAGCGGAACCGAATTCGGAATGGATGAGCTTGCATTAAATTGAGGTCTACCTTGCCCGCAACGGAAGTTTGGCAAATCTCCCTTCCTCATGTAGTTGAGCGCATTGGCTTCCTCCGGACAATCCTTGTGGACATGGCCATATTCTCCGCACTCTTCACATGTGGATCTTACTTCGGTAGCCTTTAAGTCTTGAGCTTCTTTCTTTTCTATCTCCATCTTCTCCAACCTCCTCATGAGTGAATCGATCTTGCCTTCAAGTATGTTTCCCTTCTCCACTTGCAAGACTCTTTTGACGTTCCCCGTGGGTTGAACCGGAAGTATATGTCCGGATGACGCCCATGTATCATTGTCCGCGACCTTCTTGAATAGAGTGAAAGATTCGGCTGGCGTAAGCTCGATGATCGATCCTCCCGCCGATGCATCAATGATTGTCCTTGACGCCATGGTGAATCCTTGGTAGAACTTTTGACCAAGGTCCTCCTTTGGGAACTTGTGATGTGGAACCGCCCCAGTGTAATCATTGAAGTGCTCAAATGCCTCTGATATGGTCTCCGTAGGATATTGAGCAAAAGTAGCAATCTTATTACGCAAGCTTTGAGTTTTAATCGATGAGTAGTATTCCTTCATGAAGGCCCTCATCAACGCATTCCAATTTTGTACCGTCTCCGCCGGTTGAGAGTGGAACCATTGCAAAGCCTTCCCGAGTAGCGAGAACGGAAAGATCCTTGCCCTCATTTCATCTTGAGTCACCCCGTCGATGTTGAAGGTTTGACATAGTTGAATGAACGCTTGTAGGTGAAGGTTCGGATCTTCTTTACCGGTGAAGGGTGAATGTTGCACCATGTGGATTGTTGAGGTCTTGATCTCGAACGGCCTTCCGATCTTCGTGAGGTTCAAGATTGGTAAGTTGACGATGTCCGGGGTGCATAGCTCTCCGATCTTGCATTCTTGCGGCGGTTGTTCACCCATCGGTGGAGGTCGATTCTCCCGAGGACTTTGAGGTGGTGAATTCTTCGGAGATTCCAACGATCCTTCGTCTTCCGACTTTGGATCTACAAAATTCAGCTTGTTAGCTTGATGTGCTTCGCATCTCCTTAGCCTGTAAAGTTTTTCTGGATCAGCCACAAAATTATCGGGTTTGTTGGAGAGGTAGCCGTCCATCTCATGTTAGACAAAAAAGTAAACTAGGGTTAGACAAACTAGATTAGGTTAATTTTGAGGATGATCAAAAGTTAGTAGATGCAAAAAGAAAACCAAAAGAAAACTGAAAATTACACAAAAAAAGAAATAAAAGATCGAATCTTGATCACTTGTTCCCTGGCAATGGCGCCAGAAAAAGGGGCTTGTTGACGGTATATATTCGTGTTAAAGTTCAAGTAGACTTGCAAGCGGACAAGTCTGCCGTCGTAGTCAAGGGACCCTTCTTCCCTTGAGTGGTGAACCCAAGGTATCGAATCCATGGAACAAATGTGTGACGCAAGAGTTGATCTATTAAAGCCAAGAAACATCGATCATCAAGAGGTGAAACCTATGCATCTAATCTTAAAGAACATCAAAATGAATCTAATCTACTAAAGACCGAAGGTAGCAAGAGATTGAGGGGGTAGATAAACCAATCTAGAGAGATCGGATCAAGCCTTTTGTTGAAGTTCCGAGCAAAAGAAGAAATAGCAAGTTCAAACTCATTAGAAGCCTCTTTAAACCACAGTTTCACATCCGACTCCGAAAATGCCAGCCTTTTGGGGCCACCGTTCTGTCACAACGCACCCCTATTCGTGCGGGTTAGTCTAGGGTGAGTCCAAGGACAAGTTGAGATCTTTCGGAAGGTCAGGCATGAACCTCTAGCCACCACGGCTACAAGAACACCATATGTGATCTATCTCGAGAATAGATCTAAGATAAGAAAAGCCGATCGAAAACAAAGACGTCGGACAAACACTTGGTCGCTAAAAATCATATTCAACTTGATAAATCAACTTGGTACATGATACATGAATCAAGATCACCACTGGGATCCTACCTCGATCTTGCTTCTAGGTCCGGGAACTCCGACGTGGTCTTCCTTGCAAGGTTCCCACGTCGGCTAGGGAGACCTAGTCAACTAGCTCAACCCTCTCCTCCCCGAGATGGTGTCCCTCTCTTATCTGCTCCTCGGCGGCCGATGACGAATGGATTCATGCGTGGCTCTTGTCCTCAAGGCTATAAATAGTCCGAATGGTGGCTAGGTCAAAGGGGGTGACTGGGCCCCGGAGTGGGCTGGGCCGACCAGCCTGGGCCCACTCGGCCCAGTCGGCTCCCTCCTTTGCCCGGTGTCGGTTCTCGAGTCTTCTAGATCCTTCCCCCTTCTGCATGTGGGCCCTTGTCGTCAGTTTCTCTCCGAGTTGGACAAAGCTCCTTATCCCACAAGATTCGGCACTTTTCTGGGTAGGTCCTCGGAGTTTGTCATCTTCTCGGGTTTGGTCCCTGGGCTTCTTGGAGTCAAGTTTGCTTCATTACATGATCTGTACCGAGCTTCAAGGTCTTGTCATGAGGTACTTGATGAACTTATCCCGGAAGTCTTGCTTTCAACGCTAAAACCCTGCATAAACACAAAACTCCAAAACCGACATGCATGAATGAACTTGTTATACCAAGGGGGGTAGTAACAATGGATAGGATACAAAAGTCATGCCAACACCAAAGGTAAACTCATGGCTAGGTTTGTTGACGCAAAATGTGCACTCAGCGCCAATCACACAGCAAGCCGAAAAGCTTAGCTTCGCACGCGCAGAGAGAAAGTGACGTGCCAGTCAATTTTTCCTGAAAATTAACAAAAGATAAAACAGTTAAATACCAAAGCTTGGAACATACCGGGTGGTACCAGGCAGTTCCATATTTACGGCTAAGAAGCCAAGCAAGACGACATGTAGCTATGCGAAGCTACCTGTCTAAGAACCACAACCATTCGGGTAACCGCGAAGGAAAAAAGAACATTGCCGAATGGGTGACGTAAGCATGACAACGATCGATCTTTGAATAAACATGAACGCATGTGCAAAGCCATGACCGATCCTCATGAAGATTAACATTAAATGAAGTAAAGCACGAACATGATCATGTATTAAAATAAGCATGCATAGATCCAAAGCATCGCTCTACCGCATGTCTAATTACTTTAAGATCCGTCGGGTACGATCACAAACAAATCTATCCACCGCATGATACAACTTGCATGAAAAACGTACCACTTCCCGCAAATAGATCTATCCACCGCATGATACAATCTAAATGCGGAAAGCTAAAAGCATACATCACTTAAGGCACGAACGAGGCACGTGATCTACTCGTGAAAATATAACCGAATGCGGGCGAACACCGATCCAGGGTCCATGAAGAAGGAACAAACATTACCACGTGAATAAATCTATCGATTGAATTGGAAACCTAATCCACCGGATGACTAGCCCCAAAGCAACCCAAAAACCTGCATCTACCGCATGATACCCGGTTCTTTCAAGATTTATACGCACAAAGCAAGCTTGAACCCGCAACACGTGACAACCTAGATCGATTCGGTTTCGGCTATCGGAGAGCACAAGATCCACGCGTCAAAACACGAAACTCCGCTCATGCACGGATCTTAAAAGGAAAAGAGCCGATCCAAACCCATCTAGATTGGGCAAGAGTGTATTTCATGAATTAAAACATAAAGTAAAACTCATGATAACACAGGGTAACTTAATGAATCTACTGGATCTTGCCAAAATCCAATAGAGCCGATAACTAGCTTCGAGCTAGATCTTAGCCTACCGCATGGCTCATGATCTAACAAGAAACCCTCTTGAACCAAGCTTGAATCTACCGCATGACACGAAGCATGGTAACAAGACTACTTGCATCGAGATCTAAATCCACCGCATGATACTAGACATGATACAAGGTTGCCGGTACTCACGGAGGTCGACGGATCGATTGGTCCTCTCGAAGAACTCGACGACACGACAAGGGACTCTAGGGTTTGGCGTAAGGCCGGTGTGTATTGAAGAATGAACGTGTTTTTTGTTACATACATCCAGGGATCGTATTTATACCCCGCTCGATTACAACCGCGAATGGATTCATTGCCTAACTAAACTTGATCGCCTATCCATCCATTCGCTTCCTCCGATCGAGCCACGTCACCGTCCAATCCCGCAAAATCAGCTCTCTTGTTCCTTTGCCGAACCGGGAGCGAGATAGCCGACCGCGGATCCTTCGCCGAAAATCTCTCGAAGATATCTTTCCTTCCACCGGACGGACTCTTTTCCGAATCGGACCCACATGTCATACTCCTTACCAAATTTTGGTGTTAACACATGCCCCTTCAATTGTGGGATAAAAGTAATTTTGTTCCACAATTGACTCCGCCCACGAATCCTTGAGCCAAACTCCGTCAACACCTGTTCTTCGCAATCCGCCGGATTCTTCGTTCGGATCCAACCCTAGATCCCCTTCGTTCCGAGCTCGAATCTCCAATGGCAACTCGTAACCAAGCTGCTCGGGTAAATTCACCCCTCCAAACCTTTGTTCGGCATTAGGTTTTCAATTTTACCCGAGATTTTCTTCTTCCGCTCTCTTCCGGGAACCTTCTCTCGCTCTTTTGATTCCTATTGAGGCCAATTCGCGGTCTTATTATCTTGGTCCCGAAGGGAATCCCGACCCTCGAGATTTTATTGCCGCCGAATCTCGCAGAATCCCTTTCAAGGTAGCTTTATCTCCACCTCCTCAGTGGCAAGATGCGTTCAAGAACTGGCCTTTGCCCCCAATCGCAGGCTGGAAGACTTGGTACCGTAGGATTCTTGCGGATAAGAGTGGATTGACCAATCTGGATACTCTCCGCATTGCTCAATGTCTGGAGTTATCCGTAGCTGAAACACCCAAGAATGAAGATCTTCTGATAGCCGCGTGCCACTTCTGGTCAAATGGCGTCAATGCCTTCCTTTTTGGGCATGGCCCAATGTCTCCAACTTTGGCCGATGTGTACATGATCACCGGCCTTGACATCACCGGGTCTGTTCAGCCTTGGAATTTCAAAAATTCCTCACGCCAGACAGGGGTAAAGCCAGGGAATGGCTACAAACAATATATTTCGAAGCACATGAGAGACAATCCCCTTGGCGAAGTTGAATATAGAGCCTTTTTGAACATGTGGTTATGTAGATTTGTCTTCTGTGGCAAGGCCAACGAACCCACTTTGAATCATATCGCAATGGCGATCCATCTGGCTAGTGGCAATCGTCTTCCTCTGGGAAAATTCCTCTTGGGCAGTGTATACCATATGCTTCATCAGACCGTTACCCAAATGTACACCAGCGAGAGGATAGCATGCGTCAATGGCCCTTGGTGGTTTGTTCAAATTTGGCTGCAACTTCACATGCATCAGATTGTAGGCGTCGACTTGAACTCCAGGTTCTTTCCCTGGTCCAATCCCCCTGAAGGAGAGCTTCAAGTCACCAGAGGATGCCAAAGCTATGGAGAAGCAGCTTCAACTGTTATCGTTCAGCAGGACATCACCCAACTCTTCGAGTTGTTCTTCAAAGGCTTCCCCCAATCCTCTTTGGCTCCCTTATCTAGGCTATGACACTCCGACCTTCCCCGTCGAGTTCTCCTTTGAGCCCGGCCATCAAGATGGGAGATTCCCCGGAAATCTTTAATATCATAATCCGCCCATGTATATTACCGGCCGAGTTCAATGGAGGGAGGCAGAATGCCAGTACTTATGAGTACTACCAGCCTAACGTAATGGCCAGGCAACTTGGATGTGGCCAGCTGCCCCCAAGATTGTTTCTGCATGAATTCCTCAAGCCCAGGGAGGAAATCAAAGAACTGATGCAGTGCAGCAGAGTTTTCAACTATGTGTGCAGTCCCACTGTCTACACATGTCCTTTTGTGCCTGCAACCATAGCTCACCCCACCTTCAACTCATGGTGGCAAGAATTCCATGACCACATCTTCAGTGAACCCGTTCATGTGTTCTGTGCAGAACTGGTGCCTAATTTCCCCGCCGACTTCGCAGGTAACACAATGAGCCCCTTGATCGGACTTTTCCTTCTTTTATTCATGGTCCCGACCTTCATCTTCCGTCCACGAACACGCTCCCGCCCCTCGAGCCGGGTAATAACTTATAATGCCGAAGGCCCAATTTCAAAGCACCGGGGTTTAAATCCACAACCCCCGCGCCAACCGATGGACAGTATGCTACCACCGATCCCGCCTTTCTAGCCTTGCTGTTGACGGAGGCAAGGTCCGCATCCGATTCCCCCTCCGAGCGCTAAAAGGAGGAGAACCGTCAAGAAAGTACCGGTTGAGGTAAACTCCTTTACCTTCTTGATTACCGGGTCACTCGTTCTTGATGGATCATATCATTGTGTATTTCGTACCGTAGCCCAACGTTCTTCGAACCAAAGCACTCGCCAATGCTCCACCCACCGGTATGACTTTTGTTGTTCTTTCTTAAGGATGAGCACCGGCACTTATCCCTTCAATTGGACATTTGCGAAGAAACCGTGGGAGAACCACTTGTAGATGTTCCGGTGGTTCAACGAGCAAGCCCTTCCGGGGTTGAATTGTCCATCCCAAGAGAGATCTCATCTTCATCACCCTCTCGCGGAAGCAAGACGTTCTCCGCAGATGAATCCCCCAACTCAACCGGAGCCACCAAGTTCCCCCGGATGCCATCGCCTATCGGTCAAGCAGCAATGACCAACCCAACGAGAGGAGGATCCGACTCTTCATCGCCCCGAAACACACGAGTCACCGATTGCCGCACCAAGCATCTCCCCGACTTAGAAATTTCGGCTCTACTCGGACGCCTCTTCCGTCCGCGATTGCTCCCGCTCAAGAAACCACTCATGAGGTGCCCGATTCCGCTCTTAATCTTGATACCTTGATGCTAGCATTCTCACCTCGGCAGTGTTGTTTTCAGGATCACGCCCCGTCATCATCGAGCTTGCCATCAGAGGGCCCATCAACTGCCGATGTGATGAAAGAAATAAACATGCCGCCGCCGGATGAAGTGTTGCTCAAACTCAAAGAAATTGCGCTTTGGCTAGAAAAAGATGTTCAGGATCAGCTCAATGATCTTCGCCATTTTGAAGAGATGTTTGAACCCATTAGTCGAAGACTTCCTGATGACATCAGAGCTTTCCTATCATCCATCTACGACTTAGAGCCCTTTTATGTTCCCTTGAGGCGCACTTGGAGGAAATTGCGCTCCCGTTCGGCCATTGAAAAAGAGAAAACTGATGCTGAACAGGCCATGAACGGGATACAATCCCAAGCAAAAAGCCATAAGGATGCCTTGGCTGACCTGCAAGCTTCTTACGATCGAAAGTCGCCGAAAGGCCGCTCTAGAGGCGGAATTGAGAAGCCTCGTCGGCGGAGATGGAGATTGACCGGAAGAAAATAGCCGATCTCCCCGGATTAATAGCAAAGACCGAAGCGGAGGCGGAATCGGTCGTTACCGCAGTAAAGCAATGCGATGCGAGCTTACCGACTTATCTGATGCCCAAAAGGACTATCAGGAGATCTTGGACAATTCCCACTTGATAGTATCCAATGTTCGTCATGCACTCGCAAAACTCCTTAATGCTTGACTTGTCCTTATTGATGTATACCCGAACCGGTCGTTCTCGTAATATTTCCTTTGCGTTTGCATCCGTGAATTTGTCCTCTTCGAATGCATCCGGGAACTGTCTTTAGCCGAACGCTCGCAAACAACCGCCCCTTGGTGCAGGATCCACAAAGGATCCCAATTCGGCAATCCGTAAATACCGTTCAAAAGAAAACCCTTCGCACTCGGTGGAAACCCCCCGCCGCTTGGTATTCCAACGGTGTGTACCGGCCGCATCATCACTCCCAATGCGCCTCCTTGGTCAATAAAATAGCCCGTGGGGTGCTCGCAAATCCACTCGCACACTCCTCCATCACTTCTCGTCTCTTCTTCTGCGTCGCTAGAAGAAAAAACCCCAACGCCATGGACAAGGGTAAACAGCCCTCGGGGGAGCGGCTCGTCAAGGAAGCGTACGGTTCGGAAGTGAGTTCTTTCTTGATCTCGCTCCTTGTCCTCCTCGCTTGATCTTACGCTTCATGTCTTCCTCTCGCCTCTTTCGGCCTTGATTTGCTTCCCGAAGAGGTCATCGGAACCGAAGATGTTCCCGAGTACATCTCTTCCGATTCTTCTCCCGAGGCGGAGGATGCCACGCCCGAGCAACGGGTCATTCGTCGACCTGCGCCGCCGTGCCCGCACCCGGAGCGCGACCTCGGGGACATGTCCGTCCGCCGCCAAGCCGAACGCGAGCGTCGTATGGCGCCGGGAAGCGCTAGTAGGGGGTAAACGCTCATGTCCCCCTTCATGTTTGCATTTGGATTTCTTGCCCCTAACCTTGATTCTTTTGCTCCGGATGTCTCGACGGTGCGACAGAACCCGAAGGCGGCCCGGGATAGCTTGGTAGAGGCCGCCAATCGTGGTCATCCTCGTGCGTTCCAAGTCGCCGTCACGGTGGTCCCGGAACAACCGAAGAGGGAGCACGTGCCGAAGAAGCAAAGAAAAGATTGAACCATACTTTCGCTTCTTACTCCACGCCTTCGCTTCCCTCCCTTAGGGGACTTGACCTTCGTGGCTGCTATGTGTAACCCCGCAAGAAACCAGTTGTAGTGTAGTATCGAGCTAAGGGCAATGCATCGAGCACTCGGCCATTTTCTTTTGTTCATGGATTTTTGTTCTAAAGGCGGCCTCATCCTTGAGCGCGGCCGTTTCGTGTCGATGTGTATAATCATCGATCGATTTCAATGCTAGGATAATACTTCTTCAGATATCTTCCATTTATTGCGGCGGAAAACTCCTCTCCTAGCAAAGTTTTCAATATGTACGCATTACCAGGAACGCATCTGACCACACGAAAAGGCCCCTCCCAGTTAGGGGACCATTTGCCGAATTCACTGTATTTAGTTCCAATCGGCAGTAGCGCTTTCCAAACTAGATCGCCTTCTGCGAATTGCTTTACTTTTACTTTCTTGTTATAGTATTTGGCGACCCGCAGCTTGTTTTTCTCGATGTTTTCCAGGGCCCTGAGACGGATCATATGCAAATCTTCTAACTCATCCATCATTAGGCCACTGTAATCCTTGGAGCTCAAATCGTTTTGCAAAGACTACTCTCCTTGACTCGATTGCATTTCCCGGGCAAGATCGCGTGATGCCCGTAAACCAACTCGTAAGGAGAAGTCTTTGTAGCTCCATGGGGGGCCATTCGGTAAGCCCACGCGCTTCACCGAGTACCGAATGCCATTTCCTCGGCTTCGGTCGATCTTCTTCCGTATAAGCTTGATCATGATCTTGTTAGAAGCCTCTCGCTTGACCATTAGCTTGGGCATAGTATGGAGAAGAATTAAACAGCTTTGATTCCCATGTTTTCGGCAAAATCTCCGAATTCCAATGACACGAATTGTGCCCCTTGGTCGCTGGTAATCGTCCGAGGAATCCCAAATCGATAGATGATGTGTTCCTTGACGAATTCGATCATGTTTTCCGACGTCACCTTCTTGAGTGGGATTGCCTCGACCCATTTGGTGAAGTAATCTGTAGCCAAAAGCACGAACTTATGCCCCTTGCTAGATGGCGGATTAATTTGGCCAATCAAGTCTATACCCCGCCCCCGAATGGCCATGGCTTGATGATGGGATTCAATGCTGATGCAGGGACTCTTTGGATATTCCCGAACCTCTGGCAATCTTGACACCCCTTGTAATACTCAAAGCAAGTCCTCTAATATCGTCGGCCAAAAGCATCCACATTTCGCCTAATAACCCATTTCATGCGATAGGCCGATTGGTGCGCTCCACATATCCCATCGTGCACCTCGCTCATCATGTTCTTGGCTTCTTCTCGGACCCGTGCATCGTAGCGCACCCGTCTAATGATTTATAGAATAAATTGTCATCCGGAAGAACGAACTTGATTGCCTTGTACCGAGTTTCCTGGAGACTTTTCGGGATGGATCTTTCAGGTAGTCAACGATCTCTTTCCTCCAATCATCTTCTGTAAGATCCGTCCCTAGTGCATTCACCTCTGCAGCAAATGCTTCTTGACTCTCTTTATAACCGAGGCGCTTTGAGCCAGCCTGTTTGCTTCCTCGTTATGCTCCCTAGGGATGTGCCGTAGGGTTACCGGTGGAAAGCCCTTCAAGATTTCTCTCGCATTCCTCGTAGTAACTCCTCGGCGCCTCGCTCCCGCACTCGTACCGGCCGTTCAATTGCTTGATGACCAACTCGAATCTCCATAAATTTCAACCGAAACGGCCCCGCTTCTCTCAAATATTGAAGCCCTCGAAGCGAAAGGCTCGTACTCGCCCTCGTTATTCGTGACGGTGGGTTGTATAGGAATGGCGAATTCAAACATCTCCCCTCCGGGCGAAATTAGCAGATCCCTACTCCCCCACCTTTGCCACATGATGACCCGTCAAAGAATAAAGCCCATGGGGTAATTTCAAGCAGATCAATCGAAGGGTCACGGTGTTCAGTTATAAAATCGGCAATGACCTGACCTTTGATGGCTTTTGCCGATTCGAACTTCAACTCGAATTCTGATAGAGCTAAAATCCATTTGCCAACCCGACCATTCAAAATTGGCATAGATAACATATGTTTTATCACATCAAACTTCGAGTATACAGTGCATTCGGCATTCAACAAGTAGTGCCGAAACTTTGTACACGAGTAGTATACGCAAAGACACAATCTTTCTATAGCCGAATACCTCGGTTTCGGGATCAAGTAGTTTTCGGCTAAGATAAGCTACTACCCGCTCCTTTCCTTCGAATTCTTGAATAAGGGCCGATCCAATAGTTTGGGTATCGGCCGCCACGTACAACTTGAAAGGCTTGTCCAACGAGGAGGAACCAAAGACCGGCGGCTCCTTCATGTATTGCTTGATTTCCTCGAAAGCCTTTTGTTGTTCGTCGCCCCATGTGAACTTCTCGATCCTTCTTTAGCTTCAAAGCAACGAAGAGAATGTCAACACCTTCGTGATAAATTTGAGATGAACCTTCTCACAAAGTTGATCTTGCCGAGCAGTGATTGCAACTCCTTGAGGTTGGTTGGAGGAACGACTTCATCAATGGCTTTCATGCTCTTTTTGCCAACTTCGATCCCTCCTTCGTGGACCAAGAACCCCAAGAACTCTCCAGCGACACCCCAAATGCACACTTGTTTGGATTCATTTTCAGGCCATGCTTCCGGGTGCATTCGAGGGTCTTCTTCACATCTTCCAGATGGGTGTCATGACTTAAGGACTTGATCACCACGTCGTCAATGTAGATTTCCACGGTCTTGCCGATCAACTCATGAAAAATGTAATTCATGGCCCGCCGATAAGTTGCACCGGCATTTTTCAACCCAAATGTCATGACGATCCATTCAAATAGGCCTATATGACCGGGACATCTAAAGGCCGTCTTTGAGATGTCTTCTATTGCCATAAAGATCCGATTGTATCCCGCGTTGCCATCCATGAAGCTAATCACCTTGTGCCCAAGACGGCGCGTCAATCGGCAAATCGGCAATAGGCATCGGGTATCCATCCATGGGAGTAGCTCTGTTTAGGTCCCCGAAGTCTATGCAAACTCTCATTTTTCCATTTTTCTTATACACAGGGACGATGTTAGAAATCCACTCCGCATATCTCATAGGCCGAACGAAGTTTGCGTCAAGCAACCTCTTGATTTCTTTCTTCACATCGGCCAATACTTCATCCTTGTAGATTTTCCGGGCGGTTGCTTATATGGCTTGAAACCAGGCTTGATTGGCAACCGGTGCTCGACGATGGATCGATCCAATCCAGGCATCTCCGAGTAATCCCAGGCGAAGCAATCTTTATATTCTTTGAGAAGCTCAATTAAGTTCCCCCGAAGTCCGGCCGCATTTGCACCGATGAACGTCGGCCTTGGCTTATCACCGCTTCCAATGTCAACTTCCTCCAGCTTATCGGCCGACATGAATCCTCGTCCCGCCCTTGCCATCGGTGCCGTCCACGGGGTTCTCCATTAAAAATTACTGTAAGAGCCGACTGCTTGAATCGGCCGTTGGTCACCGCCGACAGTTCAACAGGACCTTCTCCCCGGTCCTTCCCCGAGAAGCAATCGATGCCCCGGTACTCCCGGAAGGCCGGTTCCATGTTAGCGACGCTCACGGAGTCATCCGCCCGGACGACCTCGATTTCATCGTCCACCCACCGGATCGCCTGTTGATGCATAGTGGATGGGACGCGGCAGCTTGGCGTGGATCCGGGCCCCGCCCAAGCAACAGGGCCGTAGGCTCCCTTCCCTTCGATGACGAAGAAGGTAGTAAGCAACGTCTTGGACCCGATCATCAAGTCCACGTGAGCGCATCCTTTGGTGTCTGAGGGGTTCCCGGCGAAGTCGTTTAGGATGATGCTTGTTGGTGTCAGATCGCTCGGGGTCATGCCAAGCTTCCGAAGGTGGTGTACGGCATTACGTTGATCGCCGCGCCACCGTCGACGAACATCTTGGTCAATGGCTTGCCATTGACGTACCCCCCTCAAGTACGGCGGCCTCATGTGGCGATTCTTGGCCGGCTTGTCGAAGATGGCCTCGCTTGGCAAGCACCGCCGCGCCATCATCTCCTCGGGTTGCTCGTCGTCAAAGGAAGCTTCTTCCCGCATCACCCGGTTAGCGGGAGCCATGAACTCGTTTGGCGGGGAAGTATACCATGCATGCGGGGGCCGGACGCTTCGATCCTTCCGGGCCGGTCCTTGGGGCGCCACTTCGCGCCTTGTCCGGATCCCGGCTTGTTTCATCTCGCGGTTCCTCAAGCGTTGGACCCGCCTCTTCGGCTCTTGCGTAGACCGGGTGGGCACCATTGCCCCTCCCGCCGCACGTATACATCTTCGTCCTCCTCCCCGGTCGCCCCACCCGAGATCAGCTTGGCGCTTCCCCGGGGTGATCTATAACCTCAATTTTTTGCCGCCGATCCCCATTTGGGTGAATCCTTCCAAGTCTTTCATGGACGGATCGGCGATTGGCGCTTTCCCGCCCGTACTCGCATATCCGTCGCCGCATTCGGACGCTCCTTAATGTGGGCAGCTTTAGGCCCTCATTCCGGCGCGTGCCGAAGAAGGCGCATCCCCGGTGGGCGCGCTCCCCGCCGCGCGCGTGCCGTTCCCCGATTCCATCCGCGCGCATCCTCTTCACCCCGCGCGCGCTCCTCCTCGTGACGACGCTTTTGGTAGCGCTCCTTTTCCATCCGACGCCGCCATTTGTTGAGGAGAATGCGTGACGTCACCTTGGGCTTAGGCTTGGACGATTCCCCAATCTCGATGTGGCTCTTGAGAACGCGGGGAGCGTCGCCCCGCACTTGCTCTAGGGTCACCCGACGCTCCGGTCAACCGATCCATCTTGCTTGGACCTCGGGCCGAGGTCGGGACCTTGACTTTCCCTTTCTCTTCGGTCTGTTATCGCGTTGATAGAAAAGTCGAGCATGTTCTCGCGGGAAGGGGTGGCCATCCACCTTCATCTTGTTATCGAATTTGAGGTGCCCTTCCCGGATAGCCTTCGGATCCTCATCCCGAAGACCCCCGCAATCGTTGATGGAGTGCGAGTCCCCGTCATGGAAGCCGCAAGAACGTTTCGCTTTGACTCCATCGGGCCGAAGCATAGAGTGCCCTTCGTGCGACTTGATTCGGCCTTCCTTTACCAAGAGCTCAAACAACTTATCGGCCTTTGTGATGTCGAAGTCGTAGGTTCCTTTGGTCCGCCCGACCCACCGCCGATTCATTGTCAAGGGCTCTTTACCCCACAAGATTTCTCCGTGCAGCTACCTCCACTTCGTCATCGAATCCTCGCACAAATCAGCTTTGTCCAAGAATTGGTTGTAGATGTCAGCGATGTCGTGCTGCTTGCCAAACTTAGGGTCCTTCTTGAGGCCATACGCCTGATTGCTCATCAAGGATAACTTCGCGACAGCTTGGCCCAAGTTTTCAAACTCCATCCCAAATAGCTTTTCGCGCACGGCCGGTAACATCCCGGCGACGGCCATATCGGCCACCGATCGTCCGGCAAGTTCAATGAGAAGCACATGCCCTTGACTTCTCTGAATCTTCTAAGAAACTCCAGCGGTGTTTCACTGTGCCTTTGCTTCAGGGTGGCGAGATCAATCAACTTCTTCTCAGAACTGCCGCTAAAGTAATGAGCGTGGAATTTACGCTCCAAATCTTTCCACCTGGCCACTGACTCAGGCGGCAGGGATGAGAACCACTGAAAAGCTGGACCCGTCAGCGAGGCGGGGAAGTAGCGAACCCTGAACGTCTCTTCGGCCGAACATTCCCCAAGCTGCATGAGATAACGAGCGATATGCTCGACCGTGCTTGTCTCGTCCTGCCCAGAGAACTTTGTGAATTCCGTCGGCGGTTTCACCCTTGGCGGCGGGGAGCACGTTATAATACCACTCGGGGAACGGCGGCTCCGTAGGTGGGGCCCCGCATCCTTGGCTTGAGGCCGAACCGATTCTCGCATCAATTCGGCCATCTTGCGTGCTAGGGCATCTTCCTCCCGAGCGCCCGCAGCCGCGCGTACCCCGGGTGCGGGAAGGCGTCGAACGCCCCGTAATTTCCCACTTCATGATAGCCACCGCCGTATGCGCATTCTTCTCGGGAGCCGCTTGGTTGACGGAGCTATTCTTCGAATGGGGTCAAGTGGGGCCCCGTGTGAGCCGAACGCTAGGTCTCCGTACGTAGGCCGGGTACGGATTCGGCCGCGCGTGCACGTGCCGACCCGTGCTGCTCGTGGTGGCGGCGGACCGGTTGACTTCCCGAGGCTTGAGGCCGAACCGGCGCCCCCCGCCGCCCGCGGAGGAGGTTGAAATGTCTCGCTCCCGAGCTTTGAGGAGGAGGTCGCCGCACTTGGCTTCGCGGCCGGCGGCCGAGAGCTTGATTCACCCGGCTCCACGCGTGCTCTTTCCGTGTACGTCTTTCCAAACGCCCGCCCCCGCGCCCGGCCAAAGAGGGCCACCATCATCTGTCGGAGCGACCCGAGGAAAGCTTGGTTGTGCTTGGTGAGCATGTCGTCTACCGATTCCCCGGAAGATCCGCGCGCATTCCTCTTTTTCTTGTTGGGTCGTGGCGTCGGTCTCCCCCGCAACGCGCTCCGGCGGTGCTACTCTTCGGATATGGTACACCACTCCGATTCTTCTTAAATGACATGAGGCATTTCTCGCTGAAATTGATTCACGGCGTCTAGAGCCGCCGATGTCGCTCGGAGAGAGCTCCTCGATGTTGACATCCGGGAGGTCCGAAACTTCGTGCATCTTGAACCAATTCGGCCGTATGGTCCCACCGGGCGTGCCAAAAAGTGTGTTGACGCAAAATGTGCACTCGCGCCAATCACACAAAAGCGAAAAGCTTAGCTTCGCACGCGCGAGAGAAAGTGACGTGCCGCTCAATTTTTCCCGAAAATTAACAAAAGATAAAACAGCTTAAATACCAAAGCTTGGAACATACGGGTGGTACCAAGCAGTTCCATATTTACGGCTAAGAAGCCAAGCAAGACGACATGTAGCTATGCGAAGCTACCCGTCTAAAAACCACAACCATTCGGGTAACCGCGAAGGAAAAAAGAACATTGCCGAATGGGTGACGTAAGCATGACAACGATCGATCTTTGAATAAACATGAACGCATGTGCAAAGCCATGACCGATCCTTGTGAAGATTAACATTAAATGAAGTAAAGCACGAACATGATCATGTATTAAAATAAGCATGCATAGATCCAAAGCATCGAGCCTACCGCATGTCTAATTACTTTAAGATCCGTCGGGTACGATCACAAACAAATCTATCCACCGCATGATACAACTTGCATGAAAAACGTACCACTTCCCGCAAATAGATCTATCCACCGCATGATACAATCTAAATGCGGAAAGCTAAAAGCATACATCACTTAAGGCACGAACGAGGCACGTGATCTACTCGTGAAAATATAACCGAATGCGGCCGAACGTACCGATCCAGGGTCCATGAAGAAGGAACAAACATTACCACGTGAATAAATCTATCGATTGAATTGGAAACCTAATCCACCGGATGACTAGCCCCAAAGCAACCCAAAAACCTGCATCTACCGCATGATACCCGGTTCTTTCAAGATTTATACGCACAAAGCAAGCTTGAACCCGCAACACGTGACAACCTAGATCGATTCGGTTTCGGCTATCGGAGAGCACAAGATCCACGCGTCAAAACACGAAACCTGCTCATGCACGGATCTTAAAAGGAAAAGAGCCGATCCAAACCCATCTAGATTGGGCAAGAGTGTATTTCATGAATTAAAACATAAAGTAAAACTCATGATAACACAGGGTAACTTAATGAATCTACTGGATCTTGCCAAAATCCAATAGAGCCGATAACTAGCTTCGAGCTAGATCTTAGCCTACCGCATGGCTCATGATCTAACAAGAAACCCTCTTGAACCAAGCTTGAATCTACCGCATGACACGAAGCATGGTAACAAGACTACTTGCATCAGATCTAAATCCACCGCATGATACTAGACATGATACAAGGTTGCCGGTACTCACGGAGGTCGACGGATCGATTGGTCCTCTCGAAGAACTCGACGACACGACAAGGGACTCTAGGGTTTGGCGTAAGGCCGGTGTGTATTGAAGAATGAACGTGTTTTTTGTTACATACATCCAGGGATCGTATTTATACCTCGCCGATTACAACCGCGAATGGATTCATTGCCTAACTAAACTTGATCGCCTATCCATCCATTCGCTTCCTCCGATCGAGCCACGTCACCGTCCAATCCCGCAAAATCAGCTCTCTTGTTCCTTTGCCGAACCGGGAGCGGATAGCCGACCGCGGATCCTTCCGCCGAAAATCTCTCGAAGATATCTTTCCTTCCACCGGACGGACTCTTTTCCGAATCGGACCCACATGTCATACTCCTTACCAAATTTTGGTGTTAACAAGGTTGACGGAATTTCACTGTCAACACTCACGATATGACCGACGCCGCTCTGAAGGACCTAGAGTTGCTACCACAAGACGAATTAGGGGCCCCAGGAGTTCCCGGGCCCCCAAATTAAACATGCCAGGAACTGCTTTGTTGTAATAATTTGAACAAGTCATGTAGCTACCAAGCATGTAGCTAAGCATTTTATCTTGTGTTATCCATCGATTACTTTCGATCGCTCGAGGATGACTGCAGCAACGCGCAGTTGAACTTAGAGAACCGAAAGGGTCGGGCCATACTCTGGAGTCACGGAGGCGTAGAAGTCAGAAGGCCTGGCCCCTTCAATCCATGAAGCGCAACCATCCGTTCGCAGCCCCCGAGAACTCGAAAGGTTCGGGAGATAACTAGTCGAGATTTGCTTGTGAAAACATTGTTTCGGACCGGAGTCCCGGTGGTCACTCGAGCACCCTTGAAGAGAGATTGGATGAAGGCTGGGAACTAAAGGAGTACTCGCAAGTCTTCGTGCTGTAGCCGCGGGGGCGTTAGCACTAGGAGCTTTGAACGAATAGCAACCCGTCATCCCGCGCAAGCCGTCATCTTTACTCTTCGCGAGATCGAGTTTTCGTCAAAAAACCTTTCACCCGTGCGATCGGTCTCGACAAGGTTGTCGGGATTTTTCTGAAAATTTTCGTAAAAAGCAAGGAGGGCATCGTGCCCTGGGTAGCCCCCGAGCAGGGAGCGTTTTTGCACTGGTGCGAAGACGCTCGCTACTCAGCCCCAAACATTGTCGCAAACATGTGAACACAGCCAAAGATAAGTCCGGAACTCAGAGACATGTGAACAAGGCATGCAACATCTATTTATTGATGTACGAGTTTTGAATATTTACTCAAGGATAAAACGGGCGTAGGTGCTCGATGTTCCATGCGTTGGTGATGACCCTCCTGTCCTCGTACTAGATCATGTACATCCCTGGTCGGAGCACTTCGTGGATGATGAATGGCCCCTCCCAAGGTGGGGATAGCTTGTGCCTGTCCTTACTGCCTTGAACTCGTCGGAGCACGAGGTCCCCGACGTGAAACTCACGTGGGCACACGTTGCGCTCGTGGTAGCGCCACAGCGTCTGCTGGTACTTGGCACTTCGCAGCAGGGCAACGTCGCGTGCCTCGTCGAGTTGGTCGATCGCGTCCTCGAGCGTAACTTGATTTCCTTCTTCGGTGTAAGCTCATACACGTGGACTGTCGTAGCGATGTTCGTGGGCAGGACCGCCTCGGATCCATGCACCATGAAGAAAGATGTGAACCCCGTGGCCCGACTTGGCATGGTGCGCAGACTCCACAGCACGGACGGCAGCTCGGCCACCCATCTTGCTCGAAACTTGTTGAGCCGCTTGAAAATTCTTGGCTTCAAGCCCTAGAGAATCATATTGTTCGCCCCTTCGACCTGCCCATTCGTCTTCGGGTGGGCAACAGCAGACCAGTCCACACGGATGTGGTTGTCGTCGCAGAAGTTGAGGAACTTCTTCCCCATAAACTGGGTGCCGTTGTCGGTGATGATCGTGTTGGGTATGCCGAAGCGATAAATGATGTTGGTGAAGAACAAGACTGCCTCATCGGAGCGGACATTAACGATGGGTCGGGCCTCGATCCACTTCGAGAACTTGTCGACCGCTACGAGGAGGTGAGTGAAGCCACCAGGCGCTTGTCGGAGTGGGCCCACCATGTCGAGGTTCCAGATGGCGAAAGGCCACGTGATGGGGATTGTCTGCAACACTTGCACCGGGAGATGAGTTTGTCGGGCATAGAACTGGCACCCTTCACAGCGCCGCATGATGTCCTTCGAGTCGGTGACTTCTGTGGGCCAGTAAAAACCTTGTCGGAAAGCTTTCCCGACAAGTGTTCTCGGACCGGCATGTTGACCGCAAGTGCTGGCATGTATTTCCTTCAACAGCTCGCGGCCTTGATCCCAGAGGATGCACCGTATGAGTATGCCAGCAGCCCCACGCTTGTAGAGCTCACCGTCGATGAGGACGAAAGCTTTTGCTCGACGGGCGATGCATCGGGCTTCCGTCTAGTCGGGAGGGAGCTTTCCCTCGACTAGTCACTCGAGGATGGGGAATCGCCAATCGGGGTCTTCAAGGTTCACTTCTGGTGGCTGATCAATTGCCATGACTTCAGGCTCCAACTCCTCGGGTGGCTTCTCGCCTTCTTCTTGTACGGACGACTGATGTTGATCGCTTGCGAAAACCCTGTGGGGAACTGGGCTTTGACTGGATGCGACCTTCGCGAGTATGTCAGCCGCTTTATTGTAGTCGTGCAGCACGTGGTGCAGCTCGAGGCCGTGGAACTTGCCCTCCAGATCTCGTATGGCTTGACAGTATGCCGCCATCTTGGGGTCAACACAATTCTTGTCCTTCATGACTTGTCCCACGACTAGCTTCGAGTCGCCCCTGATCTCGAGACGCTTGATCCTGAGTTCGACAGCGATCCGGAGACCGTTGACCAGGGCTTCGTACTCGGCGGTGTTGTTTGATGCAAGGAAATGCAGTTGCACCATGTACTCCATGCGCACGCCCAGATGCGAGATGAAGACAAGGCCTACGCCGACTCCTTACTTCATGACCGAGCCGTCGAAATACATGGTCCAAGTCTCATGCTCGATCTTCACTGGGGGGAGTTTGCATCTCCGTCCACTCGGCCACAAAGTCCGTGAGTACTTGGGACTTGATCACACTGTGCAGAGCATACATGATATTCTGCCCCATCAACTCAAGTGCCCACTTTGCAATCCTTCCTTCGGCCTCGATGTTTTGGATGACCTCCCCAAGTGGATACTTGGACACGACGGTGATGGGGTGTGCATCGAAGTAATGCTGAAGCTTGCGCTTGGTCATCATGATGGCGTACACAAGTTTCTGCATTTGTGAGTAGCGCATCTTGGAGTCGGAGAGTACCTCACTGATGAAGTACACTGGTCATTGCACCTTTTGGGACCTCCCCGGCTCTTCTCGCTCGACCACCAAAGCCGCGCTGACCACTTGGGTTATCGTTGAGATATACAGGAGCATTGGCTCTTTTGTAGGCGGAGCGGTCAATATCGGAGGACTCTTGAGGATATTCTTGAGAGTCGAGTGCCTCTTGCGCCTCGGGTGTCCACGTGAAGTGGTCGTATTTCTTCATCAACTTGTACAGTAGCAGGCTGCGCTCTCCGAGTCATGCTATGAAATGACTTAGAGCTGCGAGACAGCCTGTGACACGTTGTACACCCTTCAGGTTTTTTATTGGCCCCATGTCCATAATGACCGAGATCTTGTCGGGTTAGCTTCGATGTCGCGTTCCGACACGACAAAGCCGAGGAGCATGCCCCTCAGAACCCTGAAAACGCACTTCTTGGGGTTTAGCTTCACCCCGTGTTGTTGTAGCTTTGCGAAGACCTTAGTGAGGTCGGGGACCAGATCCCCCGTATTTTTCGACTTGACTACGATGTCGTCGACGTATTCTTCTATGATGCGGCCTATTAACTCCCCGAAGACGCGTCGCATGCATCGTTGGAAAGTACCACCCGCATTTTGAGCCCAAAGGGCATCATTTGACAGCAGTACGTGCTGAACAGAGTAATGAATGAGGTTGCGAGTTGGTCCACTATGCACATCACTACCTAGTGGCACCCGGAGTACGCATCGAGAAAACAGAGGGTCTCGCACCCTGCTGTTGAATCGACTACCTGATCTATGCGAGGCAAAGGAAACGGGTCCTTGGGACACGCCTTGTTAAGGCTCGTGTAGTCAACACACATCCTCCATTTATTAATCTTCTTCTTTACAAGTACAGGGTTTGCTAACCACTCGGGGTGGAAGACTTCACGGATGAACCCTGCACTAAGGAGCTTCAGGATCTCCTCGCCAATCACCTTGCACTTCTCGTCGTTGAAGCGGTGTAGGCGCTGTTTCACCGGTTTCGATCCCAGCTTGATGTTCAATTTGTGCTCGGCAACCTCTCTCGGGATCCCCTTCATGTTGTAGGGTTTCCATGCGAACATGTTGAGGTTTGCTTTGAGGAAGTCGACGAGCGCTCTTTCCTATTTAGGATCGAGCGCATCCCGATACAGAGCGTACGGCCATCGTCGGAGAAGATCGCATCCTTGACGTCCTTGGCAGGCTCGAAAGAGCAGGTCGCACGCTTGGACAACTCGGGGACATCCTGGTCCTCGGATCGAGGCTCGGTGTGGAGCCTCTCGGACCGGATGGTTGCTTCAGCGAACTGAAAGCACTCGGCGTCGCACTCGTATGCACACTGATATGTTGGCCCTACTGTGATGATCCCCTTCGATCCAGGAATCTTTAGTTTCAGGTACGTATAGTTGGACACGGCAATAAACTTCGCGTATGCCGGCCTCCCGAGGATCGCATGGTACGCCCTGAGAACCCCACCACTTCGAAGGTGAGGGTTTCTGTGCGGAAGTTCCGCACGTCCCCGAACATGACGGGCAGATCGATCTGCCAAGGGGGAGCACCTCGATTCCAGGTACGACCCCGTGGAATGGTGCCGTCGACGGCCTTAGTGCGGACCGCAGGATGCCCATCTCGTCAAGCGTTGACGCATAGAGCATGTTGATCCCGCTTCCCCCATCCATCAGGACCTTGTGGATCCTTCTGGATTTGAACAGGGGAGCTACCACTAGTGGGTAGGATCCGAGCTGAGGCACATTGTCGGGATGGTCCTTGCGGTCGAAGGTTATCGAAACCTCCGACCACTTTAGGTAGGACGGTCTCGCAACGTCGGTGTTGAAGACTTCTCGCTGGATGAGCTTCCCGCGCCGCCTTGAGGGTCTCGCCGGTGATCCCCCAAATATCATCTGCACCGCGTCGTCTTCACTAGGGAACACAGCCCTCTCGCCATCATAATTGTCGTGGGAGGGGCCTTGCTTGTTGGGCTGGTCCTCCGTCTTTGGCTTGAGGGTGCCCTTGACGTAGTTCTTCATGAGCCGGCACTCCCTGAGCGTGTGCTTGACGAGGACCTTGTGGTGCGGGCACGACGCGTCCAGGAGCTTCTCGAAGTGGTCCCTGGATGGTGCGGGCTTGGCCGGGTTGCCCTTGGGGCACGACGCCTTGCGCTCCACCGCCACGACAAAGTTGTCGTCACGACGGCGCTTGTCGTTCTTCTTCTTCTTTTTGAAGCGCGAGGACATCCCCTCGCCATGGTCCACGACTTGCTTCCCCTTGCCCTAAGGGGTGTTGAGCGTTGTGGCAACCACCTCCTCGCCGTCGGCGTGGTTGCTCGTGTTGTCGAGGAGCTCACAGGTCGCACATGTCATGCGACGCCTGAGTCGATGAATGAGGGAGGTGCACGTCTTTCCATTCTGAAACGCCGAGATGGTGTCGTTGTCGGTCGCGCCGGGGAGCTCGGTGTAGCGCTTGGAGAACCTCCATATGTACTCGTGAGACTCTCCCCTGACCGTTGTTTGCAGTTGCGTAGCTCCCAGTGCTTGGTCGGGGCGCATATACGTTCCCTAGAAGTTGCCGACAATTACTCGACGCAGGTCGGTCCATTCGTTGATCTTGTCGCGTGGCAAGTGCTCGAGCCACGTGTGTGCAGAGTCATCAAGGTAGAGCAACAAGTTCTTGATGATGAAGAGATCGTCGATCGCTCTACCGTCATGGCACGCGAGCCGGTAGTCTTTGAGCCACACGCTAGGGTTGGTGTCCCCATTGTATCTTGGCACATTGGTTGAAGCCCGGAAGCGCGAGGGGAACTTCGCGTCGCGGATGATCTGGACAAAAGCCTGTGGACCCCGCTGGTTCGGTGACCTGCAGCGCTCGCGGTCGTCATCGCTGTCGTGGCGCCGCCCGCGTCCACGGTCGTCGTGGTGGCGCGAGCGATTGTCGGGGTTGTTGTCGACGCTCTCAGCTCATCGTCGGGCTTCGATGGTGTTCCGGACGTCGTGGTTGGGCCCGAGACGACTCTTGACCGCCGATGTCGCGGCTCCGACTCCCTCCCTGCGCCCCTGGTGCTGGGAAGGGGGTAGATTCGGGTCGTGGGTCGATGGCGCTCCAGCCCGCCCGCGCTACGAGCGCTGGCGCGAGGTGGAGCACTCGCTTGTCGTGCCGCCGGCTTCGAGCGCGCGCCTTCGGTTGGCTTGGCGAACCCGTCGTTCCTCGGAGGTTGCTGGCTCCGGGCAGCCGCGCAGCAGCATGACCGCAGCGGCAAGGTTCTGGGACGCCCACCGAAAAAGTGGCGGAGTGTCAGTGTTAGTGTTCGCGTCAATGTTCACGCCTACATTGGCGCGTCAGTTGTTGTCGGGCACTAGCCCACGTGCCGGCGGCGTAGGTGCGCGGCCATGCAGCTGGTCCACAGTCGGGCGGCGCTCGCGCCGGTCGGCGTTCACCTCGCGGGGCTCCCCCTGCATAGGAACGTCCTGCGTCGGTTGCCGATCACAGGTCTTGACATCCGCGCCGAGCTCTTGGCATAGAAGGCCCAGCTCCTCGTCGAGCCGTGCACACCGTCGGGCATCGGCGCCGCAGTGGCGCGGTGCTGGCTCCGGTTCGGAGCTACTCGATGAGAGGCCACGCAGACGTTGCACTCCCGCGTGAGGTCGTGGTGTCCCATGGTCCGTGCTCCCGAGTCATTGCAGACCCAGGGGCGGTGTCGATCGTGCGGTGGTTGTTGACGTAGGCCATCATCGGGTCGTCTGGGAGGCCGGGCTATCTACGGGGGTACATTGCAGTGTACCACTCCATGAACTCTCCCCAGCCCAGCGGTCTGTCTCCGCTGGCCTCGAAGGTGAGGTCGGTGAGGTAGTAGGCGGCGAGCCTAAAACGCTCCTGTGTTGGGTTTGGCCCCAACATGCCGATGATGACGTCGTCCGAGAAGCCTCAGACGAAAGCATCGCGTCCCGCAGTCCCCGTGAGGACATTGGGGCGAGGCGGCCGGGTGAAGGTGCGCCCGGCGATGGGCTCCACCGGCCCGGTGTAGACGAAGCCAAGGGAGCCGAAGCGTAGGGTGGTCCCAGGAGTCAGCGTGACCCTGCGACCGTCCATCCGATCCGCTGGAGTTCGTCGAGACACACGATGTGCCCCTACCTGGTGCGCCAACTGTCGGGGTTCTCTACCGCTGGCAGTAAATTTATATCGATCGTGTGTCGAGCTCGGATGATTAGCGCAGGAGACAACAAGATTTATACTGGTTCGGGCCTATGATGAGTAATACCCTACGTCCAGTGCAGTGCTGTCGTGTTCCTGAGCTAGGTGTGCCCGTAGTAGGGGTTACAAGCTGGTCGGGAGACGGTGTCGAGCCCATGTCCCGGGTGATGGTGTTCGATCCTATGAAGGTCTAACTCTTGTAACTGTTTCCCTCCTCTCACTTTTATAGTCTCAAGGGGAGGGGCGCAAGGGGAAGTAAAAAAGAGTTACAGTGCTTGGCAGCTGGCACGTCCCGTCGTACGTCGCTGTCCGCCGGGGTGCATTGAAGTCAAGTTGTGATGCCTTGTCGGGGGAGCCGCCGCGTGGCCAGGCTTGGACTGTTCACTTCGGGACGCTTGGCCACCTCCCTGAGTAGTTTGGGCTTGTCTTGGTCTGCCCAAGCGCTTGCCTGGCTTGCCACACCCGAACCTGAGTCTAGGCTTGTGCGCGTCGTAAAGGGTGCTTGAGTGCCTCGGGCTGAGTTTGCGTGTGGCAGAGTGGGAGATGATGGCGATGTGATGGCCACGCAGATGGTCAGACCGACATTAAGGCTCTTGTCGGGGTGGGATGGCTGCATGGCCACCAGGCGTTGTATCTGCATGACGTGGAGATTCGCTCCTCCATACGCGTCGGTGGTGGTGTTAGTGCTGTGCGTCTGGGCCCACGCACCAGTCGGGAACGGACTTGTCGTGCGAGGCGGAGACTTGTCGTGGGGGTCCCTCAAGTGGGGAACTGGTCGGAGATGCAGCCAACTGCCCGAAGACTGGACGTTTTGACAGTGTGGGTCTTGACCAGGGTTCCTTCTCCTCCTTGTCCTGAATCTTTGCATTGACATTGTCAATGGGCCTTCACGTTGTCAATCATGGCCTTCACATTGTCAATTGTGCTGGATCATCAAGTTGTCTTAGGAGAGATAATCTCGCCGTCAAAGGGGGTCCTAATCCGGGGGGTTTCGCTGTTATCGATCCTATGATTTTGAGTGTGATGGACTCGATTCCGAATCCCCCAACACACGGCATCGTCAAAGTATAGATTAATTGAACTTAAGAATTCATCTCGTAAAGTTATCACAACCTATACAATTAGTATTTTTTTGTCTACATTTAACACTATATATGTGTCCAAACATCCGATGTGATGTGTGAAAAAACTTTGCAGGTGGAACTAAAGCGTGGACAGTCTGGACGCTTAATAAAAATGCTGTGTCATCTGCGCCGAAGCTTTTATTTTGTTCCTCTTCTATGTTACTTTGGTTAACATGTCCCTCTTTTATCAATCCCAAAAAATCACTCTAAGATGTATGCAGTTTGCTCTGGACCTTCTTATTGTGGTTCCTTTAGGTACACATTATTTTTGTGGTTACAGGTTTAAAAAAATTCGTGGTTACGACTGTCTCCAAATATTTTTCATATGAAGTTTCCATGGTATTAATTCAGATAAGAAATGGAATTTAATTCCTCAAAAAAAATGTTGACGCTAGCACTAATATACTCCCTCTGTCCAAATTATTATTTTTCTTTTGAAAGAAAAGTCAGGAGCATTGCCATGTCATACAAAAAGAAGAAGCGGATGTACATCACGAGCCAAAACTTATGCCACCACACAGAAATAACACACACAAACAACGCAAATGACAAAACACCACACAGAGGTGGACCTACACATACAGCAGGGTGGGGCAGCTGCCCCAGCTACCGACAGAGCAGAATCACAGCGCTCATGATTTTTTCAAGGGGCCGGAGCAAGCATTTGGAGGTCCGAGGCAAGCGGCGGTGGCGTATCAGCGTTCGTGGCCAGAGAAGGGAGAACGCAAATAAAAGAGGCCGTCGTGGGCCGGCCAGCGGATCTAACTGGTCTGGCCATCGTTGACCCATGTCCACAACCACACACAAGCCCACAACACCGGCCTGCCCCGTCCGTGACTGTGAGGGCTAATTTGGAAGCCAGCCAGGGCAAGATGAGGCCCGACGGGATTTTACTCTCTCTCGTTTCCCTGGGGCCTCGTTTGGCAACTTGGATGTTCACGTGGAAAGCGGCCCAAATCCCGCCTCCTGTGGAACCCAGCCCACACCGGGGTGAGTTTCTCCCTCTTGGGCCAAAAGCGCATTTGGCAACCCGTGTATCGAAGTGGAAGGCCTCCAAAACTCGGTCAATCCACGGAAGAAATAAACTTCACCGATCAGCTCGTGAAAAAAAACTCTCGTCTCTCGTCGACTCGTCGTCACAACGCGCCGCTCCTCGCATGCTCTCCTTTTGCGCGCCGCCACCGTCACGACGTCACCTCTCCCGCGCGGCGCCGCCGGCGAGCCAGAACACGTCAGGCAGGTGTGCCACGTCCTCATCCTCCTCCCCTCCCTCCATCTCCTCCACCACCTCATCCCCTCCCCATCCCTGTTTTTTCTTACTAGGGTTCGGCGGCAATGGCGTCTACTACTACCACGTTGGCCTCGATTCAGGTCCTCCATGCGCATATCCCCCTCCTCCCTTCCCCTCTCCTCCTGTTTCTCCCTTCTTGAATGGTTAAACCCGTGCCCATGTCCTATCCTAGATCTGGCACAACATTCTTGCTAGGTTCTAATTCCTTACGGCCATCTTCCACCATCCCAGATTCGTTGGTGTCTCGCTTGGATGAACTCTGTTCTTGCAGTTGGTGTTTTTCTTAACAGGCAAGCTGAGACTCTGTAGTTGTGGCCATTCTCTTGTGATATCTTGTCTCAGCTGAATGCATTTGTAGGCACTTACAGAGAAACAACTTGCTTTGCTGTTTGCATGTTGATTAAAATTATTGTGAAACAACAATACATGTATACATCAAGCAGGGATAGGGTAGAATTGTGAAACACTGTTTTTATGCCAGGCTTGGTTCACATTGTTGAAGTGTAAGCAGCTTTGTCAGTATTGGATTACTGAAATCCTTGTTGCAATCCATTTACAAATGTTGAAGTTGCCTGTTCATAAGTGGCTTACTTGATGGAGTACACTTCAGCTACACGCTAATGCTAATTGGTTGGTAGTTACTATGCAATCGAACATCTATCCAATGCTAACCTGTTTCAGTCAGTCTGTGTAGTTTGGCTTGGTGGTGTTCCGCATGTGCTATTAAAACTTTGCTTATACATTGTTTAGCAGCATTTCGCAGTAAGTATTAGCAATCCAGTAAATTTGGAACAACTACTCGTTAATTTGCAAGACGGTGGGGTATTATAGTACTAGTAGTAGCAGCATGCTGCTTCGGCAATGCTTTTGGTTATCTCTGGGTGCCATTCTCAGGAACTAGTAGCATGCAGTAATTAGCTGTAGGTAATTCCAGTAGCGAATTTCTTCAGCAGTACTGATGCATGTGCTCTAGTGAACGATCTGTGCCTGTCTGTGTGCTTGATTTGTGTGGCTTCAACTTTTGTACAAGCTGGTAATATCTAGGAGTACTAATAAGCAGCATTGTGGCTGCCTGTGTTGTGTGTGCGATTTCATTGATGAGGGTGTTGCTGGCTGGTCGTGTATGTATGTGTGTGGCTCTTGCATGAATTATGCACTAGTTGTATCCGTGCCAATCTTTAAGCTATAATTATTTGTGATAAATAATATTTGTGGTGTGCGACTGATTCATGTACAAATATGCTATATTCAGAAGTCCAGACTTTACTTGACACGCATATTGTGTTTATTGATTACATCATCAGGCTAATGATCTACATTTCAACCTACCAATTTTCAGCGAAATGTATATTGTTTATCTTTGCTAATGCTTGCTGTTTTTTTCTGCTGACAGCTTGATGTCTAGGTGCTCAAGCACCCACCGAATACTAGAGGCTCTAGCTGAAGCACTGTCATGCAATCACCTAATATCACTCCCATTTTTCTATTAAATGCAATGCGTCAAGTTGTCAATTATTGATCGGCGGTGGAGTTTGTTTTATTCAGTCATTGAACTATTGCTATGTTGGCATCATGATTTGTAGGCATGCCGCCGTTGGTGAAATTTTGTATGAAAATAGGTGTTGTCCTTTTATTTTTTTATTGTTTAGACAAAGAAAATATTTCATTTTTTACATGTTATATGGATGGATTTGGTATGAAAATGGATGCATGTTTCGTGGATGGATTTGCCTTGGATATACCCCTTTATTTCCTATGAGCATTTAATATATTTGCCCTAACTCCAAGTCTTACTTCTGTTGATAATTAACTCACTAGTCAAATCGACCCAACCCACCCACGTTCGTTCAAACCCACCCGGGAGCCAACCCAACCGAGACTTTGGTGGGCTAGCGGGATCACCTCACCCCCCCCCACCCCCTCTTGGAATTCTTCTCCCATGGAATAATTACTAGACTTGCCAAACGAGGCCTGGGTGGCTCTTCGCGAGAGGGTGTCCCTTTCCCGTCGTTGTTTGGAAGCTTTTTTTTATCCACGTCTCTTTTTTTATATGATGTTGTTTATCCTGTATGATTTTATAGATTAATCAAACTCGGAAAATCGTGAAAAATCAAGAAAAATAGAAAAAACGATACTATAATAAAAGCATAACTGATCATTGTCAACATCACAGTATCATGAAAGGCTCCCAAAAATTCTTTATACAACCACACATCTCAAAGATGTAATCAAGCAAGTTTAATTTATGAAATATTTTGCACTCTGAAAATATAACACATCAGCTCTCAAATCAGGACTAGGGGCTGCAAGTTCACATCAGCTCGCAATCCTGCTCAACCTGCAAGGGAAGGCAAGCATCATTTCTCTTGGATATCCTAGACTAGCTAAACAAGTTCTAATATCATCTTCCCTGCTGCATGTTCTATCCGTCTGTCCTACAAGCTACAAGCCGCAAGACACGTAAATCTTGGTCTCAAATCCATGTCATCAAGAATCTGCATGAACATAATGTAGGTAAATCAAAATAAACATGACTATTTTATATCAAGAAAACACTACTGCATCCCCTATGTTCTCCACTGCTTGTTGTTATACTGTACTTAAATAAACCTGAATTGAGTAGCAATTAACAATTATTCCTTACAAAGAAAAAAACAATGAGATGCACTAGCTGCCAGAGTGTGATGATGATACAGCTAAAACTGCGTTATCGACCTTAATTGCGAAAAATATGAGTGAAATGAACAGACCCATCATAAAATGTAGTTCCAAGACCAGTCCATTTATAATAACGTGAAATAATTACTGAACAACCACAGCTTCAGGTTATTAAGTTTTTTTAGTAATTGTAGAAGATTGGGTAGAACACATGGAGGAGAAATAACCAATGGCTTTAACATAGAAATCTCAACCTGATAAAAAATAAATGCTAAATGATTTTTTTAATAGGAACTTAACAAAGTCACATAGAGGAAAATATAAAACAAGGCATTGACCTTACAGATGGGTACATCTTCTGAGCATACCAAATAATGTAAAAGGAAATTTTGCAACAAATATTCCCCATTCTCTCACTAAATTCCCTACAACTATCTGAGCATACCAAGAGATTCCAAGATACATAGAAATTGAAATCAAGAATCCATAATAGCTGCAGCTATCATAGTAACAAGAATCAGCCATTAGCATTGAATGAATCAGCAGGCTACCGCAATTAGTACAAACCCTAGGCAATCTGGTGGAGGAGGAAGGAGAGAGAACTCACATCGAGGCACCGTGGTAGACACGGAGGTAGAGGTCCGAGCGAAGGAGCCGGCCGAGGTGGTGTCGGTGTAGATCGAGACGTTTCGTGGCGGGGATGGACCGGAAACGACCAGCGACGGCAGCGCTCGTTGCCTGGATGGGAAGGAGCAGCGACGGAAATGACCGGCGACGGCAGCGCTCGTTGCCTGGATGGGAAGGAGCAACGACGGCGGCGCTCGTCGCCTGGATGGGGAGGAGCAGCGACGTCAGCACAGGAGCAGCAACGGCGAGGCAGGGGGAGACGAAGGGCGACGACTCTGTCTTCGCGTGGACGGGGGAGCGGCACGAGGGAGCAGCGTCCGGAGTCGGGAGGTGGGGCGGCCTCACCCGATTGTAAATGCAGGGATGGGGTTGACCTCCCATGCCGGATGGGCTCCCAAACGCCATGCAATTTTCGCCCGGGGCCAAATGGCGTCGCGGGAGTCCGGCCCAGGGAAAGGTCCGGGATCCACCCGGGTTTCTTTGTTTCCAAAGGGGCCCTGGATCTCCCCCCATGGCCCCATCATGATTGTTGCACGCCTAGAACTCTAGAAGTACGTCGTCTGCCTGTCCCGCCTGCAGTTTTGGCCTAAACAATTGCTAATAACGATTTAATATATTTAATGAATTTATCTTGTCCTAATTGTTGAAAAGTTGTAAAATAAAATTTTGCCAAAATATTTTGGAAACTAAACAAACCCTAAATATCGCATGTGGATGTGCATTTTTTCCACTTATTTTCGTTGTGCTACAAATCCGCCCGAGCTAAAATTTTTGGCTGGGTCCGCCACTGACACCACACCACCACCTCCTGGGCCAAAGAAGAGCCAAAGAAGCCTTCATGACCCGCACAACGCTGAGCCACGGCCTAAGCCGCAACCCGCTGCAAGTCGAAAAGGCCACCAGAACACCTCCACCATGGGCAGCCACCAACAAGATGCACACACCCAGTCGTCGATCTCTTAGCTCCGATGTCACTTCGGCAGTAAACTCCCTTCGCAACGCTAATGAAAACCACCGATTTTGGCCACTCTACGTGGAGGCCTCGCCACATCCTCCGCCTCACTCCCCTGCCAAAGACTCAGATACCTGAAACTGCTTTGAGAGCAACACCTCTGCCCCGCCAACGCAGAGATCACCACAGCACCAATCGCGCCAACCTGAAGCAACACCCCCATGGCCCCTCTGCACCTCCCATCCGACACGGGCCAGTGCCCCACCACAATCGCAATGCGCAAGGCGCCACCACCAGCCGACCACCACCACTGCCACAAGCCGAGATGGGCTCTAGATGCGACGCCTCCAAGGAGGGCACGACGCCAATGATGTCGTTGCCGCACGTCCACATAGGACTAGGTTTTCACCCTGGAGCCTGTGCAACAAGGACATGGTAATCCTCAATGGTGCCCTCAGCAGGGAGTGTGACGCTCCAAAAGCGCCTCCACCATTACCACAGACAGTGAAGCTTTCACTCGGAATACCACTCCTGTTGCACCCTCTCCACCAATGACAGAGGACATCACCTCCCCACAACCACGACACTCCACCGGAAAGAACCCCGAGAAGCCGCCCGAGGCACCACCACAGTGCCACCAACAAGCGCCAGCCGACCCCCGACCCCACCACCAGAGCAGCGTCAGACCAGCATCACCGTCGAGATGGAAAAGAGAAGCACCACCAACAAGCTGAAGACCCGATGCCTGCACGCAGGACCCCGCCGGACCTACCAGCAACGAGCCGTAAGACTTAGAACAGAAAGGCCCAGGGTCCCAGACGCGGTCACCGGTGCCACCTACACCGGCTAGAGCCGCCGCCGGCCACCTCCCAGCGCCCTCCCACGCCGACCGTCGCCGTCGTTAACCCACCGCCACCGTCTTCGTGGAGCCCCGCGTCAGCCACGGTCACCGCTCATACCCCAACACCGGTCGTCGCCCCCGCCGTGCGACCTCTGAATCGCCGGGATGACACCGGATCTGGAGGCCCACGCCACCACCGACGCCTGGGATGCCGATAAGGGTGCCAACCGCGCCCGTTCCGAGCACCTTACTGGAGCCACACCAGCCACCGTCGTCAGAGCCGCAGGAGACCCCACCGCAGCGAGAGCCACCGCCGTGCCCGGCCGACACCGCCGCGCAGCCCTCAACCCTCACCACCCGCGCAAGACCTGCGAGCCACCTGGGGAAGAGGGCCTCACCGCCGCCCTCCTTGGGGTCCGCGCAGATTCCCAGCGGTCACACCTCTTGCGGCGGTGAGGAAGAGGGAGGGCTATGGGGTGGTGGCGTTAGGGTTCCCCGAGTCGCTGCAGGGGGCGACACGGGGAAGAGGCCCTTGGCCCAAGTTCTGCAGCGGCCCCTCCGTCCAAATTACTTGTCACCGTTGTCGGTGCGGAAAGTAGTCCCGACACTAACTAGTAAGAAGCGTTGAGATCTATCTCTCAGTGGCCGGTGCTAAACAACTAGTAACACTGGTTTTTATCCTGGTTTCGGCCGGGGGCCGTACGTCCAGCAGTGGTGTGCTCGGGGCACTATATTGCGTTGCACCGTGGTGCTCGTAGAGGGGGCTACAAGCGAGGCGGGAGAGGAGGTCGGGTCTCCAGGTCCCAGAGGTACTGATTGAGGCAAGTGCCAATATCATGGTGAAGGTAGAAAGCGTGCAGATGATTGCTATCCATCGTCCCCCTGTGGCCAGGGGACTACCCCTCCTTTTATAGCCCAAGGAGGAAGTAGGTTACAAGCATGCCACACTGTTCTAGCTACATGTGGAGGCATGGCGTACAGTGCCACGGAGTAGACGGTTGTCCTGGCGAATCCCGCTTCTGGCGGGGCATCATGGCGTGTCCTGTGCGTCTCCAAGAGCGGCTTCGAGGGGGGTGGCGTAGAGGTTGCTCGTTCGAGGGCCGTCCGCGTGAGGATTCAAGGGTGCCGTTGACATGAGGCTGTACGAGGCACAGGGACTGGCGTGGCGGCGTCCCGTCGCCGCATGCTTCCACAGCGTCGGGTATGGTGATGCAGTGGCCAGGATGGTCGCACAGGGCTGACGGCGACGAAGGTGACCGCTCCCACTGGCCTGACGTCACGGCGTCGTCCCGTGCGGGGGCACAGTAGTCGTGCGTCATCCCTTTGAGGGTTCCGTCGTCCTTTTTCGAGGGTATGAGGACCATGTGTGGTTCGAGGACCTGTGGATGGTCGCTCCATTGTGTGATGAGTGATTGACAACGTTGTGTGGATTGATTCTTGGCTAAGTATTGCGGGTGCGGAGTTGCGGCTTGACTCGTGTTGGTGCGGGTGAAGAACAAGCGCGAAAGGTCGCGTTGTCGGTGAGGCCTCCAGGTGTGGAGAAGACAAGTAGGCTTCGTTCGAGGGACCCGGTGGCCAGTGGGGTCAAGTGCGGGCCGCATGGTGGCATGAACAGCAAGATGAAGTCGTGGACGGTTTCTTGGTAGAGCCTCAAAACCAAGGACGAGCCGGGACTACGTGGGAGCCGAGTCATGAGTGGAGATTGGCGGAGGCTACACTGAGTTCGCAGGGTTTGCAGTGGTTCACCAGAAAACCACTGGGTTACTCGGTTGAGCCACAAAACCGAGGCCGAAGACTCGACGAGGGAGTGCGGCCACCCGGGCGGGGTTCAACCGCCCAGAGGGGCGGTCGGACCGCCCGGGGCCGGTCGGATCTCCCGGGGCGGTCCTAACCGCCCGGGGGGCGGTCGGCCGACCGCCCGGCCGCCGGTGCCGAGAAGCTTCGAAGCGGAGGACACGCGTCGGGATCGCAAGGCTTGCGTCGAGGCTAAGCGAGTGCCGTGGTCGTCGAGCATCCGTCCGATGGTGAAGACATGAAGACTTCCAAATCCGCCCTCGAGGGCTATGTATCCCTAGTTATTAGTGAAGGGTAGTTTAGTCTTTTGGGTGCCTCCATATATACTCATTGAATGGGTGGATGGCAGCCCAACTCTTGAACCCTAGCTCATTTGTTTTTCCATTTTCGTTCTCCATTTTTCCTTAGGATTTTAGAGGACTATCTTGAGAGCTTCATCCGAGATCTGAGAGAGGGATGGATGTTTGGGTGTGAAGTGTAGACCTTGTACGAACCTTTCACAGCATGTATAGATGGTTCGGCGTCGTTCATCGTATGGTGGTTTTCCCGTCTCTTTTGTGTTGATTTTCGGAGCTCTTTATTAGCGGTGTTTTGAGGACGATTTCTTGGGGTTTTTGGTGGGTGTCACGTATGAGGTTCTTGTGCCTCTTTGGCTTGGTGACTTTGCTTTTAGGAATCTCCTTTGAACCGGACTCGATTTGGTGGTTTCTCGAGTTGGGCGAGTTCTTGACCTAGAGAAGCGATTTCCTCGGTTCCTCTGGATTGTGAGCGTTTCGGGTCGATTCCTTTGAGGTAGAGGTTGCCCAGGAGGTAACCCAGCTATTCCCGAAGTTTTGCTACAATCCATGGAGTGATTCGGGAGATCGGGCGCGAGGAAGTTGAGGTTTGACCCGCGGGTTCGTTTTCTGGAAGGGGCGGTCTAACCGCCTGCAGGGGGCGGTCTAACCGCCCTGGGTGTTTCCAGGTCGAAGTTTTGTTTCGCCGGATTTTCCTCTGTGAGTTTGTTCGCCTTGATCAGAGGAGCGTCTGGGTGAAATTTGGGGTCGTTCTCGTGCAGTTTGCTAGGTGTTCTTGGTTGGAGTTCGTTGCTGGGTACAGGAGGTTAGACCGCCCCTGGTAGCCGGTCTAACCGCCCCTAGGCCCCTGGGTGAAGTTTTGGTTTTCGCCAAGATTTTCTGGTAGCTAGCATGGCCTTGACCAGAGATCTTTGTTGGTGAAACCGGGGTGAGTTTTGGTGCTCGGAAGAGGCGTTTCGGAGGATTTCTTGGTTACCAGGTGGAGGCGGTCTAACCGCCCCCTATACCCGGTCTAACCGCCCCCCTCTGGTTAGCCGGCTTTCGAGTTGTTTCCGCTGTCGTTGCTGCGTGTGTGTTGTGGTTGCTGGTAGAGTTTGTTCCTAGGACCAGTAGCACTCCAGTGGCTACGTGGTTTTGGCAAACGGGAGGTAGAAGTGCGGAGCGTGTGATTTCGGGGGTTCGACCGAGCTAGTTCGTCTTGTCGGAGTTTCAATCTCCCTTGAGAAGAATTTTTATCGACTCCCATTCACTCCCCCCCCCCCCTCTCCGGTCGCCTAATCGGTCCTTCGGGGTAAGGTGCGCCGGCCGTACGGGAGTGGGTGGTACAATGCGCGGGACGGTTGCCGACCACGCCGCATAGCATCGCACGGTGGCGGGGATGGCCGCGCCACGGGAGTTGGCGGAGCAATGCCGGGGCATGATTCCCAGGCACGCAGTGGTGTGGATTCGCCTTTGACTTGGCACCTGCAAGTGTCAGTGCATTAAATGCCCCTGCCAGAGGAGCAGGTATGGAGGCAGCGGGCCTGTGAACCTCTCGAGCGAGACGGAAACTCGCTCGAGGGGGCGCTTGGCTCTCGACCGAGGCGGGGCCTCACGCGAGAAGGGGTGTCCAGCCCCCGAGCGAGGCGGAGTCCCGCTTGAGGGTCGTCCGACCCACTAGCGAGGCGGATTTGTACTGGGGCGGTGCCGTACCCCACGAGCAGAGCGGAGTTCCGCCCGAGGGTGGTTGGGCCGATCGTTCGATGGGCCGTGGGCCCGTGGGTTTGTTTGTGCGCATGTTTAGGCTCGTTTTGCGTTTATTTTTTATGAGTTTAAGCGGGTTTCCCCTGGTTGTTTAGGGGACCCTTATGGCTGTCCCCGACAGTAGCCCCCGAGCATCTGTGGGTGTATCCGTTAGGATCCCGCAGAGCGTCGACGCTTGCCGATGGGACGTTCTTCCCCCTCGTTGCTGATGCTATTCCGTGGGGCCGCACCAGCGGACCCGCGGGTCTAGCCCCCGAGCCTTGCGGGAGCGTGGGTGCTCCCGCAAGGGTTTTTGCACACGGATTTACCGCCGTGAGGGGTGTTAGTTTCAACCGGCATCGGCAATATTCCAGCCGGCCTCGGCGGTGCCGCGCGCACATACCCGGTATCATCTGCGTTCGGTGTGCCCTAGGAGGTGTAGCCGTGCGTCGAGCCCCCGAGCCTGGGCCCATTCGAGGCGATCGGGGTGAGCTCTTCGACTTGTTTTGAACGCTCCCTCGCCGTCCCTCCGCGGGACGGAGGGTGAGGTTTCCGCCACTCCCATCGATCGGGTCGCGAATTGCGGATTCCTCGTTGAGCTGTTATCGGGTGATTCAAGTGGACGCCCATGCCCCGTTCGATAAGGGTTGGCTCGTGGTCCGGAGACTCGTCCATGAAAGCGCTTACGTGGGTTTGCTAGCTGGGGCCCGGTCCCGTTCGCTAGAGACCGAGGGCGCGGAAGCTCTCCCTCGATGGGATCCCCCCGACTAGCTACCATCGTTGGTTCTTAAATACGACATGCGGGCGCCCTTGAGCTAGTGGGCTTGAGGATAGGCTCCACTGCGCGCGCCCTCGTCGTCCCTGACTTTGTTGATCTGGGGCGCCTGTTCGAACCCTTCGAGGGTCAGGCTTCGAACCCCTGATCAGTAGGGCCGCTGCGGGGTGGCAGTCGGGTGCCCCTGACTTTTTACATCTGCAAGACTCGAGGGCTCGTGGTTGGACTCGAGGACTTTTTACATCTGCTGATCAGTAATCCTCTTGAATCGAGGGCACCTGTGGCGCCTACTCTCGCTGATCGGGCTTCAAGACCACTGGTCGGTAGTCGCACCCTTCGAGGGTCGGTTTTTTCGAGCCTTTGGCTCAGGCCGCTCGAGGGTCACTCTTACTTGGTAAGGGATCAGGCCATTTAATGCCCACAGTCGTGGCCACAGTTATGGCGGCCGCGGCGCGCCCTTCGTGCGTCGCAACCGCGCGCGTAGTGGGCGACGTGGGCGGGCGGACGGACGGCCCGCCGCGGCTCTTCGGCTGTCGACGCGTAATGATCGCACGCGTGCGTGCGCCCGGGCTCGTTCCGCTTGTGGTGGGCCCCGCTCGCTCGGTGACGGATGCGTCGTCATCCGCAAGCATGCGCGCGGAGCGCGCGATTCAGGGAGCATGGCTCCCATGGACCTATAAATCCGAGAGGAGGAAGGGGCGAGTTCTTTACCTCGACACTTAGTGTCCATTGCTCCCGTATTCCTCGCTTTCGCTCCAAAGCACCGCGCGCCCCTTCATCTATCCTAGCGTTCGCTTCATCGCCGCGCCTCCCGCCGATCGACATGGCTCCCTCGAAGGCAATCATCGTGGTGGACCCGCTACCGTGGAACCGCTCGACGGTGACGCGGTTCGCCTTGAGCGAGCTGGTGAACGGTAGCCAGCTCGCGCCGAATGTGGACGGGCAACCCCGGCGTGGATCGTCCCGCCGGCGGCGACCGGGGGCCCAACCCGCCGTTCGGCTACGTCGTCAGCTTTGTCCGCCACCACGAGCATGGCTTTCGCGGCGCCGGCGAGCCGCTTCATGCGCGGGCTGTGCTACCACTACGTTGTGGAGCCGCACAATTTTGCGCCGAATGCGATCTCGCAGGCGGCCACCTTCGTCGGCTTGTGCGAGGGATTCCTGGGGATCCCAGCGAACTGGGATCTCTGGGTCCACCTCTTCCGTGCGGAGCTGCACACGCTCTCCATACCAGAGCTGCGGGTGTGTCGCGCGATGCGCGCCGGCGGGATGTCCATTTCGCTGCGGGAGTCACGCGGGGAACTCTACATTCCCTGCACGATGACTTCCAACAACTCGGAATGGGAGCGGGGATGGTTCTACCTCCGCAATTACGAGCCCAGCCTCCCCCTACACCGGCAAGGTCCTGAGGGAGAAGGCCGACCCTTGGTGGCACGGCCTGTCCCCGTCTTCACGCCAGGACCGGCTGGAGTCAGCCTGCACGCGCTGAAGAGCCTGGCGGACACCGGGCTGGGCGTGGCCTCGGTTCTCGCGAACCTTCACCAGCGGCGGATCATCACCCTCATGGAGAGGAGGCTTCGCATCTTCGAGATGGATGAGGCGGCCGACCTCGTGGCGCTGGTGCGCTCACGGCTGGTTCACGACCATCGCCCCCCGGAGTACGCGGCGACGAGGGCGAGGCGCACCATCAACCTCAAGGCTGTCAAGAACAGCAACGACGAGCTCTGGTCGTTCGTTATGCTTCCCGACGGTCCGCTGGTGAGTGGACTTTTCCTTTTTTCCATTATTCTTTCGCCATGTGCCGCCACAACTCTGACATCTCGTCCTCCCTAGCAGAGGGTGGCCGTGAACGTTGCGTAGTCTGACCCGCCCAGACCCCGAGCCCAAGCGTGCGCGCGGTGCAGCGGCGGGAGCAGGAGCGGGTGACGCGTAAGGAGCGGGGGATCCAGCGCCGGGAGCGCCGGGAGCAGAGAGACGAAGAGTTCCAGCTGCTCGAGCAGTAGGGACTTTCTCCCCCGGCGATGTCAGAGTACTCATCGTCAGATGAACAAGAAGAGGAGGAAAGCGACGGGGGGAAGGCCCCTTCTGAGAGGTGGGATCCTGCGCCCCCCTCACCAAGAGCCGTGGAGGCGGCGGAGGAACAAGCGCCTGGGGCGGGCGCGGATGCGCCCGCCGCCGGGCGGTCTACGGAAGAGGTGGCGCGCGCCGCGGAGGTGCCGACGCGCACCGCGGAGGCGTCTTGAAGCGCGACGGTGGCAACGTTGGTCGTGGCCTCAGTGCCCACCGAGCCCTCAAGGAAGAGGAAGTGGGGCTTCTCCACCCTGAGGTAGGCCATCGCTCTTCCAGACACTCCGTTTCGAGGGGCGTGAGTTTAATCTTTTCGATTTCACGTTCGCAGGGTGGAGCCGACCGTCCCTCCCCTTGCGCCTGCAAAGGCGCTTAGGGCAGACGCGTCCGTCCCCACGAGGCGGCGCTCATCGAGGGCACCGCGGGTGACCGGGAGTGTGGCGACGGCGACGGGCCAGGTTCCGCATAGCATGGCCGGCGCTGCCCCGCAGCCGCCAGCGGAGGTGGCGGTGGCCACGACGGCGGTCATGACCATGGCGGTCACCGCGTCGTCGATTTCGCCGCTGCCGACCCCGCTGGTGGCGGGCGGCGGCGGTGGTGGTGAAGGTCCCGGACGACGACACCCCGCCGCCCGGATGGGGACCGCGGGGGGAGCTCCGCCCGCACCGCCCCCGAGCTCCCGGTGGGGGCGCTCGTGGTGAGGGACAATGGCCGCGTGACGTCGGGCGCGCCGGTGGGACGGCGCCGAGGCCTCGTCGTCGCGCGCGGTCCTCCCGCGCTTTCGGATGGCGCGCGCGCGCGCCCCGGGCGAGGGACGGGAACATGCCATCACGCCGCCACCCCACTTCGCTGATTCCCAGGCCGAGCAGGAGCTGTGGCAGGAGTTCCGCGACCACGGCGCCTCGCTTAACCGCGTGCTGAACGAGGCACTGCGGATCCACAGCGGCCTTGCGTGGTGCGTCTTCCAGGTACGCGGTTGTCCATTGAGCCTTATGATTCTTCCCCTCTCGTTTCTTCCACGTCTGCGCCTTCCCTGATCTGTGCCCCTTGGTTTTTTATCCGCCGGCGACAGGAATTGGAGGATCGGGCCAGGGAGAGGTACGGTGCCCTTAACCAGATGAGCTCCGAGCTCCGCCGGGCTCCGATAGCGCCGCGCGACACTCTCAACGCCCTCGTCGAGGCCCTGAGGACAGGCGACGGGTGGCTGGCGTACGGGGCGGAAGTATGCGGGACCAGCTCCTAGAGCTGGAAGCTCAAACCGTGGAGGGGGCTTCCGCCGTCGAGAAGGTGCTGACTGCACTCGTGGACCGGGACGAGGCGCTGCAGAGGGCGAGGGAAGATCTGGTGAGGGCGCACACTCTGGCGCGGAGTGGGAGACTGAGGTGGCCTCGGTTCGTGCCCAGCTTCAACAAGATCACGCGGCCCTCGAGGAAGCGCGCGCTTGGCAACGCCGGGCCGAGGAGAAGGCCAAGGAGGCGGAGGAGCTGAGGACGAGCGTGACCGAGAATGCCGCGTCTCTCGCGTCGGCGGAGGAGCAGCTCCGGCAGGAGCGGGCCGCGCGCCAGCAGGCGGAGGACCAACTCTATCAGGAGCGGGCTGCCCTCGTTGAGGCTTGGGCTGCCCTCGAGCGGGAACACCTGGCGCGGGAAGAGGCACAGGGTCGGCTCCAGGTAGAGCGCGCCGTGCTCAAGGGGGCGCAGGCAACCCTTAAGCAATGGGACGACGACGTCTCGCGGCTTAACGAGGAGCTGGTGCAGCTCAGCATCTCGCACGAGGACCTGCGCCAGTCCCTCGAGGAGCAAGAGGCCACGGTCCATGACCTGCGGTGAGAGGTCGAGGAAGCGCGCAAGGCCCTCGACTCGGAGAGGAAGCAGGTCGAAGGTGAGCTGTGTTCCGCCCCTTTTCGTTCGTCGATTTGGCTTTCTCGGGATCCGCTCCCAACTTTTGTTTCTTTGTCGTTGGTTTTCAGGCTTGCGGACCGCCCTGGGGAATACGACCACCCAGGCCGAGGCTGTGCAGACGGCTTACAACTCTTCGCAACAGGAGTTGGAGGAGTCGCGGGCTGCCGCCCTCGAGGTCTGCCAGGAAGTTGAAGAAGGCGAGGCGCAGTCGGGAGCTCGCCGGTGAAGGACCGATTAGGCGACCGGAGAGGGGGGGAGTGAATGGTGGCCGATAAAAAATCTTCGCGAGGGAGATTGAAACTCCGACAAGATGAACTAGCTCGGTTGAACCCCCGAAATCACACGCTCCGCACTTCAACCTCCCGTTTGCCAAAACCACGTAGCCACCGGAGTGCTACCGGTCCTAGGAACAAACACTACCAGCAACCATAACACACACCGCAAGACCGACAGCGGAAACAACTCGAAATCCGGCTAACCGAGAGGGGCGGTTAGACCAGGTATAGGGGGCGGTTAGACCGCCTCCACCAGGCAACCAAGAAATCCTCCGAAACACCTCTTCCGAGCACCAAAACACACCCCCGGTTTCACCAACAGAGATCTCTGGTCAGGGCCATGCTAGCTACCAGAAAATCTTGGTGAAAACCAAAACTTCACCCAAGGGCCTAGGGGCGGTTAGACCGGCTACCAGGGGCGGTCTAACCTCCTGTACCCAGAAGAACAAGCTCCAAACAAGAACACCTAGCAAACCGCACGAGAACGACCCCAAATTTCACCCGGACGCTGCTCCGATCAAGGCGATCAAACTCACGGAGGAAAATCCGGCGAAACAAAACTTTGACCCGGAAACACCCGGGCGGTTAGACCGCCCGCAGGCGGTTAGACCGCCCCTTCCGAAAACGAACCCGCGGGTCAAACCTCAACTTCCTCGCGCCCGATCTCCCGAATCGCTCCATGGATTGCGGCAAAACTTCGGGAATAGCCGGGTTACCTCTCGGGAAACCTCTACCTCAAAGGAATCGACCCGAAACGCTCACAATCAAGAGGAATCGAAGAAATCGCTTCTCTAGGTCAAGAACTCTCCCAACTTGAGAAACCACCAAATCGAGTCCGATTCAAAGGGGATTTGGGGGCAAAGTCACCAGGCAAAGAGGCACAAGAACCTCATACGTGACACCCACCAAAAACCCCAAGAAATCGTCCTCAAAACACCGCCAAAAAGAGCTCCGAAAATCAACACAAGGGAGACGGGAAAAGCACCATGATGAACAACGCCAAACCTTCTATACATGCCATGAAAGGTTCGTACAAGGTCTAGCTTGCCACCCAAACATCCATCCCTCTCTCTAGATCTCACATGAAGCTCTCAAGCTAGCCTTCTAAAAACCTAAGGAAAATGGAGAACGAAAATGGAAAAACAAATGAGCTAGAATTCCAAGAGTTGGCTGCCATCCACCCATCTAATGAGTATATATGGAGGCACCCAAAAGACTAAACTACCCTTCACTAATAACTAGGGATACATGCCCCTCAAGGGCGGATTTGGAATTCTTGATGTCTTCACCATCGGATGGATGCCGGCGACCGCACCCCGCGTAACCTCGACGCAAGCCTTGCGATCCCGACGCGTGTCCTCCGCTTCGAAGCTTCTCGGCGCCGGTGGCCGTGGGCGGTCGGACCGCCCCCCCAGGCGGTTAGACCGGCCGGGGGATCCGACCGGCCCCGGGCGGTCCGACCGCCCTCCCGGGCGGTTGAACCGGCCTGGGTAGCCGCACCTCCTCGTCGAGTCTTCAGCCTCGGTTTTGTTGCTCAACCGAGTAACCTAGTGGTTTTCTGGTGAACCACTGCAAACCCCGCGAACTCGGTGTAGCCTCTGCCAATCTCCACTCATGACTCGGCTCCAACGTAGTCCCGGCTCGACCTTTGTTTGAGGCTCTACCAAGAAACCGTCCACGACTTCATCTTGCCGTTCATGCCACCATGCGGCCCGCACTTGACCCCACTAGCCACCGGGTCCCTCGAACGAAGCCTACTTGTCTTCTCCACACCCCGGAGGCCTCACCGGCAACGACCTTTCACGCTTGTTCTTCACCCGCACCAACACGAGTCAAGTTGCAACCCGCACCTTTGCAATACTTAGCCAAGAATCGGTCCACACAACGTTGTCAATCACTCATCACACAAGGAAGCGACCATCCACCGGTCCTCGAACCACACCTCGGTCCTCGGTGGCGAGTCGCCCGCGCGCCCTCGGCGGGCACGTCTCCCAGCACATGCGACGTGCCCTTCATCTGGGCGTCAAGAAGGCCCTTGGCGTGGTGGCGTCCCACTACCAGGTCGACTTCGGGGCCGTATCCTCGGGCTACGTCGTCCTGGTCGGCGTCGAGGATGAGGTGGCGATGGACCGTGCAGATGCGCTCGCCGCCACCACCGCCGTTATGCTCGCCGAGGACTTCACCGACTTCTTGTTCCCAGATGCTCCCGCGGTAGGTGGCCCTCATGTCTAAAAGCAGTTGGGCGTTCGTGCCCTTATCATTTAAGTATTAGCATTCGGGCCGTGTGGCCGTGTAATGAACAATTGCTTATTTGAAACATCTTGTAAATTGAAGTGATGCTTTTTATTTCACTTGTCACGCTCTTTAGTCGTTCTTTTCCTTTGCCTAGGCGAATTTGAGCTAAGGAGGTTTTATTCCACAAGTAGCCCACTGGTCCAGAGGCGAGGGAGAAGGGCCGTATCCTCCTGGAGGCGTAGGCTATCTCTGGCTCGTGCGTCTTTCCCGCTTGGCCGCTCGCGCCCCGCTTGAGTTCGCCCGAGGCTCAGGTTTGCGAAAAAATGGGACCATTTTTTTGGGGGAGATGCCCCCCGTAGTGGCCCCTGAGGGTGACTTAGTTTTCTGGGGAAAGCCAAGTTGTCCTTTGAATTTATTGATTCGAAAGAGTTTACATTTGTACAGCCAACTGGGGTGTTGGGTATGTAAATTACAAAAATAACTTGGACAATCCTTTCTAAGGGTAGAAGTGATGTAGTTGTTGGATGTTCCAAGCGTTGGTGAGTTCTTCACCGTCCTCGTTGGCCAGCTTGTACGTGCCGGGCTTGAGTACCTTCACCACGACGTAGGGTCCCTCCCATGGGGGCGATAGCTTGTGGCGGCCTCAATTATCTTGGCGTAGACTTAGGACTAGGTCCCCTTCGTTGAGGTCTCGGCACCGTATCTTCCGGGCCTGGTAGCACCTCAGCGCCTGCTGGTACCTTGTCGAGTGCATCAGGGCCACGGTGCGGGCCTCGTCCAGTTGGTCCAGTGAATCCTCGCGGGCTCGCTGGTTGGTGCCTTCATTGTAGCTCCCGACTCTAGGCGACCCATATTCCAAGTCCGTGGGGAGAACGGCCTCCGCGCCATAGACAAGGAAAAACGGGGTGAATCTCGTGGCTCTGCTCGGGGTGGTTCTGAGGCTCCACACAACCGCTGGTAGCTCCTGGAGCCATTTATGACCGGACTTGTTCAATCTGTCGAAAATCCTGGGCTTGAGACCCTGTAGGATCATGTCATTGGCGCGCTCCACTTGACCGTTGTTCTGTGGATGCGCCACGGCTGCCCAATCGATGCGGGTGTGGAACTTGTCACAGAACCCCAGGAATTTTCTGCCCGTGAATTGGGACCCGTTGTCGGTGATGATGGAGTTGGGCACCCCAAACCGGTAGATGATGTCGGTGAAGAACGTCAAGGCCTGCTCTACCCTGAGGTTCGTGATTGTGTGCACCTCGACCCACTTGGAGAACTTGTCTATGGCAACCAGTAGGTGGGTGTAGCCCCCGGGCGCTTTCCGCAAGGGCCCGACGATGTACAACCCCCACACGGCGAAGGGCCATGTGACAGGGATAGTCTGGAGGGTGTGCGCAGGTAGGTTGGTCTTGCGGGTGTAGAACTGGCACCCTTCGCAGGTGTGCACGATCTCGCTGGCATCAGCGTCCGCAGTGGGCCAGTAGAAGCCCTGACGGAACGCGTTGCCCACGAGAGTGCGTGGCGCCGTGTGGTGGCCGCACATGCCCGCGTGAATGTCTCGAAGGAGCTTGCGCCCCTGAGGGATGGGCACGCATCACAGCAAGACGCCTAACGCGGCTCTCTTGTACAGCTTGCCTTCAACGAGGGTGAATGATGTGGCCATTCTGGCAACGCGTCTGACCTCGGATCCGTCCGAGGGGAGTTCTCCTCGATCCATCCAGGCGATGTATTTGTCTCGCCAGTCCTCCGCGCTGGGGACCAGCTCTGTATCCATGGCCTCGGCCTCGTCGGTGCCATACCCCTCGAGCAGAGAGAGTACAAACGCCTCGTTCGAGGGGTCCTCATCCATGGGCTCCGCGCCTGTTGGATTCGAGGGAGCCCCCGAGGGTTCTTCCCAGCTCGAGGGGTTCGGGTCGAGGTTGACAGACGGCCTGGTGACATCCCGCGCAAAAACGTTCGGGGGAACGGTGATTCGCCCCAACATGATTTTGGCGAGCTCGTACGCCTCTTCGTTGTACCGTCGGGGCACGTGATTAAGCTCTATGCCGTAGAACTTGTCCTCGAGGGCCCGCACGGCATTGCAGTATGCCTCTATCTCGTCGTCATGACAGCTCTCGTTCTTCATGACCTGGTCGATCATGAGCTACGAGTCTCCCCTGACGTCGAGGCGCTTGATGCCCCTCTCGATGGCGATTCTGAGGCCGTAGAGGAGGGCCTCGTACTCCACCATGTTGTTTGACGCTAGGAAGTGCAGGCGCACCGTGTACCTCATGTGCTCCCCGAGGGGTGAGATGAAGAGCAAGCCCGCGCCTACCCCTGTCTTCATCACCGACCCATCGAAGTACAGGGTCCAGCACTCGGCCTGGATTTGCGGCAGCGGCAACTGCGTGTCCGTCCATTCGGCGATGAAATCCGCCAAGATCTGGGATTTGATCGCTTTGCACAACACATAGGCGAGTGTTTCGCCCATTAATTCCACCGACCACTTGGCAATCCTGCCTGCTGCATCCGGGTTTTCGATGATCTCTCCTAACGGGAAGGAGGAGACCACCGTGACCGGATGAGCCTTGAAGTAGTGGCGAAGCTTGCGCCGTGCGAGCACCACCGCGTAGAGCAGCTTCTGGGTCTATGGGTAACGCGCCTTGGTCTCGGACAGAACCTCGTTGATGTAGTAAACGGGTTGTTGGACTGGTAGGGTGTGCCCCTCCTCTGTACGTTCCACCACGATGATCGCGCTGACCACCTGAGTGGTTGCGGCGACGTAGAGGAACAGAGGCTCGCCATCTTGGGGCGGTGTTAAAATCGGCACGCGGGCCAGCGTTGCCTTGAGCTTGTCAAGCGCCTCTTGGGCCTCGACGGTCCAGGAGAAGCGCTCGTGCTTCTTCAAGAGTCGGTAGAGGGGCAGCCCTTCTCGCCGAGCCGCGAAATGAAGCGGCTCAAGGCGGCGAGGCACCACAGCATCTTCTGGACCCCCTTGAGGTATCGAATCGGGACCATCCGCTCGAGGGCTGTGACCTTCTTGGGGTTGGGCTCGATGCCCCGCTGGGAGACGATGTACCCCAACAGCATGCCTCGCGGCACTCCGAAGACGCACTTCTCGAGGTTCAGCTTTACCTCGTTGGCTCGCAGGCAGTCGAATGTCACCCGCAGGTCGTTAACCAGGTTGTCCACCTTCCTGGTCTTCACGACTATGTCATCTATGTAAGCCTCAACGGTTCACCCGATGTGATCCCAGAAAACGTGCTGCATACATCGTTGGTATGTTGCGCCCGTGTTTCGAAAGCCTAACGGCATTGTTACGTAGCAGTACGTCCCGAAGGGAGTGATGAACGAAGTCGCGAGCTGGTCGGACTCCTTCATTTTTATTTGGTGGTACCCAGAATAGGCATCAAGAAAGCATAAGAGTTCACACCCTGCAGTCGAGTCAACGATTTGATCGATTCGTGGCAAAGGATGGAACTTTGGGACATTCTTTATTTAAGCTGGTATAGTCTACACACATCCGCCACTTCCCATTCTTTTTCTTAACTAATACAGGGTTAGCTAGCCACGTAGGGTGGAACACCTCCTTGATGAACCCGGCCTCGAGGAGCTTCCGCAGCTCCACTCCGATCGCCGGTGCCACCGTTCGTCAAGCGGCGCGGCCCGTTCTTGCACGGCGCGGGAGTGAGGTAGGATATCAAGGGAGTGCTCGGCAACCTCCCTCGGGGTGCCTGGCATATTCGAGGGGCTCCATGCAAAGATGTCGGCGTTGGCGCGGAGGAAGTCGATGAGCACCACTTCCTATTTCGGGTCAAGGGTGGAACTAACCCTCAACGCCTTGCCCTCGGGGGCAGCAGGGTCGAGGGGCACCTCTTTGGTTTGCTCAGCAGCCTCGAAGCTGCCGGCGTGCTTGGTGCTGGAGTCGAGGTCCTCGTTGACCAGCTTCTCCAGGTTCTCCACGAGCGCTTCATCCAGCGCCTCAGCGTGCTCCACGCACTCGACGTCACAGTCAAATGCGTGCTCGATCGATGAGCCCACGGTGATGATGCCTTTGGGTCCCGACATCTTCATCTTGAGGTAGGTGTAGTTCGGAACCGCCATGAACTTGGAGTAGCACGGCCACCCGAGAATGGCGTGGTACGCGCCCCTGAACCCCACCACCTCTAAGGTGAGCGTCTCCTTGCGGAAGTTGTCTGGCGTGCCAAACCAGACAGGCAGGTCAATCTGCCCGAGGAGCTGGACGCGCTTACTTGGCGCGACGCCATGGAACGGCGTTGTGCTGGGCCGCAGCTGGTCCAACCCGATCCCCAACAGGCGCAGATTGTGCGCGTAGAGGATGTTGAGGTTGCTACCTTCGTCCATCAGCACCTTGGAGAACCGAGCGCTCCCGATGACAGGGTCGACCACCAGCGGGTACTGGCCCGGGTTGGGGATGCGGTTCGGGTGATCTTCGCGGCTGAAGGTGATGGCATCCTCCGACCAGTCGACGAAGGAGGGAGGGGCCTTTTCCGCAGCGAGGACCTCGTGCCGCTCCCGCTTGCGCTGGCTGTTGGACATGTCCACGGTCGGCCCCCCGAAGATGAGGAAGACGTTTTCCACCGCAGGGAAGCCGCCAGCGTTGCTGTCACCCCCATCCTTCTTGGCCTCGCCGTCCTTCGCGGCGACACGGCTGCAGTATCTCTTGGGTAGGTCGCACTGCTCGAGGGTGTGGTTGACTGGCATCTTGTGGTACGGACAGGGCTTCTTCAGCATGTCGTCGAACACGCCGGGGCCTCGAGGGGCCGCTTGAGGGCCCCTCCGAGCTAGGTCGACAGCGAGGGCCTCGTCCCCGTCGTCGTCGTGCCCCGCGCGCGTGCCTCGCGGTGCGGCTTCTTGCCTTTCTTGCCCCGCTTGTGCTTCTGCTGGAGCTCCTAGACATGCTACCCTCCGCGGGTGCGTTGTCCACGCGCTTGCCCTTCTTCCCGTCGAAGATGGCCCCCACTGCCTCCTCACCAGAGGCGAAGCTGGTGGCGATGTCGAACAGCTCGTTGGAGTCGACCGGCAGGCTGCGCCCGAGCTCACGCACGAGGTCCCAGCAGGTCGTGCCCTCGAGGAAGGTGTGTACGATCTCGGACTGGGCCACGCTCGGGAGCTCCGTGCAGCGCTTGGAGAAGCGCCGTATGAAGTACCAGAGCGACTCGCCGGGCTTCTGGGTGCATGTGTGCAGGTCCCAGGAGTTTCCAGGGTGCACGTACGTCCCTTGGAAGTTCCCCACGAAGGTGCGGACTAGATCGTCCCAGTTTTGGATCTGGCTGGCCGGTAGATGTGGCTGGCGAGCCACGTACGCGCAGAGTCGGCGCAGTGTAGCGGTAGGTTGCGGATGATGACCTCGTCGGTGGTGGCTCTGCCCAGCTGGCATGCCAGGCGATAGTCGTTGAGCCATACACTGGGGTCCGTCTCCCCTGTGTACTTGTCGATCGACGTAGGGTGGCAAAAGCGTTGAGCGAAGCTCGCCATGCGGATCTCCCGGCTGAACACGCGGGTTCTCGGGGGTTCTGGCGTCGGCGAGCGGTCCTCTCGGGCGTCGTAGCGCCCACCTCGCCATGGGTGGTAGCCTTCCACCGCCCACGTCTCCGTGTTGCCCGTCCGCCAGGCGTTGATGACATTGCAAGCGTCACCGTCTTGGACTTGCCTGCGTGTGTCAGGGATCCGCTCCTTGACCAGCGTCCGGCCTTGGTTGGCGGGCTACCCCGCTGCGCCGCCCGCGTGCACTGATGCCTCAGGGCCTTGCGCACCCCCGTCGTCCCGCTCGCTCTCCTGCTGGTGAATGCGGGACACCGAGCTCTCGGCCTGTTGCACGGCCGCTTGCTCGATGAGCGCCTCCGCCTCGCGGTTCAGGTTCCGTGCCTCGGGCGTTGAGGGAGCGGGCATGGCCCGCAGAAGTGTCACGGCAGTGATGAGCTTCTGGCTTGCTCGCGGGGGCGTGCTTGGGTTGTCGAAGTCGAAGTCGGTGTTGATGCACTCGCGGGCTTGCTTGCCTAGCTTGCGCGCGCGGAGGCTTCCCCAGCAATGGAGGCACAAAGTAGCCACACCGCGCGGTACTCCTCTGCGAGTTTGGCTTCGAGCTCACGCACTTGGGCCAGCTGCGTGTTGATGTTGGCACCCCTCGGCGATGAGGGGGAGGCGCGCTTGGCCCCGCACCCTGGTGCGGTCTAGTTCCCGGGTTGGGAGGAACCTCTCCGTCGCCAGCTTCTGCCACGTTCGCGGTGTTTGCTTTGTCGTTGGCGAGCACGACGAAGCACTCCCGTGCTGGAGTTGTCGGAGTAGCCGAACCAGTAGTCCACGGCGTCGAGGAACCGTTGGAACATCACTGGGTCCGGCACGCCGGAGAAGTCCCACTCCGCGTACCCGTGCGAAGTGGCGGGTGGCAGCTCGTCGGTGGAGCCGTGGTACGACTTGTTGTCGGTGGTGTCGGTGAGGTTTCCAGCCGCCAGGATGCGGTGGCGGGGCGGCCCTCGCGCACCGCCATATCGGTGTTGGCGGACGAGGCGTGCGCCATTGCTGCGCCGCGCAAGCCGAGGGGGAACCGTGGCCCGGAAACCGCCCCCCCCCCCCCCCGCCGAGCGGTTGTCGTCTCGTCAGTGATTGCGTCACGTTGTGAGGCGACGCGTGCGACCGATCGGCGTTCCGTCCACGCCTGTAGAGAGCGCTGACCGGAGTGTCAACAACGTCGAGGTGCTGAAGGGCCCGCAGCATCCGCCGGGGCATCAGCAGCGGGTGCGACGGGGAACGGTCCTGGCCCGGTCGACCGCCGCGAACGAAGCTCATCGCGGTTGGCGATGCGCATGAGTGTTGACGGTAGATTATCGCATCAAAGTTCATATGGATTTGCAAGCGGACAAATCCCCCGTCGTAGTCAAGGGACCCTTCTTCCCTCGAGTGGTGAACCCAAGGTATCGAATCCGTGGAACAATGTGCAACGCAATGATTCAATATAGTAAAGCAAGGAAATCTATTTTATGAAGAACTAAGTTGCATCTAATCTAAGATATCATAAAGGAAACTCATTTAATCTAATCTACTAAAGAGGTAGCAAGAGAAAGCAAGAGATAACCGATCTAGAGAGTCTAGATCATGCTTATGTTGTAGCTCCAAACGAAATAGATGAAGATAGAAAAGAGAATCTCATTAAAAGCATCTTTAAAAACCGTGGCCTCCGGTCCGATTCCGAAAACGCCCGCCTTTCGAAACCCCCGTTCTGTCACAACGTATTCCTATTCATGCGGGTAGTCTAGGGCGAGTTCGATAAGAACAAGTTGAAATCACTTGGTCAGTCCGGTATGCACCTCTAGCCACCGCGGCCACAAGAGCACCCTAAGCAATCTATCTTAAGTATAGATTGGGGAAGAAGCAAAACCAAGAAGAAAACAAAATCATCGAGAAGGCACTTGATCGCTAGAAATTGGATTCACTATAAAAACTTCACCATGAATGATTACATGAACAAGATCACCACCGGGATCCTACCTCGATCTTGATCCTTGCTCCGGAGCTCCGATGTGGTCTTCCATGCAAGGTTCCCACGTCGGCTAGGGAGACCCTAGACAACTAGCACGACCCTCATCTCCGAGATGGTGTCCCTCAAGCTTCTTTGCTCCTCGACGGCGGATGACGAATTGATTGATGCGTGGCTCTCGGTCAGGGGGCTATAAATAGCCTGAGATGCATCTAGGTCAAAGGGGGGCCGACTGGGCCTCGAAATGGGCTGGGGCAGCCGGCCTGGGCCGACCGGCCTGGGCCCACTTCGGCCCAGTTCGTGGCCTCCTTCGCCCGGTGTTGCTTCCCGAGTCTTCTATATTCTCCTCCCTTCTGCATGTGAGCCCTTGTCGTCAGTTTCTCTCCGAATTGGACGAAGCTCCTTGTCTCGCAAGATTCAGCACTTTTCTGGCTAGGTCCTCGCGGAGTTTGTCATCTTCTCAGGCTTGGTCCTTGGGCTTCTTGGAGTCGTGTTCACTTCATTGCTTGACTTGTACCGGGCTTCAAGGTCTTGTCATGAGGTGCTTAATGAACTTATCCCGGAAGTCTTGCTTTCAACGCTAAAACCCTGCATAAACACTAAACTCCAAAACCGACATGCACAAGTGAACTTGTTATACCACGGGGGTTAGTACCAATGGATAAGATACAAAAGTCATGCCAACACCGAAGGTAAACTCATGGCTAGGTTGATGGAATTTCACCGTCAACAGCTCCCCCATGCTTAAACCTTGCTCGTCCTCGAGTAAGCCTTCGATGGATATCATCATTGTCCTTCATTGTTTAAACCTTGCACTTGATCATACATGAAAAAACGTCATGCTCTCAAAAGTTTAGTTCGTTAAAGTTCCATAATGTACTAGCCTTCATCCCTACAGAGGGTAGATTATTAGTTAATCTTATCCCATAAGTATTAACATGCTCCCAAAATTCAAATGGATCTCAGAAATTTTGAAATAAAGAACAAGATGAAAAAGAGCTAAACCAAGTTCACAAATTTAAACTGCCTTGCATCTTGCTCATGAACTCTCATCTCATCTTGTCTCTCAAGCCTATTTCTTCTACTCCTTTCCCTCTCATAACATATATGTGTGGTAGGATTTTATATGGAGCTTTTTGGGAAAGTTTAGTCCTACCAAGATATTATAAATGAGATGTTGTCAAAACAAGACAAGCTTCTCATGGTCTTACCGAGACTCGTCAAAAAGGTCATCGGAAAATAATGTTATATCAAGGAGGGGAAAGAGAAAAATACACACACTTGAGATAGGTGGACATGTGCAAATGGCAAAGAATGATCCCGAGGCACAAAGAAAGTCCTCATTATCGGACTGTACATGGTTGGAAAATGAGTATGGATCTTTTAATCTTGAAGCCTTGAAATTCCTAATGCACTTTAGAGAACCGGGGGTTCACTTTATTTTATTTTTACACATACCCATATTTTTTCTTCTCATTTTTTCTTTATACTCACTTTTTTTTATTTTTTCTTTCTCGTCAAATTTTTTTATTTGCTCCCCTTTTGAACTCTAAAATTGCATTGTACCTACCTCCTCCCCCATGCTTAGACGTTGCTCGTCGTCGGGCAAAGAGGTGATAGAGATAAGGTAGGTACCGGAAATACTTTTCCTTTAGAGAGATACTTGAAATCTTCAATAATGACATCGTCTTGCTATTGAATTGATGATCCATACTCAACGATAGGTTGTGGTCAAGGAGGTAAACACAAAAGATGATATTTGGTTTTAAGGGTGGATATCCGGCGAGGTTTGTGAGATCTCCGATGTGGGGATACACAATGCACGGATAGAAAGGCTAGCAAAAAGATAGATACGCAAAAATGGAATGACCAGCTTCTTAGTCTCGGGCCAGAGAAATCAAGGCCTGAAATAACTCACCCAAAAATAAACCTTGTATACTAAGTTTTTGCACTCAAATATTTATATGGCTCTGGATAGGTTAGCATTACTTTAAGAACAAAAATAAATCATATTTAATCCATCTAAAACTTGAGAGCACATAAAACATTATGGGTCTTTATTTTTATCATAACCTATGCTAAAGATTAAGCTAGCATTTAGATAATTTCAGATTTGTATTTTAAGAGAGCACTAGCTTAAACATGCATAAATCAATTACAAAGATAAACAAATCGGCAATTATAATAATATATCATCATGGCACAAACTTTGTAACTTTACTAATGGTAAAAACTAGGTGGTGACTTTCATGATGAAAATAAACACTAACACACATGCTGAAAATTCAAATAAAAACTGAAAACACTACGCATACATAGGCGCATACAAGCTGAAAATTAAAGAAAAGGGGGTAAAGGAAAGATAACTAAAGCTCCTCCTGTCTCTAATCTTCCGCCGGTGGTTGATATTGATAGTCTTGGTTGTTGTACCCTTACTCATAATAGGATTGCACCGCATCTCCTATGAATTGTATGACGGTTCTAAGTGAAGGTGTCAAAGCTCATAAGCGATGTTTGCCTCACCCATTTGGTTTGCATTATTTAGGATGGCTGCAATAATTTGCATGTTCCTCACAGCGTATCATCCAATGATGGCCACATTTTGTTGTGGTTGAGGAAGGTGTGCATATGGCTCTGCAAAGGCTACATTGGGCACCGCAAAATTTGGTGGGGGTATGGCTGCACCACTCCCCCATGCTTGCATTGGTACACCACCGTAGTAACTTGGCGGCGCCGGAATTCCTCCAAATGGTGGCACATAATTTTGTTGTGCACCTCCTTCCTGGGCCATAGAAGATCCTTCTCCTATAATACTTCTCTTTTATTTTTCTTTGCCAGCACAAGAAGTCCTTCCTCTAACCAATCTCCTTTCCCCTCAAGAAAAGTCTTAATCTTCCATCCGATAGGGGCAAATTTACTTTGGCCACTTTGAAGCCTCCTCTCTTATCTTCACTTATATATTTTCCTTTCTTCATATACTCAAATCCAAGGGAGGTCCCGGCTAGGAGATGCTTCGAGTTCCTTGTAATACCCGGTCTTAAAAAGAGATAGCCAACATGGAGAGGTAACACCCCGAGCCAATATCTCTCGAACCCGATGTTGCTTCACAACACCACCGGTTGATCATAAGTTGAGTAGGGTCGATTGGCTACCTGGCAATCAAAGCCAAGTAAAGCCAACTTAACTCCGTGTCGGTTACCTTTGTTTCTCTCATTCTCCACATCCATGAGTGAAACACTTCGATGATGGGGTTTCGGATAATATTTCATCGTTGCTACGCTTCTCCCGCGATCATACTCCAAAAACCTTCCCATGTGCCTCCATGCACATCCACTTGTTTCGGGGCTCCCTTTTGAAAAACGAGCTATTCCCTAATATAGGGAACCGCTTGTTCAACCAAGATAGGAGACACTCTCCCATGGGTCTACGATACTAGAACATGCAATCATTTTGAACATGAAAACCAATCTAATCTATCGGGGGTTGTGACCACGGTTTCGCCCTTTCCCTCCTTCTCGTACTGTCACTACGCGAAGGTATTCATGACTAGACCTATGATGGACACGACATATTGAATGGATCCAAGGAAGCATTGGAGCTCTACTCCCTTTATGGCATGGTAGCTAACCTTAAGAAATAAAGTATATTCAACACAAGATGATAGATATATATTCCAACAAAGTATGATCACATCTCGAGATCGATTACAACCCATGGATGAATAAGGAGATTAACCCATCAAGGTGCTAGACATAGCACCGTTGATCACGGTTACCCTTCTGACGGTGTCTTCCTTCTTCTCCACTTGTGGGTGCTCCCTTCGAGGTGGTTGATCTCCCTCCGAAGATCTCCCTCCTCTCTCTCTCTAGTTTGTGGATGGCCTCCTAGTGCTAATGGCTCTCTCCAAATGGTATGAGAGACTCAGCACTCCTTCATCAAGGATATGCGCCATGGTCATGAGAATTTCCTAGGAAAATTCCTTGTGGGTGTTTGCCGACACTCCATTAAAGAATTGCACCCAACCTCGGTGTCCCGTATGAAAACCCAATATGTGGAGAGCTTGGTCGTCGAAGTCGATGTTCGCTACAAGCCTCTACTCAAGGCGAGCGAGCTTCTTCTCCTCCTCCTCCGTCATGATGATAAACCCATTGGAATACCACGGAGCGTGTGGGGGTGGAGCGGATGACCGTGTCGAGCGGTGAGGTCGGACGGGCGGCTCCTCCGTACGTCCTTGAGGTTCGGTGAACCTCATAGACGAGCTTCGTGTGGCCCTCATCCCACCGAGGAGAAGAGTGTCGTTCCTCATCGGCGGTGTCGTGTCCTCCTCCATACTCCGAGGAGACTCGGAAACCGAGTGCCTCCTCGAAGAGGTTGTCGATGATGGCTTGGACGACGATGATCCCTTCTTCTTGGTGAAAAGACTTGTAGATTTCTTCCATGGTTGCAACACTCTCCTCACAAATATATATCCGGGGTTTTCAACCGGTAACAAGGTACACAAATATTATTTTGGAGTCTGGACTTTGAGTGGAATTAGGATGTGTTTTGTTGCACGAAACAAACGAGGTTGATGGCTAAGTCTAAGGTGGTTCCGGACTACAAACTAGAGCACACCAACAAAGAGCTGGATGGGAGACTTACCTCTCTCCTCCTCTTGGCTCGGTTCTTCTCTAGCGCACTCATTTTGCTTCATGACCGCGTCCACCTTCCAAACATTCTCATCCACTACTTCGCTTGCATTATTATTCCTTCCACTTGATGTTTTCGCTTTGACTCACTTCCATACTCCCTTGCCTCACATGCCTGCATGATATTCCTACAAAACAAAGCCTTGGCTGCCCCCCCCCCATGCTTGTCCTTGCATGTGGTTTGATAAGATGTTAAAGGGGCATCCCATGATGTATCATGGTGCATGTATGGTTAGGTTAACTAGATTGCCTCCCTCTAAGCATGCTTTAATGCTAAGTACTCCTCTAATTTTGAAAATAAAAAAATAAAATCAGAGATATTAATGAGTTAAAATATAAATTTAGAGGAGTTTTTAAAGCATTAAAAACAAATGTAAGTCGAAAAATATTTCCAACTACTTTTATGTTGGTCTCACCGGTATTGTTTGCTTTCATTAGTTTAGAGCAAGCTTTTCCCGACTTGATCATGGGGGCATTGGTTTAGGTTCTAATTTTGATTAGATGAGAGAGATTTTGAATAAAATAAAATTAAATGAGTCTTAGAAAATTCTAACTCTAGAGAAACCAAGGATAAGGATTTTTAAACCAAAAGTTTAAGTTTCTATGTTCACGCGAGTCCTACCACGTGCTGAAATTTAAATAACATCTAGGTACAAGTCGTGGCTCTACTTGTGTGTTTTGAGCATGAAAAGCAAGTCAACCATAACATCATAAAGAGGATGAGTGATTGAGATAGGTTCTGAATTTTTTTTTTGGTTTTGGTTTCTCGAAAAGAAGCAAACAATCATATAGGATGGTTCATGTAAAGGGTTTATGATCAACAAAAAATATTCAACCAAGAATTATGTCTCTAATATTGTTCAACCATTCTAAGTCTAATGTCTTGCGTAGTAAAATTAAAAACTAAATTACTTGAAAAGACTCGAAAAACCTGGAATCGGGTTGTCCTCCCGGTAGCTTATTCTTGACTCGACGAAACGGGTTGCCTCCCGCGTAGCGCTTTGTTTATAGTCCATGGCTAGACTTCTTCACTTGATTACTTCTGATCAACGCTCTTTGTGGGTGTTGCAATCTTGGGTACCCACTTCCGCACCATCTTGGACACGGGCTTATTCTTCGGCTTAATCATATTTTTGGTCTTCACAGGCTGGCTTTGTCTTTTGGTCTCGACAAATGCAACAACTTCCTTCATGTAATGGCTCGGCATCTCAAACTCCGGTCCTTCGGTCATGATCTTCATGGTCTCCTTAGTGCGATCCTCCATCTCTCCCGAATGAGTTTGAGTAGCTTTCGCCGTCTTGGGACCTTGGGGTTGTCTCGGAAATTCTTCTTTGTCACCCCCATCGGGCGCCCGACAAGTTGTCCCACTTGCGTATCTAGCGTCTTCATCACGATGAACACTTCATGTCTAGAGCTTCCGGCCTCCGTCACCTTGCCATCTAAATTCTTCAATATTTTCTCCATAGCCTCGAACTTAGTGACGATGTCCTTGTTGATCTTAGCTTGCTCGTCCATGAAGTTCTTGAATTGTGCACAAAGAGGAACCAAATCTTGAATGGACGAACTTGCATTAAATCGGGGTTTACCTTGGACATGGCCGTACTCCTCACACTTCTTGCATGTGGATCTTGCTTCGGCAGCCTTTAGGTGTTGAGCTTCTTTCACTATCTCCATCCTCCTCTTAAGTAAACCGATATGCCACCCAAGGAATCTGGCTCGTATGTATTTATTGAAACGCTCCAAAGCTCTCGCAATATTCATGCGGATAGTTGAGACCTTGATCTTGAACGGCCTTCCGGCGTCTTGAAGGTTTATGATAGGTAGATCAACGATGTCCGGGGTGCATAGCTCGATCTTGCGCTCCGGTTGTGGTTGTCCTCCCATGGGTGGCGATTGAGGTTGATCTTCCTTTGGACTTGGAGGTGGTGATTCCCTTGGAGATTTTGACGGTCCTTCGACTTTGGCTTTTGAATCTAGGGTTTCCAACCCTTTACCTTGTGTTGCACGTCTCCTTTGCCTGTAAAGTTTTCCTGGATCATCCACAAAAGAAAGTTTGGGTTTCTTGGAGAGGTAGCCAACCTTCTTCGGTTAGGGTTAGCAAAAACAAAAATCTAACAAAAGAGAAAAATTAGGGTTAATCAAAAACTAGATTAGATTGATTTTTTTCTTTTTGAGAATGATCAAAGTTAAGAGATGCAAAAGAAAATCAAAAGAAAAACTGAAAAATAAGCGATACTAGATTGGATCTTGATTGCTTGTTCCCCGGCAACGGCGCCAGAAAAAGGGGCTTGTTGACGGTAGATTATCGTATCAAAGTTCATATGGATTTGCAAGCGGACAAATCCCCCGTCGTAGTCAAGGGACCCTTCTTCCCTCGAGTCGTGAACCCAAGGTATCGAATCTGTGGAACAATGTGCAACGCAATGATTCAATCTAGTAAAGCAAGGAAATCTATCTTATGAAGAACTAAGTTGCATCTAATCTAAGATATCATAAAGGAAACACATCTAATCTAATCTACTAAAGAGGTAGCAAGAGAAAGCAAGAGATAACCTATCTAGAGAGTCTAGATCATGCTTATGTTGTAGCTCCAAACGAGATAGATGAAGATAGAAAAGCGAATCTCATTAAAAGCATCTTTAAACCGTGGCCTCCGGTCCGATTCTGAAAACGCCCGCCTTTCGGAACCCCCGTTCTGTCACAACGTATTTCTATTCATGCGGGTAGTCTAGGGCGAGTTCGATAAGAACAAGTTGAAATCACTTGGTCGTTTCGGTATGCACCTCTAGCCACCGCGGCTACAAGAGCACCCTAAGCAATCTATCTTAAGTATAGATTGGGGAAGAAGCTAAACCAAGAAGAAAACAAAATCATCGAGAAGGCACTTGATGGCTAGAAATCGGATTCACTATAAAAACTTCACCATGAATGATTATATGGACAAGATCACCACCGGGATCCTACCTCGATCTTGATCCTTGCTCCGGAGCTCCGACGTGGTCTTCCATGCAAGGTTCCCACGTCGGCTAGGGAGAACCTAGACAACTAGCACGACCCTCATCTCCGAGATGGTGTCCCTCAAGCTTCTCTCCGTCGCTCGGCGGCGGATGACGAATTGATTGATGCGTGGCTCTCGGTCAGGGGGCTATAAATAGCCCGAGATGCATCTAGGTCAAAGGGGGGCCGATTGGGCCTCGAAATGGGCTGGGCCGGCCGGTTGTGACGCCCCAGGTTTTTAATTACCGTCATTAATGCTAATGACCGGATCAGCCGAGTCAAACCGGTAGAACAGCGGTCAAACCTAGGTCAACATGGGTCATCACCCCGAAAACCTTGCCAATGAACCCTATTGAACCCCTTGACCAAGTCTACACACACTCGTGGTCAACCCTTGGTCAAAGACCCGGTCAAAACTGGCTTAACCGTTGACGTCAGGGAATGTCGTCCGGAACTTTTGCTGCGTTCTCCAAAATTCACCTAAACACTTCAAAATCTACCTTTATGAAAGTTGTCCATCTTGTTGAGGGACACAACTTTCATGTAGATTGGCATTTCAAATTCTGAGTGGAAATTGGTGAAAAACTTGATCGATTGTCAGTACCTCTTGTTCACAGGACAGACCGGCATTCAAAGTTGGCACGACGTTCCTGCAAAATCCGTTGAGAAAACATTGTATGGCCTTTGTAAAAGTTGTAGGGGGTAGTTAGATCTACAACTTTCATATTCACCACTTTGTGCACTTTTATTCAATTTTTGAGAGAAAAACGTGCTTGACATAGCCTAAGCTGAAACTGTGCGCAGGGCCGGGCCGACGTCGCGCCGTGCCGCGACGTCGCGCGCGCGTGCGCGCGCGCGGCGCCGCGCCGCCATGCACCAGGGCCCTCGGCATCCGGTTTCGCCGGCGCGCCTTCCTAGGCCCCTCGCACCTTCCCAACGTAGCTCGCTTCTTCCCCACACCGCGTGCATGCCGAGGCTCACTAGAGCACCGCGCCGCCGTACGAACCCCGGTTTGCCCTGCGGTCCATCCGCCGTCGTCGGGCACGCGCGTTCCCGAGGCGCTCCCGTGCATCCACTGGTCACTAGGAGGCTCGCACTTCACCTATATAGGCGCCGCTGCCCCTTTACCCCGACGCGCAGACCCCCCAGCGGCCAACCGAGGCCGCCGCCGCCGCCATCACGGCCCGGCCGCGGCGAGCTCCCGTTTCCGGGCCGGCCGTTCCCCCGCCTCCCCCGCCCCTACCATAGCTCGCCGGCCTTGTTTCTCCTTCCCCCGAGCCGCCCCTCGCCGGGGAACGGCGGCCGCGGCGGCCACCTTCCCTTGCCGCCGGCGTGCCCACCCCACCGGCCACTCCTCGCCCCCAATTAAGCCACGAACCAAACCCTAGTGACCCCTAGTGTCGTATGGACCTCCCTGGGCCCACTACCTCGGTGGGTACCAGGACCGACTACTCGGTGGGCCCCTGGGACTACCCGGCTTGCGCTACACGGCACCTGATGGCGTGGAGCACAAGGACTACAGAGGAGAAGTACTCGGTTAGGAAGCTGTACATGTCCTGCACTGTATGGAAGACTCCTAAACGTACTCGACTAGTGCTCTCTCCCTATTCCGACTTGTAACCCTGCCTCCCGGACTATATAAGGCGAGGCAGTGACCCCTCTCTAGACATCTCATCTCACGGCGTACAATTGCACCATCTTGTAATCGTACCCAATCAATCCAGAGCTACGCAGCATACAGAATGTAGGGTATTACGCACCTCGCGGCCCGAACCTGTCTAAATTGTGTGCCACGTGTCTCTTCCTTCGAGTTACCGATCTCGGCGAGGCCACATTCATCTACTTCGGGTACTCCCCTTAGTAGGTTGCCGGTCTAAAACACCGACGGCTCGCGCACCGGGTAGGGGATCTCGCCCGAGATCACATGGCGAACTCGACGGCTCCCCGTCTACTTCAAGCCAACCGTCGCCTTCAACCGCGGTGACACCTTCGTTTTTGACGCTTGGGTCCGTACCGATGACGGCGCGGGATCCTTCCGCGCCGCCTCACCATGCCACCCAACTCCGGAGACCGGCTTCATGACGCTTCCCCGAAGTTGTCACGGGCGAACTCGCCGGCAAGTTCGGCGAAATTTCGCTCTTCGACCATCACGGCGACTTCGAGCTCGAGGCCCCTTCCAACTCAAACTCGACGTCTCCGTGGGCTATCGCATGTGAGCCGGCTACTCGGCTATTGCATGTGGTCCCACCACCCCATGAGCGCTTCACGCGTGGCCCCCACGTCGTCAACGGGGCCCGCACGGAGGCTCCCTCTTCGCGCCGGGCCGGCAAGGAGCTCGTACCCGAGTACAACTCGGACTACGACACCGCCCCCGGCCACGCTTCAGACTCCAACCCCCTCTCCGAGTTCTACTCGGACTCCGCATACGAGTTCGACTTCAGGTCGGACCTAGAGGATCCCGAGTCCGAGGACAACACTACTGAGCACCCCTTATCAGGGTCGGCCTCTGGGCTGGTTATAACGTCCACACCCGCCGGGAGATTTGTCTACTGGCCAGACCGCAAGCCCGCCGACCGATAAGTGGAGACTCACGCTACGTCGCCTACATCGACTCGCTCCCGTTCCAAGAGGGAACACCACTTGCCCACGCCCGACTCGTACACTCCAACCGAGGTGGCGAGCTGCGAGTCCGGCCTTGGCAACCCCGATCACCAAGTCTTCATGGCTGCCGCGACACCCCCGACCTTCCGGGATGGCTCCGGACAAGTACCTTGAAGACATCTCCGCAAACGAGCCGTCTCGCCGATGCACCCGCACGGATGAGACCGCCGCCAACGGGGACGCTCAACGTGAGCGTAACAGAAGCGCAACGAACGGCGCCGGCATCTCCGAGACAACCTCCCCATCCGCAACCTTGCGGAAGCTCTCGAGGAGGTCGAGAGCGAGTACACACTACCCCCGAGCAATGCCTCATGTCGATCACGGCGATCGCACGCCGGGCTCGGGGAATACGCGCGGAGAAGTCATCGCCAAGCTCGGCGAAGATGCTTACTTGATGCGGGTCGACAACGGGGTCAACCGGCGTCCTCCCGCCGAGAACCGCGACAACGAAGCTACAAGTCACGGCGCCGACCTCGGTCGCAACCGTACTCGAGCCGAGCTCCCGGCTCGGCCCAACCGTACGCGCGCAAACGCCGGCGGACCCTCACGGGCCGGCAACAACAACCCCGAGGTCGTCCCTCACCGCGCCCATGGCGGCGGCGGCGGCGACGACGGAAGCTCCAACCACGAAGCCAACAGGAGGGCGGCGGCGGTCGCGGCGGTCGAGACCACGCGAACGGCCACGCCTCCGGAGCCTCACGGGCGGCTACGACGCCCGCCGAAGATTGAGGAGCTACGGCGGAAGAAGTCGCCCACTTGCGGCGACAACGACGGCTTCCCCGCCTTCTCACCTCAACTTCGCAACTTGCTCCTCCCCGACAAGTTCAAGCCTTTGGGGATCACCAAGTACGACGCGAAGCGGACCCCATCCGGTGGCTCGGGTGCTACGCCCTCTCCATCGAGAACGCTGGCGGCAACAACGACACCAAGTGCCTCTACTTCCCCTTCTGCCTGGACCAAGCCCCACTTACATGGCTCGAGTCGCTAGACAAGCACTCGATCGACAAGTGGGACCAGCTGAAGGAGTAGTTCACCAGCAACCTAGCCCCTCCTCACGCACTTCCCCGGCTAAGATCCGGCGAGCCTCACCGGAATTCGCCCCACCCGCGCCGGCCGGCCGCCCCAGGGGCCACATTGCAAAAGAAAACTTCTTTTCAAGGGTCTTTCTGCAAAGTGATAACTCCAATAGCAAAGTGATTTTCCTGTTTCTTGTAAATTGCGTAGAAAATTGAAGATAAATCAGAAAAATGTGAAACCAATTTTTTGGATTCGTGGTGAAATATCCCACAACGTTTGTTATTCTTGCCTGAGCTATTTCCTGTTAGTTTTTGCATGAAAAATACAAATGTGAAAAACCTAGATCTGCAATATCTCAAAATATATGAATCCTCTGTGTCGAATTTTTGGATATATTGTGTGTTAGGCCATGACTAGCACCTATGCCAACAATTGCACAAAGTTATGATGTAAATCTTTTTATAAAAATGTTTTTCCATTTCTGCAGAATCTACATAAATGATTTTTCTAGCTAAAACTAATTAAGTTTTTGCAACCAACTTTTTCATACTGTCTTTTATTTCCAAAACACACCTCTGGTGAATTAATCACAATTTTATAGTTACCAGAAATATTTATTCTTGAATTATGCTTGTTTTTCTTTGAAAATACATAACTCAAGTTTCATAATAGTTCTAGGTGTATGTGCTGCACCACTAGGCTAGTTTTGGACCATATAACATGTGTGAGAAAGTTTGGATCATTTCGATGAATATTTATTTTTGTGTGCATTTACCTTGTCTTTCTAGCTAGCTTTTGTTATTTTCAAAATAATTAATTTCTAGCTATTCAAAGTTTGCATGTGTGTCCAGTGACTTTTTATAGGTGTTTAGTGTTAAACACACCCTTCCAATGAATTTTATTAATTGATTTTGTGAATAAAAACTATGGAAGCATTTAAAGGCTTAATAGTCATTAAATGGGAAAAATCACCAACCCATCTTTAAATAACCTTGTGAGTGATTGTAAATCATTTCAAAAGGCTAAATATACCCACCCACTACTGTTTGTGAAGTTAAATTAAATTAATTACATATATATATGTACACAGTCACCATCAAAAAGATATCTAATAAAGAACGCATATTGTTCCTTTTTGGAACAGTATGCTAAATATATTCTTATCTAGGTGAATGTGTCCAACAAATACACCCTTGGTTGTCTTTTGTTGTTTGTAAGTGATTAAATGAAAAATCATCAAATAAATCTTGCATTTGCATCTTCGTGTAGATCTTCCCGACGGTAGATATACACTCGTGTCGGAAGGAGGAGGAGACGGTGCTGACCAAGAGTTGCAGCACGTGTTCATAGCTCAAGACCTGGACCAAAATCCAGAAGGGCCAAAGCCAGCCTTGCCATTGAAGGCAAGCCCCGGATCATTAACCCCGTCTTTTAAAAATTATGCAATTACCTTTTCTATGATTGTGCATTTACGTTTCAAGAGTTGATTTGAAACCCTAGATGCATGATCCCAAGGTACCCATGCTCTATCACTAGTCCGCTAGGTCGTTAGCTTGCTATGCTATAGGACCCGATAGAAGTCGAGTGACGTTCGTCACTCGCGAGAATAGGTTCTTATCTTGGATTCATAAGATCTTTATAAATGGATTGCTCATGTGGTAAGAGCATGGGATTTGGGCTCCGGTCCGGTGACTTTCGTGGGCTAAGCTTTTGAACGTAGTAAACATTCACCGGAATGGGACCGGTAAGCCTAGTACCTTAATGAGACAATGCGGGAACTTACTATTACTACTCTTGAGAAATCTCCCTAACCGGCTAGCTACGGGAAGGGGGGTGCATGTGTGATGCCGGGTATCTTGCGGGGTATGCCGGCTAACCTTGTACCCGGGATCGTAAGATTCGATCCCAACCCGAGGATTTTTGGAAACGGCACAGGGAAAGTTGTCCTTGCGGGGGCAGCCTACCGTGTGTTTAGATCTACCTTGCAAGGTTTAAATCAATCGATTGTCGTCCTCTAACCGTTATCCGAGATCGCTTAATCAACGGCCATGATATCCCATAATGATGCAATTCGAGGAAGATGGTTGTATGAATTAATTGCTTGTCCAATTCTTGATTGAATTAGATGGCACACTTAGAAATGGTAATCAACTAGAACTTGAGCTAAAAGATTGAAAGTAAGGATCTACTCTTAGTAGTCATTCGGCAAAAGAAACTCCACCGGCCAAAAGCCTTTCATGTCTAGAGTTTGGTGATGTAGCTAACACCCGACGGTTAAGTCTTGCTGAGAATTAGTATACTCGGCCTTGCTTTAAAACCGATGTTGCGGGTGTTGTTGACCGGAAGGGTGACGACAAGTGATGACATCATGGATGGCCTCTGTGATGTTTACCGTTGCGCTAGTTTAATTTATTTCCGCCGTTTTTCGAACTGCGAACATTTACTCCATGTCGGGAACAATGGTTTTTAATAAATTGTTTAACTCATGTTGTACTCCGGACTCGCCTTCGCGTGAGTTTTAATGCATGTGTCGATCCTCTCGTTCGATGTCCAAGTGATTTACGGGCGTTAACACGGCAACCAACGACGGGATGATACTTTACTATTGCTTAGTGACCAAAGTGGTTCGGTCTTAGGCGATAGTACGGTATTTTCATGGGCGGGTTGTCACACCGGCTGGGCCGACCGTCCCGGGCCCACTTCGGCCCGGTTCGTGGCCTCCTTCGCCGGTGTTGCTTCCCGAGTCTTCTATATCCTCCTCCCTTCGCATGTGGGCCCTTGTCGTCGGTTTCTCTCGAATTGGATGAAGCTCCTTGTCTCGCAAGATTCAACACTTTTACGGCTAGGTCCTCGGAGTTTGTCATCTTCTCGGGCTTGGTCCTTGGGCTTCTTTGAGTCGTGTTCACTTCATTGCTTGACTTGTACGGGCTTCAAGGTCTTGTCATGAGGTGCTTAATGAACTTATCTCGGAAGTCTTGCTTTCAACGCTAAAACCCTGCATAAACACTAAACTCCAAAACTGACATGCACAAGTGAACTTGTTATACCACGGGGGGTTAGTACCAATGGATAAGATACAAAAGTCATGCCAACACCGAAGGTAAACTCATGGCTAGGTTGATGGAATTTCACCGTCAACAATGAGGTAGTTGTTCCCTCGTGGCCCGAAAGTTCGGGCTCTCGAACCGGATTTCGACCGGCCGGGAGGGGGTCCGAGCTTCCCATGGAATACCTGCGGCCCCGTACTCGATGCGAATCACTATCGAGATGGTCGGTGGGAGGGCCGATCTTCGGCGCGCGATCCCCTACCCGGCGCGCCAGCGTCGGTGCGGAAAGTAGTCCCTACACTAACTAGTAAGAAGCGGCCGAGATCTATCTCTTGATGGCCGGTGCTAAGCAACTAGTAACACCGGTTTTTATCCTAGTTCGGTCGGGGGGCCGTACGTCCGGCGGTGGTGTGCCCGGGGCACTATATTGCGTTGCACCGTGGTGCTCCTAGAGGGGGCTACAAGCGAGGCGGAGAGGAGGTCGGGCCTCCGGGTCCCGAGAGAGATGCCGATTGAGGCAAGTGCTAATATCGTGGTGAAGGCGGAAAGCGTGCGGATAATGGCTATCCGTCGTCCCCCCGTGGCCGGGAACCGCCCCTCCTTTTATAGGCCAAGGAGGAAGCGGTTTACAAGCATGCCACACTTGTTCTAGCTACGTGTGGAGGCATGGCGTACGGTGCCACGGAGTAGACGATTGTCCTGGTGAATCCCGCTTCGGCGGGGTGTCATGGCGTGTCATGTGCGTCTCCGGGAGCGGCTTCGAGGGAGTGGCGTAGAGGTTGCTCGTTCGAGGGCCGTCCGCGTGAGGATTCGAGGGTGCGTTGACATGAGGTCGTATGAGGCACGGGGGTTGGCGTGGCGGCGTCCCGTCGCCGCATGCTTCCACAGCGTCGGGTATGGTGATGCAGTGGCCAGGATGGTCGCACAGGGCTGACGGCGACGAAGGTGACCGCTCCCACTGGCCTGACGTCACGGCGTCGTCCCGTGCGGGGGCACAGTAGTCGTGCGTCATCCCTTTGAGGGTTCCGTCGTCCTTTTTCGAGGGTAAGGTGCGCCGGCCGTATGGGAGTGGGTGGTACAATGCCGCGGGACGGTTGCTGACCACGCCGCACAGGATCGCACAGTGGCGGGGACGGCCGCGCCACGGGGTTGGCGAGCGATGCGGGGGCATGATTCCCGGGCGTGCGGTGGCATGGATTCGCCTTTCACTTGGCACCTGCAAGTGTCAGTGCATTAAATGCCCCTGCCGGAGGAGCAGGTATGGAGGCGGCGGGCCTGTGAACCCCTCGAGCGAGACGGAAACTCGCTCGAGGGGGCGCTTGGCTCTCGACCGAGGCGGGGCCTCGCGCGAGAGGGGGTGTCCGGCCCCCGAGCGAGACGGAACCTCACTCGAGGTAGCGGCCGACCCACGAGCGAGGCGGATTTGTGCTCGGGGCGGTGCCGTACCCCTCGAGCGGAGCGGAGTTCCGCCCGAGGGTGGGCCGGGGCGATCGTTCGACGGGCGGTGGGCCCGTGGGTTTGTTTGTGCGCGTGTTTAGGCTCGTTTTGGGTTTATTTTTTACGAGTTTAAGCGGGTTTGCCCTGGTTGTTTAGGAGACCCTTATGGATGTCCCCCGACAACCGTTTCCCTCTCAAAAAACTTACCTATCATTGTTGAGTTTTGGTCACAACATTTGATCATTCCTTTTATTCAAAAAATTGTGTACACGCCGTTTGTTTTCTCTGTGACTTCATCATCAAAGGTATTTATAACTTCACATTTTGCGTATTTACACTAATTTTTTGAATAGATGAATGATCAAATGTTGGGATCAAAAGTAGATAATGACAAGTAATTTGGGACACGGGGAGTAGTTTGTCTACAAGAAACCAAGAAAAATAAATCTAAGCTAAAAACTGAATCGAGTAAACAAGTACACACAAAAGGATTAGTTTGGAAAATAGGGATCACGGCGATGAAAATAATAATGACTAAATTACAAGCAAAGTTCTTGTGATTGTTGATATTTCGAGCGGCCGCTGCTGGGTGTCACACCCGTTTTTCCAAAGAAAACCGAATGCATCTCATATGTGTGCCGGGATCACAATTTCACACATATGATAGACTCATGAGTGTAATATCACAAAACAATGTTCAAAACATACGAGAAAAGGTTTATTAACTTTTATTACACTCACGAGGGTAGACACGAAGGTCTTTACACGAACAACGATAACTATGAAGACGCGACTCCATCTTCATCTTCCACGAGCTTCGACCGGTTGATCTCATGCCTCGAACTCCTCGTAGTCGTTGAAGTACTCCGGTCCGAGATTCTCCTCGAACAGCATAAGCAAGATGAGTGCACTTATGGTTGGTACTCGGCAAGGCCACGAGAAATAACCGAAAGAAATATTAAATCCATCTTTAAGTTCATTAATCATGTGAGGGTCCATGCCGCTCTTGACCGTGAGCACGGCTGATCGATCAGTTTTACACTCTCAGAGGTTGCACACTTTCACCATAGTTCGCGTAAAAGTTGAGTAGTTCATGAACCCAACCATACATGTGCTGATCAGGCACAATATCACACTTTCAAGGTGTGATTGCATAGGGACGCTACGAAGCCTTTACCAAGATATGCAAAAGCACCAACAACCCATGACAGTTACAGCTCAGGGTGGACCATAACCCTCCCTAGTGGTCAGCACCTTAGCAAAGGCTGCTACCCCAAAAGAACCGGGCTATACCCCTGCAACCCCGGATCCCCCCTGTGTTCCTTTCGGATAAGGTCACCAGTACAATGGCACACCTAATTAATTGGCTAAGCCAGAGCCATGTGGACTGTGGTTGCACTGTTTTCCTGGGTGGTTCTCCATGTTTCGATTAATTTATAGTACTCTTGATTAAATCATAGGTAGAAGGGTGGTTAGGGTCACTTGCCTTTCTCCAACGATAAGGTACTCTCCTTTACTTGAAAGCTCGCACTTGTTCTTCCTCGAACGGCGCGTTGTCTTTGATCATGCAAGAAAACATGCAATAAATAAAATAATACATCAAACATTACCAAAAGACTAAAATAAGCTTCTAAAACCGATGTGCTTGTTGAGACGCTCGCGTGGACACCAAGAATGCCTAAAACAGAGCTAGGACGGAAAGATATGGCTTAAACAAGGTTCAGGGGCTAGATTGTGAAGAAAACTATCCTTCAAGGGCTTATCTGCAAGAAAACAGGGACCTAAACATAATTATGCGTATAAACTTGAGGTTTATAGCGCAAAACGGCATGGATGGACTACAGGACATAAAAACTGAGGAGCCTAGGGTCCTAAACAAGAAAACCAGGACTTATATGCGAAGATTTTTATAGGTGGGAGGACCGGCATGCTATATAAAAGGAGGGATCTCTTTAGCAAAACTTCCGGCGGCGGCTTTGGTTGACCGGTATAAGGAGGTTTGACCTGGGGCTTTGGGCAGATCTGAGCTGTTAGATGCAGATCGAGTGGCGGACGGTGGCTGCAAGAGGCCTGCGGCGATGGACGGCGGAGTCGGGCGGCGAGAGCTCGCCGGAGTAGCTCGAATTCGAGCTCCCGGTGGACAAAATCTACGGGACCAAGACTAAAACGAAGCTAGGGAGATGGGGAACTCACCAAGGGGCTTGAAGATGAGGGAGACGCGGCAGAGTAGAAGATTGGCGACGAGCGGCGGCCGGCGGCGGATAGCTTCGGTGGCGGCGGCGCTGCACAAGTGAAGGAGAGGAGGAGCTCGGTGTGGGAGGAGCAGGGGCTCGAGGGCGCCTTATATAGGTGGAGAGGGGAAGGGGAGAGGGCGCGCAAGGGGGTGGGGGCAAGGTCGGTGGCCGGCGTCATGAATGCCCGGTGGGGCTCGGTGCGGCGGTGGCGGAAGGGGAGAGGCGGCGCGTGGAGTGATTGCACGCCGGCGCGTATTAATGTGTGTCCGGTGGTGAGGAGGGGAAGAGCGGGGAGAGGAGAGGGCGTCGGGTGGGACGGCGGTGCCGCGGCCATGGGGGAGGATGGGGCGGCGGGAGGTAGGTGGTGAAGCTGGCAGGTAGGTCACACTTGTCGGCAAGAGGGAGAGAGGGGAGAAGAGAAGGTGGGCCAGCGGGGGTCTGCTGGGCCGGAAAAGATGGCTGGGCCGGCAGTGGAAAAACGGGTCGCGAGGGGAAAGAAAGAGAGGAGAAGGTGGGCCGCGGCCGGAAAGGAGGGAGAAAGGAAGAGGGTTTGATCTTTTTTCTTTTTTTATTTTTCAACCCTTTTAAAACAAAACTTTCAAACCTTTTACTCATGAAACCTTTTCAAGTTTCCAAAATTATTTTTAAAAACTTTTAAACCACACAACCAAAAACAAAAGCCCATGCATTTCAACATGATGCACAAACACTTGGGTATTTTCTAAATTAATTAAATATTATTTCATATATTATGAGAAAATTGAATTAGTAAAATTTATTAAATCCTTAGAAAATAAAAATTAAACCATGTTTCTAACATTATTTTATTGTGATGGAATTTTCAGGTGTTACACTGGGTCAATCTCAGATATAGCAAGTAGTAGGTGAACTTCAGTATGCATCTAGGGTGGTATCGATGACTATGGTTTCGATCATGAAACAGAAATAGGACTTTGAAATTAAGGCCTAAAACAAACTGGGAAGTACTGTTTGCAAATGCTGTTGCTTTACTGGGGAACTGTTGCTAGAATTGTATAAGGTTATTAACGATCACGTCATGTTATGTTTCAGAAAATACTTCACAAACCGACCTTAGCTCAGTTGGTAGAGCGGAGGACTGTAGTTGTTCGCAGATAAATCCTTAGGTCGCTGGTTCGAATCCGGCAGGTCGGACGTTTTTTCGTGTTTTTTTACAAATTTCTTTGCAGCTTAACTTTGGGTCAGATTACTAATCACAAAGTTCGCAACTAAGAACTTTGTGGGAAAATTCTTCTGTGCGCCATATGCTTCACACCGTCTTTACTCTGTGAAGCATCATTATGTTTTCCCTTGCAACTATTAGACTATTTCGTAATCCTCTTTTCTGTCAAACAGTTTGGCAAAAGACCTGATGATTTTTGACAATTTGCGAAAAATCATCCTCCAGCGTGTAAATATACACGCGTTTCATGGTTGGCATAAGGTTCCCGATGTATGTTTTTAAGAAGTGAAAGAGTATAAACATAAATTTGTTTCTCTCTTAAGGTTTTTTATGTAAGTTAGATCTGGGTTTGGCAAGTGATTTATGCCAAACGGTTGAAAATGAAATTTTTTTATTTAGCATATTCTTTTAGAAGTTAGAAAAAACACGAGATTTGTAAAGTAAAATTTGGTAAACTGTTAGAGATGCACTAAGTTTTCAAAGGAGTAAAATACACCACCGGACCTCGAACTTGTAGTGTTTTGTCATCCCAATCCCCAAACTTGCAAAACACACAATCACATCCCAAACTTGCTAATCATAGTATACGAGTCCCAGTTCATAATTTGCATCCCTAAGCTGCTTGCATGGCAGGGTGACAGAGTTTGCTAGTGTGTGAACTGAGCCCATCTCTCCACTCTCATCCCTTCACCATCACCCTGCGCGCGCTGTTGCGACATGGGCAGCAGTGGTGCTCACATCTTCCTCCCGCTCAACTTCTGCCAGCGACTTGATTATTGTGCAGTTGTGGCGCAAGGTGTAAATGGGTGCTCCTTTCTGGATTGGGTTGAAGTAAACAAAGAAGGGGAATCCAAAGGAAAATTGGAATGGTCAGTGAACTAATTAATGGAGCTGGCAAATTGGAGATGACATAGCTTAGATTGAGAACAGAGCGCACTAAGCTGATTACTTGTGTTCAGGGAAGAAAAGGAGTGACTTGTTGGAGATGGAGGAATTGCCGGTGTGTGGTGCTGTCCTTGCGGCGTTAGCGTCGTGCCCGCTGGTGGCCGTTCATCATGCAGCCCGAGCACAGGAGCAAGCAGCACCAGAGCTCGAGTCCACCGAGAAGCCTGGGACGCTCACAGATTCATGCTTGTCTTTGAACTTGTCACCGCGTCGTCTGTCATCGTTGACGCCATCGCCTTCCAGGAGTCTCGCAGCTGGGATGTAGACTTAGGCCGCCTAGCATCGTCTACCTCAGGCGGCGGCGGCGGCGGATAGCTGCGCCCGGTGATGAGAGAGATGGGAGAGCAGAGAGTTGGGGAAACACGTCGGTCAAACCCCACCGCCCAAATGCCAGGTGAGGAGCTTATTGCAAATTATGAAGATTTATGACTCGTATACTACAATTAGCAAGGTTAGAGATGTGATTGTGCTGCAAGTTTGGGGAACCGATGGTGTATTTTACTCTTTTTTTCAAAATACTAACGTAAACTAAGACCGATCAGATATTGATTGTAGAATTTTTTTTGAGAATATATTGATTGCAGAATTGACCGGTTTGCGTTCCCTTCTATCGCAGAAAACAGAAAATACTAACTAGTATCAATCATGAAGCAGTGAGTTATTAGCGGAACAAAGACGGGACGGGATGGAGACAGGACAATTAAGAAATATTATTAGAAACTAGTAAAAATAATAATTATATTTGTACAGTAAAGACACATACCCGTGTCTAAAAATCAACAATAAACATAAAAAAAAGTTCATATGTATGTAACTACTTGTGCGGTTGTGCCGCCCTTTGGCCGAGTAGAGCGCCATCAACCATCACTGTTTTATCGTGTTTGAGCACTATCATACGAAGACATTGATGTCAGTAAACAAACGAAGTTGACCCGTATGCACATGCCGCACACTATTTTTTTAAGAGAAATGTAGAATAAACATAGTTATCTTTAAAAATATACGATAATTATTGGATTTCAACTTTAATAGAGTTCACAGATACTGCTACAAGGATACAATTTATTCAAACTTTAATAGTCGTCACAATATTTAACTGATATTCATATAAAGACACGTTAAAAACTTCGACTTCCATCTTGGTCGCGAAAGACGTGACCCGTGATATATGTAATTAAACATGTTCTTTAGGGCATAATTTGAATTCATTTTGGACTCTGCGCATGTTGTATTGAATAAGGTTTCCGGCTCTTCCTTCCTTAAGTCTTCATCATCATATTCTTCACCCACTTTTTCTCGTCCTTCGGTTGTCATTCACTATCAGCTTTTTTCTTTTTGAGCTATTGTCATCATCTTCTTGTTGTTGTGATTCGTCCAACTCTAGATTGATCTCTTTGTTGTCCTCTCCTTTAATCATCTCAACATCTACTTGTGTTTCCTATTCCCTTGAAACCTCATCGATAAAAAGTGGCGAAATATTCTCATGGAGATGGTGCAAAGACCCTTTTACGCATATATCACACTTCTCCCCAAAATGGAAGGAGCGAGAACAACCCAAAGATTTTAGACCAATCAGCTTGGTCCATAGTTTTGCCAAATTAGTCACAAAATTGTTAGCCAACCGTCTCGCTCCAAAGTTGCAGCAAATGGTTTCACCTGTTCAAAGTGCCTTTATCAAAGGGCGATTTATACAAGATAATTTCATGTTGGTACAACAAACAACAAGATTCCTACATCAACAGAAAGAGCCTCGGATTCTATTAAAGCTAGATATCTCTAAGGCTTTTGACTCAGTATCATGGTCCTTCCTCCTGGAATTAATGCAACAGCTTGGTTTTGGACAGATTTGGCGTGATATAATTAGTGGGCTGCTTTGCTCTTCATCCACCCAAGTGCTCATGAATGGATCTCCTGGTGATCGCATTTTCCACCGGCGAGGCCTCCGACAAGGTGACCCGCTATCTCCAATGCTATTTATCTTGGTCATGGACGTGTTGGGGCATATGATCTCAAAGGCTGCAAGTGAAGGTTTATTGTTACCTCTATCAAGACGTCCCTTGCAGCATCGAATATCTATTTATGCGGACGATGTGGTTTTATTCCTTCGACTCGCTTGTTGAGGAAATTAATGTGACTATGGATATTCTCAATTTGTTTGGAGAGGCAACAGGGCTCGGGACGAATGCGCAAAAAAGTAATGTGTTGCCCATCAGGTGTAAGGAAAATGAATTAGCAATTGTACAGTCCCTACTGCCATGTGCACTTACAGACTTTCCTTGCAAGTATTTAGGTCTGCCCCTATCTCTGAAGAAACTAACAAAGGAACAAGTGCAGCCCATCATTGACCGCATTGCTGATCAGTTGCCTGGATGGAAAGCAAACCTGATGACTAAGGCAGGGAGGATGGTCCAGGTGCAGTTTGTGCTTCTGGAATGCTCATCTACATGTTAATGGTTGTTGATCTTCCAGCTTGGGCAATTAAAGCAGTGGATAAAATCAGGCGTGGATTTCTTTGGAAAGTTCGTAGGAATGCACAAGGCGGGCATTGTATCATTGCTTGGCTCAAAGTGTGTCGACCTAAAGAACTGGACGGCCTAGGGATTTCGGATATCAAGACACTTGGTTGGGCTCTAAGAATGCGTTGGGTTTGGGCTGCAGAAAACGAACCCGATCGCCCATGGGCAGCCCTCCCAATACATGTTCCGGTACAAGTAAGAGAATTTTTTTGCAGCGGCTATCTACTCGAGAGGTTGGAGATGGTGCAAAGACCCTTTTCGGATGGATCGGCGGCTCTATGGACGAGTATTTCAGATTTGGCACCCAACTCTTTGCCACCGTTACTGTCAGAAGACGCAAGAAAAGAACAGTACAAGAAGCCCTTACCAACTATGCTTGGATATTGGATATACATGGGGCTCTTACTGTTAGGGTTCTTGTTGAATATCTTCAATTATGGGACATCTTATATGACTTTCAGCTACAACCTGACAGTGAGGATAAGCACATATGGCGGCTTTCAACAAATGGGCAATATTCAGCAAAATCAGCATACGAGGGGTACTTTCTTGGATCAACTCTGTTTGGGCCATGGGATAAAATCTGGAAAACTTGGGCGCCGCTTAAATGTCGTTTCTTTATGTGGCTAGTAGCCCATAAGGGATGTTGGACTGCGGATCGTCTAGCCCGCCGGAGTCTCCCTCATCCTGCACACTGCATTCTGTGTGATCAAGAGACAGAGACCATTGATCACCTCCTTATTCATTGTGTCTTTGCAAGGGAATACTGGTACCGTTTTCTCTCACAAGTCGGCCTTCAGTCCCTCTCCCCCCAGCCCACAGAAGCATCTTTCTATGATTGGTGGGAAAGAGTGAGCAATGAAGCTAGTGGCCTAGTACTGCAAGGAATCAACTCTCTCATAATACTTGGGGCCTGGACGCTTTGGAACCAACGAAACAAATGTGTATTTGATGGAGCTGTTCCTGATATGAATGGCGCTCTAATCATATCCAATGAAGAGCGGAAGTTATGGTCGTTGGCGGGGGCTCGAGGAATTTCCCTTTTGACTGCCCCCACCTCGGGAGAGTAGGTTCCGGAGTTTTTTCCTTTGGTCGTATTTTAAAATTTGGGCACGGGTGAATCCGTAACTTGAATATTTGTGTAGTGTCTTGGGTGTCTTTGGCGTGAGTCCGGGTATGTTTTGAATGTGTCATTGTGTGTTGAGTGTGTTTTGTGTTGTATGGGATCTCTTCCCCTTTTTCACCTTCTTAATATAATGATGCGCGGCTCTCCTGCGTTTTCCGAGAAAGAAATATTCTCATCACCATATTTGAATTAACACATGACAGCTTGCTTTAGATGGAATATTAAACCAACTAATGTTGTTTTGTGTGAAAAGGATTTATGAATAATTAGTAATAAATTATAAACTATAGTAGCATACAAACTTGTGTTGTGACGTGCTCCATATGCAGGTTTGGAACAAGACATTTCTCATCATCCTTTTTTGGTGACGGGATTGTAGAGCGAGATATAGGCGCTTGACCCTATGGGTGATTTTGTTATGTATTCTGTTGTTTCTGTAGAGTCCTTTATTTAGAGAAGTTGGAGTCTTGTTAGTAATAAATTTGGTTTGTTTTCTTTATTTCTTTCCTTAGTCTGATTCTAGGAAAACTTTTCAAGAAAGTAGAAAAATTCAAGAAAAACCTTTTGTATGAAAGACATTTGAAAGAATTATTAAAAAATCTAGAGAAAAACAAAACGAAAAAATTCATTGAAGAGTGTGTGCGACATCCTACCAACAACTAACTGCGGGACTCTCTAAAAAATACTAATTGTGGGACCTGTCACATTCAAAACCTCTTCTCTATCTAGTTAGGGCCCTCCCACCCCAATCCCAATCCACGTCATCCATTCCTCCGCCCGCCTCCCCGAAAGTCCTCCCTCGCCGACGGTGAGGAGGGTCCCTCTCTCCCGGCCCTCCATCTCTTGACGTTGGCCATCCTCCTCCCTGTGTCGCCTCTCGCGTCGGAGACGGTGGGGCGACGATGAGTGGAGCTTTGGTGTGGCCTCGATCTCCCTGCTCCGACACGGTGTAACATCTCGGTATTAGAACATTTAAAAATACAAGCTTATTACAAACTTTCTCTTATTATAGACATATTTCTTCTTTCCTCTAGATATTCCAAATAATTACCACAAATATATTGTGCATTCAACCTACATATGTGTTGCATTTCATAGGATCTTATCCTAAGGATACTCTATAGAATTCAAAACGTATTCCAAAATTCCATTGGAAACTCCTTAGAAATAATGGACGAGGCCTACTGTTCTCTACCAGGCAGTACATCTAGAATCTTGCCTGTTTTTCTTTTTGGCCCATGTACTCCTGCTCCGTTCGGCCCAGACTCACACCGGCCCACACAATTGCTACTGGGAAAAATTTCCCAACAGCGCCGCCGCTACATGCTGTCAAGCATGGGCCGAACACTCATAGGGATGGCAATGGGTTTAAACCCACTGGGTTTTGCCATCCCAAACCCATGCCCGCGAATATAAATCTTGCCCACGAAAAAACCCATGACCCGCGATGGGTTCAAATTTTGACCCAAACCCATGTCCATTGGGTTTGCGGGTTTTTGCGGGTCGCCCATGCCCGCGAACAACATAAACAATCAACTATCATCGTCACAACAAAATATACAACTAATATGACCATTGGTACAAATAATAGCTTAAAATAGTACTAAAGCCATCACATTAAATGTTCAGCTCATGATGAGCAAGATCCAACCACAATTTCAATGTCTTAATGATCACAGTCACTTTGCCTAATGATGCTAAATAAAGTGTCTCAGCCAACCATCACCATACAAGCATTATTACAAGTTCGCAATAGACAATAAAAATAAAGCATAGCGAGGGCATATTTCATCAATTGATCCTTGCTCTTGACTTGTTCATGCTATTTATATGATGTTAAATGGGCCAAGTTTGGGATAAATTTTGGAATAATATATGGGCTGGTCGACTGTATTTGTATATTGGACTGGGTTTGAAAAACCCATGGGTTGGTGGGCATGGGTACCTTAATCCCAGACCCATGCCCATAAACCCGCTGGGTCCAATATTTTACCCATTGATAAACTCATGGGTCTAGAAATTGACCCAGGCCCGCACCCTAATGGAGAAAAACCCATGGGTTTGCGGGTTGCGGACACCCATTGCCATCCCTAAACACTCACCGACAGCACCACCCTTCGTCGGAGTTCTCACGCATCTCCACCTTCGATGCTCCGCACGTCCACACCGCCACTAGATGCCTTCGCCACCCTACCCACACGCACGACCGCGGCCACCTGCATCCCGCTGATTCCCTGCCGCCACCGTCAAGCATCATCACCACCGCAATGGCCGAAGACAGGCGTGGAACGCCTCCTCCGGCGCCGCGGTGTTGGGGCGGACCGCCTCCTCCGCCCGTGAGTCGGGGGGGGGGGGGGGGGGCGCTCCTCCTCCCCTGCTCCCTCTGCTGGATCAGGTGGCGCGAGGCCAGGCGAAGCAGGGGAGGTGATGCGAGGTCAGACGACAAAGCAGGGGTCGCCGGTTAGGTTCCTCCTATGCTTGAGTTCCCGCATGGAGGCCGGAGACATGGAGGTGACGTAACAGACGGAAGAAGTGGGCCCAGCGCTAGTGGGTACAAGGGGCGGGTATGTGAATGGTGGGTGAGGAAAAAATTCGTTTTTGACATAAACACACTCTAAATTGCGATTTTTTTACTTCATAGTCCTTCCACCATATCCACTCCTAAAAACATATGACGGATGGGTCCGGCGTGAGGGTAAGGCGGGCTCAATTTAGGTGAGAAAACTTTTCAATTGTCTCCACTCCTTAAAGTATATATAGATATTTTACCGATGTCATTTTACATTTTTTCGATCATCCTCCTATACTACCCATACTACACTACCCATACTACTCATTCATACCACTTATACTACAAACTAAAATCCTTAAGATTTTAATAGTATGCAATTAATCTCAACCATCAAATCCTTTCATATGAGTACTTTTTAAGGATAATATAAGATAGTATTGTGCATTATAAACATTCTCTTTCCCTTGGTCTTTTTTTTCTCAACCATCAAATCCTTCGGTATGAGTATTGTGCATTATAAACATTCTCTTTCCCTTGGTCTTTTTTTTCTCAACCATCAAATCCTTCGGTATGAGTACTTTTTGAAGGATAATATATGTTAGTATTGTGCAGTGAAATAATTCTCTTTCCTTAGTCTTTCTCACAGCACGCATGAACACTCACCCCTATGAATACACGTACGCAAACCTACTCCTATGAGCACTTCCAAAGGACTAAGCACCGGCATATCTGGAGCGGTGGTATATGAGTCGGCACGCGGTACGGGCTGACTGACTGACTTCCACGAGTCTGTTCGTTTGCTTTTCCCTGACCTGTATATGTACGTACGAAGGGCTGGGCTCTACCAGGGTCTTCACAGGCCTTCTTTCGCGGGCTGTATTTGTATTGTTACCGATTACCGTCCTCCTTTTGCGGTAGTGGGCTTCTGTTCTGCTCTCTCTCCATTTCAAATTATACATTGTTTAATTTTTTAATTTCAAATTTGACCGCTTATTTTATTAAAAAATATGCAAATATTAGTTGAATTTAAATTATTTTCGAAAATATTTTATTAGTAAAGCAAACCATAACAAAAACATATAATATTTGACACAATGTTTTGAATAAGACACATGGTCAAATTTCACATAGTTGGGCTTCTATATGGCTTCCATGTGCTAGATAAGCTCATAAGCAACATGATTTTAAAGCTCATCAGTTCCAACTAAACAGGCCCAACTAAATTCAACATTCAAAATTTGCTTTCAACATTTGGAAATTTGCTTTCAACATTTAGAAACACTTGATTCAACATTCAATATTTGTTTACACTATTCAACATTTAAGCATAACATTCAACATTTGATCAAACAAAATTCAACATTTGGGCAACAAAAGATTCAACATTTGTGTCTTCATCGTCCGGCCAGCCTGAGGTGCAGCGGCACAGCCGCCGATGCGAGGAGCCAGTGTGCGCCCCGGTGGCGGTGTACAGGGGTTGCGCGAAGTGCACACGAGCACGGTGCGGCGCTCGGCTGGCGCGCAATGGTCGCACGGCGTGCACGCGAGCACAGGGGCGGCACTCGACCAGTGCGTAGGAGGCGCACAACGCTGTGGTTGCGGCGGTGCAGGTGTTGGGGAGGAGTGGATAACACCCTAAATTCCACTGCTCGATTTTAATTAAAACTTGCTTAGCAACATGGCGATCTCGTCTAAGAAATATAAGGATGTTGTGCTCTTATAGGCATTTAATCATTTTTCTTAATTAATTAATGAAATATAGGAGTTTACTGTTGCATACATGCTGGTGCATTGTTTTGAGTGTTTGAATTCAAACCTTTGTTTGAATTCATTTGTTTGAGTGGTTTTAAAAATTTGAAAAGGTTCTCTTCCTCCCTCCACTCTCTTTCTCTTCTTTTTGGCCCAACCCTGCTCCTCGAGCTCTGCTCCGCTCGCGATCCGCCGGCGTCGTTGCGTTTTTGCAGCCCAATCCAGTGAAGTCTGATGGTGGCCCCTCGACTTTCTCCTTTCCCCTGCGTAGGCAGCCCAGCTCACCTTTTCCTTTTCCGCCTGCAGCCCGGCCTAGCGTGCGCTTGAGGCCCAGCCGGCCCGTTCCCCGCGCTCGCTGCCGCCGCTGCGGGCGATGGATGGGGGGCCACCCATCATCCCCCACCTCCCGGCCGAGTCCGTCTCGGACTCAGCCCGCGTGCCGCCGTTTCCACCTCGGGCCCGCCTCTCCAGCATGGCCCACGCGCGCAGGAGCTCCTCGACCCCCCTATAAAGCCGCCCCCGCACCCCCTGGGGCCCTCACCCAAAACCCTAGCAGCCCTAGCGCCCTCCGCCTCCGTCGCTCAAACCCTAGCCGGTCGCCGTGTTGGTCTCGAGCTTCCGCCGCCGTTCGGTCGCCCTGGTGCTGCTCAGTGAAACCGCCGCGAGGTAAGGAGTCCTCTGGTGCTGCTTGTTTGGGCGCTCGTGCACCGCGCCGCTGGCTCGCCCTCGCCGGAGCGCCGCCGCCGCCCTCGTCCGCCGTGCGCCGCGCGCGTCGCCGCCGCCGCCACGAGATGTCCCCGTTGAGTTCGCACGCGAGTGCTCGACGTTTTGGTGAAGAACCCGCGATGAACGGTGCACCCCGGCGCCGGTGTGGCGTTTGCGCCGCCGCTCGCCGGCGCCGCGCCGCCGCCTTGCCCCGCCGCCCGCCACGCCCGCCGCCGCCGCTTGCGCGAGTACGTAGGCTGCCGGATCGCGATCAACGCCCCGGATCGCGTCAAGCCCCCGGTCAACGACTTCACCCACCGGTCAACCCGGCCGCATTAAACACTAGCCGCCGGATCTTGATCCAATGGATCGGATCCATCCTTTCGGCTTAACCGCGCGTTTTTGCAAATAAAACCCGAGTTTCTCCGGTTTTGCAACCCGGTCCTCCCACCTTAGAAAAACCTTTACGAGTTAGGTCTTGTTTTCTTCGGTTGCTTGAAAACTTAAAATTCTTTACGAGAATAGTCCTAAAACTTGTTTTAGCCATAACCTCGTCGTTTTAGCTCCGTTTTTAGCGTTCTTTATGTCCACGCGATCGTCTCGACGAGTAGAATAGTTTTATGTTGCTTTTATTACTGTTTGAGATGATTGGTGTACTGTTTCTTATTTGTTTCCTTTGTATGCTTGTATGTGATGTGTGGAGGGTAGCATACGAGCAATTCGGGGACTTCGTTCTTTGTTGAAGATTATCAAGACCCCTGGCAGGTTTCCGGTCTTGGTAGAAGGCAAGTCTTTGTTGCATTCTCGTTAAATTCCTATTACAACATGCATTTCAATTACACTGTTATTTACTATTGCTATGCATTAAATTGATGGGTCCTATTGCTAAGGTTCGACTAGCATTGTTATCCTATGCCTTGATCAACCTAGGTTTACGTTATGTTGGGTAGCACATGCTAGCACTTTACGTGGTTTTGGATGGTTTAATGAACACTTGTTAATATGGATTTACTTATGCTATCATTCATGTAATGCAAGAACACTTTATGCTTGTTAATCGGAACATGGAGCAACCACCCAGGAAAACAGTACTACCACAAGACATATGGCTCGTCTTGGCTTATTAATTAGTGAACTAGGTGTTAGGTATGCTTTACCCGATAAGGGTTGGGGGGCCGGCGAGTAGTGGCGTATGGACTGCTCGGGCGTAGGTGTGGGCTTAGCTAAGACACGGTACTCGTCCGGGAGCTTTATACGTTGCACTGACCAGGTAACCTAGCGGGCAGCCTTCATCTGGAGATCTTTGTAACGGCCTCGTAGCGTCCCTATGCAATCATACCTCGGTAGTGTGGTATGGTGCCTTGCAAACACCGCATGGTTGGGTCCAAAACTCTTCGGGGTTTTTACGCGACTTGTGGGTAAAGATGTACAACCTCTCCAGAGTGTAAAACTAATCGATTAGCCGTGCTCACGGTCAAGAGCGGCCTGGACCCTCACATGATTAATTCTATGGAAGATGGAACTTTTAAACTTGTGCATTACATTTTATGGATCTGTTGCATTCTATTATTTGGGTTTGGTATATACTTACACTTGCTAGTAACAGTTGCTTAATAAAACTTGACCAACTAAAATGCCGCCTTAATTATGAACCATCGGCTTCCACCATAAAGCCTTGCATGTTGTTATAGAACTTTTCCCTTGTTGAGTACGACATGTGCTCATGCTTGTTATTCCTTTATTGCATCTACACTACCCGGCTGCTGCTCAGATGGGCATTTTGAGGACTACAATAATGAGTTAGATGGGTTCTAGACGTTCGTTCTCCAGTCAGCTGCCTGTGGAGGACTTCTGCGTGTGTTTCTTTTCCGATGTTAGCTACTCGAGCAATTGTTTAGTTGAGACATTCGATCATGTAATAACTGTTTAATACTCTCTTTACACTTTACACTGTGTTTTTGGTATTCACTGCGTCGATGCATGTGTGTAACATGATCCTAGCGCACATGTATTCTTGCATTCGGATTTGCCCTTAAATCCGGGTGTGACAAAGTGGTATCGAACCGTGTTGATCGTAGGACGTTAGCCTAGTTAGAAGCTGGTCAAAAACTAAGGATTTTATAATAATATAAGCCACACAAAGTTTAGCTTGCTTTATTACGTTTATTATATCTAATCTTGGTTTAATCTTATCCTTGGTTTGCTTTTGTTATCTAAGCTTGATCTTGTCTCATTCGATAATCTGCACTTGTCTCATCTATCTTAGATGGTTGGCCGACCGAAGACCACTCGTTCGAGTGCTTACCGCTTTCCAAGGTACACGGAGGACCGGGACTTCTCTTGCTACTCCACGGACGGTGATGAGCACTAGGAAGCTTCGAAGAGGGAGGTGAAGCGAACTGCCTTCGGGGCAAGCTTCACCACCTACGATCATTGAGCCGTCGGATGATGAGCCAGAAGAGGAGCCAGCTGAAGAGCAAGAACAAGAAGAGGAGCCAGCTGAAGAGCAAGAACAAGGAGATGATCTCGATGACCACCCAGACCCTAAGGACTCTGACCCGGAGGATGGAGATGCTGATGATCAACCAGCGCCAGAGAAGTGGGATGTGGTCATTTGTCACCATGATGGAGGGCATGCACGCTTTCCGTCCAAGTTGAGGAGGCTCTTCCAACGTCTTCAGATGCATGTGACGATTGACTACGTTGGACTGAGGAGGACTCACCCTCGCTACCCAATGCAGTGGGATGTGTCTGTGCGCATCTTGGAGGATAACCCACAGGATGGGGGGCTGTATGAGGTTGTTGTCCACCAGGCTCTAGCCACCAGAGCTACCTTCGCCGCAGGTAGAGATGATGCAGCTAGAAGGGCTCTTTCCGCATGGTGTTATGAGGAGGCTCACCACCTCACTAACTCCGTGTGGGGTGACTTACCCCGTCGTCGCTCTGGAGCTATGGGCAGTGAGATTCCAATGGCTAATGAAACCTTAGGAGCACGCTATGCAATGCAAGTGGGACTCGTAGAAGCTCTAAACACCAACCTGGATGACACCATCATGGAGCTTCAAGACCTCCACAACCAGCAAGATGAAGACCGGAGGGAGATCAAGAGGCTTAAGGCAGTGATCGCAGGACAAGATGAGGAAGAAGTGCAGGAAGATGGAGAAAACTGGCCTGCAATGTCACCAAGACCCGCGAGGACAAGCTATGGGTCACTTGGATCCCGCACTAGGATCATTTGGCCATAGGTGTTAGGTGTCTTTATCTTTCGAGTTATCGAGTCCGTAATCGTTAGAACGACACGTTGGATCGATGTGTTAGATAGTGGTGTGTTTCAATGTTTGGTTTTTGAACATCTATGAGTTGGATTTTTGTTTGATTGCAGTGTGTTGTGGATTAATGCCACAACGACATTGGTTTAGTAATAGAGTTTGATTAGTGGGTTTATGTTCTGTTCCATCCATCTTTTATCTTGCAAATTCGTAATTCTTTATCTATCATATTTTATCTATCTTAAGGAGTATTGTAGTGCTGAATCTTTTCACGTCACTTCCTGACACAGCAGTAGTGTTTTATTTTTATCTCGAGCTACAGAACTCTGAATTAAGTAAAACTAGTGGGGTTAGTTCACAGATTTCATACATGATTTTCTGTCAAAACTTCAGCTCTATCCAATTTATATTCTGGGAGTTATGGACGAAACATTAAGCCAACAGAAATCTGTCAAATCCTGCTGACAGCGCTGACTTCATTATTTTATATCTCGAGTTGTAGAACTCCAATTGAGGCAAAACCAGTTGGGTTCGTTCAGTAATTCCATAAACCATATCACCAGAAAAATTCGTGGTTTTTGGTTACTAGTACAGAGATATATCTTTGTTTCTTTACAGCTATCAGAATATGTCATAATCTGGAATTCTGCATTGTTTATCATTTCGGCTTTTCTATCACTATCATAATCTAAATCAGTGTTTCTAACACTCAGATGGTAAACACCAGGTCCGGATCAGGGGTTGATCAGCCTCCAGTGGCACGTCAAGGTCGAGGCAACAGTTCAGGCAGTGCACCGTCACCACCACCGCCACCAATGGATCCCATGCAGCAATTCTTCCAGAACCAGATGCAGCTACTGGAGAATGTGACCAATACTGTGGCCAACCTGCAGGCCCAAGCTAACAACCCACCTCGGCCCACCGCCACGGCGGCCCGGCGCCCATGAATAGGCACAGGGAGTTCATGAGCCACCGTCCGCCGGTTTTCACTCATGCTGCTGATCCACTTGATGCTGATGATTGGCTGAAGACTGTGGGCAAGATGCTCACCACTGCTCAGTGTGACGACGGGGAGAAGGTCCTATTTGCTTGCGGAGCCAACTCCGAGGGATCCGTAGGAGCATGGTGGGATGCTTACACTACCGCCCATGCTGCACCCGACACCATCACCCGCGGGAGTTCACGGAGAGCTTCGGGAACCACCATATTCTGCCTTGGGGGTGATGAGGCTGAAGAAGAAGGAGTTCCTCTCTCTCAAGCAGGGGGGAATGTCAGTGGCAGAGTACTGAGACAGGTTCATCGAGCTGTCTCGCTGTGCACCAGAGGAGGTAGCTGATGATCCTAAGAAGTAGGAGCGCTTCTTGGAGGGTTTGGCTGGACCGCTTCATTACCAGCTGACGTCTCACACCTTTCCGACCTTCCAGCAGCTGTTAGACAAAGCTATTATCTTGGAGTCCATGCGCAGAGAGCTGGGAGAACTGAAGAGGAAGGCCTCCACTCCGGGACCGTCCGGGAGCCACACTCGTCCCCGCTTTACCTCACTGCCGGGAGTTCCGTTCCGTCCAGGAGGTCCGACAGGAGGCTATGGTCAGCAACGATGTCGGTACTAGCCACGGCGGTATCGGCGGTTCCGGCGCACTCCTCAGTAGTTTCCGCACCCAGGGCCACAGACTCCACGCCCTGCTTACCCGCAGCACCGTCCGATGGCTCCCCTTGGTACGCCCGTGAGGCCAGGCGCACCTCACACCCCCGCGGGCAACACTTGCTTCAAGTGTGGAGAGGTTGGGCATTATGCTAATGCCTGTCCTAAGAGGCACCCCCAGGCACCCCCGTGCAGAACCAGCAGATGCAGCAGATGAGGAGCGGGAACCAGACCCCGCAGAGCAACAAGGGGCAGCAGAGTCAGGGCCGTGGCAGGGTTGAACCGCATGAGTACCGAGACCGCTCAGGAGAATCCACAAGTGGTGCTTGGTATGTTCTTTGTCAACTCTATCCCCGCATCAGTATTATTTGATTCGGAGCTTCTCATTCGTTTATATCTGCTCAATTTGTGGCCATGCATAGCATACCCATGTGTCCCATGAAACAAACCATGATAGTTAAATCACCGGGGGGATATGAAATCTTTATATGTGTCCTAAGTTAGCCTAAAGATCATGGGAGCGGACTTCGGGCAAACTTGATAGTCTTTGGAACCAAAGGATCTTGATGTTATACTGGGTATGGATTGGTTGGGCACACATGATGCGACGATGCGGTGTGCTAAGAGGATTGTTCTTCTCACTGGTCCTAACAGGGAAAAGATTGAGCTTGTGGCTGATCCACCTTCAGGTTCAGGAGGTTCCGTGCAGCAGTTGGATGGCAAAGCTTTGGAGGAGATCAGGGTGGCCAATGAGTACCCGAACATGTTTCCAGAGGAGTTACCAGGTATGCCACCTGACCGAGATGTTGAGTTTGTTATTGATCTATTACCTGGTACTGCTCCTATTTCTAAACGTCCATATAGAATGTCTAGTACACAATTGATAGAACTTAAGAAACAGTTTAAAGAATTATTGGAGAAAGGGTTTATCCGTCCTAGTTCATCACCTTGGGGGGCACCGGTTATCTTTGTTGAGAAGAAGGATGGTACTCAGAGGATGTGTGTGGATTATCGATTGCTTAATGAGGTTACTATCAAGAATAAGTATCCATTGCCTCGCATTGAAGACTTGTTTGATCAGATGAGAGGTGCTAAGGTGTTCTCTAAGATTGATTTGCGTTCTGGTTATCATCAGATGAAGATCAGATGGTCGGATATTCCTAAAACTGCATTCACCACCAGGTATGGGCTGTATGAGTATACTGTTATGTCCTTTGGGTTGACAAATGCACCTGCCTACTTTATGTATCTGATGAACAAGGTGTTTATGGAGTACTTGGATAAGTTCGTTGTGGTGTTTATTGATGATATTCTGGTTTACTCTAAGACTGAGGAGGATCATGAGGAGCATTTGAGGCTTGTTTTGCAGAAGTTGAGAGAGCAAAGACGGTTGTACGCCAAGTTCGGCAAGTGTGATTTACGGTCCGAAGGAATTCTCTTTTACGGGGGCATATTATCACGGATGGAGGTATCTCGGTCGATCCAGCTAAGGTAGAAGATGTGTTGAAGTGGGAACCGCCGAGGACGATTAAGGAGATCGGGAGTTTCCTTGGACTTGCAGGGTACTATCGACGGTTCATCGAGGGGTTCTCCAAGATTGTGAAGCCTCTCACCACCTTACTGGATAAGGATAGAGAGTTCAAGTGGACTGATGCCTGTCGGCGAGTTTTGAGGAGTTGAAGTAGAGGTTGACAACCGCTCCAGTGCTTGTGATGCCGGACTTGCGTAAAGGCTTTGATATCTACTGTGATGCATCTAGACAAGGTTTGGGTTGTGTTCTTATGCAGGAGGGACACGTCATAGCTTATGCATCAAGGCAATTGAGGAAGCATGAGCAGAACTATCCTACACATGATCTGGAACTGGCAGTTGTGGTTCATGCTTTAAAGATTTGGAGGCATTACATCATGGGAACCAAGTGCCAGATCTACACAGACCACAAGAGCTTAAAGTACATCTTCACTCAAAAGGATCTTAATCTGAGACAATGCCGATGGTTGGAGCTGATCAAGGATTATGATCTAGGCATACATTATCATCCTGGGAAGGCTAATCTGGTTGCAGATGCTTTGAGTCGGAAGGGACAAGCCAATACAGCTTTGGCGTTCCAGCTGCCTGACGAGCTGATGAAGGAGTTCGAGGGACTCAATCTGGGGATAGCTGCTCACACTGAGGGAGTCACTTTGGAGGTAGAGTCTACTCTGGAGCAGCAGATTCGTGAAGGGCAGTTGGAGGATGAGGAGATCAAGGAGATCAGGGACACCATGGAGAGGGGCAAGGCCCCGGATTTCACTGAGGATGATCAGGGTACGATATGGTTCAAGAATCGGATCTGTGTGCCTGATGTGGGAGATCTCCGGAAGAGGATCTTGAGAGAGGCCCATGATTCAGCTTATTCCATCCACCCAGGCAATACTAAGATGTATCAAGATCTGAAGCAGAGGTATTGGTGGTATGGTATGAAGAGGGATGTAGCTGCTCACGTTGCATTGTGTGACACGTGTCATCGCGTTAAGGCAGAACATCAGAAGCCAGCTGGATTATTGCAGTCATTGAAGGTGCTTGAATGGAAGTGGGAAGAAATCGGTGTGGACTTAATAGTGGGATTACCACAGACACCAGCTGGGTATGATTCGATATGGGTTATAGTGGATCGCTTGACTAAGGTAGCTCACTTCATTCCGGTTAAGACTACTCATTCAGGTGCGAGATTGGCAGAGCTGTACATGTCTCGTATTGTGTGTTTGCATGGTGTGCCTAAGAGGATAGTATCTGACAGGGGTACCCAGTTGACATCGCGTTTCTGGGAGAAACTTCATGAGTCCATGGATACGAAGTTGCACTTCAGCTCAGCCTATCATCCACAGACAGATGGTCAGACTGAGCGGACGAATCCGATTCTGGAGGATATGTTAAGAGCTTGTGCTCTTAAGCATGGTGGTAGCTGGGACAAGAGCTTGCCGTATGCTGAGTTTTCTTACAACAACAGCTATCAAGCCAGTTTGAAGATGGCACCCTTGGAGGCCCTGTATGGAAAGAAGTGCCGTTGTACTGGAGTCAGACAGGTGAGAGTCAGTTGTTTGGGACAGACATTATCAAGTAGGCAGAGAGGTAGGTTCAGATCATCAGAGAGAACTTGAGAGTTGCTCAGTCCAGACAGAAAAGTTATGCAGATGGGAAGAGAAGAGATGTATCTTTCCAGGAAGGTGATTATGTGTACTTGAAGGTGTCACCTATCATAGGGTTACGTAGGTTTAAGGTGAAGGGAAAGCTGCCCCCTTGTTACATAGGACCTTTTCAGATCTTGAGGACCGGGAGCGTCCCGGTGGTCGATGGATGACCGCTTCTCGGTGATGAGTGATTGACAACGGGTGTTGGACCGACTCTTGGCTTAGTGCGCGAGTGTAGGCCGCGGCCTAGTTCGTGTTGTTGCAGGTCAAGAACGGGCGCGAAAGGTCTTCGGCCTTGAGGGGCCTCCGGGAGATGGAGAGACAAGTAGGCTCGGTTCGAGGGACCCGGTGGACGGCGGGGCCGGGTGCGGGCCACATGGTGGCGACACGAGCAAGACGAAGTCATGGACAATCGAGCCGGTGCACGGTGGCGGTCGAGTCAAGTGGTTTGGCGGGAGGCCGGACCGGCACGCGGGGTTTGGTGGTTTACCCACAAAACCATCGGTGGACGGTTTCTTGGTTTGGGCCTCAAAACCAAGTCCGAGGGCCCAACACGACGGAGACGGGTTCCGGCGTGTCGGGAAGCTTCGAGGCGGAGGACACGCGGCGGGATCGCATGGCTTGCGTCGGGAGGACGCGGGGGTGCGGTAAAGGCGTGGCCGTCCGATGGCAAGACCCACAAACATTACCTAAATGCCCCTACGTGGGTTGTATCGCCGTAGTTAAGTTAGGGGTAGTCGAGTCATTTACCACTCCGGCGGGACCCGATATATAAGCCATGAGTGTGTGTGGATGGCTCTCTCTCTCCGCGACTTAGGGTTTCATTTCCTCCCTCCCATTTCTCATTTTCGTAGCTTTTTTTTTCTTCCTTTTTCTCTAGGCTAGCATGAGAGCTTCATGAGAGATTTGTTGAGAGGGATGGATGCTAGGGCGGCATGCTAGACCTTGTGAATCTTTCCTGGTTTGTATAGAAGATTCGGAGTTGTGTTTTTCGTGGTCTTTTTGTGCTTGTTTTCGTGCCTTTGTTCTCGGTGCGATTCCGTGGATTTAAGTGGGTTTCTCCCCGGATTTCTTTGAGGAAAACATGGATAGATGTCTCGTGCATCTTTGTGATTGATCTTGTGCCATCAAACGCCGGGAAACCACTTCGATTCGAAGTTTTTCGTTAGGTGCTCAAGTTTTTGGTGGTGCTCAAAGGATTCGCGATTCCCAGTGATTTAGGGAGTTAGGAGGCAAGATTTTTGGGCTATAGCATCCTTGTGTGACGCTTTTCAAGTCCCCAAACCCTTGTCTCCATAGCTTCAACCGTTTGGGAAATCCGATGATGATTTGGGGGAGTTGACTTTCGGGGTCGGGCGTTTTACGCTCTCCGTCCGCACCGGCGGACGGTCCGCGAGGACCCGGCGGACGGTCCGCGCGGCTAGGGTTCATCTCTTGTTTTTCGTGTTCTTGCTCGCCTTTTGTTTCGATCCATCGCGTTTTTGGTTTTCGGTTGGACGGAGTTTCGGACGGTCCGCAAGCAAAGGGCGGACGGTCCGCGGGTGCACGGCGGACGGTCCGCATGCTCCCCCGCGGACGGTCCGTGGTGTGGGTGCGTCCCCGTTGGTTCCGTTTGTGTTTAACGGACGGTCCGCGGCTCGGGCCGGACGGTCCGTGGCAAGGGGGGCGGACGGTCCCGCGGTCCCCTCGCCGGACGGTCCGCGCGGCTCATCGCGGACGGTCCCGCGCCGCCCGGCCGGACGAGCCCGCCGCAGGCCGTGAGCTATGCTTCTTGTTTCGATTCCTCCCTTCCTTTCTCGTGCTTTCGCGTGTGCTTCAAGGAATCGTTCCTAAGGCTAGAGGTTGATCCATAACCTCGTTGTCTTGGCGATTGGTGTGTGATTCGATCCATCGCTTGTGTGTGACCGGGATTTGACTAGGGCATAGGCCGGTTTCTTTGAGAAGAATTTTTTACCGCTCCTATTCACTCCCCCCCTCTCTAGTCGCCATCTGATCCTTCAATTGGTATCAGAGCTTGGTGCCGGATTCTTTGCGACTTTGACAAGTCTCGAATCCTAAGATGGCGTACGTTGAGCGGGGCGGTCCGCCACACTTCGATGGCAAGGGTTACCACAAGTGGGCGGCTCGTATGATGATCTTTCTTCGTGGGAAGCTGTTGGATTTCATTGTGCTTGACAAGACCTATGCTATTCCGGTCAACATCCATACTCTTATGGTGACCGATGCCGGTGCTAAGGCCAAGTATGAGGCTAATGCAAAAGCCGTTGATCACTTGGTCCGAAGCTTGTGTGATCCGGAGTTTGAGCGTGTTCGCCACTTGAATCTTGCTTGGCAAATTTGGGAGAAGTTGTTGGTTGCTCGCGGTGGTGATAACCATGTGAAGGCTCGCCTCTTTGTCTCTTACCGGATGCAATATGAGAATTTCACTCCACTTCCCGGTGAGGATATTGATGCGATGTTTCAGAGGTTCACCGCCATCGTGAACAACATGAAAGCTAACGTTGAGGATTTTCCTTACACCGAGCATGATCGGCTTTGAAGCTCTTGCATGTCTTGGACCCAAATGTTTGGGGCGCTAAGGTTGAGGCCATCAAGGAGTCCGGGCATTATTTGACTATTGAGTTGGATGACCTCTTTTCTAAGCTCAAGTCGGCCGAGGTTGACGGGAAGTTGCAATCCAAGCATGAGGGCTCGACCGACCATAGTCTTGCTCTTATGGGCGGATCAAAGGGCAAATCTAACCCTTCCCGTCGACGCTTTTCCTTGTCTTCTCTTATGGCCATTCCGGATGAGGAGTTTGATGTCTTCGGGCGAGGAGGAGCTGGCCTTGCTCTCAAGGAGGTTTGATCGACTACACGAGAGTCGGAGGAATGCAAGGCGGAGCTCAGGGACGTGCTACAAGTGTGGCAAGCATGGCCACTTCATCGCCGAGTGCCCGAAGCGGAGGAGAACAAGTACAAGGTGAACGAGTACAAGGCGCACCTGAGGCGTGAAGACAAGTACTCCTCCAAGGGCAAGCACTTCAACAAGTCCAAGAGCAAGGACAAGGACAAGCGGCGACCGAGCAAGAGCGGCTACAAGAAGAACAAGGGAAGAGCTATGGTGGCCGGTGCAAGCGACGTCGACTCAAGCTCAAGCGACGCGCAGTCAAGCTCAAGCAGTGAAGATGAAGACGCCGGGAGGCGCAAGGACAAGAAGAGTGCAAGCCGGAACCTCAGTGGGTTGAGCTGTGTGGCGCTTGAAGGCTTTTGTGGCATGGCCCATAGCTCGAGCAGCAAGAAGAGCGACAAGGAAGACAGCGACTCCGACTCGGAGGATGAGGTAAATCGTGACCCCGACTCTTTGCTTGCTGAGATCACTAGGTTGAATGGCTTGATTGACAACCGTGATAGTGTGCTAAGAGATGCCAAAAAGATGAGGAAAGATCTTAGGGCTCAACTTGAGAATGCTAGTGAGAAAGTAGGAGAGTTAGAGTCAAAATTGCTTGAATTGAAACTTGAGAATGACTCTTTGAAACTTGCTCCTACTACTCCTGATGATGTTGAATGCCTTGAGTGTGATGCTTGGTTGAATGAGATCAAGGTGCTTAATGAGAAGAATGCTTCCACTTTGGCTAAACTAGATGCTCTTAGGATCGAGTATGATGAGCTTAAGGCTAGACCTACTTTGCTTGGTGCTTGTAAATCATGTCCTACTATGCATGCCAAGCTTGTTGATGCTTGTTCTACCATTAGTTCTTTGGAAGCTTCTTTGAAATCTCCCGTTGTCAATGCATGCACTAGCCGTGATGAAGTTACTTTGCGCAATCTTGAACTCACTTCCCGTTTGGATGTCATCTATGAGGAGAATGACTATTTGAGGAAGGTGTTGGGTTGGTTGTACGGGCGGGAACCTCAATTGAAAAGCATGATTGAGGAGTTCAAGAGAGCGATGGTCGTGGTTTGGGTTTTGAGAAGTTGGGTGAGAAAGTGGGAGAGAACATTGGGGAGAGTGTGTATGAGAAGTGTGTTGAGTCTAACCCCGAGTTTGAGGTGATCGGAGAGATCCAAGTCCCACTTCCAAAAGCACCCAAGAACTCTTTCACACCAAAGCCCAACCACCTTTGCAACAAGCCGGACACAACCCAAGATCCACCCAAATTCCCACCTAAGACAAATGACTTCCGAAACCGGTGAGGTTTGTGAGTGAGAAGGGTGAGAAGCCTAGAGAGAATCCGGAGCCAAAACCAAAACCCATCCCCTTCGGTGTGAGTATTGTGGCAAGGAGAGGCATCTTGCGAGTTTTGCTACAAGAGGAAGAGGGATGAGAGGCTTGCTAGAGAGCAAGCAAACCAGGACAGGTATCATCAGTCTCATGGTATTCCTGAGCCTAGAGTGCCACTTCCACGGGGTGTGGGAAGTGTGAGGAGTGTTGGCAGGTTCCCACAGAGAGGTGGTGGTGGTAGGTTTGTGAGGAGAGATGATGGTGTGCGTGCTGGTGAGAGGTTTGGTCGGGCTCGTGGTGGTTTTGCTGGACGTCCTCCTACTCGTCCTCAATACGGGTTTAGGGGAGATGATCGCAGCTTTCGGTTCCAGAGGAACTACGGACCATGTTTTCCCCCTCGTGGTGCTCGTACTCTTCCCATGGGACATGGGAAGTTTGGTGGCAAGGGAATGATGTTTGCTAACCCCTCCTTTGAGCGAGATGGCTCGACACTCGGTTTAACTTTCTTTGTGCTAACCCCAGTGTCGAGTTGTTAGCTCACTCTTGTTCTTGTTTCGACTACAAGCGCGGGAGGCTTGGAGAACATTTGGTTGATCGACTCCGGATGTTCTCGACACATGACCGGAGATAAGAAGTGGTTCTCCAGCCTCACCCCAGTGAAGGAAAAGATGTACATCACATTTGGGGACAATGGACGAGGAAGGGTGCTTTCGGAGGGTGTTGTGCATGTGAGTGACAAGGTAACGTTGAAGAGAGTGGCTCTTGTGAAGTCTTTGGGTTTCAATTTGCTTTCGGTTTCTCAGTTGCTTGATGAGGGTTTTGAGGTGCGTTTCAAGTCTAGCGAGTCTCGTTTGCTTGATTCTCGAGGTGATCTTGTCTGTATGATCATCCCCGAGGGTCAGATTTTCAGGGCTGATTTCTCTCGTTCTTTGGGTCCTCGCTCGCCTTGTTTGATGGCCGGTCCTTCTTCTGATTTGTGGAAATGGCATAGGCGGTTGGGACACTTGAGCTTTGATTTGGTTTCCCGCTTGAGTGGTCTTGACCTTGTCCGAGGATTGCCGAGGTTGAAGCTTGAGAAGGATTTGGTTTGTGCTCCTTGTAGGAATGGCAAGATGGTAGCCACTCCCCATCCACCCCCGACGGATGTCATGACCGAGCGTCCGACGTAGCCGTTGCATATGGATCTTGTTGGGCCGGCCTCAAGTTCGCTCGGTGGGTGGGAAGTGGTATGTCCTTGTTGTGGTGGACGATTACTCTCGCTATGCCTGGGTGTTTTTCTTGGAAGACAAGAGTGAGACATTTGGTTTTGTTCGAGATCTGATCGTGAGGTTGAAAACGAGAGGCATGGGAATGCTATTCGATCTATCCGCAGTGATAATGGCTCAGAGTTCAAGAACTCTCGTTTTGATGCCTTTTGTCGTGATCTAGGTCTTGAACATCAGTATTCGACCCCTTATGTGCCCCCTCAAAATGGAGTTGTGGAAAGGAAAAATCGGACTCTCTCCGTGAGATGGCTAGGACGATGCTCGATGAGCACAGGACTCCTAGGAGGTATTGGGCTGAGGCGGTCAATACGGCTTGTTATGTTTCCAACAGGATTTTATTGCGAGCTTTCAAGAAGAAGACCCGTTATGAGCTTATGCATGGTCGGGCACCCAAGGTGAGTCATTTCCGAGTCTTTGGCCGCAAGTGCTTTATTCCCAAGAAGGGAAAACTCGACAAGTTTGAGGCTAGGTCCGGTGATGGTATTTTCTTTGGATATGCTAACCACTCTAGAGCCTATAGGGTGCTTAACCTTGAGACTAACAAAATCATGGAGACTTGCGAGGTAACCTTCGACGAGACAATGCCATGTGCCTCTCTTGGCTTTGAATGTGCGAGTGATGAAGAGTTGGCCGAGGACCTCTTTGAAGAAGAGAAGGATGAAGCCGGAGATGATGATGGAGAGAACCATGCGCCCGAAGCCGAGCGTGTACCCACTACTTCCCCTACGACCACTATGGAGCGTGGACCGTCTACTTCATGGACAACGACGGTGCGGCAAGAGGACCGAGGCGAGAGAAGGCCGAAGTTGAGGGGGAGGTAGTCTCGAGGCGTGAGGCTCCCCACGGATTCAAGAAGTGCATCCCCCGTCAAAGATCATTGGGAACATCGACGAACGCACTACACGGTCAAGGTCCGGGAATTCCTCTCATTTTGCTCATCTTGCTTTTGTTGCCACCTTTGAGCCCAAGGACATTGGACATGCTTTATCCGATGCAAACCGGGTCAATTCTATGCATGAGGAGTTGGAAAACTTTGAGAGGAACCGGTATGGGAGCTAGTTGAACCACCTCCAAATTGCCATCCCATAGGAACCAAGTGGGTTTGGAAGAACAAAGAGGGAGAGAATGGGATGGTTGTGAGGAACAAGTCCGGACTTGTTGCTCGGGGGTTTAGTCGAAGGAGGGGATCGACTATGAGGAGACCTTTGCTCCCGTGGCTCGTCTTGAGGCAATTCGGATCCTTCAAGCCTTTGCCGTGGCTAAAGGGTTCAAGTTGTTTCGGATGGACGTGAAGATTGCTTTTCCGAATGGGGTCATAGAGGAGGAGGTGTATGTGAAGCGACCACACCGGGTTTGAGAGCGAGTTGTACCCACACAAGGTGTACGGGTTGAAAAGGGCTCGTATGGGTTGAAACGGGCGCCCCGTGCTTGGTATGGGAGATTGAGAGGTTTTCTCGTTGAGCGAGGGTTTGTGATGGGTACCGTGGATAGGACTTTGTTTCTCCTCAAGCATGGAAATGACTTGTTGATTGTTCAGATATATGTGGATGATATTGTCTTTGGTGGCTCGTCACATAATCTTGTTGCCAAGTTTGCAGATGAGATGAGCAGGGAGTTCGAGATGAGCATGATGGGCGAGTTGCGGTATTTTCTCGGCCGCGATCAAGCAAGTGAAGGATGGAACATTCGTGCACCAGACCAAGTACACGAAAGACATGCTGAAGAAGTTCCAGATGCAAGATGTGAAGCCGATGTCGACTCCCATGGGGGAGTATGGCCACCTTGGATGCAGATGAGGACGGAGAACCAGTGGACCAGCGGGAGTACAGGAGCATGATCGGCTCCCTCCTCTACTTGACGGCGACGAGGCCAGACATACAGTTCAGCGTGTGTCTGTGCGCTCGTTTTCAGGCTTCGCCGAGGACATCACATCGACAGGCCGTCAAGAGAATTTTCAGGTACCTACAGTCTGCCCCTGGTCTTGGCCTTTGGTATTCGTCCTCCTCGACTCTTTCTCTTCATGGTTTTTCCGATGCGGATTTTGCTGGTTGTCGAGTCGAGAGGAAGTCTACTTCGGTACTTGCCGCTTTCTTGGGTCTTCGTTGGTCTCATGGTCTTCCCGCAAGCGCGTCTAGTGTAGCTCGGTCTACCACCGAGGCGGAGTATGTTGCTGCGCCGCGAGTTGTTGTTCCCGGTGTTGTGGATTTCATACACTTTGAGAGACTTTGGTGAGGAGTGCACCCGGATCCCACTTCTTTGTGATAGCACCGGTGCCATAAGCGTAGCCAAAAACCCGAGTGCTTCACTCCCGTAACCAAACACATAGAAGTGAGGTATCATTTCTTGAGGGACAATGTGGAAAAAGGAACCATTGTGTTGAGCCATGTCCCTACCCAAGATCGGCTTGCGGACATTTTCACAAAGCCTCCGGACCAAGCTCCATTTGTGCGCTTGCGGGGGAACTTGGGGTTTGTTGCCCTTTCTAGTTGATTCTTGGGGGATTTTCTTTTTGTATCATATGTATCATACCATGCTTTACTTTGATGTATATACATGTTTTGCTTGATGTACAAACCGTGGTAGGATAGCCATCTTGTAATATATCATATTGCATTTTAGGATGATGAGCTTCTTTCATATGCCATATTTGAGTGTCTTTGGCTATTTGTGAGATATTGGTCATATGTGTGGAGAAATGGTGATGTGAGGCTATGCTCTTGGAATATTTGAGATATATGTGTGATGAGATAGCCCCTTTTGAAATAAATGCTAATCTTGACTAATTTTTGATGAAATATGCTCCACTCGTGTGTAGTTGTGTATCCATGTCACAGTTTGGTCTAAATGTGCTTCTCATGCTTAGATTGTGCTTGGATGCCTTGTTCTTGCATTTGGGCCAAAGGCCGAATATCATTGTGAATGTTTAGCCTATGTTGCATTCATGGGGGAGCATAAGCTTCTTTTTGCCGCAAAGGCACTTCATGTACCATAAAATGAATTAATCTTGAAAAGAAGTGTGTATGCTTGAAAAATGCTCCATCCATCATGTCTATGCTTAAAATGTCTTATCTTTCACATATGGGTGCAAAACATGTTGCATGATGTTCACCAGTGGAGAAGTCTCCCCGAAGTGGACACATGGCTCATGAGCTTTGACATGACATGCTTTGCTTTATGGGTGTTTGCCATGATCTTTTGCTGAGAATTTGATATCCTTGTATGATCTTTGAATGGTATGCATGTTTGTGGCTCAAGTGTGACATGGATAGGCTTTTACATGTGAAGCGAGCCTTCTTTTGGTAAAATTGCTTAAATCTGAAATTTTTGCTTTGTCACATGCTTGTATTTTCATATATTACTTGTGGCAATGCTTTGACTATGCTATGATTCATATGTGTGATCTTTGTCTCATTTTTAGCCTTTGACACTAGATTTGGCCTATTTGAGAAGCTCATGTAGATGTTTATATGCTTTGTTTTGCATTTCCGCATTTTTCACATTGATTCATACATTGTCAACAAGGGGGAGATGAGGTGAGCTTAATGAAAATTCGAAGAGGTGAGCTGAAATTTGGGGGTTTGCATCCACATGTTCATGGGGAGCTTGCATTTGTTTAGGGGGAGCTTGTGCTTTGCTTGGCTTGTGACCTTTCTTCGCCTTTCTTCGGTTTTGGTCATGAGTTGAGCTTCTTTGTTTTTCTTTCTTCTTCCTTTCTTTCTTTCTCTGAATTTCATTTCGCGTTGTGTGTTGTCAATGCACTCATCAAGGGGGAGATTGAGGACCAGGAGCGTCCCGGTGGTCGATGGATGACCGCTCCTCGGTGATGAGTGATTGACAACGGGTGTTGGGTCGACTCTTGGCTTAGTGCGCGGTGTAGGCTGCGCGCCTAGTTTGTGTTGTTGCGGGTGAAGAACGGACGCGAAAGGTCTTCGGCCTTGAGGGGCCTCGGGAGATGGAGAGACAAATAGGCTCGGTTCGAGGGACCCGGTGGACGACGGGGCGGGTGCGGGCCACATGGTGGCGACACGAGCAAGACGAAGTCATGGACAATCGAGCCGGTGCACGGTGGCGGTCGAGTCAAGCGGTTTGGCGGGGAGGCCGGACCGGGCACGCGGGGTTTGGTGGTTTACCCACAAAACCATCGGCGGACGGTTTCTTGGTTTGGGCCTCAAAACCAAGTCCGAGGGCCCAACACGACGGAGACGGGTTCCGGGCGTGTCGGGAAGCTTCGAGGCGGAGGACACGCGGCGGGATCGCATGGCTTGCGTCGGGAGGACGCGGGGGTGCGGCAAAGGTGTGGCCGTCCGATGGCAAGACCCACAAACATTACCTAAATGCCCCTACGTGGGTTGTATCGCCGTAGTTAAGTTAGGGGTAGTCGACTCATTTACCACTCCGGCGGGACTCGATATATAAGTCATGAGTGTGTGTGGATGGCTCTCTCTCTCCGCGACTTAGGGTTTCATTTCCTCCCTCCCATTTCTCATTTTCGTAGCTTTTTTTTCTTCCTTTTTCTCTAGGCTAGCATGAGAGCTTCATGAGAGATTTGTTGAGAGGGATGGATGCTAGGGCGGCATGCTAGACCTTGTGAATCTTTCCTGGTTTGTATAGAAGATTCGGAGTTGTGTTTTTCGTGGTCTTTTTGTGCTTGTTTACGTGCCTTTGTTCTCGGTGCGATTCCGCGGATTTGAGTGGGTTTCTCCCCGGATTTCTTTGAGGAAAACATGGATAGATGTCTCGTGCATCTTTGTGATTGATCTTGTGCCCTCAAACGCCGGGAAACCACTTCGATTCGAAGTTTTTCGTTCGGTGCTCTAGCTTTTGGTTGTGCTCAAAGGATTCGCGATTCCCGGTGATTTAGGGAGTTAGGAGGCAAGATTTTTGGGCTATAGCATCCTTGTGTGACGCTTTTCAAGTCCCCAAACCCTTGTCTCCATAGCTTCAACCGTTTGGGAAATCCGATGATGATTTGGGGGAGTTGACTTTCGGGGTCGGGCGTTTTCTCGCTCTCCGTCCGCACCGGCGGACGGTCCGCGAGGACTTGGCGGACGGTCCGCGAGGTCCTGGCGGCCGGTCCGCGCGGCTAGGGTTCATCCCGTGTTCTTCGTGTTCTTGATCGCCTTTCGTTTCAATCCGTCGCTTTTTTGGTTTTCGGTTAGACGGAGTTTCGGACGGTCCACAGCAGAGGGCGGATGGTCCGCGGGTGCCTGGCGGACAGTCCGCATGCTCCCCGCAGACGGTCCGTGGTGTGGGTGCGTCCCTATTGGTTCTGTGTGATTTAACGGACAGTCCGCGGCGTAGGGCCGGACGGTCCGTGGCAAGGGGGGACGCGCACGCGGTCCCCTGCCGGACGGTCCGCGCGGCTCATCACGGACGGTCCGCGCCGCCCGGCCGGGACGATCCCGCCGGAGGCCGTGAGCTGTGCTTCTTGTTTCGATTCCTCCCTTCCTTTCTCGTGCTTCCGCGTGTGCTTAAAGGAATCGTTCCTAAGGCTAGAGGTTGATCCATAACCTCGTTGTCTTGGCGATTGGTGTGTGATTCGATCCATCGCTTGTGTGTGACCGGGATTTGACTAGGGCATAGGCCGAGTTCTTTGAGAAGAATTTTTACCGGTTCCTATTCACTCCCCCCCTCTATAGTCGCCATCTGATCCTTCGGATCTTACAACGAGTGGGAGAGGTAGCATACCGACTTGAGTTGCCGAACAGCTTTCGTGTGTGCATGATGTGTTCCATATCTCTCAGTTGAAAAGGGGTCTTAAGCCTCATGATAAGGAGCCATTGCCTATGGATGGTTTGGATGTGAAGGAAGATCTCACCATTACTGAACGACCTATCAAGATTCTGGACAGGTTGACACGGGTTACAAGAAATCGGACTTTCACTATGTGCAGGGTGCAGTGGAGTAATCATGCATAGGATGAGGCAACTTGGGAGAGGGAAGAGGAGTTGAAAGCAGAATATCCACAACTCTTTGATCCATCCGAATCTCGAGGACGAGATTCATCTTATGGGGGGTAGGATTTGTAACACCCTAAATTCCACTATTCGATTTTAATTAAAACTTGCTTAGCAACATTGCGATCTCGTCTAAGGAATACAAGGATGTTGTGCTCTTATAGGCATTTAATCATTTTTCGAAATTAATTAATGAAATATAGGAGTTTATTGTTGCATACATGCTGGTGCATTGTTTGGAGTGTTTGAATTCAAACCTTTGTTTGAATTCATTTGTTTGAGTGGTTTTAAAATTTTGAAAAGGTTCTCTTCCTCCCTCCACTCTCTTTCTCTTCTTTTTGCCCCAACCCTGCTCCTCTAGCTCTGCTCCGCTCGCGGCCTGCCGGTGTTGTTGCGTTTTTGCAGCCCAATCTAGCGAAGTCTGATGGTGGCCCCTCGACTTTCTGCCTTCCCCTGCGCAGGCAGCCCAACCCACCTTCTCCTTTTCCGCCTGCAGCCCGGCCTGGGCGTGCGCTTGAGGCCCAGCCGGCCCGTTCCCTCGCGCCCGCGCCGCCGCTGCGGGCCGACGGGGTGGGGGCCACCCGTCATCCCCCACCTCCCGGCCCGAGTCCGTCTCGGACTCGCCCCGCGTGCCACCGTTTCCGCCTCGGGCCCGCCTCTCCCGAAGCATGGCCCACGCGCGCAGAGCTCCCCCGACCCCCCTATAAAGCCGCCGCCGCACCCCCCCCCGGGGCCCTCACACAAAACCCTAGTAGCCCTAGCGCCCGCCGCCGCCGTCGCTCAAACCCTAGCCGCCGCCCGTTGGTCTCGAGCTTCCGCCGCCGTTCGGTCGCCCTAGTGCTGCTCGGTGAAACCGCCGCGAGGTAAGGAGTCCTCTCGGTGCTTCTTGTTTAGGAGCTCGTGCACCGCGCCGCCGGCTCGCCCTCGCCGGAGCGCCACCGCCGCCGCCGTCCGCCGTGCGCCGCCGCGCGTCGTCGCCGCCGCCACGGGATGTCCCCGTTGAGTTCGCACGCGCGTGCTCGACGTTTTGGTGAAGAACCCGCAAAAACGGTGCACCCCGGCGCCGTGTGGCGTTTGCGCCGCCGCTCGCCGGCGCTGCGCCGCCGCCGCCGCTTGCGCGAGTCCGTGGCCGCCGGATCGCAGATCAACGGCCCAGATCGCGTCAAGCCCCGGTCAACAGCTTCACCCACTGGTCAACCCAACCGCATTAAACCCTAGCCGCTGGATCTTGATCCAATGGATCAGATCCATCCTTTCAGCTTAACCGCGCGTTTTTGCAAATAAAACCCGAGTTTCTCCAGTTTTGCAACCCGGTCCTCCCACCTTAGAAAAACCTTTACAGTTAGGTCCTGTTTTCTTCAGTTTAGCCCGAAAACTTAAAATTCTTTACAGAATAGTCCTAAAACTTGTTTTAGCAATAACTTCGTCGTTTTAGCTCCGTTTTTAGCGTTCTTTATGTCCACGCGATCGTCTCGACGAGTAGAATAGTTTTCTGTTGCTTTTATTACTGTTTGAGATGATTGGTGTACTGTTTCTTATTTGTTTCCTTTGTATGCTTGTATGTGATGTGTGGAGCGTAGCGTACGAGCAATTCGGGGACTTCGTTGCTGTTGAAGATTATCAAGACCCTGAGCAATTTCCGGTGCTGGTAGAAGGCAAGTGCTTGCTGCATTCCCATTAAATTCCTATTACAACATGCATTTCAATTACACTGTTGTTTATTATTGCTATGGATTAAATTGATGGGTCCTATTGCTAAGGTTCGACTAGCTTTGTTATCCTATGCCTTGATCAACCTGGGTTTACTTTATATTAGGTAGCACATGCTAGCGCTTTACGTGGTTTTGGATGGTTTAATGAACACTTGTTAATATGGATTTACTTATGTTATCATTCATGTAATGCAAGAACACTTTATGCTTGTTAATCGGAACATGGAGCGACCACCCAGGAAAACAGTACTACCACAAGACATATGGCTCTGTCTTGGCTTATTAATTAGTGAACTAGGTGTTAGGTATGCTTTACCCGATAAGGGTTGGGGGGCTGGCGGGTAGTGGCGTATGGACTGCTCGGGTGTAGGTGTGGGCTTAGCTAAGACACGCGTACTCGTCCGGAGCTTTATATGTTGCACCGACCGGGTAACCTAGCGGGCACCCTTCATCTGGGGATCTTTGTAACGGCCTCGTAGCGTCCGTATGCAATCACACCTCGGTAGTGTGGTGTGGTGCCTTGCAAACACCGCATGGTTGGGTCCAAAACTCTTCGGGGTTTTTACGCGACTTGTGGGTAAAGATGTACAACCTCTGCGCAGTGTAAAACTAGTTGATTAGTCGTGCTCACGGTCAAGAGCGGCCTGGACCCTCACATGATTAATTCTATGGAAGATGGAACTTTTAAACTTGTGCATTACATTTTATGGATCCGTTGCATTCTATTATCCGGGTTTGGTATATACTTACACTTGCTAGTAATAGTTGCTTAATAAAACTTGACCAACTAAAATGCCGACTTGCTTATGAACCATCGCCTTCCACCATGAAGCCTTGTATGTTGTTATAGAACTTTTCCCTTGTTCGATACGACATGTGCTCATGCTTGTTGTTCCTTTATTGCATCTACACTACCCGCCGTCGCTCGGATGGGCGTTTTGAAGACTACAATGATGAGTTCGATGGGTTCTAGGCGTTCGTTCTCCGGTCACCGCCCGTGGAGGACTTCGCGTGTGTTTCTTTTCCGCTGTTAGCTACTCGAACGATTGTTTAGTTCGGACATTCGGTAATGTAATTGTTGACGCAAAATGTGCACTCAACGCCAATCACACAAAGAAGCCGAAAAGCTAGCTTCGCACGCGCGAGAGAGAGAGAGTGACGTGCCGATCAATTTTTCCCGAAAATTAACAAAAGATAAAACAGTTAAATACCAAAGCTTGGAACTTACCGGGTGGTACCGGGCGGTTCCATATTTACGGCTAAGAAGCCAAGCAAGGCGACATGTAGCTATGCGAAGCTACCTGTCAAAGAACCACAACCATTCGGGTAACCGCAAAGGAAAAAAGAACATTGCCGAACGGGTGACGTAAGCATGACAACGATCGATCTTTGAATAAACATGGATGCATGTGCAAAGCCATGACCGATCTTCATGAGGATTAACATTAAACGAAGTAAAGCACGGACATGATCATGTATTAAATGAGCACGCATAGATCAAAGCACTAGTCTACCGCATGTCTAGATACTTTAAGATCCGTCGGGTACGATCACAAACAAATCTATCCACCGCATGATACAACTTGCATGAAAAACGTACCACTTCCCGCAAATAGATCTATCCACCGCATGATACAATCTAAATACGGAAAGCTAAAAGCATACATCACTTAAGGCACAAACGAGGCACGTGATCTACTCGTGAAAAACATAACCGAATACGGCCGAATGTACCGATCCAGGGTACATGAAGAAGGAACAAACATTACCACGTGAATAAATCTATCAAATCGAATTGGAAATCTAATCCACCGGATGACTAGCTCCAAAGCAACCCAAAAACCTGCATCTACCGCATGATACCCGGTTCTTTCAAGATTTATACGCACAAAGCAAGCTTGAACCCGCAACACGTGACAACCCAGATCGATTCGGTTTCGGCTATCGGAGAGCACAAGATCCACGCGTCAAAAACACAAGACCTGCTCGCGCACGGATCTTAAGAGGAAAGAAGCCGATCCAAACCCATCTAGATTGGGCAAGAGTGTATTACATGAATTAAAACATAAGGTAAAACTCATGACAACACGGGATAACTTAATGAATCTACCGGATCTTGCCAAGATCCAATAGAGCCGATAACTAGCTTCGAGCTAGATCTTAGCCTACCGCATGACTCATGATCTAACAAGAAACCCTCTTGAACCAAGCTTGAATCTACCGCGTGACACGAAGCATGGTAACAAGACTACTTGCATCAGATCTAAATCCACCGCATGATACTAGACATGATACAAGGTTGCCGGTACTCACGGAGGTCGACGGATCGATTGGCCCTCTCGAAGAACTCGACGACACGACAAGGACTCTAGGGTTTGGCGTAAGGCCGGTGTGTATTGAGGAATGAACGTGTCCGTTACATACATCCAGGGATCGTATTTATACCCCCGCCGATTACAACTGCGAATGGATTCATTGCCTAACTAAACTCGATCGCCTATCCATCCATTCGCTTCCTCCGATCGAGCCACGTCATCGTCCAATCCCGCAAAATCGCCTCTCTTGTTCTTTTGCCGAACCGGAGCGAGATAGCCGACCGCGGATCCTTCCGCCGAAAATCTCTCGAAAAATATCTTTCCTTCCACCGGACGGACTCTTTTTTTTCGAATTGGACCCACATGTCATACTCCTTACCAAATTTTGGTGTTAACACATGCCCCTTCAATTGTGGGATAAAAGTAATTTTGTTCCACAATTGACTCTAGCCACGAATCCTTGAGCCAAACTCGTCAACACCTTGTTCTTTGCAATCCGCCGGATTCTTCGTTCGGATCCAACCCTAGATCCCCTTCGTTCCGAGCTCGAATCTCCAATGGCAACTCGTAACCAAGTCGCTCGGTTAAATTCACCCCTTCAAACCTTTGTTCGGCATTAGGTTTTCAATTTTACCTGAGATTTTCCTCTTCCGCTCTCTTCCAGGAACCTTCTACTGCTCTTCTGATTCCTATTGAGGCCAACTCGCAGTCTTATTATCTTGGCCCCGAAGGGAATCCTGATCCCCGAGATTTTATTGCCGCTGAATCTCAGAGAATCCCTTTCAAGGTAGCTTTATCTCCACCTCCCCAGTGGCAAGATGCGTTCAAGAACTGGCCTTTGCCCCCAATTGCAGGCTGGAAGACTTGGTATCGGAGGATTCTTGCGGATAAGAGCGGATTGACCAATCTGGATGCTCTCCGCATTGCTCAATGTCTGGAGTTATCCGTAGCTGAGACACCCAAGAATGAAGATCTTCTGATAGCCGCATGCCACTTCTGGTCAAATGGCGTCAACGCCTTCCTTTTTGGGCACGGCCCAATGTCTCCAACTTTGGCCGATGTGTACATGATCACCGGCCTTGACATCACCGGTCCGTCCAGGCCTTGGAACTTCAAAAATTCCTCACGCCGGACGGGGGTAAAGCCGGGGAATGGCTACAAGAATTATATTTCGAAGCACATGAGAGACAATCCCCTTGGCGAAGTTGAATACGAGCCTTTTTGAACATGTGGTTATGCAAATTTGTCTTCCGTGGCAAGGCCAACGAACCCACTTTGAATCATATCGCAATGGCGATCCATCCGGCTAGTGGCAATCGCCTTCCTCCCGGGAAAATTCCTCTTGGGCGGTGTATACCATATGCTTCATCGGACCGTTACCCAAATGTATACCGACCCGAGAGGATAACGTGCGTCAATGACCCTTGGTGGTTTGTTCAAATTTGGCTGCAGCTTCACATGCATCGATTGTAGGCGTCGACTTGAACTCCGGGTTCTTCCCCCGGTCCAATCCCCCCCGAAGGAGAGCTTCAAGTTACCGAGAGGATGCCAAAGCTATGGAGAAGCGACTTCAATCGTTATCATTCGAAAGAGACATCATCCAGCTCTTCGAGTTATTCTTCAAAGGCTTCCCCAATCCTCTTTGGCTTCCTTATCTAGGCAATGACACTCTGACCTTCCCTGTCGAGTTCTCCTTTGAGCCCGGCCATCAAGATGGGAGATTCTTGGAAATCTTTAACATCATAATCCGCCCATGCATATTACCGGCCGAGTTCAACGGAGGGAGGCAGAATACCAGTACTTATGAGTACTACCAGCCTAATGTAATGGCCAGGCAACTTGGATGCGGTCAGATACCCCCAAGATTGTTTCTGCATGAATTCCTCAAGCCCAGGGAGGAAATCAAAGAACTGATGCAGTGCAGCAGAGTTTTCAACTATGTGTGCAGTCCCACTGTCTACACATGTCCTTTTGTGCCTGCAACCATAGCTCACCCCACCTTCAATTCATGGTGGCAAGAATTCCATGACCACATCTTCAGTGAACCCGTTCATGTGTTCTCGTGCGGACTGGTGCCCGATTTCCTGCCGATTTCAGAGGTAACACAATGAACCCTTGGATCAAGCACTCCTTATCCATTCATGGTTTTGACCTTCGTCTTTTGTCCACGAGAACACGCACCGCCCCTCGAGCCGGGGTAATCACTTATAATGCCGAAGGCCCGATTTCGAAGACGGGGTTTAAATCCACAACCCCGCATCAATTAATGGCCGGGTATGCTACTACGGATCCCGCCCTTTCTAGCCTTGCTGCATGTGAGGCAAGGTCTGCACCTGATTGCCCCTCCAAGTGCCAAAAGGAGAAGAACTGTCAAAAAGGTGCTTGTTGAGGTAAAACCCTTTACCTTCTTGATTACCAAGTCACTCTGTTCTTGATGGATCATATTCATTGTGCATTTTCAGACCAGAGCCCAACATTCTTCAGAACCAGCACCTGCCGATGCTCCATCCACTGGTATGACCTTTGCTGTTCTTTCTCAAGGATGAGCACTGGCACTTATCCCTTCAATTGGACATTTGCAGAAGAAACTGTGGGAGAACCACTTGTAGATGTCCCAGTGGTTCAACAGGCGAGCCCTTCCAGGGTTGAATTGCCCATCCCAGTAGAGATCTCATCTTCATCACCTTCTCGCGGAAGCAGATCGTTCTCCGCAGATGAATCTCTCAACTCAACCGAGCCATCAAATTCCCCCGGATGCCATCGCCTATCGGCCAAGCAGCAATGACCAACTCAACAGAGGAGGGTCCAATTCTTCACCAGCCAGAAACTCACGAGTCGCTGATTGCTGCACCAGCATCTCCTGACTTGGAAGTTTCGGCTCTACTCGGGACGCCTCTTCCGTCTGCGATTGCTCCCGCTCAAGAAACCACTCATGAGGTGCCCAATTCCGCTCCTAATTTCGATACCTTGATGCTAGCATTCTCACCTCGGCAATGTTGTTTCCAGGGTCACACCCCGTCGTCATCAAGCTTGCCGTCAGAGGGCCCATCAACTGCCGAGGTGATGAGAGAAATAAATCAGCCGCTGCCAGATGAAGTGTTGCCCAAACTTAAAGAAATTGCAGCCTGGCTAGAAAAAGACGTTCAGGATCAGCTCAATGATCTTCGCCATTTTGAAGAGATGTTTGAACCCATTAGTCGAAAACTTCCCGATGACATCAGAGCTTTCCTATCATCCGTCTACGACTTAGAGCCCTTTTATGTTCCCTTGAGGCGCACTTGGAGGAAATTGCGCTCCCGTCCGGCCATTGAAAAGGAGAAAGCTGATGCTGAACATGCCATGAACGTGGTACAATCCCAAGCAGAAAAGCATAAAGATGCCTTGGCTGACCTGCAAGCTTCTTATGATTTGAAAGTCGCCAGGAAGGCTGCTCTAGAGGCGGAATTGAGAAGCCTGTCAGCGGAGATGGAGATTGACCAGAAGAAAATAGCCGATCTTCCTGGATTGATAGCAAAGACCCAAGCGGAGGTAGAATCGGCTGTCACCAGAGTAAAGCAATGCGATGCAGAGCTCACTGACTTAGCTGGTGCCCAAAAGGACTACCAGGAGATCCTGGATAATTCCCACTTGATAGTATCCAATGTTCGTCACGCACTCGCAAAACTCCTCAGTGCTTGAACATCCTTATTGATGTATACCTGGACTGGTCGTTCTTGTAATATTTCCTTTGCGATTTGTTTTCTTTCCTTTGCGTACTTTGAGACGTAATGCCGAACGACCCATTCGGTAGTGAAATGCTAACTCCCGAAAAACACCTTGATTTCCTTTAGCCGAAACAATCGATCCGCACGCGTTTCAGCTTAGAACTCCAAACGACCCACCGGCGGGTTGGTCAAGGAAATCTTTCCACCTTCCGATTTTATTGGGACGTGCGCCACGATCCACAGCCACGACTCGAAGCCACGATTCACCCCCGCCGGGCCTATAAATGTTGCCATAGGTGCCCCTAGCTCTCCACCAGGCCTTCTAGCTCTCGAATCTTTGCCAATCTCTGGTCCTCTTGCAAACAGTGCACATCCCCAAACCGCAATGGTGCGCCGCCTCAACCGTCGCCGTGCCTCCGACGAGGCTGAGGGGAGCAGTGCTAACGCGCGCAGGCGGTGATGGCCGTCAACTTCTCTTCCTCGATCCTTCTCTTGATCTTCTTTTGCCTTGACAATCACCTCCTTTTTGCAGGTTGATTCAGTGGAATCCGCCTCGCGCGCCGACCAATCAACCTCTCCCGCATGACTCTTCGAGTCCGACGGCCACTCTCCGTGCCGTACGGGGGAAGCGACGCCATCCGCTACAAGGAGGAGTTAGAGGCATCCCGTCGCGAACCGGAGGACGTCTCCAAAAAAGCGGGCGTGGCCGAACTAGAATGGGAGGACCGGCGGAAGCACCGGTGCCGGAGGCCATCGACGGTATGGCTGCGGGATTTGATTCTTGATTCGGCCCGGCCTTTGATGCTAACTCTTTCTTGTTTGTCTTTTGCGGCCGCGACGCCGAGCTCGACCCGGCTAAAGACGCCGGTAGAGCAATTGGCCGAGAAGGTGAATGCCCACGGCGATACGCCGGTGGAGCGCCCGGCCGCGGTGGAGCGTCGCGTCGACGAGGTGGCCGTTCATGGCGTTCGCCCGGGCACCACCTTGGGCACCGGCTGCGATGGCGACGCATACGGACGTCGACTACTCCACCCGGCCGCGTGGCTTCCGTGGCGGCGCGCCGGAGGATATCGACGAGATCGAGCTCATCCCGGAGCGCCTCGACGGCCACGGCGACGCCATTGCCGAAATTACCCATCCCCGCTCCGTGTTGAACGGACTCTTTGACTAGATTGTACTAGGGATGTGTAAATGTCGGCAATATGTGATGAACTTTTGAATTCTGCACTTGTTCCGTGATATCTCCCTTTGCATTTGCATCTGTGAATTTTGTCATCTTTGAATGCATCCGGGAACCGTCTTTAGCCGAACGCTCGCAAACAACCGCCCCTCGGCTCAAGATCCACAAAGGATCCCAATTCGGCAATCCGTAAACACCGTTCAAAAGAAAACCCTTCGCACTCGGTGGAAACCCCCGCCGCTTGGCATTCCAACGGTATGTACCGGCCGCATCATCACTCCCAATGTGCGTCCTTGGTCAATAAAATAGCCCGTGGGGTGCTCTCGCAAATCCACTCGCACACTCATCCATCGCTTCTCGTCTCTTCCTTTGCCGCCGAAGAAAAAAAAACCCCAACGCCATGGACAAGGGTAAACAACCTCAGGGGAGCGGCTCATCGAAGAAGCGTACGATTCGGAAGTGAGTTCTTTCTTGATCTGCTCCTCGTTCTCCTGCTTGATCTTACGCTTCATGTCTTCTTGTCATCTTTTCAGTCTTGATTTGCTTCCTGAAGAGGTCATCGGGACCGAAGATGTCCCCGAGTACATCTCCTCCGATTCCTCCCCTGAAGCAGAGGATGCCACGCCTGAGCAAAGGGCCATTCGTCAGCTGCGCCGTCGTGCCCGGCACCTGGAGCGCGGTCTCAGGGACATGTCCGTCCGTTGCCAAGCCGAGCGCGAGCGTCGCATGGCGCTGGAAGCACTAGTAGGGGGTAAACGCTTCTGACCCCTTCCGGTTTGCATCTGGATTTCTTGCCCCTAACCTTGATTCTTTTGCCCCAGATGTCTCTGACAGGTACAACAACCTGAAGGCGGCCTGGGATAGCTTGGTAGAGGCCGCCAATCATGGTCATCCTCGTGCTTTCCAAGTCGCCGTCACGGTGGTCCTGGAACAACTGAAGAGGGAGCGACGGCCGAAGAAGCAAAGAAAAGATTGAACCATACTTTCGCTTCTTACTCCACGCCTTCGCTTCCCTCCCTTTAGGGAACCTCACCTTCGGGGCTGCTATGTGTAATCCCGCAAGAAACCGGTTGTAATGTAGTGTTGAGCTAAGGGCAATGCATCCGAGCACCGGCCATCTTCTTTTGTTCATGGATTTTGTTCTAAAGGCGGCCTCGTTATTGAGCGCCGGCTATTTTGTGCGGATGCGTGTAATCATCGATCGATCTCAACGCTAGGATAATATTTTTTCGAGATATCTCCCATTTATCGCAGCGGAAAACTCTTCTCCCAAGCATAGTTTTCAATATGTACGCATTACCGGGACGCATCCGACCACACGAAAAGGCCCCTCCCGGTTAGGGGACCATTTGCCGAACTCACTTGTATTTAGTTCCAATCGGCGGTAGCGCTTTCCAAACTAGATCGCCTTCTCGCGAATTGCTTTACCTTTACTTTCTTGTTATAGTATTTGGCGACCCGCGGCTTGTTTTTCTCGATGTTCTCCGGGGCCCCGAGACGGATCATATGCAAATCTTCTAACTCATCCATCATTAGGCCACCGTAATCCTTGGAGCTCAAATCGTTTTGCAGGCACTATTCTCCTTGACTCGATTGCATTTCCCGGGCGGGATCGCGTGATGCCCGTAAACCAACTCGTAAGGAGAAGTCTTTGTAGCTCCATGGGGGGCCATTCGGTAAGCCCACAACGCTTCACCGAGTACCGAATGCCACCTCCTTGGCTTCGGTCGATCTTCTTCCGTATAAGCTTGATCATGATCTTGTTAGAAGCCTCTCGCCCGACCATTAGCTTGGGCATAGTATGGAGAAGAATTAAATAACTTGATTCCCATGCTTTCGGCAAAATCTCGAACTCCAATGACACGAATTGTGCCCCCTGGTCGGTGGTAATCGTCGAGGGATCCCAAATCGATAGATGATGTGTTCCTTGACGAACTCGATCATGTTTTACGATGTCACTTTCTTCGGTGGGACCGCCTCGACCCATTTGGTGAAGTAGTCTGTAGCCAAAAGCACGAACTTATGCCCCTTGCTAGATGGCGGATTGATTTGGCCAATCAAGTCTATACCCCAGCCCCTGAATGGCCATGGCTTGATGATGGGATTCAATGCTGATGCAGGGACTCTTTGAATATTCCCGAACCTTTGGCAATCTTGACACCCCTTGTAATACTCAAAGCAGTCCTCTAATATCGTCGGCCAGAAACATCCAGCCTGCCTAATAACCCATTTCATGCGATAGGCCGATTGGTGCGCTCCACATATCCCATCGTGCACCTCGCTCATCATGTTCTTGGCTTCTTCTGGACCCAGGCATCGTAGCAATACTCCATCTAATGATTTATAGAATAAATTACCGTCCAGAAGAACGAACTTGATTGCCTTGTACCTGAGCTTCCTAGAGACTTTTCGGGATGGATCTCTCAAATAATCAACGATCTCTTTCCTCCAATCATCTTCTGTAAGATCCGTCCCTAGTGCATTCACCTCTGCAGCAAATGCTTCTTGACTCTCTTTATAACCAGAGGCGCTTTGAGCCAGCCTGTTTGCTTCCTCGTTATGCTCTCTAGGGATGTGCTGTAGGGTTACCAGTGGAAAGCCCTTCAAGATTTCTCTGCATTCCTCGTAGTAACTCCTCAGCGCCTCGCTCCTGCACTCGTACTGGCCGTTCAATTGCTTGATGACCAACTCTGAATCTCCATAAATTTCAACCGAAACGGCCCCGCTTCTCTCAAATATTGAAGCCCTCGAAGCGATTGCCTCGTACTCGGCTCGTTATTTGTGACAGTGGGTTGTATAGGAATGGCGAATTCAAACATCTCACCTCTGGGAGAAATTAGTAGGATCCCTACTCCCCCACCTTTGCCACATGATGACCCGTCAAAGAATAAAGCCCATGGGGTAATTTCAAGCAGATCAATCGAAGGGTCACGGTGTTCAGTTATAAAGTCGGCAATGACCCGACCTTTGATGGCTTTTGCCGATTCGAACTTCAACTCGAATTCGATAGAGCTAAAATCCATTTGCCAACCCGATCATTCAAAATTGGCATAGATAACATATGTTTTATCACATCAAACTTCGAGTATACGGTGCATTCGTGTCACACCCGATTTTCCGTAGAAAACCGAATGCATCTCATATGTGTGCCAGGATCACAATTTCACACATATGATAGACCCATGAGTGTAATATCACAAGACACTGCTCAAAAACGTACAGAAAAGGTTTATTAACTTTTATTACACTCACGAAGGTAGACACAAATGTCTTTACACGTACATCGATAACTATGAAGACGTGACTCCATCTTCATCTTCCACGAGCATCCGACGGTTGATCGCATCCTCGTAACTCCTCGTAGTCGGTGAAGTACTCCACTCCGGGATTCTTCTCTCGAACGAGCGTAAGCAAGGATGAGTACACTTATGGTTGGTACTCGGCAAGGCCACGAAATAACCAGGAAAGCAATATTAATCCATCTTTAAGTTCAATTAATCATGTGAGGGTCCAGGCCGCTCTTGACCGTGAGCACGGCCGATCGATCGCTTTTACACTCTCGAGAGGTTGCACACTTTTCCCACGGTTCGCGTAAAAGTTCCAAAGAACTTTGAACCCAACCACGCATGTGCCGATCGGGCACAATACCACACTTCCGAGGTGTGATTGCATAGGGACGCTACGAAGCCTTTACAAAGGTATACAAAAGACTAACGACCCGCATAGTTACGGATCGGGGCGGACCATAACCCTCCCTAGTGGTCGGCACCTTAGCAAAGGTCTGCTACCCCAAAAGGACCGGCTATACCCCCGCAACCCGGATCCCCCTCTCGCTCCTTTCGGAAAAGGGCCATCGGATCAATCGCACACCTAATTAATTGGCTACAGCCAAATCAATTTTTTGGGGTGCCATTGCCCGTCCGTTTCCCGGGTGGTTCTCCATGTTCCGATTAACTTATAGTGTTCTTGATTAAAGCATAGTTAGAAGGGTGGTTAGGGTCACTTGCCTTTCTCCAATGATAAGCTACTTTCCTTATCCGCCAAGCTCGCACTTGAACTTCCTCGAACGGCGCGTCGGCTACGATCATGCAAGAAAACATACAATAAATAAAACAATACATCAAACATTACCAAAAGGCTAAAACAAGCTTTTAGAAATGACGGGCTCGGAGAGACGATCGCGTGGACATCAAGAACGCGTAAAACGGAGCTAGGATGAAAAAGATATGGCTGAAACAAGGTTCAGGGGCTAAATTGTGAATATCTGAAAGTTTTGGGGGTTTTCTGGAAGTTTTCAGGGACCTAAACATAAATATGTGTGAAACTAGGAGGTCTAACATGTAAAAGGTTAAGGATAGGCTATCAAACATGAAAACTATGGAGATCAGGGGCCTAGATGTAAAAAATCAGGACCTAGTTGGAAAGCTTTTATATAGGTGGAAGGATATATATGTAATTTCGGAATCTCGGGGTTCTTTTTGCAAAACTCGCCAAAGCAGCCGGCGGGTGGACCGTGGTGGCGACACGTGGCGGCTCGCGGTAGGGCCGTGCCGACGCAAGCGATGACGTCATCGTGACGTAAGCGGTGACGCAGGCCGTGGACCCGCGCCGGTGGACCCGGTCCCACCGGTCCACGCGTGGACCACCGAAGGGGTATGCGATCCTTTTTAATCCGGGACCGTAGATTAGATCGGACGGCGCGCCGTGGCACGCGGGCGAAGGGGCGGCGGCGCGCGGCAGGTCGCGCCCCCCCGCCGCCCCCCCCGCCCCCCGCCGACGGCCAACTAGGGGCTCCCGGCACCATTCGCGGCGGGGAAAGTACCAGGACGAAGAGGAGGAGGCGGGGATCTTTACCACGGGCTTGAAGGGGTGGGAGCGGCGCCGGAGGAGGAGATCGACGCCGGGCGGTGGAGCTCCGGCGACCTTCACGGGGTGGCGGTGCTGCGCGCGGGGGAAAAGGAGGGGGGAGTGGTGCGGGTGGTGCGGGGGGATGGTGCCCCCCCTTTATAGCCCGGAGAGGGGAGGTAGAAAGGCGCGGAGGCGGTGGATTGGGAGCTCGCCGGCCGGCCCATTAATGGCGGCGGCGGTTCGGCTCGGTGCGGGCAGTTATGGGTAGGGGAAAGGGCGGGGATGGCGGTGGGTGAGCGGGCGGCGCATTGATGGCGAAGGCGGACGGGCGCGGGGCGGGGAGACCGGGGGAGGCGGCGCCGGGTGCGGGTAGCGGCGGCGCCGGGGACGGGCGACGCGGCCGGGCGGGGAAGAAGAGGCGCGGGCCGGAGGTAGAGGAAGAGCCCCGACGTGTGGGCCCCACACGTCGGCGGCGAGAGAGAGAGGAGAGGGAGGGAGGGAGGCGGGCCGGGGAAAAGGGGAAGTTGGGCCGCGGGGGTTAGGTTAGATTTGTTTTTTTTTCTTTTTTTTTTTCTTTTCCTTTTCTTTTCAAATCCTTTTCAACCAATTTCAAATTCAAATATTTTCAAATCAAATTTTAACACAAATTCACCAACTATTTTAAGACTTTTTTAGAAAACCTTTTAAACAAGTTTTCAAACATTTTTTTTTTAATTCAAACTTTCATCATTTTTAATTCAAACTTTCACACCAATTTTACAAACTTTTTCACAATTATTTTTAAGGACTTTCTCTCAAAAATTTTTAAAATTTTTTTAAGACTTTTAAAACCACACCACAATCAAAAACTCATGCATTTCAACATGATGCACAAACACTTGTTTGATTCTAATTATTAATTGTTGTTTAATTTAATTAAAGGCAAATTTATTTATTCAAATTTATTAAATCCTTAGAAAAATAAAACTAAGCCATGTTGCTAACAATATTTTATTGTGATGGAATTTTCGGGTGTTACAAATCCTACCCCCTTAAAAAGAATCTCGTCCCGAGATTCGGAGGGATCGGGAAACAAGAGGAGATACAAGATGTCTTGAAAGATGACGGTTTACTATCACGAGCTTGTTCACTTCTCCTTCTTCTTCGGGCTTGTAGCGGCAAACTCAATCCTATCTCCTTGCGGGGTAGTTAAGAGCACCGACTTCTTGGCACACAAAATGATTCCATCATGCTTGCTTAACCAATCCATACCAAGGATCACATCTATTCCACCGGATGTTAGAATCACTAAGTCCGCTTCAAAATCTATCTCTCCGATCTTAAGATTGACCCGTGGGCATACATAGGTGGATTTCATTTCACCGTTTGGGGAACCGATTAGCAAATGTGTCTTCATGGAACTCTTGGGTACATCATGCTTCGTCACGAATCGTTCGGTAATAAATGAATGCGATGCCCGAATCAAAATAAAAATAAACAGCTTGCGGTACAGAGTTGATAAGAAATGTACCAAGCACAACATCTTTGTCTCCTTGAGCTTCTTCTACCGTCACATGGTTCACCCTACCATGCATATTGTTCTGTTGACCTCTGTTATCTCTCTGGGGTGTCTGCATATTACGCTGAGGGCAAATACTAGCATAGTGTCCCAATTCTCCGCAGTTGAAGCATCCACTGGGGTGAACTGGAGTAGTGTTCCTTACTGGTGCACCTGAGCGATTCTGATGAGGATTTGGAGCCTGAGGTGTCATTGGGTTGGATTCTTCGGGTTCATCAAACGAACGATACTGCTGACTCTGTCCATGGCCTCTCGCTCGGTGTGCTAGAACGAAACTGAGAGTCTTGCGATGAGTTGTAACGAGGGCGGGTGTTACTTGCTAGATTGACCTTGAGGTTGAAACTTGCGCTTCGTTCACGAAGTTCCTTGCGTTTATTCTCCAAGCCTATAGCCTTATTGAGCAACATCCGAAAGTTAAGAAATGTGTGGCTCGCAACCGATAGTTAAGTGGCCCTATCAATCCATCGAGAAAGCGTTCTTGTCTCTTTGCATCCGTGTTGACTTCATCCGGTGCATAGCGGGACAAATGAGTAAACCGATCCGGATACTCACTAACGGTCATGTTACCTTGCTTTAGAGCTAGAAATTCCTTCTTCTTCGACTTCCTTCACACCAGTTCGGGATGTGATGTGTACGAAAACTCTCCCGGAACTCCCTGGTCCGGTAATGGTGTCGACGGCGGCATGTGGCGACGGTGTAAGCATCCCACCAATCAGAGGCTGCACCTTCCAGACGTCCTGAGGCATACAAAACCTTTTCACGATCATTGCATTGGGTGATATTCAGCATCTTGTTGATGGTCTTCAGCCAATCATCGGCATCGAGGGGATCCACTGAATGAGAGTAAGTGGGCGGGTTGTGGCTCATGAAATCTCTATGCTTGTTCACTGGTGGTGGAGGTGGTGGAGGTCCTTGAGGTGGTGGTGGGCGGTTCTCGGGTTTCGGACCCAGATTGGCGGTGAGGTTCGAATTAATTGCATCCGTTCCGTAAAGAACTTCGCATCGCGGGATCCATTGCTAATTTTTGTGGTGAAGGAGGGAACTTGATTTAACTCGATTGATGACGAACGGAATATCCCGTCCGGTCTTCCGACCCGATGTTTACCATTTGATTGTTAGAGAGAGAAGTTTTCCGATAGGAAGTTGAATTGATAAAGGTGAATCGAGAGAAAAGGGGCTAAGATTCAAAATTTAACTTTAATTATTTTATTGATGTATTTGTGGCCATCACTCCACAAAAACATTTCAATCATGTCAAAGATCCAAATCATGCATGTTTACAATCAACAAGCATTAACATCGCACGTCCTCACAAGAACGGTTCTATCGAAACGAAACTGATAGAAGGGGTAGGCAACTTATGAAACTATCTTATAAAGCACGTGTGGTGGTTCAAGGTGGAAGAACAAGAATCAGACTCAGTGTAGAAGAAAACAAAAGATTTGATTTTGATAAAGAATAAAATATTTTTTTAAGCGTAAATAAGATATTTTGAATGCGAAGGCGAAAGGCTTTCTAGATAAAGAGTCCTTAATATCGACCATTTCTATCCGAGGCAGCGTCCTACGATCGGCAATGCTCGATACCACTCTGTCACACCCGATTTTCCGTAGAAAACCGAATGCATCTCATATGTGTGCCGGGATCACAATTTCACACATATGATAGACCCATGAGTGTAATATCACAAGACACCTGCTCAAAAACGTACAAAAAAGGTTTATTAACTTTTATTACACTCACGAAGGTAGACACAAATGTCTTTACACGTACATCGATAACTATGAAGACGTGACTCCATCTTCATCTTCCACGGGCATCCGACGGTTGATCGCATCCTCGAACTCCTCGTAGTCGGTGAAGTACTCCACTCCGGGATTCTTCTCTCGAACGAGCGTAAGCAAGGATGAGTACACTTATGGTTGGTACTCGGCAAGGCCACGAAATAACCGGAAAGCAATATTAATCCATCTTTAAGTTCAATTAATCATGTGAGGGTCCGGGCCGCTCTTGACCGTGAGCACGGCCGATCGATCGGCTTTACACTGCGAGAGGTTGCACACTTTTCCCACGGTTCGCGTAAAAGTTCCAAAGAACTTTGAACCCAACCACGCATGTGCTGATCGTGCACAATACCACACTTCCGAGGTGTGATTGCATAGGGACGCTACGAAGCCTTTACAAAGGTATACAAAAGACTAACGACCCGCATAGTTACGGATCGGGCGGACCATAACCCTCCCTAGTGGTCGGCACCTTAGCAAAGGTCTGCTACCCCAAAAGGACCGGGCTATACCCCCCGCAACCCGATCCCCCTCTCGCTCCTTTCGGAAAAGGGCCATCGGATCAATCGCACACCTAATTAATTGGCTAAGCCGAGCCATATGGACCGTGGTTGCACTTGTTTTCCCGGGTGGTTCTCCATGTTCCGATTAACTTATAGTGTTCTTGATTAAAGCATAGGTAGAAGGGTGGTTAGGGTCACTTGCCTTTCTCCAACGATAAGCTACTTTCCTTATCCGCAAGCTACGCACTTGAACTTCCTCGAACGGCGCGTCGGCTACGATCATGCAAGAAAACATACAATAAATAAAACAATACATCAAACATTACCAAAAGGCTAAAACAAGCTTTTAGAAATGACGGGCTCGGAGAGACGATCGCGTGGACATCAAGAACGCGTAAAACGGAGCTAGGATGAAAAAGATATGGGTCGAAACAAGGTTCGGGGGCTAAATTGTGAATATCCGAAAGTTTTAGGGGGTTTTCCGGAAGTTTTCGGGGACCTAAACATAAATATGTGTGAAACTAGGAGGTCTAACATGTAAAAGGTTAAGGATAGGCTATCAAACATGAAAACTATGGAGATCAGGGGCCTAGATGTAAAAAATCAGGACCTAGTTGGAAAGCTTTTATATAGGTGGAAGGGTATATATGTAATTTACGGAATCTCGGGGTTCTTTTTGCAAAACGCCAAAGCAGCCGGCGGGTGGACCGTGGTGGCGACACGTGGCGGCTCGCGGTAGGCTGTGCCGACGCAAGCGATGACGTCATCGTGACGTAAGCGGTGACGCGGGGGCGTGGACCGGCGCCCGTGGACCGGTCCCACCGGTCCACGCGTGGACCACTGAAGGGGTATGCGATCCTTTTTAATCTGGACCGTAGATTAGATCGGACGGCTGCTGTGGCACGCGGGCGAAGGGGCGGCGGCGGCGCGCGCATGTGGGCGGCGGTCTCGCCGGCCGGCTCGCCGGCCGACGGCCAACTAGGGCTCCCGGGCACCATTCGCGGCGGGGAAAGTACCGGGACGAAGAGGAGGAGGCGGGGATCTTTACCACGGGCTTGAAGGGGTGGGAGCGGTGCGGAGGAGGAGATCGACGCCGGGCGGCGGAGCTCCGGCGACCTTCACGGGGTGGCGGTCCTGCGCGCGGGGGAAAAGGAGGGGGAGTGGTGCGGGTGGTGCGGGGGGATGGTGCGCCCTTTATAGCCGGAGAGGGGAGGTAGAAAGGCGCGGAGGCGGTGGATTGGGGAGCTCGCCGGCCCGGCCATTAATGGCGGCGGCGGTTCGGCTCGGTGCGGGCGTTGTTGGGTAGGGGAAAGGGCGGGGATGGCGGTGGGTGAGCGGGCGGCGCATTGATGGCGAAGGCGGACGGGCGCGGGGCGGGGAGACCGGGGAGGCGGCGCGGGTGCGGGTAGCGGCGGCGCCGGGGACGGCGACGCGGCCGGCGGGGAAGAAGAGGCGCGGGCCGGAGGTAGAGGAAGAGCCCCGACGTGTGGGCCCCACACGTCGGCGGGCCGAGAGAGAGGAGAGGGAGGGAGGGAGGCGGGCCGGCTTGGGCCGAAAAGGGAAGTTGGGCCGCGGGGGTTAGGTTAGATTTGTTTTTTTTTTCTTTTTTTTTCTTTTCCTTTTCTTTTCAAATCCTTTTCAACCAATTTCAAATTCAAATATTTTCAAATCAAATTTTAACACAAATTCACCAACTATTTTAAGACTTTTTAGAAAACCTTTTAAACAAGTTTTCAAACATTTTTTTTTAATTCAAACTTTCACACCAATTTTACAAACTTTTTCACAATTATTTTTAAGGACTTTCTCTCAAAAATTTTTAAAATTTTTTTAAGACTTTTAAAACCACACCACAATCAAAAACTCATGCATTTCAACATGATGCACAAACACTTGTTTGATTCTAATTATTAATTGTTGTTTAATTTAATTAAAGGCAAATTTATTTATTCAAATTTATTAAATCCTTAGAAAAATAAAACTAAGCCATGTTGCTAACAATATTTTATTGTGATGGAATTTTCGGGTGTTACAATTCGGCATTCAACAAGTAGTGCCGAAACTTTGTACACGAGTAGTATACGCAAAGACACAACCTTTCTATAGCCGAATACCCGGTTTCGGGATCAAGTAGTTTTCGGCTAAGATAAGCTACTACCCGCTCCTTGTCTTCGAATTCTTGAATAAGGGCCGATCCAATAGTTTGGGTATCGGCCGCCACGTACAACTTGAAAGGCTTATTCGGTGAGGAGGAACCAGCACCGGCGGCTCCTTCATGTATTGCTTGATTTCCTCGAAAGCCTTTTGTTGTTCGTCGCCCCATGTGAATTTCGATCCTTCTTCAGCTTCAGCAACGGAGAGAATGGCAACACCTTCTGTGATAAATTTGAGATGAACCTTCTCACGAAGTTGATCTTGCCGAGCGATGATTGCAACTCCTTGAGGTTGGTTGGAGGAACGACTTCATCAATGGCTTTCATGCTCTTCTTGCCAACTTCGATCCCTCCTTCGTGGACCAAAAACCCCAAGAACTCTCCAGCCGACACCCCAAATGCACACTTGTTTGGATTCATCTTTAGACCATGCCTCCGGGTGCACTCCAGGGTTTTCTTCACATCTTCCAGATGGGTGTCATGACTTAAGGACTTGATCACTACGTCGTCAATGTAGATTTCCACGGTCTTGCCGATCAACTCATGAAAAATGTAATTCATGGCCCGCTGATAGGTTGCACCGGCATTTTTCAACCAAATGTCATGACGATCCATTCAAATAGGCCTATATGACCGGGACATCTAAAGGCCGTCTTCGAGATGTCTTCTATTGCCATAAAGATCCGATTGTACCCTGCGTTGCCATCCATGAAGCTAATCACCTTGTGCCCGATAGCGGCGTCAATCAACAAATCGGCAATAGGCATCGGATATCCATCCATGGGAGTAGCTCTTTTTAGGTCCATTTTTCTTATACACGGGGACGATGTTAGAAATCCACTCCGCATATCTCAGGGCCGAACGAAGTTTGCGTCAAGTAACCTCTCGATTTCTTTCTTCACATCGGCCAATACTTCATCCTTGTAGATTTTCCGGGGCGGTTGCTTATATGGCTTGAAACCGAGGCTTGATTGGCAACGGTGCTCGACGATGGATCGATCCAATCCGGGCATCTCCGAGTAATCCCGTGCGAAGCAATCTTTATATTCTTTGAGAAGCTCAATTAAGTTCCCCCCGAAGTCCGGCCGCAAATTTGCACCGATGAACGTCGGCCTTGGCTTATCACCGCTTCCAATGTCAACTTCCTCCGGCTTATCGGCCGACATGAATCCTCGTCCCGCCTTGCCATCGGTGCCATCCACGGGGTTCTCCATTAAAAATTCTTGTAAGAGCCGACCGCTTGAATCGGCCGTTGGTCACCGCCGACAGGGTTCAACGGGACCTTCTCCCCCGGTCCTTCCCCGAGAAGCAATCGATGCCTTGGTACTCCCGCAAGGGCCGGTTCCATGTTAGCCACGCTTACGGAGTCATCCGCCCGGACGACCTCGATTTCATCGTCCACCCATTGGATCGGTTGTTGATGCATAGTGGATGGGACGCGGCGGTTGGCGTGGATCCGGTCCCCGCCCAAGCGACGGCCGTAGGCTCCCCTTCCCTTCGATGACGAAGAAGGTGGTGAGCCGGCGTCTTGGACCCGATCATCAAATCCACGTGAGCGCATCCTTTGGTGTCCGAGGGGTTCCCGCGAAGTCGTTCGGGATGATGCTTGTTGGTGTCGGATCGCTCGGGGTCATGCCAAGCTTCTCGAAGGTGGTGTACGGCATTACGTTGATCGCCGCGCCACCGTCGACGAACATCTTGGTCAATGGCTTGCCATTGACGTACCCCCCCTCAAGTACGGCGGCCTCATATGGCGATTCTTGGCCGGCTTGTCGAAGATGGCACTCGCTTGGCAAGCACCGACCGCGCCATCATCTCCTCGGTCCGCTCGTCGTCAAAGGAAGCTTCTTCCCGCATCACCCGGTTAGCGGGAGCCATGAACTCGTTTGGTAGGAAGTATACCATGCATGCGGGGGCCGAGCGTTTCGATCCTTCCGGCCGATCCTTGGGGCACCACTTCGCCTCGTCCGGATCCCGGCTTGTTTCATCTCGCGGTTCCTCAAGCGTTGGACCCGCCTCTTCGGCTCTTGCGCGGACCGGGTGGGCACCACCGCCCCTTCTCGCCGGACGTAGACATCTTCGTCCTCCTCTCGGTCGGCCCACCCGAGATCGGCTTGGCGCTTCCCGGGGTGATCTATAACCTCAATTTTTTGCCGCCGATCCCCATTTGGGTGAATCCTTCCAAGTCTTTCATGGACGGATCGGCGATTGCGCTTTCCCCGCCCGTACTCAACATATTTGTCGCCGCATTCGGGACGCTTCCTTAATGTGGGCGACTTTAGGCCCTCATTCCGCGGTGCTCGAAGAAGGCGCACCCCCGGGGGGCGCGCTCCTCGCTCGCGTGTGTCGTTCTTCTTGATTCCATCCGCGCGCCTCCTCTTCGGCCATGCGCCGCTCCTCCTCGTGACGACGCTTTTGGTAGCGCTCCTTTTCCATCCGGCGCTGCCATTTGTTGAGGAGAATGCGTGACGTCACCTTGGGTTTAGGCCCGGACGATTCCCCAATCTCGATGTGACTCCCGAGAACGCGGGGGCGTCGCCCCGCACTTGCTCTAGGGTCACCCGGCGCTCCGGTCAACCGATCCATCTTGCTTGGACCTCGGCCGAGGTCGGGACCTTGACTTTCCCCTTCTCTTCGGGCCGTTATCGCATTGATAGAAAAGCCGAGCATGTTCTCGCGGGAAGGGGTGGCCATCCGGCTTCATCTTGTTATCGAACTTGAGGTGCCCTTCCCGGATAGCCTTCGGATCCTCATCCCGAAGACCCCGCAATCGTTGATAGAGTGCGAGTCCCCGTCATGGAAGCCGCGGTAACGTTTCGCTTTGACTCCATCGAGGCCGAAGCATAGAGTGCCCTTCGGCGCCTTGATTCGGCCTTCCTTTACCAAGAGCTCAAACAACTTATCGGCCTTTGTGATGTCGAAGTCGTAGGTTCCTTTGGTCCGCCCGACCCACCGCCGATTCATTGTCAAGGGCTCTTTACCCCACAAGATTTCTCGCTGCAGCCTATTTCCAATTCGTCGTCAGAATCTTCGCACAAATCAGCCTTGTCCAAGAATTGGTTGTAGATGTCGGCGATGTCATGTCTTGCTTGCCAAACTTGGGGTCCTTCTTGAGGCCATATGCCTGATTGCTCATCAAGGATAACTTCTGCGATAGTTGGCCTAAGTTTTCAAACTCCATCCCAAATAGCTTCTCGCGCACGGCCGGCAACATCCCGGCGACGGCCATATCGGCCCGGTACCGATCGTCCGGCAAGTTCAATGAGAAGAACATGCCCTTGACTTCTCTGAATCTTCTAAGAAACTCCCGGCGGCGTTTCACCGTGCCTTTGCTTCGGGGTGGCGAGATCAATCAACTTCTTCTCGGAAGCGCCGCCGAAGTAATGAGCGTGGAATTTACGCTCCAAATCTTTCCACCCGGCCACCGATTCGGGTGGCAAGGACGAGAACCACCGAAAAGCCGGACCCGTCGGCCGAGGCAGGGAAGTAGCGCACCCCGAACGTTTCTTCGGCCGAACATTCCCCAAGCCGCATGAGGTAACGAGCGATATGCTCGACCGTGCTTGTCTCGTCCCGCCCGCAGAACTTCGTGAATTCCGTCGGCGGTTTCACCCTTGGTGGCGGGAGCACGTTATAGTACCACTCGGGAACGGCGGCCTTGTAGGTGGGGCCCCGCATCCTTGGCTTGAGGCCGAACCGATTCTCGCATCAATTCGGCCATCTTGCGTGCTAGGGCATCTTCCTCCCGAGCGCCCGCGGCCGCGCGCGTACCCCCGGGTGCGGGAAGGCGTCGAACGCCCCGTAATTTCCCACTTCATGATAGCCACCGCCGTACAAATTCTTCTCGGGAGCCGGTTGGTCGACGGAGCTATTCTTCGACCGGGGTCAAGTGGGGCCCCGTGTGAGCCGAACGCTAGGTCTCCGTACGTAGGCCGGTACGGATTCGGCCGCGTGCACGGGCCGACCCGTGCTTTGCTCCGTGGTGGCGGCGGGGATTGGTTGACTTCCCGAAGCTTGCGGCGAAGGGCCGAACCGGCCGCCCCCGCGCCTGCGGAGGAGGTTGGAATGTCTCGCTCCCGGAGCTTTGAGGAGGAGGCCGCCGCACCCGGCTTCGTAGCGGCGGCCGAGAGCTTGATTCACCCGGCTCCACGGTGCTCTTTCCGGCGTACGTCTTTCCAAACGCCCGCCCCGCGCCGGCCAAAGATGGCCACCATCATCTGCCGGAGCGACCCGAGGAAAGCTTGGTTGTGCTTGGTGAGCATGTTGTCTACCGATTCCCCGGAAGATCCGCGCGCATTCCTCTTTTTCTTGTTGGGTTGTGGCGTCGGTCTCTCCCGGCAACACACTGCACGGGCGGGCCACTCTTCGGATATGGTACACCACTTCGATTCTTCTTAAATGACATGAGACACTTTTGCTGAAATTGATTCACGGCGTCTAGGAGCTGCTGATGCTGCTCCGGAGAAAGCTCTTCGATGTTGACATCCAGGAGGTCTGAGACTTCAGGCATCTTGAATCAATTCGGCTGTTGGTCCCACCGGGCGTGCCAAAAAGTGTGTTGACGCAAAATGTGCACTCAGCGCCAAACACACAGCAAGCCGAAAAGCTGGCTTCGCACGCGCGAGAGAGAGAGTGACGTGCCGATCAATTTTTCCTAAAAATTAACAAAAGATAAAACAGTTAAATACCAAAGCTTGGAACTTACGGGTGGTACCGGGCGGTTCCATATTTACGGCTAAGAAGCCAAGCAAGGCGACATGTAGCTATGCGAAGCTACCTGTCAAAGAACCACAACCATTCGGGTAACCGCAAAGGAAAAAAGAACATTGCCGAACGGGTGACGTAAGCATGACAACGATCGATCTTTGAATAAACATGGATGCATGTGCAAAGCCATGACCGATCTTCATGAGGATTAACATTAAACGAAGTAAAGCACGGACATGATCATGTATTAAATGAGCACGCATAGATCAAAGCACTAGTCTACCGCATGTCTAGATACTTTAAGATCCGTCGGGTACGATCACAAACAAATCTATCCACCGCATGATACAACTTGCATGAAAAACGTACCACTTCCCGCAAATAGATCTATCCACCGCATGATACAATCTAAATACGGAAAGCTAAAAGCATACATCACTTAAGGCACAAACGAGGCACGTGATCTACTCGTGAAAAAACATAACCGAATACGGTACCGAACAGTACCGATCCAGGGTCCATGAAGAAGGAACAAACATTACCACGTGAATAAATCTATCAAATCGAATTGGAAATCTAATCCACCGGATGACTAGCTCCAAAGCAACCCAAAAACCTGCATCTACCGCATGATACCCGGTTCTTTCAAGATTTATACGCACAAAGCAAGCTTGAACCCGCAACACGTGACAACCCAGATCGATTCGGTTTCGGCTATCGGAGAGCACAAGATCCACGCGTCAAAAACACAAGACCTGCTCGCGCACGGATCTTAAGAGGAAAGAAGCCGATCCAAACCCATCTAGATTGGGCAAGAGTGTATTACATGAATTAAAACATAAGGTAAAACTCATGACAACACGGGATAACTTAATGAATCTACCGGATCTTGCCAAGATCCAATAGAGCCGATAACTAGCTTCGAGCTAGATCTTAGCCTACCGCATGACTCATGATCTAACAAGAAACCCTCTTGAACCAAGCTTGAATCTACCGCGTGACACGAAGCATGGTAACAAGACTACTTGCATCGATCTAAATCCACCGCATGATACTAGACATGATACAAGGTTGCGGTACTCACGGAGGTCGACGGATCGATTGGCCCTCTCGAAGAACTCGACGACACGACAAGGACTCTAGGGTTTGGCGTAAGGCCGGTGTGTATTGAGGAATGAACGTGTCCGTTACATACATCCGGGGATCGTATTTATACCCCCGCCGATTACAACCGCGAATGGATTCATTGCCTAACTAAACTCGATCGCCTATCCATCCATTCGCTTCCTCCGATCGAGCCACGTCATCGTCCAATCCCGCAAAATCAGCTCTACTGTTCTTTTGCCGAACTGGAGCAGATAGCCGACCGCGGATCCTTCTGCCGAAAATCTCTGAAAAATATCTTTCCTTCCACCAGACGGACTCTTTTTCGAATTGGACCCACATGTCATACTCCTTACCAAATTTTGGTGTTAACACATGCCCCTTCAATTGTGGGATAAAAGTAATTTTGTTCCACAATTGACTCTAGCCACGAATCCTTGAGCCAAACCTGTCAACACCTGTTCTTTGCAATCCGCCGGATTCTTCGTTCAGATCCAACCCTAGATCCCCTTCGTTCCGAGCTCGAATCTCCAATGGCAACTCGGAACCAAGCCGCTCGGGTAAATTCACCCCTCCAAACCTTTGTTCGGCATTAGGTTTTCAATTTTACCTGAGATTTTCCTCTTCCGCTCTCTTCCAGGAACCTTCTACTGCTCTTCTGATTCCTATTGAGGCCAACTCGCAGTCTTATTATCTTGGCCCCGAAGGGAATCCTGATCCCCGAGATTTTATTGCCGCTGAATCTCAGAGAATCCCTTTCAAGGTAGCTTTATCTCCACCTCCCCAGTGGCAAGATGCGTTCAAGAACTGGCCTTTGCCCCCAATTGCGAGTGGGAAGACTTGGTATCGGAGGATTCTTGCGGATAAGAGCGGATTGACCAATCCGGATGCTCTCCGCATTGCTCAATGTCCGGAGTTATCCGTAGCCGAGACACCCAAGAATGAAGATCTTCCGATAGCCGCATGCCACTTCGGTCAAATGGCGTCAACGCCTTCCTTTTTGGGCACGGCCCAATGTCTCCAACTTTGGCCGATGTGTACATGATCACCGGCCTTGACATCACCGGTCTCGTCCCGGCCTTGGAACTTCAAAAATTCCTCACGCCGGACGGGGGTAAAGCCGGGGAATGGCTACAAGAATTATATTTCGAAGCACATGAGAGACAATCCCCTTGGCGAAGTTGAATACGAGCCTTTTTGAACATGTGGTTATGCGGATTTGTCTTCCGTGGCAAGGCCAACGAACCCACTTTGAATCATATCGCAATGGCGATCCATCCGGCTAGTGGCAATCGCCTTCCTCCGGGGAAAATTCCTCTTGGGCGGTGTATACCATATGCTTCATCGGACCGTTACCCAAATGTATACCGGCCCGAGGGATAACGTGCGTCAATGGCCCTTGGTGGTTTGTTCAAATTTGGCCGCACCTTCACATGCATCGGATTGTAGGCGTCGACTTGAACTCCGGGTTCTTCCCCCGGTCCAATCCCCCGAAGGAGAGCTTCAAGTTACCGAGAGGATGCCAAAGCTATGGAGAAGCGACTTCAATCGTTATCATTCAGCAGGACATCATCCAGCTCTTCGAGTTATTCTTCAAAGGCTTCCCCAATCCTCTTTGGCTTCCTTATCTAGGCAATGACACTCTGACCTTCCCTGTCGAGTTCTCCTTTGAGCCCGGCCATCAAGATGGGAGATTCTTGGAAATCTTTAACATCATAATCCGCCCATGCATATTACCGGCCGAGTTCAACGGAGGGAGGCGAATACCGATACTTATGAGTACTACCGGCCTAATGTAATGGCCGGGCAACTTGGATGCGGTCGGATACCCCCAAGATTGTTTCTGCATGAATTCCTCAAGCCCAGGGAGGAAATCAAAGAACTGATGCGATGCGGCCAGAGTTTTCAACTATGTGTGCAGTCCCACTGTCTACACATGTCCTTTTGTGCCTGCAACCATAGCTCACCCCACCTTCAATTCATGGTGGCAAGAATTCCATGACCACATCTTCAGTGAACCCGTTCATGTGTTCTGTGCAGAATTGGTGCCTGATTTCTTGCCGATTTCAGAGGTAACATAATGAACCCTTGGATCAAGCACTCCTTCTCCATTCATGGTTTTGACCTTCATCTTTTGTCCACGAACACGCACTCGCCCCTCGAGCCAGGGTAATCACTTATAATGCCGAAGGCCCGATTTCAAGACACGGGGTTTAAATCCACAACCCCGCATCAATTAATGGCCGGGTATGCTACTACGGATCCCGGCCTTTCTAGCCTTGCTGCAGACGGGAGGCAAGGTCCGCACTCTTGATTGCCCCTCCAAGTGCCAAAAGGAGAAGAACTGTCAAAAAGGTGCTTGTTGAGGTAAAACCCTTTACCTTCTTGATTACCAAGTCACTCTGTTCTTGATGGATCATATTCATTGTGCATTTTCGGACCGAGCCCAACATTCTTCAGAACCAGCACCTGCCGATGCTCCATCCACTGGTATGACCTTTGCTGTTCTTTCTCAAGGATGAGCACTGGCACTTATCCCTTCAATTGGACATTTGCAGAAGAAACTGTGGGAGAACCACTTGTAGATGTCCCAGTGGTTCAACAGGCGAGCCCTTCCAGGGTTGAATTGCCCATCCCAGTAGAGATCTCATCTTCATCACCTTCTGCGGAAGCAGTACGTTCTCCAGAGATGAATCTCTCAACTCAACCGGAGCCATCAAATTCCCCCAGGATGCCATCGCCTATCAGCCAAGCAGCAATGACCAACTCAACAGAGGAGGGTCCAATTCTTCACCAGCCAGAAACTCACGAGTCGCTGATTGCTGCACCAGCATCTCCTGACTTGGAAGTTTCGGCTCTACTCGGGACGCCTCTTCCGTCTGCGATTGCTCCCGCTCAAGAAACCACTCATGAGGTGCCCAATTCCGCTCCTAATTTCGATACCTTGATGCTAGCATTCTCACCTCGGCAATGTTGTTTCCAGGGTCACACCCCGTCGTCATCAAGCTTGCCGTCAGAGGGCCCATCAACTGCCGAGGTGATGAGAGAAATAAATCAGCCGCTGCCAGATGAAGTGTTGCCCAAACTTAAAGAAATTGCAGCCTGGCTAGAAAAAGACGTTCAGGATCAGCTCAATGATCTTCGCCATTTTGAAGAGATGTTTGAACCCATTAGTCGAAAACTTCCCGATGACATCAGAGCTTTCCTATCATCCGTCTACGACTTAGAGCCCTTTTATGTTCCCTTGAGGCGCACTTGGAGGAAATTGCGCTCCCGTCCGGCCATTGAAAAGGAGAAAGCCCGATGCCGAACATGCCATGAACGGGGTACAATCCCAAGCGGAAAGCCATAAAGATGCCTTGGCCGACTCCGCAAGCTTCTTACGATTTGAAAGTCGCCGGAAAGGCCGCTCTAGAGGCGGAATTGAGAAGCTCTGTCGGCGGAGATGGAGATTGACCAGAAGAAAATAGCCGATCTTCCTGGATTGATAGCAAAGACCCAAGCGGAGGTAGAATCGGTCGTCACCGCAGTAAAGCAATGCGATGCGAGCTCACTGACTTAGCTGGTGCCCAAAAGGACTACCAGGAGATCCTGGATAATTCCCACTTGATAGTATCCAATGTTCGTCACGCACTCGCAAAACTCCTCAGTGCTTGAACATCCTTATTGATGTATACCTGGACTGGTCGTTCTTGTAATATTTCCTTTGCGATTTGTTTCCTTTCCTTTGCGTACTTTGAGATGTAATGCCGAACGACCCATTCGGTAGTGAAATGCTAACTCCCGAAAAACACCTTGATTTCCTTTAGCCGAAACAATCGATCCGCACGCGTTTCAGCTTAGAACTCCAAACGACCCACCGGCGGGTTGGTCAAGGAAATCTTTCCACCTTCCGATTTTATTGGGACGTGCGCCACGATCCACAGCCACGACTCGAAGCCACGATTCACCCCCGCCGGGCCTATAAATGTTGCCATAGGTGCCCCTAGCTCTCCACCGGGCCTTCTAGCTCTCGAATCTTTGCCAATCTCTCGGTCCTCTTGCAAACGGTGCACATCCCCAAACCGCAATGGTGCGCCGCCCTCAACCGTCGCCGTGCCTCCGACGAGGCTGAGGGGAGCAGTGCTAACGCGCGCAGGCGGTGATGGCCGTCAACTTCTCTTCCTCGATCCTTCTCTTGATCTTCTTTTGCCTTGACAATCACCTCCTTTTTGCAGGTTGATTCAGTGGAATCCGCCTCGCGCGCCGACCAATCAACCTCTCCCAGATGACTCTTCGGAGTCCGACGGCCACTCTCCGGTGCCGTACGGGGGAAGCGAGACGCCATCCGCTACAAGGAGGAGTTAGAGGCATCCCGTCGCGAACTGGAGGACGTCTCCAAAAAGCGGGCGTGGCCGAACTAGAATGGGAGGACCAGCGGAAGGCACGGTGCCGGAGGCCATCGACGGTATGGCTCGGGATTTGATTCTTGATTCAGCCCGGCCTTTGATGCTAACTCTTTCTTGTTTGTCTTTTGCAGCCCGCGACGCTGAGCTCGACCAGCTAAAGACGCTGGTAGAGCAATTGGCCGAGAAGGTGAATGCCCACGGCGATACGCCGGCGGAGCGCCCGGCCGCGGTGGAGCGTCGCGTCGACGAGGTGGCCGTTCATGGCGTTCGCCTGGGCACCACCTTGGGCCTGGCTGCGATGGCGACGCATACGGACGTCGACTACTCCACCGGGCCGCGTGGCTTCCAGGGCGGCGCGCCGGAGGATATCGACGAGATCGAGCTCATCCTGGAGCGCCTCGACGGCCACGGCGACGCCATTGCCGAAATTACCCATCCCCAGTCTGTGTTGAACAGACTCTTTGACTAGATTGTACTAGGGATGTGTAAATGTCGGCAATATATGATGAACTTTTGAATTCTGCACTTGTTCCGTGATATCTCCCTTTGCATTTGCATCTGTGAATTTTGTCATCTTTGAATGCATCTGGGAACTGTCTTTAGCCGAACGCTCGCAAACAACTGCCCCTCGGCGCAAGATCCACAAAGGATCCCAATTCGGCAATCCGTAAACACTGTTCAAAAGAAAACCCTTCGCACTCGGTGGAAACCCCTGCCGCTTGGCATTCCAACGGTGTGTGCGCCGGATCATCACTCCCAATGCGCGTCCTTGGTCAATAAAATAGCCCGTGGGGTGCTCTGCAAATCCACTCGCACACTCATCCATCGCTTCTCGTCTCTTCCTTTGCTGCCAGAAGAAAAAACCCCAACGCCATGGACAAGGGTAAACAACCTCAGGGGAGCGGCTCATCGAAGAAGCGTACGATTCGGAAGTGAGTTCTTTCTTGATCTGCTCCTCGTTCTCCTGCTTGATCTTACGCTTCATGTCTTCTTGTCATCTTTTCAGTCTTGATTTGCTTCCTGAAGAGGTCATCGGGACCGAAGATGTCCCCGAGTACATCTCCTCCGATTCCTCCCCTGAAGCAGAGGATGCCACGCCTGAGCAAAGGGCCATTCGTCAGCTGCGCCGTCGTGCCCGGCACCTGGAGCGCGGTCTCAGGGACATGTCCGTCCGTTGCCAAGCCGAGCGCGAGCGTCGCATGGCGCTGGAAGCACTAGTAGGGGGGTAAACGCTTCGACCCCTTCCGGTTTGCATCTGGATTTCTTGCCCCTAACCTTGATTCTTTTGCCCCGGATGTCTCCCCGACAGTACAACAACCCTGAAGGCGGCCTGGGATAGCTTGGTAGAGGCCGCCAATCATGGTCATCCTCGTGCTTTCCAAGTCGCCGTTACGGTGGTCCCGGAACAACCGAAGAGGGAGCGACGGCCGAAGAAGCAAAGAAAAGATTGAACCATACTTTCGCTTCTTACTCCACGCCTTCTCGCTTCCCTCCCTTTAGGGAACCTCACCTTCAGGGCTGCTATGTGTAATCCTGCAAGAAACGGTTGTAATGTAGTGTTGAGCTAAGGGCAATGCATCCGAGCACCGGCCATCTTCTTTTGTTCATGGATTTTGTTCTAAAGGCGGCCTCGTTATTGAGCGCCGGCTATTTTGTGCCAGATGCGTGTAATCATCGATCGATCTCAACGCTAGGATAATATTTTTTCAGATATCTCCCATTTATCGCAGCGGAAAACTCTTCTCCCAGCAAAGTTTTCAATATGTACGCATTACCGGGGACGCATCCGACCACACGAAAAGGCCCCTCCCGGTTAGGGGACCATTTGCCGAACTCACCGTATTTAGTTCCAATCGGCGGTAGCGCTTTCCAAACTAGATCGCCTTCTCGCGAATTGCTTTACCTTTACTTTCTTGTTATAGTATTTGGCGACCCGCGGCTTGTTTTTCTCGATGTTCTCCGGGGCCCCGAGACGGATCATATGCAAATCTTCTAACTCATCCATCATTAGGCCACCGTAATCCTTGGAGCTCAAATCGTTTTGCGGCACTATTCTCCTTGACTCGATTGCATTTCCCGGGCGGGGATCGCGTGATGCCCGTAAACCAACTCGTAAGGAGAAGTCTTTGTAGCTCCATGGGGGGCCATTCGGTAAGCCCACAACGCTTCACCGAGTACCGAATGCCACCTCCTTGGCTTCGGTCGATCTTCTTCGTATAAGCTTGATCATGATCTTGTTAGAAGCCTCTCGCCCGACCATTAGCTTGGGCATAGTATGGAGAAGAATTAAATAACTTGATTCCCATGCTTTCGGCAAAATCTCTGAACTCCAATGACACGAATTGTGCCCCCTGGTCAGTGGTAATCGTCTGAGGGATCCCAAATCGATAGATGATGTGTTCCTTGACGAACTCGATCATGTTTTCTGATGTCACTTTCTTCAGTGGGACCGCCTCGACCCATTTGGTGAAGTAGTCTGTAGCCAAAAGCACGAACTTATGCCCCTTGCTAGATGGCGGATTGATTTGGCCAATCAAGTCTATACCCCAGCCCCGAATGGCCATGGCTTGATGATGGGATTCAATGCCGATGCGGGGACTCTTTGAATATTCCCGAACCTTTGGCAATCTTGACACCCCTTGTAATACTCAAAGCGAGTCCTCTAATATCGTCGGCCGGAAACATCCAGCCTTGCCTAATAACCCATTTCATGCGATAGGCCGATTGGTGCGCTCCACATATCCCATCGTGCACCTCGCTCATCATGTTCTTGGCTTCTTCTGGACCCAGGCATCGTAGCAATACTCCATCTAATGATTTATAGAATAAATTACCGTCCAGAAGAACGAACTTGATTGCCTTGTACCTGAGCTTCCTAGAGACTTTTCGGGATGGATCTCTCAAATAATCAACGATCTCTTTCCTCCAATCATCTTCTGTAAGATCCGTCCCTAGTGCATTCACCTCCGCAAAGAAATGCTTCTTGACTCTCTTTATAACCGAGAGGCGCTTTGAGCCGGCCGTTTGCTTCCTCGTTATGCTCTCTAGGGATGTCTTTGTAGGGTTACCGGTGGAAAGCCCTTCAAGATTTCTCTCGCATTCCTCGTAGTAACTCCTCAGCGCCTCGCTCCTGCACTCGTACTGGCCGTTCAATTGCTTGATGACCAACTCTGAATCTCCATAAATTTCAACTGAAACGGCCCCGGCTTCTCTCAAATATTGAAGCCCTCGAAGCAGTGCCTCGTACTCAGCCTGGTTATTTGTGACGATGGGTTGTATAGGAATGGCGAATTCAAACATCTCACCTGCGGGAGAAATTAGTAGGATCCCTACTCCCCCACCTTTGCCACATGATGACCCGTCAAAGAATAAAGCCCATGGGGTAATTTCAAGCGAGATCAATCGAAGGGTCACGGTGTTCGGTTATAAAGTCGGCAATGACCTGACCTTTGATGGCTTTTGCCGATTCGAACTTCAACTCGAATTCTGATAGAGCTAAAATCCATTTGCCAACCCGACCATTCAAAATTGGCATAGATAACATATGTTTTATCACATCAAACTTCGAGTATACAGTGCATTCGGCATTCAACAAGTAGTGCCGAAACTTTGTACACGAGTAGTATACGCAAAGACACAACCTTTCTATAGCCGAATACCTGGTTTCAGGATCAAGTAGTTTTCGGCTAAGATAAGCTACTACCCGCTCCTTGTCTTCGAATTCTTGAATAAGGGCCGATCCAATAGTTTGGGTATCGGCCGCCACGTACAACTTGAAAGGCTTATTCGGTCGAGGAGGAACCGGCACCGGCGGCTCCTTCATGTATTGCTTGATTTCCTCGAAAGCCTTTTGTTGTTCGTCGCCCCATGTGAATTTCGATCCTTCTTCGGCTTCAAGAACGGAGAGAATGGCAACACCTTCGTGATAAATTTGAGATGAACCTTCTCACGAAGTTGATCTTGCCGAGCAGTGATTGCAACTCCTTGAGGTTGGTTGGAGGAACGACTTCATCAATGGCTTTCATGCTCTTCTTGCCAACTTCGATCCCTCCTTCGTGGACCAAAAACCCCAAGAACTCTCCAGCCGACACCCCAAATGCACACTTGTTTGGATTCATCTTTAGACCATGCCTCCGGGTGCACTCCAGGGTTTTCTTCACATCTTCCAGATGGGTGTCATGACTTAAGGACTTGATCACTACGTCGTCAATGTAGATTTCCACGGTCTTGCCGATCAACTCATGAAAAATGTAATTCATGGCCCGCTGATAGGTTGCACCGGCATTTTTCAACCCAAATGTCATGACGATCCATTCAAATAGGCCTATATGACCAGGACATCTAAAGGCCGTCTTCGAGATGTCTTCTATTGCCATAAAGATCCGATTGTACCCCGCGTTGCCATCCATGAAGCTAATCACCTTGTGCCCGGCGGCGGCGTCAATCAACAAATCGGCAATAGGCATCGGGTATCCATCCATGGGAGTATCTCTCGTTTAGGTCCATTTTTCTTATACACGGGGACGATGTTAGAAATCCACTCCGCATATCGCGGGGCCGAACGAAGTTTGCGTCAAGTAACCTCTCGATTTCTTTCTTCACATCGGCCAATACTTCATCCTTGTAGATTTTCCGGGCGGTTGCTTATATGGCTTGAAACCGAGGCTTGATTGGCAACCGGTGCTCGACGATGGATCGATCCAATCCGGGCATCTCCGAGTAATCCCGAGCGAAGCAATCTTTATATTCTTTGAGAAGCTCAATTAAGTTCCCCCGAAGTCCGGGCCGCAAATTTGCACCGATGAACGTCGGCCTTGGCTTATCACCGCTTCCAATGTCAACTTCCTCCGGCTTATCGGCCGACATGAATCCTCGTCCCGGCTTGCCATCGGTGCCATCCACGGGGTTCTCCATTAAAAATTACCGTAAGAGCCGACCGCTTGAATCGGCCGTTGGTCACCGCCGACGGGTTCAACGGGACCTTCTCCCCGGTCCTTCCCCGAGAAGCAATCGATGCCTTGGTACTCCCCGGAAGGCCGGTTCCATGTTAGCCACGCTTACGGAGTCATCCGCCCGGACGACCTCGATTTCATCGTCCACCCATTGGATCGGTTGTTGATGCATAGTGGATGGGACGCGGCGGTTGGCGTGGATCCGGTCCCGCCCAAGCGAGGGGCCGTAGGCTCCCTTCCCTTCGATGACGAAGAAGGTGGTGAGCAGCGTCTTGGACCCGATCATCAAATCCACGTGAGCGCATCCTTTGGTGTCGAGGGGTTCCGGCGAAGTCGTTCGGGATGATGCTTGTTGGTGTCAGATCGCTCGGGGTCATGCCAAGCTTCCTGAAGGTGGTGTACGGCATTACGTTGATCGCCGCGCCACCGTCGACGAACATCTTGGTCAATGGCTTGCCATTGACGTACCCCCTCAAGTACGGCGGCCTCATATGGCGATTCTTGGCCGGCTTGTCGAAGATGGCACCGCTTGGCAAGCACCGAGTTGCGCCATCATCTCCTCGGGCCGCTCGTCGTCAAAGGAAGCTTCTTCCCGCATCACCCGGTTAGCGGGAGCCATGAACTCGTTTGGTAGGAAGTATACCATGCATGCGGGGGCCGAGCGTTTCGATCCTTCCGGCCGATCCTTGGGGCGCCACTTCGCCTCGTCCGGATCCCGGCTTGTTTCATCTCGCGGTTCCTCAAGCGTTGGACCCGCCTCTTCGGCTCTTGCGCGGACCGGGTGGGCACCACCGCCCCTTACGCCGGACGTAGACATCTTCGTCCTCCTCCCGGTCGGCCCACCTGAGATCAGCTTGGCGCTTCCTGGGGTGATCTATAACCTCAATTTTTTGCCGCCGATCCCCATTTGGGTGAATCCTCCCAAGTCTTTCATGGACGGATCGGCGATTGGCAGTTTCCTGCCTGTACTCAACATATTTGTCGCTGCATTCAGGACAGTTCCTTAATGTGGGCAGCTTTAGGCCCTCATTCCAGCAGTGCCTGAAGAAGGCACACCCCCAGTGGGCGCGCTCCTGCTCGCGTGTGTGCTGTTCTTGACTCCATCTGCGCGCCTCTTCTTCAGCCATGCGCTGCTCCTCCTCGTGACGACGCTTTTGATAGCGCTCCTTTTCCATCTGGCGCTGCCATTTGTTGAGGAGAATGCGTGACGTCACCTTGGGTTTAGGCCTGGACGATTCCCCAATCTCGATGTGGCTCCTGAGAACGCGGGGGGCGTCGCCCTGCACTTGCTCTAGGGTCACCTGGCGCTTCGGGTCAACTGATCCATCTTGCTTGGACCTGGGCGAGGTCGGGACCTTGACTTTCCCCTTCTCTTCGGCTGTTATCGCATTGATAGAAAAGCCGAGCATGTTCTCACGCGGAAGGGGTGGCCATCCAGCTTCATCTTGTTATCGAACTTGAGGTGCCCTTCCTGGATAGCCTTCTGGATCCTCATCCTGAAGACCCTGCAATCGTTGATAGAGTGCGAGTCCCTGTCATGGAAGCCGCAGTAACGTTTCGCTTTGACTCCATCAGGCCGAAGCATAGAGTGCCCTTCAGGCAGCTTGATTCGGCCTTCCTTTACCAAGAGCTCAAACAACTTATCAGCCTTTGTGATGTCGAAGTCGTAGGTTCCTTTGGTCTGCCTGACCCACCGCTGATTCATTGTCAAGGGCTCTTTACCCCACAAGATTTCTGCTGCAGCTATTTCCAATTCGTCGTCAGAATCTTCGCACAAATCAGCCTTGTCCAAGAATTGGTTGTAGATGTCAGCGATGTCATGCTGCTTGCCAAACTTGGGGTCCTTCTTGAGGCCATATGCCTGATTGCTCATCAAGGATAACTTCTGCGATAGTTGGCCTAAGTTTTCAAACTCCATCCCAAATAGCTTCTCGCGCACGGCTGGCAACATCCCGGCGACGGCCATATCAGCCAGCTGATCGTCTGGCAAGTTCAATGAGAAGCACATGCCCTTGACTTCTCTGAATCTTCTAAGAAACTCCAGCGGCGTTTCACTGTGCCTTTGCTTCAGGGTGGCGAGATCAATCAACTTCTTCTCGAAGCGCCGCCGAAGTAATGAGCGTGGAATTTACGCTCCAAATCTTTCCACCCGGCCCACCGATTCGGGTGGCAAGGACGAGAACCACCGAAAAGCCGGGACCCGTCGGCGAGCGAGGCGGGGAAGTAGCGCACCCCGAACGTTTCTTCGGCCGAACATTCCCCAAGCTGCATGAGGTAACGAGCGATATGCTCGACCGTGCTTGTCTCGTCCCGCCCGCGAGAACTTCGTGAATTCCGTCGGCGGTTTCACCCTTGGTGGCGGGAGCACGTTATAGTACCACTCGGGAACGGCGGCTTTGTAGGTGGGGCCCCCGCATCCTTGGCTTGAGGCCGAACTGATTCTGCATCAATTCGGCCATCTTGCGTGCTAGGGCATCTTCCTCCTGAGCGCCCCGCCCGCGCGTACCCTGGGTGCGGGAAGGCGTCGAACGCCCCGTAATTTCCCACTTCATGATAGCCACCGCCGTACAAATTCTTCTGGAGCCAGTTGGTCGACGGAGCTATTCTTCGGCGGGGTCAAGTGGGGCCCCAGGTGAGCCGAACGCTAGGTCTCCGTACGTAGGCCGGTACGGATTCGGCCGCGTTGCACGGGGCGACCCGTGCTTTGCTCCGTGGTGGCGGCGGGGATTGGTTGACTTCCCGAAGCTTGCGGCGAAGGCCGAACCGGCGCCCCCCCGCGCCCGCGGAGGAGGTTGGAATGTCTCGCTCCCGGAGCTTTGAGGAGGAGGCCGCCGCACCCGGCTTCGTAGCGGCGGGCGAGAGCTTGATTCACCCAGCTCCACGGTGCTCTTTCCGGCGCACGTCTTTCCAAACGCCTGCCCCGCGCCCGGGCCAAAGATGGCCACCATCATCTCGCCGGAGCGACCCGAGGAAAGCTTGGTTGTGCTTGGTGAGCATGTTGTCTACCGATTCCTGGAAGATCCGCGCGCATTCCTCTTTTTCTTGTTGGGTTGTGGCGTCGGTCTCTCCCGGCAACGACTCTGGGCGGGGCCACTCTTCAGATATGGTACACCACTTCGATTCTTCTTAAATGACATGAGACACTTTTGCTGAAATTGATTCACGGCGTCTAGGAGCTGCTGATGCTGCTCTGGAGAAAGCTCTTCGATGTTGACATCCAGGAGGTCTGAGACTTCAGGCATCTTGAACCAATTCGGCTGTTGGTCCCACTGGGCGTGCCAAAAAGTGTGTTGACGCAAAATGTGCACTCAACGCCAATCACACAGCAAGCCGAAAAGCTAGCTTCGCACGCGCAGAGAGAGAGTGACGTGCCAGTCAATTTTTCCTGAAAATTAACAAAAGATAAAACAGTTAAATACCAAAGCTTGGAACTTACCGGGTGGTACCAGGCAGTTCCATATTTACGGCTAAGAAGCCAAGCAAGGCGACATGTAGCTATGCGAAGCTACCTGTCAAAGAACCACAACCATTCGGGTAACCGCAAAGGAAAAAAGAACATTGCCGAACGGGTGACGTAAGCATGACAACGATCGATCTTTGAATAAACATGGATGCATGTGCAAAGCCATGACCGATCTTCATGAGGATTAACATTAAACGAAGTAAAGCACGGACATGATCATGTATTAAATGAGCACGCATAGATCAAAGCACTAGTCTACCGCATGTCTAGATACTTTAAGATCCGTCGGGTACGATCACAAACAAATCTATCCACCGCATGATACAACTTGCATGAAAAACGTACCACTTCCCGCAAATAGATCTATCCACCGCATGATACAATCTAAATACGGAAAGCTAAAAGCATACATCACTTAAGGCACAAACGAGGCACGTGATCTACTCGTGAAAAACATAACCGAATACGGCTGAACAGCCGATCCAGGGTACATGAAGAAGGAACAAACATTACCACGTGAATAAATCTATCAAATCGAATTGGAAATCTAATCCACCGGATGACTAGCTCCAAAGCAACCCAAAAACCTGCATCTACCGCATGATACCCGGTTCTTTCAAGATTTATACGCACAAAGCAAGCTTGAACCCGCAACACGTGACAACCCAGATCGATTCGGTTTCGGCTATCGGAGAGCACAAGATCCACGCGTCAAAAACACAAGACCTGCTCGCGCACGGATCTTAAGAGGAAAGAAGCCGATCCAAACCCATCTAGATTGGGCAAGAGTGTATTACATGAATTAAAACATAAAGTAAAACTCATGACAACACGGGATAACTTAATGAATCTACCGGATCTTGCCAAGATCCAATAGAGCCGATAACTAGCTTCGAGCTAGATCTTAGCCTACCGCATGACTCATGATCTAACAAGAAACCCTCTTGAACCAAGCTTGAATCTACCGCGTGACACGAAGCATGGTAACAAGACTAGTTGCATCGGATCTAAATCCACCGCATGATACTAGACATGATACAAGGTTGCCGGTACTCACGGAGGTCGACGGATCGATTGGCCCTCTCGAAGAACTCGACGACACGACAAGGACTCTAGGGTTTGGCGTAAGGCCGGTGTGTATTGAGGAATGAACGTGTCCGTTACATACATCCAGGGATCGTATTTATACCCCGCCGATTACAACTCGCGAATGGATTCATTGCCTAACTAAACTCGATCGCCTATCCATCCATTCGCTTCCTCCGATCGAGCCACGTCATCGTCCAATCCCGCAAAATCAGCTCTCTTGTTCTTTTGCCGAACCGGAGCGTATAGCCGACCGCGGATCCTTCGCCGAAAATCTCGAAAAATATCTTTCCTTCCACCGGACGGACTCTTTTTTTCGAATTGGACCCACATGTCATACTCCTTACCAAATTTTGGTGTTAACAAGTAATAAATGTTTAATACTCTCTTTATGCTTTACACTGTGTTTTTGGTATTCACTGCGTCGATGCATGTGTGTAACTTGATCCTGACGCACATGTATTCTTGCATTCGGATTTGCCCTTAAATCCGGGTGTGACAGGTTAGAAAGTGGGATTTAATGGATATTATTTATATGTGTGAATCTCAAACACAGGAAGTCATATATACTCCCAAAATATAGCTTCATTTAGATTTTTCAAAGTCAAAATCTTTCAATTTTGACCAACAATAACTCTTAAAGTAATTTATTTTAAATGGAGAATATCACATATTTTGATAGTTGGTTTCATAGTAAATCTATCAATGTCATTTTTATGTTATCCACATCTATAATTATTTCATTATTCACCGTTAAAGTTAAAAATGTTTGACTTCGGAAAAGTCTCAACTGAGCGCCGTTAACACCACAAGAGATAAACTTAGCACCTCTCTACTGGGCCAGCCCATCGAGGGACCAAGATCAAGGACCCTTTTTAAGCCCATACGCCTAAACGTATCAGGCAGGCTGAAATGCGACGACGTTGCTGCTATTGTTGCTCGGGCGCGCGCGCTCTCTCTCTCTCTCGCGAAGTTGCGACTGCGAGCGCTCACGGAGTCACGGTGGATTCGCGCGAACGCCCGCCGCTGCGCTCAGGTCGGCACGGTACGTCGATCCCGTTTCTCAGCACAATTTGGCCCCCAACAACTCGAGATCCAGCGAGAATTCTCTGTCCGCAGCTCCCGCGTGCCGCGGCCGCACGCACACACATTTGGAGCGGAAAAAGTCTGCCCTGGCGTCGTTGAGTGCGTGCCTGATGCGTGGGTGTGTGTTCCTTTTGCAGCAAGAGGTGGCCGACGGCGACGTTCAACGGCCGGCCAGGAGCCGGCGGTGGCGACAAACAATCGGACAGGGATCGCAACCACTACAGTGCGTTAAAGGGAAAAGGCGCGACGGCGACATGGACGTTGGATCTCTCAGGTTTCGTCCTCCCCTGCTCTACCAGCAGGCTCCCTGTCAAGGTGTCCTCGATTCCCTTCCTTCCGATCCAGATGGAAGAGAAGCTGTGACTTGGCCAGGAAAATGTCGTCGAGCTTTTTTAGCCTGTTCGGTTGGCGGTGGTGATGGTGGTGATGGTTTGTTCGGCAGAGAAAATCTTCTTGGCGATTGTTGGTGTCTTTGTTCGAGAGAAAATCTTGTTGGTCGAGTGGTGATGCCTGCGAACGAGGCGTGTCGCAAGCTCGCAATGCGACGACGAAAAGGGCTCCAAGAACCCCCGCCAACGCACGCCGTGTGCGTGCCTCAGCTTCGTTCAGAGATACGTGTACTGTCGATTATCCTGTCATCAGAAGCCTAAGAGCTTTTTTTCGTTAACTGCTGTAAGTAGTTTCCAAAAAAACAAACAAACAAACGGTAACTGTGCTACTTGTGATGTAAACCTAGCGCCGCCTATATAGCAGCTGCACACACTCATGTCTTTGTGACCATGACTGTGCAACTGACAATCAAGAAGGGGAAAATGTACCTGATCTAAAAATAGAAGGTCACATATTTAGTAGCCTTCACTCGGATAATCTCATTCAGGAATCAGGAGCTTTCTCATAAACGCTGTCTGCATCAGGCAACCCCTCCAGATGAGAGAGTCTCGGAGCCGCATCAGCAGGGGCGTGGAGAAACGGCCACCGTACCGCCGGTCACCGGACGACGCTGGCCTCCTGCCGCCAGCTCTCCTCTCACAACCTCGAGTCGCTCTCAGCTTCCGTTCCGATCCCCACCCATCGACGGGAAAACGTCGCGGCAGGCCATTGTCACGGGGGGCCCGTCAGTCCACAGGTTCGTTCCTCCGGGCCGGGACGATGACAACGGCTTCTGTCTCGTCCGCACGGCGACGACCTCGCGATCGAGCTCCCGCGCGCTGGAGCTTTCCGCAGTTACTGCTCCAGTTCCCTGATTGGCTTCGCCGCCCGCCTCCTGGGAACGCACAAGGGCCAAAGCCCAAAGGGCAGCAAGTTGCATGGGCCAGAGCCCTAGATGTTGCTTGCTGTGAGTGTGTGGTTGCTTTGCTATCACTAGTAGGGCCTGTTTGGCGAGGCCGCTTCCTCCGAAAACGAGCATTCTCCGCTCTTCCGGTGGAGCGGCTTTTTATATGGAAATGGAGCCGTTTTGAAAAACGTTTGGCAAAACGGCTTCACCCGTTGGATTGAAGTTGTAAAATGTCTAAATTGCCCCTTTTCCGTTTTTTTCTTTTTTACCCTTCTCTTTATTTTCCTTTTTTTCCTCTTCTTATTTTTCTATTTTTTCCTCTTCTTTTCTTTTTCTCTCTTCTCCCTCCTCTCCTTCTTATCCTTTCACCCTCCCTTTCCTTATCCGTTTCGATGCTTCCTCTGATCCTGCCGCCCGACCTCCCTCAGCCCCGTCGCGACCCGTTCCGCCGGCGCCACCGCGACCCATCCCGCCTCCGCCTCCGCTCGGCCGCCCGAGCTCGCGACCCGCCCCGCCCCTCCCGCCCTCCGCCGGCCCGAGCTCCCTCCGCCACGCCGCCTCACGCCCCCACCTCGCGTCGCGCCCCGCCTCCGCCGCCGCCCGAGCTCCCCGTGCCCCGCCCGCGCCGCACCCCCGCCGCCTCGCGCCCCGCCGTGACTCGCCGCCTCGCGCCCCGCCTCCTCCCCGCGCCGCGCCCCCGCATGCATCACCGGTGGCAAAGCGAGAAAAGGGGAGGCGGAGCCGGGTGGAGCCACGTTTTCGTGGCTCCGCCTCCCCGGTGGAAGCCCTTTGCGGCTCCACCACCAGCTCCATCCATGGAGCCGCCGTCCGACCACCCGTTTGGCGGGGCTCCGCGTGGAGCGGAGCCGGAGCTCCTTTTGGAGCCCCGCCAAACAGGGCCGTAGTATGCAAGTTGGCCGTGTGCGGCTGCCCAATCGTGTTCAGCTGCTCACGAACCTTGACGCGACGGCGGGCCGGGACTCTGGTTGTTCGATCATCGATGACCATATCGACGGATCGAAATGCATCTTTCCTTAGATAGATGTTTGCATTGCACTTTACAGTAGTTCACTCGTCGTTACTTATCTTGATAAAGATATTGGTAGGGATCATTGCAGATTATTCGTGACGGCACTTGCAAGTGTCACTTTGCAGTACCGTGCAAGCAGCCCCTTTAGCGAGCATGGCTCCGCATGCCATTAGTTCGAGTTTGATTTTGGTGATTCATGACAACATGATCAATGAGATTAACCATATTGTTTAGCATGTCCTTGTAGACATTTCTAGGTCTCATGGATGCAAAAATACCACATGTCAAATTGAGAAGATAGTTATTTTTCAAGGGTAAAAAACGAGAAAGGAAAGAAAAGGAAAAGACACCGTCGGATGAACCGACGTACACTAGGAGTAAGCGTCGGTGTACTTGGTACACTGCGCAGGAAGCAAAACTGAAGTTGGCACCGTCGGATGAACCGACAGTCCATTTTGTAGATGCATCGGATGAATTGCAGAGGAGAAGCAACAAAGCCAGTAGCACCGGATGATCCGACAGTCTGAGTAGGGACACCGTCGGTCTATCCGACGCCTAGTTTGAATCAAGACAGAGATGCGCCAAGACAAGCTCTTCAGCACCGGATGAACTGACGCCTTGGTCAAGGGGAAGCGTCGGTCGATCCGATGGTTACGAAGAAACCAAGAGAGACGGTTTGGCGAGAAGTCCTTCAGCACTGGATGAACCGACGCACCGTCGGTGCATAGCGTCAGAGCAGTTCTGACAGAGAACTTCAACGGCTACGTGACGTGGGAGGGGCACTGGATGAATCGATGCTCCTGAAAAGTAGGCGTCGATTCATCTGACGGTCAACTTTTCAGTGAGCCGTTAGCCAACGGCTAGCTGAGTGCCTTGGGCTATTTATACCCCCTCCACTCACCCATTTTATGTTGTTGGATTGTGTGGAAGTGCAGAGGAGTTCAAGACACCTAGAAGATCATATCCAATCCATCCAAGTGCTTAATTGCTCATCCTTAGACTTGCATATGCTTAGTGTATGTGCTTAGTGCTAGGCTTAGCTTAGAGCTGAGTGAGTGCATGGTTGTTCCAACCTTGTGAGGTGATTCTTGAGTGAATCAAGGTGTACAAGGTTCGCCAGAAGCCTTGGGGCCTAAGTGGCTCACCGGCAATCGTCATCGACCCTCCGTCTTGGTACAAAGCGGTGAGGACACTTTGTGCGGGGGGCGTGGAGACCCCCTTCCTTGGTGGAGAAGCTCCTTAGTGGAGGCGGCATCAAGGTGACCAATGGAGCTTGGCGAGTGCCTAAGTGGTGAGCCTTTGTGGCGAGTCAAGTGGTGCTCTTGGAAGAGACTTGGTGACCGGGAAGCAATACTCTTGTATGAGTGCTTCAACAACGTGGACTAGGGATGGCTTAGTGCCTACCGATACCACGGGATAAATCGCATGTCAAGAGTTTGTTTCCTCTCATCCCCTTTACGTTTCCGTATTTACTCTATTGCAATCTTTGCTTGTCTTTACTTTCCTAGAGTAGTATCATGGTAAGATTGACTATAGGTTGCAAACCTTGTTTTGGGATGGGAGTTTTACACTTGTGACGCCCTAGGTTTTTATTTAGCAAATCATTACCACTGATGACCGAATCAGCCGAGTCGAGCCGGCTTACACTGGTCAAACCTAGGTCAACCCGGGTCATCACCTCGAAAACCGAGCCAACAACCCCTATTGACCCCCTTGACCAAGTCAACACACCCCTGTGGTCAACCCTTGGTCAAAGACACGGTCAAACCATGCTTAAACCCTCACGTTGGTGAGTGTCTTCCGGAACTTTTGCCGCGTTCTCCAAAATTCACCTAAACACTTCAAAATCTACCAATATGAAAGTTGCCCAGTTTGTCGAGGGACACAACTTTCATGTAGATTGGCATCTCAAATTTTGAGAGGAAAAAGGTGAAAACTTAGTCAACTGTCAGCATCTCCTGTTCACCGGAATATGGCGACATTCAAAGTTTGGCAGCGTTTTGTGCAAAATCTGTTGAGAAAAACACCATACAACCTTTGTGAAAGTTGTAGGGGTAGTGAGATCTACGACTTCCCTATTCACACCTTGGTGCACTTCTATTTCAAAATCGGGAGAAAATCGCGATCAAACAAGGGCACAGTGAAACGGTTCTTTGCCCCGGAACGCGACGTCGCACCGGCCGGCGGCGACGGGCGCGCCCGCGCCGCGCCGTGCGTGTCGTATCGGCGGCCCATGCGCGCCTTCCCGAGGCTTGCGCCCTCCCGAGGTCGCACGCCCCGAGGTCGCGCGCGCACCAAGGCGCCCCGAGGTCGGTTCCGCCCCGTGCCGCGTCGCCACTCACGCCATACGGCACCGCCCCGCCGGCAAGCCGCCCGCCGCGGTCGGCCCCTTGGCACGCCGGGACTTCCCGCAGGAGCGACCTGCCGTCTATAAGAAGTCGGAGTCGGTCTTTGCGCGTGCCGAGCTTGCCCCAAGCAACCGCCGGTCTGCCGGGTCGCCATGGCGGCCTGCACGGGGAGCTCCTAGTCTCAAGCCACCCCGACCAAATTGAGCACATCACCACCACCGTGGACCTCCACCCCAACCTCCCGAACCGTCTCTTGCCCCGCCGGAGATGCAGCCTTGCCGGAGCAGTAGCTCTTGTGGCGGTCACCGCCCCGCTCTGCCGACCGCGCCCTCCGGTGGCGCCCCCCGCCCAAACCGAGCACGGGAATCGAGCCCCGGGGGCCCGAGGGCCGTTCCCCGCCCGCGCCCGCCGGTCCGGCCGCGCTCGCGAATTTGGCCGGACCGCCGGCGGCCGGTGCCCGGGGACTACATGGCAAGGTCTGTGATATTTCTGGGGGTGTTTTGTGCGAAGTAAGGGTATGGTTGTGAATCTGCAGAAACTTCCAGGGACCTCGGTGAAAGTTGGTTCTTAAATAGTGTTTGACCTTTGGCTGAATCTTGTAAATTCCGTAGAAAATCGTAGAAAATTCTGAAAAATGCAAACTCAATTTTGTTGGGTTTGTTGTGAAAAATTCTACAACTTTTGTTATACTCACTTAGTCTGTTTCTTAATATTTTTAGCATGAAAAATAGAAATGTGAAAACCTAGATCTACAATATCTTAAAATCCATGGGTCCTCTGTATCCAATTTTTGGATATGTTGTGTGTAATGTTATTACTAGCTCCTGTGACAAAAATTGCACAAAGTTATGAAGTAAACCTTTTTATATGAATTGTTTTCCATTTATGCAGAATCTGCCTAGATGATTTTTGTAGCTAAAAATATTTATGTTTTTGTGCCCAACTGGTGCATTCTGTCTTGTTATGCCAGGATACACCTCTGATGAATTAACCACAATTGTTGAGTAATCAGAAATATTTATTCTTAATTTGTGCATGTTTTCCTTTGTAATTCAATGATGAAAGATCAGTAGTGATTCTAGGTGTGTTTGCTAGATTTCTAAGATGGTTTAGGACCAGAGAACATGTGTGAAGATGTTAGGAGCATTCAGATGCTTATTTATTTTTTATGCATTTAACTTGAATCACTAGCTAGCTTTTGTTATTTTTCAAGTAATTAATTTTCTAGCTCTCCAAGCCTTGCATGAGTGATCAGTGGTGCAGTATAGGTGTTGATATGCTTAAGAAACCCTTCTTTAAATTTGTAGTGATTTATTATTTAATAAAAGCTTTAAAGGCCCTTATGGAGTAATGCTTTGATTAAATTAGGAAAATACCTTTTTAATTTGTTTCCCTTCTTGTGAAAAGTTGTCAAACTTAATTAATAGCTAAGAATACACCTTTGCTGCTGGAGAATTAATTTATAAATAATTATCTTTGTACAACCTTTACTAGTGAAAGGTAAAAGTATTAAACCTTCACATGAAATAACAAATATAAAAGAAAACATTAATTCAAATGTGTAATAAAAGAATGAAACGCATATCAATAATAATAATAACCTTCATAAAAAGAAAATAATAGTTAATTATTTGTTAAGGTGAATATGACCAACGAGTTGGATAAGATAAATAATCTATCACATCACCCGAACCCCGCATTGCATTCCGTGTAGATCTTCCCGACGGTGACTACTCGCTCGTCCCGAAACCGGGGACGGAGAAGCGGAAGCCGCTGCCGCAAGTACGTGGAAGTACTCGACAACACCGAGGGTGCTCAAGCTAACCTTGCTGAATCCCGCTTTTCCAAATTATTATACACTTATCTATGGATGTTGTGCATTTAAGTCCAGGAGTTGTATGGAACCTTAGATGCATGATCCCTAGGTACCTGTGTCCTCACTAGTATGATAGGTTGATAGCGGCCAAGCTATAGAACCGTTACAAGTCGGGTGATGACGTCACTCGCAAGAATAGGTTCCTAGATAGGAATCATAAAATCTCCTTAAATGGATTGCTCACGTGGTAAGAGCATGGGATGTGGACTCCGGTACAATGGCTATTCTGGGTTAAGTGTTTGAACGTACTAAGCACTTGTCGGGAATGGGACTGGTAAGCCTAGTACCTTAATGAGGCGGCGAGGGATCTTACTATTACTCATCTTGGGATGCGTCTCATGGCAAGCTACCGGTGGTGTATGGTGAGTCCGGGTGCCTCGCGGGGTATTCCGGATAGCCTGCACCAAAGACTGTAAGATTCGATCCCGACCCGAAGAGTTTTGGGAACCGCTTGGTGGTTGTCCTCGTGGGGGCATCTCACCGTGTGTTTAGGTCTACCTTGCAAGGTTTTGAATCAATCGATTGTCGGCCTCTCACCGTTATCTGAGACTACTTACTCCACTAGCCATGAGATCCCTAATGATGGAAGTTGATGAATTTTTATGCTTGATTAATTGTATGGTACAACCTTGTCTGTATTAGATGGCTAATTTAGTAAAGAATAAACCCACTAGAACTTGTGCTAAAATCATGAAAGCAAGGACATACTCTTTGTACTTTTCGGCAAAAGGAACCCGGTGGCCAAAAAGCCTTTCATGTCCGGAGTTGGTGAAGTAGTTATCACCGACGGGTAAGTCTTGCCTGAGTATTAGTATACTCGGCCTTGCTATAATATGTTGATCCGGGTAATGCTTTCGGTGATGTGTGGCCGGAGAGATCCCGCCGGCCGGGAGCCGGAGTGGGTGGAAGATGACGACTGAAGGCATCATGGCTGGCCTCCCGTGGTGTTCTCGCTTTCCGCTTAGTTGATTTCCGTTGTTTAGAAAACTCTGAACTACGTCGTTATGACAAAAACTTCGGTTTGTAATAATTAAACCCTTCAGGGTAAATTCGGATGTTGAATTATGTTGTATCTCTGGACTCGCCTTCGTGTGAGTTTTAATGCATATACATCGATCCTTGTTGCTATATAAGTGATTTACCGGGCGTTAACCCGGTGACTAACGACAGGATGATACTTTATTACTGCTCAATGACCAAAGTGGATTGGTTTAGGCGGTAGTACGGTATTTTCCTGGGCGGGTTGTCACAACACTAGAACAACCCTAGTTGCACATCTAGATAGTATGTTCTAGTGTATCTTTATGTAAAAATAGTGAAGCCATAGGTTAATACTTTAGATTGCCTACTTCACCCCCTCCCCTCTTAGGCTACGAGCATCTGATTCCTTACACCCCTGCTAGAGCAACTACTCGGCACCAGAAGCTGGAGACATGGCTGCAGCGTTTCCTGGTTTCGACAGGTGATGAACAATCTAGAGCTACCTGAACGGTGCTGATGACTCGGACATGTACAAGCTCCCCATAAGGGGTGTTAAATTTGCGGGTGCCCGTAAATATACTTACGCGTGGTTGATTTCCGACCTGAAATAACCTCCAGTCTTACATGTGGTTCCCACTACCCTCTTTCCTTTTTCAGCTCCCGCATGTAGTCCTCACTGCCAGTCACGCCCGTGTGCACCCAAAAATCCAGATGAAATAAAAACAATTGACATGTTTTTGGGAAAAACTAATTACAATTTTCAAAAGATCAGTGACAAAAATAAAATAAATAAAGGTTTAAAAAACTTTAGAGTAAATCAGAAACAAAAAGGTTTTGAACAAAAGTTTAATGAAAATCTATAAATAAAACCAGAACAAAAATTTTTGAACAAAGAAAACTAGACACAAGATCACAACATCATTTTATGAAGAAATTAGAACAGAAAACTTTTGGATAAAGAATCAAAAAACGTTTTGAAAGAAAATGAAAATAAAAAAGTTTTGAACAAAAAATCTAGAAAGAAAATCAGAATAAAAAGGTTTTGAAGAAAAACAAATAAAAAAGTTTTTGAACAAAAAATATAGAAATAAAGTTTTTGAAGAAAAATCAAAACAATACAGTTTTTGAAAAAATATATAGAAAGAAAAATCCAACAAAAAGTTTTCGAAGAAAAATGAAAACAAAAAAGTTTTTGAACAAAATATTTTTAAAAAGAAAAAGTAGAACAAAATGGGAAACTAAGTCGTCACATAGTAGGCTCGTCGGCTCGTCGCGGTCCCTGCCGCCGGGATCCCGGAGGATCTCAGGGGTCCGTGAAGCGTCCCCTCATCAGAGGTGACTAAATGTGACAGAAATACCAGTCCCAGGAGGCGGGCAACACATTTATTACAACAAGTGGATCAGTCTTTTACATTACGGCGACATAGTGGGCACGGGAGTGCCAACACCACAAGGAACAACACAAGTGCTAACGACCACACTACGATAGCGAAGGCTTCCAAAGCCTCATCAGAGTACCACACCATGGAAGCTCTCCGTGGAGGCCCCGGATACACGAGGCACGGTTGGGTGTAGGGCGGCGACCTACTCGACGTCTTCGGGAACGAAGTTGGATCCTCCTCCGAAAAACAGCTTAGTTAAACAAGGGTGAGCACATACGTACTCAACAAGTCCAACCCTACCCACGGAGGGGCTTATAAGCGCATCATGCACATGATATATCAAGGAACGAGGTTAAGGTTTATTTGCAAACTCATTTACTCATGCCCGGGGTTCATTTACAAAAAGGTTTTCGCAAACCGATTTTATAACCCAAGTGACTCAGTTGTTTTAAGAAAACCCCTGTGGAACTACCGGACTCCCCGTCCGCAGTAGCCCAGGCACACAGCCACACACTAAACCCGAAAGACAACTCACGCCAAGAAACTTCCCAACCCAAAGACTAGTTTTTGTGACCACACCGTGACTTGTCCAATACCGTGGACACAGCTATTCGAATAGGTTTGACACTCTGCAGAGGTTGTACATCTTTACCCACAAGTAGGGTACTGCCACACGAACACCTTAATGCCGGCGCGGATCCTATAAAAGCCATTACCCACCTTAGCTAACCCTACGAGCCACCACGGAAGCAACCAAGGGGTTATCTCACATAACCAGGGCGTACCTCACACAGAGCGTACCCCTACTCCTTGGTCTCCCGCCGCTCACCCGCACACCAGATGGCAAGTAGATTAACTAGTGGGGTTTATGCTAAGTCGTTGCCACATACAATGGTCCAGTGGTTGTACGATGATTTGGGTCAGGTGAGATGTCACGTAACCCGGTCCTTAACGACAAGATGGACAACTCCCAACATGCCCAACCACACAGGTACGAGCTCACCCATACTCCTGACACACACGTCCATTCCGTCTACCCAGTTCTTTACTCATTTTCTGAAATATCCCACTCCCATTTTCAAAGCACTCACACATTTTAAAGCAATCATTTAGGCCAAACAAAGGTTCAATCATAGAAATCAAGGGGGGCTATCCTACCATGTTTTTGCAGTAAAACATTTTGCAATTTATAAAACGGGTACAGGGTTGTGTTTATAAAACTGGGACCAAAGCATGCATCAAAGGATGAGATTGAACTTGCCGTCTTCGAAGTCCTCGGGGAGTTCCGGCTCGGTGTTCGGGATCTCGGGCTCCTGCTCGCAGTACTCGGTTCCAATCTCCGGCTTGTGGTACCTTCCTTCGTTCAATCCGTTGGCTAAAGCGTGCACACAAGTAGGCAGATAATCAATACAAGCACATATAAATTTTCCGGCTGAGCTCGAGGAAAATAGAAGAATGAATGTTATGCGGGGGTTTCGGGTGATGGGTCAGTGAAGGCATGCCCGGGACGGGTGTGATGAATTTTGGGCGTGATTTGAATTAAAGGTGCGCATGAAATGATGGGTTACCGGGAGTGTTAGGGTTAATTAAGGGCTTTGTTAGTATTTTAGATTAAAGGAAAATGACCTAATTAAAATATTTAGACCTAGTGAGGGTTTTACTAAATAGCCTAGGGGTATACTTATAAAGGGGCAGGGTTATTTTGGTGAATAGTTTAAAGGTTGGGGTCTAATTGAAAGAAATAGAGAGGGGGAATAAAGAGGAGAGGGCTTGGTTGGAATAAGGGAAAAGGGCAGGGGAGTATGGGCAAAACGCCCTTCTTCTCCGGACAAGGGCGGGGTGGGCGGCCTCGGCGGCGGCGGCGGCGGCGCCCCAGGGGTTGGCGGAGGCCGGGGGAAAGGGGAAACGGAGGGGGAATCGAGGGGATCTCACCTCTATGCTCACCTTGGGCCGGGATTGCTTGTGGAGGTGGCTCCGCGGCGTCGGGTGGCGGCCGACTATGGTGGTAGAGGGCGGTGGCGCTAGGAGGCTTGGGGGGTGTGGTGGTTCGGGCCGGGGCTTGTGCGAGGCGAGGTGGGAACGTGGTGGGGTCCTTTTATAGCCGCGGGAAGGCGGTAACCCGGCCGGACTCCGAGCTCTGAGAGCTTCGGCAATGGCGGTGGGGGGGATACCTGGCGTTGACTCACTGGCGAGGCCTTGGCAGGGGTTCGCGGCGGACTGGGTGCTGTTGGACTTGACTTGTCGTGCAGGTCGGCCGCAGAGGGGAGACAGCTTGGGGGGAGTAATGGTGGCCAGTTTGGAGGTGACGGCTCGCTGCCGGTCTTCGTTTGTCAGGGAAGGGGGAGCAACGCGGCTCGGGCGAGGCCTCTATCGGCGGTGCGGAGCCGGCGGCGTGCGGCGCCGGCAAGCCGGTCGGCGGTGCGGGCCATAGGAGGAGAGGGGGGGTGCGCCGATCCGGCCGAAGCGCGCGCGCGCGGTGGAGCGCCGGGCGCGGTTGGCCGCGGAAGAAGAAGGAAGAGAGAAAAAAGGAGGGGAAAAGAAAAAGGATAAAAGAGAAAAAGAAAAAAGAAAAAGAGAGAAAAGGGAATAGAAAAAAGGAGAATAAGGGAGAAAACAAAAAAGGAATTTGGAAAATTAGGAGAAATTTCTAGGAAAGTTAGGAGAGAGGTGAAGAAGGATTTTTGTGGATTTTTCTGGGTTTCTCATATACCGGCGTTAATTCCGGGACTGCGGTGATGGCGAGGCGGGCCGGCCGGCGGGACTGCGGCGTGCGCGGGATTCCCGCGTGGTGGCCGACCGTGATGCTTTGGGGCGGCACGCGACGGGCGATGGCCGGGTGCGGGCGGTGCGGCGGGATTCGCGGCACGCGCGCCGAAGGGGAGAGAGAGAACGACCGGGGTTTCGAAAGGGGGTAAATGAGCTCGGCGGAAAGGTTTTGAAAAACACGTGTGATTTAGTAAGTGATTTATTAGGAGCTAAAAAAATGCGGGCGTTACAAACCTACCCCACTTAAAATGAATCTCGCCCTTGAGATTCGGCTAGTTTTCGAACAGGTGGGGAAACTCTTTCTTCAACGCGTCCTCTCGTCCCCACGTGGCTTCTTCTACTCCGTGTCTGCTCCATTGGACTCTGCACACCCGTACTTCTGATGTTCTTGTTCTCTTGACCACTGTGTCTAGAATCTTGACAGGCACTTCCTGGTACCTAAGGTCTGGCTGTGGATCGATGGTTTCTACCGGTACTCGCTTCTCTTTGAGGACTTTCAAACATTTGCGTAACTGGGAGACATGAAACACCGTGTGTATATCTGACATCTCTTCTGGTAGCTCCAACCGGTATGCTACTGCTCCGACCCTCTTCACCACTCTGTACGGTCCGATGTACCGAGGGGCTAACTTCGCATGCACCTGAAATCTTCGAGTCCCTCGGATAGGTGAAACTTTGAGGTAAGTGAAATCTGTAGGATTGAAGCTTGCTTCGCGCCTCTTCTTGTCTGCATAGCTCTTTTGTCTGGATTGGGCGGCCTTCAACTTTTCTCGGATCTCGGCTACTCGCTCCTCGGCTTCTTTTATAAGTGCGGGCCCAACCAGGGCACGCTCTCCTACTTCTGACCACATCAAGGGTGTCCTACATTTCCTCCCGTATAATGCTTCGAACGGTGACATTCCTAGGCTTGCTTGATAGCCGTTGTTGTAGGAGAATTCTGCATACGGTAGGCTCTGTTCCTAGTCTTTGCCATAGGTGAGGACACGTGCCCTCAACATGTCTTCCAAAATTTGATTTACCCTCTCGGTCCGTCCATCCGTCCGCGGGTGATATCTTGAGTCCGAAGTACGACTTGGTACCCATGGCTTTATGCAAGCTTTTCCAAAACCTAGAGGTAAACTAGGTCCCTCTCGTCCGAGACTATCTCGCTAGGCACTCCATGCAATTTCACTATGTTCTCTATGTAGAGTTTTGCCAACTTCTCTCCTCCATAAGTGGTCCGTACGGGTAGAAAGTGAGCGACTTTAGTGAGTCGGTCCACTATTACCCATATAGAATCGTGTCCCTTCTGAGTCTTGGGCAAACCTACTACAAAGTCCATGCTTATTTCGTCCCATTTCCACACTGGGATGGGTAAAGGCTGTAACAGTCCTGCAGGTTTCTGATGTTCCGCTTTAATCCTTCGGCATGTGTCACAGTGGGCGACGAATCGGGCAATGTCTGCTTTCATTCCATTCCACCAATACTTCTGCTTTAAATCCATATACATCTTGATGGATCCCGGGTGGATGGAATATGCCGAGTTGTGTGCCTTATCCATGATGGTCTGTCGGAAATCTCCACCTTCAGGCACGCATATCCTATTCTTATACCACAGTGTGCCCTGATCATCCACTCTAAAGTCTGGGGCCTTATTTTCTCCCATGTGTTTGCGGATTTTCGTCAGATTTTCATCGGTCTCTTGGGCCTTCCGGATCTTCTCCTCTAAGGTAGGTTGAACACTTAGTTGGCGGACGTAGCCTTGGGGAACAATGTGCACGTTGAGTCGTGCCATTTCCTCTTGGAACTGGGCACTCTTAGGCACTGCCTTCTCGTAGGACTTTCTGCTTAAGGCATCGGCCACTACATTGCCTTTTTCTGGGTGGTAGTGGATTTCTAGGTTATAATCTTTGACTAACGCTAACCACCTTCTTTACCTTATGTTCAGGTCGGGCTGGGTGAAGATGTACTTTAGGCTCTTGTGGTCGGTATAGATCTCACACTTATTCCCAATCAGGTAATGTCTCCAAATCTTAAGGGCATGCACTACGGTAGCAAATTCCAAATCATGGGTGGGATAATTCGGCTCGTGGGGCTTGAGCTGGCGGGAAGCATATGCCACTACTTTCCCATCTTGCACGAGAACACATCCCAACCCTTGTCGGGATGCGTCGCAATATACGACAAAATCCCATTGAATGTCTGGCAAGGTCAGCACTGGGGCTGTGGTCAATCTTCTCTTCAACCCCTAGAAACTTCTTTCACACGACTCAGTCCAGTTGAACTTCTTCTCCTTCCCCGAGCAACTCCGTCATGGGTCGGGCAATCTTGGAAAATCTTTCAATGAACCTCCGATAATACCCCGCTAAACCAAGAAAGTTTTTGATCTCGCTCACATTGGTCGGTTGTTGCCGGTTGGAGGTTGTTTCGACTTTCCCCGGGGCTACTTGCTACTCCTTCCGCAATCCGAATATGCCCAAGGAAAGATATTTTCTCCGACCAAAATTCACACTTGCTGAACTTGGCGTACAACTTGTGTGCCCTTAGTTTCCCCAGCACTACTCGAAGATGCTTGCTCATGTTCCACCACACTCTTGGAGTAAACAAGTATGTTGTCAATGAAGACTACGACAAACTTGTCCAGCTCTTCCATAAACACCTTATTCATGAGGTTCATAAAATGTGCTGGTGCGTTGGTTAGTCCAAAGTACATCACTCTGAACTCATACTGCCCATAACGGGTGACAAAGGCGGTCTCGGGGATGTCACTTTCCCTAATCTTGAGTTAGTGGTATCCTGACCTTAAATCCACCTTCGAAAAATACTTGGCTCCTTTCAGCTGGTCGAATAGGTCATCTATCTTGGGGAGGGGGTACTTGTTTTTGATAGTAACTTCGTTCAGCGAGCGATAGTCTACGTACATCCTCATGCTCTTATCCTTCTTTTCTACGAAAAGCACTAGGGCTCCCCATGGTGATGAGCTTGGTCTGATGAATCCACTTCGCTGGAGTTCTCCTAGCTGCTTCTTCAATTCTGCCAACTCAGGGGCTGCCATCCTATAAGGTCTCTTGGCTATGGGAGAGGTTCCGGGAATAAGGTCAATGACGAACTCTATATCCCTATCTGGTGGCATTCCGGGGAGTTCTTCGGGGAACACATCTGGGTACTCTCGCACTACTGGGACATCTTCTATGGACTTGGCTTCCACGCTGAAAACCATTATGTTTGGTCTGTGTCCTCGGGTATGGCAGGTCACTTGTATTCCGTCTGGGTTGGTTAGGTGCACTACTTTATCGGTGCAACTTATAAGGCCATGGTGTTGGCTTAACCAATCCATCCCAAGGATCACATCTATTCCCTTGGACTTTAGTACTACTAGGTCCGCTAGGAACTCTACCCCACTTAAAATGATCCTTTATCTGGGGCATCCCGATTGACACTTGATGTCACCTCCGGGCATTCGAGTTAATAGGGGTGCTTGTAGTAGTACCGTAGGTATGCTATGCTTTTCCACAAAACTTGAGGATATGAATGAGTGCGATGCTCCCGAATCAAATAATATAGTTGCCGGGATCGAGCCGACCGGAACTCACCGAGCACTACACCTTGTGCTTCTTGAGCCTCCCCGTGCGTTGATGTGGTTGACGCGGGCTCGTCCATAAGACTCGCCGGGGCCGCCTCATCTGTCGGTTGTTGTTGTTGTTGCCAAAGTTGTTGTTTCGCGTACCGGCATGCGGTTGGCTCCGGATACGAGCGATCTTGGACCATTCACTAAGTTGGAGGAAGCCGAGGGCCGTTGGCTTCTTGGCATATGGGCGGTTGGCAATGAAGTGTCCTGGTCTCGCGGCGCTTGAAACACACCCCGGAGTTGTTGTTGTTGGCAGTGACCTAGGTAGTGTTGCTCTGTGGGGGCTTCATGGTGTTCTGGTTGTTGTACGGTTTGAACTGGGTCCTGGGGCCTTGCGAGCTCGTGGCTTGGGGCTGGGTTTTGTACTGCATGGGGGCTTGGAACCTGGACACGGGGTGTTCGAAGCTTCTCTGTCTCTGGGAGCGCTCTTGCTGTTGAGCCTTGTGCTCCATGAACTTGCGCTTGTTCTCTTTCTTCTGTTCTGCCCTGGCTCTCTCTGTGAGTATGGCCATGTTCATGAGGGTGTTGAAGTCCGGGTAGATCTGAGGGGTAAGCAGGGTCCTCAGCTCCGGAGTCAGTCCCTTCTTGAACATCTCCTGCTTCTTGGAGTCCTTGTCCACTTCTTCTGGGGCATAACGAGCCAGCTCTATGAACTGTACGTGTACTCCTCCACGAACTTGTTGCGCTGGCGGAGTTCGCGGAACTCATCTACCTTACGCTTCAGTGTGGCTTCTGGGATGTGGTAGCGGCGAAACTCTTCCACGAACTCATCCCAAGTGATGGCGGAGGGATCCTTGGCTGCTGCACAGTAGTTCTCCCACCAGGCTAAGGCTGTTCCGGTGAGCTGGTGAGTGGCCAGGAGAACCTTGTCTCGGTCTTCGCAGTGGAAAGGCTCCAGTTCCCTTAGAATGGCTCTCAGCCAGTCATCAACATCCAAGGGGTTCACGGACCTGCCAAAAGTGGGTGGCTTTGTCCTGAGGAATTCTACCAGCTTCTCATTCATGCCCAAAACTCGGGGCCTTGGACGGTTGACGACATAGAATATGGCCTCCATTAGCGGGGTCTAGTTGGCCGCAACTTGTGCCGCGTTCTAGGGGGAGGGGGTGGCGGTGGTAGGACAACGTTCTCTCCTCCATCTTCGTCTTGGTTCACTTCCTAGTCGTTAAGGCGCTCCCTTCGATCGGCTTGCGATCCTTCAGCGTCCATACGACCGGAGCCTTGGTGGGTCCTAGTAGGGAGCCTGGAAACCATCTGTAAAGGAGCGGGTTTTCTACGATATCTAGTTTTTATGTGATGTTTAGGTGGATTATGACGAATTTCTTTTTTGAAAAGGCAGGGTCTACTCTTGCCGGCAAGCACACAACAGGCACATAGCAAACAAACAAGCATATACAAATTTTTATTACAGACAAGTGAGGAGGATACATCCCGACTACGAGACTGACACTACGCGGACACACTACACGACTCAGTATGACAAGAGCTAAGGGTGCGACTCTAAACTCGGACCAACACGACTTCAATTCCTGGGTCAAGGCAACAGGGGTATGCCACTCTCTAGGAGAGCCACCTTCCGAGGTTGAGTGCATCTCCAGCGGAATGAGCAGCTCATTGTCGTCCTCACCCTTGGGATTTCCATTCTCTTGGGGCTGTGCTGCAGCTTCGGCAGTCGCCGTCGGTGGTTCGGTGACCACTGGTGGTGCTGGCGGGGCTTTGATAGTTCCTCTCCATCCTACAAGGGGTGTCCCAAGCAAGACTTGTGCTTCTCCAATGGCCGGAACGGGTGTTCCACTGTTGGTCCATTCCTGCATGCGCTGGTCTTGGATCCGCCTGAGGCTTTCTTGGGCAACAGCTTCACTGCTTATGGCGGGCTGTGGTCCTTGCTTCAGCTTGAGCCGCTCGGACTTGGTGCATCCTCACTGTGACTTTAGCTTGCTCGGCCCGACTGATTTGCTCCCTCAAGAGCTTGGCTTGGTCATCAAAGAGTTTGTCCAGGGAGACTAGGTAGGCAACTATGTGGTACAGCAGGTCTTCTTGATGGCGGCGTCGTTCCAGGTTTCTCATGCGGGCCTGCCAGACTGGGGTTCTGATGGCGGGAGGAAAATACCTCATCGGTGTGGGGACGAGGTGTTCCTCGTAAATTCGACACAAGTAGCGCAGGGCTTTTCCGAGGGCCAAGGGGTAGGTATCTTGGTGTCGAAACCCCGTGACGGTCACGCGCCATGGCTCGATATTGGTGTGGTGGTTGCTTCTGGCGAAGGAGAGGACCACCCTACAGCGAAGAGTGCCGAGTTGCTCGTACTCTCCGCTGTAGTACCTAGGGCGCTCAGTGATACCGAGGCGCTCCAGGGAATTGATGAGAAGGCGAGCAAAACCAGCATCTATCGGTGTTTTAGACCGGCAACCTACCAAGGGGAGTACCCAAGGTAGATGAACATAGCCTCGCCGAGATCGGTAACTCGAAGAAAGAGACACGTGGCACACAATTTAGACTGGTTCGGGCTGCGAGGTGCATAATACCCTACGTCCTGTATGCTGCGTAGCTCTGGATTGATTGGGTGTGATTACAAGATGATGCGTAATGAGAGAGAAGGGTCCCTGCCTCGCCTTATATAGTCCGGGAGGCAGGGTTACAGGTCGGTTTAGGGAGAGAGTACTAGTCGTGTACGTCTAGGAGTCCTCTACACAGTACAAGGTATGTATAGCTTCCTATTCGAGTACTTCTCCACCGTAGCCCTTGCGCCTCACGCCATCAAATGTCGTGTGGCACAAGCCGGTAGTCCCGTGGGCCCACCGAGTACTCGATCCCGGTACCCACCGAGGTAGTGGGCCCGGGGAGGTCCATACGACAGCTCCTCCCCGGCACACGCCTTGGGTCCATCCATCTTCCGCCATCCGAAAGCAAGGGTAGAATTGAAGCAGCTTGTGGTAGGGTACAAAAGATAGATAGCTTTATTTAGCAACAAGGTTGGGGTACACTCCTCGGGGTACACTTATTATTACTAGAACACAGCTCTAGCCTAGACATTCTAGTCTATCCTCATGGGGACTCTTCCTCCATCTGAATGCGACGCTTCTTTGGTGGGAGGTCTTGCTCCGGTATCATGTCCTCGGTCCGGGTCCCTTTGTCCCAATGAGTTTCTTCGGGCTCTTCTTCATCCAATTCAGCTTCTTCTCCTCTCCTTATACGTTCCTTGTGGAGCTCATCCCATAGGTTTTTGTGGAACATCTCCGAGCGTTCCCTTTCCCTAAGGTAATCTTGCTCCATGTTTTCTAGGGCAACTTCCGCCATTGTCGGTGTTTTAGACCGCAAACCTACCAAGGGGGTATCCGAGGTAGTAGATTGTGCGGTGGGGATCGTGATCGGGAGACCGAGAACTCGAAGGTATGCGCAAGGACACGGGACACAAGATTTATACGGGTTCGGCCGCCAAGGTGGCGAACCCTACATCCCGTTTGGGGGATCAAGTATGGCGCCCGCGCTTGGTGTTGGGTTGTCCCCGGAGGGATTGGGGATGTGCGGCTAGGTACCCGCCCTCCCTTATATAGTCCGGGGGGCGGGTGCCTAGTCGGTTACAAGGTAGGAGTCCTAGTAGGATTACATGGAGCGAGTCCTAGTAGGAGTACGGGGGAATTCTACTAGGAGTCCGTCTCGCTTCCTTCCTTGCGGTACCGGGGTGTATGCCCGACAAGCCCCCGAGCACGTTTGAGTCGAGAGTAGTAGTTCGAGTAGTCTTGAAGCCTCTTCGAGTAGTTCTTGAGCGTCCTCGAGTACGCTTGGAGAAGTCTTCAATAGTACTTGAATCGCCGCGAGGCCGGAAGGTGGTCCAGCTCATCGCTTTTGAAGTCGAGATTTATATGGAAGTGCGATTGCAAAATCGCACTCCATATGGAGTAGCCCCCGAGCCTTAGGTTGAGTTGCGGACTCTAGCCGAGGGTCAATCTTGATTCCGAATCTTGTTTTGAAAAAAATTGAACGATGGGTGTAGCATAGTAGCCCCCGAGCCTTGAAATGATTAGGTAATCAATCCAAGGGTCTTCAGTGATCGCGAAAGTCATCATCCGAGTACTCTTGCGGCGTCTAGCCCTCGAGATAAGAGAGCTATATGAGCCACGTCGAGTAGTGATTGGTGAGGAGCCCCCGAGCTTGAGAGCGAGCGAAGCATGCTCGAAGTAGTATGTGAAATGCAACCCCCGAGCTAGAGAGATTCCAAGTAGCGCGTTTGGCGTCGAGTCGTGGAGCTTGAGAAGTAGTCGTGCCGTCGGAGCGGACTTTAGTTTCGACCGAAGTCGACTTTAGATGCCGGCGAGAGCGGACTTTAGAATGCGACTTGAAAACCGAAGTCGACTTTAGTTGCCGCACGGGTGGACTTTGATATGCGACTTTAGAAGTCGACTTTAGGATGCCGTGTGAGATGGACTTTAGATGCGACTACGTAGTCGACTTTAGATTGCCACGTAAAGCGGACTTTGATATGCGACTTTAGAAGTCGACTTTAAGATGCCGCGCGAGCGGACTTTGAGATGCGACTACAATAGTCGACTTTGTGCCACACGGGGTGGACTTAAGATGCAAAAAACGAAAAGCGCTTTCCGGAAAGCAAAAGCAAAAAAATCAGAGAAAACGAGTAGTTTTGTCGCCGGAGCGGGCTTAAGATTGCAACCAAAGTCGGCTTGTGCCACCGGAGTGGGCTTAAGATTGCGACCAAAGTCGGCTTGGCCACCGGAGTGGGCTTGGATGTGACCATTAGCGTCGACTTGTGCCACCGGAGTGGGCTTGGGGGCGACCGTTAGCGTCGACATGTGCCACAGGAGTGGGATTGAGTACCTGAGCCATGGATTTCAGACCCAAGGTACGATTGCCGCTAGAGCGGGCTTGAGGGTGCGACCGGAGTCGGCTTGAGGGTGCGACCGGAGTCGGCTTGTGTACCTAGGCCATGGATTTCAGACCCAAGGTATGGTTGCCACCACAAAGGGACTTGAAGGTGCGACCGAGTTGACCCGCGTACCGGGCCATGGATTTCGCACCCAAGGTACGGAGCGCGAGTACTTAGGGTACTTGGACCCATGGTACGAGCATGAAGACCACGTGCGCCTAGGTTCCATCGTCGCCGCAGACCCGAGGGCCGCTTACGCCTAGGTTCCATCGAAGCTTACACATGTAGTATGCCATCGAAGTAGGCGAAGATGCGACCGGAGTCGACTTTAAGTTGCCGCACGGAGCGGACTTTAGAATGCGACTTTAGAAGTCGACTTTAGATTGCCGCGCGTAGCGGACTTTAGAAACTGCCTCCTAGGGATAGCCCCCGAGTTGATGAAGTAGACTTATGGTGACTTGATCTATATGCCCCAAGAGTAGTCGGCGAGTGTAGCTCCCGTGAAAACCCGTCGAGAAGCATACACAAATGAGTAGTCGGCAAGTAGTCCAACATGATGAGGAGAACAAGCCAAGAGAACAAGAATCATTTAAATAAATGACTTAGCCGTTGTCGCTGGGCGGACCGATGATGAAGCCGTGGTGGTCGGCGATGGAGCCGCGACGATTGTTGTTAAATTTGACTATTCGCAGTTGATTATGACTAGTTGTTGGGGGCGTGATCGCCGTTCTCGACTAGTTTGGAAAACTAGTCGAGATGAATGGTCGACGCGATGCGACCGAAGACGACGTCGTGGCGGCGCGCGGCATACTCGGAGTAGAGCCGTGTTGCCGCGAGACAAGTAGTCATGACGCATGGCGTGGATGAAGTAGAGCCAGCGTGGCCGCAAGACAAAGTCGCGGCGCACGGAGTAGTCGACGACGAGCCTGGGCGAGGCGGAGTAGTCGACGACGAGCTTGCGCGAGGCGGAGTAATCGACGACGAGCGGCGCGACGAGCCGCGTGACGAGCCGCGCGACGTGCCGAGGCACCCGACGCACGGACGAAGTAGTCGACGACGACGAGAGGCGCGACGAGCCGCATGACGAGCCGCGCGACGTGCCGCATGACGAGCCGCGCGACGTGCCGAGGCACCCCGACGCGCGGCGAAGACGAAGTAGCCGACGACGAGCCCGCGTGAGGCGGAGTAGTCGACGACGAGCGGCGCGACGAGCCGCGTGACGAGCCACGCGACGTGCCGAGGCACCCGGACACACGGCGAAGACGAAGTAGCCGACGACGAGCTCGCGTGAGGCGGAGTAGTCGACGACGAGCGCGCGACGAGCCGCGTGACGAGCCGTGCGACGTGCCGAGGCACCCCGGACGCGCGCGGCGAAGACGAAGTAGTCGACGACGACGAGCGGCGCGACGAGCCGCATGACCGCCCGTGCGACGTGCCGAGGCACCCGCACGCGTGGTGAAGACGAAGTAGTCGACGACGAGCTCGCGCGAGGCGGAGTAGTCGACGACGAGCGGCGCGACGAGCCACGTGACGAGCCGCGCGATGTGCCGAGGCACCCGGACGCGCAGCGGAGGCGAAGTAGTCGACGACGAGCCTGCGCGAGGCGGAGTTGGCGACGACGAGCGCGCGACGAGCCGCGTGACGAGCCGCGCGACGTGCCGAGGCACCCTCGACGCGTGGCGAAGCCGAAGTAGTCGACGACGAGCCTGCGCGAGGCGGAGTAGTCGACGACGAGCGTCGCGACGAGCCGCCCGACGAGCCGCGCGACGTGCCGAGGCACCCGGACGCGCGGCGAAGACAAAGTAGTCGACGATGAGCCTGCGCGAGGCATAGTAGTCGACGACGAGCGGCGCGACGACCCGCATGACGAGCCGTGCGATGTGTCGAGGCACCCGAACGCACGGCGGAGGCGAAGTAGTCGACGATGAGCCTGCGCGAGGCGGAGTTGTCGACGACGAGCGGCGCTCCGAGCCGCATGACGAGCCGCGCGACGTGCCGAGGCTCCGACGCACGCGCGAAGACGAAGTAGTCGACGACGAGCTCGCGCGAGGCGGAATAGCCGACGACGAGCGGCGCGACGAGCCGCATGACGAGCCGCGCGACGTGCCGAGGCACCCCGACGCGCGGCGAAGACGAAGTAGTCGACGACGAGCTCGCGCGAGGCGAGTAATCGACGACGAGCGGCGCGACGAGCCGCATGCCGAGCCGCGCGATGTGCCGAGGCACCAGGACGCGTGGCGAAGACGAAGTAGTCGACGACGAGCCCGCGCGAGGCGGAGTAGTAGACGACAAGCGGCGCGACGAGCCGCATGACGAGCCGCGCGACGTGCCGAGGCACCGACGCACGCGCGAAGACGAAGTAGTCGACGACGAGCCTCGCGCGAGGCGGAATAGCCGACGACGAGCGGCGCGACGAGCCGCATGACGAGCCGCGCGACGTGTCGAGGCACCCCGACGCGCGGCGAAGACGAAGTAGTCGACGACGAGCTCGCGCGAGGCGGAGTAATCGACGACGAGCGGCGCGACGAGCCGCATGACGAGCCGCGCGACGTGCCGAGGCACCGGGACGCGCGGCGAGGCAAAGTAGTCGACGACGATGAGCGGCGCGACGAGCCGCATGACGAGCCGCGCGACGTGCCGAGGCACCCGACGTGCGGCAAAGACGAAGTAGTCGACGACGAGCCCGCGCGAGGTGGAGTAGTCGACGACGAGCGCGCGCGACGAGCCGCATGACGAGCCGCGCGACGTGCCGAGGCACCGGGACGAGCGGCGGAGGCAAAGTTCTCGACGACGACGAGCTCGCGCGAGGCGGAGTAGTCGACGACGAGCGGCGCGACGAGCCGCATGACGAGCCGCGCAACGTGCCGAGGCACCGGGACGCGCGGCGAGGCAAAGTAGTCGACGACGACGAGCTCGCGCGAGGCGGAGTAGTCGACAACGAGCGGCGCGACGAGCCGCATGACGAGCCGCGCGACGTGCCGAGGCACCCCGGGACGCGCGGCGAAGATGAAGTAGTCGACGACGAGCTCGCGCGAGGCGGAGTAGTCGACGACGAGCGGCGCGACGAGCCGCATGACGAGCCACGCGACGTGCCGAGGCACCCCGACGCGCGCGCGAAGACGAAGTAGTCGACGACGAGCTCGCGCGAGTTGGAGTAGTCGACGACGAGCGGCGCGACGAGCCGCATGACGAGCCGTGCGACGTGCCGAGGCACCCCGACGCGCGGCGGAGGCAAAGTAGTCGACGACGACGAGCCGCATGACGAGCCGCGCTACGTGCCAAGGCACCCCGACGCGCGGCGGAGGCAAAGTTGTCGACGACGACGAGCTCGCGCGAGGCGGAGTAGTCGACGACGAGCGGCGCGACGAGCCGCATGACGAGCGCGCGCAACGTGCCGAGGCACCGGGACGCGTGGCGGAGGCAAAGTAGTCGACGACGACGAGCTCGCGCGAGGCGGAGTAGTCGACAACGAGCGCGCGACGAGCCGCATGACGAGCCGCGCGACGTGCCGAGGCACCCCGGACGCGCGGCGAAGACGAAGTAGTCGACGACGAGCTCCGCGCGAGGCGGAGTAGTCGACGACGAGCGGCGCGACGAGCCGCATGACGAGCCGTCCGACGTGCCGAGGCACCCCGGACGCGCGGCGAAGACGAACTAGTCGATGACGAGCCCGCGCGAGGCGGAGTAGTCGACGACGAGCGGCGCGACGAGCCACATGATGAGCCGCGCGACGTGCCGAGGCACCCGGGATGCGCGGCGGAGGCAAAGTAGTCGACGACGACGAGCCGCATGACGAGCCGCGCGACGTGTCGAGGCACCCGACGCGCAAGCCGGAGGCAAAGTAGTCGACGAAGACGAGCCCGCGTGAGGCGGAGTAGTCGACGACGAGCGGCGCGACGAGCCGCATGACGAGCCGCGCAACGTGACGAGCCGCGCAACACGCTGTCTTCACCCTTTCAAATTCTATCCTTTGCTCGGCTCTTTCCGCCCGTCGATCCGGTGATTCACCGCCGGGCTTGTTCTTGGTAGAGGTGGTCTAGGCCATTAAGGTAGATAGACGGTGGGAAACTACATCTTCTAGGTCTTCTTCCTCTCGTTCCGCCCCTCATGCGGTCAATCCATGAGCGTCCTCTACCTCCGGGAGGGTGGGGAAAATCCCATTGGGGTTCGTCCGAGATGCTATCTATAAACCACTCGTAGTCATCGCAGGGCCTTACGAGCGGCTTTTGGGTAGGTGTCGCCGAAGCGAAACCCGCTGGTGGAGATGAACCGGGGTTCTATGTTGGGGTAGAGTGTGCTCCTTCCCACGAAGATCGGCACTTTACACCAAAGAGTGTCGAAGCGTTCATAATCCCGATAGACATACTCCGTGGGTCCCTTACTCCGACACGCTCCAAGCCGAGTAGTAGCAGGTTAGGGAGGCCAGGCCGTGCGGGGGCAAACTCCCTCCGTTCCATTCCAGAGTTAGCCATCCGGAACCAAGCAAGGATCAAGGTAAGGATTTTGGGAAAAGATGAGCTTAGCACAGAAGGGTTAGAGATGGGCCGAGAGGAGGTCTCGTATCCTAGGGGTCGCGTCCTACGGCCAACCCGCGGCTCCGATACCACTCCGAAGCGTCCCCCTCATCGCAGGTGACTAAATGTGACACAAATACCAGTCCCGTGAGGTCGGCAACACATTTATTACAACAAATGGATCAATCTTTTACATTACGGCGACATAGTGGGCACGGGAGTGCCAACGCCACAAGGAACAACACAAGTGCTAACGACCACACTACGATAGCGAAGGCTTCCAAAGCCTCATCAGAGTACCACACCATGGAAGCTCTCTGTGGAGGCCCTAGGTACACAGGCACGGTTGGGTGTAGGGCAGCGACCTACTCGACGTCTTCGGGAATGAAGTTGGGATCCTCCTCTGAAAAACAGTTAGTTAAACAAGGGTGAGCACATACATACTCAACAAGTCCAACCCCACCCACGGAGGGGCTTATAAGCAGATCATGCACATGATATATCAAGGAACATGTTAAGGTTTATTTGCAAACTCATTTACTCATGCAGGGGTTCATTTTCAAAAAGGTTTTCGCAAACCGATTTTATAACCCAAGTGACTCAGTTGTTTTAAGAAAACCCCTGTGGAACTACCGGACTCCCCGTCCGCAGTAGCCCAGGCACACAGCCACACACTTAACCCGAAAGACAACTCACGCCAAGAAACTTCCCAACCCAAACACTAGTTTTTGTGACCACACCGTGACTCGTCCAATACCGTGGACACGGCTATTCGAATAGGTTTGACACTCTGCAGAGGTTGTACATCTTTACCCACAAGTAGGGTACCGCCACACGAACACCTTAGTGCCGGCGCGGATCCTATCAAAGCCATTACCCACCTTAGCTAACCCTACGAGCCACCACTTAAGCAACCAGGGGGTTATCTCACATAACCAGGGCGTACCTCACACGAGCGTACCCCTACTCCTTGGTCCCCCGCCGCTCACCCGCGTACCGCATGGCAAGTAGATTAACTAGTGGGGTTTATGCTAAGTCGTTGCCACATACAACGACTCAAGTGGTTGTACGATGATTTGGGTCGTGTGAGATGTCATGCAACCCGGTCCTTAACAACAAAATGGACAACTCCCAACATGCCCAACCACACAGTACGAGCTCACCCATACTCCCGACACACACGTCCGTCCCGTCTACCCGCTCTTTACTCATTTTCCGAAATATCCCACTCCCATTTTTAAAGCACTCACACATTTTAAAGCAATCATTTAGGCCAAACAAAGGTTCAATCATAGCAATCAAGGGTGGCTATCCTACCATGTTTTTTGCGGTAAAAACATTATGCAATTTATAAAACGAGTATAGGGTTGTGTTTATAAAACTGGACCAAAGCATTCATCAAAGGATGAGATTGAACTTGCCGTCTTCGAAGTCCTCGGGGAGTTTCAGCTCGGTGTTCGGGATCTCGGGCTCCTACTCGCGCACTGCTTCAAGCTCCGGCTCGTGGTACCTTCCTTCGTTCACTCCGTCGGCTAAAGCGTGCACACAAGTAGGCAGATAATCAATACAAGCACATATAAATTTTCCGGCTGAGCTCGAGGAAAATAGAAGAATGAATGTTATGCGGGGGTTTCGGGTGATGGGTCAGTGAAGGCATGCCCGGGACGGGTGTGATGAATTTTGGGCGTGATTTGAATTAAAGGTGCGCATGAAATGATGGGTTACCGGGAGTGTTAGGGTTAATTAAGGGCCTGTTAGTATTTTAGATTAAAGGAAAAGGACCTAATTAAAATATTTAGACCTAGTGAGGGTTTTACTAAATAACCTAGGGGTATACTTATAAAGGGGCAGGGTTATTTTGGTGAATAGTTTAAAGGTTGGGGTCTAATTGAAAGAAATAGAGAGGGGGAATAAAGAGGAGAGGGCTTGGTTGGAATAAGGGAAAAGGGCAGGGGAGTATGGGCAAAACGCCCTTCTTCTACCTCCCCTCCCTCCCGATCCGGACGAGGGGCGGGGCCGGGGCGGCCCTCGCCGGCGGCGCCGCCGCGCGCCCCGGGGGCCGGCGGCCGGGGGAAAGGGGAAAACGAGGGGGAATCGAGGGGATCTCACCTCTATGCTCACCTTGGGCCGGGATTGCTTGTGGAGGTGGCTCCGCGGCGTCGGGTGGCGGCCGACTATGGTGGTAGAGGGCGGTGGCGCTAGGAGGCTTGGGGGGTGTGGTGGTTCGGCTGGGTCTTGTGCGAGGCGAGGTGGGAACGTGGTGGGGTCCTTTTATAGCCGCGGGAAGGCGGTAACCCGGCCGGACTCCGAGCTCTGAGAGCTTCGGCAATGGCGGTGGGGGGGGGATATCCCGGCGTTGACTCACCTGGGTGAGGCCTTGGCGGGATTCGCGGCGGACCGGGTGCCGTTCGACTTGACTTGTCGTGCGGTGTTGTCCGCGGAGGGGAGACCGTCGGGGGGGAGTAATGGTGGCCGGATTGGAGGTGACGACTCGCCGCCGGTCTTCGTTTGTCGGGGAAAGGGGGAGCGACGCGGCTCGGTTGGGGCCTCTGCCGGCGGCGCGGGGGGCGGGCGGGTGTGCGGCGCCGGGGCCGAGCGGCCGGCCGGCGGTGCCGCAGGAGGAGAGGGGGGGTGCGCCGGTCTGAAGCCGGAGTGCGCGCACGGAGTGGAGCGCCAAGCGCGGTTGGCCGCAGGAAGAAGGAAGAGAGAAAAAAAGAGGGGAAAAGAAAAAGGAGAAAAGAGAAAAAGAAAACGAGAGAAAAGGAAATAGGAAAAAGGAAAATAAGGAGAGAAAAATAGAAAAGGGATTTAGAAAATTAGGAGAAATTTCTAGGAAAATTAGGAGAAAGGTGAAGAAGGATTTTTGCGGATTTTTCTGGGTTTCTTAGATACCGGCGTTAATTCCGGGACGGTGGTGATGGCGAGGCGGACCGGCCGGCGGGACCGCGGCGTGCACGGGATTCCCGGCGTGGTGGCCGACCGCGGTGTTGGGGCGGCACGCGACGGGCGATGGCCCGGGTGCGGGCGGTGCCGGCGGGATTCGCGCCACGCGTGCCGAATGGGAGAGAGAGAACGACTGGGGTTTCGAAAGAGGGTAAATGAGCTCAGCGGAAAGGTTTTCAAAAACACGTGTGATTTAGTAAGTGATTTATTATGAGCTAAAAAATGTGGGCTTTACAGTCCGCCACTAGGCCCCACCACAGTGGAGCTCGTCGGGACACTCCGCTGCTTGGATTTGCTGTGGAGGAGCCATCAGGTTCCGCCACCATGTCCCACTTTGGCGGAGCTCACCCGACTCCTTGCCGTTGAGATCCGACCTGAAGTAGCCACCGGGTCCGCCGTCGTGCCCCACCGTGGTAGAGCACGCCCGGCTCACCGCTGCCAAGATCCAAGCTGGAGGAGCACGCAGGGCGACGGACCACCGGGGTTCTAAGAGAGAACCTTGGACCGTCACTGCTCCCCCATGTCGACTGGCACATGCCGTCGACCTGACGGTTGATGCTCCCCCACCTATCTGCCGGCCCAGCCACTGTTACGCTCAAGGCTTGGCGATGCAGCCCCCGTGCGCCATGGATGTCGTGGAGAATGAAACAGGGAATGTGAAAGGAGAGAGAATGTAGGGGGGAAGAAAGTGGAGTGGACTGTCACACCCCCGAAATTTCCAATTTCGGATGTGAATAGAAAGAATAAATAAATAACGATTTTTCTCATAATTTTAAAATTTTCCTACATTTATTTTTCTTTACAGGGAATATAGTATAGGAAAAATCATCTGTTGGATTTTCTAAATTAAATAAAAAGTTGTGAGTGTTGCATTCATGCCGATGTATCTTGGTGCTTTTTGAGTGCAAAAGGTTTCAAAAAATGCGTTTAGGAGTCCGTCCTAACTCTCCCGAGAATTTTCCGGATTTTTCCGGAATTTATTCTCATTTTCCTTGAGCTATTTCTATTTATTAGAAGGCTCTAAAATCTTTTTCATGAGCACCAAATACTTTATTTGGATTGTTCATGCCCCAATCTAGCTCTGGGAATTTTCCTGGAATTTTTGTGATTTTCGAGTATTTTTCGTGCCTTTAACATAATTTCTAGATTTTCCGGAATTGTCCGTGGCATTAAAAATAAATTCGAAAAAAAACCTATCCTACAGGATTGGGCTGAGCCCATGGGCCCGACCCTACCCGCCGCCCGGCCCGGCAGGCCCGCCGAAGCCCATCCGGGGCCCGGTGAAGCCCGGCCGCAACCGCAGGCCGTGGTCCACGGCAGTCCGCCGCCGCCGTTCCCCTCGCGCGTGCGCACCTTGGACGCCCGGGGCCACGTGCCTATAAAGGGGCGCAGCCCGACCCCCCCGCGTGCCCTAACTCCCCAACGCCGCCTTTGCGCCGCGCCGCCTCGTCGCCGTACGCCGCCGCCCCGCCGCCATGCCGAGCCGAGCACCGCCGCCGCCGCTTCGATTTGCCGATGTGGAGCACCGTTGGAGCAAGCCGCGAGCCCCCGAGCTTTCCCGTGCCGCGCCGGGAGCCACCCCACCGATTCCCTTCACCGTAGGGGCACCGGAACGCCGCCGCCCATGCGTCAGAGCAGATGACCGGTGGCCGTCATCGATTCGTTGCGTCCATCCTCCCCGGAGAAAGCCGCCCGCACCTGCAGCCCCGCGTCGTCGATCCGCACATCCACCCGCCCATCCTCATCGCCGGAGGGGCACCGGCGGAGCTCGCCCGTGGAAACCGAAAGCCGCAGCCGCAGGCCGCCGTCGTCCGCCGTCCTTTTCAATCCAGGTCGCTCCCTCGCGTCTCCAACGCCGGTGAGGACATCCACGAGATCCCCCTTGTCCTCCTCTCTTGTTTCCCCATCGCGTCATTATCTCTAGGCCCCCGAACCACTCAATCCCCACCATCCAGGAGCCCCCGTCCACGGGTTTGCGGCGAGCCGCAGAACGAAGCACGAACTAGAGAAAGAAGAAGGTCTTAGCACTTTCTCGCCTGGGTCCCCGGAAGATCTTGTAATGAATAGATTATTTCTCGTGTCTTGGCAAATCTACGTAAAACCCCCTAGAAAGATCCCACCTTTCACACATAAACCCCACCCAAGTCTTTTTCAGATCTAACCCCGATCTTTAACCTTTTCCCGAGCACTATTTAGTGTGTCTTGCATATCTTCCTAGTTAGCCCCCGAAGTCTATGGTTAATCTCGTTCGTGCCCCCGCAATCTTGTTTTGCTCACCAAATCTTCGTTTTAGCTCCGATTTAATCCGTTCAAGTTGCACTAGGTCCATAATAATGTAAAGCACGAGTTAGTGGTGTGTTTTCACCGTGTTTTGTTTTCTGAAAATAAAATTAATATTAATTTTGATTAATGACTAGTTATACATGTCTTTTCCAAATAAAAGCTATATAGATCTATACACCATTTTAACAATCAAATTTAATTTGATTAATGTTTCTATCACATGTTTTTGTACATAAAAGTTAATTAGATCTTTAACTCGGTTTTCGTAAACCAAATGTTAATTTGTTTAATAGCTAATTAATCTTTTCTAATTAAAATTTGATTAGGCTTTTACGACGGCTTTTACAATAAATATTAATTTGATTAATGCCAATACCATAATGTTTTAATAAAATATGATCTACTCGAATTACAAAGTTTCGTTTAGATTGTTCATATAGTTTAGTTTTTCTAAATTAAATGTTTAACCTAAGTTAATTCATATATGAATATTTATTAATAAAACTTGACTAGTTCTTTACACCGGTTTCGCAAATAAAGTTTAATATTGCATTAATGTCAACACAGGGTATTTTATTTCTGAAATATTCTTTATATTTGTTTTGTTAATTAAAATGAACCTAGCTCATAGCCTTGCTCTCTCATGTATGTAAAACGTTCGTTAGACGTTTTTTTTCTCGGCCTCGCCTCTCGGTGATCTTCCCGGTTCTTGCTTAATCTTTCATAACCATCTCTTTTAATCTAACCAAGCCTTTCCCTTCCAAGCACATTTTGTGTTCTTTAGTGATCCATCCAATCAAGCCTATCCTTTAGTGCATTCTTTTAAAGTTTTCTTTTGATTGATGCTTTGTTCTTAGTATGCTTGTTTGTCCGCTTTGTATGTTTGTGCCCGATGATTGATGCGCTTAGAGTGAACGCCGTTCGAGAAGCTTTGAAGAGCAAGAGGTTGAAGATATTCTGAGCAACGACATTACTTTGGTTAAAGGCAAGTGTGTCCTTGATCTTTGTCCCAATAGCTATGATCAATCACTTTGCATTACTTTGCATTAATATTGATGGGTCCTATTAAGGATTACCTAGTCTTTATGATCACTCCTTGTTAACCCGGGTTTACATTTATGTTGGGTAGCTATGCTTAGTTGCTATACCCGGGTTATGGTGGTTTTAATGAACAATAATGATGAATCATGCTATATCTTTATGTTATACCTTTGTTTGCTTAATACAAGACCATATGCTTAATCGGAACATGGAGAACCACCCGGAAAACCGTACAACCACAAGGCACATGGCTCGCCTTGGCCGAATAACTAGAGACTTTAGTGTTGTAGCAACCTTACCTGAAAGGGACAAATGGGGAGGCGTTGACGGAGTATAGACTCGCTCTAGTAGGGAGTTGGGCTTTGCTAAGACACGGTACCTACTAGGGGACTTTATGCCCCGCTTCGTCCTGAAACCTAGTGGGTTGTTGCGCATTGGAGGATCTTCGTAAAGGCCTCGTAGCGTCCCTATGCAATCACACCTCGGTAGTGTGGTATGATGCTTGGCCGCATCGCATGGTTGGGTTTAAAGTTCCTAGAACTTTTACGCGACTTGTGGGTAAAGATGTACAACCTCTGCAGGGTGTTAAACTAATCGATTAGCCGTGCTCACGGTCAAGAGCGGCCTGGACCCTCACATGATAATTGAACTTGAAGATGGACTTAAATCGTTCTCTCTGGTTATGCTTGCCATATGCTTATGGCGTACCTCTTATCTTATGCTTAATTGTGGGATGGTATATACTTATACTTGCTAGTAAATAGGTGCTAATAAAACTTGACCAACTAAAATTGCTTAAATGCTTATAGCCCACCCACTATAAAGCCTTTGCATTCATTCTTTTTCCCCACACTTGCCGAGTACGACAAGTGCTCACCCTTGCTATAAACAATGTTGTTCGAAAGAGGAAGCAGCCATGAAGATGTTGCTGGTGCTAGGCGTACGCAACCCCCGGCCGATTGCCCGTGATGTTTGGAGCCTTTGTTTCCGTGATTAAGCGTAAATCTCTCGATAATCTTTCTTTTTCATACGTGATATCGTTTCGTATTCACTTTTATGTCACTATATGCATGAAACTTGATCCCGCATCCTATAGGTATGCACTTGGTTTTCTTCGGAAAGTCGGGTGTGACAGGACCCACGTGAGCACGGGGAGGACTGACCGCGAGAACGGAAACTCTTGCGGGCCACCTGGAACTCAACATTGCGCCCCACAAGCTAGATAAATTTAGCCCATAATATTGTAAAGAAAGTCTCTTCTTACACATAGTATTATTTTTATTTCTTGTCCACAGGCGTGCAAATAAATACTGTTTATTAATGTTTGAATTCTCACAAAAAATATCACAGTGAATAATTAATGTCTTCTAACGGAATAATATTTTAGTGCAAGATTCCCAGCATTTAATTTTCTCCCCACTCTCTTAACTTTCTCCAATACGCAAACGTTATCTGTTGATGTGGCTTCAATTAAATAAATCATATCTTCATTTTTTCATAAAACTTAATATACTTATAGAAAATTAGGAATTTGGAAAGCAACCAACCACTGGATAGTGAAATCTCTTATCATAACTAACATGAGGCTCTGATCCCCGGCTACTTGACCACTTTATGCATTGGATGCTCACACTCTTTCTTGGACATAGTTAAGATTTTGGCCTACACAATACTACACGTCAATTTTGACTGTCATGTCGCCGGTGGAGACAGCAAAAACATACTACTCCATACATGATAGATTAATTAACTGGTGGCATGCTTAATTAGCTTATTATCTGACCATTCTGCAAATTTGTGCCACACCCTATGATAAGAATTGACTATTTTTTCTTTCTAAGACGAGATGAGCACACCCTCATAATTATTACTCTTTCTTTGATCTTACCTAACAATCATTCTAGTGTTAGGTCTCACACATTAGAATTAAGATGCCCAATGAGGCAATGATAGGCGTAATGACACACAACAATCCGATGTGTAAGAGCAACTCCAACAGTTGGGATAATTTAATTAGCGAATATTGGATTTTAAGAACTCCTCAAACGTTATGCCAAAGGAAAAATGTTCATCTCCAACATTACCCAATAATTCACTGAGAAACAAAATTTAGACCCACTGCGGTATTTTTTTCCCGCGATCCTCTGCATTCCCCGCACCAAATTTTTGCAAACACGATCTGGTGTCGCGCGTTCGCGCCATAGGCCGCCACCACGATCTCGTACAGGGGCGCCAGGCTATCCTGTTCCCGCCGGCCATCACGTGCCCTCTGTGGGAGAAGGAGCAGGCACCTCCGCCGGCCATCACCCCTTCGCCGGCCATCACGTACCGTCCGCCGACCATCACGCACCCTTCGTGGCATGAAGGAGCAGGCACCCTGATCCGCTGGCCATCCTCCTCCGCCGGGCCATCACGACATCGTTCTGCAGGTTAGTATGATCAGGCGGCCAGGCAGGGGACTCCTCCCTTCCGCGCCTCAATGCTTGGCGGCTGACCGGCGGCCGGTGCTATTGTAGAACGACGGCTGGAGCTCTACAGGGTAGCTCCGCCACTGATTGACCAACAAAAAAATACAATCAGCCTTTATTCTGCTTGCAAATCAATGCAGTACTGCAAAGGAAATCCTATCTGTCTCACGTACGGTTGCCAAGAACCATAAAAAATACATCTACAACTCTAGCTAGCTGCCGCTGCCATTGAACAATCATGCGAGAACCAGGACCTTGCCTTGCCTTGCCCTAGCAGCGGCGACGTTACCTTGCGCTAGCAGCCTAAACCCTAGCAGTGCCAACGTTGATTTGCCCTACTGGCCACCCTGATCAGGAGTTCTAGCGATACGGGATGAATTGAGCGTGAATACAGAGGGGAGAACATACCTGAGACCCTGCAGGCGATCTGCAACTCCTTGTGGCGATCACCTCCTTGTGGCTTGCGGCGGCAGAAAGAGAAACACGAGTGCCTGGCTCACGGCAGCAGGAAAACAAATGCACGGAAGAAGGGCGAATGCGAGAGAAAAGGGTGCGTACGGCGCATGCAAGAAAAAAGTGTGTACCGGAGAAAAGGTTTCACGCGCGGTAGGAGAGGCGGGCGCCAAAAATCGTGATGGCAACGCGATCCGCAGAACCTTTGCGCGCATATATGCGCCCGGGAGGGGGAGGGATGCCAACTTGCCAAAGATGCCAAGTTGGTTTGCCAATCCGTTGAGACTATTTTTTATTATTTTGCCAAATTTTGATGGATGCCCAAGTTGATATGACAAACCGTTGGAGTTGCTCTAACCACACGAGTAGAGTGTAGAGATGAGGTATCACTACCGAACATGAAGAGACATAAAGGAAGCACGAAAATAGGGACACACAGGTGGGGAGAGACCGTCTCACTAGTTTCCATTAAAAAGAAGGAATTTTCTCCTAGTCTAGAAAATATTTGAATCCAGGTTTCATCGGTGAGAGGATTTTTTTAAAAAAAAAAACAGCCCCATAATCCGGTGAGAGGATATATATGATGCATAGTAGCATAACTTTGGATCAAGATTTGTTGAGGGCGTCATTATTAGATGATTAGAGAACAAACAAAACAGTTTACCTGAAAAAAATTCCAATTGGTAATTTAAAACACTTTCACGTACGAGACTTGACAATTTCCTACATAATAACAAGTGATATATAGATCTTCTTTGTATGTACATATTTCAGAACAAAATCAAAATATAACTTTTTCGTAAATTAAACCATAGGAATCCTCTTTCTCGGAGGAGCATGGAATTCTTGCCCACTTTCCCCACCTTTTGAACAAGGATTCCACATCCAAGTAGCTACACCCTCTAGCTACACACGTCACAAAGACACACACGAATAATCCCCCACTTGCGCGCAGGATTTCCTGGCAGCCACAAAACGGGAACAACAACGCCATGCGTCACAACTTTGCAAAGGCAAAAACAAAAAACGAAAGCGCCTTTTTTACTTGTATTGTCCATCGTCTCCTCTCATTTGTCTCATGAAGCCGCCAGGCACATAGTACTATACGTGAGCACCGATCATCCATTGCCATGGCAGTATGTATGGCACGGTGGATTTCTCTCTTTTGGCCCCCAAGAAAGGTGGAGGGCGGCAGAGCACAAATGGGAGGAGGTGCAACCGCACGATGAGCAGGATCGAGCCGATCGAGCCCGTGCGGGACGCACAGCTGGACGGTGCCGAGGACGTGAGGCTTGTGGTTGGGCGCGAGTGCATCCAACGCGATGGACCACCCGTGACATAGCTAGCTAGTAGTGGTTAGCTAGCTAGTGGCTACTGCCTAATGGGCTGCAGCAACTAGTGCAAAAACCACCCCGATGTGACGGTGACGCACGGCACCCCACCGTCTCCGAGGCTCCAAATTACAGATCATTCAGGTGCCTTAATATAGTTGTCGTTTTTTTATACCTCGCTAAAGTTTAGTCACTTTGGATCCAAACATGTTTAATTAAAATTTTGCTAAACTGTAGTTGAAGCTCGAAAAGTACTTAAGAAAAGTACTTTAGTCATTATACGCCAAGAATTGCTAAAATTGAGCAAACATTATACTACCCCTAAAGATTTCCAAACTACCCACTACGACAAAACATTAACAATAATAAATAAAGGGTAGCAACCATCATTTAGAAGGATTTAGCAAGAGGATTAATACAATCCCTTTTAAACTTTAGCGAACTAAAGTTGGAGGGGATCCAAACAGGGCAAATTAAGATCACTAAACAGGAGTTGGTTCTTTTGAATTTCCTGTGTGTGCATTCATGAGTATATAACGATTTTTTATTAGTTGTTATAAGTTTGAAACTAGTTGTTCAAGAAATCTGGAGTAGTATTAGGTAGACTACATTTAAGTGTAAAAGATAGTAAAATACCATTGAAGGTTAAAGCGAGAATTACTCGATGAATACATTATGAATGTGATACAAAAATCATATTCAGAAGTAGATAGTTTACAGTACAAACATAATAACATCAGTTGGCTGTCAATTGGTCAAAAAAAAGTTATCCTGGTGAAACAAAATGCATCCTACATTTTGAAATGGACGGACTACTCAATTTGCACATGAATAGATACATGGTTGATAGAGAGGGAATTATGTATATGTACATATCTTAATGGTGGTGAAAATTAAATTGCCAGCCACGTTTATGCACAAATTTCTCTAGTTTTGAACAAATTGAGTACAAGGATATGAGATAATCAGCTTGCCCTAGGGACAAGGTTTTCTGATTGACAAAAGCCTCACTGAAAAGTGAAAGCAGTTATCCAACGCCTTTAGTCTTTATCAAGCAGATCATAAAACTAGTCACGATCCTTTCTTCTTCTTAAAAAAAAGTCACGATCCGTCACTAAACATTGTTCTGGGTCGTTCTTTTCAAAAGGAAAACGACGAATAAGTGAATGGACACTTTTAATTATAATTTTTACTGCTCCCAATGAAATACATAATCCTGCTCTTTGTGTGGTTAAACTTTGCCCAACTTCTTGCCTTCATCTCCCTTTCCCCTTTGTTGCCTCCTTCTCTCGGTCTCTCCTGCTGCCGCTGTGCCATTTCTTTTGCCTCCGACCACCTTGTGCCCCTCGCGCTGACTTCAGCACGGCCATGGTTTAACGGAAACGTTAGAATTTCTAATATTCCAGCTATTAGAATCGCATCAAACTGATACCTTCATGTGCGAAATACTTAACAGAATCATACGCTTCTCGTTGTAAGTTGACTACGACTGATAATAATTTATTAATCTACTCCATGTGCAATCTAATTCTCCATTGGAATTATTATGCTCCCAGGATTCTCAGAATTGTGAGTTTCATGTTATGATTCGGATAGGCACACTACTGGAGACTGGAGTGTGTAGTGTAGAGAGCACGTGCTGATCGAACGTCGTCACGCGGCGTCGTCGCGGCACTAATCTCCCTCGAGTCCTGCAACTGGTAGCTAGCCTGTGAACATGCACATTGTTCTTTGTGTTCTTTCCGAAGAAGCTGAGCTTCTGCTGCCGTCGGCTGCCAGTGTCAACATGGTGTCGACATCTTGCTCCGAGGACGGCCGTACGCCATTACTCTGCCCTGTGCTTCATCGACCTCCATTTTTTTTTTTGAACGAAACAGCGGCATTGCACTTGCACAGGTAGTGCCCCAGTACTAGCTGGCGGCTACCATTCATTAATTGGCTAGTAACCCTTGCCGTAGTTGGGGACCGATTTGATTTGAACGTAGTACAGCGAAATCAATCATACTTGGCATTTCCAGTGGCGACATTTTAGGCTACTTGATTAATGATTAATACCTTATTAGTAATTAATGGAGACAGCGCCGGTATCCATGTGAGCTATAAGCTTTCCTGCTGATTGATCTGTGCTACTGTACTCACGAGGCACGAGCTTATCAATCAGTCTACGAATACTGTTAGTGTACCGGAATGGTTTAATAAGCGTGTGCATGGGCATGGCTGGCCCTCGGACACGTATATAGCAGGAAAACATCGTATACCTACAACAGTACAGCGTACATGCATGATACAGACGAGAGACTACAATAATACTGCACAATGCAAAAACTCTTGTGGTCCGGTCCGGAAAGCACATGAATCTCAAAGCATACATTTTTCTTTGACACAGAAGAGTGATTGCCCCGTTCGCCTGGCTTATCAGCCACCAGCCACCAGTACTTTTCTCTCACAACAAACCAGCCACCAACAAACAATCAGCAATACTTTTCTTTCAGAACAAATCAGCACCAACCACCACCAACCAGCCAAACGAACAAGCTGACATGCTCAGGTGTATAGTCGTCGTCGGCGCCACCAATGATTAAATTCTAAACTCGCAGCATCTTGTCCTTGTGAATAACATGTCTCTGATAATAGCGGCGTAACAAAAGATGTATCGATCGATCCCAAACCACAGCTCTCTTTCGATTCCTCGCTTCTACAAGTGTGTCTGCTCCATCGATCGATCGGTCGGACACTGAGATTGTATATACCAGCATCTACTACCATCGTAGATAGCATAGCGAGCTGGAAGAACCCTTTTTATGAAACATATTACAGCGATCTATGGATCGAACGGTCGACGATCATCGCATTTCAATAAGCTAATGGCGTCTCTACGGCTTCATGCTGCGGCGTTCGATCGATCCAGATAACTAATCGATTAATCAAGCTAGTAGTATATGAGTGATACTGTCTTGCTGCTGATATGCGGAGTGGTTGATCGATGAGCCTGCAGCTTTGCTAGTTGAGGAAGGTGGAGTAGTAGCTGGCCGGCGGTAGGAGTGGCCTGCGTGGGGGGTCGGTGCGCGCGGCGCGTAAGTTCGCGCGCGCCTTTGTAATCATGCCGCGGCCACCGTGCCGCCGGCGCCGGGCTTCCCGGAGCCGGCGCGGCGGCCGGCGGCCGGCGCCGCTCCCGCGGCCGCGTCCTTGTTGATGGACTTCGCGGTGCACTTGTCCTTCCACTCCTCCTGCGTGATGTGCCGCTCCCGGCACTCCAGGCTGCAGAACGCCGCCTCGCCCCTGCAGCAGGAGAAAAAATGTTTTTTTTTCTTTGTAAGGACACGAACGCACATCAAGATTAAGATTACCTAGGAGTATGCAAGAATCACTGACGAAGAACACCGTACGTACTTGTACATGAAGGTGTCGCGGCCGGGGCCGAGGCGGCGGCGGCAGAGCCCACAGGCGCGGAGGAAGGCGGCGGTCTCGGTGACAGAGTAGTCGGCGGAGTTCCGCCGTAGCCCCGCCCGCGCCGGCGCCGCGCGCGCGCGGTACGCCGCGAGCCAGTCCTCCTGCGCCGCGGCGCCACCGGCGCCGCCGCCGAACGCCGACAGCCAGTCCTGCCCTCCGCCACCGCCACCGCCACCGCCGCCGCCGCCGCCGCCGCGGCGGAGGTTGTTGTCGGCTGGCAGCTGGGCCTCCTCGTCCTCCGCCACCACCGCCAGCACGTCCGGCGGCGCGAACTCCGTCAGGCTCGTTGTCCGGCGCATCGGGTTCTTGCTCTCCCTCTTCCCCACCATCATCTTCGTCCCCGGCCGCTCCTCTCTCTGCCCGTCTCCTCCCGCTCCAATAAAAAAAATCACTACGGCTCTCCCCGCACGCCCGGCCTTTCAGACGAGGACAGCTACGGGTAACCGAGCGATTCCGAAGCTTCGAAGAGCACACGAGGGGGCGCTGGCCATGGAAGTGCGGGCGCAAGCTCTTCGCTCTCTCGGGGGCGGGCGCGTGTGGTGTGGAGGAGAGGAGCCGACGACGAGGCCAGGGGTGTGGCCGTGTGGTGTGTGGATCTCTGCCTTGTGGCGGGCGGGCCGGGGGGGATAAAAGAAGGGGCGCGGCGATCCGGGCCGTCGGATGCGGCGCGGCCGCCCGTCGGATCCACGTCAGCAGCGTTGCCCGGCGTCCCTCCTGCGCCGTGGGCGCTCGTGTCACCACCTTGCTTCGTGGTCGTGGGGGGGCTGCATTATTGCGTTTTTGTTCTTTTCCTGGCGGGCGGTCGGGGAGCTGTCGCCGCCGCTGGATTTATTTCCCGTCAGCCTCACCGGGGTTTTTATTATGAACTGTCAGGCTCACTAGTTGATTTGGGAGGCTAGTACCGCATTAAACCTGTGTTTTTATTGCGTGATCAGGAGGTTTCAGGGAATGGAGAGAAGGAATGGGACCTATATGACCAGCAGGTTGATGCTTGATGGGTGAGTCCGGGGCGGGGTTATTTGTGGTGCATGTGCTGTGTGGCCTGTGGGGATGCACATGCAAGTGTGTTTCGTTCACTTCTTTTTTTTTTAACTAACCGCACAAGACTGCACATTTCATTGATATACAAGAAAATACAAGACTACTACAGCTCTGGAAGCCATAGACAGGAAACAAAAAGAAAAAATAAAGACTCGCCCGGTTGGATTGGGACGTCAACACGGGTTACCCCTCGCCGACCGGTTGGATTGGGACCTCAACACGGCCGCACCACTATACCCCACCCCCTAAACACCACCGCCGCAAAAGGAAGGGCACAAACAACAGCACGCGCCCACCGCAAACACCCTAGCAGGCATCGAGCCTTCGACGAGGCCCGACGCTGAAACAGGAGCAGAAAGGGAGCAGACGTCACCACACCAAGAAGGTCGCCGCCGTGCAAGACCCTTCGCGCATAGTGCCGCTGCAACAAAGACCAAACTTCCTGACGGAGCGAAAACACTGAGTTCGAGCAACTCTCCACGCGCCCCCACATCCGCCGGGCCACGCCACGCCCGCCACCAAGCTCACGCATCGAACCCGTTTTGAAGATACCGCCAAGAAGGAGAGCCAATATCCTCCACGCCCTAAGCTTTGAACCAACGCCGAACCGCCGCTAGGGACCGAATTCAATTCGCTGCTTCCCCTTGCCAGAGGCAGTTGCTATCGAGCCGGCGGGCCAAGGTTGTCGCTTGCGCCGTCGCCGACGTTGTACCGCACCAGGAGGTTCCAACCATGTTGAAGTAACCCGTCGCGATCCGCTGCAAGCCAAGTCGACCCCCGTTGTTGTTGCCACAAGCGCCTTCTATCGACGTTGTCCCACACCGCACCGGCCATTGCATCAATGCCAGCCGCCGTGGTCCGCTGCAAGTAGCCAACACAACAGCAAGAAGACGACCCCGACCACCAACTAGAAAGTTGTTGCCTCCGACGTGACGAAGGCAGCCCCCGTCCTTGTCCGCCGCACAACAGGAATGTCACAACGATTGAGGAAGCCATGGCAGGGACCAGCATCACAGGTCTCAAGAGTCAACACCTCCAGGGAGGGAACGACGCTAGTGGCGCCGTCGTCGCTCGTCCAGAAGGACAGCGTTTTCACCCAAAGACAAAAGCGCAACAGGGTGTAGCTCCTGAGTGACGCCCCTAACGGGGAGAGCGATGTCCAAAGACGCCGCCGCCATAGGCTTTCGCCTGGAGCAAGAACACCCTAGCTGCACACACCTGGCACGGCGTTCCGGTAACACCACCACGACCACCACCACCAAAAGACGCTACTGTCGCAACCACTGTGTCGCGCCGTCGAGACACCCAACCTCTGCAGCCTCCTCCGGGCGCCCACGCACTTCGCCGCCTCCTCTGCAGTGGTGCTCGTTGCCTCCTCATTCGAATGCCAGCCTGCACTCGTCTCCATGTCGCGCCCCTCAGCACGTACGCGCCGCAGGGCCAGGGCCCTGTCACAGCCGACCCAGGAAGGGAGGCCACCGCTGTCGTTCCCCGCCGCTCGCCGCGGGTGCCAAGGGGCGCGCGCCACCATGATGCGGCGCCACCGCGCCGGGCCGTCGGCCGCCGCGCCACCATGGCGGCTGCGTCGGGAGCAAGTGCCACGCCCCCACGGCCGCCGCGCCGCCCACCGGGGGTGCGGAGCCGGCACGCAATCGCGCAGCCACACATCCGCGCGCGCGCGGCGCCGCCGCGCCGTGAATCCGCGGCCCCGTGCGGCGGCCGCCGCCGCTCCGCCAAGGGCACACACGGCGTTGACCTCCCCGGAGCCGTCGGTTGTCGCTCATGGCCACAAATCCAACCGCGGGGCGCCGGATCCGCACCCGCCGGCACCGGATCCGGCGTCCTTGGCCGGCCGGCCCACCGCGCGCCGCCGTGGGTCGCCACTCTCCATCGACCTAGGCGGTCGCGTCCGCCCGCATCGGAGGAGGAGGGGTCCGCCCCGCCGTCGCCGTCCTTGCCGGCCCGGTCGGACCTCGGCGACCGGCTCCGGCCGACGGCGTAGGCGAGGGGAGGAACGAGGGAGGAGGTGGGCGGCGGCGGTGGTGGGTCGCCCGCCCGTGTCGTCCAGGCGGGAGCGACGCGGGGGCAGCGTGTGAATTCTTGCGCATGAATATTTGGAGATTGTGGAGAAAAGAGTGACATGGAATGATGGACATAAGTAGATTTTATCTCGGCCGATCGGTTTATTTCTTCTCACACAATATGGTTTATTCTACCAGCCGAGCAATATTTATAGAATTAGGGTGTGATACCTTTCCATTACCCAGGAGATCCTGCACTGTGATTGGTTAGTTTGTTTTCCATTAGAAGGTTACACAATTTGAAACACTTTTGTAGTCCGCGTCCAATATAATATAGATCTTATTTATTGTTGTTATATACAACTTGAAAAATGTTAAAATTATGGTACTTGCAAAGAAACACTTTTGTCATCTGCAGCCCTTTTTAGGTATTTTCACCATTAGATTTCGTTAGATGAACGGCTCTTATCAATTTAAAGCACTCTAAAATTTCTAATAAGTATTAGGTTATATACTACATTGTAAAGAAAGTATCTTCGATGATCTTGAAAAGTTTAGGTTTATTTAAATTATTATATCTTTCATGATATATTCGTGACAATTCTCATTGGGTCTTTTAGCGAGAGTCGGTTTGTTGTTCTATTTTTTCCCTAGTGCACTTTATGGAGTATACATGAAGCATGAATGCATGATGGACTGCTTGTATGAACAAAAAATAGTCGTGAACCTGTTTCATGGTGAATGCACAACTATCATATCATCATTTAATTAGCTAGAATTAGACTTGAGCACCTTAGCCAGGCCCAGATCCAAACCCGATCCGTGTCATTTATAGGGCTGGGCGTGGTGTGCATTTTTCGACGCAAAAAAATATGAGTGGCCAAAGCGTGATCCAATTATTTTTTTGAATTGTTTCCAAATAAAAAGGAGTGAAGAGCTCATATGCACGTGAAATAGTCGGCTCAAAAACTTTTCATGGTCTTGTCACAATGTCTTTGCTTGAATCATTCCGGGTTTTTTGACGGCCTGACCTGACTCGCATTTAGATTAGAGGTTCACACGTAGTCTCTAAGATAATTTTTGTTGATCAATGGTTCATGTACCATATTTTTTGTTTCAATGATCATGGCATCTTCCTTTGCAAGTACAAAGCGGAAAAATAATAGTGTTAGGAATCAAATGACTAACCAAACTAGTGTTTTGTAAGTATTACTCCCTCCATCCACTTTTATAAGACGTGCATATGTACCAAGAATCAAAATTTTGTAATCTTTGATCACTAATTTAAGTAAAAAAATTTTTATGTATATGATATAAATTTTATATTGTTTCAATTCGTAATCAAATATATTTTACTATGATTATAGGTTTATAATCATAGAAATATAATATATGATAATGAATATTCAAAGTGTTATGTGAAAGAACATGTTAAGTTCTATATGCCTTATAAAAATGGATGGAGTAGTGAGTACAAATCACCAAAACTGATTATCCTGAATTCAGTGAATGCCTTGTAAATTTTATATGCTTTGTCTTTTTTGTTTCTCCCTACACAAAATTCTATTCAACTTCAAACTTTGCATGAAGATACATCATTACATGCATCTACCCGAATTTTTGATGATTTTTTGTGTATTTTTAATAGTTTATTTCGATGCGGAGTACGGAACACCTGAATTTTTTTGTTTTGTAAAGAGCAAACGGACCGCAACACAAACCAGAAAGAGTGATTAGTGAACGTAGTAAAGTGCTCTGAATGGAATCGTTAGCTTGGGCCCAGGCTGAGCTGGATGACTTGGACTGGTAGAATATAGTGGGCCACTCGGTGAAAGGGCCACCTCCCCCGAGCACCGAAATCGCCTGCCGCACCCGCGTCGTGTACACCGAACGCAACGAATAGGCCCACATGTCATGCACTGGTATGGCTCAAGTTTCTTCCGGCAGCTCGTGGCCGTAGCGCCTCCGTGCTGGGGACGGGAGCTTTGGAGGGGATCCCACACGTGGCGTGCCGTCGTAGGGGAGAACTTTGTGCCCTTTGTGGTGGTGAACCTTTTACTGGATCCACTGCGGAACGGATGGCGATGGCTCATTGTCGTGCTTCGTTTGCGCTTATCAGCCACCAACAAGATTGATTTTCTAACAAACAATGGCCACTAAGATTAGTCAACAAGATTTTCTCCGTAACAAATCAAGACTGCGTGCCACCACCAGCCAAACGAACAGGCTGTGTGGCTGTGCTGCAAATGTTGCGCTTTTGACCAACCAAGAGAAATCAAATGTCTCGTGATTTGAATAAAGTTGGGCCAAACCATCAAAAGGGTTTTCTTGAACCAATAAATATCGGAAGTGCCGTGGAACTTTTATTGGATCCGATATTTGACGCGCGCGTGCAAGGAGTAGTAACTTAAACATGGCCATCCACTTTTGATTTTATTACCACACCCTTTTCAGAAAAATTACCACACATGTTATTGGTTAGAACAAATTTTATAACATCCTTTTGTTGCGAAATACAAGATAGACACAAAGTACTATGCATATGCATGCACATTTTCCCTACATGCACACTCACCATAAAAAATAGCATCGTTAATTTTAGAACAAGTATAAAAATATGAGCACGCATGGATTGCGAGGCCTCTAACAAAGGTAAGTGGATTTCACCTCGAAGAATCTAAACAACTAAGTCATGCTTTTATTTCATATCACATTTGTCTGTAATACTTATAAATTACAGTTTAAACTTTAAACAACTTGTATTTAGACGAATTAAAAAAGCTCCATTAAAAATATGGGATTGCTCCTCTGTCCGAATCATGTACGGCTACGGATCGATCAATATCGTGTGAGCCTGTGTTCAGTATGCATGATATGGTGCATGTCATAAGTCAGTCGAGCAAAGTGGACATATGTCCGGTGTCGTGTTCTGGAAAAATACATCATGAATTGATTGAGCAGTTTTGGCATTAAAGATCTAAACATCTACACTTACCTAGTGTAATTATTGATAAGCAAGGGAAGTTGACAACCATGTGTTCCAATCAAGAAAATATGGACCTGTCGGACACGGATGTATGGGCCGAATCTCGAGCCCAGTTAGCAGACTGCGCAACAGCGAATGGTAGTTTTAGAAAAAACGAGAAGCAGACTGCGTAAGGAAAGCCATCTATTCGTGCTCTTACAATACGGGCCTATATGCTGGAGTTTTAGAATGAAGTCTACTTCTCATAACATCTAGTACTCCCTCTGTATACGTTTTACTTGTCGTTCTGCGCGATCGACGATGTTGAAAAATAGATGTCGTTGTGCCTCTTGATGGCCAAAATAGACGCTTGTGCCCCTGACTTTGCAAGCCCTCTGCGCTGCGCTGCGCATTAACTCTCTCGTCCTTCGCGCCGCGCATTAACGCAGTGGCCCTCTCTTCCCCCGCAGCCATGCAAGACAGAGTCATAGGGAGAGAAAAAAAGCGCCAGCAAAAAAAATGGACCAATCCAGTTTCGAACTCAGATCATAGCACCTCAAACTCTAAGGCCCTAACCAATTCAACTAGAAGCAATTGATGCCAGATGTGTACCCTCAGCCTTATTTAATAGGGGCAAACGGGGAAAACTCCTCCCTAATTAATCACTTCTTGGTATGCACAATCATGTCCTAAACGTCATCTAAATCATATACGGAGGGAGTACTCCGTACTTCTTAGAAGCTTCCTATATCCCATATTGATGTTTTACATGGTTTTATTTTGGCAAGCCTTCTAAGGAAGTTGTCTCACCTTGACGTTACATTGACGACTACATGGCTCCTCAAATTACTTCACTGGTTACTTTTGAAAAGAAGTGCAAGGATTCGAGTCATATAGAAGGTAACACTATGAAAAGTATTCCCTTTCACTTTGGTTCTTTTATATGTGATGGAAAATATAGGAAGAAGGATTATTTATTTACGGCTACTGGATTGTTATCGAAGATATATTTTGGAGATGCACCGTTGTTCAAGAGGAATGATAATATGCCAAATACTATAGGCTGTACACTGGAGGATATGAAGGCCGCTCTGTCTAATCCATGTGGGTCGTGGAATTATTTGTTTATTTAAAAGTAGTCTCCAAATAAGGTTATTAGTATTGTGACCACATTAGCTTAATATTATTTTCTGGGCTCCATTAGTTGGTCATGTTCTAGCGTGTCCATCCTGGGCCGAAACATGTTGGTGGCCTTGACGCCAAGTCCGTTTAATTAGCTTGTCCCTGCGTGCATATATGAGGGAGTGGTCTGCTCCTTGTAAGACAGAGTAGATTGGATTTTATCCGGAGTTACTCCTCGTCAAGGGTTTCTCCGACTCGAGCAAGAGCGGCGGCAACCCTCTCCGGTCTACCTTGCCGATCCTTCTTGGATTGTGTCGAGTGCGTAATCAAGCTCCTGCGGCTTGGACACGCCTCGGATTCCTGTCGGGATCCCATTCTTCTGACCGTGGTTCGTCGCAGCCGCGGGTGGAAGAAATTATCTAGGGTTTGGACATCATCGATTGTAAGCTCATCCCTCTATCTTTCTTATTGCCACGACTGCTGCTGGTGACTGATTTATTGGGAGGATTGTTTGATCTGAGGATTGTTACGGCCGGATATTATTTATCCTTTAAATATTGTTCTGCTGGTTCATCGTGGTGGTCACTTATTGAGGTGCTGATCAATACTAGTTTTGACGTTAGGCTTACTATTGTTTATTTCCTGAAATTCTCAATACTAGCATCCTGGTGCGACTTCCAGCAAGTTGATATATATACACGTGAATTATTCATATAAATTTGTACTGTGAAAGATCGGGCCATAATTCTCGGACATCGTAGCCGTGTCCTTATCAGCTCTTGTATACAAATGTAGCATGTTTAGATTCTCTTTCGATTTTCTTTTTTGAAAAAAATGAATCTTACATGCATGAAATACTAAATGAGGGCTATTTACAAAATATTTTCACAGATGAATGTAACTTTGCACAACGAATCTAACAATCATAATTAACCTATGATTTTTCTATAGTAATCGTCCTCTAATTAGTATGTGGCTAAATGCCTTATTAGATTGGTCTCGGAAATTTACCTAGAGGAGTGGAGGTACTTTTGTAAACTGTATTTATTTATTATCTTAATCAGTGGTCAAAGATGTGTTCAACCAACTAACCAATGCAAACTGTCCATAATTCCATTGTTCACCTTCACCTCCTGTGGGTGACTCGTCCCCCCGCTTGGGCGACTGCCCCCCTCCAAACCCTAGCCGCCGCCGCCACGCATCTCACCCCGTCACGCCGCCACTAGAGCGCGCCGCCGGAAGCCCGTGCTGTCGCGAGGATGGTGGCAGCGCGGCCTCCTCTCCTCACCTCTCCGGCGGGGCGGGGGCGGACGCCGCCGCTCGGGCCGGTGGCGGGGCTCGCCGCCACGGGGCCGCTCTCCGTAGCGGCGGGAGATGCGCCACCAGATCCGGCGGCACCATGGCTGGATCTGGGGGTGGCGCGGTGGAGACGACTGTTTTGTGCTGGGTCAGAGGTCGGAGCCGGACGACAGCGACGACGCTCCTGTTTGGTGACGGCAGCGCGGCGGGCTTGGGCTTGGATCTACGACATGCTGCTGTTGGTGCCTTCCCTGTGCAGCAGGTGGCGGCGGCGGCTATGGCCGCTGGCCGGCGCTATTCCGCGATGGGGCGGCGACGTACGGTCGGCCGCCGCCCGGCGGCCCCGGGTGGCCACGTCGGCAGCTGCTGGTCGGGCTGGGCGCGTCCTCTTCTTCTTCACCTTGTCACTGCTCTAGTGTCGCTGTGGTGGCGAGGTGAGGGGGCTGTCGGGTGCTCCTCATGGCGCCGTGGTGGTGCTAGGGGGGCGCCAGGTCCTCCACCGGTGGCAGTGTTATGGAGGTGGCGAGGTGCAGGCTTCTTCCATCTCCACGAGCGGGCGGCGGGCATAGTGCAGTCGGACGAAAGTCCTAACCAGTGACGCTGGGCATGATAGCAGCGCTCCTGTGGCGTCAGCCTCCCTGCTGGGGGGCATCATGGTGAGACACTATGCTCCCGCCGCAGGGGGCTCTCAGGGTGAAGACCTCGTCCTCTGGACGCGCAGCGACGGTGTCTTGGTGTTGTAACCTTCCTGAAGGCGTTGTGTTTGAAGCTCCGTCGCTTGAGGTTGTGGAGCTTGCCAGTAGTGCTACTGGAAGCGCGCTAGTCCGTGTTGCTGCCTGGGCGCTAAGGGTCCTTGGGTTCTAGAAGACTTGAGCTGTTGTGCTTGGTGTGGTGATCTCGGTGACGGCGGGGTGGAGGAGATGCTCTCATTGCGGCGTTTGTTACCTGAGTCCTTAGCAGAGAGAGAGAGGCAGTGGGTGAAGCGAGGCCCCCACGCAGAGTGGCCTGAATCAGTGGGCATCCCTGGTGCTGTGGTGGGAGTGTATGTTGTTACTTCTTTGGATATGAGGGAGCGACGGTCGGGTACGTGCTGTTTGAGGATGACTGTTCCATGGTGGAGGAGCTTGGGGGTTGTTGGTGTCTGCAGCGTGTTGTGCTTCGGCGTGGCACAGTGTTGGTGACGGCAGCTCAGGTGGCGACGGCTTCTTTATGTCTTCTCTCTCAGTTGGTTGGGGTTGGTGGTGTGTTGTTGTGGGCGTGTTTGTTTTGTTCAGGGTGTGTTCGTGTGGTGGTATCAGCTTCGACTCGTTATGTACATTTTTCTTCTAAAATGAGAGTGCAGTGTTTCTGCTATTTTTTAAAATAATTCGATTGTTCCCTCACGTACCGACGTACCGTTGCTAAACTGACGAGAGTTATTGGCATGCGTTCAGTACACAGTGTTCAGCAGTTGCCGAGCAACGATCGCACGATGTAGCAGGTGAAATTTTAATCATTTTGTTAACGACTTACGTACAGGCTTCAGCTAGAAATTAAACCTGAATTGCGAAGCCTCAACGGTACGGTGTGGTGGAGTCTGGAGAGTAAAACCTTCGTACCCTGCGTAGTGCGTACAAACTTCCAAGCATCCAATTCGCTTGCGTTACACACGAAGAATTGACTCACTCTGACTACCAACTCTCTGCGACGCCCCGAAGCCAAGCGACGTGACAAGCAGATCATGTACTGTAGATGAGAACCAAGCTACAACGGTTAAGAAAGACTTAAGAGACAACGAAAGTGGAGCCATAGCACACACATTGTGTATTCTCACGGTTGGTGATGAGTACTCCTCTGTCGCTAAATATATGCATTCGTTGACTTTTCCGGATCGGTTTGACCATCCATCTTATATGAATATCATATGAATCCTATATTTGCTAATCACGCCATCCTAGTACTAACATAGTGATTTCTGAGTGCGTGTATCCCCAGTCACGCTATGGAATTGTCATAAGTTTAGCCAAATATATTTATTAAAAAATAATATTTATAATACAACATAGCATATTTTGATCTATTATGAAATAGATTTACATATGATCTTGGGTGAAATTTATGCAAACTTGTAACCATCTAGGCCCTTTCGCACCTTTGGTAAGGGTGTGTTTCAGTGATAAATGACAACCACATGCTTGTGACTAACCTTTGTTTTGTAGCAGAATATATCTTGGGTTATTGTCATAAGTATTGAATAAAAAGAGACCCCTCAATTTGAATTTATGGACGATACATGGACAAATACTACAAGGCTAAGAATTTTGTTAGTTCCAAGTGTCACAAGGAGATGAAGGACACTTGGATTGCTAGTTTGTAGTGTTTGACCGTACTATTAAGAGGGGTTCATGCATGCACTAGTAGCTTGACCAAGCACCAAAAGCTATGAAAATATGCTCTCTCAATTTCCTTGAATATTAATCAGCTCAAAGTAATCATGGAAGCAAAGTAGAAGCAAAAGAATCGATGAAAAACTCAAATGAGATTGAATTGGATGAGTTGAAGTTCAAGTCATAGCGTCAGATGAACCGACGGGGCGTTGGTGCAATGCGTCGATGCATTGACTGGGTCACTTGGTTCAACGACTATATATGCGCCTGTGAGTGACCGGATGATCCGACGCCTTCGCAGGGGGAACCATCAGTTCATCCGACGGTACTACTTTTCAGCGAAACTTTTCTAACTGCTAGCCTTCTTTGCTAGGCATATAAATATGACCCCCTGCGTCTCTTGAGCTTCCTTTGCCACTCTGAAGATCTACAACAGCCTAGGAGAGAAGGAGAGTGTGTTCTTGCCATTTGAGATTCTCTTCCTCTTCATTGAGGAGCTCTTTTCTTAGTGAGCAAGGGTTTCAAGGTACATACATGGCTTAGCTGAGTGTTTAGGACAAGTGAAAGTGTGTGGCCTTGTTACTCTTGGAGTTTAACGGCTCCTAGACGGTCTTGGTGCTTTGGGGGTTCTTGGTGAGCTCTTGAAGATTGTGGGAGCCTCAAGAAAACTTGGTGTACACGGTTCGTGTCACACCCTGAAATTTCCAATTTCAGGATGTGAATAGAGAGAAAAATTAAATAACAATTTTATCATAATTTTAAAACTTCTCCAACATTTATTTTCTTTACAGTAAATATAGTAAAGGAAAAACCCTTATTTGATTTTCTAAATCAAATAAAAAGTTGTGAGTGTTGCATTCATGCCGATGCATCTTGGTGCTTCATGAGTGCAAAAGGTTTCAAAAATTCGTTTAGGAGCTGTCCTAACTCTCCCGAGAATTTTCCGGATTTTTCTGGGATTTATTCTCATTTTCCTTGAGCTATTTCTATTTAATAGAAGACTCTAAATTTTTTTTCATGAGCTCCAAATACTTTATTTGGATAGCTCATGTCCCAATGTGTCTCTGGGAATTTTCCTGGAATTTTTGTGATTTTCGGAGTATTTTTCGTGCCTTTAAACAATTTCTAGATTTTTTCTGGAATTGTTTTGCATTAAAAATAAATTCAGAAAAAACACAAATCCTATCTAACTGGGCCGAGCCCGAAGGCCGGACCCAACCTCCCTCCGCCCGCCGCCGCTCCCGGCCGCCGCGGGCCGCTCGGGGCCCATCCGAGCCCGACCTTCGGCCGGAGGCCGAGGTCGCCACGCGCGCCGCCGCCGCCGCTCCTAGGCGCGGGACTTCTCGGCGTCTGTGACTATTTAAGGCCGCGAGCCCGAGCTCACGCACGCCCTTGTTGCCTCCGCCGCCCGGCGCAACGACTCTCCATGCTCCGCACGTAGCTGCGCCGCCGCGATGCTCGCCCCCGGCCGTCGCTTAATTCACCGCCTCCGTCGATCCTCAGGCCAAGCAAGCACCACCAGGATCTCCAGGGTCTCGAGCCGCACATTCACCGCTCCTCCCTGTCGTAAGAAGTTCGCCGGAGTGCCGTGGCCCCTGGAAGCCCGAGCCGCTGTCCATCTGCAAGCTCCGCCGCTCTATCGATTCTGGCCATCCTCGTTCATCCTCCACATCGGTGAGCACCCCATCGACTTTCCCTAGTCCTCCTCTCTCTCTTCCTCGCCTCAGCCGAACCCTAGGCCGCCCCTATCGCCGGCGATTGAACCGCCTGGAGCCGTCGTGCGCCTCTGTCCTGAGGAAGAAGAGGACCTCCTCGTTTTTCAGTTAGGTCCCTGTAGTTCTTTTTTTATCCTGTTGAGTTTCCTTGTGTCTTGTGAATCTTCCAGAAACCCCCTAGAACTTTCCAGATCTTCACCCCAGATCCAACCCAAGTCTTTCTCAGATCTAACCCCGATCTTAGATCTATTCGTGAGCACTATTCGATGTGTCTTGCAGATCTTCTTTGCTAACCCCTGAGATCTATAGTTAGTCACATCTAGGAGGTCCTCAGATCTTTAAAGAGCCATATCTTTCTTGTTTTTGCTCCGTTTTAATCTGTTCAAATTGCGTTAGGTCCATAATAATGCAACATACGTGTTAGAAGTGAATTTTCATCATGATTGTTTTTTGAAAATAAATTTAATATTAATCTTGACTAATGCCTAGATATGCATGCCTTTTCTAAATAAAAGCTATATAGATCTATAGACCGTTTATTTGATTAATGTTTCTCTCACATGCTTTTGTAATAAAATCTAATTAGATCTTTTATCCGGTTTTCCATAAGACAAGTATAAATTTGCTTAATGATTAATTAATCTTTTCTAATTAAAAGTTGATTAGGTTTTTTACACTGTCTTTTATAATAAATGTTAACTTGCCTAATGTTAACATGCATGTGCTTTCTAATAAAGTTTGTTTAGCTAAACACGTCACATGTTTTAATTCGACTAGTTGTTCTAATATTTTTAAAGTAATGTATAATTAGCATAATTGATACATGAACACTTATAAATAAAATTTGACTAGGTTCTTTACACCACTTTCTTCAAATAAAGTTTAATCTGAGCTAATGCCAACATAGGGTATTTTATTTCTAAAATATCATTTACATTTGTTTTGTTATGAACCTAGCCCATAATCTTGTTCTATCAGAGATACAAATCGTTCGTTAGACGTTCTCTTTTGTGTTTCTAGCCTTGTGTAAGCTTTAGATCTTTCTAAATCTAGTTCTAGTTCAGATCAAGTTGTTTCCTACATCTAGCTGGGCTTTGCCCTTCTAAGCACGGTTTGTGTGCTTTGGTGATCCAAGTAGATATCTTAGAGTTTCTGTTCTGCTTTTCTTTATCAAGTAATCCTACCATGATTATTTCATGTTTCTCTTAGAATCTCGATCATCAATATCTAGTTCATGTCTATCCTATCTCAGTTAGGTTGTCTCTTTTTGAATCAGCTATGTTCCTGTACTTAATCTATCGTAGCTACCTTTCTTTAGAGTTTACCCTATTATCTGTTTCTCCTGTCAGATCAGATCACCCTTGGTTAGTGTGTCAGTTGTTCATCCAACTTCTCTTTGTAGACTGGTTCTCCTAAACCTTGGCCAAAGGTTTGTGTGTGCGTTATAGTTCGCTTCTATCATTCTCGTTCGTTTCACCTTAACTTGTACGTTAGCATGTCTATCACCTGTTACTTGTTGTTACATCAAAGTTGCATGTTAATCTTGACCAATATTTATTTCATTACTTTTATAAATAAACAGTGATTAGGTTCTAATCTGGTTTTCTTTAACCATGATGTAATTGGTTAATCCCTATTCATAGCTAGTTTTTCTAAATAAAAGATGTTAGAGTTAAACATCGGTTTTCATAATAAAGTTAATACGCCTAATGACATCATAAATGCCTTTTCAATATTAAATATGTTTAGTTGAACACGTGACGTAAAGTTACTCGCCTAGATATCTTATACTTGCTTTATCTTTCTAAAGTAATTGTTAATTTGACATAACTTCTACTCGAATGTTATGAATAAAATATGATTTGGTTTATCGTGATTTCTTTAATTAAATGTAACTTGTTTAATGGTAACATAGAGTATTTCTCAGACATATTCTTTCACATGATTTCTTAATTAAAATATGCCAAGCGTAGTCTCTTGTTGTTTGATAATGATCTCACGATAGTTTCGAGCTTAGTTCCGTTTTCAACGTTTCTTGCGCTTGCGTAACCATAGAATTGAGCCTATCTCTTAGAGTGCTCTTTTAAAAGCGTTTTCTTTTGATTGGTGCTTTGTTCTTAGTATATGCTTGTTTGTTTGCTTTGTATGCTCGTGCCGGTGATTGATGTGAGTAGAACGAACGTGGTTCGAGAGCATTGATGAGCATGAAGGTGAAGATATTCTGAGCAAGTATCCTCTGTGGTATCCTCTCTGGTTAAAGGCAAGTGTGTCCTTGTTCTTTTGTCCTAATAATTTTATTAATCACTATTGCATTGCTTTGCATTAATTTTGATGGGTTCCTATTAAGGATGACTAGCCTCGTTTGACCATTATCTTGAACCTGGTTCTTAATTAATATTGATGGTAGATGTTGCTTAGTGTGCTCAACTGGGTTGGTAATAATCAACATGGTCATCATTTTATGCTCTATGTTCCTTTATGATAATTTTAATACAAGATCACTGTGCATTAATCGGAACATGGAGAACCACCCAGGAAAACAGTACAACCACAAGAACTAAACGGGCACCGGCCTTGGCCGAATAATTAGGAACTTTAGCTTGGGGTGATCTTACCCGATAAGGACAAGGGATCGACGGTGCTTGCGGGGTATGGACTCGCTCTAGCAGTGGGTTGGGTGAGTTATTCTTTTTATGGTGGGGTATCGACCTGCTAGGGGACTTTATACCTTGCTAACTGATCCGGACCTTGTGGGTCACCACTTGTTGGGGAACCTTTGTAAAGGCCATGTAGCGTCCATATGCAACCACACCTCGGAAGTGTGGTATGGTGCCTGCGCAGCATCGCATGGTTGGGTTCAAAGTTCTCTCGGGTCTTTTACGCTGCTTGTGGTGAAAGTGTACAACCTCTGCAGAGTGTAAAACTAATCGATTAGTCGTGCTCACAGTTAAGAGCGGCCTGGACCCTCACATGATTAACTGAACTTGAAGATGGACTTGAATCGTGGTTTCTGGTTATCTTAGCCATATGCTTATGGCGTTTCTCTTATCTTTATCCTTAATGTGGGTTGGTATAAACTTACACTTTATTAGTAATCAGGTGCTAATAAAATTTGACCAACTAAAATGCTAAATGCTTTGAGCCAGTCCAACATAAAGCCTTTGCATTCATTCTTTCCCTCACACTTGCTGAGTACGACAAGTGCTCACCCTTGCTATATACGTTGCTCAGAAAGAGAAAGCTGCTACATGAAGATGACGTGAAGATGCTGTGGAGTTCTAGGTGTACGTAACCCCTAGTCGACTGCTTGTGGAGTTTGGTGCCTTCGTTTCCAGAATTAAGCGTAAACTCTGATAATCTCCCTTTTTCTTACGTGATATTGTTTCTGTTATTAACTTATGTCACTATATGCATGAAACTTGATCCTGGCATGCATATAGGTTTGCACTTGGTTTTCTTTGGAAAAACAGGTGTGACAGTTCGACACCCACCGTTCTGGAGATGGAGAACGAGTACTCTTAGCAATGTTGCCGTAAACGGTCGTGTAGGCCGTTTACACAACATATTAATGCTACTCAGCGGTCAACCGTGTTGGCCGTGTAGGCCGTTTAATCTGTTTAATCCCGTGTAATCCGTTTTTTGTCTGTTTACTCAACTGTATAGTCCGACTATTCACTAAATGAAGGATGACCGACCGTGTAACGTGTAGCGTGTAGGGCAATATTAACTCTTAGTGAGCATTTGAGTCTTGGTGACTTATAGGGGAGCAATACTCTTAGTGAGTGCTACAATGTGGATTAGGGGGAAGCGTCAACTTCCCGATACCACGAGAAAAAATTCGGTCATCTCTTGTGCCTTTCTCTCTACATTCTTGCATTTACTTTCAACACCTAATTTTCACACTTAAGTTTCCTTGTCTTGTTCTCTTTAAGTTGCTTGTTTGCTTCTTATCTTGACTAGGGTGTTTCATATCTCTTAGTGTGATTTTTGCTAAGGAAACTCTTGTTAGTGTGCTTAGTAGAGAAAAATCTTTTTAGATGGACAACACTAGTTGATAGGTTAAAGTTTTCATTATGCTTTAGAAATCGAAAAGAAGGCCCATATTCAAATCCCCCATTAATCCTACAAAACTACGGTATAGCACTTGATGCCAATTGGAATTTTATATATAGTTGATAAATTTCGATATAAAACTACGGTGATATAAAAAATGTTCAAATTGGAATTTTCTAGCCACACCTTAGGCACCAGATTAAAAAAACTGTCAATGACAAATTGTTGATCTGATAGAGCGTTACAATTTTCTAGTAGTAGGGAAATAGACTTTAGCCCTGGTTGGATATGCGCAAAGAACTTAAATTTCCAACCAGAACTACCAAATTGGGACTAACGGCCTGTTTGGGACTGCTCTGCTCCACCTTTTGCAACTCTGCTCCCGTACTCGCCAGCCAAACAGGTCTCAACTCCAAAAACTCTACTCCTCGAAAAGGTGGAGTTGAGAGCCAACTCCATGTTTTGTAAGGAGCTCCTAGGTACTCTAGAAATCATAGATTCATATGTCTTCACGGAGTTGGGGGTAATTACTCACCAATGACACCTATTACACAAGAAAACGATTCATTTTGTTTTTCTCTCCTCCCCAGCGCATTTGTTCTGCGCGGCCCCCACCGAGTAGCGCCGCCGGGGCTGCGCCCTGCATGCCCCCATCCCGTCAAGCCACCGTGGGTCACTACGTGAACATCTCAAATAGGTAACACATCCGTAACGGGCGCATGATGTCCGTTACAAGGTCCCAGATTAGTAATGGGCGTCAACCAATAGCCGTTACCCATAGTCTATTTTCGTAATGACCATTCATACTCCCTGACCCGAAATTTCATTTCAATCGTGTTAATTTCAACTCGCGTCCGCCCCTATCCTCTGGCGTCCACAACCGGGTCGCCCCCATTCTCACGCGTCTCCTCCCTCTCACATCTCCTCCCCTCTCCTGTCGGCTTTCACTATCATACCCTAGGCCACTGCCGCCGACACATCCGGTCGCCGCCGCTGACTCATCCCGCCCCCCGCTCACACCACCGCCACCGCACTCCCCCTCTCACACCACACCTAGCTCCCAGCGGAGCCGCAAGGTAAGGAGGGCTCCCTCGCATCTTATTTGAACCCTTCCCTCCCCTCGATTTGGCGCTCGATTTACCGAATCGACGGCGAGATCCGCCCAATTCGTGCATGGATCTGCTCCGATTCGGCCCCGGTGCCATTGGATTTGGCTTATTCGCTGCGGGGAGTTGGATTTCCACTCGGAGAGGAGGAGATGGCCAGGAAGGGAGGCAAGGGGCGACTCGTGTTGAAGACGATGGCGGCTAAGACGCGGCAAAGGGAAAAGGGAAGAAGGCACCCGCCTTCTGCTCCTCCCACGCCGGCGTGTAGGTGACTTGCGGCCTCCCCTTTCCTCGCTTGATCTGCTCTCCGTTAGCTTTGCTAACAAGTTCGCTCATGACCTAGATTTTTTTATCTATTTTAGTCATATCAATTATCATGACCTAGATTCAGCTAACAAGTTGCAAGCAGTGTTTTCCCTGGATCCATGATTTTTAATTCTCCCAAGAAGCTAGTATTTACCAAACATGATAATATATTTTGTTTACTAACAACTCTGTGTTGCTCCAATGTTCACTCCAGGATAATGTTTTTATCATGTCAAATGCAAAGTGGAATTGCCTTTGTTTGCCTTGGGCAACCTGTGAGTATCCTGTACGTTTACCTCTGCAATCCTTGCCCTACTGTTTGTGAAATTTGCATGATGCTTTACGAGTTAAATGTCTACTTGATGACAACAACTTTGCAGATTGTTAGTGGATGCTACTTCTGATTTGGCACACTTTATATTTTACTTGTCATTTCAGGCAACAAATCTCTTTTGTATGTAATTTTGACTTTTTTTAGTTGTATGATAAAGTTATAACTTTGACATTTTCATGTATTGAGTAATGGTTGGGTCGGTATGATTAACGAATGGAAATTTTGAATATTTAGGTCTTCTCAATCAGAGATGCTGCTGCTAACAACTTGAAGCACCTTGCAGAGGAGTTCGGTCCAGAGTGGGCAATGCAGCATATAATTCCCCAGGTTATTTATCTACTATCTTAAACACTTGATATTTGCATGTTACAATTCCCACAACATACATAATTCTTTGACCTAATTGCAAAATGCAAAGATAAGACTTGCTATAGTCTATGCAGAGATTTGTTCCCAGTAATATTTGTTCCGTGTGACCATGTGAATGAGTCGATGCAGAGATTCAAGACTGTATCTATTGTTCTAGTATTTTGTTATAGTCCAAAATTGTTTTAGTGCTCTGATTAGCTTATATATATCTTGACTGGTTGCTGGTTACTGCCTACTAACACCATTTCTGAATGTACTAGATGATAAGCTTATATTTATGCATTGTTATATGAATGCAAAATGGCAAAACACGAAGTAAAAAAAATGTTTATTCTCCTTTGCCATCAGTTAGAGAACCAGTTAAAACTGAATGTTTGAACAACCTGACTTTTGTTGCATGATAAGTGAGAATGCAGTTTTCTTGGCATTGACTTGAGTTGGGTACCTTGCTATTCGCATAGCGTTTAACTTATTTGCAAAGAATAGGGCACCTTGCATTAATGATTACGAATTTAAGTAAGAATTAACCCAACATGGAAGACAGTCAACTTGGGAAACAGCTGGTATGGTCCAGAATTATTTGTCTAGTAATATTTTTTTCGTAATCGCATTTTCCACTGATGTTCTGATATGATTGCTGAAACCATCTATAAACCTAAAAACAGTAGGCAGAAGAGACATCTCACTGATTACTCATATGGTTCAAAATAAGATGCATGATTAACTGAAATTCATCTAGAAAGAACACAGCTGGGTTTACTTCAGAAACAAATGAAATTGCTCAGTAGGACACTGAACAAACTGTTATCTCCTAAAATAAGAGCTGGAACTAGTATGGTTCAGTGAACCTAGGTTTCTTGTCATTAGCGCAAGCTGTTACTTCAGTTCCATTTTAACGCTATGCCTTCAAGTTTATACTCTAAAGGCTGAAATCCATACATGATTATTCAAACTACTGAAGAAGCTTATTTTGTGGTGATCAAAAACTTATAGTAGGTTTATGTTCTCTCATAAACAAATCATATGTAGCACTGGAGCGAAGCCATAGCACAAGGATGAAGCCCCACTGTGCACACTCCTGTTGGAGCATAAAGGATTCTGTTTGGAAAATACATGTATTTTGTGCATCATACTTAGTGTGGAGCATGCTAATATCGGTTCCTAACTGAGATCATATGAACAAATGTATCATGTTGTATTGAGCATAGATGTATCAATAGATGTATCAGTGTGTATGAGCATACATGTATGTATAGATGTAACTGTAAAAGAACAAAAAGTATTTTAATTTTTTTGTTTTTAGTTCCATATTGGTAACAGGCATTACCACAAGGCCCATTACCAAAGGTTGACATTGGTAGCGGGTGTTGTTGATGCCCTATATCTTATTATTGGTAACGGGCCTTATGGTAATGCCCGTCACCTATATCTTATTATTGGTAATGGGCCTTATGGTAATGCCCGTTAGGGACAATTATTGGTAACAGGCAATATGCCCATTACCAATGATGGACTATTTGTAACGCTTGATTGGTATGGGCGCGATACCCGTTACCAATGACCATCCGTGCCCGTTACCGATAACAATTTTTCACATAGTGGGTCCTCCACGCCCGCCGCCGCCGTAGGGGCTGCACACCCTCTCGCCGTCATCGAGCTGCGTCGCCGCAATTGAGGCCTCGCACCCCTTGTTCGCCGCAGGACCTCCACGTGTGTCCGTCGCCAAGCAGTGAGCTGCACTCCCCCTTCGCCGTCGAGCTACCGCGAGAGCTCCGTCCGCCGTCACCGAGCTGCGTCGCCGCGCGAGCTCCAAGCGTGCCCATCCGTAGCCTACGTCGCCTCGGCCCCGCAGCCTCCTCGTTCGCGTCGCGCCCGTCCACGTCGTGCCGCACCTCACTGCCTCCGGCTACAGCCTTCTCGTGCCCGTCCCCGTTGTCGTCCGCTTCGTTGGCTTCGCCCTCACTAAGTATCCATCGTACGAGATCGAATAAGACTCCCTCCTAGATGACGGCGGATCCGCCCTAGAGGTCTCCTGCGGCCTCGGCAGTCGTACGCAGCGGTAGAGCCGGTGAGGCAGGCGCCTGCAGTGGATGCTACGGTTGCGAGCTTGACGTTGCTGCCACCCATGGTGTCAGGTGCAGAGACGAACATGTGTAGAAGAAGAGGAAAATCACTAGGCTAGAAACGATTTGTTATGGCACTAGCAAATTAGCGTGCTGGGGGGTGCAACTATCATCCGCTAGCAAAGTGGGGCACAGGGGCTCCGGGACTGCAACCGCCAACATTGAAGCATCACTGCTAGCGGGCGACATAAACCACTCGCCAGCGCAAATGGTACCATTTATGCTGGCGGACGAGTTATGTCGACCGCCAGCATAGAAGGTTTAGTGGGGGTGGCCTACATAAGCCAACCACCAGCACAAATGGTCCCATTTCGCCGGTGGGTGGCTTATATCGACCGCCGCCACGGGATCTTTACTACGGCGGCTTTCATATGCACCCGCCAACACAAAGGAAGCCGAAAATAGCTTGAAATTGATACAAGTCACCAATATTTCAACATGGACAGGAACAAGTAAAATTCAAACCGAAATATCAACACAAACAACACCTTAGAAAGGTTTATTTCACACAAACAACATGCATGATGACAAATGTTTCAAAGCACACTTAAAACCAACACAAATTAAAGTACACTACAATAGGGGCCTCACTCACAAATCAACACAACTTTGCCTCACTCAAATTTCTTAGACGATCCGATTGTGATATAGCTACCAAGCACTAAACCTATTATCAATACCACAACGGCGAGGATGGTGCCTCGCATGCGAATCCTTGATTTTTCTTGTGCTTCTTCCAATAGCTAATTTCCGCCATAATGTCATTAAGTTGCCCTCTATGGTCCGCAAGTTCAAGCCTCGTTTCATTACTCGCTATCTTCAAATCACTCATCCCCACCTTCATATCGAAATGACACACTTCATCCGATTCCATTGATCCGAGAATTTACGAAATTGCTTGTGGTGCCGGTGGTGGCTCCCCGCACCTACCCGGCGGATACACAACAATAGACGGTTGTGCCGCTCCCCGGTGCCGCTTCCCGGCGGGCACCAATGAAACTGCTGAACGTCTGATAGTTTGGCGGCACCAAATGAGGGTGAAATTTTTTCAAATGGTTGATGTATTGATTTTCCCACTAACATGATTTAGGGTCCTCTTAAAAGAATAAACAACAAATGTGGCTTCCATCAATAAATTGGATAATTCTATAGACATAAAATTATATCAACCAAATAATTAATAATCAACAAACGTGGATAATTCTATATCAACCGAATCACTAATAATCAACAAATCCTACTAATATTATATCAACCGAATCGATAATAATCAACAAATCCTACTAATATTATATCAACCGAATCGATAATAATCAACAAATCCTACTAATATTATATCAACTAATAATCAACTAATAATCACTAATATTATATCAACTAATAATCAACTAATAATCACTAATATTATATCAACCGAATCAAATACTAATCAAATGAATTAGGGCATGAGGTGAAAAACAAACCACGTGGTTGTTCGGGCACTTGTAGATGACGCCATTTGACTTCGTCTCGAACCAAACAAACCGTAATCGACACGCCGGGGCGAGGTCGGCGGGGGAGAGGCACGAATTGGCTAAGGTTCGGCGCCACGGAGCCGCCCGCCATGCGACGGCGGTGAACCGGCTCGACGTCGGTCGAGGAACCGGAGGTTGAAGAGTGGCTCGACGGTTTGCGGCCGGGGCGGCCGAGGGCGGCGGCGCGCGGGCGAAGCTCACGAGCGGCGGTGGCGGGGGGCGGGGGTCGGTTGCGGGCTGCGGCGGGGGGCTCGCGGCGCTTGCGGCGGCGGCCGGGGTTGGGAGCGAGTGTGTGTGAGTGAGTGAGTAGTTGAGTCAAACCGCGTTCCGACCGAAGATATTCATACAATGTGCTGGCGGTTGGCTTAATAGCCCGCCAGGAGAGGTATCAGTGCTGGCGGGTGGCTTAAGCTGATCGCCAGCATAAATGGACACAGTACTGGCGGTCAACATAAGGCACCTCCCGGCGCGAGATTACTCTCGGGTCTTCTATAAATGTAGATCGGCCCCTTCTTCCCGAAGAACCTTCCAATGGAGTCGTTCTCGAGAGGAGCTCGGGAAAAGCTCCAAAAACACCAAATCTAGGGGGAGGTTTTGCTCTTGATTTTCTTGGAGGAGGTGGCTATATAAGGTGAGTTTGTGCTATTTCAACCTTAGTTTTCTCCTTTTATTAATGATTTCTATGTAGATAGAGATCTAGATCTAGACCTAGGGTTAGCTAGGAGAGAGAGGGGAGTGAAGAGAGATTGATTTAGAGATTCATTTTTTAAATAGCTTTAGATTTAAATTATTAGTTTGTCAATGCAAAATATTTAAATGTTCATAATATAGAAGCAAGTTATATTAAATTATATAAGTTATTAGTTTGTCATTAATAGCAAGTTTACATTATAGAAGCAATTATATTAAATTATTATTGCAATTATAGAAGCAAGTTTACATATTAAATTATTAGTTTGTCATTAAAATTATTAGCTTCATTAATTAAAATTATAAAATTTAGTTTTGTTTCTGTTTTTTACATATTAAATGAAGCATAGATCATACGGAGTTTATAATAGAATTACTTTTATAGGTTATTTAAGATGAAACATAGAGCATGGATGTATGGCATACGGAGAAATTCGTCTACATTCTTGACAGAGTTAACTTTCTTGAGGTTGCGCAGAAGCATGCCCAAATTTCTAAGACAAAGCAAATACATTGTCCATGTTGTGATTGTTGCAACAAAATTGTGTGGAAGATATTAATGCCATCAAGATGCATTTGATAAAGCGTGGTTTCAACAATACAGACATTGGCACCAGGTATGATGAAGTTGGTGATGAAGATGCAGATGAAAATGATCATGTCATGATGGATGATGCTTTTGGCTGTGAAGATCAAAATGATGAACAAACAGATGCACCATAGGTGGACGAGGAATGTGATGTTGATATGGAAGAAATGTTGCACCACATTGAACCGGAGGTGTTGCTAGGGAGTGCTAAAGCGTTAGAAAATTTTGAGACACTAAAAAAGGCGACAAAAGGACCGTATGTATGAGGGTTGTGGGAAGGAGTGGACTGTATTGCGTTTCATGCTCCATCTTCTGATTGTGAAGGCAAAATTTGGATGGTCGGACAATAGTTTTAACGAACTCCTTACTTTGTTGGCCAATCTACTCCCGAAGCCTAACTTGGTCCCAAGAAACACATATGGAGCAAAGAAGATTATCAACCTATTGAAGATGCGAGTGCAAAGAATACACTCGTGTAGGAACCATTGCATATTGTGTCGCGGTGACTATGCAGAACTGGAGAAGTGTCCAAATTGCGATGCTAATCGTTACAAAAGTAATGCTGATTTTGCTGTGGAACGGGTCATTGCATCTAAAGGTGCGAAGAGGAAGGTGGGTGGAAAGAAAAGTGTATTTTCTCAAGTTGAGGAGGAGTATAGAATTAGTACTAACACTGGTACTCAACGTAAAATCCCTGCATTGGTGATGTGGTACTTGCCGGTGGAGGATCGTCTAAAGCGATTGTTCTCGAACCCAAAGACCGCTGAACTAATGACTTGACACGCAGATCGCCCAGAGAAGTTTGATGGGAAGCTTCGACATCCTTCTGATGCTCGGCAGTGGAGGACCTTTGATTCCAAGCACAAAGAGTTTAGAGAAGAAAAAAGAAATATAATGTTCACGTTAAGTACAAATGGTATGAATCCATTCGGTGAAAGAAGCAGCACGCACAGCACATGACTAGTGTTGATGACCATATACAACCTTCCCCCTGGCTATGTCACAAGAGAGTTCCTTTTGCTTATCATTCTAATTCAAGGACCGAAGCAACCTGGTATTGATATAGATGTCTTCCTGGAGCCATTGATGGAAGAAATGGAGAAGTTTTGGAAACATGGGGTTGAGAGGTGGGATGAGTACAGAATGGAGACATTCACACTTAAGGCAATTATCTTTGTTACCATTAATGATTACCCTGCCCTATTTTCTTTGTCTGGCCAGAAAAAAGGAAAAACAAGTTGTGTAGTTTGTTTGAATGGTACAATATTTGTGTACCTGAAACGATCTCAGAAGATAGTGTATATGAGGCACAGACGCTGGCTAGTAAGGACTCACAAGTACCGTAAGATGGCAGACTCTTTCGATGGAAAGATTGAGAAAGACTCTTTTGCCCTACAACCGGCCACCGGTAGAACCGTATTTGAAATGTGTCAGAAGGTCAAGTTTAAACTTGGTAAGAAATCAAAAGGTGATGTTGATGATAATTCAAAAAGGGGAAGGAAGGAGGCTGAAACCACAGAAAAGATTGACATGCCTTTCAAGAAGATGTCTATATTTTTTAAGTACTTGCCATACTGGGAAGATTTGACAGCGCGCCATGCCATTGATGGGATGCATCTTCAGAAGAATGTGTTTGAAAGCACAATGAGATTCTTAGGCTTAACAGGAAAGGTAAACGACGGAATGAAGTTGCGTAAGGATCTTGTTGACCTAAAAATTAGGCAAGAACTCCATCCACTACCACGTCCTAATTGTAAGCAGTACCTTCCACCTGCTAGCTACAACTTAACACAACATGATAGGTTGGCTATCTGCAAATGCTTGCGCGGGATGAAAGTGCCAACCGGATTCTCATCCAACACCCGATCATTGGTCTCGTTGAAGGACATGACGCTTACTGGTTGTAACTCTCATGACTGTCATGTGATGATTACTGTTTTTCTCGCGATTGCTTAAGATGGTCATCACAAGGATGTGCTACTTTTTCAACGTCATTTCGCAGAAAGTGGTAGATTGTGTAGAGTTGGCAAGGCTTCAGCTGTTTATGTCAGAAACTCAAGCCCAGCTCGAGATGTGCTTCCCTCTGTCATTTTTTGATATCATGGAACATCTAATGATCCACATGGTCGAGCAAATTACTGAACTAGGACCTATGTACTTTCATCAGATGTGGACGTACAAACGGTTCATGTCGATTCTCAATGGATACATGAGAAACAAGGCATTTCCAGAGGGAAGCATGATCGAGAGCTACCATACGAGAAGAGAGTGTTGATTGTTACATAGACTACATAAAAGATAAGAGAGTGATCGGTTTACCGGAATCTCGACACGAAGGCAGATTGTCAGGGAAAGGGACCATTGGAAGGAAAAGATTCATTGACGAGGACAACCAACAACTGGAGAAACCACATGCTAGTGTTCTGCAACAACTTGCAATAGTGGAGCCATTTATCGTGCAACACGTGTAACATCCTTGAATTTGTGTGATTGTAAAATATGGGATTTCAAAAACTTGATTTGAATTTGATTTCTATTGAAATATATAAAGATGTGTTCTTTCTTTTCCCTTCCCTAAAGTCCTAGGTTTCACAAATGCTAAGGCTCTTAAATGCTAGTGTGAGGAGTTGGATTTTATTTGGATTGTTTTTGGACTTATTTGGGTGGACTCACATTTGAATTTGGAATTCAAATTTGAATATAGGTTAAGAAGAAATCCTAAATAGAAAAGCCTTTCTTCACCACTTGGGCAGCAGCCAACCAAACTCGGCCGCCGCTCAAACCGGCCCAAGTGCGGCCCGCCTACCGCCCGCGCTATAGCCACCAACAGCGCGTCGCCCTCGAGTCGCTGACCGCTGGGTCCCATGCTGACGTCGCCGTGATGTCATCGTCATCATCCTCCCTTTTCCCCTTTTGCTGATGCCCGGGTCCAAAGCGTGGGCCGCGCCGTGCATGGCTGCCGTCGCGACGTGCCCGCGGGCCGCCGCTGCATCCCCCGCCGTCCACGTGCCCTGTGCTGCGCCTCGCCTATAAGTAGCCGCGCCGCAGCCCCCTGGGTTCTCCCAACCCTAGCCGCCTTGGGGGAGATTCCTCCCCTGTCCACACCGCCGCCGGAGGAGAGGAGGGAGAGAAGGAGAAGAGGGGGAGAGGAGGAGTTGGAGGCCGTTCGCCGCGAAGACCGGAGCCACCCGTGGGAGGAGCCGGACCCGCCGTCGTCAAGGGCGCCTACTTCCTCTGCTTCAACGTCGCCACGCCGCCGTCTTCTTCCTTCTCGCCGACGAGCCGTGCCGCCTATCTTCACCGACGCCTGCACTACGACCTGTGGCCACCAAGGTGAGAATGATCTTCCCCTGCCCTCTATGGACGCCCCGGCCTTCGAGCCGAGGGGGAACGCGACGCTCGCACCGCGCCACCGCCGCTGGTGATGCCGGCCTTCGAGCCAGGCTGGGAAGCTTTCTCTTGCAGGTGCCGCTGCTAACTCCACCGCGCGCGTAGTCGCTTTGTTCTGTTTCTTGGTTCCTTGGGCCGCCATGTCGTGCGTCGCCGCTCCTTGCCACCGTCGTGGCCCGGCACCGGCGCATTCGCATTCGCGCACGTGCCCATGCAGGCTCGCCGCCCTTGCGCAGTCGTCCACCACAGCACACGCGCGTCTTAGCCGGAGAGGTCCAGGTCCAGGTCGGACCTTTGGTCCTTTTTCTCTTGCACCGGACCTCGCCACAACGTTGCGCCCCTGCTCGCCGCACCGCCATGGCCTTGCCATGGGGGATTGCCTTGCGCACGTGGCTGCAGGGGAGTGGAGCGCCCTCCTCGGGTTGTTTCGTGCACACCTCACTGCCGACCCTTGCGCACACCTGCACGCGTCCGTGCCCGGCCGCGGGTTCCATGTCCGCCGCCGCCCTTTTTGCGCCGCCCGAGCTCCGCCGCGAGCTACGCCGCCCCGCCGCTTTGTGGCCAACTCCGTGCCCAAGCCCGAGCCGCTCGCACCTCCACGCCCGTGCGCACCCAAGCGCACGCGCGCGCACGCGCGTTCGCACCCAACACGGGCGCCCGACCGCGTTGCCATGTACCGCCGCCGTGCCAACCATGGCACTGACCTCGCCACGCCGGTCGCCTCCTTCCTTGTTCGTCTCCTTCAAGCCCTTCGATCCAAGGGGATCCCGTGAAGCTCGCCATGGGGCATGGTGCCAGGCACCGCGAGACCTCACCGGCGGCAAGGCCATCCCGTGCCGCCGTTCCCTTGGGACCTAGCATCGAACACCTTGGGGTCACGGTTGGAACCGCGGGTTTCCTTTGCACGCGGGGGACCACATGTGGTTGTGGCCGTAGCCAATCCGCCGACATCCAGTGCGGCCCGCCACTCATCCCTTGAGCCACGAGGTTGCTCACACTGCGCCGCGCCGCAGCAAATCCCGTAGGGATCCCATGCGGCCGGCCACGCCAGCAGCCACGCAGGCTTTAGCTGGGCTTAAAGCCGCCCACGTGGACGTCACATCGGCTCCAGTAGCCGGCTTGCCGTCACCTAACCACCATTAAGCCCCTAAAAGCCAGCCAGTAGTCAGCCTATGGTTTGTGCTATTGTGTATGCGTATTTTATTTTCAGAAAACTATTCTCCCTTTGAAAAATCCAAGTAAATCCATTTTAGCTCCGAAAAATATAAAACCTTTTCCGGAAATTCTCTAAAATCTCAAACTCTGTGCTAGGCAAGTGTTTGCTCTCTTTTGGCTCTTAATTGTCGTTCTTTTGGAGTTAATTGCTTTAGGACCGTTGTTTATTTTTTTGTTACGCGTTAATAGGAGCAGCTGGAGCCAGGGAGCTGATCCCGAAGTACGACTACGCCGACGACTTCACCGCGGAGGACTACCCGACCCCAGGTTCACACCCGACTATTTATGAAATACCTATTAGGCATTGCTGAATAGAATGCTATCGCTTTACTTTAAATGCATGATGATGATGAACCTTGCACTGCCTACTTTTACTATCCTGTCCTTGATTGTCCTACTACTATATATGTTTATAAGCGTGTATATACACTGAGCTTCGCGATGCATGTGTTGGGATTGGAATAGTGGTTCTTGGCGTGAGTGGGATAAAATCGGCAGGAGAAGGCGTGTTGGGTACTTTGGCGGGGGTGAGCTCGAGACAACCGATCTGGAATCGGGGATAGGGATGCACTCCTCAGTGTATCCCTACTTTGATGGTTTTCGGAGCCTAGGTGTTGGGGTTTTACTTACGCTTGGAGGATATGAGCTCGCCATGGTCTGAAAACGAGTGGGCCAACCGCTTCACGGGACTTTACGTACACACCACCCCGCCGAGCGTGGGGTTAGGGCCGAGTTGAGCTCGGCAAGTGCAGAACCATACCTGCCAGCAGGATAGAGGAAATCAGTGGGGGAGAGGTGGAGAGAGACCACCTTCTCTCAGTGCGTCGCCCGTGTGGCCACACGGGGCATTTCACAGTTCCGGTGCAGTTCCCTTTGCGAGAGGGACCGCTTTGATGGCCGGATGCAGGATGGGACCGTAACTACCTCGTTGATCCGGATGCAATCATTGAGGTGCGAGGAGAGGAAGTTCTCGCATCGACCCTAGACGAGAGTAGGTTGTGGAGACGGGACTTTTGGTGACCAAGTGGTTCCGAGCTGCGTTGAGAGCTTTGGGTTTGGGAACTTGATGGAGATATCTTGTTTATACTCTGCTGCAGCTGCATAGGAAACCAGCGCCACTTCCTTGTCTCTTTTCCTCCCTTTAGATGTTAGGCCGCTTAAAGCTGCATACAGTTGGTGACGTGGACCTATCCCACTCCTTGGAGATAGACTTTGGGTGTGCAGGGTACGAGACTGAGTACGACAACAACGTCGATGGATGGTACGACTGAAGGATGCATCGCTTCGCTCAAGGATGCCTGTGGCGAGAAGAATAAAAGATGGAGACCCTTCTGAGATGCTAGCTACTGTTGCGTAGAATTTCACTCTGGTTCAGCCGAGAGGCTTGTACTGATGTACTCCATAATGGACATGTAATAAATTATGTACTTTTACTCTTATGTGATGCGATGTATGACTATGTATTTATCTGTGAGACGTTCTGTACGCGATAGCCACTGATCTAGGGACTTTCGCGATGGTACAGGGATTCGTGTTTTTTTGTGAAAATCCGGGGTTTTACAGGTGGTATCAGAGCCAGGTTTGACCATAGCACGTATCCCTAGAAATGGCCGATAGAGATTGGACTCTATACGCTCTACTTCTATATTGATACCATTGAGCTATGTTATAAAAACTTACCCCTTTTTGAAAACATCTTACTCACCTGCGCTAACTAAAGTTTCTTACGTTTCACAGGAGATGGAGCGCCAGGTCGCTGAGATCACCGCCGAGACGTGCGGGGCGATCTGCCACTGGATGGAGAGGGCCCTTCTCAGGCTTGGGGTCCCTCCGACCTAGGTCACGTACCGCGCCGAGTACGTACCCGCCGTGACAGGGCGGATGGTGCTCTGCACGGTCGTCGTCCTCCCTCACCCGAGCCTTCCGGGATTCAAGGGAGAGTTCTGCTACAGCACCGCGCTCACCGTCGCGACCGCGCTGGACGTCGCCTGTCGCCAGGCACTAGGCTACCTTCTCGCTCAGTACCGTGCCTCCTTCGAGTCCGGGACGCTCCGACTGCTACCCCGGGACTACTGGCGCCTCGCACCGCTCGTGGACGGAGTTCCTTCGCACGAGGGGATCCAGGACGACGTCGACGCTGCAACCATTCGCGAGTCCGACGATACCTTGGTGGAGACGGCCAGCTACTTGGTCGACCTCGACAAGTACGCGCGCCGCCTGGAGGACGAGTCACATACCCTCTTCGGCCAGATCAGAGACGCCACTGTCGACGCCCGCCAGTACTAGCCGCGTTGTGTCCAGCTGGAGAGAGAGAACAGCGTGCTACGCTACCGTGTTCGCCAGCTCGAGCAGAGCCTCGACCGTGCGACCGCTGTCCTGCTGCAGTCCGAGAAAGAGCGGGTGGACACCCGTGAGGAGATGCTGCACGTCAAGGAGGACCTCCGTGGGCTGACCGCGAGTCAGAACAGGTTGAAGGACAAGCTTCAGTTCAAGGACGACCTGCTCACGGTACGCGCTCACCTGCTCGGCTGTGAGTGGCTCAAGATGGAGAAGCTGGAGAAGGGCAGGGCAGAGAACGTCGCCAACCTTGCATGGCTCACACGCACGACCGCCTACCTAAGGGACAAGGCCGAGAGACTGAGGAGGACTTGGGAGTACGCCGACTCACTTCGCGTGGACGAGCTCTTCGAGCTCAACGGAGAGCTACCCCCCAAGTCGCAGCGTGAGATCCGCACCGAGACCTTCGAGCTGCACCAGTCCCGTCTCAAGCTTCACCTGTTCCCGATGGCCCGGCTGCCGACCCCCATCGAGACCAAGGAGGTTCGGGAGGCTCACGCCTTGGTGTCCCGGATCTTTCCGCTGGACTACCCTACTGAGGACCACTACCTCGTCTCATACAAGAGGGCTCGCACCGAGTAGAGAGACGAGCGAGGGCATGACCTAGAGTAGTGTAGTGTGCTAATAGCTTCCATGAGTTGTTCCATGCAGCCGCGAGCATGTTCCGGTGCATGTAGAGAGTCATTTCACACCTTGCAGGCACTACCCTTTTGAGCATGTATCGATGTATTAGAGTGTTGATTTGAGCTGCTACCTCCAAGGTCTGAGTCAACCTCGGGGAAGCATATGTACTACTCATGCTTGATGTATGCTTGGATCTTAATGGAGTTATACGTGTCTTAATGCTTCTTCTCATTGTGTGTATGTTATAAATAGATTTATTTTCATGCTTGTCTCAGACTCATATGTGTGTTGGTGAGTGACGTTGTGTGAAATCCTTTCCTCCGCTCTTATGTTTTTAGAAGGATGTCGATCTGCCGATCCAACCGGCTGATGGCTCGCCTCGAGGAGGCTGCTGTTGAGGAAGAAGCCCTGCAGGTCTGTGGACGCAGACGTGGCCGTGGACGCCCACCCCTGCGTGGAGGAGCCTTGGGAGCTCGAGGCCGGGGTGCTGGAGCCCCGCCACCGCCGCCCGAGGGCCCTGAGGCTGAAGCTGAACATGGAGAAGCCGAGCAAGACTAGCCTGAGCCGGACCAGCCCCTACCACCCCCACCTAACTTGGTGGAAGTGATGGTGGTCCAGACTCAGCTGATGCAGATGATGGCAGAAGCCATGGAGCACTGTGGTAACAGTGGGAACCGCGTCGCTCCGCAGGACGAGGACCTCACAAGGAAGATCAAGAGGTTCATTCGCGTGAAGGCCCCCACCTTCAGCTACTCGGATGACCCGCTCGAAGCCGACGACTGGCTGAGGGTGATCGAGACCAAGCTGGACCTCACCGTCTGCTCTGATGAGGAGTGCATCGCCATCGTCGCGCACCAGCTAGAGGGTCCAGCCAAGGCTTGGTGGGACAACTACACCACCACCCACCCGAACCCAGCATTCATCACCTGGCTGGAGTTCCGCGAGGCGTTCCACGAGCAGTACCTGCCTGGTGAGCTGCTGGTCCAGAAGGCACAGGAGTTCCGCACCATGACCCAAGGTGCGATGAGGGTCGAGGAGTACGAGCGCCACTTCATGAAGATGATGTGGTACGCCCCCGATGACACCAACACCGACCAGAAGAAGCAAGATCGGTTCCCGTGAGGCCTTCACCACGTCCTTCACCAGGCACTGAAGGCGAACGAGCACAAGTCCCTACGCCACCTCGTCAACCACGCCATCGCGGTCGAGGACGAGAGGAGGAGCCACGAGGAGCGCATGAGGGGCAAGAAGAGGACGGGAGATCGGGATCACCACGACCGATCCTTCCAGAAGCCGAGGAGTGGACAAAGCAACATGCTGAGTGGGAGCTACCACCTGGGGCACAACCAGCCTGGGTGTGGCTTAGGAGGTGGAGGACGTAGCCCGTTCCCCGAAGGGAGGAACCCCGGCTATCCCCAACAGACTGGAGGTTACACTCGTGCGCCACCAAGCACCGCGAGACCCGCCGCGGGAGGCTTCACCGTCACCTGCTTCGCCTGTGGCAAGCCTGGCCACAAGTCCTTCGAGTGCCTTGACAAGAAGGTCGTTGCTACACCCGCAAGAGCACCTGCTCTAGGAGGCCGACCTCCTCAGGCTGCACCACCGCCGGCTGCCGGCTGTGGGAGGCTGAACCACCTCGCGGAGGTGGAGGCTGCTGACGCCCCTGACGTTGTGATCTATGAGTTTTTGTTTTGTGGTACTACTGCTTTGGTTCTCTTCGACACCGGTGCAACCAGGTCGTATGTCACCTCTAGATTTGTGAACAAACTCTCCCTCCCTACAACCACCCGATCGATTCCCATTATCACGAGTTCCCCGCTCGGAGATATCCGATGCACCTTGCTGTGCAAAGGAGTGGATGTGGACATTCAGGGCCACAAGTTCATTGGGGATCTGACCGTATTGCCTTCCAACAGCATTGATGTGATACTGGGGATGGATTGGATCACTACCCACAAAGGTGTCATCTCCACTTCACCGAGGCTTGTGACTTTGGTACACCCCTACGGGACGAGAGTCACCTTTGAGCCAATGAAGTCCCGAGACATACCAGCTGTGTACAGTCTTCACACTAGAGCTATCTCAGACGTACCGATGGTTTGTGAGTTTGAGGATGTGTTTCCAGAAGATCTATCCAGTTTGCCACCCGACCGCGATGTGGAGTTTGTGATCAACTTGGTGTCAGGAACTGCACCGATAGCCCAGAGTCCGTACCGCACAGAAGTTGAGCTGAAGTTGTTGAAGGCAGAGTTAGACTTGCTGCTTGAGAAGGGGTTCATCCGACCGAGTGCTTCACCTTGGGGTTCCCCAGCACTGTTCGTTCCAAAGAAGGATGGAACTCAGCGTCTGTGCGTCGATTACCGCGCCCTAAATGCGGTAACCATCAAGAACAAGTACTCGCTATCCCGAATCGATGACCTGATGGATCAACTAAGGCAAGCCAAATTCTTCAACAAGATTGATCTCCGATCAGGCTATCACCAGATGAAGATTCGAGCGGAGGACATCCACAAGATTGCGTTTGTGACCCGGTATGGGCAGTATGAGTACACTATCGTATCGTTCGGTCTTATGAACGCCCCGGCATACTTCATGAACATGATGAACAAGGTATTCATGGAGGAGTTGGACAAGTGTGTCCTCGTCTTCATTGACGACATACTGGTCTTCTCCAAGACCGCAGAGGAGCATGGAGAGCACCTGAGAATCGTGTTGGGAAAGCTTAGACAACATCGACTGTATGCCAAGTTCAGCAAGTGTGAGTTCTGGATGGAGGAAGTCCCCTTTCTCAGTCACGTGTTGTCAGCTAAAGGAGTGGTCGTAGATCCGAGCAAGATAGAAGCCGTGTCCAAGTGGCAATCACCAAAGTCTGTGACTGAGATCCGCAGTTTTCTCGGTTTAGCCGGATACTATCACCGGTTTATCGAGAACTTCTCCAAGATCGCAAAGCCCATGACAGAACTATTGAAGAGCAACACGCCGTATGTGTGGTCAGACAAGTGTGAAACCAGCTTTCAGGAGCTCAAGACTCGCCTCACCACTACACCAGTTCTGACTCTTCCCGATGCGAGCAAGGACTTCGTGGTGTACTGTGACGCATCGAGGCTGGGACTCGGATGCATGCTGATGCAAGGAGGCAAAGTAGTTGCGTATGCCTCGCGACAGCTTCGGAAGCATGAGGAGAACTTCCCCACACACGACCTTGAGCTAGATGTTGTCGTTCACGCTTTGAAAATTTGGAGGACTACCTGATGGGCAACAAATGCGACATCTATACCGATCACAAGAGTCTGAAGTATATCTTTACTAAGCCTGAATTGAACTTGAGGCAAAGGAGATGGCTGGAGTTGATCAAGGACTATGTCCTGAATATTCACTACCACCCCGACAAAGCAAACGTCGTGGCCGATGCGCTAAGTCGCAAGCATCACTGCAACAATCTGATGGTACGGGAAGAGCAGCCATCACTGTATGAGGAAATGGAGAGGCTGAGTTTGGAGATAGTTGAGGAAGGACAGTTGAACGAGTTAAGGGTGAAGTACACACTCGAGGACCAGATCCGACAAGCTCAGAACGGATGCCCAGAGATTGAGGAGGTGAAGAATCTGATGGCGAGAGGCAAGGCAGCTGATTACTGCCTCGACGAGCAGGGCACGCTATGGTTGAAGGACCGCATATGCGTACCCCAGAACAAGGAGATTTGAGACTCGATTCTGAAGGACGCCCACGACTCTCGATACTCGATCCACACAGGCTGCACGAAGATGTACAAGGATCTGAAGGTACGATTCTGGTGGGAGAAGATGAGAGAAGACATTGCTGAGTACGTCGCTCGGTGCGACACGTGTCAGAGGGTGAAGGCAGAACACCAGAGTCTCGCTGGGTTGCTTCAGCCGCTTGAAATACCCACTTGGAAATGGGAAGATATCAGCATGAACTTTATAGTGGGCCTACCTCGCACACATAAGGGCGGTGGCACACAAGCTAGCAGAGCTATACATCGACAACATCCTAAAGTTTCATGGGGCGCCAAATTGCATAGTATCCGACCGAGGGCCACAATTTACCGCCAAATTCTGGAGAAGTTTGCATAAGGCCATGGGCACTGACCTACACTACAGTTCCACTTTCCACCCACAAACTGATGGACAGACAGAGAGAGTAAACCAGGTGCTTGAGGACCTTCTGAGGGCATGTGTGTTGACTTATGGTTCTAACTAGGAGAAGAGTCTATCATATGCCAAATTCTCATACAACAACAGCTACCAGGCCAGTTTGAAGATGGCTCCCCTCGAAGCCCTTTACGGCAGAAAGTGTCGGACACCGTTGATGTGGTCTGAGGTGGGGGAGCGAGCCTTCTTCGGTCCCGCCACCATTGTCGAAGCAGAAGAGAATGTTGCCAAGGTCAGAGAGAATCTAAAGATAGCTCAGAGCAGGCAAAAGAGCTATGCTGACCCCAGGAGGAAAGACGTCTCATTCGAGGTGGGTGAGCATGTCTACCTAAAGGTGTCGCCCCTCCGAGGTACAAAGAGATTTCATGTCAAGGGAAAGTTGTCTCCAAGGTACGTTGGGCCGTACCTGATCGTGCAGAGAATCGGGAAGGTGGCTTACAAGCTAGAGCTGCCACCTGAACTTGTCAGAGTACACACGGTGTTCCATGTGCCACAGCTCCGGAAGTGTGTGTTCGTCGAGAAGAGAGTACCCTCTCACGCACTCGACATACAGGACACCCTGGAGTACCTAGAGTACCCAGTCCGAATCCTGGACTAGGCAGAGAAGTCCACCAGGAGCACCACCACGCGCTTCTGCAAGGTGCTCTGGAATAATCACTCCGAGCGTGAAGCAATGTGGGAGAAGGAGTCCGTCATGAGGGAGAAATACCCTGACCTCTTCGACTCGGAGGTAACTTCTTAATCTCGGGGACGAGATTCTTGTGAGGGGGGAGTTCTGTAACATCCTTGAATTTGTGTGATTGTAAAATATGGGATTTCAAAAACTTGATTTGAATTTGATTGCTATTGAAATATATAAGGATGTGTTCTTTCGTTTCCCTTCCCTAAAGTCCTAGGTTTGACAAATGCTAAGGCTCCTAAATGCTAGTGTGAGGAGTTGGATTTATTTGGATTGTTTTTGGACTTATTTGGGTGGATTCAAATTTGAATTTGGAATTCAAATTTGAATATAGGTTAAGAAGAAATCCTAAATAGGAAAGCCTTTCTTCACCACTTGGGCCGTAGGCAGCCAAACCCGGCCGCCGCTCAAACCGGCCCAAGTGCGGCCCGCCTACCGCCCGCGCTATAGCCACCAACAGCGCGTCGCCCTCGAGTCGCCTAACCGCCAGCTTTAAGCCCCTAAAAGCCAGCCAGTAGTCAGCCTATAGTCCGTGCTATTGTGTATGCATATTTTATTTTCAAAAAACTATTTTCCCTTTGAAAAATCCAAGTAAATCCATTTTAGCTCCGAAAAGTATAAAACCTTTTCCGGAAATTCTCTAAAATCTCAAAATCCGTGCTAGGCTAGTGTTTGCTCTCTTTTGGCTCTGAATTGTCGTTCTTTTGGAGTTAATTGCTTTAGGACCGTTGTTTATTTTCTGTTACATGTTAATAGGAGTAGCTGGAGCCGGGGAGCTGATCCTGGAGTATGACTACGCCGACGACTTCACCGCGGAGGACTACCTGACCCCAGGTTCACGCCCGAGTGATTCTGAAATAACTATTAGGTATTGCTGAATAGAATGCTACCGCTTTACTTTAAATGCATGATGATGATGAACCTTGCACTGCCTACTTTTACTATCCTGTCCTTGATTGTCCTACTACTATATATGTTTATAAGCGTGTATATACGCTGAGCTTCGCGATGCATGTGTTGGGATGTGAATAGTGGGATAAAATCGCCAGGAGAAGGCGTTTTGGGTACTTTGGTGGGGGTGAGCTCGAGACAATCGATCTGGATCGGGGATAGGGATGCACTCCTTAGTGTATCCCTACTTTGTCGGTTTTCGGAGCCTAGGTGTTGGGGTTTTACTTACGCTTGGAGGATATGAGCTCGCCCCAGTCTGAAACCGAGTGGGCCAACCGCTTCACTAGACTTTACGTACACACCACCCCGTCGAGCGTGGGGTTAGGGCCAAGTTGAGCTCGACCAGTGCAGAACCATACTTGCTAGCATGATAGAGGGTATCAGTGGGGGAGAGGTGGAGAGAGACCACCTTCTCTCAGTGCGTCGCCCGTGTGGCCACACGGGGGCATTTCACAGTTCTGGTGCAGTTCCCTTTGTGAGGGGGACCGCTTTGAGGGCCGGATGCAGGATGGGACCGTAACTACCGAGAGTTTGCATGGTAAGATGGGCTCGGTCGGTCGTACACCGTCCGGGTGCCATTCCGGGATGGGTACAGGTGTACACACTATGCAGAGTTGTTCGATCTATAGCTATAGCCACGTCCCCAGCCCAGTGGATTGTTGGTTCTCATGTTTTGGGATTTCTACCTTCCCCCTTATAGGTGAGTGTGGTGAGCCGCGGTTGCAGTCGGTTAGAGGAGAGAGGCTCCATCTACCTCATTGATCCGGATTCAATCATTGAGGTGTGAGGAGAGGAAGTTCTCGCATCGACCCTAGACGGGAGTAGGTTGTGGAGACGGGACCCTGGGTGACCAGGTGGTTCCGAGCTGTGTTGAGAGGTTTGGGTTTGGGAACTTGATGGAGATATCTTGTTTATACTCTGCTGCAGCTGCATAGGAAACTAGAGCCGCTTCCTTGTCTCTTTTCCTCCCTTTAGATGTTAGGCTACTTAAAGCCGCATACGATTGGTGACGTGGACCTATCCCACTCCTTGGGGATAGACTTTGGGCGTGGAGGGTACGAGACCGAGTACGACAACAACGCCGATGGATGGTACGACTGAGGGATGCGTCGCTTCGCTCAAGGATGCCTGTGGCGAGAAGAATAAAAGATGGAGACCCTTCTGAGATGCTAGCTACCGTTGCGTAGAATTTCACTCTGATTCAGCCGAGAGGCTTGTACTGATGTACTCCATAATGGACATGTAATAATTATGTACTTTTACTCTTATGTGATGCGATGTATGACTCTGTGTATTTATCTTTGAGACGTTCTGTACGCCATAGCCACTGATCCAGGGACTATCGCGATGGTACAGGGATTCGGGTGTTTCTATGAAAATCTGGGGTTTTACAACACGAAAATTAGATTTGTGAGGAAAATGATAGTCGGACCGAGGATTGGGTCATCAAAGAGCAAATGTGTCGTTTCCCATCATGGTTAAAGGAACGTGGACATCTATTTCAAGGAAATTCCATAGATGACACAACGTTGACCAGGTTGGCGGCTGGTCCATCAAGCAGTGTTACCTCATGGCAAGCATACGAAATTAATGGGTACACCTACTATGCGAAGGCGAAAGACAACAAGAGTGTTGCGTATCAAAATAGTGGTGTTCGCATAGATGCGATTGATAAATCCAGAAACAACATCACTTACTACGGGTTCATAGAGGAAATATGGGAACTTGACTATGGAGAGAATATCAGGTTCCTCGTGTTTCGGTGCCAATGGGTCAAACACCCGAATGGCGTCACAGATGACAATTATGGGTTGACACTTGTAGACCTTGCCAATGTAGGTTACAAAGGGTACTCGCCGAGCATGTTGCACAAGTTTTCTACATAGTCGATCCTATGAATGTGAAGAAGCACATTGCCATCTTCGGAAAACAAAGAATTCTAGGAGTAGAAGGTGTAATTGATGTTGAGGATTACAATCAGTTCGAGGAACTAGTCTTGTTCAAAGATCATGAGAAGAGAATAAAAAAAAATTGAAGCCAGCATTCCTAAATCGGAGAAGCCATGATTACGTACACATTGTGAAGGGAGAATTGTTAAAGGATAAACTTGCACTTCTTATTAGTCCGGCTTGATGTATCACTTGTACGACTTTATATAATTAGTGTTGTTGTAAGACTTTCAATCAATTTAGGTGAGTTTTGGAAGTTTTGATGAAATGAGACTCTCCTCCTATACTTAAATTCAAATTATGGAAATTATGGTTTCAATTAGTATTTGAATATTTGAATTTATGTATATGAGGTGTTTTGTCATAAAAAAAAGGTTTGCATTTGAAAATGTTAGTTCAAATGAGACTCTAGGGTTAAACAACCTATAACTCATTAGGTGTATGAACCTAGAGTCCTATTTGAACTAACATTTTCTATCTAGGACTTCTTTTACAAAAAAACACACCCCCTATACTTAAATTCAAATATTTTATGATACCTTGAGAAGTTTCAATGAAATTTGAACAATTTAAGCCCTTGTTTCAAATTTTGCAAATTATGGAAAACACTATGTTGGCGGGCATCTTAAGAGACCGCCAGCGGTGAGACACCGCTGGCGGTTATCATAAGTCAATCGCGAGCATAGTGGTTTGCCAAAATTTAAAAATTTGAAATCGTAGCCTGAAAATGTTCAAAATTCTTTGAAACTTCCAAAAATTATCATAAAATATTTGAATTTATGTATATGAGGTGTTTTGTTATAAGAAAAGTTTTGCATTTGAAAAGGTTAATTCAAATGAGACTCTAGGGTCAAACAACGTATAACTCATTAGGTGTATGAACCTAGAGTCCTATTTGAACTAACCTTTTCTAACTATGACTTATTTTACAAAAAACACACTCCCTATACTTAAATTGAAATCTTTTATGATACCTTGAGAAGTTTCAATGAAATTTGAACAATTTAAGCCCATGTTTCAAATTTTGCAAATTATGGAAAAACACTATGCTGGCGGTTATCATAAGTCAACCGCCAGCACAGTGGTTTGCCAAAATTTGAAAATTTGAAATCCTAGCATTAAAATGTTCAAAATTCTTTGAAACTTCCAAAATTTATCATAAAATATTTGAATTTATTTATAGGAGCTGTTTTGTCATTTGAATTTGAAAAGTTTGCATTTGAAAAGTTAAGTTCAAATTCTTTCAAATCACAGCGCTGGCGGGCGCTTATGATAACCGCCAGCGGGAATTCTCACCACTGGCGGTCGCTTAAGTCACCCGCCTATGGTAAGGATCAGCGCTTGAGGTTGTCTATTGTGACCCGCCAGTGGTGGTCTACCGCTGGCGGTTGCCTTATGTGGCCCGCTAATGGTGATTCCATCTATATATACACGAGACGCGCTCTCAAAAATTTTCCAAGTCTGTCGCGAAACGAAACGACGCCGTTAGGCTGCCAAATTTTCCCACTGAACGCCGCCGCCGCCCCTCCGACCACCCCGCCGTCCTCCAGGAGTGCCCGACCGACCTCCACGAGCGCCCCACCGTTGTCCGCGAGGGCCCACCCCCTTCTCCCTGTGGACCGCCGCCGTCTTCCGCTACGCGCGCCGCCCCTTCTCCCCGTGGAGCGCCACCGCGCGCGTCGTCCGCGGGCGTCTCGCCGACCGACGACCTCCTCCTCGAGCGCCACCGCCCCTCTTCCCTACCGGGATGACGCCCTCCTCCCCGCAGTCGCTTCCCCAACTCCCGGCCGGGGAACCGCCACCGCCTCCGCCGACAGCTCTGCCGCCCCCGCTCGCCACCTACACCTCATCTCCTCATCGCTCGCCACGCATGGAGGCCGGGGATGGGGCCGGCGGCTCAGCAACGACAGCCCCGGCTTGGTTGGTTTTTTTTTCAAAATGCAATTACATGTGTTAAAAATGCGGATAAATAGATTATGGATAAATGCAATTACATGGATTGTGGATAAATAGATTTAAAAATGTTACAAATGGAACATGGATTTAATTTTATTAGTTTTGTTGTATAAATAATTAAATATGGACTATGGATTGTGGATAAATAGATTTATTTTATAAAAATGGATTATGCATTGTGTATAAATAGATGTATTATAAGTATGGACTATGGATTGTGTCTAATTTTTTAATAGATTTTTTATATAAACATGGACTATGGATTTAATTTTATTAGTTTTGTTGTATAAATAATTAAATATGGACTATGGATTATCTATGATCAAATGTTAACAGTGAACAATTCGGTGAGGAGGAATCTAGTGATAGTGGTATAATTGGAGACTATGAAACTCCCTCTGAGTACGAACCAAGCGAACCACGACCTCATAGGCGTCCCGAAGACGATGATGTTGATTACGAACCAAGCGATAATGAGGTCTGCATGCACATTCACTCAAATTAATGTTTGTTTATTCAATTAAGATATACTTTAAATAGTGTTTTATGTGTAGAACAACGACCGATCCCCGCGACGACATCGTAGAGCATCTAACATTCATGCCCAAGAGGCAGAAGTCATTTCAGAACCACAACCTTCGGGTACTACTAGTTCTAGTAAGCTGAAAAGGAAACGTGGTCATAAAAGAAGAAACCAGATCCTTGAAAGAGGACAACTTGTGATAGAACGGTTGGGTGACAAAGGTGAGCCCGTCGAACCTAAGGGGATAGCTGCTAGGTTTCAGAACATCGTCGGTGCAATTGTCAGAGACCAATTGGCATCTTGGATCACAACTACTAATTGGAAGACAGTCCCTAAGGATATGAAGGATGTATTATGGGCCAAAGTGAAAGAAAAGTTTGTTTATCTGGAAGGTACAAAAAATGCAGGTAGAACTTTTGCCGAGGACCTTTGTGGAAGAGCTCTTAGGAATTGGAGGTCTACACTTAATACCGAATTTGTCCGTAAAGGAAAGGATGCTAGGGATGTGTATGGTAGCATTCCGTTAGCGATCCGGGAAGAATTCGTGGATCAGAAGAAGACGGAAGAAGCAGTAGCTCTGAGCGTCCAACAAAAGGAGAAGGCTATGAAAGCTGTTGAGAACCCCCATCGCTTGGGTTCGGGAGGATATGCTGCCAAAATGGCAAAATGGAGGAAGGAGGAAGGAAGAAAGGAGGGTAGCTGGTTTACCAACTATTTTTGAAGGCATGTGTGACAACCCACGTTGTCACAGCATGGATGAGCGTAGCAAGAATTGGATACTTGCTCGAGTGGCTATAGCACCTGACGGTAATGTTTCATTTCAGAAGCCCTCAACAGAACAAATTTATCAGAAGCTGGAAGGACTTGCGGAAATGCAAAAGAAAGGTCTTTTCGTGCCCGACAGGGAGAAAGATATGCTAACCGCTGCGATCAGAACGCCTAAGCACCATGGCTGTGTTCGAGGGATTTCTTCTACCTTGCCCTGGGGTAAAGCATTTCGTGAACACCGATCAAGTTATAAAAAGCGAGACCGTTATAAGAAGAAGCTTGAAGACAAGATGAGTGAAATTGTCAAGCAAGAATTGATAGGCTTATTCATACAACAACAACAACAAGCTTCTGTTGGGCCAAGTGCGAGAGAATCTAATATCCGATGGTTCCGGACGGTTCCTCCAAACTTGATGCTTGCCCGTGTCGGAGCCATCCCAACTCCAAGTAGTGTTGGTTCTATTGCTTACGCCAAGCATCCCGTGGATGACATTGTAGAGGATACACCATGCAAGTTGGTTATTCCATATGGAAGAAAACTAGATAAGTTTCGAGAAGTTGGGACGACCATGGCACTAATGGGTCGTGTGTTTCCGAATCCACCAACGCCGCAGTACGCATGGGTTCAAGTTGTTTCGGTTTCGATGAGTCGTGCGAGATTGATATCCCTACCGAGGATGGGATCGGGCTTCTCGGTGATGCGAGGAACCAATACATACTGTGGCATCGTCGAGATATCATACTTAATGCATCACCAAGTCCCTGCTTGCAACCTAGCCAAGAACGAGTACCCCCCAGGATCCAGATGCTGCAATGGTCGAGTACACAATGGGTGGGAAACATGGAGGTGGTAACAATAACAACAACATTATGATTGTGGAGCAGGGAGTTAACAATAATGACAACAACATGCCACAAACTCCTCCAGCATCAGGGGCAGGGGCATCATCATCTATGAAATCTGTTCCAAAACCGCAAACTCCTCCGACATCAGGGGCAGGGGCAGGGACATCATCTCCAAAATCTGTTCCAAGACCACCATTCCTCCGCCATGTCCAAGACCACCATCTCCTCCTCCAGCAACCAAGACGCCAATAACAATACACCGGATGATAAACTCATATGAACCAAAGACGAAATCATGTGATGTTGACTTGTTCTTGAAAGTACTAAAGAATAAACCTAAACGGGATCCAACATCCGGTAAAGAATCACCTAATGTTCAAGTACTCAAGAAGGCACCAGATGAAAAGTCTTTATCCCCCACCTCTTTTCAAAAACAAAAGGAGGAGCACATAAGTATGTTTTCGTCGGATGAGGTGCCCGACAAATATGAGCATGGCAAACCATTCTTGTTTAGGTGGCAACTGAACGAAGGGCCGTCAGAATTGATGAGGCTGCATACTTGGATCATGCACAACATGCAGCAAGGCATTCACACTATCACCGCTAATCTCCCGAAATGGGTGTTCGGTAGCTCTTTTGAACGGAAGGTTGCAATCGATTTTCCCGATTTGCATGCGATGTTCCGTCGTGAAAAAACTCGACATCAACCTCGTCACCATTTGGTCCATGTAAGTCAACATCCCTATACGACATCCAAATCTATTGAATTCCATATGTATTGTTATTACCATCCTAAGTAAACTTTTTGCAGGATGCAAGCGTCTGATGAAAAGAAGACAAATGGGAGGTGGAAGGTAGCATATGTTGACCCGCAACAAGTAAGCCAGTCACAACACACGTTCATAATGAGGGATCAACTAAGAAAGCAAATAGAGGAAGAAGCAAAGACACCAAAAGAGAAGGAAGACTTAATAAAGGGTTACAAGAAAGCTAAACTTCACGAGGTGTCTGCATACATTTCAAGGGTCATGAGGAAAAACCAACATAAGGATTCTATCAAGTTTTGCTTACAATTTTGAGTAAGATCCTTTAAATAACTATTTCATCATTTGCCTTCATTTTTAGTCTATTTATATTAATTATTTTAATTTTATGCAGCGATCATTTCATTTGCTTTCACATGTGTCCGAAGTTGGGAACTGTGGGGGTCTTCGACTCATTACACTATTCAGAGGCTTCATACAAGAAAATCATTGAGATTATAAGAAAGTAAGACAACTAAGTGCAATATATAATCACTACTGCGTGTATCGGCTATATTTCAAATTGTATTACTAACTTATGTCTTTGTATCCTTAAAGTGCGTATAGGCTATACATACTCAATGGCGGGGAGTGCAAGAAGAAAAAATTGGTGATACGACATGCCAAATGGGTAAGAACACTTCTGTTAATAAGTACCAATTATTTTTATCAGAGTTGTACACTTCTGTTAATTAGTACCGATCATTTTTATTTTTTCAGTGCTACAAACAACCTCCTGGCAGTGTGCTATGTGGATATTATGTGTGTGAGGTTTTGAGAAATAATGGGAGGTACCGAACGAATCCTGAAGACGTAAGCCTCTTGTTTGTACACAACTATGTATGTGCTAATTATGGTCCTGATGGTAATGCATAACAATCTTCATTTATTATGTTTACGTGCAGATGCCTACCATTGAGGGATCATGGGGGCAACTTGGTGACAATCAAATCACCAACATTTGTGCGGAGATGGCGAGATTCATCCTACGTGAGATATGCCACGAGGATGGAGAATTCTTCGATAAAGAAGGAGTTTGACATTGGACGATGCAAAAAGGTTACGTAGATGGGTGTCTTAGGGTTATCTATTATGCACAATGTTTTGTAATGTGACTTATGTATACATTTTTTATTTTAGTTTGGATTATGTGTTTGTGAGACATATATTTGGATTTGGCGGTTAAATACAAATTAAATTACAGTAAATTTAGCATACAAATGCCAATGTGAAAAAAAATAATAGACGAAAATGACAAATTATATATACAAATAATAAACAATTATGTGGAATTATATAGGAAATGGGAAAAATGCTTTACGTGGCGGGCGGTCTAAGCAACCGCCGGCAAAGATGACTTTGTCTTTGGCGGCGGTTCACTTAAACGACCGCCGGCAAAAATGGCATTTGTGTTGGCGGGGCGCTTAAGTAACCGTCAAGACGATGACATTTGTGTTGGCGGTCGTTTAACTGACCCGCCAGCACAAATGGCTCTGTCTTTGGCGGGTTGGCTACCCGCCAAAGACAAAGGGTCATTTCTATTGGCTCAAAGTTGCTGGCGGGTGCCGCGCCCGCCAGCAAAAACCGGTTTTAGCCGCCAGGACAAATCATTTCTGGCCTAGTGAATAGAGACTGCCACATGGGTCCATTTATCAGGGGTACATTGGACTTTTTTCAGAGAAACTTTATGTTCCTGGAGCTGGAGCTAGGTTGCATGCCAAACAAGACCTCTGCTCCGGAAACTCTATAATAGATTTTCATTCTTTTGTTGAAAATCTATTTCCACCTTACAAAACAATGAAAAATAGCATTGTGTAAAATCATACTCGGACAATGAAGTAACAAAAATATCAATTTTCACCAAATGATGGTACAAAAGTATGTAGTTTTTGCCCATTGGCAAAAACATGATCCATCCGTGGATGATTTCTGAAAAAAATGTAACTCTTTCTATACTTTTCGTGTGAAGTTGATGCTTATATCAGTTGTTGAAAAAAATGACTAAGGAGGCTTTAGACCCGGTATAAATTTTCTAGTCCATACATACTCCTTTAGGGCCTGTTTGAGACTGCTCTGCTCTACTTTTTTAACTTTGTTCACCAATTCCACCATGGAGTAGCTCTACTATAGAGTTTCAAGTCAAAATAGATTTTCAGCAAGTAGAAGGTGTGGACTTTTGCACCTCGTGCATATACATTGGAGCACAGCAAGTCAAGTTGTGGACTTTTGCACGAGGTAGAAGGTGCGGGTTAACCTGATCTGATGATTCTGCCTGTGTCAACGTCTCTGTGTAAACGGTGATCCTTGTTAGTATTTCCTGGCAACATCGCGGTGTGCAGAGTCCGATGACGATGCAATTCCGCAGCAATTCAATGCATGAAGCCAGGACACAAAAGCTGACGCCCAAAGAGGGACGTCGCGGCGCGGACTGAAGGAGAGCGGCTGATGCAGACATGCGCGCGGTAGGCATGCAGACTTGGCCTCCCCAAGCAGAAGGAGCCGCAGGCAAATGTTTGGATAATCAACCCGATCGATCTACCGACGCAAATGTTGAAGATGCCTACAGGACAGGGGAAGTGTTGCTGTTCTCTGAAATGGTGAGACCGTACGAACTTCTGTACGGCCAGTTTATAGACCAACCTATAAGCGCAGACCTGTTTAGTTAGTTCGAGCCAAAAGAACCGCAGCATGATTCAGCAAACACTAGCCCAGTAGCCAACTCTTGAGGCGCCGCAAAGCGGAAAAGTTTATCCAAAGACCAAAGGCAGGTTCAAAGGCAGCCACGTCAACATGCATATTTTGGTTACAGCTAACGAGTCTATTTGACTTCTGTTTTTTCCCTTGTTTAACATTTTTCTCTTCGAATAAATCAGTCATACACAGAATATTGCAATTGCTTCAGTTTTTTCCCTTAACGCCATTGCTTTCCGCCGCCACCTTGTCTTGTTCACGAAGGTGGAGAGTACTTGATCAACAGTGTTTGTCATCTGAAACGAAAGCGTGGCAAAGTCTGTCGTTTCATATGGAAGTTGCACACGGTCATCGTCGAAAATTACTAAGGACATGCATGGCACACGCTACACAGAATCTTACCTTGAAAAGATTAGTATGCATCAACCATCCTGTCCTGCCACTCCGCTCCGTTCCGTTCTCTATAAATACTACTGCTTCATAAGCAAGGTCGTCACACAACCACTTCCTCAGCTCAGCTAACCCTCAGCGCAAGGAACACCGTACCAGATCCACCTGCAGCAGCCAATCTGTCCTGCCACCCGGAGCCACCAGCTGGAAAATCCTGTGCCGGGGAAGAATCGTCATAGGCTCAGCTGAACGCCATTGTACCGTACGTGCTGCCGGCAATGGCTTCCCTGCCGGGGGCGGGGCGGCGCTTCCTCTGCAGCCTCTTCCTCTGCCTCTCGCTGTCCGCGGGCGCCGCGCGTGCGGCGACGACGCGCCACCACGAGTGGGAGATCAGCTACCAGTTCAAGTCCCCCGACTGCGTGAGCAAGCTCGCCGTCACCGTCAACGGGGAGTCCCCCGGCCCGACCATCCGCGCCACGCAGGGCGACACCCTCGTCGTCCGCGTCAAGAACTCGCTGCCGACGGAGAACGTGGCGATCCACTGGCACGGCATCCGGCAGATCGGCACGCCCTGGGCCGACGGCACGGAGGGCGTGACGCAGTGCCCCATCCTCCCCGGCGACGTCTTCACCTACACCTTCGTCGTCGACCGCCCGGGCACCTACATGTACCACGCCCACTACGGGATGCAGCGCTCCGCGGGGCTCAACGGCCTCATCATCGTCACGGCCGGCGGCAAGGACGACGCCGAGCCGTTCGCGTACGACGGCGAGCACGACGTGCTGCTCAACGACTGGTGGCACAACAGCACGTACGAGCAGGCCGCGGGACTCGCGTCGGTGCCGATACGATGGGTCGGGGAGCCCCACTCGCTGCTCGTCAACGGGCGCGGCAGGTTCAACTGCTCCGCGGCGGTGGCCGGCACTTGCAACGCCACCCTCCCGGAGTGCGCCGCGCCGGTGTTCGCCGTCGTGCCGGGGAAGACGTACCGGTTCCGCATCGCCAGCCTGACGTCCTTGTCCGCTCTCAACTTCGAGATCGAGGTATACGTGCGCGACTACTGCGCGTTTCCTCTCATCTGCGCCTTTCATTTTCTCCGTTGCTCTGTGTTCGAAATTGCATTTCCGTGCCAGCTAGTTGTTTCAGCCTGTCACATAAGCCTATTTGTCTTGTGTTTGACGTAGCTTAATTTATTTTCCAATTAAAACAAACAAAACAAATGATAATTTGAAATAAAAAAACGGGGTATAATGATGGATCTATTTACAGTTTCCTTTTATGTTTACAATCAAAGCTTTATAGCTTGGAGTCTATTCATCCGTCCCAAATTATTAGTCATTTTGATTTTTCTAAATACACACCTTTTGATATGCATATATCTAGATTTTTTTCGAACAACACTGGGGAAGTTCCGCACCTAATATTTATATCTAGATAGTACTTATTCCATTTCAAATTACTACTACCTCTATCTTTTTTTTATTTGACGTTCCGACCACCAAATCAAGGCTAATCTTAGTAGCATTTTTTTTGTCTGAAATGTCTTCTATTTGGAAACGGAGATAGTAGTTGTTTTGGCTTTTCTTAAAAAGTCAATGATTACTTCCTCCGCTCCATAAAAGAGTGCAATTTTAATTTTTCTAGGACAGATTTGTGAAGAAATGAAAAAACTCTAATACCTCATTTGTTTGCCAAATGTAGTAACTTTTTAATGCAAATCGGATTTGACCACTTAATTAGGAAGATAATAAGATCTATTTTCTAGGATTACATACAATCTTTATGTGATTTTTTCAAAACCTAGGATTGTATTTTTCATGGGACGGGGGAGTAGTAATTTAGCATAGAGGTAGTACATAACAAAAAAAATGTACAAAACGAATAGTAATTTTGGGACAAAAGGAGTACATGCATATTGGCGGAGAGTGACCGCAATCGATCCCGCAAGATGTCACCGTCAATCAATTCAGTTAGAGCTCACTAATCTATAGGACGGTCAGCACACAGCGTTTTTCAAGTCTAGCTATCTGCTGGTACTACTAGTATTTTGCTTCTGCCTGCACCATTCCCTTCAACCCCTTTCTAACCTGCTTTGCTCATTTGGAGCATACTGTTAAGCATGCACGCATCAACGAACCACCGCGGAACTGTATCGAAATGGAGGACGATACAGAGGTCGGTAAGCGATTGCTTTGAAATGCTATGCTACCATTTGTGTGGAAGTTTCTCTCTCTGTCCCAGAATAAGTGTCGTTTTTGCTTCTCGAAAACAACTTTGACTAAGTATATAAAAATATATTAATATTTATGGTACATAATTAATATCGTTAGATAGATATTTGAATATAGTTTTTTTAAAATTTATTTCGAGGCACAAATTTTGCACGTTTTTTCTACAATTCCAGTCAAACTCGTAGTACGAAAACCAACGGTGACACTCTTTTTTGGGACAGAGGGAGTACCTGCTTATGACGAAGACATTCAACGTTAGTTTACCAACCATGAATGTTTATACATTGTAATTTTTACTAGATACATTAGAGTACAAACTCATATGATAGCGCTCATTCACATCAACTAGTCTATCAACTTGTGCCACCGCACGGGCTAGAAATAACTAATAATTATAATTATCTATCTCATACTCTCATTCATCTATTACATATTCTATCTAATAATTTTAATATGTCTAGTTAGTAACAATTTTTCTCCTTAGCATAGCACCTGCATATGTGTTTGATTTGTATCTAATTGAACACTATATTTTAAGCTATGAACAACGTAAGATTTGGTATTATTTATCTCATTCATGAATATATGTGCATATGACGACACACATTATGGGTTTATATAATTAATAACATAAATAATATATTTTTGAGAAAAACATAAATAATATATTAATAATTATAGAAAAAGTAATTTAAAATTTTATATTGATGCACTTTAAGATCTTATTATAATTGTATGATTTAGATTCAGATTTAGAGGTTACTTTAAATTTAATAAGCACATAAGTGGATAATTTATATGCAAATTTAGGGGGTTATTTGATATTGTTTTTATAGTAGCATAAGTGGGTAATTTACATGAAAATTAAGGGATAATTTACATTAATTTTATAATGGCACATGTGGATAATTTAGATACATATTTAGGGGGTTGCATTAGTCTATTTTCATAATGACAGAGCTGGGTAATTTATTAGAAAGATAACAGATCCAATGACTATCATGATTAGAGATGTTGAATTGATGGTCGGATGTTTCTGATTTTTGTGAGAATTTAAAGGATTTCTCTATTTTTTGGGTTGTCCACCTAGGATCCTAGGTGGCATCGCCTGGAGGCCTTAAAAGAAGCATCCAATTAGTAATAGTAAGATGACTCGGTTGATAGATCTAAAAAATTGACAAGTCACATCGTCGCCTAATATATATCGTGGCTGCTAGCACTCAAGTTCACTTTTCATAATTGAAAGTGTGAATTCGGAAGCAAGCCATCATATTAAGGGTCCGTTTGGCACGGCTCCGTGGGCGGCTCCCGGAGCCGTTTCACGCGAAGCCGTGCCAAAGGGGTCCCAAAAATGGATTCCAAGGAGAAGCCGTCCGCGAAACCTGCTGACTGGAGCAGTTCCGCCGGGGGGGAGCTGGGAAATCGTAGCTCCCCCCGCTTCGCTGCGGCTCCGCCTCCCTAATTCCACCAGTGCCCTCGGAGATGGCCTACCTGATAGCGAAAATCGGTAGATGGTCGGCGGAGGAGACCGGCGGCACGACGCGCCCGACCTCGATGGCGGCGTCGGCGTTGCCCGGGAGAGGACAGGAGGAAGAAACCGAATGGAAAAGAATGGAGGGGAGGGGGAGCGGCAGGAGTTGAGTGCCCCTCACCGGCGTCGGAGGCCATGGCGAGGCGGCGGTCGGCAACGGACCGGGGAGCGGCTCGCGGATTTGACAAGAAAGAGCGATTCGCTTTTTCCCCCTTGCGGTAGATAAGGCAAGTGAACATGATAAGGCAGGCCAACGTGTGGACAGGGAGTCCTCCCGGTAGTTAGGTCCAAGGAAAAACGAAAAACAAAAAAGAGAAGAGGAAAAAGAAAAAAAGAAAGAGAGAAAAAGAAAAAGGGTATTATAGCCATTTCATTATCTTATCCATCTTACATAGTCAGGAGAAGCTGATTTGCCAAACATTTTTTTAAAATGGATTCAGCTCTCTCGCAGAATCCGCTCCAGCAGCACAGCCAGAGCCGGCGCTCCTACAGCCGGAGCCGGAGCCATGCCAAACGCACCCTAATTATAGAGGAAGGGATTGCTGTAAGATGGAATGCTCGCACCGGAATTCATTCTTCTCGTTACGGTAGCCTAAGAGCACATACACGGTAGTATTCAGTTATTATCTCTTAAATGATTTGTTTTTTGACATTGAAAATTATTTGGATTTTTGTATTCACGACGGGCAAAGTCTGAATTTCATCATTAAATTTGTAACCAAATTACAAAAGTAGCCTGTACGTCCAAAATTGATTTGTATATAATGATATTTTTTAAGAAAAACGACGAAGATGGTCAATAATCAGTTCAAAATTAAATAAATGAACTTCTTTCGTCTCAATTTTTTTTGCATGGAAAGAAACTTCCATTAACTCAACGAACCAGCAGCGTCGCTGGCCACAGAGTTAGATACACAGGGCGGTGTGAAGTCCCACGAGACATCATCACCGTGATTACAAAGACCCCCCTCCGCTGCAAGAGTGTGAGCCACCCTATTACATGATCTAGGAACGAAATTACAGCGATAACTACTAAAGCTGCCATGGACCAGAGACTTGAGTTTGTATATGTATCCCCCCATCTCCGCAAATCTATAGGCCTCACTCTCCAAAGCTTGTTTTAGCATTAGGGAGTCCGTCTCCAAGATAACTTTGTCCATGCCTTTGTTTGCCGCAGCCATAACCCCCTTCATACATGCATAAATTTCTGCTTGGAAAGCATCACGTACATGCGTCAGACCACCAGCCCCTGCAGCCATTACTTCTCCATGTTCATCCCTAATCACAAAGCCCCAACCCCCTTCACCTGTAGAAGCTGAAAAAGCCCCATCCGTGTTTATTTTCAGCCATTCCCCGGGAGGTCTGTGCCATTGTTTTTGTGAGTTATGTGGCCTCCCTACTGACTCCTTGTGAATCTCTAGAAACTCCTCGGTGTTCGTATGCACCACGTACGCGAGATCGGCAGCAGTTCTTCTGCGTTCCCCTTCATGCACTCCATTCCTCTCGCTCCACCAGCGCCATAGCAGCAGCACAACTTTCAGTTGAAGTTTTTCCTCCAATTGTAGAATATGCACCATCACTTCCCTCGCTGAGGGCTTAGCAGCCATTAGGCTTCTCTGATCTTCCATGCACAGCTCTCTCCATAACATCTTCACGTGCTTGCACTTAAAAAATAGATGGCCCCCATCCTCCAAACTCCTACTGCACATCACACAGCACGCACTTTCCATTTTCACTCCCCGTCTCTCCAAGTTTCTTCTTACTGCCAGAGTATTGTGTGTAAACCGCCACAGGAATTGTTTCACTTTCCCTGGACATTTCAAACTCCAAATCGCCTTCCACTGCTTCCTCTCCAACAAACCAGAGTCTGTTGTTGATGCTCCTCCTCCTCGCTCATTTCTTTTTACATGACCCCTGTATGCTTTGTATGCCGATCGAACAGAGAAGCACCCCCTTGGATCATAGTGCCATGCCACCAAGTCCTCCAATTTAGTGTGAACAGGCGTGGCAAGGATCAGTTCAGCAGCATCTTGAGGTACGAAGGTTTGCAACACAAGTTGGTCGTCCCACCTTCCTGTAACAGGATCAATCAACTCAGATACTTTTGTCAACAAAGAGTTTCCCCTCGGCGTGATTGGCATTCTTGACCACTCCCTTGGCAGCCATGGATCTTGCCAGATATTAATACTGCTTCCATCTCCAACTCTCCAAATCATGCCAGACTTCAGTACCTCGATGTCCTTCAAAATACTTCGCCATGTATATGACATATTCCGGGCCGGCCTCGCTTTTAAAACATCACCCTCCAGATAGTACTTCGCTCTAAGTACCCTGGCACATAGAGATTCCGTATTATGTACCAATCTCCATCCTTGTTTGGCTAGCATTGCCATGTTAAACAGCCCCAAACCCCCCTCCCCCTTTGGTCTAGTAAGTCTTTCCCAACTGATCCAATGTATTTTGTTGTCCTTGTCCTGATTACTCCACCAATATCTTCCGTCTCAAACTACTACTACCTCCATCCTTTTTTTTATTTAACGTTCCGACCACCAAATCGAGGCTAATCTTAGTAGCATTTTTTCGAAAACGTCTTCTATTTCGAAACGGAGGTAGTTGTTGTTTTGCCTTTTCTTAAAAGGTCAAAACGATTGGTAATTTGGTACGGAGGAAGTACATAGCAAAAGGATGTACAAAACCAATAGTAATTTTGGGACAGAAGGAGTAATGATGCATGTGGCGGAGAGTGACCGCAATAGATCACGCTAGATGTCGCCGTCAATCAGTTCGGTTAGAGCTAACTAATCTCTGATAGGACGGTCAGCACACAGCGTTTTTCAAGTCCTAGCTATCTGCTGGTGCTACTAGTATTTTGCTAACCTGATTTAATCTCTGATAGGACGGCCTGCACCATTCCCATCAACCCCTTTCTAACCTGTTTTGCCCCTTTAGAGCGTACAATAACGTAAGCATGCACGCATCAACCAACCACCGCGAAACTGTATCGAGATGGAGGACGATACAGTCCGTAAGCGATTGCTTTGAAATTCTACCATTTGCGTGGAAGTTACTCTCTCCATTTCGGAATAGGTGCCATTTTCGCTTCACCAAAAAACTTTGACTAAGTATATAAAAATGTATTAATATTTATGGTACAGAATTAATACCGTTAGATAGATATTTGAATCGAGTCTTTTAAAAAATGTATTTCAAGACACAAATTTTGCAGATATGTCTTTATTCTGAGATCCGCTCCTTGCATTGGCCCGGCATCGCGGCTGTAGTGATAAGGCAGCGGTACAAAAAGAAGATATAGAATTGTAGCTAACAGGCTTCGCTCGCCCAACTTTGCTATATCTCTGAAAACTGGGAAAACATAGATAGCTATGCAAGCATCCCTTGCCCGGAGCCGCTAACCATGTGCTTTCATTCAATTGTTAGATCAGATCATTTGATACAAATTCGGTCAAACTTATGGTAAAAATGCCAATGACGACACTCTTTTAGGAATAGAGGGAGTACCTGCTTATGACGACGACGTTCAACGTGAGTTTACCAACCATGAATGTTTCTACACTGTAATTTTTATACTTCATACATTAGAGTACAAACACATATGCTAGCGTTGTGACTCGGTCGGTAGATCTAAAAAATTGACAAGTCACTATCGTCGACTAATATATATAGCGGCTGCTGGCACTCAGGTTCTCTTTTCATAATTGAAAGTGTGAATTCGGAAGCAAGTCAACATATTAATTAGCATTCAGTTATTATCTCTTACAATGATTTCTTTTTTGACGTTGAAAATGATTTGGATTTTTTTCTTCATGACGGGCAAAGTCTAAATTTCATTAGTAAATTTGTAACCAAATTACAGAAGCAGCATGTATTTCCAAAATTGATTTGGATATAATGATATTTTTTAGGAAAAACGACGACAGTGGTCAATATTAAATAAATGAACTTTCAAACCAGTGCAATGCAATTTCTGCCACCAACTAATTCGTTGACTGCAAGCACCATGCAGGGGCACCAAATGACTGTAGTTGAAGCTGGGAAAAAAATACAGTGCGCTTAGTTGTGATCAAGAAACAATGATCGATGCGTAAGTACACATTTGAATATATAGATGCCAACTCCTCGTATGATGTATCTAGCTGCCGAATGCACGCATGAAACACGAGAGTAGGAAAATGGAGCACAGGACGATTTGAAATGCAAGGTTCATTTCACTAATAAGCTTTTGACTTCCTGTCGTATGCACGTAGAGTCATTTGCATGGCAAATTACTACTCCGTGGAATGCGCGTTAATTACATAAAAAACAATACTGATGGATTTCAAACCATGAAACCCCATGAAAGAAAATTAATTACTCGTTATGCCTACAAATTTTGTGTCAATGCCGAAAGTGTCACTATGCATTTACCGTCTAATGGTGATGTAGTAAAACTAAACAGTGCAAAATAAAATGTGAAAGCTGATTTCATGGTCAAATATCTAATTTATTCAAGCGCGTACATGCAGGGCCACCAAATGACGGTCGTGGAGGCCGACGGGCACTACGTGAAGCCGTTCGTGGTGAAGAACCTCAACATCTACTCCGGCGAGACCTACTCCGTGCTCATCAAGGCCGACCAGGACCCCAACCGCAACTACTGGCTCGCCTCCAACGTCGTCAGCCGCAAGCCAGGCACGGCCACCGGCACCGCCATCCTCAGCTACTACGGCGGCCGCAGCAGTCCCCGCCGCCCCCCGCCAACCACCCCTCCCACCGGCCCCGCATGGAACGACACCATGTACCGGTTCCGGCAGAGCGTGGCGACGGTGGCGCACCCGGCGCACGTCGAGGCCCCGCCGCCGCGCGCCGACCGCACCATCCTCCTGCTCAACACCCAGAACAAGATCGACGGGCGCATCAAGTGGGCGCTCAACAACGTCTCCTTCACGCTGCCCCACACGCCGTACCTGGTCGCCATGAAGAGCGGGCTCCTCGGCGCCTTCGACCAGCGCCCGCCGCCGGAGACGTACGCGCACCAGGGCTACGACGTCTACGGCGTGCAGAAGAACCCGAACACGACGGCCAGCGATGGGCTGTACCGGCTGCGGTTCGGCTCCGTCGTCGACGTCGTGCTGCAGAACGCCAACATGCTGGCGCCCAACAACAGCGAGACGCACCCGTGGCACCTGCACGGGCATGATTTCTGGGTGCTTGGCTATGGCATCGGCCGCTTCGACCCGGCGGTGCACCCGGCGACGTACAACCTCAAGGACCCCATCCTCAAGAACACGGTGTCCGTGCACCCCTACGGCTGGACGGCGCTGCGGTTCAAGGCCGATAACCCAGGAGTGTGGGCGTTCCATTGCCACATCGAGGCTCATTTCTTCATGGGGATGGGCATCGTCTTCGAGGAAGGGATTGAGCGTGTCGCCGAGCTCCCCAGGGAGATCATGGGGTGCGGGAAGACCAAGGGTGGACACTAATGATTTTACGGTTTGTTACCATGTAATGTTTAACACTTGTTTTTTAAATAAGGAAACGAGTTCCGGCCTCAACGATTGTGAATCGCCTACAGCCAAGATACAAAAGCAGCAGCATGTAAGCTGCAGGAGTAAACACTCCCCCGACACTAAGGACCACAATCAGGCCCTAACCATAAGACAGTCATAAACCATACAAGGACCACAATCAGACCCCAACCACAAGACAATCAACAACCAAACAAAACATCCAGATAACAGGGATGTCAACACAGAGACTCAAAACAGACGACAACTAATTCTCAATACGCTTAAAAATGTTCCACCCAGACCCATGAAAGAACGCCAGGGTGACGGTCTCCAACTTAAGGCACCCAAACTTCAGAACTTGTCTCCCCTCTTCTTTAGAGAGGACGGACCAACTTCTGATCCAGAACACTCCCCTAAAGATCACCTGAAGGATAGATTTATAATGTGATTTATTAAAAACCAAATCATTCTTACTGATCCATATAGCCCAACAAAGAGCTGTCATTCCAATCAAAACAAGGTTCCTTTGCTGTTTCGAAAAAATTCTAAGCCAAGGACCAAAAAGGTGTTGCAAATTAATGGGCTTGCTAATCCCAAAAGCAAATGCAACACAACCCCATACAAGCTTAGCCATAGGACAGTCAAAAAAGAGGTGTTGGATTGTCTCCTGCTCCGTGCAAAAATAGCACCTTGTACACCCTTTCCATTGTCTCTTAACTAAATTATCTTTAGTAAGTACCACCCCATTTTTAAGAAACCAGAGGAAGATTTTAATCTTCAAAGGAATCTTGGCTTTCCATGTCCAGCAATTAGCCCATGTCCCCGTACTCAGAATTATGTCATTGTACAAGTATTTAACCGAAAACTTCTTATTGGCCGTCCAAAGGAAACAATCCTTATGCTCTGTAAGAGTCACCGCCATGACCTTGCCCACAAGAGCATGCCAATCCTCCCAATTTTCCCCCACTAGCGCACGTCTAAACGAAACATTCAGTGGGGTAGTACTTAGTACTTGGGCCACAGACATATTCTTCCTCCTAACGATTCTATAAAGGTTAAGATACACAGTCATCAAAGGATCTTTTCCTAACCACTTGTCTTCCCAGAACCTAGCTTGGGTACCATCCTGAACTTTAAACCTACCCCTCCGGAGCACAAGGTCCTTAACCTCCATTAAACCCAACCAGAAATGAGAATCCCCAGCCTTTCTGACCGCTTGTGAAAGCATTCTCCCTTTTAAGTACTTTCTCCTGAGGATTTGCTGCCATACTCCATCCTCATTCAACAACTTATAAACCCATTTACTCAGCAGGCATTTGCTCTGGGTATCCAAGTCAATAATGCCCAGTCCCCCACACTTACAGGTTTGTGAAGAATCGACCATTTCGCTAGCCTGTATTTCCTCTTGTGCTCACCACATTGCCAGAAGAACCTGGATTTGTAATAGTCTAACTTTTCCAAAACACCTTTAGGTATTCTGAAGAAGGACATCATATACATCGGTAAGCTTGATAATACCGAGTTGATGAGCACCAAACGCCCCCCAAAGGATAAGAGTTTACCCTTCCAACTACTAAGCTTTTTTTGAAACCCCTCCTCAACAACTCTCCAGTCCCTATTAGAGAGTCTACTAGGACTCATAGGAATGCCCAAGTACCTAAAAGGAAACTCCCCCTCCTTACAACCAAACAGCTCCACATACTCCGATGCTCTCTCCTTTGTCTCCCCAAACGAGTAAAGCTCGCTTTTGTGGAAATTGATCTTGAGCCCAGAAAGCTCTTCAAAAGCATTGAGCACCAGCCTTAAACCCCTGGCCTTCGCCAGGTCATCCTCCAAAAAGAGGATAGTGTCATCCGCATATTGTAAAATCGAGAGACCGCCCTCCACTAAGTGAGGCACCAGTCCATCAATGAAACCCAAACTCTTAGACCTCTCGATTAAAGCGCCAACATGTCCGCAACTATGTTGAACGAACGGGGAAAGCGGGTCGCCCGTCTTAAACCCTTCTTAGTTTGGAAGAAACAACCCCGCTCATCATTAACCTGCACACAAACACTCCCTTTCGAGACCACCTTCTCCATCCACCGACACCAAACAAGAGAGAAGCCCCTCATCCTAAGGACTTGGAACAAAAAATCCCAGTTAACCTCATCGTATGCTTTCTCAAAGTCTAGCTTGAGAATAACGCCCTTCTGTTTCCTCCTTTTCAATTCATGAATGGTTTCATGCAAGACCACCACCCCATCCAAAATATACCTTCAGGCAGAAAAGCCGATTGCGAAGGTTTCGTAATCCTACCCGCCACCGCCGTGAGCCTATTCGCCAAGACCTTTGTAAAGATCTTAAAGCTAACATTCAACATGCAGATAGGCCTATATTGCTAAATTTTCTTTACTTCCTTCTCTTTAGGTAAAAGAGTTATTATTCCAAAGTTGAGACAAAACAAAGGTAAATTCCCGCTATGGAAGTCACCAAACATGGCCATTAGGTCATCCTTTATAAGACTCCAAAAAACTTGATAGAACTCGTGGAATCCATCGGGGCCCGGGGCCTTATTATGTTTCATTTGAAAAATAGCATCTCGGACTTCCTTTTCCGAAAACATCTTTACAAGCTCATCACTCTCCTCCCCGGTGACTTGAGGAATATCCTCCACCGCCGATTCATTGAATGATAGTCTGCCCCTATCCGAACAACCAAAGAGCTTTTTGTAATAATTCGTGATGTAACACTTAAGTTGCTCCTCCCCTTCTACTATTCCATCTTCCTGCTCAAGTCGGAAGATTCTCGTCTTCCTCCTTTTTCCGTTAGCTACCATGTGAAAATACTTTGTGTTGCTATCTCCTTTTAGAATTTTGGTTGTCTTTGCCCTTTGAAACCACTTTAATTCTTCTTCTCTCAGCAACCGCGTGAGTCTCTCATGAACACTCTGTTTCAAGTCCCACTCTTGCTGACTTAGCAGCTGAGACTCAGCTTTCTTGTCCAACTCCTCGGCCTTCCGTAATAGCTCTTGCTTTTCTTTCTTATAAGCTCCATTCACATTCGTAGCCCATCCTCTCAAAAATTGTCTTAGCCTTCTAATCTTATTCTGCCAACGTTGCATCGGAGTATTACCCTTTCTCTCTTTGGTCCAAACCTCAGAAACCGTCTCGAAAAACCCCTCCTTCAGCAACCACCCAAGCTCAAACTTGAACGGGGGCTGCTTCTTAGGCTTGACTCCATCTCTTGTACTTAGCAAGAGAGGAGTGTGGTCAGAGATTTCCCTACTAAGGGCCTCCACGGTCGCGAGGGGGAAATTCTGCTCCCACTCAGTACTGACTAACACTCTATCCAACTTCTCATATGTAGGTACCCTACGAGAATTAGCCCAAGTGAACTTTCGACCCGATAGGTCGATCTCCCTCAGATCCAAGCTATCAATGACCGCATTAAACAAAAACGGCCATCTCTCCTCAAATCTATCATTGTTCTTTTCTTTACTGTTTCGAATGATATTGAAATCTCCCCCAATGCACATCGGTAGCTTCTCATGACTACAAGACTAGACTAGCTCGGTAAGGAACGACTCCTTGAATTCTGGTTGAGCTGCCCCGTACACAGCCACCAGAACCCATTTGAAGTCACTCACCTTATCCCTCACTCTGAATTTCACAAAAAACTCCCCGTCATCAATACCACCCACATCCAATGCTTCCAAATTCACTCCCAGAAGAATGCCCCCAGATCGCCCGCGGGGCGCCGTCCGAAGCCACACAAAATTCCTCCCCCCACTAAAATTATTTAGTGTGTCTTGGGAGAAGTCTTTTTTTGCTCGTCCCCAAAAGAGCAATAAACGCTAGGTCTTGCTCCTTGGAGGTCTCACTCAGAAATCTTGTTTTAGCCAAGTCACTAAGACCTCTGCTATTCCAAAAGATTCCTCTCATTTTGCACCCTTGTTAGAAAAAAAAGCCCTCCTAACTTTGCAAGTTTTTTCAAACACGACTTAGCGTGAAACTTGCCTTTCCGGGTGATGTTATCAAGTTCACCACTTAATGGGAAGCTTGATTCATCGAAGATCTCCTCCATCAACTCTCCACATAAGCTTTTTAAAGCATTCCGCTCAATTTCCTCTACACTCTCATCCTAATAGAAATTTTTGCAGCGTTATTCTGATTCTTTTGTTTGTTGATGTATAGACATGGGAAGATCTGTGTAATATGTTGTGTGTATTTACTGAGCACAGAAGGCAAATCTATATAGGCGAAATAGAGAACTACATTAAAACATCATTTCATGTACAAATTAATTAGGACGACATGGTGTCCTGATAAATGACTTGGAAACTTAAGTTCCTGCTCAAGATTAAGATTTTCTTATAGTATACATGTATGATATGCCATGTCGCCCATTCGACTCCCACTCTCCTCCCTTCCTTTTGCATTCGAACCTTTCACACTACTCTTGCTTTGTGGTAAGGTGATAGTTGTTCGTGGTGAGGCTTGAAGAAGAAGGTGCTCTGATACGATAAGTATTAACCGATTTATTCAGTTTTAACTTTTTGAAGGATTTATTTCAAGTATTTTATTCTGGGCTTCGAAGGCCTTTTGAGTTAACAGCCTGTTCGTTTGGCTGGTGGCTGATGGCTGTTGCTGATTTGTTGTGAGAGAAAAGTACTGTTGGCTGGTTGCTGGTGGCTGGTTTGTTCTGAGAGAAAAGTACTGCTGACTGGTGACTGATAAGCCAAACGAACAGGCTGAGGTTGGGCAGAGGGTGGGCAGGGAGGTTGTTGCGCTCGTCGGACCTTCGCGGCACAGCTGGGATGGTGGCGGGTGCAAGTAGAGGAAGGAGGAAGAAGACTGGCCAGAGGAAGAAGATGAGTAGCAACCTTCCATTTTTCATCCAACGGTGGTAAAATTCAAGTGTGGTGAAGTAAAAGAAAATGCTCGGGCGAGCAGTAGACAGCCCAACATTTATTCAAGCGGAACAAAACGTATATGGACAAACAAATGTCTATGAAAATAGGGGCAGACCCCATGTATGTAACAATGTACACTTAGCAGTTTGACAAAAAAAAACAAATATGTACTAATATACATATGTATTCTAGCAATAGAACTACCAAACTATGTAAATTTCTGTCCAAACAAAGAAAACAGGCCACTTCGAAACTAGTTTTTCTCAGCCAATCCCCCCAAGCTGGCCGTCTTCTTCTGGCCCAAGAAGGCCCATTACGGCAATTCGCGAAAATATTGAAAGCGAAGACGGCCCGCCAAGCTGGCAAGGCATGGAGAAAACAAATTATAAATACATGGTATATGCTCAAATTAAAATTCAAATCGGCTGAAATTATTGCGGTATATGCTGAGGTAGAACCGTACAAGGAAAATTAAAATTCACGGAAAAGGGAAAAAAATTGCGCTTGAAAATTGATACGACGGGTGATTATCTGGAAAGCGTGAGCTTTGATCAGTTCCGCCGTTTGAAACTCAAAGAATAAATCAAAGCGCGCGCCAAAAGAAAAGATTCTACAAGTTGCAAATAAAAAGAAAAACCAGTTCGGCTTTTCCCCTTTTCCCTCCGCAGCTTTATCCTGGATTGATCAACAATCATATGGAAAAAAGTTTGAGCAGTGTCGGTGTGAGTATATCTTTGCAGTGTGTGCATGCACACACACGCAAAGCAAGCACGTGAATGTAAACTGACCGAAGCAGACAGTCAAAAGACTCGAGATTGGGGCAATCAAGCACGGGTCTGATGGACGACGGAGCATGAGCTGCATTTTCTATATGAAACTGATCTGAACCTCCATGACAAGACAAGAATCATCTTCGTTAATTGATTAATTAATGAATCCACCGGTGTGCACGACAAATCAATCCAACCAGAGTTATTATCTCCGTTTCAGGATATAGCTACTTCTAGCATTCAATTTTTGTTCGAAAATGTAGTTATTTATGAGTTCTTAAGTGGGTTATTTGACATGAGAGATCTAAAATACCCTTCATGTATGCAAATCAATTATGACATGCAGATTTGCATGCAAGCCTACCACAAATTAAATGGGAAAGGTATAATTGTCCTATTAATAAGTGTATGAAAACTAATGAAGGACAATACAGATAAAGTCTGAAAAGGTCTACAAGCAGCTATATTCTGAAATGAAATGAGTAGTATTTATTAGTAGCTTTGTTCATGTTGTGAACTGTGCTCTTGCAGAAAAGAAAGAAAAGAAACAGCTGTTTCATTATATAAAGGTTCCAGCCTTCCAGGTCAGATACGAGAGGGAATGCAGGATTAATAAGATGAATGGAAGCTTTCCTTGCTGGAAGAATTTGCTTTGAACCGATAATGTGACTATTCTGGCGCTTATTTTGAAAAGAAACATGTTCTACTAGCTGTCAGCTAAACCGCGTAATGGAAAGCGGGCGGTTGAACAGGCTACAGAGTTTTTTTTTGAGTTTTCAATGACAGATTTGCTCCGGTGGTCCTTTCAAAAGAAATTTGCACCATTTTTAAAGCAACCACGACAATAATTATGATTTAATCACTTAGGGCTTGTTTGGGAATTAGTGGAATGAATGAGAATGAAGGGTATTGGGGTGGAAGAATTTCCATTATAAGTCAAAATTTCCCAAAATCCCCTTCAATCCTCTTCCATCCACTTGATTCCTCCATTTCCCAAACAAGCCCTTATGGGTATTGTTTGGACCAGGCCAATCCAGGCACGTCGTTCCCCGTTCTGTCCCTGTCGCTGTTCCCTTTTCCCCCTATCGCCGTTCTTCTCCGGGTGGCGGTAGATCAAGCGGAGGCTATTGGAGGACCATGAGTTCGAAACTGGATCGGGAAATCCTCGCACAACGCACTACAGACGAGCGCCGACAAGCAGCCTATTCGTTTGGCTGGTGGTTGATGGCTGGTGTTGATTTGTTCGGAAAGAAAAAATATTGTTCGTTGATTGATGGTGGTTAGTTTGTTCTTAGAGAAAAGGTACTGGTGACCGGTGATTGGTGATTGATAAGTCAGATGAATAGGGCGAAAAGCCAATCCCCGCCTGTGTAACGAGCGAGAAAGCCAACGCCACCATCCACCTCCGCTCAGTTCAATGGAAAAATGACGAGAACGACGACTGACGATCGCCTGATGCACATGTGATGGCTATATGATGGGTTGAGCTCATGGATTGGAAGCATTAGGGCACGAGTAGGATCAGACCCAAACAGAACACAAGATGAAAAGTTAATTAATTAATTTAATTAATTATCAAATGCTTTAATATTCGTGCAAATCACATTGGGAGGACCACCAGAGCACTTCTCTTTTAATATATATACTGTTAGAAAACTAGGCAATTTTCGGTACATTTTAATTCCAGAAATTATTAACAAATTCATGACGATTATAAGTGATCCCGTGAGAACGAGCATGTGCATGTGTTCAAGTTAAATCTCAAATGAAACTCGAACAAAATTACACATAAGGAGTTTAGTATGTACCCAAAGGCGGGACGGTTGACGGAGTCAACCGTGCGCCGTTATCCCCCGGAATAGACATGCTACTCGTGGGGGGACCTTGTTCGGTGTAGTCGTACAAAGGTGATGCAGTGGCGAGTCGTTGCGGTGAAGTACGAACGGCCTCCGGAAGTAGTCGTTCACGCCGATGTAGTCGTTGTCGCGGAGGATGTAGTCGTACTGGAAGTAGTCGTTCTCGCGGAGGCCGTAGACGTACGGGAAGTAGTCGTTCACGCCGAAGTAGTCGTTCTCGCGGACGGGGACGAAGACGTACGGAAGAGCGAGCGAGACGCGTACGGGTACGCTCCCCAAAAACCTTATCGCCCACCTATCCCGAGCGGGGATCGCTAGGTGGACGAGGTTCGGAGGCAATCGCTCACGCAAACGGTGTGCGCGCAAAGCTTGCGTTGGGAATGGCAGAGAGCAAAGAACACGAGAGGGAGAAGAGAGAGGTCTCCTAAGCGGGAGTACCCGAGTGTGAGAGTGTGTATCTGTGCCAGGGGAAGGAGTCCTCTTATATAGGCGCAGAGGAGAGGAGGAGGGAATGAACCCGGACGCTTCGACCACCATAATTCTCATTAAACGTCGGTTACACCAGAATCGCCGTATTCAACGTCATCAGTTACCAGTAACGGTCGTTTTAATACAAAGGATTATGGCTGACATGAATGACCGACATGAATGACAAAAACTGTGCATACGCATCACGGTCTCGGTCTCGGTCTCGGTCTCGTCACGACACGACACGACACGACACGCCACGCCCACGGCCCGGCCCGGCCGCGCGCGGCGCGGCGAGCGAGCGCGCGCGCGCGTGTGGCACGCCCTTCTCCTTTTACCAACTTCACAAGTGGTCCACCATTGGTCCACCCTTTAAGTTAGTTAAGATTCTCATTGGCTTTCAATGCGGGATTAAATCCCTAGCATTTATTTTGTGGACCTTTTAATTCTTAAGATTAATTGAGACTAAATGGCCCAAGGCCCAATTAATCCAACAATCCCCACCAAGAATTTCAAGGTACACAAAGAAAAATCCTCTTCTCAACTCTTGTTTTGATATACTGACTTTATGGTGGAGACTGTTAAGTTGAACATCCACCTGAGACAAAAGCTACACTCATTCACAACTGACCAATGGACTATGCCTTGAATTGGCAGTTTCGTGCAAACAAGTTTGACTAGAGTCCCTTGCCGGTACTAGGCCGCCGTAAGCATCCCCTCGGGTTGGAGCGTATAAGTCATACTCCGTGCCTTTCATGGGTATCTAGAGATCACCCTATCTCATAGATTGTGACTAGCAATCAAACCCATATAGGTGCAATCCTTTAAGATGTTCTGTAGGCCAACATCTTTGCTCCTCTTTGAGCCACTCGGATCACATTAAGGTTTTTCACCAACCTCGCCATACGTTTTTAGAAGAGAAATGCATCTCTACCGGAATGAGCCCTTTACAAAGGTTCTCTTCTCTCCGTTGAACAAGTAGTTTGTTGCACTATCCTAATTCACGGGATCTCCGATCACATAGGACAAAGTTACCACTACCGAATAACGCCGACGGGTCTCAAGCCCAATTCCTCGGATGCATTGTCTATCACATTACGTGAAAGACCCTTTGTGAATTGATCTCGCCGATTCTTAGCCGTTTGGATGTAGTCCAAGGCTATCACTCCGAGTTTCTCATTTTCCCCGACAGATTTCACCGCCTCTTTACATGCCTAGATGACTTCATGTTATCCTTTGAGCTATTCACCTTGACAATCACCGTTTGATTATCACAGTTCATGAGGACTGCGGTATCGGTTTTTCAACTACCGGTAAATCCATAAGGAGTTCACGAAGCCATTCGGCCTCAACCGTGGCGGTGTCCAATGCGATGAGTTCTCGCCTCCATAGTTGACCTCGTTAAGATGGTCTCGCTTGCAAGACTTCCGGAGACAGCGCCACCTCCAAGTGTAAACACATATCCACTTGTGGCTTTAATCTCATCTCGCATCGAGATCCAATTCGAATCACTATAGCCCTCTAGTACCCTAGGATACCCAAGATAGTGAATCGCGTAGTTCATTGTTCCTTTCGGATAGCGCATTACCCGTTCAAGAGCTTCCCAATGAGCATCTCCCGGGTTAGACACGAATCGACTCGGTTTGCTCACGGCATATGCGATATCGGGTCTAGTAGCGCTAGCTAGGTACATTAGTGAACCAATGATTTGGGAGTATCGCAACTTGATCTCTCATTATTCTTATGTTTTTCCTTAACATTTTACTAGCATCATAAGGTGTTGGAGGTCGGCTTGCGCTCGTTGTAACCAAAACGACTCAAGATTTTCTCCACATAATGAGATTGTGTAAGAACAACCCCACCATCACCTTCTCTCACTAGTTTAATGTTTAGAATCACATCGACCTCCCCCAAATCTTTCATCTCGAAGCTTTGAGACAAGAATTCTTTCACTTCCTTAATCGCATTAAGGCTTGTCCCAAATATCAGTATGTCATCTACATACAGACATAGGATCACTCCTTCGCCCCCACCATAGCGATAGTACACACATTTGTCAGCTTCGTTCACAACAAAGCCAACTGACGTTAGAGTTTTGTCAAACTTCTCATGCCATTGCTTAGGAGCTTGCTTGAGACCATACAAAGATTTTACCAATTTACACACCATCCCTTCTTGACCTTTTACTACGAATCCATCTGGCTGATCCATATAGATCTCCTCCTCCAACTCTCCATTTAGGAAAGCTGTCTTAACGTCCATCTGGTGAACGATAAGACCATGGGAAGCTGCCAAGGAAAGTAGTACTCGAATAGTGGTCAATCGGGCAACTGGTGAGTAAGTATCGAAAAAATCTTCTCCTTCTTTCTGAGTATAGCCTTTAGCCACCCGCCCCTTGCCTTGTACTTATCAATAGTACCATCGAGGCCTAAGCTTTTTCTTGAACACCCACTTGCATCCTACGGGTTTGCACCCATAGGGACGCTCCACGACCTCCCAAGTACCATTAGACATAATAGAGTCCATCTCACTCCGAACCGCTTCCTTCCTTCCGGTAGTCGGCATCCGGAGAGGAATATGCCTCTTCAATGGTTCTAGGAGTGTCATCCACGAGGTACACAATGAAATCATCACCAAAGGACTTTGCAATCCTCTCGTCTCTTGCTCTTTCTAAGAGCTTCATTGCCATCCTCCTCAAGATTTTCCTCATGTGGTTGTTCATTGTGTTCTATCGAAACGAAGAAGTTCTTTGAGTTCATTATTAATAGACAATTCATGACTACATGTGCTATCTATCTCTTTCATAGGAAAAATGTTCTCAAAAAATGTAGCGTCTCCGGATTCCATGATGGTGCCAACATGCATATCGGGTACTCCGATTTCAATATTAAAAACCTATAACCCACACTTTGTGTAGAGCATAACCAAGAAAGATACAATCGACAGTTTTAGGTCCTAGTTTACGTTTCTTGGTTATAGGCGCATTCACTTTGGCCAAACATCCCCAAGTCCGTAAGTACGAAAGTGTTAGTCTTTTCTTTTCCCATTCCTCGAATGGTGTTATCTCTTTGTTCTTCACGGGAACACGATTCGGGACATGACATGCGATCAATATAGCCTCACCCCACCATTCCTTGGAAAGTCCCGCCGTGTCTAACATGGCGTTAACCAAATCGGTTAGAGTGCGGTTCTTTCTTTCGGCTACCCCGTTTGATTGAGGTGAATAGGGAGGCGTCCTCTCATGGATTATTCCGTGTTCCTCACGAACGCGGTGAAAACATTAGAAAAATACTCTCCACCACGATCGGACCTAATTCTTTTTATCTTTCTCTCAAGTTGATTTTCTACTTCACTTTATAGATTTTAAAGTATTGTAATGCTTCATCTTTAGACTTCAACAAATAGATATAGCAAAATCTAGTACAATCGTCTATTAGAGTCATGAAAAACTTTTTACCACCTTTTGTCAACACACCATTCATCTCGCATAGGTCGAATGAATTAGTTCTAGAGGTGCCAAGTCTCTCGCCTCGGCAGAAAAATGAGGCTTGCGAGGTTGTTTTGATTCAACGCACACATGGCACTTAGAATTCTTGACTAAGGTAAATTTCGGAATTAAACTCAAGTTTGCAAGACGCATCATACAACCAAAATTAACATGACAAAGTCGCGAATGCCAAACATTTGACTCATCATTAACATTCGAGACATGGTTCACAACTTTATTACAATCATATGACGGAGAAAAACGGAACAGGCCTCCGCTATCATAACCTTTTCCAATAAAACTTCCAAATTTAGAAATTACACATTTATTGGATTCAAAGACTAATTTAAAACCGTCTCTACACGAGTAGAGACCCGCCGACTAAGTTCTTCTTGATAGTAGGGACATGCTTTGCACGTTCTTCAATCGAACGATCTTTCCCGAAGTAAGCTTCAGATCGACCGAACCAACACCAAGAACACGCGCATGTGATCCGTTTCCCATCAACAAGGAGGAAATTCCGCCCGCCTGGTAAGAGGAAAACAAGGAAATATCAGCACAAACATGAATATTAGCACCCGTATCAATCCACCAATCAGGTGACTGACATACTGAAAGAACTGTAGGTAAAAGATTACCGTACCCCGACGTTCCACCAGTTTCACTAATAACCATGTTGGCACTTTTGCCATCTTTCTTATCCTTGCGATCCGGACACTTTGCAGCAAAGTGTTCCGTGCTACCACAGCAGTAGCACTTTCCAGTTGGCGGCTTTTTCTGCTTGAACTGAGCCGTCTGCTTAGCCTTTGGTTGGTTTTGATGCTGCTTGTTTTTCTTTTTGAATGCATTGTTGTTCTTCTTCCGCACCAAATTAGCACTAGAAGACCCAACAATCCCTTTACCATGTGTCTTGTCCTTTGCTCTTGCCTTCTCTTCAACATCAAGAGTGCCGATAAGATCGACAACGAGCAAACTCTTGCCTCTTGTGTTTTAGAGAGGTTCCAAAGTCCTTCCAAGAAGGTGGTAACTTGGAGATAATACCTCCGGCCACAAACTTGTCGGGCAACTTACATGGTGCATCCTTGCTATAATTCTCAAGATCTCTAGCTAGCGCTCGAATCTCATGGGCCTGCTCTACCACAGAACGGTCTTCAACCATTTTGTAGTCATAGAGCTGTTCCATGACATACAGCTCACCACCGGCATCGAAACCCCAAACTTAGCCTCAAGCGCATCCCAAATATCTTTGCCACTTGGCGGCGGAAGGTACGTGTCCACAAGGTTTTCGGCGAGAACACTCAAGATGGCACCGCGAAACGGGTTATCGAGCTGCCTCGAAAGCCTTCTCCTCCTCCGGAGAAAACTGTTCGGGCTTCCCCCGTATGACATGCATGATGCTCATCGTCCGTCAACCAATACGTAACCCTTTGCTTCCAACGCTTGTAATTTGAACCATCGAAAACATTTGGTTTGAGCGTTGCGACGAAACTAGTTACCGAAAGCCTATCAACAATATAAGGTTTTTGGATTGTTAGAAAACTAGGCAATTTTCGGTACATTTTAATTCCGAAATTATTAACAAATTCATGACGATTATAAGTGATCCCGTGAGAACGAGCATGTGCATGTGTTCGAGTTTCATTTGAGATTTAACTTGAACACATGCACATGCTCGTTCTCACGGGATCACTTATAATCGTCATGAATTTGTTAATAATTTCTGGAATTAAAATGTACCGAAAATTGCCTAGTTTTCTAACATATACCATCTCGAAGGGGTTTCAGCAAAGTTGGCTTAAGAGCTCTAGATTATTAGTATGAAAACTATGAATCGACAAATCGATCAGGGGTGACTCTGTCTCTACTAAAGTACCATGATCACCTTTTCTTTGCTTCCTTGTGTACGCCTGCTCGATCAATTTATAATCGCGAAATTTCTAATCAAACAAAATAACAAATGGTCCAGTTACTTCTTCCTCTTCTTCACCAATGAACACTCCGAGAACTTCTTTCACGCGATGAATCCAGCGAGCTCAATTCGGATCAAGGTTGGGGTTGAGGTCAGAATTGGAGGTTTTGGGTTGGGGAGGAAGATCAACAGCGCTACCGGGTCTAAAGAGGTTGTCAGAGAGGTCGTCGCACCGAGAATGGTGGTGGTGTGTGGGCGGAAGCGACGAGTGGCGACACCACCACCTATCGCGTGGTGGATGAGGCATGTTGGACCAGGTCAGTGGTGGGGCGCCGATGCAGTATTGGTTAGCATCAATGATAGTCACATGGGTGGCGAAAACAATAGTGATGCATGGCACCGCTGGAGTCGAGAGAGGTAGCGGGAGAAACAAGGGATCTGATGAGACGTGTAAGAAAAAGGGAGGGGTTAGGAGAGGGAAGGGGTCGGAGTAGGAGCAGGAGCATGAGCAGGGCAGTCCTCGGTGTGGCACTAGAGGAGGCATCGTCGAGGCGGAGACTGGTGGTGTGGGTCTGGCGAGCATTTGGTGAGTGAGAGTTGCGGAGAAAGATGAGATGGTGCAATAACAGGGCGTGTGTGATTGTGAGGAGGCGAAGAGCCAAAGAGGATAAAGCATTGCAGGCAGATGGCTTCTCACATGTGTGGGTCATGGGTTCTCCTAGTGCTCCTATAGGAGAGAGCCCTTTGTTTAGTTGCCTTCATTTCTAATTACTTCCTCCATTCAAAAATGTAAGGTCTACATTTTTTAATGGAGAAATCTATTTAATTTGCGAGTGATAGATCTCCGAAAAAGAAAAGGCAAATAAAATAAAATAAACAAATGTAACGTAAGTAAAGTTAAGAATTATAAAGTAATATATCTTATACAATGTCATGTTATTGATTAAACTTACAAAGCATCTCAGTAGTCACAATCACACACTGCTTTCTTCTGCCTTGAGCTGTCTATTGGAAAATATGAAAAGTCTAGCACAATGTAAACAAATAAAAAATATTGAATTCTTGGAAAAATGAAAACTAATTATCCATCATCCATGTCAAGTTATTTTGCCCCAAATCTTAGATATACTCTCTCTCTCTTTCTCTCTCTCTCTCTCTCTCTCTCTCTCTCTTTCTCCCCCCATTGACCTATAAGAAATTTGTCATTCGTGAATGAGACTAAAACAAATTGAGCCCAAATGAGTAGACAATCTTGTTGTCCTACCTAAATAACCTATCATCTACAAGTTTGAGGTAAATGAGGTCAGAAGGTATAAACCACACTTTGGAGTTCTAGGTCTATGGAACTTCTTGGAGCATAAAACATATGCAATAAGCTTTAAAAACAAGGAAACAGAAAACCTTACCTCGCTTCAAGTTCAAGGAAACCAAGTTGAAAACATTCCCCCACATTTTGCTTTTTTCCGTTTTCGAGAAGCACCTCCCCCGAGCTCGTTGTCGGGTTCGTGTGTTGTCTAGGTTTATTTTTGTCACAAATGGGGGGGGGGTCATTTCGTGTCACGCGCCTGCCATCCTATTTTGTAGGTGCGGTCCGCCCATGGAAAAAAAGTGCGCTCCTGCAAACAGTTTCTGTACTAGAATGTCGCTCGACAAGCTAGCTTTCAAGGAAAGCAGCTGTGACCAGTGATCAAGAACATGCATCAGCACAAAGAGATGGGAGGGAAATCTCAAAATAAATGACAAAGAAAAAGGTCTTAGCAATTAGCATTAGAGCTGGCATTCTTAGGAAACCCGTGCGAGATGCCCCCCCCCCCCCCGCGCCCGACCCGCCAACACCGCCGCCGCCGCACCGCCCGCCACCTCCCCCCGCGCACCCCCGACCTCCGCAGCCGGCACCCCCCTCCCCCCCGCATCCTCCGCGGAGCCAACCCCTCGCCGCTCGGCTACTCCCGCGCCCTCTCGGCGGAGGAGAAGTTCTTCTCCGATTCGCCTCCGCCGCCGCCGCGCCATGGAAGGTCGGCCTACCTCGATGGCGAAATCATCCCGGAGACACCAGATCCGGCGACCTTTAAGGCGGATCTGCGACCTGATGTGGTGGATCGACCGGTTCTACGACCGCAACGGGCCTCCTACGCTGACGCCGTGCGCAGGGGAGTAAATGCTCCCCACACGGCAGCTGCGATGCACCAACCTCAAGTCAACCACCACGGCTGCAATCCATCCCCCGACGTGACTAGGGCGCGACGCATTCAATCCGGCGAGATGGCGAATCCGCGCAAGATCTGGCGCCCGCGCCAGGCCCCTGCCATGCCCGCTGGATCTCCGGAGCTGGAGCCTGGCTGGACCCCTGCAGAGCACCGGAGGCGGACTTTTCGGCGCCCCTTCCCGCCCCCGCGACGTGACGGATGACACAACCAGAGCCGCTGCGCGCCTTCAAGCCACCCACCGACCTCCGCCCTGTTGAACTCCATCAAGGCTACGGCGGGGCGCTGTTTTAACTGCCTAGCGCGTGACCATCGTGCTGCGCAGTGCCGCGACCCCGTGCGCTGCTTCTCCTGTCGCCGCTCGGGGCACCGTGCTCATTCCTGCCGTGAGCACACCCGAACCTCTTCACGTGGCCGTGCTGCACCTCCACCATCGCCACCGCCGCCGCCGCCGACGCCACCGACAACGATGGCGATCGGCGACCCCCACACCCGACCAGACGTGGAGACACTTTTCGTCTCAGAGTCATTCGACCTCGCGCGGGATGCGAAGGATTGGGCGGCGTGCGCTCTGGTGCCCTTGGCTCTGCATCTGCCCCAGGGGGCTGGCGCGCGCGACATCACCGCCCTCCTAACGCGTTGACTCCACCCGCGGCCGGAGACGTCACGGTGACTCTCAACCGGCCGGAGTCGTACCTCATTTGCTTCGAGAAGGCGTCCGATGCCAGGAGGGCGAAGGATGTGGGGCGCTTCACCGGCGGCGGCATCGACATCTGCATCCGACCTTGGCGCTGCCTAACCTACGCTCTAGGCTTTCGCATGTTTTACAGGGCCCGGCTGTTCCTCGACGGCATCCCCGACCACGCGTGGACCCCGGCGATCGTCGAGCGGGTGATTGTCCACCGTTGCGTGCTCCAGCTCATCGTCACGGACTTGGTGCAACTGACGGATACCAGGCACATCGAGCTCTGGGCCTGGACTCCGGACCCACGGGACATCCCCAAGAAGGTTTGGCTCGCTTTCACGCATGGCCAGGCAGGAGCGTCCTCCACGGTCTACATCGACACTGATCCACCGCCGGCGGCATGGTACCTGGGCAACCGCTACGCCGTCTTCATACACTTGGCCGTCCTCGAGGACTACAGGGTGGTTGAGGGCAACCTGCAGGAGGCGATTGACAACCCAGCGAGCGTCCAGCCCGTCCGCCGCCGCTTCGACTGGCGGTATAGGCCGCCGGACGGGGCGCGCGCAGAGGCCCGTGCGCCGTTCCCCACATGGCTGCCCAAGCCGCCGCGCGATATGGGGGCACGCAGCGAGCGAGGTGACTCCAGCAAGCGCAATCCGGCTACGCGCGACCTCCAGTGGGAGAAGGACCTCCGTGAGCGCGCCTTGTTGCAGCAAGAGCGGGCACGGGAGCATGGACAGGAGCGCGACTGGGGCCGTGCGGAGCAGGAACGTCTACAGCGGGAGCGCTCGGAGCGCAAGCGTGAGCGCGAACGCGAAGGGAGCGCGGGCGCGGCAAGAGGAACAACTGTGACGCCCCAGGTTTTTAACTAGCGTCATTAGCGCTATTGGCCGAATCAGCCGAGTCAAACCGGCCGACAGAGGTCAAACCTAGGTCAACCTGGGTCATCACCCCTAAAACCTCGCCAATGAACTCTATTGAACCCCTTGAGCAAGTCAACACACTCTTGTGGTCAACCCTTGGTCAAAGGCACGGTCAAACCCCGCTTAACCTTTGACGTCAGCGAATGTCGTTCGAAACTTTTGTCGCGTTCTCCAAAATTCACCTAAACACTTAAAATTACCTTTATGAAAGTTGTCCATCTTGTTGAGGGACACAACTTTTATGTAGATTGGCATTTCAAATTTTGAGTGGAAAAGCTTGGAAAATTGGTTGCAAAGGCACGGTTTACTGTTCAAAGGAACAGGCTGACATTCAAAGTTGGCATTTGTGTAATTCAAAATCCGTGGAGAAAAAACCCCTATAGCCTTTTTGGAAATTGTAGAGGGTAGCTAGATCTCTAACTTTCATGTTCACAGCTTGGTCGAGTTTTATTCAAAATTTTGGAGAATTTTGAATTCAAAGTCAGCACCAGCGAAATAAGATTCAGGGCAAGGCGCCCTGCGCCGCGACGTCGCACCGGCCGCGCGCGCGCGCGCGCGCGCGTGCGCCGGCCGCCCTAGGCATCCGCGCCCGCGCGCCCTCCCTACGCCGCCCTTCGCCCGAGGCATGTGCCGCCCGAGATCCACGCTCCCCAACGCTCACCCTAGGCGCCTCGAGCCGCGTCGGCCACGCCGCCGTACCGCGCCGTGCATGCGGCGGACCCCGGTCCGTCCACGGCGCCGGCCGTACGCGCGCCGGTCGAGCCGCCGTAGCACGACGGATGCCGTCCATCGTCACGCCGCCGTCACCCACAAGCGAGCCGACCTATTCAAACCCCGTCCTTCTCCCTCTCCGCGCGCCACCGAGCCACCCCCGCCCACCATTGCTGCCACCGCCGGTGAGCTTGCGCCGCCGCTCGCTCTCACCGCCGACCAACCACTCCACTAGCTTCCCTAGGACCCATAGAACCTCCCGGGGTCGCTTGTTGCCCACCCCGAGCCACGGCCTCGCCGGAGCTCGCGCCGCCGCGGCAACCGCCGCCGCCGGCCGCCGGCGATCCCCCACGCCGCAGCCCCCTCCGGTCCCAACTCCGACCACCCGTCGACCCTAGGTGAGCTCCTAGTCGAGCCCCACCGCTTGCCGGCCGGGAGCGCCGCCGCCGCCGCCGGGATTAGCCGGAGCCGCGCCGCCGCCCGCCCCCCCCCCCCGGCCGGGGACCCAATTGCAGGGTTCGAAATCTTAGCAGGGTTTTTGTGTGAATTTAAGGACCTGTTTGAAATGAAAGTTATCTAGGTTTTCTTGCTAGTTGGTCCAGTGCGGTTGAAAATCCCTAGAAAATTGTAGAAAATTAAGAAAAATGTCAAACCAATTTTGTTGGATTAGTGGAGAAAAATACTACAACTTTTGTTATTTTCACATGGTCTGGTTCTGAATATTTTTAACATCAAAAATAGGATTGTGAAATACCTAGATCTTCCATAACTCAAAAACTATAACTCCTCTGGATCCAAATTTTGGATATGTTGTCTGTCTTGTCATGACTAGCTCCTGTGCCAAAAATTGCACAAGGTTATGAAGTAAATCTTTTTATATAAATGGTTTTCCATTTCTGCAGAAACTGCCTAGATGATTTTTGTAGCTAAAAATATTTATGTTTTTTTTTGCCCAACTTGTGCATACTGTCTTGTTATGTCAAAACACACCTCTTGTGAATTAATCACGATTTTTGGTTTAACATAAATATTTATTCTTAATTTGTGCATGTTTTCCTTTGTAAATTAATAAAGCAAGATTAGTAGAGATTTTAGGTGTGCTTGCTGGTTCTTTAGGCTTGTTTTGGACCAGAGAGTGTGCATGAGAAAGTTTGGATCATTTTGGTGCTTATTTATTTTTGTATGCATTTAATTTGAATAACTAGCTAGTCTTTGTTATTTCTATAATATTTTGTTTCCTAACTTCAAAGCCTTACATGTGGGTCCAGTGGACCAGTATAGGTGTTGTTATGCTTGAGAAACACTTCTTTAAATTTTTAGTGATTTATTGCTTAATAAAAAGCTTAAAAGCTCTTTTAAAGATTAAAGAGTAATTAAATAAGGAAAATCCCTTTTTAATTCATTTTCCCTTTTTGGAAGGTTTTACCTAATTAATTAAAAGTTAATAAAAAATCCTTGCTGATAAGGTATTAAGTTATGAATAAAAATCTTGTTCACACCCTTGCTAGTGAGAGGAAAGGATTAAACCTTCACATGAAATTACAAATACAAAAGAAACATTTTTTTCAAATGTGCAATAAAAGAATGAATCACATATGACTAATAACCTTCCTAAAAGAGATGTACTATGTAGATACTTGTTAAGGTGAATATGACCAACAAGAGTTGGATAAGATAACAAACTGTCACATCACCTGAACTTGCATTGCATTCCGTGTAGATCTTCCGAACGGTAACTACTCCCTTGTCCCGGAAACTGAGGAAGGAGGAGCAGAAGCTTCGCTGCAGTACGTGGAAATGCTCGACGACACCGAGGGTGCCCAGGCTAACCTAGCTAACGAAGGCAAGCTCCGGTGCATTTAACCCAGTTTTCAAATTTTTTATTCAGTATCTATGGATGCTTGTGCATTTAAGTTCAGGAGTTGAATGGAACCCTAGATGCATGATCCCCAGGTACCTTTGTCCTTACTAGTATGATAGGTCGATAGCTGCTAAGCTATAGGATTGTTACAAATCGAGTGATGACCTCACTCGCGAGAATAGGTTCCTAGATAGGAATCACAATATATCCTTAATTGGATTGCTCATGTGGTAAGAGCATGGGATTGGGCTCCGGTCCAATGGCTATTGTGGGTTAAGTGTTTGAACGTACTAAGCACTTGTCGGGAATGGGACCGGTAAGCCTAGTACCTTAATGAGACGGCTAGGGATGGAACTGTCACTACTCTTGGGGTTGTCTCACGGCTAGCTACCGGTGGTGTATGGTGAGTCCGAGTACTTCGCGGGGTATTTCGGATAGCCTACACCAAAGACTGTGGCCTTTCACCCCGACCCGAGGATTTTTGGGAACTGCTTGGGAAGTTGTCCTTGCGGGGGCAACCTTCCGTGTGTTTAGGTCTACCTTGCAAGGTTTGAATCAATCGATTGTCGGCCTCTCACCGTTATCTGAGACTACTTACTCCACTAGCCATGAGATCCCTAATGATGGAAGTTGATGAATACTATGCTTGATTAATTGTATTGTACAACTTGTCTGTACTAGATGGCTAATTTAGTAAAGATTAAACTCACTAGAACTTGTGCTAAAATCTTGAAAGTAAGGACATACACTTTGTTACTTTTCAGCAAAAAGAAACTTAGTGGCCAAAAGCCTTTCATGTCTAGATTGGTGAAGTAGTTATCACCGACGGGTAAGTCTTGCTGAGTATTAGTATACTCAGCCTTGCTATAATATGTTGATCCAGGTAATGCTTTCGGTGATGTGTGGCCCGGAGAGATCCCGCCCGGCTGGGAGCTGGAGTAGGTGGTGGACGACTACTGAGAGCATCATGGATGGCCTCCCGTGGTGTTTCCGCTTCCCGTTAGTTTAATTACGCTGTTTCAAAACTCTGAACTATTCCTTTACGGCAAAAACTTCGGTTTGTAATAATTAAACCCCTCGGGGTACGAATTTGGATGTTAATGATGATGTATCTCTGGACTCGCCTTCGAGTGAGTTTTAATGCATATATTTCGATCCTTGTTGCTATTCAAGTGATTTACCGGGCGTTAACCCAGTGACTAACGACAGGATGATACTTTATTATCGCTTAATGACCAAAGTGGATTGGTTTAGGCGATAGTACGGTATTCTCCTGGGCGGGTTGTCACAATAACGGGCGCACGACATGCAACGACAAGCCTTTCTCCTGGCCGGCGCGCGATGACGACGACAACGACAATGATGGGTACGACCACCCGAGCCTTGGGCGAATCCTGGGTGACACCTACTGGGGCATCGGCGAGCCGTTCCAAAGAGAAAGGACACACTCTCCCCCCCCGGAGGATGCAAAACGGACAAGTCTGACACCACGGTGTCAACGAGCTGCATCTGCCAGACATCGACAGCCTGGTGCAGCTGGATGCCGCCCAGCTCCAGGCCACGTTTGCGGCCCAGGCTGCCTACCTCAAACAGTTTCAGGTGAACACCCATCCTGCTAGCCTTGACCCCTTCCTCGACTACATCGACAAGGTGGTTGTACTGGCTGCCAAGCTAGGCATCGACGACCAAGTTGAACCGGGGGAACGAGCATGGTCCGATGTTGTGCCGGTCGGGGCTGTCTTCGGACACCTGCGTTAGCAGCTGGGCATCCCTCCCGGTGGAGAAGAACGCGCCATCTATCCAGGACGTTGAACTCGCGCTGGACACCTTGCTTTCCCCTGCTGGAGAGTGGGTGCAGGGCGGTCAGCGCGCGGGGGACAGCCACGACACGACGCCGGTCGCGGCACCGGTGCCGGTGGACTGCCACGACACGCCGCCGGTCGCGGCACCAACACTGGTGGCCCTGCAGCCGCCTAACACTGACACGTCGGCTGTCGCGGCGCCGGGGGCACTGCAGCCACCTGGGGTCATCATGCAGGCTGAACAAGCCAACTACGCCGACAATAGCGCACCGAACGACGCCCCCAACCAGCACAGCGACAGGGTCGACGCGCTCTTCTCCAACATCGAGGCGCCACTGCTACAACAACCTGCCCCACGTCGCACTCGCCAGCGACGCGACTTCGATATGACGACCGTCCACCACAGTGCCCGGCTAGCCAAGCGCCCAGCAGTCTCAGCGATGGAGAGGGCCCAGAGGAACCTTTGTCGCAAGCTCAGCATCCCGGAGGAGGAGCAGCAGCCCATCGATGACGTCCTGCGCGACTTCATCAGCATGTTCCAGGGGCCACTGCCAGACCACATCATCGCCACTCTCTCAGCAATGTTCGACCTCGACGACGACGACTCTGACCTCCTCCACGACGCGCTCCACCAGCGTGTTGGTGAAGCGCTGGGTGACCTGGCCCCATTTGAGGAGGCGGCCTGATCTTTCCACGCTAACTTTTGCGCCATTCCTGCTTCTAATGTATCACGACTGTACTGAACTAGGGCGCCCTGTTGGCTGTGACCTTCAGGCGCCATTGCCGTCTTTTATTTTCGCTGCATTTCGGACCTTGGGCTGCCCTGCTGGCTTCGACCTTCGGGCGCTTTTGTCTTCGTCATTCACTGCTGCCATGCTTCGTACCTTAAGCACCTAGGATGGCTTCGACACTTCCTATGAGTTCTTCCGCCCCCTTGATGAGTAACAACAACAACAACATCGACATCGTCTCATGGAATGTGAGGGGCCTAAACATAACGGCCAGGTGCCTGGCGGTTCACCAAACGATTGCGGACAATCCTGGTCAGATTGCTTGTTTACAGGAAACCAAACTCTCTTCGATTAATTCGGCCCTCGCATCCTTTCTCAGCGCCTACCACCTGACTAGTTTTGCCTTTAAGCCGGCGTCAGGGACAAGGGGGCATCCTTATTCTTTGGAACAATTCAGTGGCAGACATCTCCAATGTCTACAACGGACGATACTCTCTCACTGCCTACGTCACGCTATGACACAACATGACTGCCTTCACTCTCACGGTCGTCTATGGCCCCTCGCGCCGCCCGGAAAAAGAGGCTTTTCTTAGCTACCTATGTCATGTTAAACCCAACGATGACTCCAATTGGCTGCTCCTCGGGGACTTCAACTTAATATATAAAGCGAGTGACAAGAACAACCGCAAGCTCAACCTTTGACTTATGTCCCACTTTCGAAGAGCTCTCGATTTCTGCGAACTAAAGAAAGTTAGCCTGCAAAACAGGAAGTACACTTGGAGTAACGAGTGACGACGCCCAACGCTCGTGCGTCTGGATCGTGTTTCCTGCAACCAGTCCTGGGACATCGCGTTTGACAGCTGCGCTCTTCACGCCCTCTCATCATCCCACTTCGACCACTGCCCCCTTCTCCTGACAAATCAAGACACCCCGCGGCGCCCAACCCCCTTCAGATTTGAGAACTTCTGGGCGCGCCTGCCGGGTTTTGGGGAAGTGGTAACCAAGGCTTGGCAAGTTCCAACTTCCCACACCGAACCATTTCACCGACTAGGACACAAGCTTCACACCACCACCCTTGCGCTTAAGAAGTGGAGCGCTGCCTTCCTGTCGGGGGCCCGCATGAAGCTGCTCATGGCCCAGGAGGTCATCTTGCGCCTAGATGAGGCACAGGACTCGCGACCGCTCTCTCTCCTGCTGAGCACAACCTCTGACATAAACTCAAGAAGAGGATCTTGGGTTGGTTGGTCGTCGAAAAGGCGAGGAAAAGGCAGACTGCCCGTATCTCCTGTATCAAGGAGGGAGACGCCAACACACGTTTCTTCCACCTACGGGCAAACGGCAGAAAAAGAAAAAACTTCATACAACGACTAAGGGAGGGACAGGGGTGGCTATTTAAACACCACGATAAGCAACAACTCATCCAGGAACACTTTGATAGAGTCATGTGCGAGCCGCCACCACGTTGTAAGGACTTCGCCTGGGAGTTTTTTCCGCCCCCCGAGGTGGACCCGTCTTCCCTAGACCGCCCCTTCTCACAGGAGGAGATCTGGCAGGCGATCTATCTCATGCCGCAAGACAAAGCCCGAGTCCAGATGGCTTCACGGAGCGCTTCTTCAATGTTTGCTGGCCTATCATCCGCCTGGACATTATGGCAGCTATCGACTCCTTACACAACTTACGAAGCCACGACCTGAACCTCCTAAACAAGGCGAATATTATCCTAATCCCCAAAAAGGAGGGAGCCGACTCAATCGGGGACTTCATGCCCATTAGCCTCATCCACGGGGTTGCAAAAATCATCACAAAAGTCCTTGCCTTGCGCCTTGCATCGATCATCAAAAAACTCATCTCTCCTTGCCAGAGTGCCTTCATTAAGAGACGAAGCACACATGACAATTTCCTCTACGTCTGAAACCTCACAAGGAGATTTCATCGCACCAAAACCCCGGCCCTGCTGCTTAAACTTGACATTTCCAAGGCTTTCGACTCAGTGCACTGTGATTACCTCATCTCGCTCATGTAGCACAATGGTTTCCCTTTAAGGTGGACAAACTGGATCATTGCACTTCTAACGACCTCCACCTCGCGTGTCTTGCTCAATGGCATCCCGCTCGACCCAATCAGACATGGCCGGGGCCTCATGCAGGGGGACCCACTATCCCCCTTACTATTCATTCTTGCTATCAACCCGTTGCATCAACTTTTACAAACAACCACTGATCAAGGACTCCTGAGCAAGCTAAACGGGAGGGCAGCGAGATTTAGAGTATCGATGTATGTCGTTGATGCGGTCATCTTCCTTAAACCCACGGTGTCCGACACACGGAACTTAAAGGCAATCCTCTTGAACTTTGGCAGGGTCACCAGACTCCAGACGAACCTTCAGAAGACTAGTGTCACGCCGATAAGCTGCGATAATATCAACCTCGATGTCGTTCTTGCCAACCTTCCGGTCCCACGAGCCACCTTCCCTATTACTTACCTGGGTTTACCTATAACACCACGACGGCTCAAAAAAAATCGATTTCCAACCTCTATTGGACAAGGCGGCTGCAAAACAGGCTGGAACGGCAGGAACCTGATGCAGGCGGGAAGGGTTACCCTCACCAAATCGGTGCTATCTTCACAACCTGAATATTTAATGACCGTGATCAAGCCGCCCAAGGAGGTGATCCAGGATCTCAACAAGACACACAAACGCTTCCTCTGGGCCGGCGACAAAACAATCTCGGCGGAAAGTGCAAGGTTAACTGGACCAGAACTACCCTACCTAAGGACCTAGGCGGCCTAGGGGTCCTCGACCTTCACAAATTTTCACGGGCGTTGCGCCTCCGTTGGTTGTGGCAGGAGTGGACCGCGCCGGAAAAGGCCTGGGTGGGGATGGAGGTGCCCTGCGATGATGCGGACAGATTGCTCTTCGCGAACTGTGCCCGCATAACCCTCGGAGACGGCACCAAAGAAAGTTTCTGGTATTTCGGCTGGTTGCAGGATCGCAGGCCAAAGGACATTGCTCCACTCTTTTTTGCAAAGTTTGCAAGGAAGAAACGCACCGTCGCGCAAGCTCTCCACGACAACAACTGGATCCGGGACTTAAACTTTCGTTCTGGAATGACTACTGCGCACATTTTGGAATACACCTCGTTATGGAGCCTATTGACCGCACAAGCCTACAACCTCAGCACGAGGACACCATCACTTGGACTCCGTCGACGAACGGCGAATACTCCACGTCCTCGGCCTATAGGGCACAGTTCAGTGAATTTCCTCCTTCCCCCGCACTGGCCATGATTTGGAAGACATGGGCACCGCCAAAGTGTAAATTCTTCGCCTGGCTCATCTTGCAAGACCGTGTTTGGACTTCCGAAAGACTAGCACGAAGGAACTGGGACCACTGCCCTATTTGCCCGCTCTGCAAAAAACGCTCAGGAGACGGCATTACACATTGCGACTGATTGCAAATACACATGCTGCGTCTGGACCGCTGTGGCCACATGGATTGGCACGCCAGAACTCCTTTCCTCCGAGTGGAGGCCCAGCACGTCCACCATGGAATGGTGGGTCAACGTATCTACGGCACCGGGTGTGCCATGCAAAGGCTCGCGTTCCGTAGCGCTCCTCGTCGGGTGGGAGGTGTGGAAGGAGCGAAACAACCGTGTTTTTGACCAGCGAGAGTCTCCGGTGCCTTCAATTATAAATAGGATCAAGGCCGAGGCCTCGCTGTGGATAGCGGCAGGCGCTAAGTGTTTAGCGGCCTTCTTTACGAGAGAGTAGTTTCTTAGCCTTTTTGCCGACTCTTGCTCGGCCTTGTACATTCTTTCTTCCTCCATATCAATGAAATAGGCACCACTTGGTGCCCGTTCGTTAAGAAAAAAGAGCTGGCATTCTTTCAGAGGTCTCCATTTTATTAAAGCTGTTTTTTTGTAGTAGGATGAAATTAAAGGTTCTCCATTACTAGCTGCATGATTGGGGGTGACTCGAACAGGTCCTGCTATATTTGTTATGCTATGCACATGGCCATATATATAGGCTGTTCACCATTGAAAAAAGAAGAGTTAGGAGTACGCGTTAGACCATGCATGCATTCACTCAATTTGGACGAGGATGCGTGTTGATTAGAACATGCATAGCTCGATCAAGCGAGGAATCAGGACCAAGACCAAAATGTATCAAAGTGCTGGGGCAAGCTGTCGAGCTGCGCGGGTCTGCCGATAGCTTCTCGCAGTATACCTCCCTCCCCTCGACGGGTCTGCCTGGTCTACCTCCGCTCGGCCGTGTGAACCCTGCGATTGATTTTTACCCTTGAATCAGAGATGAAAACGGCGTAGACCGTGCATCACCGTTCGCACAGGTCCATCCCCCTCGCGACTCCCTCCGCTTCCACCACCTGCGGATCCCCTGGCCCCTGCGGCGCCTCCTCACCGCCTAATGTCCCCTGCTCCTGTCGCCTCCCATTCTCCACCCTAACCCTCGGCCGCCAGGCCGCCGCCTCTCGCCCCCAATCCACCGCCGTGGCCCCTCGGCCACCAGCTCGCTGCCGCCGCCCACCCGCTCAGCACGCATGGGCGCTTTGCACGCCCCCGATGCCTACACACGAGCACGTAGGTGGATCCGGCTGACGAGCATGCCGCCACTCCTCCCCTGCACTGGTGTTGGACATTCCACAGGTGCAGAACACGGTACTAGAGATCCACCAGGCCTCCTCTACATCTCTTGTGTGGTATTGAGCCGCAGCCCTCTGGCTGCTTTGTCGAGGGTTCTTGCGATGCAGATGTTGCAACAGTGAGTCAGACCTTTGTGGCATAGCACTATAGCCTCATGGAAAAACATGTGGCATCAATCAAGAGGTGCGAGATGGTGTTGGACATCCCACTGGTGACCCTTGTTCATGGAAGGTAAAATGTTCGACCAAATGCCCATGAAGATATAGCAAGTTTTTTCTCCATTGACTTTTCTAACAAATTGGCCTTTTCATTTCCTGCAGGTACAGAGGAGTGAGAAGTCCGGATAAGCTGAAGCCTTAGGGATTTTTGAGATATATATTTAGTGTGCTCCTACTCCTGCACTTGCAAAGAAAGCAGTTAGTTGGGTGCCTAATCTCCTCCTGGTGCTTGCCGACAGGAAGAAGGAAGAGGTACTGGTAGGTGGTTGCAGCTGAGGTCTTGGTGGACAGGAGAACAAAGCTGAAGGTGTGTTTCAGGCTTTTGCTTGCTCATTTACGGAGGAAGAAAAATAAAGAAGCTAGCTATTGTGGATTGCTTGCTCGGTGGAAATAAGAGGACATGAATGATGGTTGAACACTGGTGGTTCCTTTTTCTTCTTCATTCTGATAGTTGGGCATATGATATTTGCCTATGATTTTTTTTTGCATTTTGCCAGGGTTGGAGATTAAAAAATTGAAAGGCTTTCTGCATTTGCTTATTTCAAATATTTGTTAGAAAACGTTTTTACTTCGTCTCAGAAAAAACAACACTATTAAGAAGTAATCAAAAGGCTTATACATGGAACTAGACATGGCTTTTGCATTTAGTTAGATCATCTTATTCATCTAGGATGGCAAGAGTTCTTTTTTACGTTGGTAATTTAATTTATTTGCTCATGTGGGTAAGAGTTTTTTTTTATGAAGCATGCCCAAAGATCAGGCAACACTGTATTTATTAAAGGCTTTGCTGCTTTGGCACATCTGGTGGTGAGGACTAGGTAATTTGAAGTCCCTTTTGTCATCCATGTGTGTCTTTTGTGGAACCATGTCAATCACATCTGACAGCATTTCTTTGGCAGATTAAGAGTGACATTGGTGTATGCAAAGGGCCAGTTGGCTCTCACTCCATTTATGAATACTTATAGGCTTTAGAGTAAGTCAGCTGTTTTGGGGCACAAGATTTTACACGAATTTTTTGAGATACATTTTTTTAAAAAAATCAGAATTCACTATCTACACGCGGTTTGGAATAGTTTTTGCAGATGGCGGATTCCAAAGCATATGAACTTAATGGAAATGACCTTGGTGGCTACAGCTTGTATGTCAAAAGAGTTTGTTGTGATGATAGTTGTTGGGCGGATGCTGCTGCATATGTTGGCACCACAACATCTCAAGGTGGACTTGGTTATGCATAGACAGACTGAGGCAACCAAAAGGATTGATACACATTTGATGGGTAGTGATGATGGTTTTGTAGACCATTTTATAATGAATTTTCAATTTTGATCTTCCGACATAATTAAGCAAACCAAAAGAGGAGGTAGAAGTTGTATTTGGTGTTGTAGACCATAATTAAGATAAAAATTTCGGCAAATTGACGAACCGCCAACGCACAGAACCTTTTAAAAAAAAATCGAAAGAACCGCGCGCTGCTTCGTCAAGTAAGACGAGATTCGGTTGTTGAGCAGAGCTGCCTATCCTAATTGACCAAGTCCACTTAATCTCAGGCTTCTCAGCCAATGAAGCATATCATCTTTGATACGTGTGTCACTTCGACTATTATCATATCATTATGCACATGCGCTCTCTTAACTCTGAATAGAATAGTAGTATGATCCAACAAAACGGTCAGGTTCCTGGCAATTGGTCGGACAATGCCGTTTGGTTGGTGCGCGTTGGTCAAGAACGCGGAGATTTCTACCAACTACTAGTAGTCACCATCTATATAAGCGAAACAGCCCGATCATCCCTCAAAACCAGGTGCCATCCTCAGCAATCAGCAAGGCACTTCAAAACCATCTGCTGCCACACCCGCCCGGCGCCGGCCGCCGGAGCGCCACGCGCAGTTCCCAAATCCCATCTCCCTGACAGCGGCAAACAACTTAACGTAGCTACCTATTACACGAGAGCCGCGAGCGCCTGCGCTCTGCTCATCGGAGAGCTAGCTTACAATGGGCCGGCCGCCGCGCCTCCTCTGCTGCCTCTTCCTGACCCTCTCGCTGGCCGCGGCGGCGCGCGCCGCCACCCGGCAATACGAGTGGGACATCAGCTACCAGTTCACGCACTCCGACTGCGTGCGCAAGCTCGCCGTCACCATCAACGGGCACACCCCCGGGCCGACCATCCGCGCGACGCAGGGCGACACCGTCGTCGTCCGCGTCAAGAACTCGCTGCTCACGGAGAACGTGGCGATCCACTGGCACGGCATCCGTCAGATCGGCACCCCCTGGGCCGACGGCACGGAGGGCGTGACGCAGTGCCCCATCCTCCCCGGCGACGTCTTCACCTACACCTTCGTCGTCGACCGCCCGGGCACCTACATGTACCACGCCCACTACGGGATGCAGCGCTCGGCCGGGCTCAACGGCCTCATCGTCGTCGCGGCGGCGCCCGGCGGGCCCGACGCCGAGCCGTTCCGCTACGACGGCGAGCACCACGTCCTGCTCAACGACTGGTGGCACAAGAGCACCTACGAGCAGTCGGCCGGGCTCGCGTCCGTGCCCATCGTCTGGGTCGGGGAGCCGTCGTCGCTGCTCATCAACGGCCGCGGGAGGTTCGCCAACTGCTCGGCCATGGCCGCCGGGGCGTGCAACGCCACCCACCCGGAGTGCGCGCCGCAGGTGTTCGCCGTCGTGCCGGGGAAGACCTACAGGTTCCGCATCGCCAGCGTCACCTCGCTGTCGGCGCTCAACTTTGAGATCGAGGTACGCACGCGCATTTCCATTTGTATAACCATATATGACTTTCTTTCTCTCTTGCTTGTGCTGTCCAAACTATATAATTTATATCCAGAAATTTTACTTAATGTTTAGCTCATAAAACTATGAAATGTTAGCTCATAAAACAGCCCCTCGGTAGCTCATCAAATTAACACAGAGAAAGAAAATGAAGAAAAGGAAGACCGGTGGTACTGTAGCAGCTCGCCAACACTAGGGAAAAGATAGCTAGCTAGGCAATGTAAAGGGAACCGCGTCCAGGTCAGGACAACATGCCGATCGGGCTCCATGCCATGTGTTGGCCGCCACCGGAATTCCTTAGCCAGCGACCGGCAGAGAGCAGCTAGCGCCGGCCGGCGGCGCCGCGGCTGCCTGGAAATTAAAACTGGTAGCTCCTTTGTTCCCGGCCCATGCATGCTCCGAATATCTTGCCTGAAGGTATGCCGTGTTCTCAGCAGTCAGCACACGGACACGAGGGCATGTTCGTGTTGTCCTGTACTAGGAGTAACGTGCCTGATGCTACGGAGTCCTCCATTTTGTACACACATATTTGGCAGCTGACCAAGACTTCGAGGCGATAAGAACAAATAAAACTGCCAGATTTGCTGACCATGCGTGCTGTCCGGCCGCTACATATAGCTTGACCGCGTTAAGTATTTGCCCGCGTCTACTAGCCGTTAACGTGCACCCGACACCAATCCGAGCATATCGCCCGCCATTCTTATCTTGGTTCTAGTAAAGTACTAGTTAATGCACCATTGTTTGGAGCTAAGTGCTTTGTTTATCTTGTTTGGCGTGCCAGCAAAGCGTGAGAGCACGTGATCAAGTAACAATAGCAAAAGGTCTTAGTTGATTAGAGGGGTTGAAGTATGGCCATAATCATAATGTCCGAGTTTGATTTCTCGTTGGAGCGATTTTACAAGATTGATTTAAAAAATCCCAAAGTCGTGGTTTCGGAGACTTTTTTAACCGGGATTGGATTTCGTTCTCTTAATGAAAATCGTGAGGTGGTCTGAACCTCACTGGCTTAGTTGTGATCAAGAAACAATGATCGATGCGTAAGTACACATTTGAATATATAGATGCCAACTCCTCGTATGATGTATCTAGCTGCCGAATGCACGCATGAAACACGAGAGTAGGAAAATGGAGCACAGGACGATTTGAAATGCAAGGTTCATTTCACTAATAAGCTTTTGACTTCCTGTCGTATGCACGTAGAGTCATTTGCATGGCAAATTACTACTCCGTGGAATGCGCGTTAATTACATAAAAAACAATACTGATGGATTTCAAACCATGAAACCCCATGAAAGAAAATTAATTACTCGTTATGCCTACAAATTTTGTGTCAATGCCGAAAGTGTCACTATGCATTTACCGTCTAATGGTGATGTAGTAAAACTAAACAGTGCAAAATAAAATGTGAAAGCTGATTTCATGGTCAAATATCTAATTTATTCAAGCGCGTACATGCAGGGCCACCAAATGACGGTCGTGGAGGCCGACGGGCACTACGTGAAGCCGTTCGTGGTGAAGAACCTCAACATCTACTCCGGCGAGACCTACTCCGTGCTCATCAAGGCCGACCAGGACCCCAACCGCAACTACTGGCTCGCCTCCAACGTCGTCAGCCGCAAGCCAGGCACGGCCACCGGCACCGCCATCCTCAGCTACTACGGCGGCCGCAGCAGTCCCCGCCGCCCCCCGCCAACCACCCCTCCCACCGGCCCCGCATGGAACGACACCATGTACCGGTTCCGGCAGAGCGTGGCGACGGTGGCGCACCCGGCGCACGTCGAGGCCCCGCCGCCGCGCGCCGACCGCACCATCCTCCTGCTCAACACCCAGAACAAGATCGACGGGCGCATCAAGTGGGCGCTCAACAACGTCTCCTTCACGCTGCCCCACACGCCGTACCTGGTCGCCATGAAGAGCGGGCTCCTCGGCGCCTTCGACCAGCGCCCGCCGCCGGAGACGTACGCGCACCAGGGCTACGACGTCTACGCCGTGCAGAAGAACCCGAACGCGACGACCAGCGACGGGCTCTACCGGCTGCGCTTCGGCTCCGTCGTCGACGTCGTGCTGCAGAACGCCAACATGCTGGCGCCCAACAACAGCGAGACGCACCCGTGGCACCTGCACGGGCATGATTTCTGGGTGCTCGGCTACGGCATCGGCCGCTTCGACCCGGCGGTGCACCCGGCGACGTACAACCTTAATGACCCCATCCTCAAGAACACGGTGGCCGTGCACCCCTACGGCTGGACGGCGCTGCGGTTCAAGGCCGACAACCCCGGCGTGTGGGCGTTCCACTGCCACATCGAGGCACATTTCTTCATGGGGATGGGCATCGTCTTCGAGGAAGGCATCGAGCGCGTCGGCAAACTCCCGCAGGAGATCATGGGGTGCGGGAAGACCAAGGGTGGCCACTGAGCGTCTGAGCCACTGAAACTATTTAATTTTCACCACCATCTGATGTTTTTTAATTTTTTTTTACCTTCTGTATGTGCATCGTCCCTGAAGATGTCAAATTGTTGCGTTATTTTTTTTGTTTCATTCGTGATCCAAATACAAATGGAATCTTGACAAGATTGTGTGAGTAGTTAATAAGATCTGTGATGTTGCATTATTTTACATCCCTGTGATTTTTACCTATAAAATGTACTAGAATGAGTGCCATTATACATGCAGAGCAAATGAAACAAACATTTGTTCAAATTTGTTGGTTATTTACCAAATTTCAATAATACAAAGGTCTTTGGTGAACTGATACAATTTTTTTGTGTTTAATAAGAATGTAAGAGGGTGTTTTTATTAAAAAATGCAGATGCAAAATCTATATATAACCAAAACAATCTACGTTTTGAACAGAGGGATGGATATAGCATTTAGAAAATCATGTTTTTAATGTAAGAGTATGCCATATATGATAAAATGATTCTAGATCAACACCATGTGTTTCTTTTACAGACACTGCACCATGCCCAGTACGTGATCTTTATCGAGGTTAGAAAAAGAAAGTATACTAGTATACATGATAGAGATTCGAGACGCTGATGTGCTGAAGAATCAGACAGCTTTGGAGCTGTAAAACACAATCTGTTCAGTGTTCACACGGTTTCAATCTGGCTGGCATGTACCGCACCGTCCAACTTTTGTGTTGCAGTCATTTCGCCAGATGCGGTCTGGAATCATTTGCATGCGCACATCAGTGGCGAACTGACCATAGCTCAGCTTGTAAGAGCAAACTCCAACAGTTTGGCAAACCAACTTGTCATCCATATAATTTTGGTAAAACAAGAAAAATTGGCCTCCAACAGTTTGGCAAACCAACTTGGCAAAAATAGAAACTTGGCAAAACTCACCTCCCACGCGCATATATGCGCGCGCGGATTGTGGTTGCCATCGTTGTTTCCCTCTAGGTGGGAGGGTGAAAAAAAATAAAGAATAGAGAAGGATTCCTAATGTAAGTTTTTCAAGAGGTGTAAGGTCACATATATAATTTTGTTTCTCTCAGGATTCCTGATGTAAGTTAGATCTGAATTTGGCAAGTGAATTATGCCAAACTGTTGGAGATGAATTCTTTTTTTACTTTGCATAGCTTTTTAGAAGTTGGCAAAACACAAGATTTGCCAAGTAAATTTTGGCAAACTCTTGGAGATGCTCTAAGGTTTCTTTTGTGGAATTTGCCCACTAGGATAGTACTCAGCTTAGTACTGGTGTTCATATTTTTTGGATTTATTTAAAATTTAACTAGCGCTATTCTTTCAGTGGTAGGCGACATTTCCGTCGGTAGAGAGGCATAAGTTATGACTTCGTGAATTCGAGGATTTACCGGCTCAATATTTCAGGGATGCTCACAGAAATAGGGTTACGTGCGTGAGTTCGTAGGGGCAAATGTGGTGTGGTGTGGTATGTGTACTGTGTGATTCGAAAAAAAATGAAAGCGCACATAAGTGCAGCAATCCCCACAAAAAAAATTCTTTTTTTTCTTATCTACTATGTCGGTTAACCATTTTCCAAGCATGTGAATAATTGATCTTTGTGGAGTTAACCCGATAGCAATATGAACAATTCTCCAAATAGCTTTACAATGGTTAATAAATTTTTTTTACTATCAGTCTAATTCCACTTAGTTAAATTATTCTTTGTAAATACTACACCTTGCCAAGTGAAGCGGAGGAAGTTTTTGTTGCGAGTGAATGTAAAAGAATGATTGAAATCATTGATTGTTGAACAGTAGTTACAAATATATACAAGTCCAAGGGGTTAGATGAAAAGACGTCGTGCCTCTGCGGTAGGACACTGTGCCCCTTCGGTGGATTTTCTGGGAACTGCCAGGAGCAGTTGGAACTTGGTGGTGACGATACCTCTTCGGTAGAGGTTTTCTTGCCTTGTACGATACCCTTTGACTAATACTAATCCTACCACTAATTAACTATATTTATCTATTGATCACTAATTAATTATCTCTAATTAATCTTAACACTCCCCCTTGATCAATAGATCTTGCGAAGGCATCGCTTAATCTTGTAGAATCTTTGATATTAGATTGTCAATCGTAGTCTTGAAAGCTTTGGAAAACCCCCGTGGGAAAAACCAAAGTATATCGATGTATCTGGTAAAACTTCTAAAAACCCAGTGGGAAAATAAGGAGAAGATCCCATGATATATATAATTCACAATGTCTATAGACCCTTTATGTAATATTAAAGACTTAGTCTAAGACACTTTGATCAAAGATCAATATGTCATATATTATCCTTGAAAAACCTCTGTGAGGAAAAATAGATAATATGACAATTACCATGTGTTAACATTATCTCATTAAAAACTTTATGTGAGAAAGCTCTTTAAGAGTAAAACTCATATAAAGAAAAGAGTGTAATGTGATGCTTATGTAGGTTATATCTTAATGAGATTCTCCCCCTGATTTTTGCAAATCTCTAAGTCTTCTCATACCAATTCCTTTAACGCATTTAGAAAATGATAAATATGGTAGAGACTTTGTAAATAGATCAGCTAAATTATCACAAGACTTAGTTTGCAAGATTTCTATTTCTCCATTCTTTTGGAGTTCATGGGGGTGGAATAGTTTAGGAATAATATGTTTAGTCATATTACTCTTTATATAACCTGACTCCATCTGAGTAACACATGCTGAATTATCTTCAAAGATAATTGTCGGTGTATCAATCGTTCCAATACCATAAGATTGTATTATGTGGTTTATCATTCTGTGGAGCCATACGCATTCGCGTGATGCCTCGTATAATGCTATTATTTCAGAATGATTGGTTGATGTAGATACTAAAGTCTGCTTTGTAGACTTCCAAGATATTGCTGTGCTACCTTGCATGAATACAAAGCCTGTTTGTGATCTGCCATTGTGGGGATCTGATAAATAACCAGCATCTGTATATCCTATAAGATTAGGATTTTGACTTCTACTATAGAATAATCCAAGATCTCTAGTGCCATTGAGGTATCTGAAAATTGATTTAACTCCTACCAAATGACGTTTGGTAGGTGCAGCACTATGTCTTGCTAATAAATTTACTGCAAATTCAATATCCGACCGGGTATTGTTAGCAAGATACATAAGTGCTCCAATCGCACTCAGGTATGGGACTTGTGGTCCTAATACCTCTTCTTCTTTTCCCCGTGGTCTAAAAGGATCCTTCTCAATATCTAAGGATCTTACTACCATGGGAGTCTTTATAGGATATGCCTTGTCCATATTGAATTTCTTCAATATTTTATCAATATAGGCAGATTGGTATACGAATATACCATTGGGTAAATGCTCAAGTTGTAAACCTAAGCAATACTTCGTTTTACCCAAGTCCTTCATCTCAAACTCCGTCTTTAAATGATGACGAGCCTCATTAATATTAGTTTCGCTGCCAATGATATTAAGATCATCGACATATACCGATATGATACAAAAATCCCATCGAGGACCGTTTAATGAAGACGCAAGGACGGTCATCATTGTTTGTGTATCCCTTCAACCTAAGGAATTCACTTAACCGATTGTACCACATTCGGCCTGACTGTTTTAAGCCATATAATGACTTCTGCAACTTGATGCAATACATGTTACGATTTGCCTTATTATCTGGTATACGGATTCCATCAGGAACCGCAACACCCTAAAATTTCATCACTAAAATAATGTAAGCAACGTGGTGTTTTAGTTTTGCTTCACTAAAGAATAATAAATTATCAAATAAATTATGCTCTAAAATATTAAAATATCATTGGAATAATTTTGCATGGTGTTTAAGTGTGTTGTGTGAAGTTTTAAAAGCTTTAAAGTTTGTTTGAAAATTTTGGAAAAGTTTGTAGTGTTTAAAAGTTTGAAAAGAGTTTGAATTTAAAGTTTGAAAAGGTTTGGAAAAAACAAAAGCTTTGAAAAAAATCCCAAACCCTTCACCCCCTCCCTTTTGGCCCAAAACCCCGCGGCCCATCTCCTTCTCTTCCTCTCCTTTTCCCAACGGCCCACTTTCTTTTTTTCCTTTTCCAGCGTCGGCCCATCTCACCCCGCGCGGCCTGCACTCTCTCTTCCGGCCCACCTCTTCCCGCACCGTCCCAAGCTTCCAGGCGGCCCAGCAGCCAAGCTCCGCCTCCCCTCTCCTCTGGTCGCTGACCACCGGGGCCCACCTGGCAGCTCCGTCCTCTTCCTCTAACCGCCCCCTCCTCTGCCTCGCGTCAAAGCCGCGCCGGCCGGCCGTTTTCCCTGCCTCCCGCGCCTTCCCGCCCTCAAACCCCTCAATCCAGGCGCTTTGAAACACTGGCTTCTTTCCCCCGCCATCAATTCCCTTCCGTTTCGCCCGAATCAATCCCTCCCCCTTCATTGCATTCCATCGGCCAGCCTCATGGCCATTGAAGGCCACTGCCTCCCCGGCAGGCGCCCCCTCTCGTTCCCTTTCCCCTATAAGAGCCGAGGCTGACCCTGCCTCGCCCTTTTCCCTCTCTTCCCAGACCCACTCAAGCCCTGCACCTCTCTCCCCTCGTGCGCGCGCCGCCGCCTGGAGGATCCTGCCGCCGCGCCATAGCCGGTGCTTGGAGCCCACCCCGACGCCGGTGGACACCTTCCCCGAGCCCTCTTCGTCCTCGCTTTACGTCTACACCGTTCGCACGAAGACCGGCGCCCCCGAACCCTTCTCTCACCCAACCGAGCCGCAGCACCCGCTGCCGCCAAGGTGAATAGCCATGGCCGCCACCCCTGTTTTGCGTCCATCGTTCCTCCCTCATCTCCCCTACCCTCGCATGCACAGGTACACCAGGGGCTCATCCCGACGCTCGGAAGCACGCAGCCGAGGCCGCAACCCCCTCCCCGGCGGGCACCCGTGATCCCGACCGCCCTTCATCGCCGCACGACATCTACACCGCCCCACCGCCGTCATCGAGCAGCTGGTGAGCTTTGCACTGTCCTCCTCTTGCTCCCGGTCCAATCCGTGTCGCAAACGGTGCCCCGTAGCCTCGAGCCGCCTTCTCCGGTGATGCCCCGGCGAGCTCCGCCGCCGGCCCCGCCGGCGCCGCCTCCCACCGCCTTGCGCGCGTCCTCCCCCTTCCTCCTCCACCCTATAAAGGCGCATCGGGACCTCCTCTCCACCCCGCGCCCCTCCCTTCCTCACCTCCCTCACCACGCCGCGCGCCGCCGCGGAACGCCGCCGCCACCGGCCGTCACCGCCGCCGGGCCGCCGTCTCCGTGTTTCCCCCTCCCCTCCGACCCCTAGATAAGCTTCCCCCGTCTCCTCCTCTTCCTCTCCATGCCTTTGCTTTTGAATTTGGTGCACCGAGCCTCTTCCCGGCGTTGCTCCGGCGAGCCACCGCCGCGCCGTCCGCCGGCACCGCCGCGCGCCGTCGTCTCCCCGCCGCCCGTCGCCTACGTGCGACCGGGGCCGTCCGATGGGCACGGACGACCCAGATCTAAGGGGGGGCGTACCCCTTAGATCGGTCCACCGAGGACCGGTGAACCCAGTCCACAGGCGACGGTCCACGACCCGCGTCAGCACGGCGTCAGCATCGCGTCATCCCGGCCACTCATAGTCCGCCACGTGGCGCTCCATCAGCCCTCCGCCGGCCGCCCAGGCGTTTTTGCAAATAAGCCCCTGCAGTTTTGAATATCACAACCATAGCCTTCCACCTTTAAGAATCCATTCAGTTAGGTCATGTTTTCAACGTTTAAGCCCCTGTCCTTTTAGTTCTTCCCATCAGAGGTCCATTCTTGATCTTTCACACTATAAACCTTGGGTTTATATGTGTAATTATGTTTTAGCCCCTGGATTCTTGCAGATAAGTCCCTGGAAGTCCTGTTTCTTCACAGAAAAGCCCCTGAACCTTGTTTTAGCCATATCTTTTCCGTCCTAGCTCCGTTTTAAGCGTTCTTGGTGTCCACGCGACCATCTTTTCAAGCCCGTCAGTTTTGGAACCTTGTTTTAGCCGTACCTTGTGCGTTTTAGCTCAGTTTCTACTGTTTCAAGTTGCGTTATGCTCATATCAACTAAAACTACGTGATAGTTGTACATGTTCTTTGTTTTATAATTTATTTAAATGTTAAATATGATTAAATCTTATTATGCATGCTTTTCTAATTAAAATCTAGCTAGAGTTCAACTTGTGTTTTCATAAGAAAGTTAATATGCTTAATACTAGTTAAATATTTCTTATAATTAAAAGCTAATTAGATGTGTACCTTGGTTTTCATAATCAAACTTAAATTGAGTAATGTTTATGCAATTTGCTTCCTAAATAAAAGCAATGTAGGTTTATCTCGGGTTTTCTTAATTAAAATGTTAATTTGATTAAAATGAATATAAATGTGTTTTGAAATTATAATTTGATTAGAATAACTCGAAATACAAAGATAGGCGCCTAGATGCTTTTATATGCTTCTTCTAAATTAAATGTTTAATTTGCATAAATCATACTTGAATATTTATAAGTAAAAATTGGAATAGACTTACATCGTCTTTTAATACAAATATAACCTGCTTAATTATAAATAGGGTATTTCACTGAAATAAACTATACACACGATTTTACTTAATTAAAAGATACCAAACGCATAGTTAGCTCGTGTTTGTGATCAACCAAGCTCCCGATAGTTCCTAGTGCTTTTGTGTTCGCGTTCCTAGAGCCAACCCTTGTTCTCTCTTTAAGCTTTTCATGCTTGGTGTATTGTTTTGTTTATTGTATGCTTTCTTGTGTGCTCGTAGACATCGTGCCGGTTTCAAGTGAGCAGCCAGTTGGAGTGGATCAAGAGCAAGTGTTTGAAGAAGAACTCCAGTGTTTAAGCAAGGAAGGCAAGTGGACTTCTCCCCCTGCATATTCTATTTTTGTCCCACACAACTTGCATGATAACTAAGTTTACATTCAATGTTGTATTGCATAAACTTGATGGGAAATTACCTTTTTAAGGACATGACTAGAATTTTATCCCTATTACCTTGGACAACCCTTTTAAATAAATGTTTTGGGTAGAAATGCTTAGTGCTATAACTTGGGATGGTTTAAATGAATCTTTTGCAATATGTTGAATGTTGATCATGATAACTTTGGTGATATATGTATGTGTGTGCTTATGGTTAATAACAAGATCATATGGTTTAATCGGAACATGGAGAACCACCCAGGAAAACAGTGCAACCACAGTCCATATGGCTCTGGCTTAGCCAATTAATTAGGTGTGTGATTGTACTGGTGACCTTATCCGAAAGGAACACAGGGGGCTCGGGGTTGCAGGGGTATAGCCCGATTCTTTTGGGGTAGCGACCTTTGCTAAGGCGCCGACAACTAGGGAGGGTTATGGTCCGCCCCGAGTCAGAATCGTCATGGGTTGTTGGTCTTTTGCATATCTTTGTAAAGGCTTCGTAGCGTCGCTATGCAGTCACACCTCGGTAGTGTGGTATTGTGTCTGATCAACACATGCGTGGTTGGGTTCAAAGTTCTTCGAAGCTTTTACGCGAGCTGTGGTGAAAGTGTACAACCTCTGCAGAGTGTAAAACTGATCGATCAGCCGTGCTCACGGTCAAGAGCGGCCTGGACCCTCACATGATTAATAAACTTGAAGATGGAATTAAATCGTGGTTTCTTGTGGGTTTTTGAGAGGAGATGCTTTCCTAAATGCTTAAGTGGGTTGGTATAAACTTACATCTAGTAATTAGGTGCTTGCTAATAAAATTTGGCCAACATTAAAATGCTAACCGCAGTAAAACTCTTAGCCTATCCTTGATGGCCTTGCATCTTTCCCCCACTTGCTGAGCTCCAACCATAAGTGTGCTCACCCTTGCTTACCCGCTGTTCAGAGGAGAACACTAGAGAAGAGTACTTCAGCGACTACGAGGAGTTCTGAGGCTTGCGTGCCCCCAGTCATGTGCCTGTGGAAGATGAAGATGGAGTTGCGTCTTCATAGTTATCGTTTGATCGTTGTAAAGACCTTCGAGTCTATCGTCTGAGTGTAATAAAGAGATAATATAATGGTTTAACTCTTGTACGTTTATATTATTGTTTATTGATATTTCACTCATGACGTCTATCATATGTGTGTAAACTTGATCCTGGCACACATATGAGATGCATTTGGTTTTCTTCGGAAAATCAGGTGTGACAGGAACCTTCATGTATATATCAGAATCCAGTGACCCGTATAAATATGCTGTCACTACATCCATCAACTGCATGGATAGACGATTTTGTACTGCCAATGAAATTAAATATCGAAATGTTATTCCGTTCATGACCGGAGAGTATGTTTCGTTGAAATCAACGCCAGGTCTTTGCGTAAAACCTTGTGCCACTAGCCTCACTTTATACCTCACCACTTCGTTGTTTTCGTTTCTCTTACGAACAAAAACCCATTTATATCCCACAGGTAGGATACCGGGAGGTGTTGGCCTAACTGCCGAAAATACATTTATTTTATTTAGCGAGGCAATCTCTATTTCAATTGCTTCTTTCCACTTATCCCAGTCTGAGTGCTTTTTGCACTCAGCCATAGACTTGGGATCCAAATCAGTGTGAAAGACATTTGCAATTTCTTCATAGAAATAAGAGTCGACTACTATGGACTTACGATCATAAGATTCTCCAGTCTCAACAAAATTGATAGTGATTTCTTCAATTCTTAAAGATTCATCATTATTTCCCTCAATGATGGATCCAAGAAGTTCCGATGTATTAGCTCCAGTGTTTATGTGCATAACTGAGCTAGAGTGTGGATTATAACTATCCACAGGACATACAATGTCCTTCGGGTGTCCATTAATCAAATTTGTATTTGATTTTTGTTGTCTTCTTCTGCTTATTGGCAGACTTATCTTGCTTCTTAGAGGTGCTTCTCCCCCTCTTATTATTAATCAGGGGTTGAGTGGTTTTCTTTGGTACCTCCACTCTTTCAGGCACATTCCTTGCAGGATGATAAGACTTCGTGACACCACTATAATCTGTAAAAGCGTCTGGCAGATTATTTGCAATATTTTGCAAGTCAATAATTCTCTGAACCTGTTGTTCAGTCTCAGTAGTACGTGGATCTTGAAATGAAATGCCTTCAGCATTCCATTCTATTTCCTGGCATTTATTTCGGTACGATTCTCCCCCTAATGCCGGGAAATGATCCTCATTAAATATGCAATCAGCGAACCGGGCAGTAAAAAGATCCCCTGTCAAGGGTTCTAAGTACTTTATGATTGACGGAGAGGAATATCCAATATAGATCCCCATTTTTCTGTGTGGTCCCATTGATGTTCGCTTAGGTGGTGAGATGGGTACGTATACAGCGCACCCAAATTTACGCAAATGGGAAATATTAGGAGGATTCCCATGTACTAAATGTAAGGGGGAAGTGTCATGATATGCAGTTGGTCGTAGTTGGATTAAGTCTGCAGCGTGCAGAATTGCATGACCCCAACACAACGTAGGCAATTGATAATTCATGAGTAAAGGTCTTGCTACAAGTTTGATCCGTTTAATCAGTGATTCAGCCAATCCATTTTGAGTATGGACATAAGGAAATGAATGCGTAACTTGAATTCCCAATGCCATACAATAATCATTAAATGCACGGGATGAGAATTCTGCAGCATTATCCATACGAATAGATTGTATCCTATGTTCAGGATATTGCGCCTTTAATTTTATGACCTGAGCCATAATTTTGGCAAAGGCATGGTTACGTGTCGACAACAAAGACACATGAGACCATCTAGTAGATGCGTCTATCAAAACCATAAAATATCTAAATGGCCCCGATGAAGGCTGAATCAGACCACAAATGTCTCCTTGAATTCGTTTAAGGAATTTTAGTGGTTCTGCTCGGATTTTAAGATAGGATGGTCTTACAATTAATTTCCCAGTAGCACAAGCAGTGCAACAAAAATCTTTATTCTGGGGAAATTTAGCTTTTGCCATGTCATTACCTATTGAATTGTTTATAATTTTCCTCATCATCCCTATTTCTGGATGTCCAAGTCGATCATGCCAATTTCGGAATGTATCGACATCTTGGAAAATTATTTTATAAGTAGCATGTGGAACAGTATAAATGTATAGTACAATCCAGTTTGGAGTGAAGAGAATTTTTCACATATTTGTTTGCCATAGCCCGTAAGTTTGGTCAATAGGAGGTATTCCTTATTACTATCTACATGTGTTTCTGCATGTAGACCATTCTTACATATATCTCTAAAACTTAGAAGGGTACTAGTAGAATTAGGATACAGTAAGGCATCCTCTATGGTTATTTGTGTACCCATAGGCAATGTAATAGTAGCTCGTCTAGAACCAACTATCACAATGTCTTTACCATTTATGGTCATAATATTTCCTTCCTTTTTCTTAAGGGTTTGGAAATATTTAATTTCTCTAAGTATAGAATTTGTGGTGCAAGAATCCACAAGGCATAATTCTTCCTCTGATGGATTGTTTGTTATCGACATTTTGGTGAGTCTCCGACGATCTCCCGGCGAGTTCCCTCTCTGCCTGTGCTCGGTGGTTTGGAAGGTATCTTCAGTTTTATTTTAGAGGTATCTTCAGTTTCCAAATATATTTATTGTAAAAAAAATATTCTAGTTCATCAAATACCGATACGTAAACTGAAAAATGTAGATCCCAGTTAAAAATGTCCCTCCCATTGGATAAGTATATAGACTGCGGCATGATGCAAAGGTAGCTATTTTCTGAACTAATGCTCCAAAATAAAAATAAAAAGGGAAAATGATGCCAATGATGCATTAGTAGTTGCATTTCCGAACCAACTATAAAATTGAAAAAACTTTTGACTTGCTTATAATTATTTTGGACAATGTACTTAGCTATGTTCTGGTATCAACAATACGCCAGTTTTGCTATTTCTCTATATCTTTTTTTAATGGAATAGTTGGGTCTTTACGACTGCACACAACCAAAATTTTACATAAATACCACCTTTCAAGCTGTGTCACATCTCATCTTGTCACATTATCTGGCAATTTCAAATATCGCAACCGTATTGACTTGACATATTTGCGTGGACCCGAAAAGTTTACCGACGTCATTGCGCGTTTCTTTGTGCAGGACGACGTGTGCAGATGTATATATTGTATAGTACTTATGTTCCCACTACTGGCTACCATTCGCTTCAAGAGACGTGTACATGATCTCTCTTGCTAGTACCGGGAAGGAACAGATCCACGTCAACGGAATCATAATCAACAATATAATTCTGGATATATATATATATATATATATATATATATATATATATATATATATATATATATATATATATATATATATATATATATATACGGTAGCGCTAATCTACACCCTAGGTGTAGAATCCTATTCTACACCCAACAGTAATTACCGACCAAACTGCGTAAAAAATTACCGAACCAAATCGCGAGATTACCGACCGGTGAGCATGGTTCGGTAATCCCGGACTTAGTTCGGTAATTGTTAATCGGTTTGACCGCATTACTGCGCGGGTGTAGAATTTTACTCTACACCCGGGTGTAGATTAGCACGTGTGTGTGTATATATATATATATACACTATGATTTTGTTACTCCCGCTATTCCAAATTATTATGCATCTAGAAAAATCAAAACGGTACGTGCGAGCAAATTTCTTAAGATTTAACGATGTTGTGCTTTTAGTGAGAGGTGACATTTCCGTCGACAACGAGGCACCTGTGGACTGACTTCGTTAATATTGAGGATGTGTCGGTCAGTCTTCGAAAATACTTCTATGGGTAGAGTTCGCGTGTGAGCGTACATATGGGTGAACGGTGACGGATCTAGGATTCAGATGTAGGGGGGCTGAACACCTTCTTCTACTTCTAGACACTAAAAAAAACTTCATTTATAGCAAAAAAAACAAATTAGAGGAGAGTGAAATAGGGATCCATTGTTGTGCAAGTAAAGGTATGAATATCTTCTTCTACCCCTAAACACTCATTTATAACAGAAAATTTCAAAGAAGACTGAAAAAGAGTTCCTTTATTACGCGAGGCGGGGGGGGCCGGAGCCCCCTCCGCCCCCCTCGCCGCCTCCGTCCCCGTGGGTGAATGTGCGTTCATATGGGTGAGTGTGCGTATGTATGGGTACTTCGTTGTACTGTGTAATTCGGAAAAAAAGTCAAAACGATCTAGACTTAGAAACAAAGGGAATATTTTTTTTTGCTGATGTTTGATGGCAATGTCACTTGAAAGAACAACGAAGAGAAAAAACAGTCCTGCAACAAACATTGCCGACCAATTTAGCTCACCAATAAGTATGAACTCCAAATAGTCCACAAATTAATAGTACTCGAGATAACATCAACTCTTGGATAAAAAACCATCCATTTATCACAGGTTGCTACGTAATGTAATAATTATTCTCTAGACCACCGAAAAATGGATTTTCGGCAGGAAATATTGTACTCCCTTTGATCCCATTCACCAGCAGTATTTATAATAATAATTTTTCTACATAAAAAGAGTTAATATCAAATTAAAACATGTATCATGAATAATTTAGTATTCTATGGATCTTTATAAACTTTAGCTTGTGATGGTCAAAACTAAAGCGTTTAATTTAGCACGGAGATAAATTGTAGGGGCTGGATATTGAAAACTAAAAGCTAAGCTTGACTTCGGGCGTGAGGACCATGTGTGGTTCGAGGACCGGTGGATGGTCGCTTCCTGGTGTGATGAGTGATTGACAACGTTGTGTGGACTGATTCTTGGCTAAGTATTGCAGGTGCAGGTTGCGACTTGACTGGTGTTGGTGCAGGTGAAGAACAAGCGCGAAAGGTTGTCGCCGGTGAGGCCTCCAGGTGTGGAGAAGACAAGTAGGCTTCGTTTTCGAGGGACCCGGTGGCCAGCGGGGTCAAGTACGGGCCGCATGGTGGCATGAACAACAAGATGAAGTCATGGACGGTTTCTTGGTTGAGCCTCAAAACCAAGGTCGAGTCGGGACTATGTGGGAGCCGAGTCATGAGTGGCGATTGGCGGAGGCTACACCAAGTTCACGGGGTTTCCAGTGGTTCACCAGAAAACCACTGGGTTCCTTGGTTGATCCACAAAGCCAAGACCGAAGAACCGAAGACGGTGCAGCAGCAGCTCCAGACCGGTCTGACCGGTGGGTCTGACCGGTCTGACCGGTGGGTACCGATCTGATCGGTGAGGAGCACTGGTCTGACCGGTGTGCGACGACGCAGTCCGGAATCTTCGAAGCGGAGGACACGCGTCGGGATCGCATGGCTTGCGTCGAGGCTAAGCAGGGTGCGGTCGCCGGGCATCCGTCTGATGGAGAAAATCTGAAGACTTCCAAAACCACCCTTGAGGGGCTTGTATCCCTAGTTATTAAGTAAGGGTATTTTAGACTTTTTTGCCTCCATATAACCCATGAGGTGAGAGGATGGCAACCATCTCTTGGAACCCTAGTTCATTTGCTTTCCTATTTTCCCTTCCTATTCTCTTAGGACTTCCATAGGACTAGCTTGAGAGCTTCATGGTGAGATTTTGTGAGAGGGTTGGATGATCGGGCGGCAAGCTAGACCTTGTATGAACCTCCTTGGTACGTATAGATGATTCGGGGTGGTTCCTCAAGACTTTGTTGTGTTGTTCCCGGTTGTTCTTGGTGGTGATTTTCGGAGCCCTCTCTTGGTGGTTTTCTCGGTGTGTTTTCGGGACCTTGTTCTTGGGGATTTGATGGGGGAAATTCGTGTGAACCCTTCGTGATTCTTTTGCCTTTGATTCCCCTCCCAGATCCGCAAGTTAAGGGGCTCGATTTTGGTGTTTTCGGAGTTCTAGGGTTAGAGGTGTTCTTTAGGGTTGACTTTCGATTCCTCTTGATTGAGTGGATTTTGGGGACCGATCTTCTAGCCAAGGGTAGCCCACGAGGTACCCCAACTATCCCCAAAGTCTCACTTTGATCTGTGGAACGAATCAGGAGATCGATTGGTGGAAGGGTTGAGTTTTTCCCGCGGGCTGTGTTCTTCCCGACTGTCCAGGCAAAAACCGGTCCCGACGGTTTCCCAAACCGGTCTGACCAGTTTCGCCCTGTGGGCTGTCGAGAAGGGTTTTCGAGCAAGGAAGTCTCTGTTGCGCTATGGCTTCTTTTGTTCATATGTGGAAAGGCTCTTGAGGTGTTTTGGGTTTTTGGGGAGTTTCTGGACAAAGTCGGTCTGACCGGTTTGCCAAACCGGTCTGACCGGTTTCCCCTGCCTGCGTGAGGCTAAGTCCAACAGAAGCGGTCTGACCGGTTTCAGAAACCGGCTTGACCGGTTTGGGCTGCCAGCAGCCGTGTCGTGTGTGTTTCCGCTGCGTGTGTGTTGTGGCTGTTGGTTGAGTCTTGCTCCTAGGTTCAGTAGCACTTCAGTGGCTACGTGGACTTGGCAAAAGAAGCTTGCGGAGGGGCACGAGTGAAATCGGGTTCATAAGCCGAATTCTTGAATAGAATTTTTATCGGCTCCCATTCACTCCCCCTCCCCCCTCTCTGGTTCGCCGTTTCGGTCCTTCAAGTGGTATCAGAGCCGGTTTGGGTCTTTATTGACTCTAACCAGTCTAAGATCCAAGGATGGCGTGCTAGGAACGGGGATCGGGTCCTCCACACTTCGATGGCAAAAACTACCAGATGTAGAGTAAGCGGATGGCGGCGTTCCTCCGCGGAAAGGGTCAGATCCTTTGGGATGTCACGGTGGACACAGGCTATGTCCAGCCAATGAACTTCCTTGCTCCAGGATCGAGGGACATGTTCGACGCCAACAACAAGGCGGTCGACTACTTGTTTCGTGCTTTGTGTCAGCCTGAATTCGATCGGGTGCACACCAAGCACTTGGCTTGTAGAATATGGTCGGTGTTGAAGGAAGATCATGTTGGGAATGCCCAGGTTCAGGCTCGGATGTATGCGAACTACCGGAGAGAGTACAAGATCTTCACTCATCTCCCTGGTGAGTCCATCGATGCTTTGTTTCAGAGGTTCACAGTGGTTGTGAACAACATGAGGGCCAATGTGGACGTGCTCCCGTACGATGATCATGATAGAGCTGTCAAGCTCTTACACTCTTTGGATCGTACGGTTTGGGGCGGAAAGTTCGAGGCTATTGTGGAGTCGGAGAAGTATGATACTCTGACGGTGAATGAGCTGTTCTCGAAGCTCAAGTCGGCTGAGCTAGATAGGGGCATGACAACCAAGCTCGAGGGCCCGACTAACTCTCATAGTCTTGCCCTCGTCGGTGGTTCGAAAGGAAAGTCTAACACTAACCCATCCACCAGGATGTTCTCTTTGTCCTCTTTGATGTCTATGCCAGATGAGGAGTTCGACGTGCTTGGAGAGGACGAGCTGGCATTGCTGACGAGGAGGTTCGAGAGGCTGCACGAGAACCGGGTGAACATGAGGAGGAACATGAGGACATGCTTCCAGTGCGGCAAGCCGGGACACTTCGTCGCCGACTGCCCGGAGAAGGTCGAGAACAAGATGGCTACAAGCACAAGTCAAGAACGGATGGCAAGTAACGGTCGAGGCGCGACCACAAGAGCAAGCACAAGAATAAGCACAAAGACGAGCGACGATCGAGGAAGAAGGAGAGCCGAGGCAAGGCTCGAGCGATGGTTGGAGCGAGTGACGTCGACTCCAGTTCTGCGTACTCCACCTCAAGCTCAAGCAGTAGTGAAGATGAAGGTGATCGTCGCAAGAGCAGGAAGTCATCCAAGAACCTAAGCGGGCTGAGCTGCTTCGCTAGAGACGGCTTCTGCACCATGGCGCTGAGCTCCGGCAGCAAGAAGAGCACACAGAGTGACTCGGACTCCGATTCCTACGACGAGGTGCGTGATGAACTTCCCTTCTTGCATCAGGAGAATGAACGACTTGGTTTGTTGCTTGATAATCGTGATGACATGCTTAGAGAGGCTAAGAAAATGAGGAAAGATCTTAGGGCTTCACTCGAGGATGCTAGGACTAGAGTGGCTGAGCTAGAAACACAGAATTTGGATGCTAAGCTGGAAATTGATTCTCTGAAAGCTTCACCTGTTGTTTCTGATGATGTTGAATGTGCTGATTGCTCTATTTTCCTTGCTGATCTTGCCTTGTTTAAGGAAAAGCGTGCCTCCAAGTGTGAAGAACTAGATGTGCTTAGGGTTGAAGTGGCTGAGCTTAAGTCTAGATCTGCTTTGCTAGGTGCTTGCACTTCTTGCCCTGTCTTGCATGCTAAAATTGATGAGATGCATGCTTACACTGTTTCTTTTGAGGCTAAGTTGAAAGAACCAATTCCTACATCTTGCTCTACCTGTGAAATGCATGGTTTGAAGAATTTGGAACTTGCACATTATGTTGATCGTTTGCAGGATGAGAATGATGAGCTGAGAAAGTTGATGGGTTGGTTGTCTGGTCATGAGTCTCAGTTGAGGATAATGATCGAGACATTCAAGAGGCAGGATGGTGAGGGACTTAGGGCAAACAAGGTTGGTGAGGGAAGTGGAGAGAATATCCCAGAGCCACCAAAAACCCACCACAAAAATGATTTCCCTCCTAAACTTAACCATCTTAGGAACCGACTAAACACAACCCCAGCTCCACCCGTGTTTTCCCCCACAAACAAATGATTTCCAAAAGCCTATCAAGTTTGTGAGCACTTCCGAGAAAGTGTTCTTTGGGAAGAAAAGTGAGAAGGCTAGTGAGGAGAAACCGGTGGATAAGCAAAGTGGAGAGAAACCAAGTGAGCAGCCCAAACCCAAGCATAAACCTAAGCTTGTGAGGTTCCATTGTGGCTATTGTGGGAGAGATGGCCATAAGGATGAGTTTTGCTTCAAGAGGAAGCGAGAGGAGAGAATGGCGAAGGAGTGGGCTAACAAGGACAAGTACCACCCTTCCGATGGTGTACTTGAGCCTCGTGTGCAGATGCCCAGGGCCAAGGCGAGTGTGAGGACAGTTCCGGCTTGGGGAGAGCGAAAGGCTGTTGGAGGTGCTGCTGGCCGGGCTACACCGGTCAGACCGGTGAGGGGCACCGGTCAGACCGGTGCAGGCTTGGACAGGCAGCAGTTCGGGTTTCGTGCTCGTACAGGTGCGAGGTTTGGTTCTGGAGGTCGTGGTTCTGGTGGTTGGGCTGGAGAGTTTGCAGGAGGTCAGTTTGCTAGGCGTTCTCCCCCTCGTGCTCAATACGGGGATGGGAGGAGTCGTAGCTTTGAGATGGAGAGGAGGGACGGCCCACGTTACTCCGTTCGTGGTTTTGGTCCTCCTCCAGATAGAGAGGGTTGGTTCCTTCATAGTAGTTATCGTGGTGGTGTTCGTGGAGGTAGCTTTGGTAGAAAAGATGGTTTGGATTGTGCTAACCCCACTTTTGAGCAAATGGCTCGGCACTGGTTTTACTCTTTTGGTACTAACCCTAGTGCTGAGTCGTTTGTTCGCTCATGTGCTCGTTTTTGAATTTCAGGTGGGAGACTTGAAGAACATTTTGTTGATTGACTCCGGTTGCTCGAGGCATATGACCGGAGACAAGGGGTGGTTCTCAAGTCTCGTCCCGATGGTGACGCAGAGGTACATCACTTTTTGGGGACAATGGGCGTGGGCGTGTGCTTTCAGAAGGTGAGATTAAGGTGAGTGACAAGATCACTCTCAGGCATGTTGCTCTTGTTCAATCGCTTGGATACAATTTGCTTTTTGTGTCCTAGCTATTGGATGAGGGTTTTGAGGTGTTGTTTCGGCCTGTTGGTTCTCGGATTTTGGACTCTCGAGGGGACCTTGTTTGTATGGTCGTTTCCCGAGGGTCAAGTGTTTCAAGCTGATTTTTCTAAGTCTTCTGGTGTTGAGCGTTGTTTCTTGGCTGGTTCTTCGAGTGAGTTGTGGAAGTGGCATAGGAAGTTGGGTCACTTGACCTTTGACTTTTTGTCTCGCTTGAGTAAACTCAATTTGGTCCGAGGATTGCCACGGTTGAGGCTTGAGAAAGAGTTGGTTTGTGCGCCGTGTAGGCATGCCAGGATGGTAGCCTCTTCTCACCCGCCTCTCACCGATGTGATGACTGAGTGTCCATGCGAGCTGCTCCATATGGACCTTGTTGGCCCAGCTCGTGTGCGATCTGCGGGTGGGAAGTGGTATGTCCTTGTTGTGGTGGACGACTACTCTCGGTATGCGTGGGTGTTCTTTCTCGAGGATAAGGGGGAGACGTTTGGTTTTGTTCGAGATCTTGTCTTGAGGTTGAGGAACGAGAGGCACGGAGATGTCATACGAGCAATCCGCAGTGACAATGGCTCAGAATTCAGAAACTCTCGTTTTGAAACCTTTTGCCATGACTTGGGTCTTGAACACCAGTTTTCGAGTCCGTATACGCCTCCCCAGAATGGTGTTGTGGAAAGGAAAAATAGGACCTTTTGTGAGATAGCTCGGATGATGCTTGATGAGCATAGGACTCCGAGGAGGTTCTGGGCTGAGGCGGTGAATACCGCGTGCTATGTGTCAAACAGGATCTACCTTAGAGTGCATAAAAAGAAAACATGCTACGAGTTGATGCACGGTCGCACACCCAAGGTGAGTCACTTCCATGTCTTTGGTTGCAAGTGCTTTATTCTGAAGAAAGGGAAGAAGTTGGATAAGTTTGAGGCTAGGTCGGTCGATGGTATTTTCTTTGGTTATGCATCTCACTCTAGAGCATATCGTGTGCTCAATCTTGAAACTAACCAAATCGTGGAAACTTGTGAGGTAACCTTCGACGAGACACAGCCACGTAGTCAACTTGTCTTTGAGTGTGCAGGTGATGATGAGCTTGGCGAGGAGATCTTTCAGGAGGACGAGCATGAATTTGGAGATGATGAAGATGGTGGTGTGGTTCCCCCACTGAACATGTACCTACTACTTCGACTACAGTGGTTGACGGCCCCTCTCCTACACCTATGACGGCAAATCAAGATCGAGGAGAAGCTACAGTTGAGGGGGAGGTAGCATCAAGGTGAGAACCTCCCCGGCGAGTACAAGTGGATCACCCAGCTTCAAGGATCATCGGCGACATGAATAAACGCACTACATGGTCGAGGGTTCGGAACAATTCTCATTTTGCTCATGATGCATTTGTTGCCACCTTTGAGCCCAAAGATATTGGACACGCACTATCTGATTATAATTGGGTTAATTCGATGCATAAGGAGTTGGAGAACTTTGAGAGGAATCAGGTTTGGGAATTGGTTGACCCTCCCCCAGGGTGTAAGCCGATTGGGACAAAATGGGTGTAGAAGAATAAAGAGGGAGAGAAAGGTGAAGTGGTGAGGAACAAGTCAAGACTTGTTGCTCAGGGGTTCGGTCAGAAGGAGGGAATCAACTACGAGGAGACCTTTGCTCCCGTAGCCCGTTTGGAGGCGATTAGGATCCTTCTAGCCTTTTCCGTGGCTAAAGGGTTCAAGTTCCACCAAATGGATGTGAAGAGTGCTTTTCTGAATGGTGTGTTGGAGGAAAAAGTGTATGTGAGGCAACCACCTGGGTTTGAGAGTGAGAAGTACCCCCACCGGGTGTACAAGTTGAGGAAGGCACTTTATGGGTTGAAGCAGACTCCTAGAGCTTGGTATGGTAGGTTGAGGGGGTTCTTGATTGAGAAAGGTTTTGAGATGGGGAAGGTTGATCAGACCTTGTTTCTACTTAGGCAGGGCAGAGATATCCTGATTGTGCAGGTTTACGTGGATGATATTGTCTTTGGTGGTTCGTCTAACTCTCTTGTTGCAAGGTTTGCAGAGGATATGAGCAGGGAATTTGAGATGAGCATGATGGGCGAGTTGGAGTTCTTCCTCGGGCTACAAATCAAACAATCAAAGGAAGGAACATTTGTGCACCAAGCTAAGTACACCAAGGACATTGTGCGAAAGTTCAAGATGGAGGACTCCAAGGCTATGACGACGCCGATGAGTACGACTACAACTCCTGATGCGGATGAGGAAGGTGAACACGTGGACCAGAAGGAGTACTGAAGCATGATCGGGTCACTCCTCTACTTGACGGTGACGAGGCCGGACATCCAGTTCTCGGTATGTCTGTGCGCTCGTTTTCAAGCGTCTCCGAGGACTTCGCATCGACAAGCGGTGAAGCGAATTTTCAGGTACTTGCGTCACACTCCCAACTTCGGCCTTTGGTACTCCATGTCATCTTCTTTGTCTCTTCATGGTTTTTCGGATGCGGATTTTGCCAGATGTCGGTTGGATAGGAAGTCCACTTCTGGGACTTGCCAGTTTTTGGGATCTTCTTTGGTGTCTTGGTCTTCCCGCAAACAGTCGAGTGTTGCTCAATCCAATACTGAGGCAGAGTACGTTGCCGCTGCTAGTTGTTGCTCTCAGCTCCTTTGGATCACATACACCATGAGTGACTTTGGTGAGGAGTATACCCATGTCCCACTTCAATGTGATAGCACCAGTGCCATAAGCGTTGCAAATAACCCAGTGCTTCATTCCAGAACCAAGCACATAGAAGTGAGGTATCATTTTCTGAGAGACAACATAGAGAAAGGAAAGATAGCCTTGATCCATGTACCCACACATGACCAACTAGCTGATGTTTTCACCAAACCCCTAGATCAAGCAACTTTCACTCGTTTGCAGGGGGAGCTTGGTGTGTGTTTGATTTCTTGAGTTGGGTGTGTGGAAGCTCCTTTGTTGCATATGTATAGTTTCCTTTGTGTATTTCTTGCATTTGGCATGGCATATGTAACATGATGTATAGGCATCCTGGTATCTTAGATTGCATGCATTTTGTATCATATGCATTGGATAGGAAAAGCTTCTCCTATATACATTGTTCACCGTGGAATGCTATTTATGTCTTTGTGAGCTTGTTTGGTATGCTATGGTTAGTTGGCTTAGCTCTTGATGATCTTGATTTATAATCCATGGTTGATGGCTATATTTTTTGAAAATTGTCACATGTATGCTCTCTCATGTGTAAATGCCTTTATATGATCTTGACATGTTTTAGTGGCTTGGTTATGCTTAATTTGTGGTTGGATAGCTAGTTTATTGATCATATGGGGCCAAAGGCTCATTTGCCAGCATGAATGTTTAGCCCTCTTGCTTTATCTTGTGGAGGGGCATAAGTTCCTTTTTGTCGCAAAGACATTTCATGTACCAAATTTGAATCTAAAAATGAAATGTAAAATGCTTGGAAAATGTGCTCTCATGTCATATGTGCTAAAATTAATTCGCTTTGGGTGCTAAACCGTTGCATGATGTCTACCAATGAGAAGTGTCATATATAAAAGTAGACACATGGCTCGGTGGCTTTGACATGACATGAGGTGCTTGTGGGTGTTTGTGATGGTCTTATGATTAGAATGGTTGTCCTAGCATGAAGTTTGTGTGGCTTTGCCATTTTGACATGTTTTGATCATGCTTAGACTTTGCTCATGAGAGGTGAATTTTTCGCAAAATTACCCAAATCCAACTTAGCTTCGTCCTATGGTTGTGAAACTTGGTGATCTTGTAGTTGATGTCAATATGAAACTATCGGGTATCTAACTTGCTCATTTGGAAATGTGTAGCATCCTATGTTAAATTTTGTCTATTGAGAAACTCTAGGTTGAAAGTTTTGCATTTTTGGCTTGATTCATGCATTGCCAACAAGGGGAGTAGTTTGAGCTTGAAATGGCTTGCTGGATGCATTTAGAAGGTTTTCAGGTGGCTTTGAGCCATTTCTGGGCTCTGGTGTGCACCGGTCTGACCGGTCTAGGTCACCGGTCTGACCGGTCAGAGTGCTAGCCCTGTTCACATGTTGCACACCGGTCTGACCGATGGTGTTAACTGGTCTGACCGGTCAGGGCTGAGTTGTTGCAGCTGCCCTATTTCAAGTGGTGCTTTGCATACTTTCGTCCAGGGGGAGTTGCATTGGTTCAGGGGGAGCTTGCATGTGTGCAGGGGGAGCTCTTTGTGATTTTTCGAGCTTTGGTTTGGTGGTTTGCGCTCTTTGCTTGAGCATAGTTTTGTCTCGGATGTGTCGAGCCGTTGCCCTTGCCCTTGCCTAAGGGGTCCGAGACTTGTCTCCGGCAAGTGATATTGCTCTTTGCCTTTGTTTGTCTTTCGATCGCTTGTTGGAGTTTCTTTTTATTCATTTCTTTTCTTTTTTCTTTTCTCTCGTGTTACTTTATGTGGGTGTTGTCAATGCACTCATCAAGGGGGAGATTGAGGACCATGTGTGGTTCGAGGACCGGTGGATGGTCGCTTCCTGGTGTGATGAGTGATTGACAACGTTGTGTGGACTGATTCTTGGCTAAGTATTGCAGGTGCAGGTTGCGGCTTGACTGGTGTTGGTGCGGGCAAAGAACAAGCGCGAAAGGTCATCGCCGGTGAGGCCTCTAGATGTGGAGAATGTGGACCAGGAGCGTCCCGGTGGTCGATGGATGACCGCTCCTCGGTGATGAGTGATTGACAACGGGTGTTGGACCGACTCTTGGCTTAGTGCGCGGTGTAGGCCGCGGCCTAGTTCGTGTTGTTGCGGTGAAGAACGGGCGCGAAAGGTCTTCGGCCTTGAGGGGCCTCCGGGAAATGGAGAGACAAGTAGGCTCGATTCGAGGGACCCGGTGGACAGCGGGACTGGGTGCGGGCCACATGGTGGCGACACAAGCAAGACGAAGTCATGGACAAGTGAGCCGTGCACGGTGGCGGTCAAGTCAAGTGGTTTGGCGGGAGGCCGGACCGAGCACGCGGGGTTTGGTGGTTTGCCCACAAAACCATCGGCGGACGGTTTCTTGGTTTGGGCCTCAAAACCAAGTCCGAGGGCCCAACACGACGGAGATGGGATCCGGGCGTGTCGGGGAAGCTTCGAGGCGGAGGACACGCGGCGGGATCGCATGGCTTGCGTCGGGAGGACGCGGGGTGCGGCAAAGGCGTGGCCGTCCGATGGGAAGACCCACAAACATTACCAAAATGCCCCTACGTGGGTTGTATCGCCAGTAGTGTAGTTAGGGGTAGTCGAGTCATTTACCACTCCGGCGGGACCTGATATATAAGCCTGGAGTGTGTGTTGATGGCTCTCTCTCTCCGTGACTTAGGGTTTCATTTCCCCCCCTCCTCTTTCTCATTTTCGTAGCTATTTTTCTTCCTATTTTCTCTAGGCTAGCATGAGAGCTTCATGAGAGATTTGTTGAGAGGGATGGATGCTAGGGCGGCATGCTAGACCTTGTGAATCTTTCCTGGTTTGTATAGAAGATTCGGGGTTGTTTTTTTGTGGCTTTTTGTGCTTATTTTCGTGCCTTTGTTCCCGGTGTGATTCCGCGGATTTGAGTGAGTTTCTTCCCGGATTTCTTTGAGGAAAACATGGATAGATGTCTTGTGCATCTTTGTGCTTGATCTTGTGTCCTCAAACGCCGGGAAATCACTTCGATTCGTGAGTTTTCGTTCGGTGCTCTAGCTTTTGGTGGTGCTCAAAGGATTCGCGGTTCCCGGTGATTTAGGGAGTTAGGAGGCAAGATTTTTGGGCTATAGCATCCTTGTGTGACGCTTTTCAAGTCCCCAAACCCTTGTCTCCATAGCTTCAACCGTTTGGGAAATCCGATGAAGATTCGGGGGAGTTGACTTTCGAGGTCGGGCATTTTTCTGTTCTGTCCGAGCCTCGCGGACGGTCCGCGCCCTCCTGGCGGACGGTCCGCGCCGCTCGAGTTCGTCCCGAGTTCTTCGTGTTCTTGCTCGTCCTTTGTTTCGATCCGTCGTGATTTTGGTTTTTGGTTGGACGGAGTTTCGGACGGTCCGCGGTGTCGGGCGGACGGTCCGCGGGTGCTTGGCGGACGGTCCGCGTGCTCCCCGCGGACGGTCCGTGGCACGGAGGTGTCTTTGGGTCGTTCGTGTAAGTTAACGGACGGTCCGCGGCTAAGGCCGGACGGTCCGCGGCTCGGGTGCGGACGGTCCGCGATACCCGGCCGGACGGTCCGCGCGGCTCTTTGCGGACGGTCCGCCCCTCATGCGCGGACGGCCCGCCGCAGCCTGTGTGCTTTGCTTCTTGGTTCGATTCCCTTCCCCCTTCTTTCGTGCTTCCGCGTGTGCTTCAAGGAATCGTTCCTAGGGCTAGAGGTTGATCCATAACCTCGTGGTCTTGGCGATTGATGCGTGATTCGATCCATCGCTTGTGTGTGACCGGGATTTGAGTAGGACATAGGCCGGGTTCTTTGGGAAGAATTTTTACCGGCTCCTATTCACTCCCCCCCTCTCTAGTCGCCATCTGATCCTTCAATTGGTATCAGAGCTTGGTGCCGGATTCTTTGCGACTTTGACAAGTCTCGAATCCCAAGATGGCGTACGTTGAGCGGGGTCCACCGCACTTCGATGGCAAGGGTTACCACAAGTGGGCGGCTCGTATGATGATCTTTCTTCGAGGAAAGGCGTTGGATTTTATTGTGCTTGACAAGACCTATGCTATTCCGGTCAACATCCATACTCTTATGGTGACCGATGCCGATGCCAAGGCCAAGTATGAGGCTAATGCAAAAGCCGTTGATCACTTGTGCCGAGCTTGTGTGATCCGCAGTTTGAGCGTGTTCGCCATTTGAATCTTGCTTGGCAAATTTGGGATAAGTTGTTGGTTGCTCACGGTGGTGATAACCATGTGAAGGCTCGCCTCTTTGTCTCTTACCGGATGCAATATGAGAATTTCACTCCACTTCCCGGTGAGGACATTGATGCGATGTTTCGCAGGTTCACCGCCATCGTGAACAACATGAAGGCTAATGTTGAGGATTTTCCGTACTCGAGCATGATCGAGCTTTGAAGCTCTTGCATGTCTTGGACCCAAATGTTTGGGGTGCTAAGGTTGAGGCCATCAAGGAGTCAGGGAATTATTTGACTATTGAGTTGGATGACCTCTTTTCTAAGCTCAAGTCGGCTGAGGTTGACAGGAAGTTGCTATCCAAGCATGAGGGCTCGACTGACCATAGTCTTGCTCTTGTGGGAGGATCAAAGGGCAAATCTAACTCTTCCTGTCGACGCTTTTCTTTGTCCTCTCTTATGTCCATTCCGGATGAGGAGTTTGATGTGCCGGGCGAGGAGGAGCCGGCCTTGCTCTCAAGAAGGTTTGAACGACTACACGAGAGTCGGAGGAACGCAAGGCGGAGCTCAGGGACGTGCTACAAGTGTGGCAAGCGTGGCCACTTCATCGCCGAGTGCCCGAAGCGGAGGAGAACAAGTACAAGGTGAACGAGTACAAGGCGCACCCGAGGCGTGAAGACAAGTACTCCTCCAAGGGCAAGCACTTCAACAAGTCCAAGAGCAAGGACAAGGACAAGCGGCGACCGAGCAAGAGCGCCTACAAGAAGAACAAGGCAAGAGCGATGGTGGCCGGTGCGAGCGACGTCGACTCAAGCTCAAGCGAGGAGCAACCAAGCTCAAGCGCCGAAGATGAAGACGCCGGGAGGCGCAATGGCAAGAAGAGTGCAAGCGGAACCTCGGCGGCCGAGCCGTGTGGCGCTCGAGGGCTTTTGTGGCATGGCCCATAGCTCGAGCAAGAAGAAGAGTGTGAAGGAAGACGGCGACTCCGACTCGGAGGATGAGGTAAACCGTGATCCCGACTCTTTGCTTGCCGAGATTTCTAGGTTGAATGGTTTGCTTGATAACCGTGATAGTGTGCCGAGAGATGCCAAAAAGATGAGGAAAGATCTTAGGGCTCGGCTTGAGAATGCTAGTGAGAAAGTAGGAGAGTTAGAGTCAAAATTGCTTGAATTGAAACTTGAGAATGACTCTTTGAAACTTGCTCCTACTTCTCCCGATGATGTTGAATGTGTGGAATGTGATGCTTGGTTGAATGAGATCAAACTCGCTTAATGAGAAGAATGCTTCTATTTTGGCTCAACTAGATGCTCTTAGGACCGAACATGATGAGCTTAAGGCTAGACCCACTTTGCTTGGTGCTTGCAAATCATGTCCTACTATGCATGCTAAGCTTGTTGATGCTCGCTCTACTATTAGTTCTTTGGAAGCATCTTTGAAATCTCCGTTGCAAATGCATGTTCTAGCCGTGATGAAGTCACTTTGCGTAATCTTGAACTTACTTCCCGTTTGGATGTCATTTATGAGGAAAATGATTACTTGAGGAAGGTGTTGGGTTGGTTGTCCGGCGGGAACCTCGGTTGAAAATCATGATTGAGGAGTTCAAGAGAGCCGATGGTCGCGGTTTGGGGTTTGAGAAGTTGGGTGAGAAAGTGGGAGAGAACAAAGGGGGGAGAGTGTGTACGAGAAGTGTGTTGAGTCTAACCCCGAGTTTGAGGTGATCGGAGAGATCCAAGTTCCACTTCCAAAAGCACCCAAGAACTCTTTCACACCAAAGCCCAACCACCTTTGCAACAAGCTTGACACAACCCAAGATCCACCCAAATTCCCACCTAAGACAAATGATTTCCGAAACCGAGTGAAGTTTGTGGGTGAGAAGGGTGAGAAGCCTAGAGAGAAGCCGAGCCAAAACCAAAACCCATCCCCTTCGGTGTGAGTATTGTGGCAAGGAGAGACATCTTGCGAGTTTTGCTACAAGAGGAAGAGGGATGAGAGGCTTGCTAGGGAGCAAGCAAACCAGGAGATGTATCACCAATCTCGCGGTATTCCCGAGCCTAGAGTGCCACTTCCACGGGGTGTGGGAAGTGTGAGGAGTGTTGGCGGGTTTCCCACGGAGAGGTGGTGAGAGGGTTGTCGGGAGAGATGATGGTGTGCGTGCTTGGTGAGAGGTTTGGTCGGGCTCGTGGTGGTTTTGCCGGACGTCCTCCTACTCGTTCTCGGTACGGGTTTAGGGGAGATGATCGCAGCTTTGGGTTCCGGAGGAACTACGGACCACGTTTTCTCCCTCGTGGTGCTCGTACTCCTCCCATGGGACATGGGAAGTTCGGTGGCAAGGGAGTGATGTTTGCTAACCCCTCTTTTGAGCGCATGGCTCGACACCGGTTTAACTTTCTCTGTGCTAACCCCAGTGTCGAGTCGCTAGCTCATTCTCGTTCTTGTTTCGATCTGCAGCAGGAGGCTTGGAGAACATTTGGTTGATTGACTCCGGTGTTCTCGACACATGACCGGAGAAAAGAAGTGGTTCTCCAGCCTCACCCCAGTGAAGGAAAAGATGTACATTACATTTGGGGACAATGGACGAGGTAGGGTGCTTTCAGAGGGTGTTGTGCATGTGAGTGACAAGGTAACGTTGAAGAGAGTGGCTCTTGTGAAGTCTTTGGGTTTTAACTTGCTTTCGGTTTCTCACCTTGCTTGATGAGGGTTTTGAGGTGCGTTTCAAGTCCGGCGAGTCTCGCTTGCTTGATTCTCGAGGTGATCTTGTCCGTATGATCATCCCCGAGGGTCGATTTTCGTGGCGATTTCTCTCGATCTTTGGGTCCCGCTCGCCGTTTGATGGCCGGTCCTTCTTCCGATTTGTGGAAATGGCATAGGCGGTTGGGACACTTGAGCTTTGATTTGGTTTCCCGCTTGAGTGGTCTTGACCTTGTCCGAGGATTGCCGAAGTTGAAGCTTGAGAAGGATTTGGTTTGTGCTCCTTGTAGGCATGGTAAGATGGTAGCCACTCCCCATCCACCCCCGACCGATGTCATGACCGAGCGTCCGACGTAGCCGTTGCATATGGACCTTGTTGGGCCGGCTCGAGTTCGCTCGGTGGGTGGGAAGTGGTATGTCCTTGTTGTGGTGGACGATTACTCTCGCTATGCCCGGGTGTTTTTCTTGGAGGATAAGAGTGAGACTTTTGGTTTTGTTCGAGATCCGATCGTGAGGTTGAAAAACGAAAGGCATGGGAATGCTATTCGAGCTATCCGCGGGGATAATGGCTCGAGTTCAAGAACTCTCGTTTTGATGCCTTTTGTCGTGATCTAGGTCTTGAACATCGGTATTCGACCGCTTATGTGCCCCCTCAAAATGGAGTCGTGGAAAGGAAAAATCGGACTCTTTGTGAGATGGCTAGGACGATGCTCGATGAGCACGGGACTCCTAGGAGGTTTTGGGCCGAGGCGGTCAATACAGACTTGTCATGTTTCCAATCGGATTTTATTGAGAGCTTTCAAGAAGAAGACCCGTTATGAGCTTATGCATGGTCGGGCACCCAAAGTGAGTCATTTCCGAGTTTTTGGCCGCAAGTGCTTTATTTTGAAAAAGGGAAAACTCGACAAGGTTGAGGCTAGGTCTAGTGATGGTATTTTCTTTGGATATGCTAACCACTCTAGAGCCTATAGGGTGCTTAACATTGAGACTAACAAAATCATGGAGACTTGCGAGGTAACCTTCGACGAGACAATGCCATGTACCTCTCTTGGCTTTGAATGTGCGGTGATGAAGAGATGGCCGAGGATCTCTTTGAGGAGGAGAAAGATGAAGCCGGAGATGATGATGGGGAGAACCATGAGCCCGAAGCCGAGCATGTACCCACTACTTCTCCTACAACCACTTTGTAACATGGACCGTCTACATCATGGACAACGACGGTGCAACAAGAGGACCAGGCGAGAGAAGCTGAAGTTGAGGGGGAGGTAGTCTCGAGGCGTGAGGCTCCCCCGGCGGATTCAAGAAGTGCATCCCCTGTCGAAGATCATTGGGAACATTGATGAACGCACTACACGGTCGAGGTCCAGGAATTCCTCTCATTTTGCTCATGCTCGCTTTTGTTGCTACTTTTGAGCCCAAAGACATTGGACATGCTTTATCCGATGCAAACCGGGTCAATTCTATGCATGAGGAGTTGGAAAATTTTGAGAGGAACCGGTGTGGGAGTTAGTTGAACCACCTCCAAATTGCCATCCCATAGGAACCAAGTGGGTTTGGAAGAACAAAGAGGGAGAGAATAGGATGGTTGTGAGGAACAAGTCCGGACTTGTTGCTCGGGGGTTTAGTCGAAGGAGGGGATCGACTATGAGGAGACCTTTGCTCCCGTGGCCCGTCTTGAGGCAATTCGGATCCTTCTAGCCTTTGCCGTGGCTAAAGGGTTCAAGTTGTTTCGGATGGACGTGAAGAGTGCTTTTCTAAATGGGGTCATAGAGGAGGAGGTGTATGTGAAGCGACCACCGGGTTTGAGAGCGAGTTGTACCCACACGGGGTATACGGGTTGAAAAGGGCTCGTATGGGTTGAAACAGCGCCCCGTGCTTGGTATGGGAGATTGAGAGGTTTTCTTTTGAGCGAGAGGGTTTGTGATGGGTACCGTGGATAGAACCTTGTTTCTCCTCAAGCATGGAAATGACTTGCCGATTGTTCGGATATACGTGGATGACATTGTCTTTGGTGGCTCGTCACATAACCTTGTTGCCAAGTTTGCGAGATGAGATGAGCGGGAGTTCGAGATGAGCATGATGGGCGAGTTGCGGTATTTTCTCGGCGCGCGATCAAGCAAGTGAAGGACGGTACTTTTGTGCATCAAACCAAGTACACGAAAGACATGCTGAGGAAGTTCCAGATGCAAGATGTGAAGCCGATGTCGACTCCCATGGGGAGTACGGCCACTTTGGATGCGGATGAGGACGGAGAACCAGTGGAGCAGCGGGAGTACAGGAGCATGATCGGCTCCCTCCTCTACTTGACGGCGACGAGGCCAGACATACACTCGGCCGTGTGTCCGTGCGCTCGTTTTCGAGCTTCGCCGAGGACATCACATCGACGGCCGTCAAGAGGATTTTCGGTACCTACGATCCGCCCTCGGTCTTGGCCTTTGGTATTCTTCCTCCTCGACTCTGTCTCTTCATGGTTTTTCCGATGCGGATTTTGGCTTTGGTCGTTGAGTCGAGAGGAAGTCTACTTCCGGCACTTGTCGGTTTCTTGGTTCTTCGTTGGTCTCATGGTCTTTCCGCAAGCGCTCTAGTGTAGCTCGGTCTACCACGAGGCGGAGTATGTTGCCGCCGCTAGTTGTTGCTCCCGCTTGTTGTGGATTTCATACACTTTGAGAGACTTTGGTGAGGAGTGCACCCGCATCCCACTTCTTTGTGATAGCACCGGTGCCATAAGCGTAGCCAAAAATCCAATGCTTCACTCCGAACCAAACACATAGAGGTGAGGTATCATTTCCCGAGGGACAATGTGGAGAAAGGAACTATTGTTTTGAGCCATGTCCCTACCCAAGATCGCTAGCCGACATCTTTACAAAGCCTCTCGACCAAGCTACATTTGTGCGCTTGCGGGGGGAACTTGGGGTTTGTTGCCCTTTCTAGTTGATTCTTGGGGGATTTCCTTTTTGTACCATATGTATCATACCATGTTTACTTTGATGTATATACATGCTTTGCTTGATGTACAAACCATGGTAGGATAGCCATCTTGTCATATATCATGTTGCATTTGTGTCATATTGCATTTTAGGATGATGAGCTTCTTTCATATGCCATATTTGAGTCTCTTTGGCTATTTGTGAGATTTTGGTTATATGTGTGGAGAAATGGTGATGTGAGGCTATGCTCTTGGAATATTTGAGATATATGTGTGGTGAGATAGCCCCTTTTTGAAATAAATGCTTAACTTGACTAATTTCTGATGAAATATGCTCCACTTGTGTGTAGTTGTGTATCCATGTCACAGCTTTGGTCTAAATGTACTTTTCATGCTTAGATTGTGCTTGGATGCCTTGTTCTTGCATTTGGGCCAAAGGCCGGATATCATTGTGAATGTTTAGCCTATGTTGCATTCATGGGGGAGCATAAGCTTCTTTTTGCCGCAAAGGCACTTCATGTACCATGAAATGAATCAATCTTGAAAAGAAGTGCATAATGCTCGAAAAATGCTCCATCCATCATGTCTATGCTTAAAATGTCTTATCTTTCACATATGGGTGCAAAACATGTTGCATGATGTTCACCAGTGGAGAAGTCTCCCCGAAGTGGATACATGGCTCATGAGCTTTGACATGACATGCTTTGCTTTATGGGTGTTTGCCATGATCTTTTGCTTTGAGAATTTGATATCCTTGTATGATCTTTGAGTAATATGCATGTTTGTGGCTCAAGTGTGACATGGATAAGCTTTTACATGTGAAGCGAGCCTTCTTTTGGTAAAACTGCTTAAATCTGAAAATTTTGCTTTGTCACATGCTTGTATTTTCATTTATCACTTGTGGCAATGCTCTGACTATGCTATGATTCATGTGTGTGATCTTTGTCTCATTTTTAGCCTTTGACACTAGATTTGGCCTATTTGAGAAGCTCATGTAGTTGTTTATATGCTTTGCTTTGCATTTCGCATTTTCACCTTGATTCATACATTGTCAACAAGGGGGAGAAAAGGTGAGCTTAATGAAAATTCGAAGAGGTGAGCTGAAATTTGGGAGTTTGCATGAGTGTGCATCCACATGTTCGGGGGGAGGCATTTGTTCGGGGGAGCTCTCTTGCTTGTTTTCGGTGTGGATTTTGTGCTTTGCTTGGCTTGTGACTTTTCTTTGCCTTTCTTCGGCTTTGGTCATGAGTTGAGCTTCTTCGTTTTTCTTTCTTCTTTCTTTCTCTTTTACTCGAATTTCATTTCATGTTGTGTGTTGTCAATGCACTCATCAAGGGGGAGATTGTGGACCAGGAGCGTCCCAGTGGTCGATGGATGACCGCTCCTCGGTGATGAGTGATTGACAACGGGTGTTGGACCGACTCTTGGCTTAGTGCGCGGTGTAGGCCGCGGCCTAGTTCGTGTTGTTGCGGGTGAAGAACGGGCGCGAAAGGTCTTCACCTTGAGGGGCCTCCGGGAAATGGAGAGACAAGTAGGCTCGGTTCGAGAGACCCGGTGGACAGCGGGACTGGGTGCGGGCCACATGGTGGCGACACAAGCAAGACGAAGTCATGGACAAGTGAGCCGGTGCACGGTGGCGGTCAAGTCAAGTGGTTTGGCGGGAGGCCGGACCGAGCACGCGGGGTTTGGTGGTTTGCCCACAAAACCATCGGCGGACGGTTTCTTGGTTTGGGCCTCAAAACCAAGTCCGAGGGCCCAACACGACGGAGACGGGATCCGGGCGTGTCGGGAAGCTTCGAGGCGGAGGACACGCGGCGGGATCGCATGGCTTGCGTCGGGAGGACGCGGGGTGCGGCAAAGGCGTGGCCGTCCGATGGGAAGACCCACAAACATTACCAAAATGCCCCTACGTGGGTTGTATCGCCAGTAGTGTAGTTAGGGGTAGTCGAGTCATTTACCACTCCGGCGGGACCTGATATATAAGCCATGAGTGTGTGTTGATGGCTCTCTCTCTCCGTGACTTAGGGTTTCATTTCCCCCCTCCTCTTTCTCATTTTCGTAGCTATTTTTCTTCCTATTTTCTCTAGGCTAGCATGAGAGCTTCATGAGAGATTTGTTGAGAGGGATGGATGCTAGGGCGGCATGCTAGACCTTGTGAATCTTTCCTGGTTTGTATAGAAGATTCGGGGTTGTTTTTTCGTGGCTTTTTGTGCTTGTTTTCATGCCTTTGTTCCCGGTGTGATTCCGCGGATTTGAGTGAGTTTCTTCCCGGATTTCTTTGAGGGAAACATGGATAGATGTCTTGTGCATCTTTGTGCTTGATCTTGTGCCCTCAAACGCCGGGAAATCACTTCGATTCGTGAGTTGTCGTTCGGTGCTCGAGCTTTTGGTGGTGCTCAAAGGATTCGCGATTCCCGGTGATTTAGGGAGTTAGGAGGCAAGATTTTTGGGCTATAGCATACTTGTGTGACGCTTTTCAAGTCCCCAAACCCTTGTCTCCATAGCTTCAACCGTTTGGGAAATCCGATGAAGATTTGGGGGAGTTGACTTTCGAGGTCGGGCATTTTTCCGTTTCTCGTCCGAGCCTCGCGGACGGTCCGCGCCCTCCCCGGCGGACGGTCCGCGCCGCTCGAGTTCGTCCCGAGTTCTTCGTGTTCTTGCTCGTCCTTTGTTTCGATCCGTCGTGATTTTGGTTTTTGGTTGGACGGAGTTTCGGACGGTCCGCGGTGTCGGGCGGACGGTCCGCGGGTGCTTGGCGGACGGTCCGCGTGCTCCCCGCGGACGGTCCGTGGCACGGAGGTGTCTTTGGGTCGTTCGTGTAAATTAACGGACGGTCCGCGGCTAAGGCCGGACGGTCCGCGGCTCGGGTGCGGACGGTCCGCGATACCCGGCCGGACGGTCCGCGCGGCTCTTTGCGGACGGTCCGCCCCTCATGCGCGGACGGTCCGCCGCAGCCCGTGTGCTTTGCTTCTTGGTTCGATTCCCTTCCCCCTTCTTTCGTGCTTCCGCGTGTGCTTCAAGGAATCGTTCCTAGGACTAGAGGTTGATCCATAACCTCGTGGTCTTGGCGATTGATGCGTGATTCGATCCATCGCTTGTGTGTGACCGGATTTGAGTAGGACATAGGCCGGGTTCTTTGGGAAGAATTTTTACCGGCTCCTATTCACTCCCCCCCCTCTCTAGTCGCCATCCGATCCTTCGAGAAGACAAGTAGGCTTCGTTCAAGGGACCCGGTGGCCAGCGGGGTCAAGTGCGGGCCGCATGGTGGCATGAACAACAAGATGAAGTCATGGACGGTTTCTTCGTTTGAGCCTCAAAACCAAGGTCGAGCTGGGACTACGTGGGAGCCGAGTCATGAGTGGCGATTGGCGGAGGCTACATCGAGTTCGCGAGGTTTCCAGTGGTTCACCAGAAAAGCACTAGGTTCCTTGGTTGATCCACAAAGCCAAGACCGAAGAACCGAAGATGGTGTTGCAGCAGCTCCAGACTGGTTTGACCGGTGGGTCTGACCGGTCTAACCGGTGAGGAGCACCAGCCTGACCGGTGTGCAGTCCGGAATCTTCGAAGCAGAGGACACACGTCGGGATTGGATAGCTTGCATCGAGGCTAAGCAGGGTGCGGTCGCCGGGCATCCGTCCGATGGAGAAAATCTGAAGACTTCCAAAAGTGCCCTTGAGGGGCTTGTATCCCTAGTTATTAAGTAAGGGTATTTTAGACTTTCGGTTGCCTCCATATAACCCATGAGGTGAGAGGATGGCAGCCATCTCTTGGAACCCTAGTTCATTTGCTTTCCTATTTTCCCTTCCTATTCTCTTAGGACTTCCATAGGACTATCTTGAGAGCTTCATGGTGAGATTTTGTGAGAGGGTTGGATGATCGGGCGGCAAGCTAGACCTTGTATGAACCTCCTTGGTATGTATAGATGATTCGGTGTGGTTCCTCAAGGATTTGTTGTGTTGTTCCCGGTTGTTCTTGGTGGTGATTTTCGGAGCCCTCTCTTGGTGGTTTTCTCGGTGTGTTTTCGGGACCTTGCTCTTGGGGATTTGATGGGGGGAATTCGTGTGAACCCTTCGTGGTTCTTTTGCCTTTGATTCCCCTCCCAAATCCGTGTGTTAAGGTGCTCGATTTTGGGGTTTTCAGTGTTCTAGGGTTAGAGGAGTTCTTGGCGGGATTTCTTTGATTCCTCTTGATTTGGCAAGTTTTGGTGGACAAAATCTTGGCTATGGACTCCTCATGAGGTGTTCCTACTATCCCCAAAGTCTTGTTAAAGTCCGTGGAGCGATTTGGGAGATCGAAGTTTGGATTTAGAGGAGTTGACCCGTGGGTGCTGTTCATCCCGAGCTGCCCAGGTTACACCGGTCTGACCGGTGCGAGCCACTTGTGGGATTTTGCCTCGGGTGAACTGCTTGACTCGTGTGCCTTTGGGTCTTGGTGCTGCTGGTCAGTTTTTGGTCTGTTTGGAGTTGTTTTGTTAGGTTTTGTGTAGGGTTCTCCTTCCGTGCAGGTTGTGTTTTGGGAATGTTTTTGTTCTAGGGCCTAGAGAAGTCACAGAGGCTCTCTGGAACACTTGTTGTGCGGCTGCTGTAGCCACCGGCCTGACCAGCGCTGTCCACCGGTATGACCGGCGCTGGCCATCGGTCTGATTGGTGCAGCACAGGCAGCAAGCCGTGCAAGTTTCCGATGTGCGTGTGGGTGTGTTTTGGCTCGGAAGGTTGTTTGTTGGTTCCTAAATCCAGTAGCACTTCAGTGGCTGCGTGGGCTTGGCCAACTTGGGTAGTGAGTCGGAGACAGTGTTGGAAGCCGTGTTCGTCTTGTTGGAGTCTCCATCTCCTTCGAGAAGAATTTTTATCGGCTCACATTCACTCCCCTTCTCTCTGGTTCGCCGTATCGGTCCTTCAGGTCGTTAAGATCGAGCTAAGCTCGTCGAGTCAGCTCGCGAGCGTTGCAGATGCAATGGAGAAATTTAGTTGAATCAATTCGAATACACTCTTTTGAACCCTCATTTTGCTCCTTGATGGTTTTCCATAGCTCATGAGCATTTTCACAAGTAAAAACTCTATTGAAAACGCCTACATCTAGTGAGCACAAAATGATACTCTTAGCAATCACATCAAATTGCTTTTCCTTTCTAGTACCATTTTTCATGCCCTCATCGGTGACTCTCCAAACATCGAGGTCCCTTGCTTGGAGATAGGCCTCCATGAGGACCTTCCACCGAGGATAGCCCGTGCCATCGAAATGTGGAGCCAAACCTAAGGTATCCACCCCTTTCATTCCTCTATAGGGCAACTCACTAGGCAGTGAAGCCTAACCGTTCCAATGAGCCGGTTTTCACATTTTACCAATCGAATTGGTGTATCCTTGTGAAGGAAGTGAGTCCCGGCTCTGATACCACTTGTAAGGAATCGGATGCCCGTTAGCCTAAGAGGGGGAGGGGGTGAATTAGGCAACTTAAAAACTTAACCTATGGCTTCACTACTTTTGCGCAAAGGTAAACTAGAACAAACTATCTATATGTGCAACTACGGTTGTGCTAGTGTGAAACTCCCATCCCAAAACAAGGTTTGCAACCTATAGCCAATCCTAGCATGATACTACTCTAGGAAAGTAGAGGCAAACAGAGATTGCAATAGAGTAAATGCGGAAATGTAAAGGGGATGAGAGGAAGCAAACTCTTGACACGCGATTTATCCCGTGGTATCGGTAGGCACTAAGCCACCCCTAGTCCACGTTGTTGAAGCACTCACACAAGAGTATTGCTTCCCGGTCACCAAGTCTCTCCCAAGAGCACCACTTGACTCACCACAAAGGCTAGCCACTTAGGCACTTGTCAAGCTCCCTTGGTCACCTTGATGCCGCCTCCACTAAGGAGCTTCTCCACCAAGGAAGGGGGTCTCCACGTCCCCCGCACAAAGTGTCCTCGCCACTCCACACCAAGCCGGAGGGTCGATGACGATTGCCGGTGAGCCACTTAGGCCCCAAGGCTTCCGACGAACCTTGTACAACTGGATTCACTCAAGAATCACCTCACAAGGTTAGCACAACCTTGCACCCACTCAGCTCTAAGCTAAGCCTAGCACTAAGCACATACACAAAGCATGTACTAGTCTAAGGATGAGCAATTAAGCACTTGGATGGATTGGATATGATCTTGAATATGTCTTGAACTCCTCTGCACTTTCACACAATCCAGCCTACTCAAATGGGTGAGTGGAGGGGGTATAAATAGCCCAAGGCATCAAACTAGCTGTTGGCTAACGTCCACTGAAAAAGGTACCATCAGATGATCCGACGCTATGCTTTTCCAGGGCGTCGGTTCATCCGATGCCCCTCCCACGTCACGTAGCCGTTGAGGTTCTCTGACACAACTGCTCCGACGCTATGCTCTGACGCTACGTCGGATCATCCGATGCTGAAGGCCTCACTTCCAAGTCGCCACTGTTAGCTTCCAACTGACCGTCGGATAGACCGATGCTTTATCTTGGCCAGGCGTCGGATCATCCGGTGCTGAAGGCTCTATCTTGGCGCGTCTCTGTATGAATTCAAACTAAGCGTCGGATAGATCGACGGGGTCCCCACTTAGACTGTCGGATCATCCGGTGCTACTGTCTTCCTTGCTCTTCCTCTGCAACTCGTCCGACGCTACTAAATAATGGACCGTCGGATCATCCGACGGTACCAAGGGTTTGACCCTGTGCACCAACTCGTCCGACGATTGCACCGATGCTTGTGTTTGAGGGACCGTCGGTTCATCCGACGGTGTCTTCTCTTTTCCTTTTCTTGCTCGGTTTTGACCCTTTTTTGGCATTTTTGCATGGGGTTTTCTTGCATCCTTAGGACCTATAAATGTCTACAAAGACATGCTCAAACAATATGGTTAGTCCCAATGATCATGTTGTCATGAATCACCAAAATCAAACTCTGAACAAATGGCATATGAGGCCATGTTCGCTACAATCTCCCCCTTTTTGGTGATTTATGACAACACAACCAAAGCAAGCATAAATTTGCTAGAATTGACAGAATTAGAACCACTTACACTTGCTTGGATGCTTACCATCATCCAAACTCCCCCTAGATTAAAATTCCTCCTTTTTGATCTTATGTTCACATTCTCCCCCTTTGGTCTCATATCCTTGAAATCACTCGTAAGCATCCTTGAGCCCACTTGTAAGCTTAAGCCACAAGCTTGCTTTGGTCTCACATTCTCCCCCTTTGGAATAAAATCTCCGAAAAGTCCAAAGCAAACGGGTCCAAGGAAACTAGCAAGATCTAGCAACCATAGCTCAAAGGAGAGATGTTAAATACAAGGGAGAAAGCCGCATGAACCATGATACATATGTATGATATTGATGAAGATACCACATGTGAGGGTAACTAAGTTGGATCACAAGCTCATGAGACTAGCATGATACAAACTAAGCTCCCCCTAAGTGTGTGCACAAAAGGATACCACTTGTAAGACAAGGGTAGTGAGAAACAAGTGCACAACTACAAACTTGAAAGACAAGGAAGCTTAGAGCATATCATGCAAGGAGGTAGCTTAAGGGACAAGAGATAAGACAAATGGGTTCTTGTTACATTACCACTTGTAGATATCACTTGTAGTCTTTTGATCATTGCATACCTCCGGGGGATGATCCTCTCTTCCTTGTTGGCACCACATTGAGATGAGCCACTTGGAAATGATATCACTAGGTGACACCACTTGAAAGAAGCTTGTATAGAAGACACTTGGGGTACCACAAGGATTAGGAATGTATGAGTACATTGCCTTTGAACTTATATAGACATAAGCTCGCAAGGACATGACTCAATAGAATGAAGCTCATGTTGTTATATTCACTCTTTTAGAGATGTTAGATCACATTGAGAGTGAAATAGCATTCTCTTAGAATGAAACACCGCACCGGAACGCGTCGCTAAGGGACTACAAAAGATAAGCTTGAAACAATGTTAGTCCCATAACCAAACCATAGGATGAGCTCCCCCTAAATGTGTGCATTTAGTGTTTGAATCGCCAACCAAAAGTATGCACATTGTTTATGATAACAAAAGGGAAGCTTACCCTATAGCTTGCTCATGATGCAAAGAGATATATATGAAAACATGCACCATGAAAGAACAAGTGTAGCTTTCCTACACACTAATCAAACCATGTAGATTGCTCATGGGTTAGCACATGACACAAGCAACCTACCATATGTAAATATTGCAACAAATGCAACCTAAACAAGGCAATGGAGCTACAATGATACAAGAGATAGGTACTAGTTTCCATTACCTCAATCGGGGAACTTGGGCAACACATATCTAATTTGCAAGCTTGGCTTATAGGCTTGAATATTCTCATCTTGATTGTACCAAGCCTCCCAAGTCCCCGCTCTTAAGGTCTTCAAGTGGCCTTTGGAACCCAAACCATTTGAGGCCCCTTCATGTTGGCGATGACTTCCTTGGGCACCCAAATGGGTTGGTTCCTACCCCGCTCCTCCTTCATCTTCCCAACCTTGTGTGCAACTACCTTGCCATTAGCGTTCTTCTTGATGACGTAGGTGTTGCTCTTGGTCTTGTTCTTGCGGTTGTGCTTGGTGTAGATGAGGGAGCTCTTGATGGTGGGCTTCAATTTCTTCTTTGCGCCCTTGTCCATTTTCTTGACAAATTGAGGGCATTTGTAGAACTTGTGCCCTTCTCCATGACACTTGTAGCAAGTCACGGTTGCACCCTTCTCAAGCTTCTTCACCATGGGATCACGGTTATCTTGAGAAGGTTGGACTTGGCTTTTCATGTCTTGAGATATGTCCACTTGTTCTTCATCGTTCTTGCCCTTGCCCATCAAGTTTGCCAACCTCTCTCGGAGCCATTTCACTTCTTGCTTGAGCTCGTCGTTTTCCTTGCCTATGAGATAATCACATGTTTCTACAACAACATTCTCATGGCAAGATGGTGAGCAAGATTCATCAACTAAATCAATGCAAGAAGTTGAAGCATCTACCTTGGAGATAGGGATTGCACAAGGGATAGATGTTTCATTAAGCTCAAAGGAATTACTTGTTTTAGTCTCATTGCTTTCAAGATTAGATCTTAGCTCATCACACTCCTTGCTAAGCAATTAGAATTTGCACAACAAATGTTCATAATTTGTAGCAAGGGTGTCACTAAGATCATTGAGAGCATTGAGTTCTTTGATTTCATTAGCTTGTTGTTCAAGCATTCCTTTTTGCTCATGGATTAGCTCAACAAGATCACTGAGAGAGGTGGTGTCGGATTCGTCATCACTTACATTGCTTTCATACCTTTGGCCATAAGGCACATGTGTGATGATGGACCTTGCATGAAGCGGGTGGTGAAGTTCTTTCTTGATTCATCGCTTGAGCTATAAGAACTTGATCCACCACTTGTCCACTCGCGGACGGCGAAAGTTGCTTCTTGCCTTGGTCTTCTCTCCTTGACCACCTTCTTTTTGGGCTTGTGCTCAATCTTGGTGAACTTGATGTGTTGATGATGGCGCCCTTCTCTCAAGCGGATGTTGTAGCCGTACATGTTGACTTTCTTCACATACTTGAAGATCTTATTCACGTACTCGGCCACCATAGATTCAACCTCTTCATCACTTGAGGAATCTTCATTGTCACCATCATCCTCGCTTGAGATTCCATGAGTAGTCATCCTACTCAACATTTTCTCTTGTCGGCTTGAGAGAGCATGGCTTGTTATTTGAGAGGATGATTCTTGAGGTTTTCTTGGGGCGCCTTCTTTGACTTGGGCATGAGTTGAAGCTCATGTGCCATGATCTTGCTCAAGATATGCGATGGCTTCAAATCTTCAAGCTTCTTCTCGTAGATGATTGCTTTCACCAAGTCATAGTCGGGCTTTCAGAGACTTTAAAGGATCTTGCGGTTGATGTTCAAGTTCGTGATGTCCTTCACACCTAAGGCATTAATCTCATTGACAAGCACATTTAGGCGTGAGTACATAAATTCGGCATTTTCATTTGCAAGTTGCTTAAAGCTATTGAATTCCTCAAGGAGACAACCGTAGCGTTCATTGGCAACTTCTTTTGAACCCTCATTTTGCTCCTTGATGGTTTTCCATAGCTCATGAGCATTTTCACAAGTAAAAACTCTATTGAAAACGCCTACATCTAGTGAGGACAAAATGATACTCTTAGCAATCACATCAAATTGCTTTTCCTTTCTAGTACCATTTTTCATGCCCTCATCGGTGACTCTCCAAACATCGAGGTCCCTTGCTTGGAGATAGGCCTCCATGAGGACCTTCCACCGAGGATAGCCCGTGCCATCGAAATGTGGAGCCAAACCTAAGGTATCCACCCCTTTCATTCCTCTATAGGGCAACTCACTAGGCGGTGAAGCCTAGCCGTTCCAATGAGCCGGTTTTCACAATTTACCAATCGAATTGGTGTATCCTTGTGAAGGAAGTGAGTCCCGACTCTGATACCACTTGTAAGGAATCGGATGCCCGTTAGCCTAAGAGGGGGAGGGGGTGAATTAGGCAACTTAAAAACTTAACCTATGGCTTCACTACTTTTGCGCAAAGGTAAACTAGAACATACTATCTATATGTGCAACTACGGTTGTTCTAGTGTGAAACTCCCATCCCAAAAGAAGGTTTGCAACCTATAGCCAATCCTAGCATGATACTACTCTAGGAAAGTAGAGGCAAACAGAGATTGCAATAGAGTAAATGCGGAAATGTAAAGGGGATGAGAGGAAACAAACTCTTGACACGCGATTTATCCCGTGGTATCGGTAGGCACTAAGCCACCCCTAGTCCATGTTGTTGAAGCACTCACACAAGAGTATTGCTTCCCGGTCACCAAGTCTCTCCTAAGAGCACCACTTGACTCGCCACAAAGGCTAGCCACTTAGGCACTTGTCAAGCTCCCTTGGTCACCTTGATGCCGCCTCCACTAAGGAGCTTCTCCACCAAGGAAGGAGGTCTTCACGTCCCCCGCACAAAGTGTCCTTGCCACTCCACACCAAGCCGGAGGGTCGATGACGATTGCCGGTGAGCCACTTAGTCCCCAAGGCTTCCGGCGAACCTTGTACAACTGGATTCACTCAAGAATCACCTCACAAGGTTAGCACAACCTTGCACCCACTCAACTCTAAGCTAAGCCTAGCACTAAGCACATACACAAAGCATGTACTAGTCTAAGGATGAGCAATTAAGCACTTGGATAGATTGGATATGATCTTGAATGTGTCTTGAACTCCTCTGCACTTCCACACAATCCAGCCTACTCAAATGGGTGAGTGGAGGGGGTATAAATAGCCCAAGGCATCAAACTAGTCGTTGGCTAACGTCCACTGAAAAAGGTACCGTCGGATGATCCGACGCTATGCTTTTCCAGGGCGTCGGTTCATCCGGTGCCCCTCCCACGTCACGTAGCCGTTGAGGTTCTCTGATACAACTGCTCCGACGCTACGTCGGATCATCCGGTGCTGAAGGCCTCGCGTCCAAGTCGCCACTATTAGCTTCCAACTGACCGTCGGATAGACCGACGCTTTATCTTGGCCAGGCGTCGGATCATCCGGTGCTGAAGGCTCTGCCTTGGCGCGTCTCTGTATGAATTCAAACTAAGCGTCGGATAGACCGACGGGGTCCCCCCTTAGACCGTCGGATCATCCGGTGCTACTGTCTTCCTTGCTCTTCCTCTGCAACTCGTCCGACGCTACTAAATAATGGACCGTTGGATCATCCGACGGTACCTAGGGTTTGACCCTGTGCACCAACTCGTCCGACGATTGCACCGACGCTTGTGTTTGAGGGACTGTCGGTTCATCCGACGGTGTCTTCTCTTTTCCTTTTCTTGCTCGGTTTTGACCCTTTGTTTTGGCATTTTTGCATGGGGTTTTTTTTGCATCCTTGGGACCTAGAAATGTCTTCAAAGACATGCTCAAACAATATGGTTAGTCCCAATGATCATGTTGTCATGAATCACCAAAATCAAACTCCGAACAAATGGCATATGAGGCCATGTTCGCTACACAATCGTGCATAAATCATTAGCGGCACGTTTCAAATCACTTAGGTTTCAAGCATATTTAGTCCCCTTTTAGAAATATCCTTTGGAGGGCTTGAATCCGGGGCCGGCCGGGGCTTCTCCACTTCATCTGGGCTCATATCTCCTATATAGGCCTAATTGTCTAAATGGTTTTCTTTTTGCACACAAGTCATCAAAAGTTGCAAGGCTAAAAAAAGCGGAAGTTGAAAGTCTCAACCGTATAACTCAAAGTTGCGCAATGCAGGCACTTTTCATGCAATTATTGTGTGTATAACATGTCACCTCAGTTCTAATCGAATCATCTTGTGCGCTGATATAGCTTTAAATATTCTATGGAAGTTTCTGAAGTGACCTTTTGCTTTGGTGAATAGAGAGGTTAATTTTTGTGTGTGGACAACAAAATTCTTCCCCAACAAGAAAGAGGAGGGGCCGGGGAATCGAAAGGTTCGGCGGGCTCAAATGTTCCCGCAACATTTGACGCACATGCTGCGTGAACTTGATTTGGCGCACCGAGCATGCGCACGAGACCGTCAAAATTCCGGAGAAGTTTCTACACTTTCAGCGCAGCGTTGAACACTTCTTTTTGGGGTATATATTGAACATTAGTTGAACTGAGCTGAGCTTATTTGTTTTTTAACATAGGGTTAATGTACTCCAATGCAATAATAAATTATATAAGATACAAGTGAGGCACCTAACTGGAGGCTCAAATTTGGAGGTTAGCGGGGGCAAGATGATTGAATCTACCAAGAGGGAAACGTACGTTTATCTTTATGCTCTGCGACTCAATATATAAATTTGAATGTTACCAAAGTATCTAAGATAAAGTAATCGACAGAGCAATCCAGCTGCGCCATCAAGTACAGACACATCATAAGTTAATATATGATGACACGCCAACTGATTCATACATGCAACACACACAATTATGTACACGAATCTAACAATCTACTCTCTCATGCATGAAAAGGTAGTACGGTAGGCTAAGATTCGACAGCACATGCAACTGATGCGAGAGAGAGAGAGAGAGAGACGAATAATGAACGAACACCTTGAAAAATCGATCTTCCATTCTCTGACGCCCTCTTTTCAAACTTTTTCTATTAATTTACATAACAGCGTACATCCATGTGTCACCACCATGAACACGAACACCAGCCACAGTTTCAGCCTGTCACAAAGCTGCATGCACGACCTAGATATTACCAAAAAAAAAGGAAAATATAATCACATGATGGAGCAGGCGTTGGGGTTGTCGTCGCTGAACATGGTGACGAGGCGCTCCTCCTGCGGGCCGGCCGCCGTTGGCCCGCCGTAGCTGGAGACGGGCATGACGGCATCGACCCTGCGCACGTACCCCGGCGGCGCCTTCTTGTCGTACGCCGGCGCGGCGTAGGGGTGGGCGACGTGGCTGTAGGGCACGTACGGCCAGATCTCGGCCTTCTTCCCCGTCGCCTGCACCCGCTTCACCACCTTGTGGGGCTCCACGTACCCCTGCACCGTCACCTTGTACTGCTTCCGGTTGATCTCCACCGACTGCACCCCTGACGAATCGAAGGACGCATCAAGAACACCATCAGCCACAGTTCCTCTAGAATCGGAGTGAAAGAGAAATCTGATGGAGATCGATAGAAGACGTACTGTACCTTTCATGCTGGAGAGGGCGTTCCTGACCTTCATCTCACAGCCGTCGCAGTCCATGCGCACCCTGAGCTCCACCGTCTGGAACTGCTTCCGCTTCTTGTACCGCCGCCGGCTGCTGCCGCCGCCGCCGCCGCCGCCCAGCAGATCGGACAAGTACTCCAGCGTGCCTCCCATGGCTGATCAAACAAACCTCTGAAACCTCCGAGCCAAACTTTCTGATCGATCGAATCACTCTAGCACCGTGTCAGGAAGGCCTCTCGCTCGCTCGCACCGCTGTCCTGTTCTTGAAATGGCCACTCACACTCGCAGCGTGCACAACAGCCAAGAAGGTTTAGCTAGGTGGTTGCGATGAGCTTTGTTGAATGGTAGCTGGAGCTGGAAGAAGGGTGCCTGCGTATATATAGGCAAAGTTGCTGCAAGGCACCAGCTATCTGATCTGAGCTGCTCCCTTGCGGGCGGGGGCAGTGAGAGTAAGTGAGGTCTGTTTGCGTGTGTACAGCTAGCCAATGCAAGCGCCCAAGCCGTGTCCCTCTCTTTCCGGGGGGGCGGGCCTGTGACGCCTGCGAGAAGTTTCCCCAAGATGCCTTGCCGCGGCGCCTGCATGGCCTGCCGCTTTCTACCTGTCCTCCTGCCGAATTCAGCTCGACCGACCTCCGGAGGAAAAGCCGCCGGGTTTGGGGACCCAATCCCATAGTTGGCCAGGAGGTTTATCCCCTGTGCTAAGCAAGGGGGAAGCAGGGGAGGCCACCAGGGAGGAAACGGACATGTGCCTGTGAGTCTGTGTGACCTTGTGTAGGGATGGATGCTAGGTGCTTGGGCTCTTCTGGAACCACAACCCTTTTCTTGGGCTCAAATTCTCAATGAAGTAACAAAAAAAGAAAAAAAATTGTTTGCACATTGAAAAGTACAAGTGTTAAGGAGAACAAAACGGATTCAACTGAGCACTGCGAACATTGCGCGATAATATCTTTCTCATGAGTCATGATTGCATTATTGCTCCTCAAGTTGTTGCAGAAATTCAGTTTCTGAAGGGAGTAGGGAAGATGAATGAATCTGCGTAACTGAAACCTGCTCATGCATTCGCCGTGGGCTAGCTGGTGTGAGTGATGCCATCATGCTGAATCCTGAACTGTCCTTCAGGTGTAACCGTGTACTAGTATGTAGTCGGCAGCAGGAACAGGAAGGTAGTGGTGGAGTCCAAGCAAGGGACAGGGTGGGCAAGGAGGAGGACACCAAGCAGAGGCCGCCAACTGCCACGGGTCCTCTGCTGAGCTGTGCCTTTGGTTCCCTGATTGGGGGTGTAGTGTAGCTGCGCATGGGCCCCCACTTAGCAGGTCTTAGATAATCTTGACCTTCTGGGAGCAAGTCCCGTGATTACAGGACGCCAGGACGAGGGGGGGTCCTTGGATTATTTCTCAAGCTCAATGATGTGTCCCTCAAAACACTGAAGAGAATTAAAGGTTTCTATACGCTACCTGCTGCTACCAGAAATCGATCATTGAGATTGCTCGCATAGTAATAGAGAATGTGGTCCCTTGTCTTTGGACGTGGAAGCCGTGAAGCTGAAGCATGCATTTTCGGTTGGATTGTTGTGCTGCATCTATTGAAAATTTCAATTGTTGTTTTTCATTCTCGTTTGATGGGTTGTCTCATGTATACTTCGGCGCTCTTTTACCTGGGGTATCAGTGCACGTAAAACATTAACATGTATTCTTAAGGAAGAAGCTAACTTCAAATCAAATAAAAAAGGCCCAAAACCCACACGGACTTGATTGTTTGGACAGAGGTAGATTGAAGTAAAACGCGGGACATTAAATTTAAAATCAACTGATTTTCCCTTCAATCCCTTCCACTCAACTTTAATCATCAACAAGACCAATTCTGTCCAAAACAAGCCCGTTGGGCACCCAATTTCAAGGGGTGTGAAAAATCGTGATTAATAATTGTTTAATAGTTATGGGACATATATGCAGAGACATCTATGGTGGGAGTGGAGTAGTGCCAATGTGTGATGCTACGTTGTCGCAAATACGTGTCACACTTCGGTATCTTGCACACAAGAGTGTGCTACTATGTTAATTAATAGACCGAAAGGTGGAACATAATCCATCTTTTGGAAAGTTGTGAAGCCTGCCTTTTTACCTTATGTTGAAAAGTAGACTTTGATAACCCCAATTGAGCCGGTAATGTGAAAAGGGCCTATAGTTACTCATTTGTGTGGCATGATTTTTTTTCAACGTAAATCCGGCAAAGAATGCCGATTTATATTAATTAACAGAGAAGTCTAATAGGCCCAAAGAAAAACAAATAGCGAAAAATAACCATCTGTACAATTACTCATCGTAATCGGCGATAGCTCTCAAGTGATTGGCTCCTAAGCACCCAGCATCGTGCTTCCTACTTTATCTTTCTGACCATTTATCCGCTTTGAACAAAAACTCATTGAAAAAACCTTGCATTGCGCTCTTCTTCCACAACTCCCGGCATACAAGAATTGTCAAGGAACGCCAACCCTTCGAAGGGTCAAACTAAGTGTGACGCATGGTTTCTTCACTCTGAACTCCTGCCTGACCCTATTTAAATCCTGGCCCTCCGGCACTCTTTACTATTCAGTTTTGTTTCCACTTATTTGGAGAAACATTCTTTCTCTTTGAGCTAAGTTTTTTTTAAAATTACACAGTACAACGCGGGCGCTCACAACACGCACGCACACACCTTTATGAATACACGTATGCAAACCCTACCCTATGAGCACCTCCGACGGACTGAGCACCGGCAGATCTATTTGAAGTCACCACTAGCGTCTCGTCGTCTACGGGAATGTCGCTTACCACTTAACACACACCATTACAATTCCATAAAGAAACACTGTATATATCTCATCTAGAAAACACTATCACATATCATCTCATTATTGAAGGTATATGCCTCGATCAATTATGCGCGACCACATAAAGCAAAGCTAACATCTATGTGATGTGAAATTAAATATGATATCAATTTCGTATACAGTTCAAGTGAGCTAGATTATATTATTTAGTTCTTATTGAAAACCTAACATTATTTTCCGACAAAGATAGTGAGTGTCAGTGTTTTAGACCGGCAACCTACCAAGGGGAGTACCCGAGGTAGATGAATGTGGCCTCGCCGAGATCGGTAACTCGAAGGAAGAGACATGTGGCACACAATTTAGACAGGTTCGGGCCGCGAGGTGCGTAATACCCCACGTCCTGTATGCTGCGTAGCTCTAAATTGATTGGGTGTGTTTACAGGATGATGCAGATTAATTATCAGAGAAGAGTCTCTGCATCGCCTTATATAGTCCGGGAGGCAGGGTTACAAGTCGGTTTGAGGAAAGAGTACTAGTCGTGTACGGCTAGGAGTACTTTACATGGATTCGGACATTTGTAACTTCTTAACCGAGTACTATCCCTATAGTCCTAACGCTCCACGCCAGTAGGTGCCGCGTAGCACAAGCCGAGTAGTCCTAGCCTCCCAGAGACCCACCGAGTAGTCGGTTCTGGTAACCACCTGAGTAGTAGGCCTAGGGATGTCCAACGACAACGAGACTAATAACATAATTGTGCAAATTGCTTAGTGGCGATTCATGTTCCATATGAATTGATCATATCAAGAATTGATCCTTTGGATCAAACAAAATGAATATATCCTTCTGGTAATTGATGTCGATGTGGTCGAATGACCAAAGAAAATAGCAATCATATAAACAAGTCAATGAAACCTTGATTGAAAGTCTATGGCTCGGCAGTATACCTGAGCATTTTGAGTCTGGCCCCCCACGAACCTTACTGGACAACGTGGGCTGAGATCTTGCAGCCCGCGAATTTTTTTTGGCCCGAGCCAGGTTCGAAATGTTGTTTTTAGTTATTTTACACTATAAAATACGCGGGCGGTCCCGCCCAAGTCCGGCCCAGTCCGAAAATTGAGGTCCGACGCGTCTAGTGGGATGGTCATAGGCAGGATTTTTTCGGCCCGAAATAACAGAAAAAATTTTCAGCCCGGCCCGAACCCGGCCCGGCTCGAAAAATGCTCAGGTCTACTCGGCAGGGATCTAAGCGGAAAAGCATCACATATTTGCACATATCACAAGGAAAAATAATTAAATTTCACGGGAGCTCAAGCTAAATATAAATTAATGTGTTACTAGTTTGTTCTATTAATGCAATTGTCAAGACTTAACAACTCAAAAGTAAAATTATAAAAAAATTTCATTGATAGCCCAAAAAAAGTAGAATGAAACTTTGAAACTACCTGGCATTTGTACCTGTTAAATTTACGACTCTATGAAAGATAGAAATAAAGGGGGAGTGCACTACGAGTTTATTAGGTTGTGTGAATCACACGTTGCAGATGCCATACTTGTTCTTTTTCATTATATCAAAAAAAAACCAAAGATGCAGATCACATGATCAAGGGAGTGTTAGGTGAAGTGAGCCTTGCTTTCTCCATTGACAGGAGCGTGTGCATGCATGGTGTACTGCCACTCAGCATCAGGAGATTCTTGAGGAGCCTTGGCACGAAAGCTCTGTACGTACCGGCCGGCAGGCTGGGCAAACCAACGTGACAACGGCATCGCAAATTGGCTCGAGAATATGTAATCGTGTCTCCCCGTTGTCTTTCAGTAAAGCTAGCTGGGTGTGTGATTAATGGGCTATCTTTGACGCATTTCACCTTACTTAATTGGCCTTTCCTATACATTTTTTCCCTCTGATGCTTGCTTTGTTCTTCCTTCTTCCTCCTTGCTTCCTGGTGCATGCCGTTGGAGACTTAGCCAGTAAGAAATTGAACACGTATATAACGTGTGTTGGTATCCTTGTCTCGTGCATCATATGATATAAACTAATTTAAGAGCACTTCCACCAATGATATATACTCCCTCCGGTTTGGTAAATGAAGTCGTTTTGGACATGATTTGAGTCAAACACCTGGAATATAAATCATGAATAACTTTAATGTCATTGAGTTTGGAAATGTGAAAACTATATGAATAGATTTGTCTTGCAAAATACTTTCATAAAAGTATACATATGTTAATTTTTAACAAATATTTTTATAAAAATAAGAAGTCAAAGTTGATTTTGGAGGCGCCAGTGTCATTGCCCTAAACGACTTCATTTACCAAACCGGAGGGAGTACTTTTTTTTTTTTAATTTTGAAGAAAGAAAGAAGGGGAACATTATTACTGTTGAGAGCACCACGTAGCATTTATATTTATCAAGAAAAAGGCCAATTCATATTTCTAGTGTTTAGTACTTTAATAATTTGTAGGAAAGACGATGTCAAGTTTGTCGAAAATATGAGACGTGATAACACGTGTGGTAGGCATTCAAGCCCAACACGGCAATAATTTAGCGGGTTGTAGCCTCACGACACACCTACGTCTACGTGCACGCTGGCGTAGGGGGCGACCGAGCGAGCGCTGAGAATCCAGGGGCCCGGGAATCCCCCTCGCTCGGAGACTGACGGGAAAGAACGTGGTCGTGCACGTAGGATCATGTGATGAGCGAGCAGCACCGTGCAGGAATACATGTCGACATGATCGTCAATAATTGCTACAGTACGTACTAGTAGTCTAGTGACACCTTTTCCCATTGTTATTAGAAATAGAAAAGGGTGACACTTCGAATCAGGCCGGCACGGGGGACGTGCACACTGATTTGCAGGATCAGCTTGCATTGGTTTGGCTCGGCCTGGCTCCACGTTTCTGCTGCTCGACCCGACAGTGACACCTGTGAGGCAAGAGGAAGGATCCTGTACAGCCCTGCCACAGTGCCTCAACTAGTATGTCCAGAGTCCACAGTTTCAAAGATCAGCTCGTGTGGCAAGTTGAATTCCTGATGTCAATTGTGCAACAGTATGTGGAAACCCAACTCCACCAAGCAAAGCAAATAACAAGGTTTTGCATAAAATGATTTGTGCGTTCCTTAGACTGATCCAAACGGTCGTACTTTTATCTCAAAAACGGTGGCCTCCCAAGATTTTGGTTACAAAGGTTCTAATTCCCAACAGATCTTGCATATTAAGATCACCTTTTTCTCTCTTTTTCTATGCAATGTGATTAATCCACTGACAACTTGAGCCAAATCAGGTGAAGGAACCGACCTTCAGTTAGAACTTAGAAATATATGACGCTGAGATCAAGATCCATGAGACTTTTATCCATGAGACTTTATAAAACTTTGACCTTTAATAGTTTTCCGAATTTTTAACTTGAAACTACCATCATAGTTACACCTTAAAACCATGAAAAGGTACCAGAGTTATACAGTATGGGTGTTTGCGAGGTGGTCCAACTCGGCCATGCGCTCGTGGGCTGCAGGCGCTCGTGTTTGCGGCCTTGGCCAAAAACGACGCTGCAGCCAGGCGTTTCGGGTTCGTTTCTCCCGGCACGGCCGCGCGTGCGGCGCGCTGGAGCGATTTTGGGGCAGGGGCGGGTGGCTCGCGCGAGAAGGGGAAATGAGCTCCCGCCCTTTCCTCCGTGCGGGAATGGAAGTCCCCCGGCGAAACCTCTCGCATACAAGTGCGGCCTGCCCCCTGCCTATCCTTCTTCCTCCCTCTCACCTTCCACCTCCCTCCTGAGAGATCGGCAGTGAGCTCGTGTGGGTGGCGGCGGCGGCAACCTTCGGCGTACTTCTCCTCCGTTCCGCGCCTTGGGGGTTCTTCGCCCTGTTGCTGCTCCGGCTGTTGCTGGGACTCGGTGGTGAGATCTGCTTCCTCTTCTTCTTTGTCCCCGTCTTCTTTGAGTTGAGGTCAATCTGCTTCCTCTACTTCGAGATCTGCTTCCTGTACTTGGAGATCTGCTCCTCTACTTTGAGATCTACTTCCTCTACTTTGAGATCTGCTTCCTCTCCGGATCAACAACCCCAAGTTCATCTTTATTGTTGAGCTTCATCTTTTCATTTAGTCGGTGGTGATGACACAATTGATGGATGCATCTCTTGCCGACATATGCTTTTGCTTCCTCTGCTGGGATGCACACCTATATGGTGCTTGACTATGTTCCAGATCGACCTGTTGTTCTTTCCTTCCTTCTTTAATTGTACCTTGTAACCAGCAATGCCATGAATTGATGAAATTTAATTAGTCTGAGGCTAATTGTTTACTCATAAGATGCTTGTATGGTTCAATTGATATGTGTTGTTGTAATGCACTTGTAATTTGTAAACTCTTCCTCCTCATTATTGTGTCATGATCAATGTATATCCTTATTTCTGTCTAAGCGCTAGGCCAACGGCAACAAGCTGCCAAACACATTCTCAGTTTGGCAGTTGGAGGTAGTTGGCCTCTAGCTCGGCTGACAAAATGGCTGCAAACACAATCTGGCCTCGACCCGACTCATTTCATTTATGACGCAAACAAGGTGCATTGCACCATTTGGCTCAGGCCAACCCAGCTTGGGCCGCGCGGGCAGGTCAGGCTGCCCACAACCACCCTCGCAAACGCACCCTATGTTTTCAAGTCTCTCCACCGTTCACACAAGCCTAATTATTAAAGTATAAAGTACTATCTCCGTTCGGATTCATATGACGCTCCACAGCTCAAACTTAGCTAAGCGACGTCAAGTAAAAAAGAACGGAGGCAGTACCATCTAAGGGCATATTTGGTTCCCATAAGTTAGTTGGATTTAACTCAATCCTTTTTTGGTTGCAGTGACTTATAAGTTAGTGGGTTCCACACAGGGTGGTAGAGGGAAAAATGGAAATAAGTCAATTTAAGTAGGGGTGGAGCTACTTATGCAACTTATAAGTTGGAATACTTTGTCAGGGCTATTTGGTTTTACAGGTAACTTATTTTTGCACTTTTTTCACTTTAAGTCACCCTATTTATAGTAGTAACTAACATGTGCGCACATGCTACGTATCGTGCTTCCAAGTTAAAAACCCACCCCAGAGCACACAGTAATGAAAGATATAATAAAGAAACAGTGCTGAAATTCACTGCAGAAGATTCAAACAGAAAGCATATGATCAATCTTCAAGGATGCACGCATTTTACAACAATATATCACATATTCCAACAGAAATTAAAGATACGGTCCATGAAAGATGCCGCTGACTTTTTAGTCTTAGGCATTGTTGACACAAAACAGAGAGGCGTTTGTGGAACCTATTTGAAGGGTCAGAGCTACAGCAGTGCTTTTCCACCACCAGCCACCGTGCTTTTCTCTCACAACAAACCAGCCACCAAAGAACCAACCAGAAGATTTCTCTCTCAGAACAAACCAGCACCAGCCATCGGGCAACCGAACATGCTGACAACTTTACTAAACAAGTATAAAGTCCAAACTTTATGAATATCTTTAGACCTTACTTTCAAGCACAAATACTCGTGTTGGACTTTTACACATACATCTCACATGAAGTATTCCTAGAAGACTGTCTGACCAGCCAAACAAATAGACCATAGACGAAGGATCAAAATTTAGGGCTTCAAAACATAGTTGTACCAGAAAAACCTTCAACATACACATGCACCTTCTGAAGAACATTGTAGGCTTATAATTTCAATTAACAGCTTCTAGGGCCAAAGTGAACATTGTGAGCAAGAACATGATCACCAAAGCAACCCTCCAGTCGAACAATACTGAATGAAAACACTCAAACATCTACAGTGGAAGTAGATTCTGCAGCTTCAGGCACTGTGATGCGTGAAGTATTTGGCTTGCTCTCTTTTTTCTTGTTCGTCTTCTTGGTGCCCTTCAGCTTATTGGTCATGCTATCTGCCCGGGAGACAATCTGTGAAACTGTGAAACCAGCTTCCTCAAAAATCGAAGCCCTCTCATGAACTAGGGAGCTCCTGGATATGACATCAACACCATCATATGTCCACAATCCTAGCACTGCCACTCCCTTAAGCCCAACTCCAAACCAGCCAAGACCGGCAATGGCTATATCCCTCGAGTTTGTATCCCAACTGCTCCCAGAAACATTGAACTGTTTCCTCACCCATTTACCGAGCTCCTTTACCCGATCCTGGCCTATGGGAGGCTGCAATTACCAGAACAATAATGGCATTGTAGTCATGCAAAGTAATAGAACAAAATCTAGGAAACAAAATGTAATGCTGCACTAAAAATGCTACCTGCAGTTGTAAGCCAAAGTGATCTGTTATCATCGTTGCTGCATTTTCTGTCTTTCCCATGTGAAGTGGGAGAAGTGGTGATGCCCATACTGTAACGTAGATTGATCCTACAGTTAACTCTTCAATGTCCAAGCGTACCAATCCACCAATATGTATAGACTGTCCTGTCTGAAATTGGTGCAAGAACAAAGCACATTTAAATAATATTGATAATTGACAAGTGTAGGTTAATGAACCATCAACCCCAAAATGTTATATCTACAAGTACTCCTAACTAGTTAAGAATTAAGATCAACTTAACAATGTCAGTGAAGCACATCACAATCCACTAAAAGAAACTTCATAAATTTAACTATTTATCTATTACCCAGGCCAATTCAAAATCTATGAATTGCCAAATTCAGTTTAACAGCAAATGCAGTACTACACTGGAGCATACATCCACCATTTTGCAGATATAATCTAATAGCCACAAACTAACAAAAAGCTAGAGTTTCACAACAAACTTCTGTGCAACTTAAGAAAATGGGAAATAGCCAGGCCATTGAACATATGAGACACATAATTAGGGAAGATAAAGAGAATAGATGTGACCTTTATTCTGTAGGTTCTGGGCCTCATCTCCTTTCTCACTTGAACCAGCTTCATCTCCTCGCTTGTCAATCTGGATGTCAACTGATGCCCATGGAGAAGTCCTGGCGTGTCGAACAGCTTCGCTTGAGCCCCTAGAACACCATCCACCCTAATCACATCAAGGGTAGTTCCCGGAACAGGCGCCTCTGTCAAGCTGGGCCGCCCGACTACGCCAGAGCACCTGGCAATTGCATTGAGCAGCGTCGACTTGCCAACGTTCCGCGCACCGACGGCCCAGACATTGCCTCGAGCCCCGGTGAGCTCGCGCACATGGTCGAGCAGATCGCGGACGCCCCACCCGCGCGCGGCGCTAACCAGGTGCACTCCGGCGAGCCGCAAGTCGGCACCTGCACCGGCGCGAGCGCGGGAGTGCGCCCACGCGTGCACGTCTTCGGGTGACAGCGACGGAGTGGGGAGCAGGTCGAGCTTGGTGACAACGAGCAGCGCCCGTGGTAGGTTGGCCGGCGCCCCGTGCTTCCAGTCCTTGCGGTGGGCCTCGCCGGCGGCGGCCACAAGACGCGCGACGGCGCGCGGGAACGAACCGTCGAAGTCCGATGCATCCGCGAGGAGCAGCACGAGTGACCTGGCCCCCGACGGCGACGCGAGGCGCGGGCCGACGGCGGCGACGAAGTCGAAGTCCGGGAGGAGGCGCTCGGCATCGGGGTGCTTGACGCGGCCGTAGTGGCGCAGCGAGTGGCACCGCGCGCACACCAACACCTTGCCCTCTCCCTTGGCCTCCGCCGTCTCAGCCGCCGCCGCCGCGGCCGGGGCGGTGACCAGCTCGGCGCCCCGCGAGGGCTCTAGGCCCTCCCGGAGGTGACCGGACTTGAGGGAGGCGGAGATCCTGGTGTCGTCGGCGGTCATTGGCACGAGGCGCGCGCGGTAGTCCGGGGATTTGGGGGAGGGGAGTGAGAAGAACCCCGGGAGGGCGGGGTCCGAGGACTGCATGGTGATGCCGCATCCCGGGCAGATCGAATTGGTGGCGACGGCTGGGGGGTCAGAAGAGACCACCGCTGGAGGCTGCGATGCCGGCGGCGGCGTCGGTGGTGGCGGGGAGCAGAGGTGGCGGCGGAAGAGGATTGGGGAGAGCTTAGATGTTTGGGCGGCGGCGGGGTGGTGAGCTGGGAGCGGTGGAGCACGGGAGGATGCACGGGTGGTTGGGAGGAGAAGACGGCGGAGGGCTGGGTGTAGGCGCCGCGCGCGGGATAGCATCTTGCCGTGCTGGCGCCGCCGTGTGGTCGGCGGTGGGTGTCAGGTGTTCGACATGTGAGGAGGACCAGGGTTTTTTATGCCTACAAGGTGTTCGACCAAAGTTCGAAATGGAAAAGGACCAGGGCAGCCTTTGGGCTTGTGACCCAAAAATGAATGTTGGCCATTTAGACTGAGCTTCTTTCATACATAGGCCGGAAACTGACTGATATTCGAGTAACTTGGAGTCTTTGGACTATCATATTTCTTTTTTTCTTTAACACAGGAATGTTAATATTCTGTTTTTAGTAAAGGGTAAAGGATAGGATGGGAAGAACTTTCTTTGATATGTGCACAAAATTTAATATAATTTGCGCATTATCATCATCAATCACGTGTTCCAGTAAAAGAAGATATGTATTGCTGAATCCTTTCGATTGCTGCACGTTTTTCCCATTTAAAACACACTAAAATAGCCAGTTTACACATACATTATTATTAAAACCTTCTGAAAGAACAAATGGAATGTGACAATAACAAAAAATTAAAATTTGTACAAATGCGCAAAACAAATAAAGGAGGTAAACAATCTATCCAAACTATACAAAGAGTGTGAAGAATAGCTTATGTACAGAAGGAGTCAAAACAGAGTTGGTCTCCTTCAAAATTCTGACCAACGAACTGCATGCAGGAATTCAACAGGTGAGCGAATCAAAGCTGATCTGGCCGGGCGTCCGGCCGCCGGCTGCCGCCGCCGAACGCGCGCCGCTTGAGCATCTGGGTGTAGTTGTAGATCGAGTTAAGGCGCTGCTGCCGGAGGTCCTCCTTGAACCCGCGGATGAACTCTTCCGCCTTGGCGTCCACCTCCGACCTCCTCGCCGCCTCCTCCCTCTCTGGCTCCGGCCGCCGCCGCGCCTTCAGCACCAGCGCGTAGGCCTCGTCCATGCTCATCCCGTTCGCATCATCACCCTCCGCCGCCGGCACGCGCTCCGCCTTGGGCGATGGCGCGGGGGGTAGCGCGCGCGGCGATCGCTTGGTCACGGTCTGTCCCACGGCCCGGGGCGCCGCCGGCTCCTCTGCTTCTTGGGCGACAACGTCAGGCTGCGGGGACGTGGCGGTGCTGAAGCTGGTGGACGGGTAGGAGAAGATGGAGTAAGAGCGGAGGCGCTGCAGCACCGCCGACGAGGCCCTGCGCGTGATCCCGGCGCCGCCGCGGCAGGGTGACGGCAGCGGCGGCCGTGCTCGGGACAGGACGGCGACGGCGGCGATGACCGCGTGCACAACGACGAACCATAGCCACGCGGGCAGCGCCATCATCTGCTCTCCGGCCACCAGCTGGATCGATCGCGCGCGCTAGCTTCCTGCTTCGCGCGGTTGCTTCTCCTGGGCTTTCTCTGCTTGGGATTCGCGGAAAGGCGCGAGGAGAATGACGGGAAGAAACAAAGAGAGACTCTGCAGCTTGGAGCGATTGCGTGTAGGGTATATATAGCGTGTGGGATGGATTACCTGCTGCAGAAGAAGTTGCACACTGCACCTGCATATTCCGGCGCGTCCTAGATCCGCCTGCAACGGTGGCCTGCAAAAATCACCCTGCAACGGTGACCTGTATTTTCCTCCTCTCTCTCCTTTTCCACCGCGTCTCCTCCTTCCGCTGCCCAATTTCTCTGCCTCGCCGGCTCGCCGCCGCCGCTGGTGGCCGCGTCCCCCGCCTACACCTCTTCTTCCTTCCACTCCTAGCACCGCCCTCCGCCTGCCTCCCACGGCAACGACCGCCGCCGGACGCAGTTCTCCCCGCCACCGGTAGACCACGCCGCACTCGACGCCCCCGCCGGTCCCATCCCCGGTGTGCAGCGTCCCGGGCGCGGCCCCCGCTGCGACGCCTCGTCCCGCCGACCGCGCCCGCGCCAGTCCTGGCCTCACCGCCGCCCTGCGCTGCTCCCTCACCGCTGCCATGCGCCGACCGCCGAGCTTGCCCCAGGTAAAATCTGCTGTTCTTGGTCTGCTTTGCTTGTTCAATTCTATCTTCCATTGCTGCGATAGTTCGTTCATTCAGACTGCTGATTCTGCTAGGAAAAAAGAAAATTATGAATTGCTCATGGACAAGGATGGTGCTGTTCATTGGTGCGATAGTTTATTCATTCGGACTGTGGGTCAAGGATAGAGCATACCTGTCATCAACCTGAACCTTCTTTCCAGCAATTTTTCCTTAGGGGCCGAGGACAACTTCAAGGAGGGAAAATATATAAGAGGTTCAGATCAAAGGATATAGAATATGCAATGCAATAGTGTGTTATCAATGGATCTGTATTCATATAAATTATTTATGTACTTCAGTCAATCTTGGTGACAATCTTGTAAATGAATATTCTTGGTGACAATCTTGTAAATGGATATTTTTGGTGATAAAAAGAACTCTACTGCTGGTGCTTCTTGTAAATGAATAATTGATTGATATGAATTGATTCATATTTGCTAAGGCATTCATCCAAACGAATTAAAGCTGACTTGGAACATGTTTTTTTGTTGGTCCTGTCGTTCTGTTATCTTGATCTTTGTGAGCCATTCACATTTTTTGGTGCTGTGAGCTGTGACACTACTTTGCTTGCCATGGATGATGACAGATACTACTAGATAGTGACTGGTTCATTACTTTGCAAGACAAGCTGCCAATGCAGCTTCAAGTTTGTGTTGTGTAGGGATGGCTAAATAGAAGAACAATTATAATCAATACCCTTCGGTTGTATTTGGAGTAAGTTGACAGACACATACATGAGTATTAAAGGTGTGTAGCTGATACCGTAGTTATTCGTACAAATGTTAGCTGCAAATTAGCACAATGGCTGTTATCATATATCTTTACTGTCCAAGCAGAATACAATTCATTGCTGGTGCACATCCAAGGGAGTAACAAGATAAAAAAACATGGCTAAAAAGAAAACTGCAGTCCTGCAGTCCTTTGATGGCTTGAAATCAAGTAGATAACTGTTAACAAGGAACAGGCAAATGGACCATTAACCATAGCATCAAGATGGATGTGAGCACATATCCATATATCATTCAAAATAGCCCACAAAGTCATCAGGCAATCAACCATTACATAAATAATTTAGCCCTAACTTATTACATAAATAATTTAGCCCTAGCTTATTACATAATTCTCCTTTGCCCCAACTTTCTCAAAAAAAAAACCGCCGATGCATCAATGTGGGTACTGAAGAAAGCTTCCATCCTACATTGTTGCAAAGAAAAAAATTGCAGTCAGATATATAGTAAAACAATAGGTGCATAAACATAATAGTGTACCATGGTGTATAAACATAACAGTCAACAGTTCTTTATTCAGAAAACTGGAGTCAGGAATGCAAAAGTTTTGAATCGTGTAAAAAATTGTTTGTAGGGATAGAATCTTTCTCCAAACTAATGTTTGGCTTCATGGTGAGCTAAACTCTCTTAAAAGTAAGAGGTTGGCTTGTTGGAGACAAAACTTAAGGAATCAGACACTCAATTGGAGCATGTAACAGCATCAGTTGATGCTATTGTTGAACAACAGGGAATGCTAAGATCTTCGATGTCTGATATGGGACAGATGATTGAAGATCTGAAGGAAAAGTATTTGAAAGCTGAAACCAGGGCTGAAAATGCTGAATCAAAATGTTCATTTTTTCTGGTGTGGAAACACAAACATTAAGTGATCTGCACGCATGTGATAGATGTTGAACAATAAGCAATTAAGCAGGTCTGGCGGTCTGGCCCTGGCACCAAATGCAAGTAACACACAACACTCCATGCAAGCGAATCTAGGCAGGAACACAAATGGCCGACATATCAAGACACCGGCAATTGAGAAATTGTTTTCCTGAAGTTGAACATAGCAGGCAGTCAGGTATCTATGAATATGATGCACCATCAGGCATCACGTCGAGCGGTAAGCCACTCCAGTAACTAGACGTAATTTTTGTTGATCCGACAGGAAGAAATGATCACAGAAGAGAAGATGGAACACCATTGATGCCTTTTTGCAGATACACGGATGCAAAGCACTTGAGACGATTTGTTCAGCAATCGAACCCTAGCATCTAGATCCAAAATAAAAGAACCCTATAGATGTAATTTCCAATGAAGTGCAGGAAAATCGGACCTTGAGCTGGCCGTGTATGTTGATCTAGCGCTCTCTAGGTTGACCGGCACGAGGAGGCGGCGGCGTACGCGCGGCGACAACGAGGACGAGAGGGAGGAGGCGAACTCGGTAACGGCGGGGATGATGGGGAGGCGGCGTACTGTGACGGCGATGGGGAGGTGGAGGCGGAGGCCGCGGCGACGACGAGGGGGAGGTGCAGGCGGAGGCGTTGCCAGGCAGCCTCCACATATCCCGGTTCGCCTCCGGGTCCTGGAAGATAGCGATTCCTTTGCCGGTTACCGCTGCGGGTTGTCCAGGACGTTGGGCCTGGTAAATTTAGAGGTTCAGGGTGGTTTGGAGGCCACCGTTGCAGTCAGCCTTAGCTTAGAGTAATTGGTTTCCTCCTCGTTAATTATTCTAAGTTTTTTCTAATTTTAATTTATAAATCACCTTATATTTTCTTCTTGAGGGTGAAATCCATTTCTCCATCCCTGATTAATGATTCATTTTGTCCATCTGACCTCTTAACAAAATTTAAACACGTTTTAGTCCCCAAAGTGTTGAAAATTATTTGATGATCTACCACCAATGCAATAGATCCCCGTACCGTACAAGCTTGGTTTATGGTCAGATTTTTTTGTGGGAATAAAAGGAGCTGTAACTATTCTGTGGGAATAAAATGTTCTATGGAATAAAAATTGTGAGGTGTGGAGTTGGTAATCATATTGTCAAGTAGTAATACGTAGTACTAGTATGCTACAGGAGTACCAGACTTGCCCCTAGATAGCGTTTGTTGATTGAAATTAAGGTAACTAGAGCTAAGTGGCTGGCAGCCTGACACGACCCGGTTAATTAGTGACCAACTGACGGGTCTGACTTGGCATGCGCATCTAGATCGCTAGTTTCTATTCATATTTTAATTTGTCTCTCTGCATGTTTTTTGCATGCTTTCGTGTGGTAGCTTCTAGGTTAGTTAGTAGTTACAGCTGCTTTAGTCAGCAGCAGTTACATTAATTATAGGAACCTAGCTTAGTTAAGTGTTCCAGTGGGTATCTGATGTGATAAGCCCCCATCTCGCTTTATTCTTGCGCGTAACCGTCCTGTTTTATTGTTATATTAATTCGCCATGCAAAAAAGAACCGGCCGCTTTCCAGGAGATTGCTTTGGTGCGATCGCCGTCATCGGACCATGTCCTCGTCATCGTTATGAGCTCTTGAACCAACGTTTCTCTCCTTGACTCTTCTAATTCCCTGTGCTGACTGGGTGTGTAGTGTAGATGCGTGTGCATGTCGATTTACATAATTATATATTTACTCAGAAGGCAGTTCACGTTAGGCCTCATTCGTTTAGTTTGGATTGACGCTGGGAACTATTCAGCTGCTCGATGTTAATACAGATGAACCTACCATTTCACTGAGACAGTTTCAGGGGAACGGTATCGAAGTAAACGAACGGGGCCTACCCGGGTCGGAGACTTGTCGTCAAGCAGCAGCAGCGGCGCTTAACCTTATCAGTTATCAGTTCCGTGTTGATCCCAAATAGCAAGGATATCAATCGGCTGACATTTTCAGCTAGCTAGGATGATGGATGACAAGTGCCGCCTGCACACGTCGCGGTCTTTGCTTGGATATTGTCTGGCATCACACGTTTCTGATTCGTTTTCTCTTTTTAAAAAAGAAGGCGCATTCGTTTGGCTGGTGGCCGATGGTAGTCTTTGGTTTGTTACGAGATAAAAGTATCATTGTTTGGTTGCTTGTGTTGGTTTGTTCGAGAGAAAATCTTTGTTGTTGATGGGCGATAAGCCAAGCGAAACGGTGATGGTAAACGAATTGAAAACGTGAGTCAAATTGAAGCTGGTCATGGTCTGGATCTGGCCAAGTGATGGCCAGGACGCCGGCTGCTCGGGGCCGAAGATAGAGAGTGTTTAGCCAGGGTTAAAAAAACCGCTGCCGGAGCGGTTTTCCAAACCGGCAAAACCGGTCCGTTTTACCGGTAAACCGAAAAGAGCGGTTTGCTATGGTTTATTAGGTTCGATTAGAGAGCGGTAACCGAGTTTTTTTCCTTACCGAGCCGGACTGGTAAGACCGGTTACCGCGGTAACCAGACCGGTTACCAACGGTAAGGTGAACCCTGGTTTAGCCTCTACCGCCGTATGTTCTCCTTAACCATCTGAGGATCGGATTTGCATCCACCTCGGGCCACTTCGCCTCTGTCTTGTGTATATGGAAATTTCATTTTTATATCACTTTTGTAAGACGTGATGGGCCCAATAATCATCATTAATTATCTATTATGAGCTCATCATTAACCAGGGAGAGAAAAACAGAAAATTTCTTATTTCACACTGCAAGATGACCCTTGGCACTGGATTTCTTTTGTCCCTTACATTCCTTATTTTGACGACATTTTCGTCACTTTAATCAGTTGATTCTGACAAAATCACCATAAAACCACCTAAAAAATTATAAAACTTTTTTTGTGATAAATAAATAAAGATGAACCTCATGTTCTTAAAAAGACACGCGTACCCTTATGATTTTAAAATTAAAATTCATCAGATTAGGCTAATTTTACAAATTATCTTAAATTAAAAGGCACCAAAATAGTTATACAATTGTAGAAGGTAACTAATTGTTGTCACATCAGATGCAATAACTAACTAAATTATTTTGCAACATAAGTTACACAGATGATAATTATGAAAAACAGGAAGTTTGGAAAATATTAGAAGAACCCCATAATTCCTATGTAACTTATGAAGGTAAATAATGTTATAAATGACTACATCTCATCTATGGAATATGAGTTATTTTCCTATAACTTTTAGAAAGAATTTTGTTGGCATAAAAAAATCAAATATGCTTCAATAGTACCACAATTTCATGATTTTTAATTTGAAAACAAAAATGTACATAAGAGGTGATTTGATGGTAGTTTTGTCCAACATAACTAACAAAAGTGATGAAAATGTGAAATGAGAGTTAAACCTCGTTACCATAAAAGGGGCAAGAAATGTTTCAAGGCTAAGGAAGAGATTTAGTCATCTTCTAGTGTCAAATAATATTTTTCTTAAAAAAACTGATGCGTTTTCTTTTTATCTTCACTCAGAGTGGTCTTGATAATCAAGTAGTACTATCGTAGTACTATGTACTCTTAGAGCAACTCCAGCAGTCCTCCTACTTGAGCCCCTATTCAAAAAGTAGGGGGTCAAAGCAAAAAAACACACTCCAGCAAAGCCCCAATCCCAACCCCTATCACTGTTCACCCCCTATTCCCCCCTACGGCCCTTTCTCCTGCGGGTGGAGAAGGGAGCCCCTACTCAGTCGTTGGGCGGTTTCCCTAGCGTGCTACGAGCGGAGCCCCCTCCTCCCCCGTCAGAGCTCGGGATCCCGAATGCACTGCCTGCCTGTCGGTGTTTTAGACCGGCAAACCTACCAAGGGGGTACCCGAGGTAGTAGATTGTGCGGTGGGGATCGTGATCGGGAAACCGAGAACTCGAAGGTATGCGCAAGGACATGGGACACAAGATTTATACAGGTTCGGGTTGCCAAGGTGGCGAACCCTACGTCCTGTTTGGGGATCAAGTATGACGCCCTGCGCTTGGTGTTGGTTGAGATCAGGTTAGGTGCCCGGCTAGGTACCCGGCCCTCCTTTATATAGTCCAGGGGGCGGGTTCCTAGTCGGTTACAAGGTAGGAGTCCTAGTAGGATTATACAGAACGAGTCCTAATAGGATTACATGGGAATTCTAGTAGGAGTCCGTCTTCATCCTTCCTTGCATGAGTACCTGGGGAGTATGCCCGACAAGCCCCCGAGCACATTGTAGTCGAGAGTAGTAGTTCGAGTAGTCTTGAAGCCTCTTCGAGTAGTTCTTGAGCGTCCTCGAGTACTGCTTGGAGAAGTCTTCAAGAGTACTTGAATTGCCGTGAGGCTGGAAGGTGGTCCAGCTCATCAGTCTTGAAGTCGAGATTTATATGGAAGTGCAGTTGCACAATCGCACTCCATATGGAGTAGCCCCCGAGCCTTAGGTTGAGTTGCAGACTCTAGCTGAGGGTCAATCTTGATTTCGAATCTTTCGTCTTGAAAAATTTGAATGATGGGTGTAGCATAGCAGCCCTCGAGCCTTGGAACGATTGACGAATCAATCCAAGTGTGGGGGACAGCCCTAGGGGTCCCCTTAAACAATGGGGGAAAACCCACTTAAAACCCGAACGAAACCCGATAATATTAAGCCTAACCATGCGGTGCCTAACCATGCAGACACGGCCCACGGGGGACTCCGACGGCCCATCGAGGCGGCCCACGTAAGGATCCCCTCGAAACGGACTCCGCCTCGTTCGAGGCCGCACGCTCCCTTCGGGCGGGCATCGCCCCGCTCGAGGGGCGCACTTCCCTCGAGCGGGTTTCGCCTCGCTCGAGGGTACGCCCCGCCCTCGGGCCGGGGCCCGCCACGCTCGCGGGCGCCCCCGCACGCGTGCGCCGGCCCCGTACACGGGCATTTAACGCCCCGACACCGCGGACGGCGCCATCATGCACCCGGGCTCGCACCCCGGTGCCGCCACACCAACTCCCCGGGGAGGAGCCCATCCCCGCCACGTGGGAGGGTACGGTGGAGTGCGGCCGGTGTCGTCCCGTGACACCGCGCGCACGCCCCGCACGGCTAACGCGCCGAGCCCTCGAAAGGGGGGCCGGCGCACCCTCGATGTACTTTCCCGTGACCCTACGGGGTTAGGTGGAGGCGGTAGGCCGGTGGACCGCCATCCCCGCCACCGCAACGGCGTGGCCGCCGTACCCGCGCGCGCGGCGCACGCCGACCCCCGTAGCAACGACTCCGGCCCCGTGAGGCGCGTTGGGAAGGAACGCCGTTCGCCAACTCCCCGTGCGCCGTACGGGCCGGCGTCGACACCTCCCTCGAGCCTATCGAGGAGGACATCACCGCCATCCGCCGCTCTCCTACCCTCGAACCGCCACCGTTCGGCACAAGTCGAGCCATGATGACCGGATCGTGGCGGGGATCGCACGGACGGCCGCCCACTCTACACCGTAGCACGTCGCACTTCTCCACATAGCTAAGTAGCGCGGCGCGCATGTAACCCGCCGTCCCCTTGATCTATAAAAGGGGAGGCGAGCCCCCAGCCGTGGGGGGGACGGAGTTGAACACAACACACCGTGCACTCACTCTCTTATTCTCCCACAACATCTTCAGCCACTCTCCCGTGGGACTTGGAAGCCACGCTTACTCTCCCGCCTTGCTTGTACTTGCCCCACTACAAGCACCCCCGGTGCTAAGTAATACAGTGCCTCGAGCACGCTCTCCCGTCGGACGTACGGCCCCCTCGGCGGGAAGGGGGATAAATCTCTGTGTCACTTGTTACTTAGCATCGAACATTGAGGGATAGACCACGGCGCTATCTACCTGGTTAGTGTCGGGACCATATTCCGCACCGACAGTTGGCGCCCACCGTGGGGCAAACGAGCGCCTAAGGTCATTTCGCCAACTCCCTCCATGGTGATCCGCACTGAATACCGTGCTACACGCTACTGCATGGGTAGCTCGGACCCCCTCCCGGCCGGGTTCGAGATCCGCTTCGGGGATCTGAACTTTCAGGCCACGGGGAATGGCTATCTCATGCGCCTCACTAACCGTGAGGAACTCCGCGCGCGGCGTCAGAGCCGGTGCCGCGAGACCCCCGCCGCACGCACGACTCCGGCACAGGCGCCCGCAGGCACCGACGTCGCGAGTCCGTCGACGCCACGACGCCACCGTCGCTCGCGGCGCGCTCGCGTCGGGTGCGGTCCGAGCGGCGGCGGCGGAGCGCGCCGCCGCCCGGCGCGGTGTGCCAACCACAACGACCGCCACCGCCCCGGCGGGACAGCGCGCAGTCTCTGGACCGCGTATCCCCATCGGGCTGCGTGGCGCTACGACGGCCTACAACGCCAACGTCAACACGACGATGCGCAGGGTTCCGCCTGGCCGCCATGTCTTCGTCGCCGGGACCCCGCACCTCGGCAGCGCATGAGTCATCCCCGGGCTCCGTCGACACGATGCCACCCGCCAACCGCCACGGATACGCGGAGTGGGGACTTCTCCCGGCGTGCCGGACCAGGTCGCGTTCCGGCGTTTCCTCGACGCCGCGGACTGCGGTTCGGCCGCTCCGACGACTCCAAAGACCGGGAGCTACGACCCCACGCGGGAGTGTTGCGCCGTCATCACCAACGACCCGGCCAACGCCGCCGCGCGGCGGCGCCGGAGACGGGGAAGTCACGCCGCCCTGGGGATCGCCGCGCGCCCGGCCGCGGGGCCAAGCGCTCTCGCCGGGGCCGACGTCGACGCACGGCCGGCCCAAGCCCGCGAGCTCGAGGCCAAGCCGGCGGAAGAGTGCCGAACGGTGCGGTTGCTCCGCGCCTCAATGGCAGGGGAGGCTTCGCGCGTGGCGAACGCGCGCGGGAGCTGGGCCGACAGGTCCGCGACCGCCTCAACACCGCCACTAACGTCGGAAACGCGGACGTGCCCCCACGGGCGAGCCAGAAGCTCGTCGCCGCCGCGACGCCGCCGCGGGCTATGCCGCACCCTCGACCCCCGAGGCTCGAGATATGCACCGCGAGGTGCAAACTCTCATCGAGCAAGCGGCCGTCCGGCGGGGCCGAAAGCTCGGCCTCACGCATCCGCCAACGGGGGGGGATGCGCGGGGTGACGAAGCCGCACCGGAGGCGAACCCTCGGTGCACGCGGGGGGACCCGGCGGGGCATCCCACCGAGCAAGGACGCACGCCGGCCAAGGAACGACTACTTGACGCGCGCAGGCGGCGGATGGTGACGCCCGCAACGTTATCAACGCCGGGCGCACGAGCAAGGCGGACGCGCGAGCAGCAAGGGGTTACCACCCTCGACGGGGTGGACGCTACGACAGCGGCGAGGATCGCTCCCCGACGCCGGAGCCCCCGGGCACTCGCGTGTTCAGCCGGGAGATCCGAGCGGCAGCGTTCCCCCAACGCTTCCGCCAACCCTCGACGATCGTCAAGTATAACGGGGAGACGGACCCCCGTGTCTGGTTCAATGACTACCGCTTGGCTTGCCAGCTGGGCGGGGCCACTAACGATGAGGTCATCATCCGCAACTTGCCTCTGCACCTTGGCGATGCGGCCCGGACATGGCTCGAGCACCTGCCCGCCAGCCAGATCCATAACTGGGACGACCTAGTCCGCACGTTCGTGGGCAACTTCCAGGGCACATACGTGCGCCCTGGGAACTCTTGGGACTCGCGCTCCCCGCACGCGAAGCCCGGCGAGTCGCCGCGGGACTTCATACGGCGCTTATCCAAGCGCCGCACGGAGCTCCCCGGCGTGGCGCGATCCGAGATCGTGCACGCCTTCCTCGAGGGCACCACGTGCCGGGACCTCGTGCGGGAGCTGGGACGCAGCCCGCCTGCGGACTCCAACGAGCTGTTCGACATCGCCACCAGCTTCGCCTCCGGGAGGAGGCCGTGGGGGGCAATCTTCGACGGCAAAAAGGGCAAGCGCTCCGAGGACACGCCCGTGGAGGGTAGCGGGTCCAAGGAGCCTCACCGCAACGACAAACGGGGCAAGAAGGGGAAGAATCCGCGCCGCGAGCGCGCGCGAGCCGAGGGCGCAACGGCGGCAACGCCGAAGCCCTCGGCCGTCGACCCGGCTCGACGGGGCCCTCGACCGGCTCCTCGAGGCCCGGGGTATTCGACGACATGCCGAAGAAGCCATGTCCCTACCACAAAACCCCGCGTAACACACCCTTGAGCAATGCGACATGCTCAAGAAGTTCTATGGCCGCGCCGCCACGAAGGAGGCGAGAGGCCAAGAAAGACGGGGGCGATGGCGACGCCGGCGGCTTCCCCCGCCGTCGAAAATGTGTTCCTCATCTTTGGGGGACCCACCGTCGACATGTCGACCGGCGGCGCAAGAAGGAGCGACACGAAGTCCTCGCCGCGGAGAGGGCGCCTCCGGCCTTTCTCAATTGGTCGGAGGATGTCATCACCTTTAGCCGGAAGACCACCCGAATCGCATCCCCAATCCGGGCCAGTACCCGCTGGTGGTAGATCCCATCATTGGGAACGCCCGGTTTTCAAAAGTCCTTATGGACGGAGGCGTAGCCTCAACATCCTCTTCGCGCATACATTGCGCCCGATGGGGATCGGGGCCGGACCGCCTACGGCCCGAGCCAAAGCCGTTCCACGGCATCACGCCCCGCAAGCGAGGTTCGGCCCCTCGGGCAAATCGATCTGCCGGTCTGGTTTGGTACCCCTAAGAACTTCCGCAAGGAGACCCTCACCTTCGAGGTGGTGGGGTTCAAAGGGGCCTACCATGCCATCCTTGGGCGACCTTGTTATGCCAAATTTATGGCGGTCCCCAACTACACCTACCTGAAGATGAAGATGCCCGGTCCAAACGGCGTCATCACCGTCGGGTCGTCCATCGAGCACGCATTCGACTGCGATGTCGAGTGCGTGGAACATGCAGAGGCACTAGCACTGGATGAAGCGCTGGTAAACACTGCGGAGAAGATGGTCAACGAGGACCTCGACTCCGCCGCCAAGCACGTCGGCGCCTTCGAGGCCGCCGAGCAGACCAAAGGGGTCCCCCTCGACCCGTCAGCCCCCGAGGGCAAGGCGTTGAGGGTCAGCTCCACCCTCGACCCCAAATAGGAAGCAGTGCTCGTCGACTTCCTCCGCGCCAACGCCGACATCTTCGCGTGGAGCCCCTCGGACATGCCAGGCATCCCGAGGGAAGTCGCCGAGCACTCCCTTGATATCTCGCCAAACGCCCGCGCCGTGCGGCAGCGGGCCGCGCCGCTTCGACGAGGAGCGGCGACGGACGATCGGAGCGGAGGCTGCGGAAGCTCCTCGAGGCCGGATTCATCAAGGAAGTATTCCACCCTACGTGGCTAGCTAACCCCCGTGCTTGTAAAGAAGAAAAATGGGAAGTGGCGGATGTGTGTAGACTATACTAGTCTTAATAAAGCATGTCCCAAAGTTCCTTTTCCTCTCGCCACGCATATATCAAATCGTTGATTCAACAATGGGTGCGAATTACTCTGTTTCCTTGATGCCTATTCCGGCTATCACCAAATAAAAATGAAGGAGTCCGACCAGCTCGCGACTTCATTCATCACACCGTTCGGGACGTTCTGCTACGTCACGATGCCGTTTGGCCTCAGAAACGCGGGTGCAACATACCGGCGCGCATGCAACACGTTTTTGGGGATCACATCGGGCGAACGGTCGAAGCATACGTGGACGACATCGTCGTGAAGACCGAGAAGGCGGATGACCTCGGTTGGCGACCTCGGCGTCGCGTTCGACCGCCTACGGGCGAATGGGGTCAAGTTAAACCCCGAAAAATGTGTCTTTGGAGTGCCGCGAGGCATGCTCCCGGGGTACATTGTCTCCCGGCGGGGAATCGAGGCCAACCCCCGAAAAGGTCGCAGCCCTCGAACGAATGGGTCCGATCGGGGACCTCAAAGGGGTGCGAAGGTGTTGGGGTGCCTTGCCGCCTTGAGTCGCTTCATCTCGCGGCTCGGTGAGAAGGGCCTCGCTCCTCTACCGCCTACTCAAGAAGCACGAGCGCTCTCTCCCCGGACCATCGAGGCCCGGGATGCGCTCGACAAGCTAAAGGCGTCTCGACGCACGCCCGATCCTCACGCCGCCCCGGGACGGCGAGCCCCTGCAGCTCTCGTCGCCGCAACCACCCGGGTGGTAAGCGCCGTGATCGTTGTGGAGCGCACGGAGGAGGGGCATGCCTTGCTCCGTGCGGCGGCCGCTCTACTACATTAGCGAGGTCCTCTCGGACACGAAGACGCGCGCTACCCCCGTGTCCCGAAGGCGCTATACGCGGTAGTCCTTGCGCGGCGCAAGCTCCGCCACTACTTCGAGGCCCACCCCCGTCACGGTGGTTTCTTCCTTTCCGCCGGGGGAAATCATCCGTAACCCCGACGCCGCGGGAAGGATCGCCAAGTGGTCCGTGGAACCGATGGGCGAAACGCTCGCCTACGCCCCACGTAAGGCTATCAAGTCGCAAATTCGGCGGATTTCGTCGGCCGAGTGGACGGACACACGCTGCCACCCCCACAAATCCGGGCGAGTGCCGGACTCCGTTCTTCGACGGCTCCGTGATGAAAACGGGAGCGGGCGCGGGCTCGCTCTTCGTGTCACCCCCCCGGGAGCACATGCGCTACGCGGTGCGCCTCCACTTCCCCGCGTCCAACAATATGGGCCGAGTACGAGGCCCCGCTCTCGCGGCCTCAAAATCGCCATTGAGTTGGGCGTCAAGCGCCTCGACGTGCGGGGGGACTCGCGGCTCGTGATCGATCAAGTCATGAAGAACGCGAGGCCGCCACGATGACAAGATGGAGGCCTACCGCAAGGCCGTGCGGGCCCTCGAGGACAAGTTCTACGGCATCGAGCTCAACCATGTGCCCCGAAGGTACAACGAAGAAGCGGACGATCTCGCCAAGATCGCGTCCGGCGGATCACCGTTCCCCCGAACGTTTTCGCACGCGACATCGCTCAACCCTCGGTCGTCTTCGAGCCCTACCCCTCGAATCACGACGCACCCTCGGGGGCTCCCTCGAACCCGGCGGGTACGGAGCCCATGGACGAGGACCCCTCGAACGAGGCGTACGTGCTCTCCCTTCTCGAGGGGTACGGCTCTCACGAAGCCGATGCGATGGACATCAAGCCGGCTCCCCGTCCGGGCGGACCGGCGGGAGAAATACATTGCCCGGATCGCTCGAGGGGAACTCCCCGCGGACCGGGCCGCGGCCCGAGCGCATCGCCGGATGGCTAAATCCTTCACCCTCGTCGATGGCGAGCCGTACAAGCGCGCGCCTCCGGCATCCTACGGCGGTGCGTGCCAATTCCCGAGGGGCGCGAGCTCTCCGCGGGACATCCATGCGGGGATGCGGCCACCACGCCGCACCCCCGCGCCCCTCGTCGGCAACGCGTTCCGCCAAGGCTTTTACGGCCTACCGCGGTCGCGGACGCCAGCGAAATCGTACGCACCTGCGAAGGGTGCCAGTTCTACGCCCGCAAGTCCAACTTGCCCGCTCACGCCCTACAGACCATCCCCGTTACATGGCCGTTCGCCGTGTGGGGGCTGGACATCGTCGGGCCCCTGCGGAAGGCGCCCGGGGGCTTCACCCACTTGCTAGTTGCGATCGACAAGTTCTCCAAGTGGGTGGAGGTGCGCCCCATCACGAACCTAAGGGCTGCGAGCGAGGCGGTGACATTCTTCACCGACATCGTCTACCGCTTTGGAGTGCCAAACTCCATCATCACAGACAACGGGTCCCAGTTCACGGGCCGAAGTTCTTGGAGTTCCAGCGACAAGTTCCACATCCGCGTGGATTGGGCACCGTGGCGCACCCACGGACCAACGACCAAGTGGAACGTGCCAACGGCATGATCCTACAAGGCCTAAAGCCCGAAATTTTCGACCAGCTCAACAAATGCGGGCAAAAATGGCTCCAAGAACTACCCGGCGGTCGTGTGGAGCCTAAGGACCACCCCAGCGAGCCACGGGTTCACCCCATTTTTTCTAGTCCACGGCGCGGAGGCCGTCCTCCCCACGGATTTAGAATACGGGTCGCCCAAGGTTCGAGGCTACGACGAGGATGTTAACCGGCGAGCCCGCGAGGACTCACCGGACCCGGTGGACGAGGCACGCCTCGTAGCCTTAATGCACTCGCGAGGTATCAACGAGTCCCTAAGACGCTACCAAGCACGAAAGATACGTCGAAGGGATTTCGGCGAAGGGGATGCGGGTCCTAAGGCCGCGCCAAGATAACCGAGGACGCCACAAGCTATCACCCCCATGGGAGGGATCCTACGTCGTGGTGAAGGTACTCAAACCGGGCACATACAAGCTGGCCAACGAGGACGGCGAAGAGCTCACCAACGCTTGGAACATCCAACAGCTACGTCGCTTCTACCCTTAGCTAGGATTTTCCAAGTATTTTTGTTGTAAAGCACATCGCCAACACCCCAGTTGGCAACGACTATGTAAATACGTCAAGTCTAATGAAAAGGATAACTCGGCTTTCCCCTGAAACCCAAGTTACCCTCGGGGGAGCTCTTGCGGGGGCATCCCCCCCCCAAAATGGTCCCATTTTTTCGCGCAAAAAACGCAACAATCCACACGCGCTAAGTTTGTTTCCTACTTCAACCTCGAGCCACGATTCGAACAGGCGCGGGCGGCACGGCGGAAGGAGCGTGCGAGCCAGAGATAGCCTACGCCGCGTGGCTATGGCCCTTCTCTCTCGCCTCCAACCCAGCGGGCCCCCTGCCCGAAAATCGAACTTCCCTAACTAGAATCCACTCGGGAAGAAGGAGAAACAAAAAGCGTGATAAACAAACAACTTCATTTACATCTACTTGCTTATGTTCATGAAACAACTTGTTTGTTTACAAAAGGCCACGAGGCCAGAATTCTGATACGCATAAACAAAAAACGGGCCTAGCGCCCAACTGCTTTCAGGCGGGAGGAGCAGCAGCGTCAGCGGCGTCCGGAAGAGGAACTCCTCGAAGGCCTCGGCGAGCGACCGGCGGCATCAGCAGCGAGCGCATCCATACGCTCCATGGCCACCTCGTCCTCGACGCCCTCGGGTACGACGTAGCCTTCCGCCAGCGCCTCGAAGTTTACCTCGTAGTGGGATCGCACCACTCCGAGGGCCGCCACGGACGCCCAACTACGGCGCCGGCGCATCCGCTCGGTGACGTGGCCACCAAGGGCGCGCAGACGGCTGGCCAGCGAGCTGCCGCCCGTGCCTCGCCCTCCTCGACGGTGCGGCAAGTCTCGAGGGCCGCATCGCGCGGCTCCCGCGGCTCTTGCTCGGAGGAGTTGTAGGAGGCTGCCCGCGCCTCGGCCCGCTCGCCGCGTGCCCCGCAGCCAAGGCGCAAGCCCGGGAACATCAAGGCAAGGGATAAATCGAGGAAAAAGGGAATGCGAAGTTCCCAATCGAAAATCCAACAAGACAAGAGTCGATTGTGGCTCACCTTCGACTTGCTTCTTCTCCATCTCGAGGTCGCGGCGCACGGCCTCGATCGTAAGCTCGAGGCGCTTGACGGTCTCACCCCCGCTCCCCGGAGGGCCATCTCCCCGGTTTGCGCTCGCAATGCGAGCACAACGACCTCGCCCTCGCCCTTGGAGAGCTTGGCGTCCCGATCCGCCAAGGACTTCCGCGTCACCTCGTGGGCGGCGCGCTCCTCGCTCCCGGCGCCGCACGGCCATCGGTGAGAGCGGCTCCGCTCTGCCGGAGCCGCCCCTCGGCCCCTTGGCGGCGGTGCTCTCTTGCGGGGAGCCGCTCCTCGGCGGTGACGAGGGTCGCGGCCTTGGCGTCGAGGGCGGCCTTCGGGTCGTCGGCCTCCTTGGCCCGCCGCTCCGGCTCGCGCGCCCGCTCCTCGCCCTGGCGCCGCCGCGCCCCCTCGCCCCTCGAGCGACGTGCGAAGCTCCCGACCCGGCGCGGCGGTGGCCACCTCCGCCTCCCGCTTGGCGGCCGGGTCCGCGTCTTCTCTAGGTCCGCGCGCGCATTCCACGGCGCCTCGTCACGATCGACGAGGGCCGCGCGGACCCGCTCGAGGCTCGAGCACCGCGGTGCGTCCCGTCCCGGAGCCCCTCCGGGAGCTCGTCGCACCACGCCATCGCCCGATACGCCGGCCCGGCCGTCCGGCGTCCCGAGAGCGTCGGCAAGCGCGTCGAAGGCGGCCCGCACCGCTCCGGAGCCGGCGAACCTCGGCGTTCACCGGTCGAAGGCGTCGTACTTGTCATGAGCACGACGCTCGAGCTCCTGGCAATCACAGAATCGAAGCCCGTAAGCGCCAAGACTTGAATGCAGCATACGAAAACGAAAAGGGAAAAGGGACGAGCAACCATGGCTCACCTGGAAGACGAGCCAGGCCGGGCCGCCGTGGACCCTGCAGCGCCTCGTTCAGCGCGTGGTTGAGCGTGGCGCCGTGGCTCCGAAGCTCGCCCCGAGCTCTGCTCCCCCGGGCGTCGGCCAAACGCCGGGGATCATCGACGGCCCCCTCCACGGGCGGGCGGCGGCGTGGGAGGACGAGGCACGGGCACCATGTCCTCGGCCCCCACCACCATGTGACCCTCGTGCGCCTCACGAGGGCCCCCTCTCCGGGGCTCGAGGGAGTTCGTGGGCCGACCGGCCCACCGATTCCCGACCCGGCGGCGGAGAGTCGTCCGAGACCTCCACCACCTCCGCCCGCAAATCGCCGGCGGGCGCGGTGCTTGCGCCGCCTCCGCCGCACCTCCACCGGCCCTCCGCGGCCGCGGCGCGCCGGCGCGGCCGCGCCCGCCGCCACCTCTCGGGCCGCGCCTCGCGGCCACGGCGCCGCGGGTTGCTCCCGCTCCGCCTCCTCCACCGCAACAGCCCCCGCGGCCGCGCCTCACCACGGCCGCCGCCGCGGCCCGTGTCTCCATGACGACCGTGCGGCCGCCCCCGGCGACCTCCGGCCGCGCCGCGGCGGCGGGCGATCCGACGGCCGGGGCCTCGAGGCCCCAACCGGGGCTTGCGAGCTCGCGCCCGCCGCCGTGCTTGTCCTCGGGCGCGACGCCCTCGACGAGCGCCGCCCGGTGGGGATGGACGCGTCCGTCCCTCGGCGCCTTGGCGAGTGTGAGAGGAGGCACGGTTGGCACCACCCTGCACGAGGCACGGACGAAGGTTAGGACGCCTAATCATCGACAAATCAAACCAAACGAAAAAGGACGAACTCCTTACCTCGAAGAGGAAAAGGCCCGTTCCTTTTTCCTCGAGGCCTCGGCGAGATGAGGCCGGCGGCCCGCCACGCCCGCCGCGGCGCCTCCCGACGGCGCCGTCGTACGCGCGAGGGCACGCCCGCCCCGTGCGCGGGCGCGCGCGGCCGCCGCTCCTCCCGAAGGCACCGCGCGCGCGGGGGCACACTCGCCCCGCGTGCGGACACGCCGGCCCGACGCGCCCCCGACGATGGTGCCGCGCGTGCGGGCACGCTCGCCCCGCGCGCGAGCACGCCCGACGCGCGCACGGGCGCGCTCGCCGCGCGCACCTCCGTGGCACGCGCCGGCGCCTCCGCGGCGCGCGCCGCCCTTGATGTCGATGACCGGCGGCGGGCGCCGTTGCGCCCGCCCCGTGCAATGCCGCCCTCGCCGCCGGCCGGCTCCGCGAGGGAGGCGCAAGGCGCCACCGTCCGAGGGGCCCTCCCCCTCGGCCCTCTTCCTCCTCGTCCTCCTCCGAGGATGAGGGCTCCTCGATCTCCGGGGAGGGAGAGCCCCGCTCCTCGCGCGCGTCGGTACTCGCGGCCCGCCGGCCGCGGCGTGCTTGACGTCGCCTCGCGTGCTCCCTCTTGCGCGCCGCCCGCTCCTGCTGCTCCCGCTGCGCCGCCCGGCCGAGCGCACGGGAGTCGGGGGTGGGTGGAACGGACTTGGCGATGGTGAACTTCACCAGCTGCACACATGAGCACCGAAGACACGTCAGGAGGCAAAGGCAACGCAAAGAACCAAAACGAAATCAAGGACCACACTCACCAACGGGCCGGTGGGGAGCATCTCGATGTCCCACGGGGTCCGACCCGCAGGCAGCGGCACCCGGGTGTCGACGGCGCTCTGCGCCCGGTGAGCGCGTACGGCCGCTCGAGGGGCGTCGGGAGCATCCGCGACCTCGCCGGAGTCGACGGGGTTGGCCGCCTGCGTCATCTCGAAGATGCGAGCGGCCTCTCCATCAACGGCACGATCCGCGGGTGATGAAGGAAGGGTGAGGACGCCCATCGCGTTCAGCCCCATCTTCGCCGGGCGGCCGCAGCGCGGCCGGGGACCGACTCTGCCGCGCCCGATGCCGGCGTGGACACCCCGTAGCCCCGGGGAGGCGGGCCTCTCCTTGAACACCGGCGGTAGGGGGGGAGGCGGGCTCGGCGTTACGCAGGTAGAACCACCCCGCTCCCGGCCGGCGTTGTTCGTCGTCATGGTGCGGGGGATGTAGACGTTCTTGAATTGCCCCCGCAGGGCAGCGACATCCCGCCGGCGCGCATCGCGCGGCGGGTCCTTGGCTCCGTTGTGGGGTGCGTGATGAGCTCGCGCGGAAAGGTGTACCCGCAGCTCCCAATTGGTCGGCGGGATCCCCCGGTGCCCTCTCGCGGACGCCCACGAATGTGGCCGCTGCCGCGAGATCGCGTTGGGGGCGAAGTTGTGCGGCTCCACCCCCGTAGTAGTAGCACATCGCCCGCATGAAGGTGCTCGCCGGCGCGGTGAAGCCCCGCTCGTGGTAGCGGATGAAGCTCACCACGTAGCCCTCCCGGCGGGTTGGGCTCGTGGTCGCGGTCGGCGGCACGATCCACTCCGCCGGGACGCCCGTCTTCGTTGGCCGCCGGTGGCCGCGCGGCGACCGGCTCGCCAAGGGCCAGCCGCGTCACCGTCGACCTCTCCCAGGCATATGGCTCCAGGATCCTGAGAGGAGGCTCGGGCGGCGCCATGAGGAAGGACGAAGGAATGCGAGGACGGAGAACAAGAAACGGAAGGAAAGCTCTAGCGGCGACACCGCGCGGTGGCAGGAGCCAGGCGAAGACGAAGGGGCGGGGGACTGAAAATGGTGAGACACCAAGGTAAAAAACCGCCGTCTCCTCCTCCCCCAGCCTTTATAGGCCGACGGGCGAGCTCTCCCGGAGCGGACGCCCCGCTAGCATTCCTTGCGAGGAATCTTTCCATCGCGTCGACGAGCGGGCCTCACCACGACCGCGGCCGGCCACGTCATTTGCGGGCGGACCATCATTGCGGCAAAGACCAGCGAGCAACGAGGCGAAGCGGTCACGTCCGCCGCCACGCCGCCCACTACGCGCGCGCGCGCGGCGCGGCGCTAAAAGGGCGCGCCCGCGGCTGCGAACCGCGGCCACGACCGCAAGGCACTTAAATGCCGGGTCCCTTGCCAAGCAAGGAGAACCCTCGGCGGGGCGAACCCCCCGCCGAAACAAAGGCGACCCTCGATGGGATATCGGCGTGAGAAGGTCGCCGGGACCTGCTCGATGTAGAGCGGGGCAACGCGCGGCACCCATGCCACGTGAAACCCTCGAGCGGCACGACCCTCGGCTCCAAACAAAGCGACCCTCGATGGGATATCGGCGTGAGAAGGTCGCCCGGGACTGCTCGATGTAGAGCGAGCCAACCGCGGGCACCCATGCCACGTAAAACCCTCGAGCGGCACGAGCCCTTGGCTCAAAATGACGTCAACCCTCGATGGGATATCGACGTGAGAAGGTCGCCGGGACTCCGCTCGATGTAGAGCGAGCAACGCGCGGCACCCATGCCACGCAAAACCCTCGAGCGGAGCGAGCCCCCGACTCGAGACAATGTCAACCCTCCAAAGGAAAGCACATACGGCTCGTGCTACCAACCCGACACCTCGAGGGCCCGGCTCGCCCGGACCCCTCGACGGGCGCAAACGTGAAAAGACGGGGCCGCCCGGGCGCCACCCCCCGCACGGCCCTGCGATCGAGAGGTTCGAGCCGACCCTCGACGGGTTCGAACGGGGCGCCACGGATCGCGAGTTAGGGACGACGAGGGCACGCGCATTCGAGCCGTTCCTCGAGCACCGTCGGCTCGAGGGTGCCCCCATGTCGTGTTCGAGAGCCGGCGAGGGCGACCCCAGCCGGGGGATCCCACCGAGGGAGAGCTTCCGCGCCCTCGGTCCCTAGCGAACGGGGACCGAGCCCCACCTAGCAAACCCACGCAAGCGCTTCCATGGACGTGTCTCCGGACCGCGCGGCCTACCCTTATCGAACGGGGCATGGGCGTCCACTTGAACCACCCGCTACCGGCTCGAAGAGGAATCGACGAATTCGCGACCCGCTCGATGGGAGTTGCGAGAAACCTCACCCTCCGTCCCGCGGAGGGACGGCGAGGGCGCGTTGAAAAACAAGTTCGTCGGGGCTCTGCCGTCGCCTCGAACGGGCCAGGCCTCGGGGGGGGCTTGACGCACGGCTACACCTCTTTGAAGCGCACCCGCCCGAGGAGCAGGTGTCGGCGGTGCGTGCACCCCGGCCGGGCGAAATACCGCCGATGCGGGGTTGGCATATGTGCCACGTCTCTCGACCAAAATTCTCGCGGTAAACCCCTGCGGGGTATCCACACTCTCGCAGGGGCTTCGAGGCTAGACCCGCGGGTCCGGCCGACGCGGCCCCACGGAAGCGTTCGCAAACAAGGAGGGAAGAACGTCCTATCGGTGGGTTCCGGCATGCGGGGAGCCGCAGCGGCAAACCCACGGATGCTCGGGGGCTACCCCGTCGGGGACAGCCCCTAGGGGTCCCCTTAAACAATGGGGGAAACCCACTTAAAACCCCGAACGAAACACGATAATATTAAGCCTAACCATGCGGTGTGCCTAACCATGCGAGGACACGGCCCACGGGGGACTCGACGGCCCATCGAGGGCGGCCACGTAAAGATCCCCTCGAAACGGACTCCGCCTCGTTCGAGGCCGCACGCTCCCTTCGGGCGGGCATCGCCCGCTCGAGGGGCGGCCCCACTTCCCTCGAGCGGGTTTCGCCTCGCTCGAGGGTACGCCCCGCCCTCGGCCGGGGCCCGCCACGCTCGCGGGCGCCCCGCACGCGTGCGCCGTGTCGTATGGACCTCCCTGGCCCCCTACCTCGGTGGGTACCGGGACCGACTACTCGGTGGGCCCACAGGACTACCGGCTTGCGCTACACGGTACACGAAGGCGTGAAGCACAAGGACAACGCACGGAGTAGTACTCGGTTAGGACTCGTACATGTTCGCACCTTTGTGTAGAGGTCTCTGGACGTACTCGACTAGTACTCCTTCCCTACTCCGACTTGTAACCCCGCACTCCCCTGACTATATAAGGCGGCGAGGGACGCGATCTCGGGATCATCTCATCCAATCTCAACTTACGGGCGCACTATTGCACCACCCATGTGATCGTGCCCTATTAATCCGTAGCCACGCGGCATACGGGACGTAGGGTATTACGCACCTCGCGGCCGAACTTTGTCTAAATTGTGTGCCACGTGCCTCTTCCTTCGAGTTACCGATCTCGGCGAGTCACATTCATCTACTTCGGGTACTCCCCCGTAGTAGGTTGCGCCGTCCAAAACACCGACAGTGGCGCGCCGGGGGGCTCTCGCTCGAGATCACATGGCGAACTCGACGGCTTCCGTTCACATCAAGCCAACCGTCGCCTTCAACCGCGGCGACACCTTCGTCTTCGGCGCACAGTCCGCACCGCGGTGGCGCGGGTTCCTTCCGGCCGCCGCTTGATCATGCAACCCGACTCGAGGACGGACGCTTGCGGCGCTTCCCGAAGTTGTCACGGGCAAGCTCGCCGGCAAGTTCGGCGAAATTTCGCTCTCCAACCTCCACGCCGACTTCGAGCTCGAGTCCAACTCGAACCGACGTCGCCATGGGCCATCGCATGCGGCGGCTCCTCGGCCATCGCGGGCGGCCCCCTCTCCACGCCCTCGGCGCTCCGCGCGTGGCTCCGCGTTCCCGGCCGGGCCCGCACGGAGGGCTTCTACACACGCGCCGGGCCGGCAAGGAGCCCGTAACCGAGTACAACTCGGACTCGACGCGGGTCCCCGGCCGCGTCTCGGACTCCGACCCTCTCTCCGAGTTCTACTCGAACCCCGACTACGAGTTCGACTTCGGGTCGGATGCGGGAGCCCGAGTCCGAAGACGACTCCTCCGAGCTTCCCTTGTCGGGGCCGGCCTGCGGGGCCGGTTATAAGATCGACGCCACTGCGGAAGATGCGCTCTCTTGGCCGGACCTCGGAGCCCGGCGAGGCGACAAGGGGACTCACGCTACGTCGCCTACATCGACTCGCTACCGTTCCGGGAGGGAACACCGCTAGCCCAAGCCGACTCGAACACACCAAGCGAGGGTGGCACCTTCGAGCCAAGCTTGGGCACGCCGATCGTCAAGTCTTCATGGCCGCCGGCGACACCAGGAACCTCGAGGCACGGCCGCGGAGACAAGTACACTCGGAGGACATCTCCGCACGAGGGCCGCCCCCCGATGCCCCCGGACGAGGCCGAAGCGCCAACGAGGGGACTCCCTGCCGCGCACGTAACAGGAAGCGCAACGAACGACGGCGGCTCGGAGACAACCTCCCCATCCGCAACCTTGCGGAGAAGCTCTCGGCGGTCGAGGAGCGAGTTCACACCACTCTCGAGCAATGCCTCATGTCGATCACGTGCGATCGCACGTCGGGGCTCGGGGCATACGGCCGGAGAAGTCATCGCCAAGCTCGGCCCGAAGAAGCCTACTTCATGCGGGTAGACAAGAGAGTCACCCAACCTCTCCCGGCTAAGCCTCGCGACAACGAGGCTACTAGTCGCAGTGTTGACCCCGGTCCCAACGGTACTCGGGCGACATCCCGGTTCGAACCAAACCGTCGGCTCCACCGGGCGGCGGACCCTCACGACAAGACAACGTCAGCGAGAAGTCGTCCCCCACCGGTGCCTCGGCCCGGTGGTGGCGGCAACGACCCCCGACGGCGGCGGCGGCCGCGGCGGCGGCTCCAACCACGGAGCCAAAAGAAAGGCCGGGCGGCGGCTGTCGCGGCGCCGCGGCCACGCGCACGGCCACGCCTCGGGCGCCTCTCACGGCGGGTACGATGCTCGCCGGAGAATCGACGAGTTGCGGGGAAGAAGTCGACGACCGCCGCCCGGGGGCGGCGGCCACCTGCCTTCTCACCCGGCTCCGCAACTTCGCTCCTCCCCGACAAGTTCAAGCCTTTGGGGATCACCAAATACGACGTGAAGCGAGGATCCCATCCGGTGGCTCCGATGCTACGCTCTCTCCATCGAGAACGGCGGCGGCAACGGCGACACCAAGTGCCTCTACTTCCCCTTTTGCTGGACCAAGCCCCACTCACGTGGCTCGAGTCGGCGGACAAGCACTCAATCGACAAGTGGGACCAGCCGAAGGAACAGTCCTGAAGCAACTTCGCGGGCGCCATGGGCGGGTTCGGGTACTCGCATGGACCTCGCCATGATCAAGCGAGGAACAAGGCGAGACCCTCGCAAGTACATGCGCCGCTTCTTCGACAAGCGCGCTACGGGTCGTGGACGTCCCCGACAAGGAGGTCATCGACCTCTTCCGGGGCGGGCTCTACCATCGCCGCACCTTCGAAGACTTTGGCCGACGCCGCCCCAAGTCCATTCCCCACCTCAAGGACATGATCACGTCTCGGGCGGACGAAGAGGACAAGGCCAACGCCAAGTACGACGCCATCGCGGCAAATCCAAGCGAGAAACAAGGTGGCGGCGGCACGCGATCCAAACCAAGGCGGCCGCAACAACAACAACAACAACAACAACTTCTCGGGTCCCAACCGCAAGCGCAAGCCGGACAACACCGTCGCGGCTATCCGGCGCCCTCCAGAAAGGGAACTCGAAGAAGAACTCCGGCGGAGTTCAAAAGACCTGGCACGAAGGAGGAGAGCTGCCGTGGCATCCAAACGGCAACCACACTACCGAGCAGTGCTACCAGCTCAGGCATGCACTCAAGGATACGCCGGAGCCACCGCACCCTCACGATCAGAAGAACAAGAAGAAGGACGGCGACGACTTCCAAGAACCCCGAGAAGACCGTCAACGTCCTCTTCGGCGGACTACCCTGCAGGCGGGAGCAGAAGGCTACTCGCCGTGAAGTGATGTCCATTGAACCAGCGGTTATGACCCCTCTCAGGTGGTCAGAGACACCCATCACCTTCTCCCGCGCGGACCAATGGACCAGCTTCTCCGAACCAGGACGCTTCCCTCTCGTCCTGAAACCAACAGTGGCGGGCTCTAAGCTCAACAAGGTGCTCATCGACGGCGGAAGCGGGCTCAATGTCCTCTTCACCAAGACTCTGAAGAAGATGAACCTTGACGTCACCCCCATGCTCGACAAGAGCAAGCATGCCCTTCTACGGCATCGTCCCCGAGCAACGCGCTATCCCACTAGGCTCGGTGGTGCGCCGGTCACCTTCGGGGCGTCTCGCGACAACTACCGCACCGAGTACATCAAGTTCGAGGTCGCGGATATCGAGACTTCCTACCATGCCATCCTCGGTAGACCGGCCATCGCCAAGTTCATGGCGGTGCCCCACTACACGTACTTGGTACTCAAAATGCCAAGTCCGGCGGCGTACTCTCCCTCCAAGGGGACTTGAAGATCTCTCACGACTGCGATACGAGGCCGTGGTGATCGCTTCGACAAATCAAGTACCCACCCCAATGATGGAGGTCTACGCCGCGTCGAAGAAGCTTGCCACAGTGAACTCGACATCCCCGAGAAAAAGTCCGACGAGCGCCAACAAGCCTCGGCCACCCGAGGAGGTGCTCGTCAAGCCCAGGGCGACCTCGGAACGAGGCGACCCCACCAAGACTACCACCATCGGGGCCGGCCTCGACCCCAAATAGGAAGACGCGCTCATCGGCTTCCTTCGGGCTAACCGCGACATTTTCGCGTGGAAGCCGACGGACATGCCGGGAGTGCCCGGGGAGCCGATCGAGCATCGCCTCAACGTCGACCCAAAGGCCACCCCCAAGCGACAACACCTCCAGAGCGCTTCGCCGCGGCCGGACGGGACGCCATCAAGAAGGAACTCGCCAAGCTACTCGGCTCGGCTTCATCGGAGAAGTCTTCCATCTCGAGTGGCTCGCCAATCCCGTCCTCGTCCGCAAGAAGAACTCGAACGAGTGGAGGATGTGCGTCGACTACACCGACCTCAGCAAGCTCGCTGCCCCAGGGACCCTTCGGGTTGCCGCGGATTGAGTCAAGTCATCGACTCCACGGCGGCTGGCCGCGACTTGCCTCGCTTTCCCTCGTTCGCTACTCCGGGTACCACCGGATCGCAATCAAGGAGGAAGACCGAGGAGAAGACCGCGTTCATCACCCGTTTGGCGCGCATGCTACACGACCATGTCTTTCGGGTTGAAGAACGCCGGCGCTGCCTACCAACGGGCCATCCAAACTTTGCTTCAAGCGGCAACTCAACAAGAATGTCGAGGCCTACGTGGATGACGTGGTTGTCAAAACCGGGACTCCGATACCCTCATCGACGACCTTGAAGAGACCTTCGCATCGCTACGCGAGTACCGCTGGAAGCTCAACCCGAACAAGTGCGTCTTCGGCGTGCCTTCGGGCAAACTACTCGCTTCATCATCGGCCAACGTGGCCGCCGAAGCCAACCCCGAGAAGATCTCCGCCATCACCGGCATGAAAGCTCCCACGAGCATCAAGGACGTCCGGGCCGACGGGGTGCATGGCGGCATGCTTGAACGATTCATCTCGAAGCTAGAGAACGGGGCCTCCCTCTTCAAACTACTCGAGCACCACGAGAGGTTCGTGTGGACGGCGAGGCGGACCAAGCCCTTGCCCCGGCTCCAAGACTCCCCCCGTCGAAGCCACCGGTCCTCACGGCTCCCTTCAAGGGCGAGCGCCCATTGCTCTACCTCGGCGCCGCGACTACTCACGTGGTCGATCTTGCCATCGTTGTCGAGCGAGCGAGAAGACGGCCACGCCTACCGGGCCCGGCGCCCGATCTACTTCGTCGGCGAGGTTCTATCGAGTCCCGAGCTCGCTACCGGCCGTGCGAGAAGCTTCGTACGCTCTACTCATCACCTCGCGGAAGCTACGACACTACTTCCGAGTACTCGGTCTCCGTTGTCCGCAGACTACCCGCTCGGCGACATCCCGAGGAACCCGGACGCCACGGAAGGATCTCCAAATGGTCGGCCGAGCTCGGCGCCCTCACCATCGACTTCAAGCCACGCACGGCCATCAAGTCGCAAGCTCCAGTCGACTTCATGGCGAGTGGCGGGAGAACCTGACTACCTACTCCCACCGTGCGACCGAGCATTGGGTGATGTACTTCGACTGCTCACTCAACCTCGAGGGCGCGAGCGCAGGGGTACTCACGATCTCTCCAACGGGCGAACAACTCAAGTACGTCCCGCGATCTTCACGGAAGGTCTCAAACAACGAAGCCGGTACGAAGCCCTCCTACATCGGCTCGCCTCGCGGCTTCACTGGCATCAAGCGGCGCTACTAGTCTACGGCGACTCCGCGGTGGTCGCCAACCAAGTCAACAAGTCCACCGGGACCGCAACAAGGAGAACATGGACGCCTGCGCACCCCTAGAAGTCCGCAAGCTCGAGAACAAATTCTATGGTCTCGAGTTCCACCACATCGTTCGCGACAACAACGTTGCGGGCGGACGTCCTCTCGGCTTCCGGATCCACCCGCCCAAGTACCCGCGGCGTCTTCGTCCATGAGCTTCACGCGCCATCCATCCGGAGCGGCACCACCAGGCCAACGCCGGCCCATCAACCAGCTGGGCAGAGGTCATGATGATCGACGTGGACTGGAGGCAACCCTTCATCGACTACCTCAGCGAGCGAAGGTCCCCTCCGACAAGAACGCAGGCCCAGACAACTCGTCCCGCCACGCCAAGTCTTACGTCCTCGTCGGCGACAAGCTTTACAAGCGGCGCATCTTGGAGTACTCATGAAATGCGTCCCTCGCGAAGAAGGCAAGGACATCTTGGAGGAGATCCACAAGGGTGTCTGCGGCAACCACGCGTCCTCCCGCACGCTGGTCAGCAAGGCCTTCGGCCGAGCCTTCTGCGGCCCACGGCCACGGGCGACGAAGAACTCGTCGAAGGTGCCAAGGATGTCAGTTCTTCGCCAAGCAGCAACACGTCCCTGCCTACAAGCTAGTCACCATACCGCCAACCTGGCCCTTTGCCTGCTGGGGGCTCGACATGATTGGGCCAACGCCATTGCGCCGGAAGTTCAGCAGTGCGGGTGACTGCTCCTGACAAGTTCCCAAGTGGATCGAGGTCAAGCCGGTCACATGCCCCAAAGCTGACAGAGTACTCGACTTCCTGGATGAACTTGTACACCGCTATGGGCTACCCCACCGCATCATCACAGACCTGGGGTCCAACTTCAACAACCACCGGAGTTAGGGTACGCGAAAACGACGGGATCGACGTGGGGCGTCCGTCTCCGGCCGCCCATCCACGGGCCAACGGACAAGTCGAGCGCGCCAATGGGATGGTGCTCGACGCCCTCAAGAAGCGGCTACACGACGCTGTAACTCAAGGGCAAGTGGATCAAGGAACTACCCAACGCACTGCGGGAACGCGGACTCAACCATCCCGAGCCAACGAGGCAATCCCCCTACTTCTGGTCTACGGCTGCGAAGCCATCCTCACCGCCGATGTCATATGGAACTCGCCAGCAGTGGAGCACTACGACGAAGACGTCTCGGAAGACAACGAGACGAGTTGATATCAGCCGGCCTCCGAAGAAGCTCGTGTGCCGCCCTGAACTGCGGTCGGCAAGGTACACCGGAGGGTGTCAGCGACGCTACCACGATCGCAACGTCGAGAACGCTCCTTCAACGTTGGAGATCTTGTCCTCCGCCGTATCCAGAACACGGAAGGACTTCACAAACTCAGCTCCCCCTGGGAAGGGCTCCTTCACCGTGGCTAAGGTGACCGAGACGAGCTCCTACCGCCTCCAAACACTCGGCGAAGAAGTCAACAACTCGTGGAACGTCGACCGGCTACGTCGATTCTGCGCCTAGTCTACTGACTACTCAAGGGTTCAAGTCCACGCGACTACATCAACACCCCCCTTGCCGCAGGCGACCCTCGGAGTCTGGCTTCAGAATCTCAGGACTACTCTCCTCCCGAGTCCGGCCCTTGCGGCTACCTACGGACCACGAGGCAACGAGCATCAAGGACTCTAGCGGCGGTCTACCCAGGAGACCACACTCCAGATCCGACGCACGGCTACTCACGGATCTGCGATCCAGCCTACACGGCTACCTACGGATCACTCACTGTAAGCGGCTACCCGCTCCGGTACTACTCGAGTTTGTGGCGGCCTTCGGAGCCGGGCGACTACTTGTAACTACGGCCTGGCCAACCGAGGGTGTACTTCTTCGATAATAAAGCTTGATTGTTTATCAACTTCTTTCTGTCTACTCCTAACTACGGGACCACTAAGCGAGTACTACTACTCGCCTCCACGATGGGCGCTCCACTCTGAGATCGCGGTTACGAGTACTCATTGATGGAACATCACATTTCATTGATATATGAAAAAGTTCATTCTAGCTTGTTTCCTATTGTCGGTGCGGAATATGGTCCGACACTAACCAGTAGATAACGCCTAGGTCTATCCCTCAATGGTCGATGCTAAGCAACAAATGACACAAGATTTTATCCTGGTTCCGGCCGGGGGGCCATTACGTCCAGCAGGTGCGTGCTCGTGGCACTATATTGCTCGGCAGGGGTGCTTATGAGTGGGGCAAGTACGAGCAAAGGCGGGAGAGGAATCGTGGCCAGTCCCTGGGTGGTGGCTGCAGGAGGTGTTGTGGGAGAATAAGGGAGTGAGTGCACGGTGCGCTGTGTTCCTGCGAGATTCGTCCCCCCCCCCGCGGGCGGGGCGCCTCCCCTTTTATAGACGAGGGCGGCGAGACCACATGCATGCCGCGCTACCTAGCTACGTGTGGGAGCACGTCGTGCTACGGTGTAGAACGGGCAGCCGTTCGGTCCGTGCTTCCCGCTGCGATCCGGCCATGATGGCCTACCTCGTGCCGAGCCGGTGGCGGTTCGAGGGTGGGGAGGCGAGCGGATGGCGATGGCGTCCCCGGTGATAGGCTTCGAGGGAGGTGCGATGGGTGAGGTGCGGGGTACGGAGCGGGTAGAACGGCGTTCCTTCCCAATGAGCTCTGCGGTGGTGGAGTGGTTGCGGTGCTCGGGCGCACGCACACGCGGAGTCGGGCGTGTGCCGGCACGCGTGGATGCGGCGGCCGCGCGCCTCGGTGGCCGGGATGGCCACCCAGAGCCTAGCGCCCCTCACCCCTGGCACGCGGGGTCACGGGAAAGTGGGTAGAGGTAGCGGCCCCTTTGGTCGGGCGCGTTAGCCGTACGGTGGCGTGCGCGCGGTGTCACGGGACCGACACGGCGGGTGCGCGCAGTCCCACCCCACGGTGGCGGGGATGGGCTCCTCCCTGGGGAGTTGGTGCGGCGGCACGGGCGTGAGCCCGGGCGCATCGCGCGCCGTCTGCGGCGTCGGGGCGTTAAATGCCCAGAAGTACGGGGCCGGCGCACGCGTGCGCGGGACGCCGTGAGTGGCGGGCCGGCGGCGGAGCGGACCCTCGGCGGGACGGGACTCGCTCGAGGGAGCGCGCCCTCGCGGGGGCGGAACCGCGCTCGAGGAAGGGTCGCCCCTCGAACGGAGCGGAGCTCGTTCGAGAGGGGTGCCCCTCGGGCGGGCGGGCCGTTCGGGGAGGAGCGTGCCCTCGGGCGAGGCGGAGCACCGCCTCGAGGGTCTTCCGGACGGGCGTCTTGGTGGGCCTCTGGGAGTCACCTTGCCCATAGGCCAAGTCTTGCATGGTTAGTTTTTCTGCATGGTTAGGCTCGGACTCATTTCGATGCGGGGATTTAAGTGAGGGTTCCCCCATTGTTTAAGGGGACCCCTAAGGGCGGTCCTAAACGGTGGCCAGAGCATGCGGGTTTGCCATTGAGGCTCCCGCGGTCTTTGGGTGCGATAGGACGTTCTTCCCTCCTTGTTTGCGAACGCTTTCAGGTGGGGGACGTTCGGCGGACCCGCGGAGTCCGCCCCGAAGCCGCTGCGGGGGTGTGGGTTCTCTGGGGGTTAACGCGAGCAATTCGGTCGAGAAAGGCGTGGCACATATGCCCGGCATCGGCGGTGTTTCGGGCGGCATCGGGGGTGCACGCTCCCCTTGTTGTCCTTGTCTCCCGGCGGGTGCAATTTCAAGGAGGTGTAGCGGTGCGTCCGGCCCCCCGAGCCTTGGCTTTGTTCGAGCGTCCGGGTCGGGCGACGACTTGTTTTTATCGCGCCCTCGCGAGTCCCTCCGCGGGTCGGAGGGTGGGGATTTCCACGACTCCCATCGAGCGGGTCGCGAATCGCGGATTCCTCTTCCGAGCTGCTAGCGGGTGGTTCAAGTGGACGTCCATGCCCGGATTCGATAAGGGTGAGGAGCTGCGCGGTCGGAGACACGTCCATGGAAGCGCTTGCGTGGGTTTGCTAGGTGGGCTCGGTCCCGATCGCTAGGGACGGGGGCGCGGAAGCTCTCCCTCGGTGGGATCCCCAGAGCTGGCTGCCCTCGCTGGCTCTCGAACACGACATGTGGGGCACCCTCGAGCCGACGGGCTCGAGGAACGGCTCGAATGCGCGTGCCCTCGTGCGTCCCTAACTGCGTGATGCGGGGCGCACAGTCGAACCGTCGAGGTCGGGCTTGAACCTCGATCGGTAAGGGCCGTGCGGGGCCGTGCATGGACGGCTTCCGTCTTTTCGCGTTTGCGGCCGTGGGGGGTACGAGCGTGCCCGACCCTCGAGGTGCTGGTTGGTGGCATGGCGCGGTATGAGTGCTTTCGGTGTCGCTCTATTTCAAGCGTGACCTGGGCGGTCCTCTTACGCGCGTGCCTTCTTTTAGAGGGTTGACATCGTCTCGAGTTGGGGGTCACTTCCGCTCTCGAGGGTCCGACGTGGCATGGGTGCCGTCGGTGGTCGCTCTGGGTCGGCCGGGTCCGGAGACGACCTTCTCACGGCGATATCCCGTCGAGGGTGCGCGATTTCCGGCGAGGGTCACGCCACTCGAGGGCTTTACGTGGCATGGGTGCCCGCGAGCTGCTCTGTCCCGGCGGGTCCAGGGCGACCTTCTCCTTGTCATCCCATCGAGGGTCGCCTTTGTCTCGGCGGGGATTCGCCTTGCTCGAGGGCTCTCCTTTGGCAGCAGGGGCCGGAGCATTTAATTGCCTTGCGGTCGTGGCCGCGGGTTTTGCGGCGGGCGGCACCCAGAGGCTAGCGACGGCGGCGGCGCGTAGTGGGCGACGTGGCGGCGGACGTGGTGACGGTTTTGCCTCGGTCGCCGCCGGTCTTGCCGCAATGATGACCCGCTGCCCCGGTGTTAGAGCCGCGGCCGTGGTGAGCCCACTCGTCGACGCGACGGAAAGATTCCTCGCCGGTTAATGCGGCGGGGCGTCGCTCGGAGGAGCTCGCCGTTGCTGTCGCTTGCGGTGAGGAAGGGACGGCGGTTTTTTACCTTGGCTCCTCACCGTTTTCAGTCCTCCGTCCCTTCGCCTTCGCCTCACCCTTGCCGTCGCGCGGGTTCGCTGCTTAGAGCTTTTTCCTCGTTTCCTTGTCCTCCGCCTTCGCACTCGTTCGTCCCCCTTGTAGAGCGCGCCTCGGCCGATCGAGGTCACGGAGCCGAACGCACGGAGAGGTCGAGCGTGACCGGCTCGCCACAGGCGGGTGGTCGCCGCCGGCCAGTTGTCGGCCAACGAAGAAGGGCGCCCGGCGGAGTGGATCGTGCCGCCGTCGTCGCACCTCGAGCCCAATCCGCCGGAGGGTTACGTGGTGAGCTTCCTCCGCTATCACGAGCGCGGCTTCAACGCGCCGGCGAGCACATTCATGCGGGCATTGTGCTACCACTATGGGGTGGAGCTGCACAATTTTGCCCCCAATGCGATCTCGCAGGCGGCCACATTCGTGGGCGTCTGCGAAGGGTACCTGGGGATCCCAGTCAATTGGGAGCTCTGGGTACACCTCTTCCGCGGGGAGCTCATCACGCAGCCCACGTCGGAGCGAGGGACCCGCCGCGCGGTGCGCGCGGCGGGATGTCGCTCGCTGCGCGGGGGCAGCTCAGGATTTCATCCGCACCGCAGAGCGACGAACAACGCCGAGTTTGGGGAGCGGGGATGGTTTTATCTAGCGCGGGCCGGCCTCCCCTCCCTACACGTAGGGTGTTCAAGAAGGAGCCGGACTCTGGGGCTACGGGTTGCCTACGGCCAATCATCGGGCGCGGCAAGAGTCCGTCCTCGCCGCTGCGGCCGGCTGGCGGGGGGCTCAACGCGATGGCGTCCTGCGCCTTCCTTCATCCTTGGCGAATCGTGCGGGTCGAGTGGAGAGGCCGCTGCATCTTCGAGGATGACGGGCGGCCAACCCCGTCGACGTGGCGAGGTCGGCGGATGCTCCCCGGCCGCGTGGAGCGGCGTACGGCTCACCGGGCGCGGAGCGCCGTCGGCACGGAGACGCCGCCACACCGCAGGTCGGACCCCGTGGGACATCGAGATGCTCCCCCGTCGGCCGTTGGTGAGGTGTGTGGTTTTGACTGTTTTAGTTCTTGTTCTTGTAGTTTTACGATGCGCCATTGTCGCTCTCGCGCGCGGGCGGTGCGGTTCAACACGCCGTCCCGTTCCACCCCACCCCCCCCCGACTCCCGTGCGCTCGGCCGGGCGGCCGCCGGCGGGAGCCGACGGAGCGGCGGCGCGCGAGGAGGGAGCACGCAAGGGCGGCGCGAGCGCGCGCGCGGCGCGCACGGTCCGCGGATGCGGGGTGGGCGGGAGGAGGCTGGGGCTCTCCTCACCGGACATCGAGGAGCCCTCGTCCTCGGAACGGGGACGAGGAGGAAGAGTACGAGGGGAGGGCCCCTCGGACCGATGTGGCCGGCCCGCGCCCGTCGCGGAACCCGCGCCGGCGTCGAGGGCGGCTTTGCACAGGTGGGCGCACCGGCGCCGTCGCTAGGCAACCCGTCGGGCGGCACGCGCCGCGCGGGAGGTGCCGGCGCGCGCCGCGGCGCCCGGCGCGGCGGACGATGCTGCGCGTGCGTCAGCGTGCCCGCGCGCGGCGGAGCGCGTCGCGCGCAGCGTCATCGTCAAGGGGCGTCGGCCCGAGCGTGCCGCGCGCGCGCCGGCGTGCCGCGCGCGGCGGCGTCATCGGGGGGTACGGCATCGGGGGCGCGCCCACGCGTGAGCGGGCGTGCCGGCGCGCGCGGTGGCGCCGTCGGGGCGGCTAGCGAGCGAGCGCGACCCCTGCGCGGCCTCGTCGGAGGCCTCCCGAGAAGGAAGCGGGCCTTTTCCTCCGCGAGGCCAGGAACTGTTCTTCCTTTGCTTGGCTTTAGTTTGCTGGTTATTAGATGCTCTAACCCTCCATTCGTGTTTGCGCAGGGCGGTGCCAACCGTCCCTCCTCTTGCAAGCCAAGGTCTTCCCGAGAGACGGACGCGTCGATCCCCACCGGCGGCGTTCGTCGAGGGTCGCGCCGGGGACGGGCGGCGGCGGGCATGAGCTCGCGAAGGCCCGGGCGGGGCCTCGAAGGCCCCGGCCCCGGCGGAGTCGGCTCGCCGCGGCGCAGCCGGGGGGGGTCGCCGGGGGCGGCGGCGCGGTCGCCACGGAGGGCGCGGAGCCGCGGCGGTGGCCTGCGGTGGAGGTGCCGCTCGCGGTGGCGGCTGCTTGCGGAGGAGGCGGAGCGGGCGCAACTGCGCGGGGGCGCGGCGGATGCGCGGCACGGGCGGAGGTGGCGGCAACGGCGCCACGGCGGGCGCCGTGGCCGCGGAGGCGCGAGTGGGCGCCGGCGGAGGCGGAGCGAGCGGCGGCTCCTCTCGCCGGCGGTCTCCGGGCGGAGGTGGTGGAGCTCTCGGATGACTCCCCGCCGCACGAGGTGGAACCGGTGGGCCGGGCGGCCCCACGACCTCCCCCGAGCCGGGAGGGGGGGGGGGGCCCTCGTGAGGGCGGCGCGAGGGTCACCGGCGGTGGGGGTCAAGGGAGCACGATGTTGAGGCCTCGTCCTCCCACGCGGCCGCCCGCCCGGGTGGGGGGGGCCGTGGAGGATCCCTTGCGTTTGCGCGCCGAGGGGGGGAGCGAGGCTTTGGGGCGAGCTCTAGGGCCACGGCGCCACGCTCAGCGCGCGTTGAACGAGGGGCGGCGCGGGTCCACGGCGGCCGGCTGGGTCCCGTCTCCCGGGTGAGCCACGGTTGCTCTTCTCTCCTTCCTTTTTCGTTTTCGCGTCTTTCGCATTCAGACTTGGCGCTTACGAGGCTCGGTGGCAGATGTCGGGGGCTCGAGCGCGACGCCCATGAGAAGTACGAGGCGCGTTCGACCGAGGGTGAACGCGAGGAGCCCGCCGGCTCGGGAGCGTGCAGCGCTTTCGATGCGCTTGCGAAGCTCTCGGGACGCCGGACTTCGGTGGGCGGTGTCTCGGGCGATGGCGTGGTGCGGCGATGCTCCCCGAGAGCTCGGGCGAGGCACGGCGCGTCCGCGCGGCTCGGCGGATCCGCGCGGCCCTTGTCGATCGCGACGAGCGTGGAACGCGCGTGAGGACTGTGGACAAGACGCGGTCCGGCGGCCGCCACACGGGAGGCGAGGAGGTGGCCACGCTCGCGCGGGGAACCGGGGAGCTCGCCGTCGGCGGGAGGGCGCGGGCGCGGCGGCGCCGGTGAGGAGGCGGGCGCGCGGGTTGGAGCGACGCGCCAAGGAGCGCGACGACCACGAGGGGGCCGCCCTCGGCGCGAGGCCGCGGCCCTCGTCGCCCGAGCGGCAGGCGGAGCGCATCGCCGCCGAGGGGGGCGGGCGCTCCGGCGGGGAGCGGTGCTCTTGGCGGCCGCCCCGGCGGCTTGTGCGGAGCGGGAGCGCGTCGCGCGCGGCCCGGCCCGGAGAGGTCGGCGGAGGAGGCGGAACGCCGCGTTCTCCAAGGTTGAGGACGAGCGGCGGCGCTCGGCATCGGCGCGGTGCCGGTCGGAGATGGCCCTCGTCGAGCAAGGCGAGACCATCCGGCGCCTCGGCGGTCCGCGCGCGCGACCTCGATGCGGGGAGGAGACAGAGTCGAGGGTAAGTTGCTATTTGACCACCTTTGTTAGTGCTTGCTTTAGAGGGTTAGTTTCCCCCTTTCGGTTCTTGTCGTCTTGTTGATTCCGGGCTTGCGCCTTTCCCCGCACGGGACACGGCAGGCGGGCGAGGCCTGCGAGGCCTCCTGGCTCCTCCCCGAGCGGGAGGCTGCGGGGGGGAGGCTGCGTGGCGCGGCCTGGCAAGGACGCCGCGTCGTCGAGAAGCGGCGGACGACGCTCGGCGGTCGCACACGCGCCCTCGGCGGCCACGTCACGGAGCGGATGCGGCGGGCGTTGCACACAGGCGTCAGCGAAGGCCCTCGGGTGGGTGCGATCCCACTACGAGGTCAACCTCGGCGGTGGCGGAGAGACATCTGTGCACAGGCGTCGAGGACGAGGTGGCTATGGAGCGTGCGGACGCGCTTGTTGGCGACGCCGGCCGGGTCGGCTCGCGCGGCCTTCGAAGATTCCTCTTCCGGATGCCGCCGTCTGCCCCCGCTCACTCACTTTGAAAGCACACGGGCGCTAGGCCGTTTTTGTTTATGTGTATCGGAACTGCGGCCTCGTGGCCTCTTGTAAATAAACAGTGTTTCATGAACATGGGCGGTTGTTTGTAAATGAAATCGTTTGCTTATTGCGCTTTTCGCTTCTTCTTCTCCTTTGAGTAGATTCTAGTTAGGGAGTTCGCTTTTCGGGGGCCCGGCCCGGGTTGGAGACGAGAGACGGGCCATAGCCACGCGAGCGTAAGTGTTTGTCTACGCTCCCGCGCACTCCTTCGTATGCCGCTGCGCCTGTTCGAATCATGGCTCGAGGTTGAAGTGGGGAAACAAACTTAGCGCGTGTTATTCTGCCGTTTTTTGCGCGAAAAAATGGGACCATTTGGGGGGGAGTGCCCCCCCCGCGATAACCCGAGGTAACTTGGGTTTCGAGGGGGAAAGCCGAGTTGCCCTTTTATTATACTTGGAGTATTTACATAGGTGACACCAATTTGGGACGTTGGCGGGTATTGTTTTTACAACGGAAAATACTTGGAAATCCTAGCTAAGGAGAGAAGCCGACGTAGGTTGTTGGATGTTCCAAGCGTTGGTGAGTTCTTCGCCGTCCTCGTTGGCCGGCTGTACGTGCCGGTTTGAGCACCTTCACCACGACGTAGGGTCCCTCCCCATGGGGGCGATAGCTTGTGGCGCCCTCGATTGTCTTGGCGTAGCCTTAGGACCAAGTCCCCCTGGTAAAATCCTCGCGACGTATCTTGCGTGCTTGAGCGCGTGTGGGAAGTGATACCTTGCGCGGAGTGCATCAACGCCCACGGCGTACTTCATCCGGGCGATCCGGCGAGTCCTCGCGGAGCTCGGTTATCCCTCGTTGTAGCCTCGAACCTTGGGTGACCCGTATTCCGGATCCGTGGGGAGGACGGCCTCCGTGCCATGGACTAGGAAAAACGGGGTGAACCGTGTACGCAGGGTGGTCCTTGGGCTCACACCGGCTATTTGGCCGGTTCTTGGAGCCATTTTCGGCAGTTGTTGAGGCTGAGGGTCGAGAAAATCCTGGGCTTGAGGCCTTGTAGAATGTTGACGGTGAATTTCCGTCAACCTAGAGTACTTGTTCTACATTGGTTTCAATTATGATTTGCAACTAACCCGCCACTAGGCATACTAATGATATAACAAGTTCACACTTGCATGTCGATTTTGGAGTTTGTTTTACGGGGAAATCTACGCTAATGAGAACTTTCGGGATAAGTTCACCAAGCACTTTGGAAGAAGATCATGAAACGGCGAGAGTCAAGACACGCGATAAACATGACTCCAAATGACCGAGGACCGAAGCGTCAACGTGCAAGTCTTCGGGGACTCAACGACGGCGAAGCTTGCATAGCGAGATTCAAGCCTAAACCATGAAGAAAACGGCGTCAAAGGCCCACATGCAAGTGCACACGAATAGGGATCCCACGCGAGAAGCAACGGGGAGAAAAGCCGGGCCCGAACCGGGCGAAGTGGGCACGGGCCGGCCGGCCCAGTCCGGCGGCCCGGCCACTCCGAGGTCGGTTCGGTCCCCCTTTTGCCTAGGTGTTCGTCTATTTATTCCCTCGCCGCCGTCGGCAAGCACATCGAACAAATCATCCTACGGCCGCCAATCACCGGAATACCGCACCGCCGCAAGATGAGGGAGAGAGTTAGATGAGCTCGTCGCAAGGATCAACGCCGAGCGGAGAGAAGGAAGCAAGAGGAGGACTCCCAGCGGGGCGGCCTAGGGGTGTTCCCAAGCTCCATCGCGCCATCTTCATCGACGACGTTCTCAGTCTCCATCACCCCTATGTGCTTCAATCCGTGTAGATGATGGGGGTAATGTCTCCGTTCATCCTAGGATTAGATGGATACATGCTATGTAATTGCTACTTGATTAAACAGTTTCAATCTATTGTTTTCATGTTGATGATGCTTTGATGATTAAGGTGAGCCGTGTTTTTCCGGGCATGTATTATCCACTACTCCCCATAGATTCCATCAACATACCGTGTCCATCATAGGTCTAGTCACGAATACCTTCGCGTAGTGACGGTACGAGAGGAGGGAAAGGGCGAAACCGTGGTCACGACCCCGTGGGTGGTTTCTGCGCTTTCGTGTAGTAGATGCATACCATGTTATCCTAGATCCTAGGGAGGGAACGCTTATCTTTCTTGCTCACTCTCTTGTGTTCACCCTTTACCATATAGTTTAACCCTATATTTGTTTGATCAATTTAACTTAGATTAACTTAGGTAAGATTGTCTTTACTTTTAGTTTAATACTCTCTTTCAAAGGTTTTCCATTCAACTAGATGTAGTACTTGGTTAAGCGCTAGTAATCCCCTTGCTCCGCAGATTGACAGAACCTTGGGAATCCCGTGGTGAAAAAAAGGTGTGGGGTCGTACGCTTGCGGATCGTAGAGGATACCTATTTTATCCGTCAACAGCCTTTTTAAAGGCGCCGTTGCCGGGGGAACGAACAGTTTGCTACGTTTAATCTAGTATTAATTTTGTTGATTACTAACACCTAACCCTTATTTTTTCTAAAAAAAAGAAAAAAAAATCTTTTTTTGTTTTCTTTCTACTCTTCTTGTGCACAGATGGATTTGTTCACCTCACCATTGGAAGACGAAGAGATGTCGCTAAGGGAGCTAGCAATGCCGTCAATGGAAGACATTGGGGTGCAAAAATCCAGATTTGGCACTTGCTACAACCCACTATGAATTGAAGCACAGAATCATCCATTTAGTGGCGACAAAACCATTTAGAGGATTGGAGGATGACAACCCATATAGACACATTACACGAGGAATTCACGATGTTATGCAACACGGTCCAACAAAAAGGAGTTCCGGCCGCTTGGTTCAAGTGGAATCTTTCCATTCTCTCTCGAAGATGAAGCGCGAAGATGGTACACACTTGCGTCCGTTGAAGCAAAGGAAATTGGGATGAGCTAGTGAAGAAGTTTCTTTTGAAGTTCTTTCCCATAAGCAAGGTCCAAGACTTAAGGAGGCAAGTGCTCAATTTCAAGCAAAGGAGAGGATGAAGGAATTGATGAAGCATGGGACCGATTTAATGAACTACTTGAGCAGACGAACTTGCAGGATTTCCGGTGACTTGATGTTGCATACCTTTTATTTTTCACTAACCCCTAACTCATCTCGTTTTGTAAGCATGTGTGCAGGCGGTGATATATTGGATAAAACAATTAGTGAAGCCGCACAAATCTTACAAAGGATAAGCAATGGACAAAGAACAATACGAGATTGGCAAAGATGTTGTCAAGAGGAGCAAAATGACAAAATCAAGCCCAAGGTGCTTGCTGAAATTCTAGAAAAGATGGGCAGAAGGTCAAGGAAGATGAACCGACCATACAAGAAAGTGAAGATCCACTTCCCAAGGTAAGAGAAGTCATTTCGGATGTTAAAAATGTTGAAACTAACATGAATGTAGGCGAGAAGTATGTGGAATGCTAGACCATTGGCGGAGTTCATTCAATCTAGGTTGGGTTCAAGTTGATTTCGCCCCACTAATTAACTACCGAAGGAAGGAGGAACGCCGACACGTTGCCAAACTAGTTGAAGATATATTTGATCAAGAGATGAGTGGAGAGTCGATCCAAAGATGTTTGAAGAAGAAGAAAAGAAGGAGATGAAGGATGGATCAATAGGTTTGACAAATCAAAGATTTATGATGAAGGAAGAGAAGAGTACAACCGTGATGAGCCTAGTGACTCAAAGGATAAATGGGAGGAGATAGGACTCAAACTAGATGATAGCTTGTGTGCTATTGAAGCCTACACACTAGCAAATCAAGTCATGGAAGTACTCAAGGATGAAGGAAAGAGTGAATCAACAATGAGCGATCTTGATGACATGTGGTACATGGAAGATAAAGAAAGCAACATACAAATCTTTGAAGATGAAGATCTGGTTGATAAAGAAGACTTCAAAGAGATGAATGCATACATAGTTGAATGATTACATGTCCCACATGATGAGATGGAGGGGATGCAAAAAGGTAACAAAGGAACACCTTCACTCGTTGAGATCGATTCGCCTTCAACACGCTTGATGGAGCAAATATCACTCTTGTTGAGAAATCTCTAAGGCCAAGGTACGCGCTGAAATCTCAAGATATTATTGGTATTGATGATGATAAATTCAAATACTCATGCTTAACCAATAGTATGAATGATAGTTTAATGTCTATGCCTTGTTCCAATAGGCGATCATGTTGATAGGCTAGATTTTCTTGAGAATGAAAAAGAGGAAACATTTATTTTGATCAATTAATCTCACACCTAAACAACCTTTGCCTAATGATAAGCTAAGCGCTATGCATGAAACATATGCTTCTTTTATTTACACCTTGACTTGTTGCTACAATTCACATGTGGTGTTAATTATGGATGCGTATGTTTACAATAAGTTTTATGAAATCTCTGATCATGCTTTGCGCTTGGTCAAGCTAGTGACCTTAAAGGATCATATGTCAGGGAAAGGCCCGATTTTCTACTAACCATGTAGACAAGGCTTGAATAATGAAAAAAAAAGAAGTCATGCCTGAAAGAGTTGCAAGATAAATCATCAACCTCTCGAATCCCGCGATGGATGCTGCTGTCTTCATCAATTTGAGAGCTTGTTCAGAGGTGTACAAATGAAGAAAATGAGATATCAGAAGCTCCATCAAGTTACCATTCAACGCATCAAGAACCAACAAGTTTGAAGACCCGTGCAAGGAGTTATGGAGAAAACATTGAGCGTTGCGCGTTCTGAAAATTTCAGGACAGATTTCATCGCGAGAAGTAAAACTGACGTAACTCTCTTGTCCGTATAGATTTGAGCAAATGAAGACTCGTTGGAAAGGAAATTTTATTGCACTGTGCAATGGAGTAGAAACAGAGTATACTTTCTGTTCTGGACATTAAAAAAAAATAATAGAGTGAAGGCAGCACCGAAGGATGATAAAGAAGGAGATAACGATGAAACAAAGGATGCTTTGGGCAAGTCTTCTATAAGTAATCAAGCACAACATGGGAAGTAAATTAAAGCTGCATTGGTACCTTTTCTTCTTGCATGAAGGGCCATGGCTATGCAACGAAAGAAGGTATGTGAGAAAGTCAGCTCTATGACTTTAAATGAAGCGCTTTTCGGGGAGACAACCCGTTTCTTTATATTTTTACTACTTTCTTAGAGAAAATAAAAGAATGGCACTATCTTATGATGATCAACTTGGTTATTAATCTAAGTTCAGTTTTCCTTTTTTAGAACCACCATCATGTTCATGATCTTATTTATTTGCATGCATTGCATTTTGTTATCCTCGTGATGTTTCTTTGTGTATACATGTTTTGCACATAGTTGGCTTGGTTGTTTTATATACTTAATGATGTATGCTTGAGTTTCCATGTTAATGCTTCATATGGCCATATGGGTATTTTCCTTTTGTGATCTTGTGTAAACATGGTGTTTAAACATGATTGCGGACCATCATCATTAAGTTCGATAAACCTTGCTAGCTTTTCATATGTTTTCATGTTGCATTGGTTAGTTTATAAGCCTCTGCAATGCGCTTAATTTTCTTGTGCTATAGAGTTATTGATTTAGGGATAGACATGGTGTTTTAACCCTAGATATATAAACCTTTATGGCTATGGAGAAATTCAGCAACCTAGTTGTAAACTTGTGGTGTTTAGAACTAGGTGAAAACATTGTCTTTGTTTATATGCTTTCCTATCATGTGCATACACACCTTGCTACATACACTCATTAGGTTTTATTTCTCATTAAACTAATTATGCCACAAGTTAAGAATCTTAGGAGACATTGTTGGATTGTTGGCAATTCTATCTACTCCCAACCGTCACCTTGGGGGGTAGAATGTGCGTTTAAAACGTCTTACAGGCAAGATAAAGACTCTCACTACAAGGAAATTGAAGGATGGCTAAGAAGTTCTTTGTCTTCTTCTTCCATGACTAGCAAAATGCTAAGCATGGGGGAACCCTGAATCTTCAACACGGAAGTGCAACATGACGTTCTAGAAGATAGAATGATAAAGATCGTTAACATCTCCGAATCAATGCGCAAGAAGCCACCAATCTCATCAAAATTCTGCATGGTCTCAAAGGGAAAACACTGGATATTTTTTGGATATTTAGAAGCCCCATGAAGTTACGATTCCAACAAATCAAGAATCAAGACAATCGGAGAGTTCCTACAAGCGGTTATGCCCGAATCACCGAGTGCAATACGTCCTGAAATCAGTTTTGGACAGCACGCAGCGCTGAAGTAAAACGGACATAGCTCCCTTGTTTGAACTCGTTTTCGATGAATGACCACACGTTGGAAAGGGCTAATTTCATAAAATTTTCAATAGAGCTATATTTCGATATATGTTCTGTTACGGACGAGAGGGGAAATCCATGAAAAAGACAGCAAGGAGATGATGAGAACAAAGAAAGGAGATGGTGATGACAACATTGAAGAGAAGGGTGACCAATGACTCCATTAAGCATACAGATCAAATTCGGAGAAGTTTAGAAGACATTAATAAATCAAGACAAAAGCAAAAGCCACATCGATACATGGAGATGTCGGAAGAAGACAACGAAGAATTACAAGAGGATGTTAACATCTCCATGGACCTTCTCTTTTCCAAACACAAATGCTTGTGAAGTATGCCTTGATATCAACTAGGTACAGCAACCTTTTGTTTTCAAACAATAACATGGCTACTAGGAGGACAACCTAGGTTTCTTTTTACTTTCAATAGATAAGCATGACCATGTGTCCACCTCGATGTTCTACATTGCCTATGCTTACGGAAAGATGATGAAAGTTGCCGCTTTGTTTTACCTACATGAAGTTATACATGTCGTGGATAATTGCTCCCTATAATATGATGCGGAAATTAATTCATCACAGGGCTCTTTTATTTGTGGAGGTGAAATGACCATGCTCTAGACCCACATACATATCTTTGCTCTTTGATTTAAGTTTATGGATAGCCGGATAACTTGTTGCTTTTATGAAAACTTAACTTTTATGCTATCTACATATTTGTGATGCTCTTGCAAAGTTCTACCTACCAAAGCCATATACATATATGTTTTATGATAACAAAACTCGTAGATTGCAAACATATGTTTTGATGAGTTGGATTAGGATTGATTTCTATGGTTCGAGACTAAGAAGCTGGTCATTCCTTTGTGTAACTTTTTCATGCTAGCCTTTTTGTCTATGCATTGTGGGTTTTCACATCGAAAATTTCACAAGCTTCGCTGGGCATCCACCTAAACCAAAAACATCTTTTTGTGATCACCTCCTTGTCCACAACCCAATTTGAGTATGGAGTAAAATTCTCGATGGAGATTTAAATATTCCGCAAGATTATGGAATTTATACTTGCTTTAGCAGTCATTTCCCCTCTCTTTTATGCTCGAGGACGAGCATCGTTCAAGCATGGGAGGAGTCATTCTACGACACAAATGCTATGTAAGTATTATGTTGCAAAAAGTTTTGAGGAGCAAAGAAAAAAAAAGAATAGAAATGAAAAATAGAAAAAAAAATATATGATAAGAAGAAAAGAAAAAGTAAGAAAAATAGGAAGAATAAAGTGTAAAAAAAAAGAAAGAGAAAAATGAGAAGGAAATAAAATAAAGAAAAAAAATAAAGATGCTCCTCGGTTCTTTTGCTTCATAAGTTCTCAAGTACCTTGATGACACATCCATACTCAAATCTTCCAACCATGTGCAATCCGATAACGAGGACTTCACTCGTGCCGGGATCATCCATTTGCCACTTGCACATGTCCACTTATCTAAATGTGTGTGTTTCATCCTCTCTCTTTCCAACATTTATTTTCCATGGCCTTTTGACGAGTCTCGGTAATTCCAATAGATCTCTCTCTTAATTTGACAATATTTCGGATGTATGTTTTGCTAAGTTGTTTTTAACCTTTCAAGCTCCACTTAAGCCTTCCACTATCACATATGAGTAGAGTAGGTTGAAAATAATCTAGTATAGGCTTGAGTGACTTGATGAGATGAGTGTTCCATGAGCTTTTGCAAGAGATTTTCACTTATGTTGGATATGCATCTTTTTGAAAATCTTCCATGTGACAAGGTAATGGTTTGAAGTTTACTTAAGTTTGAGAGCATCATGTTTATTAAATGTGGCTTGTTCTTTATTGTTAGTCTATCTTCCATAATGAAAGAAGCCGGTCACAACTTGAACTTTAAAAATAAATTCTTAAGAGAGAGCAATTTGTCTCGTCATGAATGACTAAGTGCAGGGATAACATTGGAAAATGGCAATGATTTCCCTTTTAGCGAGGACCACTTACTCGAGGACGAGCAAGGTTTAAGCATGGGGAGATGTTGACGGTGAATTTCCGTCAACCTAGAGTACTTGTTCTACATTGGTTTCAATTATGATTTGCAACTAACCCGCCACTAGGCATACTAATGATATAACAAGTTCACACTTGCATGTCGATTTTGGAGTTTGTTGTTTATGCAGGAAATCTACGCTAATGAGGAGACTTTCGGGATAAGTTCACCAAGCACTTTGGAAGAAGATCATGAAGCCCCGACAAGAGTCAAGACACGCGATGAACATGACTCCAAATGACCCGAGACCGAAGCGTCAACGTGCAAGTCTTCGGGGACTCAACCGAACGACGAAGCTTGCATAGCAAGGATTCAAGCCTAAACCATGAAGGAAACGACGTCGAAGGCCCACATGCAAGTGCACGAATAAGGGATCACGCGAGAAGCAACGGGGGAGAAAACCGGGCCCCGGGAGGCGGGGCGAAGTGGGCTGGGCCGCGGCCCGTCCGGCCGCCCCGGCCCACTCCGAGTCGGTTCGGTCCCCCCTTGCTAGGTGTTCGTCTATTTTATTCCCTCCGCCGCCGTCGACCGACACATCGAACAAATCATCCTGGCGGCAATCACCGGAATACCGCCGCCGCAAGATGAGGGAGAGAGTTAGATGAGCTCGTCGCAAGGATCAGCGACGGCGGCGAGGAGAGAAGGAAGCAAGAGGGAGGACTCCAAGCCGGCGGCCCCTGAGGGTGTTCCCAAGCTCCATCGCCGCCATCTTCATCGACGACGTTCTCCGGAGTCTCCATCACCCCTATGTGCTTCAATCCGTGTAAGATGATGGGGTAATGTCTCCGTTCATCCCTAGGATTAGATGGATACATGCTATGTAATTGCTACTTGATTCGTGGTTTCAATCTATTGTTTTCATGTTGATGATGCTTTGATGATTAAGGTAGGCCACGTGTTTTCGGGCGTATGATATCCACTACTCCCATAGATTCCATCAACATACCGTGTCCATCATAGGTCTAGTCACGAATACCTTCGCGTAGTGACGATGCGAGAGGAGGGAAAGGGGCGAAAGCAGTGGTCACAACCCTAGGTAGATTGGTTTACGCTTTCGTGTAGTAGATGCATACCATGTTATCCTAGATCCTAGGGAGAACGCTATCTTTCTTGCTCACTCTCTTGTGTTCACCCTTTACCATATAGTTTAACCTATATTTGTTTGATCATTTAACTTAGATTAACTTAGGTTAGATTGTCTTTACTTTTAGTTTAATACTCTCTTTCAAAGGTTTTCCATTCAACTAGTTAGTACTTGGTTAAGCGCTAGTAATCCCCTTGCTCACGGCGGACTGACCCAAGAACCTTGGGAATCGTGGTGAAAAAGGTGTGGGGTCCGTACGCTTGCGGATCGTAGAGGGATACGTATTTTATCCGTCAACATAGAATCATGCCGTTGGCACGTTCCACTTGGCCGTTTGTCTGTGGGTGTGCCACAGCTGCCCAATCCACGCGGATGTGGAACTTGTCGCGAGAACTCCAGAACTTCCGGCCGTGTTTGGGACCCGTTGTACGTGATGATGGAGTTTGGCATCCAAAGCGGTAGACGATGTCGGTGAAGAACGTGACCGCACCTTTCGGCCCTCAAATTCGTAATGGGGCGCACCTCCACCCACTTGGAGAACTTGTCGATCGCGACGAGCGAGGGTCGGTGAAGCCCCGGGCGCGCGCCCGCGGGGGCCGACGATGTCCCAACCCCCACACGGCGAACGCGGCCATGTTACCGGGATCGTTTGCGAGCATGAGGGCGGCAGGGTTGGTCTTGCGGGCGTAGGCGGCACCCTTCGCAGGTGCGCACGATTTCGTTGGCGTCCGCGACCGCGGTAGGCCAATAGAAGCCCTGGCGGAACGCGTTGCCAACGAGGGTGCGTGGCGCGGCGTGGTGGCCGCAGATTCCCGCGTGTATGTCCCGTAGGAGCTCGCGCCCCTCGGGAATCGGTATGCATCGGCGGAGGATGCGACGGCGCGCTTGTACGGCTCGCCGTCGACGAGGGTGAAGGATTTGGCCATCTCGGCGATGCGCGGGGCGCGGCCGGTCTTCGGGGAGTTCCCCTCGACGTCCGGGCGGTGTGCTTTTCACGCCAATCCGCTTGGACAGGAGCCGGCTGCGCTGTCCATCGGCGTCGACTTCGTGGGAGCCGTACCCCTCGAAGGAGAGCACGTACGCCTCGTTCGAGGGGTCCTCTTCCATGGGTTCCGCACCCGGCGGATTCGGGGAGCCCCAGGGTCAGCGTCGCTCCGAGGGTAGGGCTCGAAGGTGGCCGATGGCTGCGTGATGTCGCGCGCAAGCGCGTTCGGAGACGGTGATCGCCGGACGCTGGCCTGCCGGCTCGTGCTTCCTCGTTGTACGGCGGGAGGTACATGATTAAGCTCGATGCCGTAGAATTTGTCTTCGAGGGCCCGCACGGCTTTGCGAGTAGGCCTCCATCTTGTCGTCGTGGCGGCTCGCGTTCTTCATGACTTGATCGATCACGGCGCGAATCCCCTCACTGCGTCGAGGCGCTTGATGCCCAACTCAATGGCGATTTTGAGGCCGCGAGAGAAAGGGCCTCGTATTCCGCCATATTGTTAGACGGGGAAGTGGAGGCGCACCGCGTAAGCTGTGTGTTCCACAGAGGTGACACGAAGAGCGACTGCGCCGCTCTGTCTTCATCAGAGCCGTCGAAGAACGAGTCAGCCTCTTCTTGGATGCGGGGGGGCGGCGGTGCGTGTCCGTCCCTTTCGACGCGAAATCGGCTAGGATTTGCGATTTGATGGCCTTGCGCGGAGCGTGAGGCGGCGTCTCGCCATCCGCTCCCACGGACCCGCAGCAACTGCGCGCGGCGTCGGGGGTTGCGAATGATCTCCTCTCGCGGAAGGAAGAGACCACCCCGTGGCGGGTGGGCCTCGAAGTAGTGGCGGAGCTTGCCGCGCGCGGGCACGCGTACAACGGCTTCGGACACGGGGTAGCGTCTTCGTGTCCCGACGAGGACCTCGATGTAAGTAGGCAAGCCTGCACGGGCAAGGCATGCCCTTCCTCCGTGCGCTCCACGACGATCACGGCGGCGGCCACCGGTGGTTGCGGCCACGTAGAGTTGGAGGGTTCGCCGTCTCGCGGCGTCGTAAGGAGAGTTGGGGCGCGTGTCGGAGACGCCTTCAGCTTGTCGAGCGCTTCACCGGGCCTCGGCGGTCCAAGAGAAGCGTTCGTGCTTCTTGAGCGACCGGTAGGGCGGACCCTTCTCCACGCGAGCCTCGAACGAAGCGGCTCAAGGCGGCAAGGCACCCCAACACCTTGCACCTTTGAGGTCCGGGTGGACCCATTCGCTCGAGGCGCGACCTTTTCGGGGTTGGCCTCGATTCCCGGCCCAAGGAGACGATGTATCCTAGGAGCATGCCCCGCGGCACTCGAAGACACATTTTTCGGGGTTGAGCTTGACCGTTGGCCGCGGACGGTGCTCGCATGGACCTCGCCATGATCAAGCAGGAACAAGGCGAGGACCCTCCCCGCAAGCCCACCTGCGCCGCTTCTTCGACAAGCGCGCTTCCGTCGTGGACGTCCGCAGACAAAGGAGGTCATCGACCTCTTCCCGAGACGGAGCTCTACCATCGCCGCACCTTCGAAGACTTTGGCCGACGCCGCCCCAAGTCCATTCCCCACCTCAAGGGACATGATCCCGTCTCGGGCGGACGAAAGAGGACAAGGCCAACGCCAAGTACGACGCCATCCGCGCAAATCCGGCGAAACAAGGTGGCGGGCAGCAAAGCAGCAATCCAAACCAAGGCGGCGCAGCAACCAACAACAACAACAACAACTTCTCTGGTCCCAAACCGCAAGCGCAAGCGTACAACCGTCGCCGCTATCCAGCCCCCTCACGAAAGGGAACTCGAAGAAGAACTCCACGAGTTCAAAGACGCCGAAGGAGAAGTGCCGGTGGCATCCAAACGGCAACCACACTACGAGACGAGCTACCGGCTCCGAGCATGCACTCAAGGATACGGAGCCACCGCACCCTCACGATCGAAGAACAAGAAAGAAGGACGGCGACTACTTCCCGAGAACCCGAGAAGGCCGTCACGTCCTCTCCGGCGACTACCCCGTGTGCGGGAGCAGAAGGCTACCTCGCGGTGAAGTGATGTCCATTGAACCGCCGGTTATGACCCCTCTCGTGGTGGTCGGAGGAACACCCATCACCTTCTCCCCAACGCGGACTCAATGGACCAAATCTTCTCGAATCCAGGACGCTTCCCTCTCGTCTCGAAACCAACAACGGTGGCGGGCTCTAAGCTCAACAAGGTGCTCATCGAGAACGAGGCGGAAGCGAGGCTCAATGTCCTCTTCACCAAGACTCGAAAGAAGATGAACCTTGACGTCACCCCCATGCTCGACAAGAGCAAAGATGCCCCTCCTACAAGATCGTCCCGTGCAACGCGGCTATCCTACTAGGCTCAAGGGGTACCGCCACTACCTTCGGGCGTCTCGCGACAACTACCGCACCGAGCACATCCAAGTTCGAGGTCGCTGATATCGAGACTTCCTACCATGCCATCCTCAGTAGGCCCGCCATCGCCAAGTTCATGGCGGTGCCCCACTACACGTACTTGGTACTCAAAATGCCAGAGTCCCGACCGTGGCGTACTCTCCCTCCAAGGGGACTTGGAAGATCTCTCACGACCCTGCGATACGGAGGCGGTGGTGATCGCTTCGACAAATCAAGTACCCACCCCAATGATGGAGGTCTACGCCGCGTCGAAGAAGCACGCCACAAGTGAACTCGACATCCCTAGCAAAAGTCCGAGCAACGCGCCAACAAGCCTCGGCCACCCGAGGAGGTGCTCGTCAAGCGGTCGACCCCGGACCAGGCGACCCCACCAAGACTACCACCATCTGGGCGGCCTGACCCCAAATAGGAAGACGCGCTCATCGGCTTCCTTCGGGCTAACCGCCACATTTTCGCGTGGTAGCCCCCGGCCGGAATGCCAGGAGTGCCCGGGGGCCGATCGAGCAGCGCACCTCACCGTCGACCCAAAGGCCACCCCCAAGCGACAACACCTCCGACGCTTCGCCGACGACGGACGGGACGCCCATCAAGAAGGAACTCGCCAAGCTACTCGCTGGCTTCATCGCAGAAGTCTTCCATCCTGAGTGGCTCGCCAATCCCGTCCTCGTCCGCAAGAAGAACTCGAACGAGTGGAGGATGTGCGTCGACTACACCGACCTCAACAAGCACTCGCCCCACAGGACCCCTCGGGTTGCCGCGGACTGGATCAAGTCATCGACTCCACGGCGGGGCTGGCCGCGACTCGCTCTGCTTCCTCGACCGCTACTCACGGTACCACCGGATCGCAATCAAGGAGGAAGACCCAGAGAAGACCGCGTTCATCACCCCGTTTGGCGCGTACGCTACACGACCATGTCTTTCGGGTTGAAGAACGCCGCGCTACCTACCAACGGGCCATCGAAAGCTCGCTTCAAGCGGCAACTCAACAAGAATGTCGAGGCCTACGTGGATGACGTGGTTGTCAAAACCGGGGGACTCCAGGACCCTCATCGACGACCTTGAAGAGACCTTCGCATCGCTACGCGAGTACCGCCGGAAGCTCAACCCGAACAAGTGCGTCTTCGGCGTGCCTTCGCAAACTACCTCGCTTCATCATCACCAACGTGGCATCGAAGCCAACCCCGAGAAGATCTCCGCCATCACCGCATGGAAAGCTCCCCACGAGCATCAAGGACGTCCAGGTAAGCCGACGGGGTGCATGGCGGCATTGAACAGATTCATCTCGAAGCTAGGAGAACGGGGGCCTCCCCCTTCTTCAAACTACTCAAGCACCACGAGAGGTTCGTGTGGACGTGCAGAGGCGGACCAAGCCCTTGCCCGCCTCAAGGACTTCCCGTCGGGCTGGCCCCGCTCCCTCACGGCTCCCTTCAAGGGCGAGCGACTATTGCTCTACCTCGGCGCGACTACTCACGTGGTCGCTATCCGCCATCGTTGTCGAGCGGGGAAGACGGCCACGCCTACCCGGTCCGGCGCCGATCTTCGTCGGCGGAGGTTCTATCGAGTCCAAGGCTCGCTACCAGCCCGTGCGTAGCTTCGTACGCTCTACTCATCACCTCGCGGAAGCTACGACACTACTTTCCAGAGTACCTCTGTGCCTCCGTTGTCACCGACTCGGCCGCTCGAGCGACATCCCGAGGAACCCAGACGCCACCGAAGGGATCTCCAAATGGGGCCGTCGAGCCTCGCGCCCTCACCATCGACTTCAAGCCACGCCATACCATCAAGTCGCAAGCTCTAGTCGACTCTCATGGCGCAGTGGCGGGAGAACCGGCTACCTACTCCCACCGTGGCGACCGCAGCATCGGGGTGATGTACTTCGACGGCTCACTCAACCTCGAGGGCGCAGCGCGAGGGGTACTCCCGATCTCTCCAACGGGCGAACAACTCCAAGCACGTCCCGCAGATCTTCCGGAAGGTCTCTCAAACAACGAAGCCGAGTCACGAAGCCCTCCTACACGGCCCCGCCGCGGCTTCACCTCTGGCATCAAGCGGCTACTAGTCTACGGCGACTCCACGAGTGGGTCATCAACCAAGTCAACAAGTCCCGGGGACCGCAACAAGGAGAACATGGACGCCTACGCCTAGAAGTCCGCAAGCTCGAGAACAAATTCTATGGTCTCGAGTTCCACCACATCGTTCGCGACAACAACGTTGCAGGCGGACGTCCCTTTCGTTGCCTCGATCCACCCGCGCTCAAGTACCCGCGGCGTCTTCGTCCATGAGCTTCACGCGCCATCCATCCCGGAGCCGCGCCGCCGACCACCGTCCCGCCTAACCAACCACCTCGGGCAGGAGGTCATGATGATCGACGTGACTTGGAGACAACCCTTCATCTACTACCTCGCCGGCAGAAGGTCCCCTCGACAAGAACGCACCAACAACTCGTCCGCCGCGCCAAGTCTTATGTCCTCGTCGGCGACAAACTCTACAAGCGAGGCGCATCTTCTCCGGAGTACTTATGAAATGCGTTCCTCGCGAAGAAGGCAAGGACATCTTGGAGGAGATCCACAAGGGTGTCGCGGCAACCACGCGTGCTCCCGCACGCCGGTCGACGAAAGGCCTTCCGCGAGCCTTCTCCCGGCCCACGGCCCCGGGCGATGCCGAAGAACTCGTCGAGGGAGGTGCCAAGGATGTCGGTTCTTCACCAAGCGGCAACACGTCCCCGCATACAAGTTGGTCACCATACCACCAGCCCGGCCTTTTTGCCTGTGCCGGGGGCTCGACATGATTGGGCCACGCGCAACCGCGCCGGAGGATTCAACGAGGTACCGGTGGCTATCGACAAGTTCACCAAGTGGATCGAGGTCAAGCCGGTCACATGTCCCAAGGGCCGACAGAGTACTCGACTTCGGATGAACTCGTACACCGCTACGAGCACCCCACCGCATCATCACGGACACGGGGTCCAACTTCAACAACCACCGGTTCGGGGAGTACCGCGAGAACGGCGGAATCGACGTCGGATACGTCTCCGTCGCCCATCCACGGGCCAACGGGCAAGTCGAGCGCGCCAACGGGATGGTGCTCGACGCCCTCAGAAGCGGCTACACGACGCGCAATTCAAAAGGGGACAAGTGGATCAAGGAACTACCCAATGCACTGCGGGGCCCCGACTCAACCATCCAAGCCAACGGGGCAATCCCCCTACTTCTCGGTCTACGGCTCCGAAGCCATCCTCCTCGCGGATGTCATATGGAACTCGCCGGCGGTGGAGCACTACGACGAAGGCGTCTCGGAAGACAGCAGACGAGTTGACATCGACGGCCTCGAAGAAGCTCGGCCGTGCCGCCCTAGTCCAATCGACAAGGTACACGGAGGGTATCCGAAGCGCTACCACGATCGCAACGTCAAGGAACGCTCCTTCAACGTTGGAGATCTTGTCCTCCGCCAAGTATCCAGAACACGGAAGGACTTCACAAACTCGGCTCCCCCGGAAGGACCCTTCCACCGTGTCTAAGGTGGCCAGGGCCGGAGCTTCTACCGCCTCCAAACACTTGAAGGCGAAGAAGTCAACAACTCGTGGAACGTCGACCTGCTACGTCGATTCTACGCCTAGTCTACTCGACTACTCCGGGTTCAAGTCTACACGACCGCATCAACACCCCTTGCCGCATGCGACCCCTCCGGGTCCCCGGCTTCAAGTCTCCGGACTACTCTCCTCCGTGTCCGGCCCCGTGCGGCTGCCTAGGACCCCAGGCGCAACGAGCGTCAAGGACTCTAGCAAGCGGTCTACCAAGAAGACCACACCCCAAAGATCCCGACTGCGCGGCTAGTTACGGATCTGCGATCCGGCCTACACGGCTACCTACGGATCACTCACCGTCAGCGGCTACCCGCTCCAAGTGCATTACTCGGTACGGCAAGCGCCTCCGGTCCAAGGGCGACTACTTGTAACTACGGCCCCGGCCACCCGTGTGTACTTCTCCGGTAATAAGTTTGATTGTTCATCAACTTCTTTCTCTGTCTACTCCCTGCGACGGGACTACTAAGCCGAGTACTACGACTCGCACCTACTCCACGATGGGCGCTCCGCACTGCGAGATCGCGGTTACGAGTACTCATTGATGGAACTTCACATTTCATTGATATATGAGATAGTTCATTACAAGCTTAAGTTCTATACAACCATTGCTACTATCTATCTATGCGGGGCTACCGGAGATTCAACTTATCGGCTCTCGCTCCGCGATGGGAGCCATCCGCTCCAGACAACTGCGCATACCGCTCGTCCGAGCAGGTTGGCGGCTACTCCGCCGACCACCTCCACCGGGGCCTTCGGGAAGTACGACTTCATGAAGGCCGCACTGCTTCGGATCGACCGGCCATGTGCTTGACGTAGGCGGCCGGCCGGCTTGGCGCCTCACGAAGTCGATCCGCCAACGGAGCGATCTTGGGGCCGCCCCGGTGCGGCACCCGAGAGCCTCGCGATCGGGAGGGCGGGCCCTCTTCAAGGTCCTTCCCGCGGGGCCCGAGCGCCTCGCGATCTTCGTTCAACTTCGCAAAGATTTGTAGCGATTGACGAGATCCCCGGCGGATGCAATTCTCAACTCCATGTGCTTCTCGCACTCGACGGCCAGCTCCTTGTAGTCGAGTTCAAGTACCGGCGGTGCTTCTTGCTCCCGGTAGAAGAGATTCTTCATGCTTGATCTCCGAGCCCTTCGGCCGCTCCACCCGGCCTTCGAGTTCGCACTCACCGGAACACAACAAACGGGTCGAGCTTGATGACTCCCAACAAGTACCCGACAAGTCAAGAGGCATACCTTTATTCTTGTTGCGGAGGCCTTTGTTCTTCCGCACCGCCTCGTCGCTCTTCGCCCGCAAGTCCATCACATCGTTGTGGTACTTGGCGAAGGCGGCGTCAAGCTTCGACTTGCATGGCGGCTGCGTGTTTCCTCGACTTCATGAGCTGCTCCTCCAAGGCTTCGGCTCGCGGACCGTGTCCCCATAGCCTTGCGGCAGATTGGACTTCTCGCGGGACCGCTCCGCGACGTCTCGCAGAAGACAAGTTCAAGTCAAGCGAGTACTCAACGAAAGGATTGACTACTCGGCCGGCAACGGCTACGTACCTTCATCCACCGTTCGGCTCGTCGCATCGCCTCCGGATGCCTGCGCCAACACCGCCGGCTCGACGAGATCGTCGGCAAGCGGCCTCAATCCCTCCACCGGCTACTCGACGTAGCCTCGGTCAGTGGCGCCGGGCGGATAGGCTCCGCGTCTTGGATCTCGGGAGGCCGGATCGCCACCTCCGGGGCAACCCCGGCGACGTGGCGGCCGCCTCCTCTTCGGCGGACTTCTCGACGGTTTCTCCCACGGGCTCGGGGCTCCTACCGCCGCCCTCCGGGGCCTGCGGTGTCAACTCTTGCACGGGCACCCCTGCGGGATGTCACCCCCTTCGGCCTCTCGTCACCAAGGAACACGCGCATCGGCATTCTCGACTACTCTTTTTGGGCTCTACGGCTTCGGAAGAGTACTCACCTTCGACCATGACCGCCTGGCGCGCCGCCCCGGCGGGGGGGGCTCGGTCGTGGCTTGGGCTTCGGAGCGGGTTCCTCGACGGGCGGCGCGGCCTTTACTCGCCGGTGCCGCCGTGGGCTCCTCTCCGTCCGGCTCCCAAATCCGTGGATTTTCTCGCACAAGTGTCCACAGAGGGTCGTCAGACGAAAACGACTACTACAATGAGTACTACTCATGAAGGCGTGGTACTTACAAGTTCGACCGGACGATAGTCACGGCGGCGCACGAGGATGCCGGCGATGTCAACCAGTCCACCCTCGGCGGGCGTTTCTTCTTGCGCCTCCTCGACCACCGCCTCCTCTCCCGGTGGCGGCGGCCGTGCGGCGACGCCTTCGCGCTCCCGCGGCTTCCCTTCCCTCGGCGGCGGCGGTCGCGGTACTCGCTCCCTTCCCGGGGCGGGGGGCGGCGCTCCGCGCGCCGGTTCTTCGACCGGTGGGAGGGCTGGACTTCGGCTTCCCACCGGTTCCCCACCGTGGGCCACACGCCCTCATCGCCCTCCTCCACGGGCTCCGCCGGCGGCCTCTCCCGCACACGGGGATAACTACTCGTCGGCACCGTACTCGATCCTTCGGGTACTCGACTACTTCGCTCAAGATGACTTACCTCGGGAGGCGTGGTCTGCGAGACCTTCATCTTCTTGGCTACCCGCTTCTTGGCGGGGTTGCGGCTTCCTCGGCGGCGCGGCAAGGCTAGCCTCCGGGCTGCTAGCTGAGGGTCTTGGATGAGAGGCACATGAGGCAAGCCGCGACGAGCGCTAACCCTCGACCGCAGTGGAAGCGGTCTGCTGCGCCGTCTCCTCGTCTTCTTCGTCGTCGGAGGTATCCTCCACGACGACGGGGATCGTCGTCGTCTCCGACTACTCGGCGCTCCTTCACCTTCTCCACCGTCGGAATCTCAATTCCGCTCGGTGGTGGGCTGCGGCTCGAGAGACAAACCGCTTCACATCATCCGCGCAACATAAAGCGTCGCAACTCTGCTACAAGCGTCTACTACTCGACGAGGGGGGGTACGGCTACTTACCTCGTTGGGCGGGCGCGCGGCGGGAGAACTCCTCGACGGGCACGCCGTGTACTCGGCATGTCCTTGAAGATCCTCGACAACCTCTCGACGATGTCGTTGTCTTCAATTTCGCCCCGGCATCCGCGACGTGTCGTCGTCGGCCGGTGTACTCGAAGCCCATCGTATCCCGCGGCGACGGCGCGGGATCCGCGCTTCATGAAACGAAGGCCACATGCTCGGCCCTCGGTCCCGCATCCCGCAGGGTCTTGATCCGTGCCGCAACTCCGGGAGGCGGATCCCCTCTTGCATGGTGGGTTCCGTGTTCCACCACTCTTGGTGCTTGGGGCTGCCGTCCGCTCGGCTTCGGCGGCTCGGGATGGTGGTTCGTGGTGTAGAACCACCTCGTCTTCCAATCCGTGTTGGAGTCCACGAGCTTGTACGCCGAGTGCGCACCGCTCGGCGGCATCCTCCCTCAAGCCCGGATCCCGGCCCCCGACTACTGCGGGGTTGGAGGCGGCGGGCCGGCTTCACGCGGAAGAATTTTCGGAAGAGAATCCAATGCGGCTTGATTCCCAAGAATGCTTCGCGAGAAATGGACGAAGACGAAGTGTGGAAGATACCGTTGGGGTTCAAGTTGAGGTACTCGATGCCGTAGTACCTGAGAAGCCCCCTGAAGAAGTCGCTCGCTGGGAGCGCAAGCCCGCGCTCCACGAAGCGCGAGAACATCGGGATCTCGTCTTGCGCCTTCTCCATTGGATAGGGATCACCCGCGGCGGATCTCCACATATCGATCTCCTTCTCCCTGATGAACCCGGAGTTCAACAGGGTCAGCAAGTCTTCGGCCTTCACCTTTGATTTCTTCCACTCGCGGCTTGGGTCAGCGCGTGGTGGAGATGTGGGCGGCGCCGCTCCGGTGCCGGCCGCGGCAGCCTCTGCATGGCTCCTCTTCTTCCCGCCGGCCTTCGACGTCTTCGACGGGGACGGCTTCATCCTCCAAGAACAGGGAGTCTTCACTCGCATCCGCTCGGGGCTACCCTACGACTTTCGGGTGGCGATGCGGCGGGATCCTATTCGGCGGCGGTGCTCGTTGGAGTGGATCTACTTCAAGATTCAAGTGGCGAATGGCTTGCGGCTCACTTGGGTGAAAAACCCCTAAGGGTTTCGGCTTGAATTTATAAGCCAAAATCGCCTCATGTAACGGGCGGCCGGATAAGTCCGCGCGTGGCCGACTCGGCGGGCCGCGCGTGACTCTTCGTATTCTACTAGTCGACGCGCCTCACCTCGGGGGTTCGGCTACTTCTACTCGACTACCGGGACGCGGCTAGTCTCAAAAGCATCTCGGGACACATTCTCCAAGAAGACCCTTCAATTCGAGAGGAAGTACTCGACTCAAGGCTCGGGGGCTCCGTGCCACGTGTCCTTCGGTTTTTCTCTCTCGGATTTTTCGGGGGTTCTCTCGCCAAGACCTCGGGTAGATCCTCGGCCCAGAGCCCGCGGCTCGAGGCTCGGGGGCTACTCCACGTGGATTGCGGTTACGCAAGTTGCATCTTCTTGACGGCTCGGCTTCAAGACAAGGCGAGGCATTTTTGAAGACCTTCGAAGGCGATTTCAAGGACGCTTGGGACTACTCGAGAAGACTTCAAGATTGCTCAAACATCGGTCGGAGTACATTCCGGCCTCGGGATGCTTCGACTACTCTTGAGGACTTGACTTGTAGCACTCGAGGACGCTTGAGGACTACTTGTTAAGGCCGTCAAGACTACTTGAAGCTATCCTTCTCGACTACAAAGTACTCGGGGGCTTGTCGTATGGACCTCCCCGGGCCTACTACCTCGGTGGGTACCGGACCGACTACTCGGTGGGCCCCCGGGACTACCGGCTTGCGCTACACGGTACACGAAGGCGTGGAGCACAAGGACGACACGGGAGTAGTACTCGGTTAGGACTGCGTACATGTTCGCACTTGTGTAGAGGTCTCCTAGACGTACTCGACTAGTACTCCTTCCCTACTCCGACTTGTAACCACGCCTCCCGGACTATATAAGGCGAGGCGGGGACCGATCTCGGGATCATCTCATCCAATCTCAACTTACGGCGCACTATTGCACCACCCCCCGTAATCGTGCCCTATTAATCCGAGCTACGCGGCATACGGGACGTAGGGTATTACGCACCTCGCGGCCGAACCCGTCTAAATTGTGTGCCACGTGCCTCTTCCTTCGAGTTACCGATCTCCGGCGAGTCACATTCATCTACTTCGGGTACTCCCCGTAGTAGGTTGCCTGGTCCAAAACACCGACACGCCGGCCCCGTACACGGGCATTTAACGCCACGACACCGCAGGACGGTGCCATCATGCGCCGGGGCTCGCACCCGGTGCCGCCACACCAACTCCCCGGGGAGGAGCCCATCCCCGCCCCGTGGGAGGGTACGGTGGAGTGCGGCGGTGTCGGTCCCCGTGACACCGCGCGCACGCCCGGAGTACGGCTAACGCGCCGAGCCCTCGAAAGGGGGCCGGCGCACCCTCGATGTACTTTCCCGTGACCCTACGGGGGTTAGGTGGAGGCGGTAGGCCGGTGGACGCCATCCCCGCCCGCGCGCGGCGTGGCCGCCGTGCCGCGCGCGCGGCGCACGCGCCGACCCCGCAGCAATGACTCCGGCCCGTGAGGCGCGTTGGGAAGGAACGCCGTTCGCCGACTCCGTGCGCCGTGCGGGCCGGCGTCGACACCTCCCTCGAGCCTATCGAGGAGGACATCACCGCCATCCGCTGCTCTCCTACCCTCGAACGCCACCGTTGGTCGGGTACAAGTCGAGCCATGATGACCGGATCGTGGCGGGGATCGCACGGACGGCCGCCCACTCTACACCGTAGCACGTCGCACTTCTCCACATAGCTAAGTAGCGCGGCGCGCATGTAACCCGCCGTCCCCTTGATCTATAAAAGGGAGGCGAGCCCCCGGCCGTGGGGGGACGGAGTTGAACACAACACACCGTGCACTCACTCTCTTATTCTCCCACAACATCTTCAGCCACTCTCCCAGGGACTTGGAAGCCACGCTTCCTCTCCCGCCTTGCTTGTACTTGCCCCACTACAAGCACCCCCGGTGCTAAGTAATACAGTGCCTCGAGCACGCCCTGGCCGGACGTACGGCCCCCTCGGCCGGAACCAGGATAAATCTCTGTGTCACTTGTTACTTAGCATCGACCATTGAGGGATAGACCACGGCGCTATCTACTTGGTTAGTGTCGGGACCATATTCCGCACCGACACCAAGGGTCTTCAGTGTTCAACATTCAGCCCCCGAGCTCATCGCCAGGTGAGCCGTAGGAGCCACGTCGAGTAGTTGTTGGTGCGGAGCCCCCGAGCTTGAGAGCGAGCAAAGCCTGTTGAAGTTATCCTCAAGTAGTAATTTGAGTGTAGCCTTCGAGCTGGAGAGATTCCGAGTAGTAGCTTGGCGTCGAGCCGTGGAGCTTGAGAAGTAGTCGTGCTGTCAGAGCGGACTTTAGATGCGGCCGAAATCGACTTTAGATGCCGGTGGAGCGGACTTTAGAATGCGACTTGAAAACCGAAGTCGACTTTGTTCCGCGCGAAGCGGACTTTAGATGCGACCGAAGTCGACTTTAGTTGCCGCGCGGAGCGGACTTTGAGATGCGACTTGAGAACCGAAGTCGACTTTAGATTGCCGTGTGAAATGGACTTTAGATGCGACTACAGTAGTCGACTTTGCGCCACACGGGGTGGACTTTAAGAATGCAAAAAACGAGAAGCACTTTCTGGAAAGCCAAAGCGAATAAAAAATCAGAGAAAACAAATAGTTTTGCCGCCGGAGCGGGCTTAAGATTGCGACCAAAGTCGTCTTGTGCCACCGGAGTGGGCTTGGATGGACCGTTAGCGTCGACTTGTGCCACCGGAGTGGGCTTGGGTGCGACCGTTAGCATCGACTTGTGCCACCGGAGTGGGCTTCGGTGCGACCGTTAGCGTCGACTTGTGCCACCGAAGTGGGCTTGAGTACCTGAGCCATGGATTTCAGACCCAAGGTACGATTGCCGCCAGAGCGGGCTTGAAGGTGCGACCAAAGTCGACTTATGTATCTGGGCCATGGATTTCAGACCCAAGGCACGGGTGCCACCGTAGTGGACTTGAAGGTGCGACCGGAGTCGACTTGTGTACCTGGGCCATGGATTTCAGACCCAAGGTACAGAGCGCGAGTACTTAGGGTACTTGGACCCATGGTACAGAGTGTGAAGACCACGTGCAGCTAGGACCCGAGGGCCACTTATAGGTAGGTTCCATCGAAGCTTACACACGTAGTATGCCACCGAAGTAGGCGAAGATGCGACCGGAGTCGACTTTAAGTTGCAGCACGGAGCGAACTTTAGAATGCGACTTTAGAAGTCGACTTTAGATTACCGCGCGTAGCGGACTTTAGAAGCTGCCTCCTAGGGATAGCCCCCGAGTTGATGTAGACTTGTGGTGACTTGATTGATATACCCCAAGAGTAGTCAGCAGAGTGTTGCTCCCGCGAAAACCCGCCGAGAAGCGTACACAAATGAGTAGTCGGCAAGTAGTCCTACATGACGAGGAGAACAAGCCAAGAAAGAAAAAATAATCATTTAAATAAATGACTTAGCTGTTGCTGCCTGGGCAGACTGTTGCTGAAGCCGTGGCGGTCGGCGATGGAGCCACGACGGTTGTTACTGAAGTTGACTAGTCAGAGTTGATTCCGACTAGTTGTTGGGGGCGTGACTGTCGTTCTAGACTAGTTTGGAAAACTAGTCGAGATGAATGGTTGACGTGATGCGACCGGAAGACGACGTCGTGGTAGCGCGTGGTGTACTCGAAGTAGAGCCAGTGTTGCCGCGAGACAAGTAGTCGCGACGAGCCGCGCGACGATCCGCGTGACGAGCCGCGCGACGTGCCGAGGCGGCGCGGACGCGCGGCGAGGCGAAGTAGTCGACGACGAGCTCGCGCGAGGCGGAGTAGTTGACGACGAGCGGCACGACGAGCCGCGTGACGAGCCGCGCGACGTGCCGAGGCACCCGGACGCGCGGCGTTGTCGAACTAGTCGACGACGGGCGGCGCGACGAGCCGCGCGACGTGCCGAGGCACCCGGACGCGCGGAGGAGGCGAAGTAGTCGACGACAAGTCCGCGCGAGGGCGGAGTTGTCGACGACAAGCCCGCGCGAGGCGAGTAGTCGACGACGAGCCCGCGCGACGCGGAGTAGTCGACGACGAGCCGCGTGATGAGCCGCGCGACGTGCCGAGGCACCGGACGCGCGGCGTTGTCGAAGTAGTCGACGACGGGCGGCGCGACGAGCTGCGTGACGAGCCGCGCGACGTGCCGAGGCACCCGGACGCGCGGTGGAGGTGAAGTAGTCGACGACGAGCCCGCGCGAGGTGGAGTAGTCGACGACGAGCCTGCGTGACGCGGAGTAGTCGACGACGAGCGGCACGACGAGCCGCGTGACAAGCCGCGCGACGTGCCGAGGCACCCGGACGCGCGGCGGAGGTGAAGTAGTCGACGACGAGCTTGCGCGAGGCGGAGTAGTCGACGACGAGCCTGCGCGACACGGAGTAGTCGACGACGAGCGGCGCGACGAGCCGCGTGATGAGCCACGTGACGTGCCGAGGCACCCGGACGCGCGGTGGAGGTGAAGTAGTCGACGACGAGCCTGCGCGAGGCGGAGTAGTCGACGACGAGCGGCGCGACGAGCCGCGTGACGAGCCGCGCGCGACTTGCCGAGGCACCCGGACGCGCGGTGGAGGTGAAGTAGTTGGACGACGAGCAGCCTCGCGCGAGGCGGAGTAGTTGACGACGAGCGACACGACGAGCCGCGTGACGAGCCGCGCGACGTGCCGAGGCACCCCGGACGCGCGGCGTTGTCGAAGTAGTCGACGACGGGTGGCGCGACGAGCCGGGTGATGAGCCGCGCGACGTGTCGAGGCACCCCGATGCGCGGCGGAGGCGGCGGAAGTCGACGACGGCCCGCACGAGCGCGGGGTAGTCGACGCGCGCGCGCGCGAGGCGAGTAGTCGACGACCGCGCGAGGCGGAGTTGTCGACGACGAGCGGCGCGACGAGCCGCGTGACGAGCCACGCGACGTGCCGAGGCACCCGAACGCGCGGCGGAGGCGGTGAGTCGACGACGAGCCTCCGGGCGAGGCGAGTAGTCGACGACGAGCTCGCGCAAGGTGGAGTTGTCGACGACGAGCGGCGCGACGAGCCGCGTGACGAGCCGCGCGACGTGCCGAGGCATCCGACGCGCGGCGGAGTCCAAGTAGTCGACGACGAGCTCGCGCGAGGCGGAGTAGTCGACGACGGGCGGCACGACGAGCTGCGTGACGAGCCGCGCGACGTGCCGAGGCACCGGACGCGCGGCGTTGTCGAAGTAGTCGACGATGGGCCGCGCGACGAGTCGCGTGACGAGCCGCACGACGTGCCGAGGCACCCGTACGAGCGGCGGAGGCGAAGCAGTCGACGACAAGCCTGCGCGAGGCGGAGTAGTCGACGACGAGCTGCGTGACGAGCCGCGTGACGTACCGAGGCACCCGGACGCGACGTAGGAAAATTGATTCCGCTTTGACAAGAGCAAGGCGACTTGCTTCAATGGATCTTGACGAGTCGACGAGTAGATTGATCTTGTTGACGAGGGTCCTTCGAATTCGCCCGGTGGTGATGATCACCCCTACCTGGCGCGCCAGCTGTCAGTGTTTTAGACCGGCAAACCTACCAAGGGGTACCCGAGGTAGTAGATTGTGCGGTGCGGATCGTGATTGGGAGACTGAGAACTCGAAGGTATGCGCAAAGACACGGGACACAAGATTTATACAGGTTCGGGTTGCCAAGGTGGCGAACCCTACGTCCTGTTTGGGGATCAAGTATGGCGCCCTGCGCTTGGTGTTGATTGAGATCAGGTTAGGTGCCCGGCTAGGTACCCGGCCCTCCTTTATATAGTCCAGGGGGCGGGTTCCTAGTCGGTTACAAGGCAGGAGTCCTAGTAGGATTATACGGAACGAGTCCTAATAGGATTACATGGGTATTCTAGTAGGAGTCCGTCTTCATCCTTCCTTGCATGAGTACCCGGGGAGTATGCCCGACACTGCCGCCTCCGCACGCTGCCGCTCGGGCTTCCTGCCTGCCTCACCTGGAGGCCCGCCGTCGTCGCTCCCTCCTGCCACGCTAGATTGGAGGTTGAGCTCCCCCACGCCTAGGTCGAGCTCTTCCCATGGAGCACGAACCGCACCACTAGGCATGGACCACAACTCGACCTTCATGGCACCAACGAGATCCGCCGCCGTCTCACGCCTGGTTGGAGGTTGCGTTAACCCCGCATCGCCGACACCGTGCATGGCTGGAGCTCGGGCCCGGGCGGATTTCGCGCTGCCGGCACCGCGCCTGGCCGGAGCTTGGGCGGATCTCGGTAGTCGCACCGCGCCCGGCGAGCTCGGGCGGATCTCGGCCGTTAGCACCGCGCCTCGGCCGGAGCTTGGGCTCGGGCGGATCTCGACCGTCAGCACCACGCCTGGCCGGAGCTTGGGAGGATCTTGGCCGTCAGCACCGCGCCTGGGCGAAGTTTGGGCTCAGGCGGATCTCGCCCTGTCAGCACCACGCCTGGCCGGAGCTTGGGCTCGGGCAAATCTCACCCTGCCGGCACCACGCCTGGCCGGAGCTTGGGCAGATCTCGCACCGCCGGCACCGCGCACGACCGGAGCTCGGGCGGATCCGCCCCCAGAGGAGCCAGGCTCCCAAAGCGCCGCCATGCGGCTGAGGAGGAATGGGGAGAAGAGGGCGGTGGCCGGTGGTGGAGAAGAAGAAACAGAGGATGCTGTGGATGTGAGAGAGAAGAGGTGGAGAAGGGAATAAATGTGAGCCACTAACAAGTCATACCCACATGTCATATGGAGAAGGGGTTTTGAAGAAGGGGCCATTACTAGAGTTGGAGCATATCTGCAGCCCCAAAAAGTTAAGGGAGCCCCGTATTTGGAAAAGTAGGGGCTTTGAACAGGGGCTATTGCTGGAGTTGCTCTAATGAAATACAGGCTTTCCATCATTCATTCATACAGATGGAGAAATACGTGCACTATAGTAATTAATTCAATTCTCCTCTACTGTTCCATTTGCTGACAACAGCTATCTTCACCGAGCTCGAACACTTTTGCGTGCTCACGTTGCTGCCTTTTGCTTGGATATTGTCCGACCGCCGTCGTATTAGGTTTCAGATCCGAGGCCAGCATAGCACATACTACTACTCTTTGTAGTCTTGCGTGAGCTGGGCGCCAAGCTTGTAGCGAACATGGCCTCATATGCCATTTGTTCGAAGTTTGATTTTGGTGATTCATGACAACATGATCATTGGGACTAACCATATTGTTTGAGCATGTCTTTGTAGACATTTCTAGGTCCCAAGGATGCAAGGAAACCCCATGCAAAAATGCCAAAACAAAGGGTCAAAACCGAGCAAGAAAAGGAAAAGAGAAGACACCGTCGGATGAACCGACGGTCCCACATTTACAAGCGTCGGTGCAATCGTCGGACGAGTTGGTACACGGGGTGAAACCCTAGGTACCGTCGGATGAACCGACGGTCCATTTTCTACATGCGTCGGACGAGTTGCGGAGGAAGAGCAAGGAAGGCAATGAGCACCGGATGATCCGACGGTCCGAGTGAGGACCCCGTCGGTCTATCCGACGCCCAGTTGAATCAAGACGAGAGACGCGCCAAGACGAAGCCTTCGGCACCGGATGATCCGACGCCTTGTTTAAGGCTCGGCGTCGGTCTATCCGACGGTCCGTTGGAAGCTAACGAGCACCGACCGGACGCGAGGCCTTCGGCACGGATGATCCGACGCGGCGTCGGAGCATAGCGTCGGAGCAGGTTGTGTCGAGAGAACCTCAACGGCTACGTGACGTGGGAGGGGCACCGGATGAACCGACGCCCCGGAAAAGCATAGCGTCGGATCATCCGACGGTACCTTTTTCGGTGGGACGTTAGCCAACGGCTAGTTTGATGCCTTGGGCTATTTATACCCCCTCCACTCACTCATTTGAGGTGGCCGGATTGTGTGGAAGTGCGAAGAGTTCAAGACACATTCAAGATCATATCCAATCCATCCAAGTGCTTAATTGCTCATCCTTAGACTAGTGCATGCTTTGTGTATGTGCTTAGTGCTAGGCTTAGCTTAGAGCTGAGTGAGTGCAAGGTTGTGCCAACCTTGTGAGGTGATTCTTGAGTGAATCAAGTTGTACAAGGTTCGCCGGAAGCCTTGGGGCCTAAGTGGCTCACCGGCAATCGTCATCGACCCTCCGGCTTGGTGTGGAGCGGCGAGGACACTTTGTGCGGGGGACGTGGAGACCCCCTTCCTTGGTGGAGAAGCTCCTTAGTGGAGGCGGCATCAAGGTGACCAAGGGAGCTTGACAAGTGCCTAAGTGGCTAGCCTTTGTGGCAAGTCAAGTTGGTGCTCTTGGGAGAGACTTGGTGACCGGAAGCAATACTCTTGTGTGAGTGCTTCAACAACGTGGACTAGGGGTGGCTTAGTGCCTACCGATACCACGGGATAAATCGCGTGTCAAGAGTTTGCTTCCTCTCATCCCCTTTACGTTTCCGCATTTACTCTATTGCAATCTTTGCTTGTCTCTACATTCCTAGAGTAGTATCATGCTAGGATTGGCTATAGGTTGCAAACCTTCTTTTGGGATGGGAGTTTCACACTAGAACAACCGTAGTTGCACATATAGATAGTATGTTCTAGTTTACCTTTGCGCAAAATTAGTGAAGCCATAGGTTAGGTTTTTAAGTTGTCTAATTCACCCCCTCCCCCTCTTTGGCTAACGAGCATTAGATTCCTTCCAAGTGGTATCAGAGCCAGGTTTTCACTTCCTTCAGAAGGATACACCAATTCGATTGGTAAATTGTGAAAACCGGCTCATTGGAATGGTTAGGCTTCACCGCCTAGTGAGTTGCTCTATAGAGGAATGAAAGGAATGGATACCTTTGGTTTGGCTCCACATTTCGATGGCACGGGCTATCCTCGGTGGAAGGTTCTCATGGAGGCCTATCTCCAAGCAAGGGACCTTGATGTTTGGAGAGTCACCGATGAGGGTATGAGAAATGGTACTAAGAAGGAAAAGTAATGTGATGTGATTGCTAAGAGTAACATTTTGTCCTCACTAGATGTAGGCGTTTTCAATAGAGTCTTTACTTGTGAAAATGCTCATGAGCTATGGAAAACCATCAAGGAGCAAAATGAGGGTTCAAAAGAAGTTGCTAATGAACGTTACGGTTGTATTCTTGAGGAATTCAATAGCTTTAAGCAACTTGCTAATGAAAATGCCGAATCTATATACTCACGCCTAAATGTGCTTGTCAATGAGATCAATGCTTTAGGTGTGAAGGACATCACGGACTTGAACATCAACCGCAAGATCCTTCAAAGTCTCCGGAAAGCCCGACTATGACTTGGTAAAAGCAATCATCTACGAGAAGAAGCTCGAAGATTTAAAGCCATCGCATATCTTGAGCAAGATCATGGCACATGAGCTTCAACTAATGCCCAAGTCAAAGAAGGCGCCCCAAGAAAAGCCCCAAGAACCATCTTCTCCAACCACAAGCCATGCTCTCTCAAGCCGACAAGAGAAAATTTTGAGTAGGATGGCTACTCGTGGAAGCTCAAGCGAAGATGATGGTGATGATGGTGATAATGAAGATTCCTCAAGTGATGAAGAGGTTGAATCTATGGTGGCCGAGTACGTGAAGAAGATCTTCAAGTATGTGAAGAAAGTCAACATGTACGACTACAACATCCACTTGAGAGAAGGGCGCCATCATCAACACATCAAATTCACCAAGATTGAGCACAAGCCCAAAAGGAAGGTGGTCAAGGAGAGAAGACCAAGGCAAGAAGCAACCTTCGCCGTCCGCGAGTGTACAAGTGGTGGATCAAGTTCTTCTAGCTCAAGCGATGAATCAAGAAAGAACTTCACCACCCGCTTCATGCAAGGTCCTTCATCATCACACATGTGCCTCATGGCCAAAGGTATGGAAAGCAATGTAAGTGATGACGAATCCGACACCACCTCTCTCAATAATCTTGTTGAGCTAATCCATGAGCAAAAAGGAATGCTTAAACAACAAGCTAATGAAATTAAAGAACTCAATGCTCTCAATGATCTTAGTGACACCCTTGCTACAAATTATGAACATTTGTTGTGCAAATTCAAATTGCTTAGCAAGGAGTGTGATGAGCTAAAATCTAAGCTTGAGAGCAATGAGACTAAAACAAGTAATTCCTTTGAGCTTGATGAAACATCTATCCCTTGTGCAATTCCTATCTCCAAGGTAGATGCTTCAACTTCTTGCATTGATTTAATTGATGAATCTTGCTCACCATCTTGCCATGAGAATGTTGTTGTAGAATCATGTGATTATCTCATAGGCAAGGAAAATGATGAGCTCAAGAAAGAAGTAAAAAGGCTCCGAGAGAGGTTGGCAAACTTGATGGGAAGGGCAAGAACGATGAAGAACAAGTGGACATCTCTCAAGACATGAAGAGCCAAGTCCAACCTTCTCAAGATAACCGTGATCCCATGGTGAAGAAGCTTGAGAAGGGTGCAACCGTGACTTGCTACAAGTGTCATGGAGAAGGGCACAAGTTCTACAAATGCCCTCAATTTGTCAAGAAGATGGACAAGGGCGCAAAGAAGAAATTGAAGCCCACCATCAAGAGCTCCCTCATCTACACCAAGCCCAACCGCAAGAACAAGACCAAGAGCAACACCTACGTCATCAAGATGAAGGCGAATGGCAAGGTGGTTGCACACAAGGTTGGGAAGATGAAGGAAGAGCGGGGTTGGAACCAACCTATTTGGGTGCCCAAGGAAGTCATCACCAACATGAAGGGGCCTCAAATGGTTTGGGTTCCGAAGGCCGCTTGAAGGCCATGAGTGCGGGGACTTGGGAGGCTTGGCACAAAGAAGTTGCGGAAATTCATGCCTACAAGCCAAGCTTGCAAATTGAACATGTGTTGCCCAAGTTCCCCGATTGAGGTAATGGAAACTAGTACCTATCTCTTGCATCATTGTAGCTCCATTGCCTTGTTTAGGTTGCATTTGTTGCATTTTTTTCATATGGTAGGTTGCTTGTGTCATGTGCTAACCCATGAGCAATCTACATGGTTTGATTAGTGTGTAGGAAAGCTACACTTGTTCTTTCATGATGCATGTTTTCATATATATCTCCCCGCATCATGAGCATGCTATAGGGTTAGCTTCCCTTTTGTTTTCATAAACAATGTGCATACATTTGGTTGGTGATTCAAACACTAAATGCACACATTTAGGGGGAGCTCATCCTATGGTTTGGTTATGGGACTAACATTGTTTCAAGCTTATCTTATGTAGTTCCTTAGCGACGCGTTCCGGTGCGGTGTTTTCATTCTAAGAGAATGCTATTTCACTCTCAATGTGATCTAACATCTCTAAAAGAGTGAATATAGCAATATGAGCTTCATGCTATTGAGTCATGTCCTTGCGAGCCTATGTCTCTATATAAGTTCAAAGGCAATGTACTCATACATTCCTAATCCTTGTGGTACCCCAAGTGTCTTCTATGCAAGCTTCTTTCAAGTGGTGTCACCTAGTGATATCATTTCCAAGTGGCTCATCTCAATGTGGTGCCAACAAGGTAGAGAGGATCTATCCCCCGAGGTATGCAATAATCAAAAGACTACAAGTGATATCTACAAGTGGTAATGTAACAAGAACCCATTTGTTTTATCTCTTGTCATTTAAGCTACCTCTCTGCATGATATGCTCTAAGCTTCCTTGTTTTACAAGTTTGTAGTTGTGCACTTGTCTCTCACTACCCTTGTCTTGCAAGTGGTATTCTTTTTATGCACGCACTTAGGGGGAGCTTAGTTTGTATCATGCTAGTCTCATGAGCATGTGATCCACCTTAGTTATTCTCACATATGGTATCTTCATCGATATCATACATATGGATCATGGTTCATGCGGCTTTCTCCTTGCATTTAACATCTCTCCTTTGAGCTATGGTTGCTAGATCTTGCTAGTTTCCTTGGACCCGTTTGCTCTGGACTTTTTGGAGATTTTATTCCAAAGGGGGAGAATGTGAGACCAAAGCAAGTGTGTGGCGTAAGCTTACAAGTGGGCTCAAGGATGCTTACAAGTGATTTCAAGGATTTGAGACCAAAGGGGGAGAATGTGAACATAAGAGCAAAAAAAGGGGAAAGTTTGATCTAGGGGGAGTTTGGATGATGGTAAGCATCCAAGCAAGTGTAAGTGGTTCTAATTCTGTCAATTCTAGCAAATTTATGCTTGCTTTGGTTGTGCTGTCATAAATCACCAAAAAGGGGGAGATTGTAGCGAACATGGCCTCATATGCCATTTGTTCGAAGTTTGATTTTGGTGATTCATGACAACATGATCATTGGGACTAACCATATTGTTTGAGCATGTCTTTGTAGACATTTCTAGGTCCCAAGGATGCAAGGAAACCCCATGCAAAAATGCCAAAACAAAGGGTCAAAACCGAGCAAGAAAAGGAAAAGAGAAGACACCGTCGGATGAACCGACGGTCCCACATTTACAAGCGTCGGTGCAATCGTCGGACGAGTTGGTACACGGGGTGAAACCCTAGGTACCGTCGGATGAACCGACGGTCCATTTTCTACATGCGTCGGACGAGTTGCGAGAGGAAGAGCAAGGAAGGCGGTAGCACCGATGATCCGACGGTCCGAGTGAGGACCCCGTCGGTCTATCCGACGCCCGCCTTGAATCAAGACGAGAGACGCGCCAAGACGAAGCCTTCAAAGACGGGATGATCCGACGCCTTGTTTAAGGCTCGGCGTCGGTCTATCCGACGGTCCGTTGGAAGCTAACGAGCACCGACCCGGACGCGAGGCCTTCGGCACGGATGATCCGACGCAGCGTCGGAGCATAGCGTCGGAGCGGTTGTGTCGCAGAACCTCAACGGCTACGTGACGTGGGAGGGGCACCGGATGAACCGACGCCCCGGAAAAGCATAGTGTCGGATCATCCGACGGTACCTTTTTCGGTGGACGTTAGCCAACGGCTAGTTTGATGCCTTGGGCTATTTATACCCCCTCCACTCACTCATTTGAGGTGGCCGGATTGTGTGGAAGTGCGAAGAGTTCAAGACACATTCAAGATCATATCCAATCCATCCAAGTGCTTAATTGCTCATCCTTAGACTAGTGCATGCTTTGTGTATGTGCTTAGTGCTAGGCTTAGCTTAGAGCTGAGTGAGTGCAAGGTTGTGCCAACCTTGTGAGGTGATTCTTGAGTGAATCAAGTTGTACAAGGTTCGCCGGAAGCCTTGGGGCCTAAGTGGCTCACCGGCAATCGTCATCGACCCTCCGGCTTGGTGTGGAGCGGCGAGGACACTTTGTGCGGGGGACGTGGAGACCCCCTTCCTTGGTGGAGAAGCTCCTTAGTGGAGGCGGCATCAAGGTGACCAAGGGAGCTTGACAAGTGCCTAAGTGGCTAGCCTTTGTGGCAAGTCAAGTTGGTGCTCTTGGGAGAGACTTGGTGACCGGGAAGCAATACTCTTGTGTGAGTGCTTCAACAACGTGGACTAGGGGTGGCTTAGTGCCTACCGATACCACGGGATAAATCGCGTGTCAAGAGTTTGCTTCCTCTCATCCCCTTTACGTTTCCGCATTTACTCTATTGCAATCTTTGCTTGTCTCTACATTCCTAGAGTAGTATCATGCTAGGATTGGCTATAGGTTGCAAACCTTCTTTTGGGATGGGAGTTTCACACTAGAACAACCGTAGTTGCACATATAGATAGTATGTTCTAGTTTACCTTTGCGCAAAATTAGTGAAGCCATAGGTTAAGGTTTTAAGTTGCCTAATTCACCCCCTCCCCCTCTTAGGCTAACGGGCATCCGATTCCTTACAAAGCTTGGCCGGTTTGGATTGTTGCTGGACGAAACGCGTATTAATTAGTATTTGTTCAGGTCCGTTGGTTAGTTGTGTGGATCATGATCCCGAGTGAGACATCCTTCCATCCCATCATGGTTAGTACGTGTCTGTTTTACAGTTTACCCTCTTCAAAGGATGACATTACCCATCATCGTTGTTGTGAAAAGAAATTAAGCAAATGGTTCCAACTAAAAGTTTGTATTGTCGACAAAAAAAAAGTTGTCCAGGCTACAAGATGCACACCTGCAGACTAGTCTAGCTTATGTACAACTCAAAAAAAAAAAGTTCTATACAAACAAACAACTCGAATGAAAACATATATAGTCGGTCCAGTTCAAGATGCTGACCATAAAACGAATTGAACACGTGGAGTGAGTCAAATTAAGTGAGAACTCAAAGCTGATCCGGCTGGCGGCGGCCGGCGGCGAGCCCGCGTTGCTTGAGCATCTGGGTGTAGTTAAAGATGGACTTGAGCCGCTGCTGCCTCAGGTCCTCCCTGAACTCGCGGATGAACTCCTCCGCCTTGGTATCCACCTCCGACCGCCTCGCCTCCTCCTCCTGCTCCCGCTCCGGCCGCTGCTGCCGTGACGCCAGGACCAGCGCGTAGGCCTCGTCCATGCTCATCGCGCTCGGGTCCTCCTCCTCCTCGTCGCCGTCCTCATCCGCAGCCGGCGCAGGCGGGGGTGGCGTGGGCGTGAGCGCCCGCGGCGACGGCTTGGTGGTAGGTGACCGCACGAGCTTCTCTGTTTCTTGGTAGGCGAATGCTACGGCGTCGGGCTGGAGGAACGACAGGCAAGCGGACGGGAAGGAGAAGATGGAGAACGAGCGGAGGCTCTGCAGCACCGCCGAGGAGGCCCTCCGCGTCACCCCGGCGCCGCCGTGGCGTGGAGACGACGACGACCAAGACGGCCGCGCGCGGGCGGACAGGATGGCGACGGCGGCGACGACGGCGTTGAGCGCGACGAACCACACGGCCTCGGACCCCAGCCACGCCGGCAGGGACGACGACGGCCACCACCACCCCGTCGCCATCATCGTCAGGCCGAGCTCGATCGGTACTATTCCTCTTCGTGCGCGCCGAGCTCTTACTTACACTGCCCTCCGCCGCTGCTGCTCTAGGAGAAAAAAGAGGCTCTTCTCTGCGAAGTGCGGACGACGGTGTGGCGCTCGAGGAGGATGCACGGATGGAGTTTATATAGAGCTCGATCAACTCGTTTTCAGGTTGAAAAGTAGAGCGGCTTGGAGCCTTGGAGGGGAGGAATTTGTCCACGTCAGTCATGCACGCATCCACCATGCATGTACTGAGCAAAGCAGAGGTCAAGCTTTGACCGGGCATGACGCCGTTTCTTTAGATGATTGGTTCCCGTAACGAAAGTGCACGAAAACAAATGGAAAAAATATTAGTGGAGTACGTACTAACCAGATAATGCACCACCAAACTTGGCAGCGAAGCTAAGCATATCAGCACCGCCGCTGCAGCTGCTGTTCCGTTCGGTTTCCTCCAACTTTGCAGCTTTGTAGGTATTTCCTTCAATTTTAAATATACCGACGTCGTTGATTTTTTCTTCCAACTTTAACAACCAATATTTATTAAATAAGTTAGTTAAGTAAAGTAAAATATATACATTATTATGTTTATTGTCAGCTGTCCATCCTGAACATTGCAGCTTTGCAGGTACTACCTGGCTGCCAGGGCTGGATATGGAGCTAGGTCAACTCGTTTTTTATTTATTATAGCTCGGTTCATTTTGGCTCGTGTTGCTATATACTCTCTCCGGTTCCCTATTAGAAGTCCTATATTCTTACAAAGTAATTTTAAAGACAAATCTATTTATATCATTTTTACATTTTCAAACTCAACCACTTAAAAGTTATTCATGATTTATATTTCCAATGTTTGACTCAAACCTTGTCCAAAACGACTTCTAATAGGGAACCGGAGGGAGTAACTCATTAAGGTAACTAGATAAAGTTTGACTCGGCTCGGTTCGTTTGACAGCTCGAGCCAGCTCGTAAGCTCGTGAGTCAATTCAGCAAAAGTTTGGCCACTGAGCATATGTTGAGATATACATGTACTGATGCATTAATGTTTGATGCATAAGTTTAAGTCCATCCATTCAAAACTTGAATTCCGGACCATTCAATTTATGATGTATCCATAATATGTGATAATGTGAACTTATGACATATCATGGCTGCATCACTCTGTGCCAACAACAAAACACTCAAAATTCATCATAAGTGTGGTTCATCCAACGTTGACCGAAGTTGTGCAACTAAATAAGGTCGGCTCATTTTGGCTCGTGAGTAGCTCGCGAGCCGCTCGAGCTGGCTCGTTATATGATGGAGCTGAGGTCTTAGCTCAACGCGTTTAAACATCTTATTGAGTCTGAGTCGAGTCGAGTCAAGTCAAGTCAAACTACTAAGAGTGAGTTTGTGAGTAAGAGTTTTTCATCTAGCCTTTCCATATACAAGTGTTGTACTCACACGTAACTGTTCGTCGGTGGTATTCTTGGCGGGTGCATTATATACAACGCCTTCCAACCGAAATTTGACTAATCAATGTTGTTTTTATGCAAACTCTGCAGTCTGCACGTGCATGGAAGGTAATTCGGGTAGCAAATAAATAAATAAAATTCAAGTATGCTTCAAAGTAGCATAATTTGTTGAATTTTAATTTGGAAATGCAAAGGTACATATGCGGTTTTAAGGAACATGGATTCACCTTCATTTTTTTTAAATCACCATAAAAAGTTCCATTTTGGAGGTAATTTGATGGACATTTTTTTCCAACTTAACTAACAAAATTGATAACATGTGAAATTAAAAAAAATGAAAGTTAAAACTCGGCACCATACAAGGGACAATAAAATTTTCAAGATCAAGGAAGGAATTAAATCATTTTCTAATGTCAAATAAGAAAGTGTTTTAAGAATTTTTTTTTCTTAAGATGACACTTTTTCTTTATTTTCCTTCGCTTACAGTGTAGTATCATTGTACTTTATATATTCTTTTTCTCTTGTACATTTGCATCGAAACTCTTTTCTTATTCTATAATCTTTTTGCACCATTCCACCTTGGATTAGGCGTGAGTTAGATGCGCATAAAGTTACGCGAAATGTGTTCATTTTTTCGGAGGCCTAAAAGAGTAGGAGGATAGATCAAGAGTTGTCCGAGGGGTGTTTTTTCCTATCTTCTAAAAAATAAGCATTAGGAAGGGATTTAGGAAACTTTTGGAATCCAAGGTGGAAGAGTGTGAAAAAGTTTCCTAATGCAAATATAGGAGAGAGAAATAATATATAAAAGTGATCATAATAATTTAGAAATAATTTAGAATTCCTTATGTAAAATTATCTTCTATATTTTAGGAGTGGATTATTAGGAACTCTTGGAGATAGCACTATTTATTAAATTTTGTAAAACTTCATATTTTAAGAAGAAAATATGAGATATTTTTGGAGATGCTCCTACGTAATACGAAACCATCGATCGAGAAATACGAGTCCCTTTCTCGAATATTGCGTGCTCACGTTGCTGCTTGGATACTCTCTGCTGCTGTAGGTTTCAGCTCCCTCGTTCACTTGGCTTATCGCCCACCAACCAAGAAGATTTCTCTCGAATAAACCAACAAGTAGCAACAAGTCAACGATCCTTTTCTCTCGAATAAACTAAGCACCGTGATCGCCCACCACCATCCGAACAGCCGCCGATCGAGGTCTTGCGTGAGTCAAGGCGTCAAGCTTGGCCGGCTTGGAGTGTTGTTGGAGGAAACACATATTAATTACAGAAGTTTAAGATCCAGATTAGGGTACTTCCCACCCATACTCCATCATAGAGTTCAAATTCATTTATTAGCATTTTTTATGATGTGGCACTATTGTTATTGAGAAGAGAAGGAAAAAATGAGAACTTCGTTTCCTATCTAGAACAGGACTCCAGAAGACTCCGACGTTGGTAAAGCGGATACGTAAATTTAATCCCTATATAAAGTTACTTGGGAATGGAGTTAAAATATTTTCATCCTCAAAATACAATTTCTTCTAGCGTTCGTATTATGCTCCCCCGACTCGTGGGTCCCACAATGCCACGTCATCTATTTGTGTCCTCCCCAAATCTTCCATCTTTGCGGCGCTGGGGAAAGGCGACGGCACCCCAATCCACCGCGCGCCTCTGCGTCTGCGCCTCCGGCCAAGTCCGCCGGGCCCGAGCGAGCGAGCAGAACAGAGCAAGGGGGCGAGAAAGCAGAGGAGCCAGACGAGCGAGGCACGGACCGACTGGTGGTGGAGGTGGATCAGTTGAGCTTGCTCTGCAGAAGGAAGACGCGGGCCTAGCGTCCGCCTTGAGCAGCTCTTTGGATAGGTCCTCCCACCCGTTGACCTGCTTCTCCATCTGCGAGGCCACCCCTGGCGCACGGCGAGCGCGTTGGCGGCGTTCGCCATCTGCTGCGAGCTGAGCTCGCGTCGGCGTGGCCGTGCTCGGCCGCCATCTGCTGCGGGCTGAGCTGCTGCCGCTGGAGCGCGTCATTGGCGAGGCAGACCATGTTGCCGAATAGGTCGCCGTAGGAGCCGCCGAATCCCAGGTAGCGCTGTCGCGTCTGCCCCAATCGGAGCTTGAGATCCTCCGCGCCGTCGCGTCTGCGCCCAACCGGAGCAGACCTCCCTCCGCCGCTCGATGGTATGGGTCTGGTCTGGTGATAGCGTTGAGGTTTACAGTGGATCACAAAGTCTTATCCCACAATTGATCAGATTATTTTGTGCTTGCTAATAAATAAATATTTTTATCGGTAGAAACTACTACTACAAAACTGCATTGAAGCCTATAGTTTCTCACGATAGAGTTTTTTTAGTTTTTGAGATACAGACATTATCGATGGAATCTGACTTGAAAGTGCCCTTAGTTGCGTGGATCATGACCACGGACCCGGAGGAAGACATCCTTCCATCTATCGAAGTTGTGAAAAGAAAATACATGCAACTGCTTCAAACTAAAAGTTTGTATTGCCGATAATTTTTTTTCCAGCTACAAGATGGGCATCTGCAGACTATATTCTAGCTTATGTACAAATGAAAAAATTGTTCTGTACAAACAAACAACAACTCAAATCTAAATATAGTCGGTCCATCATTTCAAGATGCTGACCAAAAAACGAATTGAACACGTCGACAGTGATCGTCAAAGTGACAACTCAAAGCTGATCCGGCCTGGCATCCGGCTGCTGGCGGCGGCCGGTGGCGAGCACACGTTGCTTGAGCATCTGGGTGTAGTTGAAGATGGAGTTGAGCCGCTGCTGCCGCTACTCCTCCGCCTTGGCATCCACCTCCGACTGCCTCGCCTCCGCCTCCTGCTCCCGCTGCGGCCGCTGGTGCCGTGACGCCAGGACCAGCGCGTAGGCGTCGTCCATGCTCATAGCGTTCGGGTCCTCCTCATCCTCGTCCTCATCCGCCGCCGGCGCGGGCGGTGGTGGCGTGAGCGTCAGGCGTCAGCGCGCGCGGCGACGGCTTGGTGGGCGACGAGCGCGCCACCTCCTCTGTTTCTTCTTGGTAGGCGAATGCAGCGGCGTCGGGCTGGAGGAAGGACATGCACGCGGACGGGAAGGAGAAGATGGAGAACGAGCAGAGGCTCTGCAGCAGAACCGCCGAGGAGGCCCTCCGCGTCACCCCGGCGCCGCCGCGGCGTGGCGACGACGACGACGACGACCGTGCATGGGAGGACAGGATGGCGATGGCGGCGACGACGGCGTTGAGCGCGACGAACCACACGGCCTCGGACCCCAGCCACGCCGGCAGGGACGACGACGGCGGCCACCACCACCCGTTCGCCATCCTCGTCAAGCTCGATCGGCAGGATTCTTCTCTCGTGCGCCCGGCTGTTACACACCTCTCCGCTGCTGCTCGAGGAGGACAAGAGGCTGCTGATCTGCTCTGCGGACGACGACGACGGTGTGGCGCTCGAGGATGCAGGGGTGGCCCGGTGGGGTTTATATCGAGATCGATCATCAACTCGTTTTCAGGTTGAAAAGTAGCCGGGCTTTGGGGGAAATAAGTTGTCCATGTCAGCGCGTCATGCAAATCAGAGGTCAAGCATAGACCGGGCTTTCATGACGCCGTTTCTTCAAATGATTGGTTCCCGTAATGAAAATGTATCATTCCTCACACGAAAACAAAAAAAAGGGAAAATCCCACCATATGCATGGTCACCAATCATTAATTAATTAATCCTGTATGTGGAGTCGGTATTTAGTAATCATATTCTGAAGTACTCCTCGCGTTTTTAAATTATATGACGTTTAGGAAATAGGATAAACAAATTAATTTATTTTATACTACTAAGTTGTCATAATTAAGAACGGATATAGTACTACTCAGAGTTGGTAATAATGCACCACCCAACTTATTACTTGTCCTAGATTCATCATTTGAAGTACGTAACCAATTGGTAGCTCTGACTTTGTTTCCTGGGGAAAATTAGATCCATAGCATCTAAAGAACCAAGATATAGATATGTACCATCAAAAGATTTACCGGTTGATATTTACCATCGAAAGAACCAACGTTATGGGTATGTACCATTCTGTTACCTCCTCAGTTAAGCCTCCGTTCGCTTCCTTCAAGCTCCGGCACCTCCGTCGTCTCATCTCATCCCTATTCCCTGGCACGCCTCCCTTTGCTTGCTCAGACAACGGCGGCGCACGCGCGAGCCAGGAGAAGCAGCGGCAGTGCGAAGCTATTTCTGTCCTCCAACACAGCTCCAACAGTTTCTCTGCCGTCTCGTCCGCCGCCGCCAGCGCACGCGGACCGGCGGACGTCTAGGAGAAGCAGCGGTGGTCGGCGGCGCGGGTCGGCTGCTGTCGTCCTCCAACACACCCGCCTACGCCCGCCACGACCTCAGTCTCAGCTCGTTGCCGTCATGGCCATGATGATGCCGCGTCCCCTCACCACCATGACGTCTGGGAAATCGATCATGTACTTTCTGGCGCCAATGGCCACCGCCGCCAACTGCTGGTCAGCGTGGAGACGAGTTCTCCTGCCGCTCCAACAGCACCCCCTGCGCTTGACGACGCGACGATGGCGCGCTCCTGCTATCAACCTACGTTGGGGAAGAACGCGAATTCACCTCCACAATCTTGATCCAACGCACAAGGCACCATCATCAGCTCCGCTTCATCTCCGACCGCGACCTGACTTTTGACAACAGCACACAAGGCTGCCAGACACCTCGAGCATGCCGGGTTCGGGTCGTCATTCTTGTCATCTCTGTGTCATCAAAGAAGTTGCAATCCTGCGCAACTTGCTCACCGCAGATGCAAGGATGATCTCCCATGCTCGTTGGCACATTACCTGCATTGATCTACATATTGCAGTGGGGGAATCCGTTGCATTTAAACTGATGTGCTTTCTAGTGAATATCGTGTTTGGTACAAGAACAATTAAATAAACATGTATATGCCGTCGCTGGGCGTTTGGGCGACATGGCAACTGGTCACGGCAGCGGTGGCCGCAGCGAGCGCCGAGGTGGAGGTGGACACCATGCGACGGGGGCAGAGTAGGAACACACGGCTGCGAGAGCAGCTCCTGGACGTCCGCGGTAGCCGGTGGCCACGGACGAGACATGCGTCGGTGGTCGCATAAGAGATGACGGACGGAGGAACTGCTGGAGCTGCGTTGAAGGACGACAGCAGCCCCGCGCCGCCGCTGCTTCTCCTGGCTTGCGCGTGTGCCGCTGCTGTCCGAGCAAGTAAGGCGAGGTGCGCCAGAGATGAGATGACGGAGGAGGTGCTGGAGCTCGCCAAGGAAGCAAACGGAGACTTAACAGACGGGAGGTAACCGAATGGTACATTTTTATAACGTTGGTTCTTTTTATGGTAAATATCAACTGATGAATCTTTTGGTGGTAAATATCTATAGGACGCGGCTATTGTACAGCCGGCTGTACTTTAGGTTGCGTTGCAGCCGGCCGTGCTTTAGGTTGCGTTGCGGCCGGCCGTACATATAGGTTGTACGACTCGTGTCCCCCCCCTCCCCCCGCGTTATTATTTGGCACCGGTGGCCCCCCCCGTTTTTTGGCGGCAAAACACACAGCCCCCCCCCCCCCCCCCGCGCGCCATCTTAACCCTAGGGGTCGCCGGGTGGCGGCGCAAAAACCAGGAGACCTAAAAAATCCCACCAGGAGACCTAAAATCCCCCACCAGGAGACCTAAAATCCCCACCAGGAGACCAAGAATAGGAGCGAGAAAAATCAAAGGACAAGGCGTGTAAAGAAAATCAACATTCCAGGTACGATTGAGCAACTCTTAAATCAGTTTGACAGCTTAGTGGGGAGGAGAAAATCCATGCAAAAATAACCCTAGAGATAGGCGAGATTGATTCAAGTCAAAGATGCACAACATATCCAGAGATTTCCTTGGTTCGATTTGGTTAAAGAACTCCGGTGCATACATGCGCTGCACACAATTTGGTTTTTTTTGGTTTGCCTGCCATGGTTGGGAATTGTTAAACTTGACTACTGCTTTGTGTATGTACATCGCTTCATATGTCCAAGACTTTTCTCTCCAGCGCCATCATGTAGTTCCCCCCTTTCTCCAAAAAACTAGCGCAAGAAAAAAACACAAAAAAGCGGAGGGGGAAAAGTTAGTGTGCGTAATCTAGTTTGTTGCAAGAAAAAACCATAAATTGTCTAGATTAGTACACACAAACTGCTGCGAGAAATTGTCGTAAAAATATTTTGGGTTGGATCCGTGTGGTTTTCTAGATCAGTATAGTTTCCTATGTGTTGGCCGTCAAAAAAAATATCCGAATGTTTTTTGTTCTTTTGGTCGTTTAACTAAAATGAAAGGGGTAATGAACATATATCTATCAACACAACCACATACTTGGCTAGACTATTATGCAAACATGCCTCCGCGTTCCTATTTCCTTGGCTGTCTAACTGTCTTATGTTGGTTGGGTTTTTTGTCAAGGGTGCGAAAAATGGACTTGAACCAATTGCCGCCTGAGTTTGATATTGACTTCATTGATTTGGAAGCTGCGGAACCAACACTTTTTACACAAAAGGAGTCGGCAGTTGCTTTTGGGGGACCCAATGATCAGCAACTATGTCCTTGTGCCAGCAACAATGTTGACGTCGCTGATGTGCACCCACAGGTGGTTGATAACTCTAACCCTTGTGACAATCGGTATGTTGCTCCAAATTTGCCTTGTTTGTCGAAGAAAAAGGATTGCATGGTATAGCGGAAGGTGATGGAAATCTTGATGATATTGCTGAAGAGGTGTGGTGCACACCCCCTGTCCCGCATACCGGCGTACGTTTGGTACTAAAGAGGAAGCAAAATCTTACTATAATGCTTATGCAAAGAGAATTGGTTTCTCAATTCGCATAAGTGCTACACGACTCTCAACTTCATCAAGGCAAAGCAAAGACAAAGTGATATATGTGTGCAATAAAGAGGGTCGCGGTAGAAAAGCTAAGGAAGAAGCGAGATGATAACAACTCTCTTACCGGGGACAGTAGTCCGATTCGAAGATGAAGATGATGGTGACAGAGAAGATCTTAGGAAGAAGAAGCTTGATGGTAGAAAAAAGAGGAAGAGGGAAAAGATGTTGCACACTGGATGCAAAGCAAGGATGGTTGTTAATCTCATAGAAAGTAGGTGGCATGTGACCTATTTTTTGGCTGACCACAACCATGATGTGGTTGTCAAACCTTCTTTGAAAAAGTTCCTAAGATCTCACAAAGGGATCCCGCAAGCAGAGAAGGAGTTTATTACCCTATTGCATGGGTGCAACTTAACCTCTGGACGCATCATGCAACTTATGAATGAAATGTACGGGTCTGCACAGATTGTGCCTTATGGAAGTAAAGACATCAGCAACTTTAGGTCGAATATTCGAAGGACTGACAGGTATAAAGACATGCAGCAAGCCATAGACCGATTCAGGGAGATACAAGCGGAGGATCCAAATTTCTACTGCAAGGTAAAATTGGATGACAGAGACAGGGTGGAAAGTATTTTTTGGGTTGATAGTGCAGCAAGGCAGGTGCTTACATTGATCTGTACCATGACTGTGTGTCTTTTGATGCTACCTACATGACCAATATGTATGATATGCCATTTGCTCCGTTCATTGGAATAAACAAGCACGGGCAATCAATTCAGTTGGGGTGCGCGTTTTTGAGGGATGAGAAAAAACCTAGCTATGTGTGGCTATTTCAAGCATTCTTGGATGCTATGAGGGGGAAGACTCCCATGAACATTATAACAGATCAGGACGCTGCTATGAGATATGCCATTGCGCTTGTGTTCCCTAACTCTACACACAGAAACTGCCGCTTCCACATTATGGACAAATTTTCAGGGACTATAGGTCCGGTGCTTGATCAAGATGAAGAGTTGGAAGATGATTTCAAAGAATGCATGAACCACACGGTTACTTCGACCGAATTTGAGGCAAAATGGGCTGCTATGCTTGGACAAGTACGCTTGCGGGGCAATGAACATTTTCATCACTTGTATGCCCTCGAAGCACTTTTGCCCCAGCGTTCTTCATGCATTCGTTTTTCCCATTCCTACAATCAACTCGGCGCGTGAGGGCTTCAATGCGAGTGTTGAAGACATATGTGAACCCAAATATGTCAATATTACATTTTGTCGAGCAATACCATAAGATCCAAGACAAAATCCATGTTGCTGAGGACGGGGAGGAATTTAAAACAGATGATAAAGACGAGGAGGAGATGGTCGAGATTTCCTATAAAGCGTCATGCCGCTACTATATAGACGAAGAAGCTCTTCTACGCATTTTCGAAAGAGTTTGAAAAACATGCGTAATATGACATGAAACAAGAGAGCGAGATCCACTACAGGTTGGTGCCTAACAATACGCGTGTGTATGGCTATGGCGGAGAGAATACATTGTGACAACGATTGTTGATGAGCAAAGTTACTACCGTGAATGCCGCAAGTTTGATAGGGATGGTATTCTTTGTTGCCACATTCTCAAGGTGTTTGTCACCTTAGGAATTAAAACCATTCCGGATAACTACATACTTGAGAGGTGGGCTCAGGGATCCGCTTATGCCCCCGACGGAGGGTGGAGATGCTTCTAATGTGTTTGTTCAAATCGGACTTAGTAGCCCATGGCATGCCTTTGAGTGGGCGAAGGACTTTGTGGTTCACAAATCCGTGCCTAGAGCTTTTGCGGGTTTGGCGACGGATGGTTGTATGTCTAATGAAGCATATAAGGCTATGCGGACTATATAAAAATCATGCGGGCTAAGCTAAATGAGTCCGAAGAAGAAAAAAAAAAGTCTCGTAAGCACATGAGCACCGGGGCGCGCGCATCCGCGCCGTCTACCTCTACACCAAACTTGTTGATGCACATGTTGGCGGGTCGGGATCGACCGTCGTTGCCCCCGCCCGGGGAGGTAGCCGTGTTGATCATACTAATTGCTTATATGTGTGTAAAAAATAAAATGCAGGTTCTGGTATGGTCTTGATGTTGCGATAGATTTCTTAGAAAAAATTGATTTATGATGTAGGTGCTGTTGATATGGAGAGGGGCTTGCCGATACAGGTGGATAACCCCCCAAGATCAAGAGTCAAAGGTCGCAAGAAAGAAAAGAGGCTGAAGAAAGGGATGAATGCGCGATCTACTAAGAGAAAGAATAGGTGCAGCAGGTGCAAGTCTACAGAACATAATATTGCACGTTGCCCTAAGAAAGCGGAGGAGGGGGGCCTTGACTTGAACCTAGTTCCTGCTTAGTAGACAGATTGGCGATTGAATGTGTGAAAAAAAGTAGTCGTGGTCAGAAATTGGTTATACATTATGTTAAATTTGCTCTATCAGACATATATGATTGGCCGCTTTAGTAAGTTAAGTTGGTCAGGTACAAACACAAAAAAGAATAGAGGTGCAGCTTATACTGCACAATTTATTTGCTTTTATCTGCATGGAAAAAATGATGAACTCATGAATGCTTTATGGTACCCTACATTGCACAGACACATGCTTATAGTACCTACATTGCACACACACATGCTTATGATTGGCCGCTTTAGTAAGTTAAGTTGGATGGGATTGCATACATACCTCACTGTCTAGGCAGGAATTTATGACGCCACTTTGTCTCATTTTCTTCATGTGTAAACCACTTGTGTGTGAGGAGTTTTCGGATGTTGGGCATGTCTTTGTGGCTGAAATTACAAGCTGCACGTCCATCCCAATGTTCAGCGTGCATCAGCATGTGGAAGCCGCAATCATGGCTGCAAAAAACAACAAAAAATGACATATCGCTATGCTTTGTTCTATAAACTGAGCTCGTCTTCCTATATGCCGATACATAAACAACAATTTGAGAAAAGAATGGAGTGTACTTGTTGTTCCGTTGTGGGACAACGAATAGATATAGCTTCATAATTTTGGATCTGCACTTTTGAATCTGGGTAGTATTCGCTCCAAAGCTTCTTGATTGCTTCCATCAGCTTGTCGCAAGCAAGTCCTTAGGTTGGTGTCTTCAAGAGTTATCATAGAATCGAGCACTTCAAAACGGGCGTTGCGTATGTTGAGCACCAACAGAAAGTAGTGCCCAACATCACTAAGATTTTTTACCTTGCTGACTTGAAGCACAGGGAACATGACCTGCGTTTTTTGTGATACTGTTTTTAGATGCAAATAAAAAAGCATGTGCTGTGTATACACATATTACTGAAAAAAATTGTATTGTGGTCATCTTCAGAAAAAAGCAAAAAATCTCCCAGAGCTAATCCAAAAGTCTTACCAAAAGACAATAATACTCCTAGCATGACTAATACTGTAATTTCAGAAACAAGGTATCCAGACATGACTAGAAAAAATTGCTAAAAAAATACTCAATAGCCTTTTGATTAAACCTTCATGATTTTGCTTCTAGGAAATTTTATTTAAATCAGGAGGCAAGTTTGCTTAAAAATTGTCTACCGATTGTATGTTTCAGGAGTGGCAAAATTTCTACCTAGCGAAAACAGTTCAGATTATTATAGAAAAAAAGACCACATACCATTTGCCTGTGGTCAAGATGGTTTGTGCCTTTGTTAAATAAACGTTTGATTTCTGCCTTCTCTAGATTGTCTTTCAATAGGTAACCCCGTACATATAAGGTGGAAAATGATGTTGTACGGTGTGTGCAAAAAAAATCGTTACACGCTTATATGGTTCGAAAAACACCTTATAAAAAAAATAGATGCATGTAAACAAGGAGTGCTCACAAAGAATGCGTAGAGGCATGACCCGTTTCACAAGACCCCGACCTTAGGGTTGATTGCATATATACCAACCTCTGCGACTGTGTTGATTAGATCTCCGCCAGGCTTCACTGATTCTGCAAGCTCATTCAGGTAAATGTGTGTGGGCCAAAAATTGATGATTATGATTCTATGATTGAAAAACAAGGAAGAGATCAGAAAAAAGTTAGTATACATAAAATTGGAGCATTTGGGAAATATGGTCGATGTGGGGAGAGGGGAAAAGAAAAGAGCACATACTCCTCGCTCTTTAGGTCCCTTGATCTGTCCGGGTGTGCATGTGTTTGCAGAATTGAGTCGTAGAGCTGACGTACTTCCTTGCTGCAGTGAAATTGCTTTTTGGTTGCATTGTCATCATACGGTGACTTCAACGCAAGACAGCCTTCCTTAGCCTCCTTGTGGGTGCTTTGGTTTGAACGCCGGTGTCACCGATGAGTTTGTCGATAATGGTTCCTTTCCTTTTGCCGCTATCGTCGCCGCGTCTACTGTGTGTTGCCCCTTTGTCATTTAGTATTTGCACCGATCGTTCGCCGCTTCTTAGGATCGGACCCGTGTGGCTTGAGTTGAGCTCACTTGCTTGAGCTTCGTGTCTTGAGCTTTCTTCATCTTGAGCCGTTGGATAGCGTTCTCTTCTATTTCCCGTAAAATCCTCTTCGTTAGTTCATACGTACACCACACGTAGCTCGGCTCGTTGAGCCAAAAAGCATTTGAGGGGGGAGGGTTTTGGGTAGAGAGCCGTCTTGCGGTGGAGTTTGGTATGGGGTCCGTCCTACGGTGGCATTGGTTTTGAGGGCTCTCCTTCCGTGGGGTTGGATCTTGTTCATCAATAAACTTCATTAAGTTGATTTCGGTGGTGTGAAGTCTAGGTGATTGCTCCTTGCAATCGGGGCTTCCCGTGTTTCTCTTTGCATGCATCAACCCGACATGCTCCTCTTGTGGCCGCAGTCACTAACCGATTTGTCGCTAAACCGGGGGTCATTGGCGTGAACTGTTGAAGTTTCGGTGCAGCTTTAACCTCGACCTTCCGTCCTTAGCTAGGGGTGGTGGGATTGACTCTAAAGGGACAAAGCTCAATCACTTCATTGAGCATCCTTAACCTCTTAATCGGCGGCATGTGGTCTCGCTTCGTCGTCGTCCTTTGAATCTCCATCCGTTGTGTGCATCACACCGTGACCTCCGGGGAGACCATCATCCTTGCCCTCTCGATGTGGGGTGCCTTGCCTCCCTAATAGTGTCACCGTTCATCGACTCGTGGCGCTTTGGGTTTGGATTGTTGGTTTGTGCATCGCTATAACTTCTCTTTTTTGTTCTCTCTTCTTCTACCTCGTTTTCCTCTTCTTCTCCATCTTCTCCATCCGATCGCCCGTCTTCTTCTCCTTCATCATCTTCGTCCTCTTCGGTGTCTATATCTTCCCATTCATCTTCTTCTTCATCCAGCCTCGTTCATGTTCGAATCTTCCTCGTCTTCCGGCTCTTCGATCCGGATCGGCCTTTGCCTCTTTGATCTCCTTAAACTAGGACCATTTGTATCCCGTGCATGCATTTGTGCTTCGCCAACTTCTTTGACAAATGACCCCGAAGAATAATGTCATTCCGCACAAAGCAATTTCCCTACAACATCGAAATGTTCCTTGTAACCCGCATGAGGTAAAACGAAAAAACCATCAAAGACTCCGCCGGCATAGGGGGGGGGGGGGTAATGTTTGCGGTGGAAAAAACCGCCCAAGTTTACCTGAGCTGGCATTCCCTCTGGTACTTTTGAAGTCACGAATTGCAAAATGTCTTCCGGCCTGAATAGTGACTCCTGGACTGTTGTATGTGGTAGCTGCTTGAGCTGAAAAGGTTAAAGAAGAAAAGATGACATCATAATCAGGACTGGTGTTTGTTTGGCTTGAAAAAAAACGATAGGAATAGATAGCATGTGCGTTGCTGCTCCATACCTTAAGTTTCCCAAATGATCCGTCATTGTTAGTATCTAGCTTGATAAGCTCATCCAAAAGTTTCCTTGACCATGCTTCGCTACTCGGGGGTTGTATCCGGTATACTCAAAGTGGGAGCGTCCGGTGCATCGGCATATAGGATCTGTGAGGGTTTGCGCAAAGAATGACAAATGAGAATAAGTGGGGGTGGGGGGGGTGGGGGGAGTTTGGGTCTTCAAATGGTCGTTTCAAAAAACCAACTAAAAAATTGGATACTAAAATGATCCTACTTGAGCAATCAGCAATGATAACTTGGTGTCTGAAAGATATAAAATTGCTCTCTTACTAGCATGGTTTAATGAAAGTATACTAAAAAAAGGCCCAAAAAGGGGATTTGGCCCCCTCCCTAGTTTCTTCTCTACATTAGTCAAAAACATTAGGTGCCTTATCATATACTATATGTATACTATGCACCATATATATATAGGATATAGGAAAAAAGAACCTAGATGCACTGTTGAAAAAAGATCCATGCCTCATATATAAGATAGCAAAAAATAAAATACATGAATAAAAAAAGGCAACAATAGTAACTGATCCATTCAAATCAGGCAAAAAATGCGCGGGGTGCTGCTGGATGTGTTTAAAAATAGAAGATTTATAACAAAAAAGGGTGTGTGTTGTAAGTTGGATATCCAAAACAAGTAATGATAAGGGCTAAAAAAGAGTATAATTGGATTACAAACAAGGTGCTAAAGTGGTCGTCCAACCAAAAAAAAACATTTGCATTTTTAATTTTGATAAGCTATGACTATATGAATGACCGACTTATCTCGCTGAAATTAAAATGCAGTTTTATGTAGATTTGCGTAAGAGAAAAAAATGTATGGCAAAAAACAAGAGATACTTACCACAAGGACGAGGATGCATCCCCTGACAGATGCTTTCTTGTTAATCTTTGAAGCGGCATCCTTCAGCTGGCGTACGACGAATTGTGACCAGTTGAGATGCTTCACACGTGACAAATCAACTAATTCTGGGTAGCATCTCGGGCTTATTCCCAAACTTGTTGGAGGGCATAAGAATGTTGATATAGCAACCATCAAAAATGATCTCGGAAATCTTCATTTGCTTCCTTGTTTTTCCCGACCCTTTCACATATGCCTTCTATCCTTGAGCCGTCCCAAACACAATGTCGTACTTGTCATGGATGAACTTGATTGCTTCTCGCTTGAAGTTCATACTCTACTTCCTCCCCACCTGTCACCAACCCCAATGTATGTGATACCGATTGTTCGATCACCGCGATCCCGCCCTCCCAGGTAGCACCGGCTCCATGGTATCGAGTCGGAAGCAATCCTTGATCGACCATTTTGCAAGGTCTACGCGGGGATGGTGTGGCATGCAATCCGGAGAAGCCCCCAAAATTAATAGCCTCCACCATTGCCCGTTGCTCCGCCGACATGTGCTCGTAGAGCTTGACAAGCCGGGAAGGTGATGCCCGATTCCTCGGACCCTACACACACAAAAATTACGGCGATAAAAAAAATGAGTGGCAATAAAAAATAATGTGCTTTCCAAGGATGCACCGTTTTTTGTGAGTGAAACTTACCGCATTTGTCCTTGGCGGGGCGTCCGGAGCGTTTTTCTTTCTTCTAGTCATTGCAACAGAATCGCTTCTTTTTTCAACTTCGGAAAAAAAACAACACCCCCACCCGGATGAAAAAACACATTTTATGTGTCACGCGCAAAAAACAAAAAAAATGGATTAGATTCAAAAATTGATAACTCGTGAGGACCTAAAAAAAGTAAAAAACCTAGAAGAATTCCTAAGCCTAGTGATTAAGCGAACCATGTAGTGCCACCACACCGGGTTACGGCGCACAAGCGATACGGGGGAAAATCGCTCTGCCCAATCCACTCTGGTGGATTTTTGTCGGCTTTTCTTACATGGTTCGACATAATCAATAGGCCAAGGAACATCCCGAAGATGGGCTCTATTCAGCTTAAAAACCAAAAAACTACTATCAATGCAAAAAAATAAAATCAAAAACTGGATGTGCTGATACTAGCAGCAAAAAAACTGAGGGATACATATGTACAACAAATTAGCATTAATCAGTGTGCAACTTTGGCATTGATTGGCCGCCGATTTTACTAGTTGGAGCAGGCAATTGGGTACAACCAAAAAAAAATTGTTGGTGCATGTCTCACCTTAGCGCGTGTTTTAAAGTCTCCCTTCGCTCCTCTCAACTGTTTTGATCATCGAAGAAAACCCTTCAGCAGCAACACAATTTTGTGGTGGGGCACGTGTTCATGCACGGGGGAAGAGAAAAATTTTGGGGTTAGCGTCAAGCTAAACATTGTGAATAAAACAGACAAAAGAAAACGTGAAAAAAAAATATAGAGATTTCCTAAGCCTAATGATTAAGCGAACCATGTAGTGCCACCACACCGGGGCTACGGCGCACAAGTGATACGGGAAAAATCACTCGCCCAATCCACTCGGTGGATTTTTGTTGGCTTTGCTTACATGGTTTCGACTTAATCAATAGGCCAAGGAACATAGAAAATAAAAACACACACGAGATGGCGCAAAAAAAAAGATAAAGTAGGGCCTACTTTAAATGTTGTAATCAATGACACAACATTTTGGGTAGCAAAAAGAAATTAATTTTGCTCGGTAAAAAAAATGATAAAAAGTGAAAATTCGTTGCACCGTGAACACCGAGGCAGATGGATAGGCATAATCTGTCCTCACGCATCATCATGCGAGAAAAAAAAAAGCCGAGGGATACATATGTACAACAAATTAGCATTAATCAGTGTGCAACTTTGGCATTGATTGGCCGCCGATTTTACTAGTTGGAGCAGGCAATTGGGTACAACCAAAAAAAACTGTTGGTGCATGTCTCACCTTAGCACGTGTTTTCAGGTCCCCCCTTCGCTCCCTCAACTGTTTTTGATTCCTCGAAGAAAACCCTTCAGCAGCAGCACAATTTGTGGAGGTGCATGCACGGGGAGAAAAAATTTTGGGGTTAGAGTCAAACTAAACATTGTGAAAATAAACAGACAAAAAAAAGTGAAAAAAATATAGAGATTTCCTAAGCCTAATGATTAAGCGAACCATGTAGTGCCACCACACCGGGGTTACAGCGCACAAGTGATACGGAAAATCACTCGCCCAATCCACTCGTGGATTTTTGTTGGCTTTGCTTACATGGTTTCGACTTAATCAATAGGCCAAGGAACATCAAAAATAGATGGGCTCTATTCAGCTTAAAAAAAAGAACACCTAGTTTTGGAAGAACAAAATGGGCTACTATAATCAATGTAAAAAATGGTTGCTCTGTGCAGTATGAAGCAGGATACTAATGTGTATTAAACGAATCGGTTGTTCTCGTGTTTTTTGAAGCAAAAATAATACTAGCAGACACAAAAAAAAATCTAAAAATGAGATGTTGGTACTAGCAAGAAAACTACCGATAATACGGATGTGCCGCAACTTAACCTTGTTCATTGTGCAATTTAACGGTGATTATACATCGATTTAATTAGTTTGGACAGTAACCGAGTACACACATCAAAAAAGATTTAATTAGTCATTGGGGGTGCTCTCTCTCTCGGCTCCGTCCTTGTAACTTCTAAGCCGACTACCGAGCAAGTAGGTGGGAGAGAAGTGAGGAGTGGGTGGCTAGTGCCCCCCGATGGTGACAGACACAATGCTTATATAACCCCGCTCGCGAGAGACCCGGCCTAAGCTAAGGATTAGGTTGCACTGCCTCCGATGGAGTGCGTAATGGAGTGATCACTGCATCGCGTGAGAGAAATGGAGCCCCCCCCCGACATGAATGAGCACAAAAAAGTGAGAGCCGTTCTACATTGACCTTGATGAAATGCACTAGTGTCATAAAATTCATTAGTTAACAAGGCAGTGTTTTTCGAGCAGCAAAACCTTCATTTCCATAACTGGCCACATACGGAAAAACTGACACATCTAAAAAAATATATGAACATTTGTCACAACAAACTGAATAGTGAATTCATGCTTCATTTCTCAAGCAAAATATCAAAAAACCAAAGCATGTATCCTTGAATAAAAATCACAGCGTAATTATGATTCAATTGAGAGAACAAAAACCTAAATGCCAAAACTGTTTATTACTGCAGAAACTGCAATTTGTGAATCCAAGATGACACTAAAACAAGGGAATAGAAACAAATTGCAAAAAGGTCATTCTAAGAAGATTGGCATTCTACATTGAGCTTGAAAGAAAGTTATATTATTAAGGAATTAATTGCATTTGTATCATTCATTAGTTAAAGTTAAGGCAACAATTCTAAGTTTAGAAAACTGATTAGATTGCAATTTTATATCACTAAGGAAAACTGACACACCTAAATGCTATGTACACAGGAAAATCAACTACTAGAAGAGCATTTCCCACAAGAAAACTGAACAGAGGATTCATGCTTCATTTAGGAAGCAAAAATCTCAAGCACTCCCTAAATTAATTTGATAGCCAAGTTATGATTCAATTGAGAGCACATAATCTTAGTTGAGCTAGAGATGTCGTAAACGTTGAAATCGTCCATCACCGCGGAATCCGCAATGCTGGGGGAGAAACACCAAACAAATCCAAGAGAACGCGCTAAATTTTGACACCATTCGGGGGGAAGCTAATCGATCAACCAATCCATCAAGAAGATAGGTTTTCGCAACAAAGATTCCGGGGACACGATGTCGATTGGACGACAAACGTACCAAAAATTTAAGAAATGGAGTTTCCCATAATTCACAACAACACAAAGAACTACTAATCGGACCAATTTCCGGCTAATTTGCGTACAATCATAACCGCATCTACAAACCCTAACAAAGATTGTACGTCTCGATTTACCCCTAATTTGCAACTCCTCCCCCCTACACACTAACCAAAACCCGCGCCAAAAATCCACACCACAGCCCAACCTGATCCCCAACATGGGAACAGTATTGCACAACAAACAGAGATCTAACGCGCCCGAAATCCACCTAGAAAACCCTAGAATAGATTGCACATGACTTCAATTGCCAACTAATGCACAAATCAAACGGAAAAAATGCCCCCAAATCCCCCCCGGTCGAAATGCATACATGCCTGTAGAAATGCAATCAACGCTTGCCGACGAGAACTGCACTGACCTTCGATTCGTTGCAGCGCGGGTCCGCCGTCGGCGCCCCCCCACCCGTGGTTCGCCTCCGCCGCGGAGATCTTGAGGCCGCCCCACCTCGCGGTTATCCTCCACCACCGAGAGCCTGGAGCCGCCCCCACCTCGCGGTTCGCCCTCCGCCGCGAGGGGGCTTGAAACCGCCCCCTCGCGGATCGCCTCCGCCGACGGGGACCTGAAACCCCACCTCGCGGCTTCCCTCCCCCCCCGTCGAGGTGCTCCCCGTCAAAACAAACGAACGGGGAAAACATCACCATCCGTGACGTAGCAGGCGACGCCATGGCGGTGCGCGTGAACTCACCTCCGTGCGCGTCCGGTCGCCGTTGGCAGCAGGGATCCCGCGACGGCGCTGGAGAAGCGAGGAATCGCCCCCCAAATCTCCAGAATGTAGAGAGGCGGGGGAAACCCTAGAGACTAAACGGGAGGACTGGGAATGGGAACCGAGCGTGGGGGGCGCGAGACCCAATGTTTAAACAGTCCCCCCCCCGGCGTTTCGATTCCAGCCGCAAGTGGGGGCACGCGGGGGCGCGTGCACGTGCACGCCGCGCGTTCACACGGTTGCCCCCGGCGTTTCGATTCCAAATGCCGGCCGTTAACAAGTCATTGGGATATCTATATGTTGGTTCTTTTGATGCTATAGATCCAATTTTCCCTTGTTTCCTGCAGTTTAATTTCCATGCTTTCGTAGTAGACTTTGGCAGGGGTGCTTTCCAGGATATTCCTTGTGCGTCATGTCATCAGTGGGCCAAGTCCTCACCATCATCATGGGCTCATGAACATGAAACACTTTTTTTGCGTCCTCCTCCGTGCTGACCGGATTTAGCGTTGACGACATGCATGCATGTCTGCACTGTAGCAGTGTGAAGGCGATGAAGGTTCCCCGGATCTTGACCAGCCGTCAAGTAGCAATACGTACCGTACGTGTGTGTGCTACGAATCTAACGTTATATATATTTATATGCAATGTTTAATTCGCAGCGAAGCTAAGCATATCCGAACCGCTGCAGCAATCTGGGGTTTGTATAATTTCCTCTCTTATTTTCGCGTGTACCAGTTCCGTTCCGTGGAATTTTGCAGGTACTATGTATATACCTGGCTGTCATACACACGTCACCGTCGGTGTATATATATATATATATATATATTATATATATCTAGAATAGGTATAGGTATCCTCGCGGGCGCCATATATATACATGACGCGCGTTCGTCCCAACCGATATTTGTGACTAATGTAATGCTGTTTGTATGCAAACTCTACAGTGTGGACGTGTACGGAAGGTAATTCAGGTACTGCCTTAATTCCAAATTATACGATTTTTATACGTCTAGACATAATGTACATCTAAATGCACAACATCATCTTACTATTACTAATTGGAGATTTCTTTTGAGGTCTCCACGTGAAGCCACCTAGGATCCTAGGTAGACAGTCTAGAAAAAAAAAAGAAAAATTAAAAAGAAGAATTAAAGAAGCCTCCATACGAAGCCACCCGTGATCCCGGGTGGACGCCACCTAGGATCCTAGGTGGACAGTCTAGAAAAAAAGAAAAATTAAATAAGCCTCCACATGAAGCCACCTAGGATTCTAGGTGGACAATTTAGAAAAAAAATAAAGAAGCCTCCACATGAATCCACATACGATCCTACTTAGACACTTAAAAAGGGAATAAATTACTCACCTTTGCCATTATGCATACTTAACTAAAATAACCCCTTATATTTATGTCAAAATTACCTAAAATCCATGTTTTATAAAATTACTCTAAATCAGCTCTCTAAACTATCCATTTGTTCAATTATTACTATTACTAATTGGAGGATTCTTTTGAGGCCACCACGTGAAGCTACATATGATCCTAGGTGGGAAGTCTAGAAAAAAAATTAAAGAAGCCTCCACATGAAGCCACCGACAGTCTAGAAAAAAAGAAAAATTAAAGAAGCCTCCACATGAAGCCACCTAGGATTCTAGGTGGACACTTAAAAAGAGAATAAAATTACTCACCTTTGCCATTGTGCGTACTTAACTAAAATAACCCCTTATATTTATGTCAAAATTACCTAAAATCTGCGTTTTATAAAATTAATCTAAATCTACTCTCTAAACTATCCATTTGTTCAATTATTAAAACATATAAATTTGATGTCTGCCCACCTATAATCTTCATATGCAATCTCCGACTCCCAAGATATGTCCCACACACAAAATCGACCTTCTTAAACCTAAACCTAAGTGGACTTTGGATGAGCATGAAAGCATCCGCAACCCATAATACATAGTAATCCACAAGGCTGTCACAGACCGAGCAGACCACAAGCAGTCAAGCAAGGACATAGTGCAGGCCGCAAGCCAGGGTGCTATCCATGGCACAAGCAGCAGGAAGGAGTCAGACAATGCCTTAGGCCGTGTTGTCATTCAGCGTGCAGAAAATAACAATGATCGAGAAGAACGTAGCCAACTATTATGTTTGAGATTGAGAGAAACCATGCATGCCTATTGATGGAGAAAAGTACACGGTCGAGAGCTGTATTCCTGCAAATTTTCTCTTGTGACCAGATAAAACTGATTTTACTAACCAAATATCAATTTTTTGTGTCCTATTATGATAGGGTTTCACGGACATAGGTGGTGGAAAGGTAGTTGACACAGTTAAGATCTAAAAAAGAATACACTATAGATTGATGATATCTTGATTTTAGGATTATGCTGAGTTGATGACATGTGAGTAGCAGTATATATTCACTAGCCGCTAGAAATTAAAGATCTTATTGAATCTGTAGTATAGATACAACTCATTCTAACCTCTCTTTTTGCATTTTTTACATAATTTACATGAAGCAGACAATATTAGTACAAACAACTTTGCATGGTAGATTGATTCTTACTTAATTAAATATTGTAATAGGGCACCAGCAGCTACATACTTACATAACAATTTCTTGCATTTGGTAAAAGTGATGAAACAATACGCAATTACATTGAGGTGATTTAAGCGGTTCCATGTATGTATTACTATGCGCAATGCGTTAAAAAAAGAGATGAGGTGTCTACGAAGAAGCAAAGAGAAATATAAACCTTAATGGTGCATTTTTACTCCCTCCATCTATGTTTACAAGATATTTACATGACTTGGCACGATCTTCCAAATAGTAATTTAATAATTCATTTATCTTATATTATAATTATTTTTTGTTATAAAACTATGGTCATTGTAGAGTATATTTGATTACGTATCCAACCGTATAAAGTTTATATTGTAAAAATAAAAATTAACAACTAAATTTCTTAGTTTGAATCTTCATTTGCACGTGTGACTTATAAAAAGAAATGGTATACTATATATGTAAACCCATATATAAAGCTTAATGGTATTGTCACGTAATTATGACATTTCTAACCCATATACCTTATGTTTAAATATATCAAAATATGTGCCTACATAGTATGGACGGTATATTCTCATGTTTTATATAACATTTTCCTATCCATAAGAAAATTGAAGAAGTGTAGTTGATATAAATGATTATTTTCGCATACAACATATAAGACCACATTGTTCAATTATTTAGGTTGTTCATTTATATTAAACAAATAGTACAGAATTGGAACTGTACAACCTTCTAATACTCCCTCTCTATTTTTTTATCACATTTTACTTCCCCGGACCCCAACTTGTGTGAGAGTTTTCGCATTGGGTACTCGCTTTTTTGTCACATTTTCTTTGTCTTAAATCAGTTATATCAAACCCTGATCGAGATTATTGAAAACATAACAACATCTATGATACCAGTTTTGTATCATCAAATTCACCATGGAGTATGATTTGATAATGCATATATTTGGTATTTATATCTATAAACTTAGTCAAAGTTGGACATGTTTGATTTGTGATAAAGCAATTGTGATATGCAAAAAGGAGGATGTACTAGATCTTCAATATTAAGTCATTTTATTTAAATGTTCTACCACTCTCTCTACAACAAAATAATCACATTGTATGGTAACTTAAATCAGATTGATTGGTGCAAGGTGTTGGATAAAATGCTGGATATATGAAAAATTAACAACATTTTAAGATAATAAACTAAATGTGTGATCATTTATATTTATGTAATGTTGCCCCGTTCGACTGGCTGGTGGTTGATAAACCAAACGAACAATTATGTTAAAATTGCTAGCCCGTGCGATGGCACAAGTTGATGGACTAGTTTATGTATTAATTAAAATTAAAATGACTTATAATTTAGAACGGATAGAGTAGTAAACAAACAAATAAATAAAACAAGATCCTCCGGATGTGTAGTGTAAACGGCGGCAAGCCTTGTAATTGTGTGTGTCTACGTCAGTGCGTGTGCGTGCCTCAGGCCTCCGACTGTCGTATGGACCTCCCTGGGCCCACTACCTCGGTGGGTATCACGACCGACTACTCGGTGGGCCCCTGGGACTACCCGACTTGTGCCGCAAGGTACCTGTTGGCGTGAGGCGCAAGGACTACGGTGGAGAAGTACTCGGATAGGAAGCTATACATACCATGTACTGTGTAGAGGACTTCTAGACGTACACGACTAGTACTCTCTCCCTAAACCGACCTGTAACCCTGCCTCCCGGACTATATAAGGCGAGGCAGAAACCCTCCCCTCTCTCACGAAATTACGCATCATCTTGTAATCACATCCAATCAATCCAGAGCTGCACATCATACAGGACGTAGAGTATTACGCACCTCGCGGCCCGAACCTGTCTAAATTGTGTGCCACGTGTCTCTTCCTTCGAGTTACCGATCTCGGCGAGGCCACATTCATCTACCTCGGGTACTCCCTTGGTAGGTTGCCGGTCTAAAACACCGACAGCTGGCGCGCCAGGTAGGGGATCTCGCTGAAGATCATATGGCGAGCTCGACGGCTTCCATCTTCATCAAGCCAACCGTCGCCTTCAACCACGGCGACACCTTCGTCTTCGGCTCCTGGGTCTGCACTGCTGACGGCGCCAGATCCTTCCAACGCCGCCTCACCATGCCGCCCAACCCGGAGACTGGGCTCGTGACGCTTCCCGAAGTAGTCACGGGCAATCTCGCCGGAAAATTCGGCGAAATTTCGCTCTACAACCAACACGCCGACTTTGAGCTCGGATCCAACTCCAACTCGGACTCGACGTCCCCGTGGGCTATCGTATGCGAGTTGGCTACCCAGCCATCGTGTGCGGACTTCCCATTCCGTGAGCGCTTCACACGTGGCCCCCACAACGTCAGCAGGGCCCACGTGAAGGCTCCCACTGCGCGCCGGGCCGGCAAGGAGATCGTACCCGAGTACGACTCGGACTCCAACACCGTCCCCAGCTACAATTCGGACCCCAACCCTCTCTCCGGCTTCTACTCGGACTCTTCCTACGAGTTCGACTTCGGGTCGGACCCTGATGAGCCCGAGTCCGAGAGCAACACTACGAGCCACCCCCCGTCGGGACCCGCCTTCCGACCCGGTTATAACATCTACACCCGCCGGGAGATTCGTCTCATCGGCCGGACCGCAAGCCCGCGGACCGACAGGAGGGAACCCACGCTCGCGTCGCCTACCTCGACTCACTTCCCTTCTAGGAGGGAACACCGCTCGCTCCACCGGGGAGCACACTTCGACGAGAGGTGGCAACCGAGATTCCGGCCTTGTCTCTCCCGATCGACAAGTCTTCATGACTACCAACAAGACGCCGTGGCCCTCGGGGACGGGTCCCCGACCAATACCTCGAGGACATCTCGGCGGACGAGTTGTCCGCCAACACGCCCGCCGACGAGACCGACACCAACCGGGACGCTCGACGTGAACGCAACAGAAAGTGGAACGAACGGCACCGACATCTCCGCGAGTCCCTTCCCATCCAGAACCTCGCGGAAGCACTCGACCAAGTCGAGAGCCGGGTGCACACCACACCAGAGCAATGCCTCATGTCTATCACTACGATAGCACGCTAGGCTCAGGGGATGCACGCGGGACAAGTCATCACCAAGCTCGCGGAGGATGCCTACTTCATGCGAGTCAACAACAGGGTCACTCAAGCGCCCCCCGTCAGGAACCGCCAGCATGACAACAAAGCCACAAGTCGCAGTGCGGACATCGGTAGTAACCGTACTCAAGCAGAGCTACCAGCTAACCCCAACCGCACTCGGGCAACAGCCGCTGGACCCTCTCATGGTGGCAACAACACCGGTGGTGACCGGGAGATTATCCCTCACCGTGATCCCGGTGGTGGAGGCGGCGACGGCGGGAGCTCCAACCATGGGGCCGACAGAGAGCCGGGGGCGGTGGCAACCGCGGCGGCCGAGGCCACGCGGACAGCCCACGTCTCCGGTGCCTCACGCGGCGGCTTCGACGCCCTCCAGAAAATCGAAGAACTACGACGCAAGAAGGCCTCCACGGCAGGCGACAACGACGGCTTCCCCGCCTTCTCTGCGCGACTTCACAACCTACTTCTCCCGGAGAAATTCAAGCCTCTATGAATTACCAAGTACAACGCGAAGCAGGATCCAGTGCAGTGGCTCAGATGCTACGCCCTCTCCATCGAGAACACTGGTGGCAACAACGACACGAAGTGCCTCTACTTCCCCTTCTGTCTGGATCAAGCTCGCTCACATGGCTCGAGTCCCTCTAGAAGCACTCGATCGACAAGTGGGACCAGCTAAAGGAACAGTTCACCAGCAACTTCGCGGGCGCCATGGGCCGCTCGGGTACTCGCATGGACCAAGCAATGGTAAAGCAGGAACAAGGCGAGACCCTTCGCAAGTACATGCGGCGCTTTTTCGACAAGCGCGCCACCGTAGTCGATGTCTCTGACGAGGAAGTCATCGACCTCTTCCAAGACGGTATCTACCACCATCGCACCTTTGAAGACTTCGGTCGTCGCCACCCGAGCTCCATCACCCACCTCAAGGACATGATCACCTCCTCGGGTCGACGAAGAAGACAGGGCTAATGCCAAGTACGACGCCATCCGTGGAAAGAGCAAACGGAACACGGGCGGCGGCAAAGCAACAACAACAGGAACCAAGGCGGTCGCAAGCAACAACTACTCGGGTCCCAATCGCAAGCGCAAGCCGGACAACACCGTTGCGGCTATCCGGCGCCATACGAAAGACAACTCGAAGAGGACCTCCGGCGGCTTCAAAGACTTGCTGAAAGAGAAGTGCCCGTGGCATCCGGACGGCAACCACACCACCGAGCAGTGCTACCAACTCCGGCGAGCACTCAAGGATACTCCAGAGCCACGACACCCTCATGACAAGAAAGGCAAGAAGAAGACCGACGAAGGCAACGGCGACTTCCAGGAACTCGATAAGACAGTGAACATCCTCTTCGGCGTACTACCCAACCGATGGGCTCAGAAAGCTACCCGTCGAGAAGTCATGAGCATTGAACCGGTGGCCCCGACCCCTCTCCGGTGGCTCGGAGGTACCCATTACCTTCTCCCGCGCGGATCAATGGACAAGCTTCTCCGAATTAGGACGGTTCCTACTCGTCCCGAAGCCGCGTGGTCGCGGGCTCCAAACTCAACAAGGTCCTCATCGACGGTGGAAGCGGGCTCAACGTCCTTTTCACCAAGACCTTGAAGAAGATGAAGCTCGACATCACCCACATGCTCACCAAGAGCACCTCGCCTTTCTACGGCATCGTCCCCGGAACGCGGCTATCCCACCGGTCTCGGTGGTTCCCGCCGCTACCTTCGGGAAACAAGGGACAACTACCATACCGAGTACGTCAAGTTCGAAGTCGCGGACTTCGAGACGTCCTACCATGCCATCCTCGGCAGACTGGCTATTTCAAAGTTAATGGTGGTACCCCACTACACCTACTTGGTACTCAAGCTGCCAAGTCCACCGGGTGTACTCTCACTGCAAGGGGACTTGAAGATTTCCTTCGACTGCGACACAGAAGCTGTGGAACTCGCAGCTACGAACCAAGTACCCAACGCAATGATGGAGATCTACGCTTGCGTCGAAGAAACTTGCCCCAAGTGAACTTGACATCCCGCAGAAGTCGGAAAAAGCCAACAAGCCTCGCCTAGCCGAGGAAGTTCTAGTCAAGACAATTGACCTCGGGACGGCGACAACAACAAGATCACCACCATCGGGGCGGGCCTCGACCCGAAATAGGAAGACGCGCTCACCAACTTCCTCGGAGCTAACCGAGACATCTTCACGTGGAAACCAGCGGACATGCCGGGGGTGCCCGTGGAGCCGATCGAGCATTAACTCAACGTCGACCCTAAAGCTACCCCCGAAGCGACAACACCTCCGCCGCTTCGCCGATGACGGACGGGACGCCATCAAGAAGGAACTCGCCAATCTACTCGCGTCCGGCTTCATCGAGAGAAGTCTTCCATCCCGAGTGGCTCGCCAACCCCGTCCTCGTCCGCAAGAAGAACTCGAACGAGTGGAGGATGTGCGTCGACTACACCGACCTCAACAAGCACCGCCCCAAGGACCCCTTCGGGTTGCCGCGGATTGATCAAGTCATCGACTCCACGGCGGGCAACGACTGCTCTCGCTTCCTCGATCGCTACTCCGGTACCACCGCATCGCTATCAAGGAAGAAGACCAGGAGAAGACCGCGTTCATCACCCCGTTTGGCGCGTCATCGCTACACGACCATGTCCTTCGGGTTGAAGAACGCCGGCGCTACCTACCAACGAGTATCTAGGCATGCTTCAAGATGCAACTCAACAAGAACGTCGAAGCTTATGTAGATGATGTGGTCGTGAAGACCGTAAACTCCAACACGCTCATCGCCGATCTTGAAGAGACTTTCACATCCCCGCGAGAGTACCGCCGAAGCTCGACCCGAACAAGTGCGTCTTCGGCGTTGTTGACGGATAAAAGACGTATCCCTCTACGATCCGTAAGCGTACGGACCCCACACCTTTTTCACCACGGGATTCCCAAGGTTCTTGTCAATCCGCGGAGCAAGGGGATTACAAGCGTTCGATCAACAACGACACACTAGCTACTAAAACCCTAACTACTATTATACTAGAAAACACTAAACTACACTAGAGAGAATGATAAACGATCAAGGTAGAAGACACTCACCCACGGGTCTACGATACTAGAGCATGCAATCGCTAAAAGACATGAAAACCAATCTAATCTATCGGGGTTGTGACCACGGTTTCGCCCTTTCCCTCCTCTCGTATCGTCACTACGCGAAGGTATTCATGACTAGACCTTTGATGGACACGGCGTATTGAATGGATCCAAGGAAGCATTGAGGCCTATACTCCCTTTACGGCATGGTAGCAAACCTTAAGCATTAAAGTATATTCAACACAAGATGATAGATAGATAATCCGACAAAGTGCGATTACATCTCAAGATCGATTACAACCCATGGACGAATGAGAAGATTACCCCATCAAGGTGCTGATCATGGCACCGTTGATCATGGTTTCCCCTCCGCCGGTGTCTTCCTTCTTCTCCACGAGAGGGTGCTTCCTTCGAGGTGGTTGATCTCCCGCCGGAGATCCTCCTCCTCTCTCTAGCTTGTGGATGGCCTTCTGGTGCGAATGACTCCTCCCCTCGGTGTTGGCGGCGCCTCGGGGGTTTTAGGGTTGAAGATCCTTCGAGGGCAAGGAAAACAGGACCGAACCGGTGCGGAAGTGGGCCGGGCCGGCCGGCTGGCCGGCCGGCCCAGCCCACCCGGCCCGGTTCGGTCGCCCCTTTTGCTCCGTGGGTCCTCGTGCACTTATGTACTTTGCCCCCTCCACTTGCATGATTTTGATGCTGTTATCCTCGCGTCCAAGATGGAGGCTCTCTTTGCATGAAGTTTGATCTTTTACGCTTCAATCCCCGGGGGTGTTCCTTGTAGCACTTCGGTCCTCGCCACCATTGGAAGTGATTTCAGCAAGCTCATGAACACGAACAAGACTCCGTGAATGCTCCTTTGAACTTGTTGCGAATCCGTCCTTTATGTCCATGTTTTCCTACATAAACACAACACTTCCAAATGCATGCACAAAGATGAACTTGTTATATGATTAGTGTGCCTAGTGGCGGGTTAGTTCCATAATCAAATCCAAACCAAAGTGTAATGAACATGCTAGGTGCACCAAAATACACCGTCAACATCTCCCCCACACTTAGCTCTTGCTCGTCCTCGAGCAAGCACTCGTAAAAGAATTTCGTCCAAGGTGTGTAATCGTGTATCATTAATCCTCCTTCACAAGTTAGTCAATCCTTTCATCTTTAATACATAAACACAAAGTAATGATAATTAAACATAAACATGGGCGTTTAGAATTTTTACCACGCCAAGTTTTACCCCACAACTCAAACTCTTCACTTGAAGTCTTCAATTTCAGCCATGCTTACTCCTTTGCTTCCATCGGAGGGTTTTTATGGTTTTCAAAACAAAAATTCCTGCAACAAGTATTAGACAAAAAACCTTTCTCCAAGCTCTCTCAAGTCACTCATATAAAGTGGCTATCCTAACCAAATTTTATAAAACTCTCACCTCCCATTAATCTCTCATATATCATGTAAAGTGGAGCTATAGGTAGGGCTAGCGCAATCAACACAAGTATTGTCAAACTAAGAACTTCCTCTAATGGTTGTCTACCTTTCAAAGCCAATGATCATGAGAATTAACCATATGTAAGGATATCAAGGATGAGAAGATTTAGAATGGTGGACATGTGCAAGGGCAAAAGAAAATTGTGACTACAAGGCACCAATGATGTCCTCGTTGTCGGATTGCACATGGTTGGAAATAGAGTAAAATTTTCATCTCACAATCAACGTGACATCCTTCCTTACACTTTATTTTTTTCTTTTCTTTCACTTGATCCATACCTCTCATATCTTCATCGCTACCTCATCTTTTCCTCTTTTTCTTTTTCTTCTTTCATTCACATATGATTTTTCTTTCTTTCTTTCTTTCTTTTCCATACACATACTTTTTCTCTTTATTTTTCTCTCTCTTGACAACTTTTCAAAGCTTTCAATTCTCTCTTTCCTCGCATGCATACAATCTGAAATTTTAAATAAATCATGCTAGAGACGAGACGAAACTTTGAAAATAGGTTGTGTTCAAGGAATACGATGTACAAAAGAGATGTATAGGGTTGGGTATGGAATCCGGCGATAATCATGACTTTCGTTGTGAAAGTCATGTACCGAATATATGACGAGGCTAGCAACAAAAGATAAGCACAAGGACATGATCATTGCTTGAAATTAAAACTCACCAAGAGAGAAGGGTCCTAGCCTAACTCATCGTGCTAATCACACTTATGGTGGAGCGAAAAAAATAAACTTGGCTTTGGATAGGAATTTTTTTCTTACTCTCAACTTGGAAAAAGAGGTTTTGCTAACCTTTATTACAAGGGTTTTAAGATAATTTTCAGAACTGAAATCCTCCAATTTTTAGCATCGAACATAGCACAACTAACATGTGAAGCTCAAGATCGAAGTGTGGTATGGGTACTTTAAGTAGTAGCGATTCCACTAAGCACCACGGTAAACGTTTTTCAAACCACATACTTGTGTTCATATATCAAGAATCGAAGATTAAACAAACAAGTAAATAAAGATAAACAATACATAAAACACAAAGATATATATAAAGACTCTTTTTATTTGATTTTCTTGACTCAACACTAATTTAAGACACTTGCAAAAATTTTAAAACGAGACTCAAAAACTAAAGACTCATTAAAAACACTAAGACTCTCACACGAAGATTAAACCGAACCTAAACTTGAAGTTCAAAAGCTAAGGCTAGCGAGCTAGCTCTCCCCCACACTTAAAACATACGACGTCCTCGTCGTATCTTACAAAATCCTAAGGGGAAAACTAGATCTAGTGGTACTTCAAGCAAGTTTTGCACCACTTGCCTCTCAAGTTTCCAACCATGCCGAAAAGTTTGCGCACGTTACGGTTAAGGAACTTGTAGTCGTCTTCAACTACGCGCTCCAAGTCCTCCATACGCTGCTTCATCGCTTCCATGGCTTGGAGACATTCGTCGGCTGACGTGTAGAGATCCGCGATGGATTGACGGCAAACTCGACAACACATCGGATGCAATCCGAAGGGGTCGTCGTCGCCATAATCTCCACCGTTGTCACCACCGTCGTTGCCACCTCCATTGTCGTTGCCTTCGCCACCGTCGTTGCCGTCGCCGTTGGGGCCTTCGGGAGTCCTTTCCTTGGGCCGCTCATCCCAATCATCATCATCTCTACCGGCGGCCGCCCACGAGCTCGGGCTAGGATCGTCGGAGTAGTCGCTATCCCCATAATCCTTAGGCTCTGGCGACACCTCCTTGTAATCTTTGCGCTTGACACCTTGGAGGCGTGCCGACCTTCGGACGGGTGTAGGGACCTTCTCTCCTTCGACGGGGTTGCGAGATGCAAGAGCTCCGGTCGGGACACGTCCTCCGCAACGGATGCGTGCGGTCCTATTGACGGGTAGCTTGAGCTCGCATCGCATCGCTTCCTCCATCGATGGCTTCTTGGCTTCTAGCTTCAACTCTAAGCTCCTTGGAGGCACAATGGTCGCTACAAGGGTGCAACACATTGCTTGAAAGGTTTGATCCTCGAGCTCCCAATTCGGCCAAATAAATAGTCCCGAGAGGAAAGCCCCGGGAACCTTATTTTCCTTTTTTACACTTCCCTTAAAATTTTCCGACCAAACAAGGAAGTCAAAAAGGAGCAATTCGGGCGAAATTCGGCGTCATCGGGCGTCGGGCCCCTCTCGGGGCCGGTCCGCTGGGCCGGCCGGCCCACCCCCGCCCTCGGGGGCGGGCCGGTCCAGCTTTTTGCACACCGCCCTATTTTTTCTTCCTTAGCCCATGGGAAAAAGTTGGCCCAAGTAAATCTTCGCGAAAAACTCCGTAAAACTAAAAGAAAAATTATTTACGAAGTTGATGCCTTGTTTTTTGTCCTAGGCGGGACGTTCGGGCTCTTCCTCCATGGTGAAGACGTCAACATGGTGAAGGGGCACGACATCGGGTTCGTAGTAAACCTTAAGCCGCTGTCCATTCACCACAAATTGATCGCCGTTTATATCCATAATGGTTACCGCTCCGTTGGAGAACACCGAATGCACAACATAAGGTCCGTCCCACTTGCTTTGCAATTTCCCCTTTCCGAAGGTTTTAAACCTCGAATTGTAGAGGAGGACCTTATCTCCTTCTTTAAATTCTTTTTTCTTCAATCTTTTATCATACCACCTTTTGATTCTCTCCTTGTATATGCTTGCGTTTTCATAAGCTTTCAACCTCAACTCCTCTAGCTCGCTTATTTGAATTCTTCGTTTCACCACCGCGGCATCGAGATCAAGGTTCATCTCTTTAATCGCCCAATAGGCTTTATGTTCCAACTCAACCGGAAGGTGGCAAGATTTTCCATAGACGAATTGATAAGGGGTCATACCTATCGGTGTTTTAAACGCCGTTCGATAAGCCCATAAAGCTCCGTCTAATTTCTTTGACCAATCCTTGCCTCCCTTCTCTATGGTCTTGTTGAGTATGCTTTTTAATTGCCTATTTGACGTCTCCGCTTGTCCGTTGGTTTGTGGGTGATAAGCCGTGGAGACCCTATGCTCAATTCCCAACTTGGACAAGCACTTTTTGAAGTTCTTCCCGGTGAAATGAGTTCCTCCATCACTTATCAAGATTCTCGGTGTACCGAAACGGGGAAAAATCACGTTCTTGATCATAGTGATGGACTCCTCCGTGGAAGCTTTACGACATGGTATTGCCTCCACCCACTTGGATACATAATCAACCATGACTAGGATATACTCGAATCCAAATGAGTTTTTAAAAGGCTCCATGAAGTCTATACCCCATGCATCGAATATGTCGATTTGCAAATTGTATTTCAAAGGCATAGAATTTCTTTGAGATATGTTTCCGGTTCTTTGGCATTCGGGGCATGATGCAACATATCTTTTAGTATCTTCATGCATCTCCGGCCAATAGAATCCGCTCAACCATACTTTTGCTTCGGTTCGAAAATGGCTATAGTGTCCACCGTACTCCGCCGAGTGGCACTTCCTTAGAATCTCAACCCTCTCTTCTCTTGGCACACATCTTCTCATCACTCCATCATTGCCAAGCTTGAAGAGGTATGGTGCATCCCAAAAATATTTCTTACTTTCGGAGATTATCTTCCTTTGAGTGTTTTTATCTAGATGATCGAGGGGCATCTTTCGAATTGCTCGAATGATGTCGATCATCCAAGTATCTTTATCAAGCACTCTATAGAGGTGGTCATCTCTCATCTTATCTTCTATGGGCTCTTTATCATCTTGTCCACGATTCATCCTAGACAAATGATCGGCCACAACATTCTCCACCCCCTTTTTATCACGAATTTCAACATCAAATTCTTGGAGAAGAAGGATCCAATGAATCAAACGTGGTTTAGCTTCCTTCTTAGCCAAGAGATACTTGATAGCTGCGTGATCGGTGTAAACAATGACCTTCGAGTTCACGATGTAAGATCCGAATTTTTCGAAAGCGAATACTACCGCTAGCAACTCCTTTTCCGTAGTGGCATAATTTAATTGTGCCCCACTAAGAGTTTTGCTAGCGTAGTAAACGACGTGAACTCGACCTTCCTTTCTTTGACCCAAGACCGCGCCTACGGCGTAGTCACTTGCGTCACACATGATCTCGAAAGGTTGGCTCCAATCCGGAGGTTGGATGATGGGAGCACTCACCAACGCATTTTTCAAGGTCCGAATGCCGCTAGGCACTTCTCGTCAAAGTCGAAAGCCACATCCTTCGAAGAAGGTGCGTTAAAGGCTTAGTGATCTTCGAGAAGTCCTTTATAAATCTTCTATAAAATCCGGCATGACCTAGAAAGCTCCTTAAGGACTTAACATCCGTAGGAGGTGGGAGTTGCTCAACCGTCTCTACCTTAGCCTTGTCCACTTCAATTCCTCTCTCGGATATAACATGTCCGAGCACTATGCCTTGCTTAATCATGAAGTGGCACTTTTCCCAATTTAAAACCAAATCTACCTCCGCACACCTTGTAAGGACCTTTTCTAAGTTTGCTAAGCAATCCATGAACGTCTTCCCGTAAACGGAAAAATCATCCATAAACACTTCAACAATTTCTTCGATGAATTCCGAAAACACGGCCATCATGCAACGTTGAAAAGAGGCCGGAGCGTTGCATAGGCCGAAGGGCATCCTCCTATATGCAAACGTTACGTAAGGGCACGTAAACATTGTCTTGTGTTGATCTTTCGGGTGAATGGGAATTTGCATGAACCCCGAGTATCCATCGAGAAAGAAAAATAAGCGTGGTTTGCTAACCTCTCGAGCATCTCGTCTATGAACGGTAGGGGGAAGTGATCTTTCTTTGTCGCTTTGTTAAGCTTACGATAATCGATACACATCCGCCACCCGGTCACGGTTCTTTGCGGTATCAACTCGTTCTTCTCATTCTTCACCACGGTCAAACCTCCTTTCTTCGGTACACAATGTACCGGCTCACCCATTCGCTATGCGGAACCGGGTAGATGATTCCGGCATCAAGTAACTTGATAACCTCTTTCTTTACTACCTCTCACATGGCATGGGTTAGCCTCCTTTGGTGGTCCACTACGGGCTTACATTGGTCTTCCACCGGTATACGATGAGTGCAAAAGGCTGGGCTAATACCTTTGAGATCATTAATTGAATATCCAATCACCTTCCTATGTTTTTTTATAAATCAGCAACGCTTCATTTTCTTCGGGACTCAACTCGTCGCTCACAATGACCGGATAAGTTTTGTCGGGGCCCAAAAATTCATATTTTAATCCCTTGGGCAAAGGTTTAAGGTCTACCTCGGGCACTTGTGGCTCCTCGGGTTTGATTTCTCCTATGTCTTTGAATTCTCTTCCTCCGCACTACCATCATGCGGCTCTAAGCCTTTAGTTGCTTCCTCTAGTTCTTCATCTTGTTGATTACTAATTTGATTTTCCATCGCTCTTTGCAGCGGGTCTCTAAGGGTTTCAACAAAACAAAGACTATCTATCTCTTCTACTTCTTCATCTTCGGGAGGAAAAGGTGTAAGGTGTTTAGAAGCACGAAGAAAGTTATATGTGTACTTTGTTTCGTTAAGGTTCATTGTTACTTTGCCTTCTCCGGCATCTAACACGGCATCAACCAACTTAAGAAAAGGCCTACCTAAGATTATTTGATCAGAATTGCTATGTTAAGCATCAATAACAAAGAAATCGGTTGGTACATAGTTTCTAGAGATTTTTACTTTCATGTTGCAAGCAATACCTAGAGGTTTGATAGTTCTACCATCTCCCATAATTAATTTCGTTGATGTTGGAGCTAAGTCTAGGTTGTGTTATTGAACTTTATCGTAAATTTTAGAAGATAGAACACTTACTTGGGCTCCGATGTCGCATAAAGCTTTGCATTGAACTCCGTTGATCTCGCAACTCAAGTGCGGCGTCATCTTCTCTTCTTCTTCGGATCCTATCGAGTAAATTTCAGCGAGGCGAGCGTATGGTGATGCTTCGAGCTTGATCCCCATGATTCTCTTCACCTCGGCAATATGTTTCGGATCCACCACGTCATCTCCAAAGAGCTTTTCAAAAATCTCACCGGTGGTTTCGAGGTCGTATGAATTTTCAGCTTTCTTCTCCGGTGGGAAATCCACTTCCAATGCTCTTGCCATCCCCTTTTGATTAGGGAACGGTCTTCTCTTGTCGAATACTTCTCCGTAATCAATAGGAACCCAATCCATTGGTTCGAACTCCCTTAGTGGCTTCGCGCTTGACATGCTTCTCTTGTTCGTCTCATTTGGCGTGGCGAAGTCGACGCTTGGTGTAGTTCTTGACTTGATGTGTTCTTATTCAAGCTTTTCCATGATTGGCTCCTCTTTTGTGACTTCCGGGGTTGCCTCTTTAGAAAAATCAGCAAGCTTCTTCTTCCTTGAATTGAATTCCGGCTCTTCCGCAAGTCTTGTTTCCCAATCTCTTCGCATGGCAGCCGCTTTACTAACTTTTTGTAGAAGTTGGGCGGCTTCCGTGAGTGTTTTCTCCATGAGATCCCCACCCGCACACATTTCGACGTGTCGCATGCAACTAGGGGTTAGGGAAAAGAAAAATGTATGCAAGAGTACGTCACCGGTGAAGCCGAGTTTTGGTCCTTGTTCGATTAATTCATTAAACCTATCCCAGGCTTGGTCTATCCCTTCCTCTTCTCCTTGCATGAAAGTGATCACTTGCCTCCTTAGATGTTGAACCTTGCTAATTGGAAAGAACTTCTCGCAAAACTTCTTTGTCAACTTGTTCCAATTGCCTTCAACTTCAAAGGACGCAACCGAATACCATGTCTTTGCTTTGCCGGCAAGTGAGTAGGGAAAGAGATTCCATTTGAACCATTCATCGGGAACTCCTTGACGCACCGTGTTGCATATTGTCGTGAAATCCCTTATGTGTCTATATGGGTTCTCCGTAACCATCCCTTCAAATGGGTTTTCCGCCACCATCTTGATGATCTTGGATTTAATTTCATACTTGGTCGCTTCGAGCTTCGAATCCGACTCTTGTACTTTTATGTCTTCACATCGAGGGCTAGCGTAATCCCTTAGTGATTTCTCCGGTTCTTCCACGGGTTGATTAACGAACTCCATCTAGACAATAAGATAAAAAAAACAAAAACAAAAAAAAGAAACAAGTGTTTTTCTAGATAATATATGTTAGATATAGCAAATAAAAGATAAACTAAATATATAAAACTAAGTTAGATGCAAATCAAACGATGTAAACTAACTTGCTCCCCGGCAACGGCGCCGTAAAAGGGGCTTGTTGACGGATAAAAGACGTATCCCTCTACGATCCGCAAGCGTACGGACCCCACACCTTTTTCACCACGGGATTCCCAAGGTTCTTGTCAATCCGCGGAGCAAGGGGATTACAAGCGTTCGATCAACAACGACACACTAGCTACTAAAACCCTAACTACTATTATACTAGAAAACACTAAACTACACTAGAGAGAATGATAAACGATCAAGGTAGAAGACACTCGCCCACGGGTCTACGATACTAGAGCATGCAATCGCTAAAAGACATGAAAACCAATCTAATCTATCGGGGTTGTGACCACGGTTTCGCCCTTTCCCTCCTCTCGTACTGTCACTACGCGAAGGTATTCATGACTAGACCTTTGATGGACACGGCGTATTGAATGGATCCAAGGAAGCATTGAGGCCTATACTCCCTTTACGGCATGGTAGCAAACCTTAAGCATTAAAGTATATTCAACACAAGATGATAGATAGATAATCCGACAAAGTGCGATTACATCTCAAGATCGATTACAACCCATGGACGAATGAGAAGATTACCCCATCAAGGTGATGATCATGGCACCGTTGATCACGGTTTCCCCTCCGCCGGTGTCTTCCTTCTTCTCCACAAGAGGGTGCTTCCTTCGAGGTGGTTGATCTCCCGTCGGAGATCCCCCTCCTCTCTCTCTAGCTTGTGGATGGCCTTCTCGGTGCGAATGACTCCTCCCCTCGGTGTTGGCGGCGCCTCGGGGGTTTTAGGGTTGAAGATCCTTCGAGGGCAAGGAAAACGGGACCGAACCGGTGCCGGAAGTGGGCCGGGCCGGCCGGCCTGGGCCGGCCGGCCGGCCTGTGCCCACCGGCCCGGTTCGGTCGCCCCTTTTGCTCCGTGGGTCCTCGTGCACTTATGTACTTTGCCCCCTCCACTTGCATGATTTTGATGCTGTTATCCTCGCGTCCAAGATGGAGGCTCTCTTTGCATGAAGTTTGATCTTTTACGCTTCAATCCCCGGGGGTGTTCCTTGTAGCACTTCGGTCCTCGCCACCATTGGAAGTGATTTCAGCAAGCTCATGAACACGAACAAGACTCCGTGAATGCTCCTTTGAACTTGTTGCGAATCCGTCCTTTATGTCCATGTTTTCCTACATAAACACAACACTTCCAAATGCATGCACAAAGATGAACTTGTTATATGATTAGTGTGCCTAGTGGCGGGTTAGTTCCATAATCAAATCCAAACCAAAGTGTAATGAGCATGCTAGGTGTACCAAAATACACCGTCAACGGGCGTACGTCGGGCAAACTACTCGGCATCATCATCATCCACTGCGGCATCGAAGCCAATCCCGAGAAGATCTCCGCCATCACCGGCATGAAAGCTCCCACGTGCATCAAAGACGTACGTGAAGCGACCGGGTGCATGGCGGCTCTAAACAGATTCATCTCGAAGCTTGGAGAACGGGGGCTCCCCTTCTTCGAACTACTTAAACATCAAGAGAAGTTTGTGTTGACTCCAGAGGCAGACCAAGCCCATGCCCAGCTCAAGGACTTCCTATCAAAGCCACCAGTCCTCACGGCTCCTCGCAAAGGAGAGCAGTTCTCGCTCTTCCTCGCCGCGACTACTCACGTGGTCGTCTGCCATCATCGTCGAGCGGCGGGGAAGACGGCCACGCCTATCCGGGTCCGGCGGCCGCGCCTACTTCATCGGCGAGGTCTGTCGAAATCCAAGGCACGCTACCAACCGGTACGAAGCTTCGTACTCGGTGCTCATCACCTCGCGGAAGCTACGACACTACTTCCGGGAGTACTCGATCTCCGTCGTCACCGACTACCCTCTCGGTGACATCTCGCGGAACCAAGATGCTACGGAAGAATCTCCCAAGTGGGCGGTCGAACTCGGTTCCCTCAACATCGACTTCAAGCCACGCACGGCCATCAAGTCGCGAGGCTTTAGTCGACTTCATGGCGGAGTGGCGGGAGAATCAACTACCTACTCCAACCGAGCACCGGAGCACCGGGTGATGTACTTCGACGGCTCGCTCAAGCTCGAAGGTGCGAGTGCGGGGGTACTCTTTATCTCTCCAACGGGCGAACAACTCAAGTACGTCCTGCGGATCTTCCGGAAGGTCTCAAACAACGAAGCCGAGTACGTAGCTCGCTACACGGGCTCCGCCTCGCGGCTTCACTAGGCATCAAGCGGTGACTAGTCGACGACGACTCCGCCGGTGGTCATCAACCAAGTCAACAAGTCCCGGGACCGCAACAAGGAGAACATGGACGCCTACGCCTAGAAGTCCGCAAGCTCGAGAACAAGTTCTACGGTCTCGAGTTCCAACACGTCATCCGCGACAACAACGTTGCGGCGGACGTCTCGTCAAAGCTTGGTTCTACTCGCGCTCAAGTACCGGCGGGCGTCTTCGTCCACGAGCTTCACGCGCCATCCATCCCGAGAGCCGGCGCCACCGACCACCGATCCCGGCGCATCCCCCGCCGGCCGGGAGGTCATGATGATCGACGTGGACCGGAGGCAACCCTTCATCGAATGCCTCGGCGAGCGAGAAGATTCCCTCAGACAAGAACTTGGCCGAGCAACTCATCCGCCGCGCCAAGTCCTATGTCCTAGTCGGAGACAAGCTCTACAGGCGGGGCGCATCTTTTGGTGTACTCATGAAGTGCGTTCCCCGAGAAGAAGGCAAGGGCATCTTGGAGGAGATCCATAAAGGCGTTTGCGGCAAGCACGCGTCCTCTCGCATGCTGGTCAGCAAGGCCTTCCGACGTGTTGTATGGACCTCCCTCGGCCCACTACCTCGGTGGGTACCAGGACCGACTACTCGGTGGGCCCACGGGGACTACCGGACTTGTCTTTGCATGGTACTCGTTGGCGTGAGGTGCAAGGACTACGGTGGAGAAGTACTCGGATAGGAAGCTATACATACCATGTACTGTGTAGAGGACCTAGACATACACGACTAGTACTCTCTCCCTAAACCGACACGTAACCCCGCCTCTCGGACCATATAAGGCGAGGCGGGGACCCTCCCCCTCTCATACACACGAGATTACGCATCATCTTGTAATCACATCCAATAAATCCTAAGCTACGCGGCATACGGGACATAGGGTATTACGCACATCGCGGCCCGAACTTTGTCTAAATTGTGTGCCACGTGTCTCTTCCTTCGAGTTACCGATCTCGGCGATGCCACATTCATCTACTTCGTGTACTCCCCTTAGTAGGTTGCCGGTCTAAAACACCGACCCGGGCGCGCCGGGTAGGGGATCTCGCCAGAAGATCATATGGCGAACTCGACGGCTTCCATCTTCATCAAGCCAACCGTCGCCTTCAACCGCGGCGACACCTTCGTCTTCGGCTCCCGGGTGCCGCACCGTTGACGGCGCCGGATCTTTCCAATGCCGCCTCACCATGTCGCCCAACTCGGTGACCGAGCTCGTGACGCTTCCCGAAGTAGTCACGGTCAATCTCGCCGCAAAATTCGGCGAAATTTCGCTCTACAACCAACACGCCGACTTCGAGCCCGGATCCGACTCCGGCTCGAACTCGACGTCCCCGTGGGCTATCGCATGCGAGTCGGCTACCCGGCCATCGCGTGTGGCCTCCCCCACTCCGTGAGCGCTTCACACGTGGCCCCCGCAACGTCGGTAGAGCCCACGCGAAGGCTCCCCGCGCGCGCCGAGCCGACAAGGAGATCGTACCCGTGTACGACTCGGACTCCGACAACGTCCCCGGCTACAACTCAGACTCCAATCCTCTCTCCGGCTTCTACTCGGATTCCTCCTACGAGTTCGACTTCGGGTCGGACACTGATGAGCCCGAGTGCGAGAACAACACCATAGAGCAACCCCTGTCAGGACCAGCTTCTGGCCTGGTTATAACATCTACACCCACGGGGGAGATTCGTCTGCGGCCGGACGCAAGCCCGCGGACCGACGGGGAGGGAACTCACGCCGTGTCGCCTACCTCGACTCACTTCCCCTTGCGGGAGGGAACACTTTGCTCGCTCCGGTGGGGAGCACACTCCAACGAGAGGTGGCGACCGGTGACTCCCGGCCTTGGCTCTCTCGATCGGCAAGTCTTCATGACTACCAATGAGACGCCGGGGCCCTCAAGGCAGGTCCACGACCAATATCTCGAGGACATCCCAGCGAACGAGTTGTCCGCCAACGCGCCCGCTGACGAGACCGATGCCAACAGGGACGCTCGACGTGAACGCAACAGAAAGCGGAACGAATGGCGCTGACGCCTCCGCGAGTCCCTTCCCATTCGCAACATCGCAGAAGCACTCGACCAAGTCGAGAGCCGGGTACACACTACCCCAGAGCAATGCCTCATGTCTATCACTATGATAGCACGTCAGGCTCTGGGGATGCACGTGGGACAAGTCATCGCCAAGCTCGCGGAGGACGCCTACTTCATGCGAGTCAACAACAGGGTCGCTCAAGCGCCCCCCGTCAGGAACCGCGACAATGAAGCCACAAGTCGCAGTGCGGACATCGGTCACAACCGTACTCGAGCGGAGCTACCAGCTAACCCCAACCGTACTCAGGCAACAGCCGGTGGACCCTCCCAAGGTGGCGACAGCGCCGGCGGCGGCCGGGCGATCATCCCTCACCGCTATCCAAGTGGTGGAGGTAGCTACGGCCAAAGCTCCAACCATGGGGCTGACAGGAGAGCTGGGGGCAGAGGTGACCGCGGTGGCCGAGGCCACGCGGACAACCACGTCTCCGGCGCCTCTCGTGGCGGCTTCGATGCCCGTCAGAAAATCGAAGATTACGATGCAAGAAGGCCTCCACGGCAGGCGACAACGACGGTTTCCTTGCCTTCTCTGCGCGACTTCGCAACCTACTTCTCCCGGAGAAATTCAAGCCTCTGGGAATCACCAAGTACGACGCGAAGCAGGATCCGGTGCGGTGGCTCGGATGCTACGTCGTCTCCATCGAGAACGGCGGTGGCAAGAACGACACCATGTGCCTCTACTTTCCCTTCACGTCCGGACCAAGCCCCGCTTACATGGCCCGAGTCACTCGAAGTACTCGATCGACAAGTGGGACCGAGTGAAGGAACAGGTTCACCATCAACTTCGCGGGCGCCATGGGCCACTCGGGTACTCGCATGGACACGGCAATGGTGAAGCGGGAACAAGGCGAGACCCTTCGCAAGTACATGCGGTGCTTCTTCGATAAGCGCGCCTCCGTAGTCGATGTCTCGACAAGGAAGTCATTGACCTCTTCCAAGACCGTCTCTACCACCGTCGCACCTTCGAAGACTTCGGTCGTCGCCGCCCGAGCTCCATCACCCACCTCAAGGACATGATCACCTCCCGGGCTAATGAAGAAGACAAGGCCAACGCCAAGTACGACGCCATCCATGGCAAGAGCAAACGAACGCGGGGCGGCAACGGCAACAACTACTCGGGTCCCAATCACAAGCGCAAGCCGTACAACACCGTCGCGGCTATCCGGCGCCTGCGAAAGACAACTCAAAGAAGACCTCCGCGGCTTCAAAGACTTGCTGAAAGAGAGGTGCCGTGGCATACGGACGACAACCACACCACCGAGCCGGTGCTAGCAACCGCGGCGAGCACCGAAGGATACTACGAGCCACGGCACCCTCACAACAAGAAAGGCAAGAAGAAGACGACGAAGGCAATGACCGGCTCGAAAAGCTACCCAATCGAGAAGTCATGAGCATTGAACCGGCGATCCCGACCCCTCTTCGGTGGTCGGAGGTACCCTTTACCTTCTCCCGCACGGATCGGTGGACAAGCTTCTCCGAACCGGGACGATTGCCACTCGTCCCGAAGCCGGTGGTCGCGGGCTCCAAACTCAACAAGGTCCTCATCGATGGTGGAAGCGGGCTCAACGTCCTTTTCACCAAGACCTTGAAGAAGATGAAGCTCGACATCACCCACATGCTCACTAAGAGCACCTTGCCTTTCTACGACATCGTCCCCGGAATGCGGCTATCCCACTAGGCTCAATGGTTACGCCGGTTACCTTCGGGGAAACAAGGGACAACTACCGTACCGAGTACGTCAAGTTTGAAGTCGCGGACTTCGAGACGTCCTACCATGCCATCCTCGGCGAACGGCTATCGCCAAGTTCATGGCGGTACCCCACTACACCTACTTGGTACTCAAGATGCCAAGTCCGGCGGGTGTACTCTCACTGCAAGGGGACTTGAAGATATCCTTCGACTGCGACACGGAGGCTGTGGAACTCGCGGCTACGAATCAAGTATCTAATGCAATGATGGAGATCTACGCTGCGTCGAAGAAGCTTGCCCCAAGTGACCTCGGGACGGGCGACGAAGACAAGACCACCACCATCGGGGCGGGCCTCGACCTGAAATAGGAAGACGCGCTCATCAACTTCCTTCGGGCTAACCGAGACATCTTTGCGTGGAAACCGGCGGACATGCCGGGGGGTGCCCGGGGAGCCAATCGAGCATTCACTCAACGTCGACCCTAAAGCTACCCCGAAGTGACAACACCTCCGCCGCTTTGCCGATGACGGACGGACGCCATCAAGAAGGAACTCGCCAAACTACTCGCGGCCGGCTTCATCGGAGAAGTCTTCCATCCCGAGTGGCTCGCCAACCCCGTCCTCGTACGCAAGAAGAACTCGAACGAGTGGAGGATGTGCGTCGACTACACCGACCTCAACAAGCACTCGCCCCCCAAGGACCCCTTCGGGTTGCGCGGATTGATCAAGCCATCGACTCCACGGCGGGGGCTGCGACTGCTCGTGCTTCCTCGACCGCTACTTCGGGTACCACCGGATCGGCCGTCAAGGAAGAAGACCAGGAGAAGACCGCGTTCATCACCTCGTTTGGCGCGTACTGCTATACGACCATGTCCTTCGGGTTGAAGAACGTCGGCGCTACCTACCAACGAGCTATCCAGACCTGCTTCAAGAGGCAACTCAACAAGAACGTCGAAGCTTATGTGGATGATGTGGTCGTCAAGACCAGAAACTCCAACACGCTCATCACCAATCTTGAAGAGACCCGAACAAGTGCGTCTTTGGCGTACCGTCGGGCAAACTACTCGGCATCATCATCATCCACCGCGGCATCGAAGCCAATCCCGAGAAGATCTCCGCCATCACCGGCATGAAAGCTCCCACGTGCATCAAAGACGTACGAAGGCGGCCGGGTGCATGGCGGCTACGAGCACGATTCATCTCGAAGCTTGGAGAACGGGGGCTCCCCTTCTTCAAACTACTTAAACATCAAGAGAAGTTCGTGTTGACTCCGGAGGCGGACCAAGCCCTTGCCCGGCTCAAGGACTTCCTATCAAAGCCACCGATCCTCACGGCTCCTCGCAAAGGCGAGCACCGCTTCGCTCTACCTCGTTGCGACTACTCACGTGGTCGGTACCGCCATCATTGTCGAGCGGCGGGGAAGATGGCCACGCCTACCCGGTCCGGCGTCCGGTCTACTTCATCGGCGAGGTCTGTCGGAATCCAAGGCACGCTATCGGCCGGTACGAAACACGTACGCGGTTCTCATCACCTCGCGGAAGCTACGACACTACTTCCGGGAGTACTCGATCTCCGTCGTCACCGACTACCCGCTCGGCGACATCTGCGGAACCAAGATGCTACGGAAGAATCTCCAAGTGGGCGATCGAACTCGGCGCCCTCAACATAGACTTCAAGCCACGCACAACCATCAAATCGTAGGCGCTAGTCGACTTCATGGCGGAGTGGTGAGAGAATCAACTACCTACTCCAACCGAGCGCCCGAGCGCCGTGTGATGTACTTCGACGGCTCGCTCAAGCTCGAAGGCGCGAGTGCGGGGGTACTCTTGATTTCTCCAACGGGCGAACAACTCAAGTACGCCTGCGGATCTTCCGGAAGGTCTCAAACAACGAAGCCGAGTATGAAGCTGCGCTACACGGGCTCCGCCTCGCGGCTTCACCTTGGGCATCAAGTGGCTACTAGTCTACGGTGACTCCGCGGTGGTCATCAACCAAGTCAACAAGTCACGGGACCGCAACAAGGAGAACATGGACGCTTACGCCTACAAGTCCGCAAGCTCAAGGACAAGTTCTACGATCTCGAGTTCCACCACGTCATCCGCGACAACAACGTTGCAGCGGACGTTCTGTCGAAGCTTGGTTCTACTCGCGCTCAAGTACCAGCGGGTGTCTTCGTCCACGAGCTTCACGCGCCATCCATCCGGAGACGGCGCCATCGACCCCCGACCCAACACATCCCCCGGGCCGGCCGGAGGTCATGATGATCGACGTGGACTGGAGGCAACCCTTCATCGACTACCTCAGCAAGCAGAAGGTTCCCTCGGACAAGAACTTGGCCGAGCAACTCATCCGCAGCACCAAGTCCTACGTCCTAGTCGGAGACAAACTCTACAGGCGGGGCACATCTTCTGGAGTACTCATGAAGTGCGTTTCCCGAGAAGAAGGCAAGGGCATCTTGGAGGAGATCCATAAAGGCGTCTGCGGCAACCATGCGTCCTCTCGCACGCTGGTCACCAAGGCCTTCCGACGAGCTTTCTACTGGCCCACAGCTCTGGGCGACGCCGAAGAACTCGTCGAGAAGGTGCGAAGGGTGCCAATACTTCGCCATGCAACAACATGTCCCGGCCTACAAGCTAGTCACCATACCGCCAACACCGGCCTTTCGCCCGCCGGGGGCTCGACATGATTGGGCCACTCCCAACCGCGCCGGAGTGGATTCAACGGAGTACCGGTGGCCATCGACGAGTTCACCAAGTGGATCAAGGTCAAGCCGGTCACATGCCCCAAGGCCGACGAGTACTCGACTTCTGGATGAACTCGTACATCACTACGGACTACCCCACCGCATGATCACGGACACAGGGCTCCAACTTCAACAATCACCGGTTCCGGGAGTACTGCGAGAACAGCGGGATCAACGTCCGATATGTCTCAGTTGCCCATCCTCAGGCCAACGGACAAGTCAAGCACGCCAATGGGATGGTGCTCGACGCTCTCAAGAAGGGTCTACACGATGCTGCCAACACCAAAGGAGGCAAGTGGATCAAGGAACTACCCAATGCGCTCTGGGGGCTACTACTCAACCCTCCAAACCGACAGAATAATCGCCACACTTCCTGGTCTACGGCTCCGAAGCAATCCTCCCTACTGATGTCATGTGGGACTCACCAGCAGTAGAGCAATACGGCGAAGGCATATCCGAAGACAGTAGACGAGTTGACATCGACAGACTCGAAGAAGCTCACTGTGCTGCCCTCGTCCAATCAGCAAGGTACCTCGAGGGTATCCGACGCTACCACGATCGCAACGTCAAGGAACACTCCTTCAACGTTGGTGATCTTGTCCTCCGCCGCATCCAGAACACGGAAGGACTACACAAGCTCAGCTCGCCCTGGGAAGGTCCCTTCACAGTTGCAAAGGTGACCGGACCGGGCTCCTATCGCCTCCAGACGCTCGAAGGCGAAGACGTCAACAACTCGTGGAATATCGACCAGCTCTGTCGATTCTACGCCTAGTCTATCGACTACCCTGGGGACTCAAGTCTACACGACTACTCAAAACCCCTTCGCTGTAAGCGGCCTCCGGGTCCAGGCACTAGTCTCGGACTACTCTACTCCAAGATCCGGCACTAATGGCTACTAACGGATCTTGGGGTCGCTCCGAGCAATAAAGGACTCCGGCGCGGTCTACTAAGAGACCATGTACTCCTAGATCCAGCCTATGCGGCTACTAACGGATCTCTGCGCCGTAAGCGGCTACACGCCCTAGCACCACTTAGCCGTAGGCGGCCTCCGGGTCCTGGCGACTACTCTTGTAAAACGGCCCTGGCCATCCGGGTGTACTTCTCTCAGTAATAAAGTTTGATTATTTATCAACCGATTTATCGCCTCTTTCCCTCAATGGGTCTACCGCGAGTACGACTACTCGTGACAACTCCATGATGGGACTTCGAATACACACACCGCGACAATGAGTACTCATTTATGGAAGTTTTCCTCATTCATATTTAAACAAGTTCATTACAACTTTGTTTATCCACAACCTCTTGCTACAAGCTAACCCTACAGGAACTACTGGAGGTTAAGCTTCTCGGCGACCTGCTCAGCAATTGGGCCATCTGCTCCAGTAGCTCCGCGTACCGCTCGTTTGTGCCGTTGGCGGCTAGTCCGCCGGCGACTACATCAACTGGAGCCTTCGGAAAATACAACTTCATATATGCCAAGATCTGTTTGGGGATCGACTTCGCTAGGTGCTTGACGTTCGTCGCCAGACATCTGGGTGCTTCTCTCAGCCGGTCCACCAACGGAGCTATCTTCGGTCCGCCCGGATGAAGCACCAATAGCCTTGCGATGGGAAGTGCGGCTTCCTCAAGTTCCTTCAGCTGGGCCCGCAGCTTCTCGCAGTCCTCGTTCAGCTTCTGCAGAGATTTGTAGCAGTTGACGAGGTCACGATCTAAGGCAATTCGAAGCTCCATGTGCTTATCGCACTCATAAGCCAACCGCTTATAGTCATATTCAAGTACCTCACGGGCCTCCTTCTCCCGGTAGAAGAGGTTCTTCATGTCGACTTCTGAGGCCCTCAGTTGCTCGACACGAGTCTCAAGCTCTGCAATCAACAAGCAAGGCGGGTCAGACTACTACAAGGTACTTCAAATAGGTACTCGACAAGACAACGCGTACCTTTATTCTTGTTGCGGAGCGACTTGTTCTTCCGCACCAGCTCGTCGCTCTTCGCCTACATATATTGGACTTCGTTTTGATATTGGGCGAAGGCGCCGTCCAGCTTTGATTAGAGCATGGCGGAGTGCTTCCGGGCCTTCACGAGTTATTCCTCCAAGGCCTCCGCCGGAGCTCCTTGCGTCGCCATTCCCCCGGAGCATGCCAAACTTTTATCGGGATCTCTCCGCGACGTCCCGCGGCGCAGACAACGGATGTCAATTGGGTACTCGGCATTCTATGACAGATTGACTACTTAAGAGCATCGACAACTCACCTTCATCCACGCTCGGCCAGGCGCATCACCTCCAAGTGACGAGCTACCGCCGCCGGGTCGACAAGGTCGTCTGCCAGTAGCTCAATCCCACCACGACTACTCGTGGCGGCTCCAGACATTGGCGCCGAGCGGATTGGCTCCGCATCCTGAATTTTCGGTGAATGAACAACTACTTCCGAGAGTTGATTCCGCGCAACGTCGTCGTGTTCCTCCTCCGCCATCACGGGGGCTTCTTCGCCGGCTACCTCCATCGGCTCGGGGGCTCCTGCGGCAGCTCCTTGGGTCTCCGGCGCCTAGCCTTCAACGGGCACCGCTTCGGGAATAGCGCTTCCCTCGGCATCGACACCTGCAATAAGATGACAACGGGATTAGTCACCCTTGGTGGCTACGACTACTCCTTGAGGATACCTGCACTCGTGCAGTGTACTCACCTTCTACAACGCTCGCCTCCGGCAATGCAGCCTCCATGGCTGGCGCCTCGGACTGCGCTAAGGGGCGAGAGCGGACTCCTCAGCGGCCGGCATGGATTCCTCTTCGCCCACCGCCGCACCGGGTTCATCCCCATCCCAGGTCAAGTCCGTGGATTTCCTGCAGAGTACACAACTGGTTGTCAACCATGTACGACTAACAAATCAAATGTACTACTCGAGAAATATCTTCACTTACAGGCTCGACCGGACCACTGTCACGGTTGGGGCGCCGAGGATGCTGGCGATATCGACCAGCCTAGCCACAGCAGGCGCCTCCTCTTGGGTCTCAGTCGCCGTTGGCTCTTTAGCACCAGCCACGACCGGTTCAGTGCTCCCCTCAGCAACTGGGGGCTGGCGCGTCAGCTGCGCCACAAGTTCTTCGACGGTGGGGGCGCGGGGCTGCGGGCCGGCTCCCGGCCGGCTCTCCCACCGTATCCCAGTCGCTTTCGTCCCCCTGCTCTACGGGGTCGGAAGGCGGAATCTCCCGCAAGCAATGGAGTTTCGTCGTCAGCATACACAACATCGAGAAACAAGTACTCGACTACCCTACTCAAGGAAGCTTACCTTTTGAGATGTGGTCTCCGTGACCTTAAGCTTCTTAGCCACGCGCTTGCGGGCCACGTTGCGTGGCTTCCTTGGCGGCGCGGGTAAACTAGACTCCAAGCTAGTTGGCGGATCCTGAACGAGAGGGACGTTGGGTAGTCCAGGGCGGCTGAATCTTGACCGCAGCTGGAACCGCTCCTACAGCGTCTCCCATCATCCTCGTCCGATGTGTGTTCAACGACCACTATGTCGTCTCCTTCACCCACTTCGCGGCGCTCCTTGGCCTTGCCCTTCCTCTCATCTGGGATCTCGACAAGTCGAGGAGGTGATGCCAGCTCGGAGACAAACTTCACTACGTCGTCCTACAAGAACCACATTGGATGAGCACGACTACTACTACATAATCAGTACTCGACTTGAGTACAGATACTGACCTCATTGGGTGGACGCGCGGCGGAGTACTCGGGCACGGGGCATGGCGTGTACGCCGGCATGTCCTTGAAGATTCTCCCCAGCCTGTTGACGATGTCGTCATCGTTGACTTCACCCCCGGGCATCCACGACGTGTCGTCATCGCCGGTGTACTGGTAGCCCAAGGTGTCGCGAGCCATCAGCGGCTGCACCCTTCTCTTCATGAAGCTGAAGGCCACATGCTCGGCCCTCGGCCGGCTTCTCTCAAATCCTTGATCTTCGCCGGCCAGTTCGGGTAGTTGGATACCCTCCCGCATCGTCGGCTCGGAGTTCCACCGGGGCCGGTGCTTCGGCCGCTTCCCGCTCGGCTTCGGCGGAGTCCGGGTGGTGATTGGTGATGTAGAACCACTTTGACTTCCAATCTTTGTTGGAGTTGATCGGCTTGTACGCGAGGTACCGCTGCGGCATCCTCGCGCATCTCGATGCCGCCTCCCCCAACTACTTGGGGGTTGTTGGCACTCGGCCGGGGCTTCACTCGAAAAACTTCCGGAAGAGTACCCAAGTGGGGTTTGATCCCCAAGAAGGCTTCACGAAGTGGATGAAGACGGAGAGGTGTGGAAGATAACTTTGGGGTTGAGTTTGAGGTACTCGATGCCGTAGTACTCCGGGAGCCCCTTGAAGAAATCGCTTGCCGGGAGAGACAACCCGCGCTCCGCGAGCCGCGTGAACATGGGGATCTCATCCGGATTCTTCTCCATGGGATACGGATCTCCCGCGGCGGCGTGCCACAAGTCCACTTCTTTCTCCCGAAGAAACCCACCTGTTGAGGAGCGCTAGCGGATCCGCGATCTTTGCTTTTGACTTCTTCCACTCCTGGTTGGGATTTGGCCGCGGCGAGACACCGGCGGCGATGTCCCCGCGGCGGATCCGGCGGCTTCCTCGCGAGACCTCTTCTTCCCACCGGCGGCCTTCAAGCTCTTCGACGGCGAGGGCTTCATTCTCCAAGTGCACCGGGTTTTCACTCGCATTCACTCGGGGGCTACGGTGGTGGCTTCTCGCGCGCCGCGCTTGGATCTACAATCTCCTCTGAGGTGGCAGTGCGCACAGGCGGTGGTTTCTAGGCACGATCCGCTTGGAATGGTTGCAAGTGCGTGGGGTGGAAAACCCTAAGGGTTTCGACTTCTACTTATAAGTCAACGGGCGGCTCCTCAACGGCCGGACGGATAAGTCTTCAGACGGCTAACTCAGCGGCAGCGCCTGACCCTACAACTTTTAGTAGTCGACATGCCTCATCTCGGGGGCTCGGCTACATCTAATCACTTCCCTGGGTAGCGACAAGATTGAAGAGCAACTCAGGACACCTTCTACATCTAAGATGACCCTTCAATTCGAGAGGAAGTACTCGACTCAAGGCTCGGGGGCTCTGTGCCACGTGTCCTTCAGTTTTTTCTCCGGATTTTGCGGGATAATCTTGCCGTAACTTCGTATGGTCCCCGGCCCGAGTCTACAACTCAACCTAAGGCTCGGGGGCTACTCCATATGGAGTGCGATTTTGCAATCGCACTTCCATATCAACTTCGGCTTCAAGGCAACACGAGTATTTTTGAAGACCTTCAAGAGCAGCACTCGAGGACTCTTGGGACTACTCGAGAAGACTTCGTGGGTTACTCAAATATCGGTCGGAGTACATTCCTGCCTTGGGATGCTTCAAATATTCTTGAGGACTTTTGGCTTGTAGTTCTCGGGGGCGCTTGAGGACTACTCGTCAAGGCCGTCAAGACTACTCGAAGCTATCCTACTCGACTACAAAGTACTCGGGGGCTTGTCGTATGGACCTCCCTGGGCCCACTACCTCGGTGGGTACCAGGACCGACTACTCGGTGGGCCCCTGGGACTACCCGACTTGTGCCGCACGGTACCTGTTGGCGTGAGGCGCAAGGACTACGGTGGAGAAGTACTCGGATAGGAAGCTATACATACCATGTACTGTGTAGAGGACTCCTAGACGTACACGACTAGTACTCTCTCCCTAAACCGACCTCGTAACCCTACCTCCCGACTATATAAGGAGAGGCAGGGACCCTCCCCTCTCATACACACGAGATTACACATCACCTTGTAATCACATCCAATCAATCCGAGCTACGCAAAGCATACAGGACGTAGGGTATTACGCACCTCGCGGCCCGAACCTATCTAGTAGGTTGCCGGTCTAAAACACCGACACGACAAGCTTTCTATTGGCCCACAGCTCTGGGCGATGCCGAAGAACTCGTTAGAAGGTGCCAAGGGTGCCAATAGTTCGCCAATCAACAACATGTCCTGGCCTACAAGCTAGTCACCATACCGCCAACCTGGCCATTCGCCTGCTAGGGGCTCGACATGATTGGGCCACTCCCCACTGCGCCAGGTGGATTCAACAGACTATTGGTGGCCATCGACAAGTTCACCAAGTGGATCGAGGTCAAGCCGGTCACATGCCCCAAGGCTGACAGAGTACTCAACTTCTTGGATGAACTCGTACATCTCTATGGACTACCCCACCACATCATCACGGACACTGGCTCCAATTTCAACAATCACCGCCCGGGAGTACTACGAGAACAAGCGGGATCGACGTCCGATATGTCTCGCCTTGCCCATCCTCAGGCCAACGGACAAGTCAAGCACGCCAATGGGATGGTGCTCGACGCTCTCAAGAAGGGTCTACACGATGCTGCCAACACCAAAGGAGGCAAGTGGATCAAGGAACTACCCAATGCGCTCTGGGGGCTACTACTCAACCCTCCAAACCGACAGAATAATCGCCACACTTCCTGGTCTACGGCTCCGAAGCAATCCTCCCTACTGATGTCATGTGGGACTCACCAGCAGTAGAGCAATACGGCGAAGGCATATCCGAAGATAGCATACGAGTTGACATCGATGGACTCGAAGAAGCTCGCTGTGCCGCCCTCGTCCAATGAGCAAGGTACCTCGAGGGTATCCGACGCTACCACGATCGCAACGTCAAGGAACACTCCTTCAACGTTGGTGATCTTGTCCTCCACCGCATCCAGAGCACAGAAGGACTACGAAGCTCGGCTCGCCCCCGGGAAGGTCCCTTCACAGTTGCAAAGGTGACCGGACCGGGCTCCTATCGCCTCCAGAGACTCGAAGGTAAAAACGTCAACAACTCGTGGAATATCGACCAGCTCTGTCGATTCTACGCCTAGTCTACCGACTACCCTGGGGGCTCAAGTCTACATGACTACTCAAAGACCCCTTCGCTGTAAGCGGCCTACGGGTCCAGACACTAGTCTCCGGACTACTCTACTCCAAGATCCAGTGCTAACGGCTACTAACGGATCTTGGGCTGCTCCAAGCGACAAAGGACTCTAGCAGCAGTCTACTGAGAGACCATGTACTCCTAGATCCAGCCTACACGGCTACTAACGGATCTACTGCTGTAAGCGGCTACACGCCCTAGCACCACTTAGCCGTAGGCGGCCTCCGGGTCCTGGCGATTACTCTTGTAAAACGGCCCTGGCCATCCAGGTGTACTTCGCTCAGTAATAAAGTTTGATTATCTTTCAACTGATTTACTGCTTCTTCCCTAAACGGGTCTACTGGCGAGTACGACTACTCGTGGCAACTCCGCAATGAGAACTCCGCATACACACTTCGCAGCAACGAGTACTCATTTCTGAGAAGTTTTCTCATTTCATACTTAAACAAGTTCAATACAACTCTGTTTATACAATTATTGCTACAAAGCTAACCCTACAGGACTACTGGAGGTTAAGCTTCTCGGCGACCTGCTCAGCAATTGGCGCCATCTCGCTCCAAAGCAGCTCCGCGTACTGCTCGTCCGTGCAGTTGGCGGCTAGTCCACCGGCGACTACATCCACCGGAGCCTTTGGGAAGTACGACTTCATATATGCCAAGATCTGGTTGGGGATCGACTTTGCCAAGTGCTTGACGTACGCCGCCCGGACGACCGGGAGCTTCTCTCGGTCGGTCCACTAAGGGAGCTATCTTCGGTTCGCCGGATGAGGCACCGCAGCCTCGCAACGGGAAGTGCGGCTTCCTCGAGTTCCTTCAGCCGGGCCCGCCGCCTTCTCACGATCCTCGTTCGGCCTTCTCGCAGATTTGTAGTAGTTGACGAGGTCACGATCCGAGGCAATTCGAAGCTCCATGTGCTTATCGCACTCGTAAGCCAACTCGCTTATAGTCATATTCAAGTACCTCATGGACCTCCTTCTCCCGGTAGAAGAGGTTCTTCATGTCGACTTCGAAGCCGTCACCGCTCGTCACGAGTCTCAAGCTCGCAATCAACAAGCAAGGCGGGTCGGACTACCGCAAGGTACTTCCAATGGGTACTCGACAAGACAACGCATACCTTTATTCTTGTTCCGGAGTGACTTGTTCTTCCGCACAAGCTCGTCGCTCTTCGCCCGCATCTCCCGGACTTCGTTGTGATATTGGGCGAAGGCGCCGTCCCGCCCGATTGGAGCATGGCGGAGTGCTTCCGGCCTTCATGAGTTGTTCCTCCAAGGCCTCCGCCCGGAGCATTGCGTCGCCATACCCCTGGAGCATGCCAGACTTCTGTCGGGATCTCTCCGCGACGTCCCGCGCGAGACAACGGTACCGTCAACCGGGTACTTAGAATCTACAACAGATCGACTACTCAAGGGCGTCGACAACTCACCTTCATCCACTGCTCGGCCTGGCGCATCGCTTCCAAGTGATGTTCCACCGCCGCCGGGTCGACGAGGTCATCTGCCAGGAGTTCAACCCCACCACGACTACTCATGGCAGCTCCAGACATTGGCGTCGAGCGGATTGGCTCTGCATCCTGAATCTCCGGCGAACGTACGACTACTTCCAGAGTTGATTCTGGCAGTACATCATCGCGTTCCTCTCCGGCCATCGCGGGGGCTTCTCCGCTGGCTACCTCCATGATCCCGGGGGCTTCTCTGGTGGCTCCTTGGGTCTCGGTTGCCTGGCCTTCAACGGGCACCGCCTCGGGAATAGTGCTTCCCTCGGCTTCGGCCCCTGTCAACAAGAAGACAACTGGATTAGTCACCCGTGGCGGTTACGACTACTCCTCGAGGATATCCGCGCTCGTGCACTGTACTCACCTTCTACGATGCAGGCCTCCGGCAATGCAGCCTCCATGGCTGGCGCCTCAGACTCGGCTTGAGGGATGGGAGCAGACTCCTCAGCGGCTGGTGCGGATTCCTCTTCAGCCACCACCGCGCTGGGTTCATCCCCATCCCAGGTCAAGTCCGTGGATTTCCTGCAGAGTACGCAACTGGTTGTCAACCAAGTACGACTACCAATCCAAATGTACTACTCGGGAAAGACCTTCACTTACGGGCTCGACCGGACTACGTCACGCGCTGGGGCGCCTAGGATGCCGGCGATGTCGACCGAGTCCCGGCCCTCGCCAGGTGCCTCCTCTTCTTGGGCCTCGGTGGTCGTTGGCTCTTCCGCAATAGCCACGGCCGGTTCGCACTCCCCACAACAACCGGGGGCGGCGCGTCGCTTGCGCCACAAGTTCTTCTACGGTGGGGGGGGGCTGGGCCGCGGCCGGCTCCGCCCCGCTCTCCCACCGTATCCCGCTCGCCTTCGTCCCCCTTGTTCTACGGGGTCGAAGGTGGAATCTCCCCGCAAGCAACAGAATTTCGTCGTCGGCATACACAACATCGAGACACAAGTACCCGACTACCCTACTCATGGAGCTTACCTCTTGGGATGTAGTCTCCGTGAGCTTAAGCTTCTTGGCCACGCGCTTGCGGGCCACGTTGCACCGCTTCCTTGGCGGCACGGGCAAACTAGCCTCCAAACTCGTTGGAGGATCCTCGGATGAGAGGGACGTTGGGCGGTCCGGGCGGGCCGAATCTTGACCGCGCTTGGAACCGCTCTTGCGGCGTCTCCTCATCATCTTCGTCCGATGTGTCTTGTACGACTACTGTGTCGTCTCCTTCACCGACTTCGCGGCGCTCCTTGCCCTTGCCCTTCCCCTCATCTGGGATCTCGACAAGTCGAGGAGGCGACGCCGGCTCGGAGACAAACTTCACTATGTCATCCTGCAAGAAGCACATTGGGTGAGCATGACTACTACTACATAATCAGTACTCGACTTGAGTACGGCTACTGACCTCATTGGGTGGACGCGCGGCGGAGTACTCGGGCACGGGGCATGGCGTGTACGCCGACATGTCCTTGAAGATTCTCCCCAACCTGTCGACGATGTCGTCGCTGTCGATTTCATCACCGGGCATCCGTGATGTGTTGTCGTCGCCAGTGTACTGGTAGCCCAGGGTGTTGCGAGCCATCAGCGGCTACACTCGCCTCTTCATGAAGCTGAAGGACACATGCTCGGCCCTAAACCCGGATTCTCTTAAAACTTTGATCTTCGCCAGCAGCTCGGGTAGCTGGATACCCTCCTGCATCGTCGGCTCGGAGTTCCACCAGGGCCGCGTGCTTCGGCTGCTTCCCGCCGGGTTTCGGCGGCCTCCGGTGGTGGTTGGTGATGTAGAACCACTTTGACTTCCAATCTTGGTTGGAGTCGATCATCTTGTACGCAAGGTACTTGCTTCGCGGCATCGTCGCGCATCCGGATCTTGGCTCCCCCAACTACTCGGGGGATGTTGGCACTTGGCCGGGGCTTCACTCGGAAAAACTTCGGAAGAGTACCCGGTGGGGTTTGATCCCCAAGAAGGCTTCGCGAGAAGTGGACGAAGACGGAGAGGTGTGGAAGATACTATTGGAGTTGAGGTTGAGGTACTCACTGTCGTAGTACTCCAAGAGCCCCTTGAAGAAATCGCTTGCTAGGAGAGACAATGTCGGGCATACTCCCCGGTACTCATGCAAGGAAGGAAGAAGACGGAATCCTACTAGAATTCCCCTGTAATCCTACTAGGACTCGTTCTGTGTAATCCTACTAGGACTCCTGCCTTGTAACCGACTAGGAACCCGCCCCCTGGACTATATAAAGGAGGGCCGAGTACCTAGCCGGGCACCTAATCTCAACCAACACCAAGCGCAGGGCGCCATACTTGATACCCAAACAGGACGTAGGGTTCGCCACCTTGTGAACCCGAACCTGTATAAATCTTGTGTCCCGTGTCCTTGCGCATACCTTTGAGTTCTCGGTCTCCCAATCACGATCCTCACCGCACAATCTACTACCTCGGGTACTCCCTTGGTGGGTTTGCCGGTCTAAAACACCGACACCGGCGCGCCGTGTAGGGGAGATCATCACCACCGGGCAAATTCGAAGGACCCTCATCAACAAGATCAATCTACTCGTCGACTCGCCGAGATCCATTGAAGCAAGTCGCCTTGCTCTTGTCAAAAGCGGAATCAATTTTCCTACGCCGCGCTTCGGTTGCTTCGGCACGTCACGCGGCTCGTCGCGCCGCTCGTCGTCGACTACTCCGCCTCGTGCAGGCTCGTCGTCGACTACTTCGCCTCCGCCGCACGTCCGGGTGCCTCGGCATGTCGCGCGGCTCGTGACACGGCTCATCGCGCGGCTCGTCGTCGACTACTCCGCCTCGCGCGAGCTCGTCATCGACTACTTCGTCTTCGCCGCGCGTCCGGGTGCCTCGGCACGTCGCGCGGCTTGTCATGCGACTCGTCGCGCCGCTTGTCGTCCACTACTCCGCCTCGCGCGCGAGCTCGTCGTCGTCGACTACTTTGCCTCCGCCGCGCGTCTGGGTGCCTCGGCACGTCGCACGGCTCGTCATGCGGCTCGTCGTGCCGCTCGTCGTTGACTACTCCGCCTCGTGCAAGCTCGTCGTCATCGACTACTTCATCTTCGCCGCGCGTCCGGGTGCCTCGGCACGTCGCGCGCGCTCATCACGCGGCTCGTCGCGCGGCTCGTCGTCGACTACTCCGCCTCGCGCGAGCTCGTTGTCGACTACTTCGTCTTCGCCGCGCGTCGGGGTGCCTCGGCACGTCGCGCGCTCGTCATGCGGCTCGTCGCGCCGCTCGTCGTCGACTACTACGCCTCATGCCGGCTCATCGCCAACTACTTCGCCTCCGCCACGCGTCCGGGTGCCTCGGCACGTCGTGCGGCTCGTCGGGGCGGCTTGTCGCACCGCTCGTCGTCGACTACTCGCCTCGCGCGGGGCTCATCGTCAACTACTTCGCCTCCGCCGCGCGTCCCGGGGTGCCTCGGCACGTCGCGCGGCTCGTCACGCGGCTCGTCGTCGACTACTCCGCCTCGCGCGAGCTCGTCGTCGACTACTTCGTCTTCGCCGCGCGTCCGGGTGCCTCGGCACGTCGCGCGGCTCGTCACGCGGCTCGTCGTCGACTACTCGCCTCGCGCGAGCTCGTCGTCGACTACTTCGTCTTCGCCGCGCGTCCGGTGCCTCGGCACGTCGCGCGGCTCATCACGCGGCTCGTCGCGCCGCTCGTCGTCGACTACTCCGCCTCGCGCGGACTCATCGTCGACTACTTCGTCTTCGCCGCGCGTCGGGGTGCGCGCGCACGTCGCGCGGCTTGTCATGCGGCTCGTCGCGCCCCTCGTCGTCGACTACTCCGCCTCGCGCGAGCTCGTCGTCGTCGACTACTTTGCCTCCGCCGCGCGTCCGGGTGCCTTGGCACGTCGCGCGCCTCGTCATGCGGCTCGTCGTGCGCTCGTCGTCGACTACTCCGCCTCGTGCAAGCTCGTCGTCATCGACTACTTCATCTTCGCCGTGCGTCGGGGTGCCCTCGGCACGTCGCGCGGCTCGTCACGCGGCTCGTCGCACCGCTCGCGTCGTCACTACTCGCCTCGCGCGAGCTCATCGTCCAACCTGCTTCGCCTCCCCGCGCGTCCGGGGTGCCTCGGCACGTCCCGCAGCTCGTCACGCGGCTCGTCGCGCGCGCTCGTCGTCGACTACTCCGCCTCGCGCGCGGCTCGTCGTCGACTACTTCGTCTTCGCCGCGCGTCCGGGTACCTCGGCACATCGCGCGGCTCGTCATGCGGCTTGTCACGCCCGCTCGTCGTCGACTACTCCGCCTCACGCAGGCTCGTCGCGACTACTTCGTCTTCGCCGCGCGTCCCGGGTGCCTCGGCACGTCGCGCGGCTCGTCATGCCGCTCGTCGCGCCGCTCATCGTCGACTACTCCGCCTCGCGCGGACTCGTCGTCGACTACTTCATCTTCGCCGCGCGTCCGGGTGCCTCGGCACGTCGCGTGACCCGTCATGCGGCTCGTCGCGCGCGCTCGTCGTCGACTACTCGCCTCGCGCGGACTCGTCGTCGACTACTTCGTCTTCGCCGCGCGTTCGGGTGCCTCGGCACGTCGCGCGGCTTGTCGCGTCGCTCATCGCATCGCTCGTCGTCGACTACTCCGCCTCGCGCGAGGAGCTCGTCATCGTCGACTACTTTGCCTCCGCCGCGCGTCCGGGGTGCCTCGGCACGTCGCGCGGCTCGTCATGCGGCTCGTCGCGCCGCTCGTCGTCGACTACTCCGCCTCGCGCAAGCTCGTCGGCATCGACTACTTCGTCTTCGGCGCGCGTCCGGGTGCCTCGGCACGTCGCGCGGCTCGTCATGCGGCTCGTCGCGCCACTCGTCGTCGACTACTCCGTCTCGCGCGAGCTCGTCCGCGTCGACTACTTTGCCTTCGCCGCGCGTCCGGGTGCCTCGGCACGTCGCGCGGTTCGTCACGCGGCTCGTCGCGGCGCTCGTTGTCGACTACTCCGCCTCGCGCGAGCTTGTCGTCGACTACTCCGCCTTGCGCAGCTCGTCTTCGACTACTTCGCCTCGCCCGAGCTCGTCGTCGGCCCCCGCCGTGCGCCGCGACTTCGTCTTGCGGCCACACGGCTCTACTTCATCCACGCCGTGCGTCGTGACTACTTGTCTCGCGGCAACACTGGCTCTACTTCGAGTATGCCGCGCGCCGCCACGACGTCGTCTTCCGGTCGCATCGCGTCGACCATTCATCTTGACTAGTTTTCCAAACTAGTCGAGAACGGCAGTCACGCCCCCAACAACTAGTCGGAATCAACTCTGACTAGTCAACTTTAACAACAACCGTCGCGGCTCCATCGCCGACCGCCACGGCTTCATCATCAGTCCGCCGGGCGACAACGGCTAAGTCATTTATTTAAATGATTCTTGTTCTCTTGGCTTGTTCTCCTCATCATGTAGGACTACTTGCCGACTACTCATTTGTGTATGCTTCTCGGCGGGTTTTCACGGGAGCTACACTCTGCTGACTACTCTTGGGACATATCAATCAATTCGCCACGAGTCTACTTCATCTACTCGGGGGCTATCCCTAGGAGGCAGTTTCTAAAGTCCGCTACACGCGGCAATCTAAAGTCGACTTCTAAAGTCGCATTCTAAAGTCCGCTCTGTGCGGCAACTTAAAGTCGACTCTGGTCGCATCTTGGCCTGCTTCGATGGCATACTACGTGTGTAAGCTTCGATGGAACCTAGCTGTAAGCGGCCCTCGGGTCCCGGTGACGATGGAACCTAGTTGCACGTGGTCTTCACGCTGCCGTACCATGGGTCCAAGTACCCTAAGTACTCGCGCTCCGTACCTTGGGTCCGAAATCCATGGCCCAGTACATAAGTCGACGCTAACGGTCGCACCCAAGCCCACTCCGGTGGCACAAGTCGACGCTAACGGTCGCACCCAAGCCCACTCCGGTGGCACAAGTCGACGCTAACGGTCGCACCCAAGTCCACTCCGGTGGCACAAGTCGACGCTAACGGTCGCACCCAAGCCCACTCCGGTGGCACAAGTCGACGCTAACGGTCGCATCCAAGCCCACTCCGGTGGCACAAGCCGACTTTGGTCGCAATCTTAAGCCCGCTACAGCGGCAAAACTACTCGTTTTATCTGATTTTTTTGCTTTTGCTTTCCGGAAAGTGCTTTTCGTTTTTTGCATCTTAAGACCACCCCGCGTGGCACAAAGTCGACTACTGCAGTCGCATCTAAAGTCCGCTTTACGCGGCAATCTAAAGTCGACTTCTTCAGTCGCAACTCAAAGTCCGCTCCACGCGGCATCCTAAAGTCGACTTCTAAAGTCGCATATCAAAGTCCGCTCCGCGCGGCACAAAGTCGATTTCGGTTTTCAAGTCGCATATCAAATTCCGCTCCGCGCAGCACAAAGTCAATTTCGGTTTTCAAGTCGCATCTCAAAGTCGCTCCGCGCGGCACAAAGTCGACTTTGGTTTTCAAGTCGCATTCTAAAGTCCGCTCTACCGGCATATAAAGTCGACTTTGGTTGCACCTAAAGTCCGCTACGACGGCACAACTACTTCTCAAGCTCCACGGCTCGATGCCAAATTACTACTCGAAATCTCTCCCGGCTCGGGGCCGCACTCAAATTACTACTCGAGGATGACTCCGGTAGACTTCGCTTGCTCTCAATCTCGGGGGCTCCGTACCAACAACTACTCAACATGGCTCATATGGCTCTCTTATCTCGAGGGCTACACACCGCAAGAGTATTCGGATGATGGCTTTCGCGAACACCGAAGACCCTTGGATTGATTACCTAATCATTTGAAGGCTCGGGGGCTACTATGCTACACCCATCGTTTAATTTTTTCAAGACGAAAGATTTGGAATCAAGATCGACCCTCGGCTAGAGTCGACAACTCAACCTAAGGCTCGGGGGCTACTCCATATGGAGTGCGATTTTGCAACCACACTTCCATGTAATCTCGACTTCAAAACGGATGAGCCGGACCACCTTCCGGCCTCGCGGCGGTTCAAGTACTATTGAAGACTTCTCCAAGCGAGTACTCGAGGACGCTCAAGAACTACTCAAAGAGGCTTCAAGACTACTTGAACTACTACTCTCGACTACAATGTGCTCGGGGCCTTGTCGGGCATACTCCCCGGTACTCATGCAAGGAAGGAAGAAGACAGACTCCTACTAGAATTCCCCCGTAATCCTACTAGGACTCGTTCCGTGTAATCCTACTAGGACTCCGCGCCTTATAACCGACTAGGAACCCGCCCCTCGGACTATATAAAGGAGGGTCGGGTACCTAGCCGGCACCCGATCTCAACCCAACACCAAGCGCGGGCGCCATACTTGATACCCCAAACAGACGTAGGGTTCGCCACCTTGGCAACCCGAACTCCGTATAAATCTTGTGTCCCGTGTCCTTGCGCATACCTTCGAGTTCTCGGTCTCCCGATCACGATCCCCACCGCACAATCTACTACCTCGGGTACTCCCTTGGTGGGTTTGCCGGTCTAAAACACCGACGGACAACTCGCGCTCCGCGAACCGCGTGAACATGGGGATCTCGTCTAGATTCTTCTCCATGGGGTACAGATCTCCCACGGCGGCACGCCACATGTCGACTTCCTTCTCCCAAAGAAACCCATTGTTGAGGAGCGCTAGCAGATCCTCAGTCTTTGCTTTTGACTTCTTCCACTCCTGGTTGGGATTTGGGCGTGGCGGAGACACCGGCGGCGATGTCCCTGCGGCGGATTCGGCGGCTTCCTCTCGGGATCTCTTCTTCCCGCCGACAGTCTTCATGCTCTTTGACGGCGAGGGCTACATTCTCCAAGTGCACCGGGTTTTCACTCGCATTAGCTCGGGGGCTACGGCGGTGGATTTCGACGGCGGCGCGCTTGGATCTACAATCTCCTCTGAGGTGGCAGTGCGCACTGGCGGTGGATTCTAGGCACGATCTGCTCGGAATGGCTGCAAGTGCATGGGGTGAAAACCTTAAGGGTTTCGGCTTCTATTTTTATAAGTCAACGGGCAGCTCCTCAACGGCCGGACGGATAAGTCTTCAGACGGCTGACTCAGCGGCAGCGCGTGATCTTTCAACTTCTAGTAGTCGACGTGCCTCATCTCGGGGGCTCGGCTACATCAAATCCATTCCCCGGGAAGTGGCAAATTTCAAGAGCAACTCGGACACATTCTACATACAAGATGACCCTTCAATTCGAGAGGAAGTACTCGACTCAAGACTCGGGGGCTCCGTGCCACGTGTCCTTCGGGTTTTCTCCGGATTTTGCGGGATAATCTTGCCGAAGTTCGGATGGACCCTCGGCTAGAGTCTACAACTCAACCTAAGGCTCAGGGGCTACTCCATATGGAGTGCGATTTTGCAATCGCACTTCCATATCAGCTTCAGCTTCAAGACAACATGGGTATTATTGAAGACCTTCAAGAGCAGCACTCGAGGATGCTTGGGACTACTCGAGGAGACTTCAGGATTACTCAAACATCAGCTGGAGTTCATTCCAGCCTTGGGATGCTTCAAATATTCTTGAGGACTTTTGGCTTGTAGTACTCGGGGACGCTTGAGGACTACTCGCTAAGGCCGTCAAGACTACTCGAAGCTATCCTACTCGACTACAAAGTACTCGGGGGCTTGTCGTATGGACCCCCGGGCCCATTACCTCGGTGGGTACCGGGACCGACTACTCGGTGGGCCCCTGGGACTACCCGACTTGTGCCGCACGGTACCTGTTGGTGTGAGGCGCAAGGACTACGGTGGAGAAGTACTCGGATAGGAAGCTATACATACCATGTACTGTGTAGAGGACTCCTAGACGTACACGACTAGTACTCTCTCCCTAAACCGACACCGTAACCCCGCCTCCCGACTATATAAGGCGAGGCAGAACCCTCCCCCTCTCTCACAAGATTACGCATCATCTTGTAATCACATCCAATCAATCCCGAGCTACGCGGCATACGGATGTAGGGTATTACGCACTCGGCGGCCTGAACCTGTCTAAATTGTGTGCCACGTGTCTCTTCCTTCGAGTTACCGATCTCGGCGAGACCACATTCATCTACCTCGGGTACCCCCCTTGGTAGGTTGCCGGTCTAAAACACCGACACCGACTGACGTCAACATCGCTCCAACCTACACGATGGTCGGGTTCGTAATATTCTTATAGTTGATGCGGCCTCCTCTCGTGCCCCACCTCCGGTTCGTGGGTGCTACGCGGGACGTGACCAGGGGCGGTGTCATCGGTGAGACGGGCGGCACTGAAGCCTCCCTACCACTAAGAACTTCATTAAACTTCTCCAAAGCCCCTCCAAACATTTTTGACTATAGGTAAAGGAAAGGAAGAAGAAAATATAGGAGGAAGAAGAGGAGGGGGGAGAAGAAAAAAGATGGTGGATGAACCGCCTTGGCTTGTCGTTTGGTTCCGCCACTGGAGGAATCGGTGAGGTTTCACGCGCACCGAACGGAATTATCAGACGCGTTTGCTCATCCGAGATTGGAAACAGCCGTTGCTTACTGGCACCGGTGGAACCTCGCACGCGCATTCACCAACGCCCCCTCCCCCACTCACCACCACACCCTAACACATGGACGTCGTTTTCTATTGGATTGGAAAATCCGAAGAGGTACACTACACGTATACATAATACATCCATTCGTTAGCAAGTGTCCACGAATATTAATTTTGGACTATAGGTGATACCGCGCATTGCTACCCGAATTTTTAAATAAAATTTGAAGATGAAATTTCAAAATAGAAAATAAGGTGATTGCATTGTAATATTCTTTTGCAAATGATACTATACATGATTATATTTATTTTGTTGACAAAGAATAATTATTAAATAATTGATCCTTTATGTACATCTAATGTGGGAATTTTATAAGGTGATACTTGCAAAGATGTATATGTCGGTGCGGAATGTGGTCCCGACACTAACCAGTAATAAGTGCCGTGGTCTATCCCTCAATGGTCGATGCTAAGCAACAAGGGACACGGAGTTTTATCCTGGTTCCGGCCGGTGGGCCGTACGTCCAGCAGTGGCGTGCTCAAGGCACTATATTACTTAGCACCGGGGGTGCCTGTAGTGGGGCTGCTACAAGCAAGGCGGGAGAGGAAGCCTGACTTCCAAGTCCCTGGTGTGGTGGCTGAAGATGCTGTGGGAGAATTGGAGAGCAAGCGCATGGCGCAACCTGTCTTCTGCTGTGCTGTGTCCGTGCCTCTCCCGCGGCAGGGAGGGTTCGTCCCCCTTTTATAGATCCAGGAGGGAGCGAATCACATCTGCACCGTGCTATTTAGCTACGTGAAGGGGCGTGGCGTGCTATGCTGTAGAGTGGGCGGCCGTCCGGACGATCCTTGCAGCGATCCGGCCATCATGGCCTATCTTGTACCCAAATAGTGGCGGTTCGAGGGTAGAAGGGTGGCGGAAGGCGGTGATGTCTTCTGATAGGCTCGAGGGAGCTGCTGACGTTGGCCGTACGGAGTACGGGGAGTAGGTAAAACGGCGTCCCGTTCCAATACGTTCCACAGTGCTGGAGTCGTTGCTACAGCGCCTGGCATGCGCCCGCACGCGCGGGGGCGGCAGCCATACCGTAACAGTAGCAGGGATGGCGTCCCACCGGCCTAGCGCCTCCACCTAACCCTGTAAGGTCACAAGAAAGCAAATCGAGGGTGCAGCCGGCCCCCCTTCGAGGGCTCGGCGCGTTAGCCGTACTGGAGCAGGTGCACGGCGTCACGGGACTGGCACCGGTCCTCGCGCCGGTCCCTTCCCACGGTGATGGGGATGGGCTCCCTCTCCGGGGAGTTGGTGCGGCGCGCCGGGCGCGAGCCCCGGGCGCATGATGGCGGCGTCCCGCCGGTGTCGGGGCGTTAAATGCCCGCGTACGGGGGCGGGCGCACGCGTGCGGGGCGCCCTCGAGCGAGGCGGACCCCGGTCGAGGGCGAGGCGGACCCTCGAGCGAGGCGGAGCCTCGCTCGAGGGGGAGCGGACCCTCGAGCGAGGCGAGCCCGCTCGAGGGAAGCGCACCCCCTCGAACGGGACGGAGCCCGCCCGAGGGAGGCGCGCATCCTCGAGTGAGGCGAAGCCTCGCTCGAGGGGATCTTCAAGAGGGCCGCCTTGGTGGGCCGTTGAGGTCCCCGCGGCATGGGCCGTATCCTGCATGGTTAGGCAAAGTGTGTTTGGCTTTGTTGCGCGTTTTAAGTGGGGATTTCCCCGGCGTTAAAGGGGACCCCTAGGGGTGTCCCCGACGAGCCCCCGAGCATCTGTGGGTTTGCCATTGAGGCTCCCGCCGGATGCTTGGAACCTGCGATAGGACGTTCTTCCCTTCTTGTCTTGCGAACGCTTTCCGTGGGGCCGCATCGGCGGACCCGCAGTCTAGCCCCCGGCCCCGCAGAGCGTGGATGCTCTCGTAGGGGTTAACCGTGAGAGAGCGGGTCGAGGGGCGTGGTACGTGTCTCAACCGGCGTCGGCAATATCTCGGCCCGGCTTCGGTGACGCACGCGCGCTGGCACCGTCTCCCGGCGGGTGCAAGCCAAGGAGGTGTAGCCGTGCGTCAAGCCCCCGAGCCCGGGCCCGTTCGAGGCGATCGGGTAGAGCTTTACGACTCGTTTCTAACGCGCCCTCGCCGTCCCTCCGCGGGACGGAGGGTGAGGTTTCCGCAACCCCCATCGAGCGGGTCGCGAATCGCGGATTCCTCGTTGAGCCGCTAGTGGGTGGTTCGAGTGGACGCCCATGCCCCGTTCGATAAGGGTAGGTTGCGTGGTCCGGAGACACGTCCATGGAAGCGCTTGCGTGGGTTTGCTAGGTGGGGCTCGGTCCCGGTTCGCTAGGGACCGAGGGCGCGGAAGCTCTCCCTCGGTGGGATCCCCCCGTGAGCCGGCCCTCGAGGCGCCGTCGGCAACACGGCGTGGCATGGGTGCTTGTGGTACTCGCTTTGTTTCAAGCGGGCCCCGGGGCGACCTTCTCACGCCCGTGCCCCTTTGGAGGGTTGATATTGTCTCGAGCCGGGGGCTCGCGCCGCTCGAGGGTCCTACGTGGCATGGGTGCTCGCGATGCCCGCTTGTAACAAACGGGCCCCGAGGCGACCTTCTCACGCCCGTACCCTTCGGAGGGCCGATATTGTCTAGATCCGAGGGGCTCGTGCCGCTCGAGGGTCCTACGTGGCATGGGTGCTCGCGGGGCCTATTTGTAACAAACGGGCCCCGAGGCGACCTTCTCACGCTTGTACCTTTTCGAGGGCCGAAGTTGTCCCGAGCCAGGAGTCCGTGCCGCTCGAGGGTTCTCCTTGCTTCGCAAGGGACCGGGCCATTAAATGCTCCACGAGAGAGGCTGCGGTTTCGCATCGCGGGCGCGCTTTATTAGGCGTCGCGGCCGCGCGCGCGCGTAGTGGGCGGCGTGGGCGGGCGGACGTGACCGCTCGCCACGGCCCCCGCTAGTCTTCACCATGATGATGGCCCGTTCGCGGTGATGTGGCCGCCGCGGTCGTGGTGGGGTCCGCTCGCTAGCGAGAGGAGAAGATTCCCAAGCGGTTAATGCGCGCGGGACATCCGCTCGGAGAGCTCGCCCGCGGCTTATAAATCCGAGGGGAAGGGGAAGCGGCGGTTTTTTACCTTAGCGCTCCGCCATTTTAGCCCTCTCGTGCTTTCGTCTTTCGCTTTTCTTCCGCCACCGTGCGGCTTCGTCATTAGAGCTCTTCTTCCTCTTCTTCGTCCTCCGCTCTCGCATCCCTTTGTCCTCTTCTCATGGCGCCGCCTCCGCCCCTCACGATCCTTGACCCGTACGCACCGGGAGCGGTCGACGGTGACCCGGCGGCCCTTGGCGACTCGGTCACCGCCGGCCGCTGGCGGCAAACGAGGATGGCCGCCCGGCGGAGTGGATAGTGCCGCCGGCGGGGGACCGCGCGCCCAACCCGCCGGAGGGCTACGTGGTGAGCTTTGTCCGCTTCCATGAGCGCGGCTTCACCGCGCCGGCGAGCCGCTTCATGCGAGCGTTGTGCCACTACTACGGCGTGGAGTTGCACAACTTTGCACCCAACGCGATTTCGTAGGTGGCCACGTTCGTGGGTGTCCGCGAGGGGTATCCGGAGATCCCGCTCAACCGGGAGCTGCGGATACACCTCTTCCGCGCGGAGCTCTTCACGCAGCCCACAATGGAGCCGAGGACCCGCGCGCGCGGTGCGCGCCGGCGGGATGTCACTCGCCCTACGGGGGCGGGTTCAAGGACGACAACATCCCCCGCACCATGATGACGAACAACGCCGGGCCGGGAGCGGGGATGGTTTTACCCGCGCAACGCCGAGCCCGACCTCCCCCCTACACCGGTCGGGTGTTCAAGGAGAAGCCCCACTCCCCGGGGCTACGGGGTGTCCACGCCCCGGCATGACGGAGGCGACAGGACTCGGTCTCGGCCGCCCCGAGGAGCCCGACGGCGCAAGGGCCGACCACGGCGGGCGTCCTTGACTTCCTCCATCACCGGCGGGTCGTGCCTCCGATGGAGAGGCCGCTCCGCATCTACGAGATGACGGAGGAGGCGGACCCCCGTCGCGCCGGCGAGGTCGCGGATGCTCCCGACCCCCTCGGGCGGCCGTATGCGCTCACCCGGGCATGGAACGCCGTCGACACCCGGATGCCGGCGCGCCCCGGACCCGAACCCCCGTGGGACCTCGAGATGCTCCCCACCGGCCCGCCGGGTGAGTATGATTCTTGATTCCGTTTTAGTTCTTGGTGTTGCCTCCGCCCCCGACGCGCCTTTGACGTTCCCGCATGCGGTTGGTGAACTTCACCGTCGCGAAGTCCGTTCCGCCCACCCCCGACTCCCCGCGCGCTCGGTCGGGCGGCGCGGAACGGGAGCGAGGAGAGGGCGGCGCGCAAGAGGGAGCGCACGAGGCGGCACCGCGAGCGCCGCGAGCGACGGAGCGCGGAGTACCGGCGGCGCGAGGAGCTGGGGCTTTCCTCCCCAGGGACCGAGGAGTACTCGTCCTCGGAGGAGGACGAAGAGGAAGAGGCTGAGGGGCAGGGCCCCTCTGATAGGTGGGAGCCTGCGCCCCGTCGCCGGAGCCGGCTCCGGCGGCAAGGGCGGCATCGCCTGGGGCGGGCGCAACGGCGCCCGCCGCCAAGCAATCGACAACAAGGACGGCGCGCGCCGCGGGGCGCCGGCGCGTGCCGCGCGAGGCACGCGCGCGCAAGCGCGCCCGTGCGCGGGGCGGGACCCGCGCGCGCGGTGGCGACGTTAGGAGGCGCGCCGGCCGCGCCGGCCTCATCCGCCGAGGCCTCGAGGAAAAGGAAGCGCGCCTTTTCCTCTTCGAGGTAAGGGGCTCGTTCTTCTGCTCGGTTCGGTTTTTTGACAATCAGGCATTCTAACTTTCTGTTTGTGCTTGCGCAGGGTGGTGCCAACTGTGCCTCCCCTCGCACCGGCCAAGGTGCTGAGGGCGGACGCGTCCATCCCCACCCGGTGGCGCTCGTCGAGGGCGTCGCGGGCGGGGGGCAAGCACGGCGGCGGCGGGCGAGAGCTCGCGGGGCGCGGCCGAGGCCCCGAGGCCTCGGCCGGCGGATCGGCCCCGCCATGGCGCGGCCGGCGGTTGCCGAGGAGCCGCTAGCGCCGGCCGTAGTGGGGGTGTAGCTCACGGCGGCGGCCGTGGCGGAGGCGCGGCCCCATAGCGGCGGCCGTGGCGGAGGGACGGCCGCGCGGAGGCTGCCGCGACGGAGGCGCGATCCGTGGCGCCGGCCGCGGAGGAGGCGAGCGGGTGCGGCTCGCGGCGGCGCCCGTGGTCGCGGAGGCGCGGCCGGAGGCGGTGGCCGCGGCGCCGCGCCGTGCACCCGTGGCTACGGAGGCGCAAGTGGAGGCGCCGGCGGAGGCGGCGCTAGGGCCGGCGCCGCTCGGCGGCTCCGGGGCGGAGGTGGTGGAGGTCCCGGACGACGACTCCCCGCCGCCCGGGTGGGACCAGTGGGCGAGCTTCCCCACGCGCTCCCCCGAGCCCCAGGAGGGGGCCCTCATGAGGCGGCGCGAGGGCCACATGGTGGCGGGGGGCCGAGGACACGGCGCCGAGGCCTCGTCCTCCCCGCGCCGGCCACTCCGCCCGGTAGAGGGGGCCGCCGGAGATCCCCCTCGCGTTCGCCGACGCCCATGGGGAGCAGGAGCTCTGGGGAGAGCTCCAGAGCCACGGCGCCACGCTCAACCGCGCGCTGAATGAGGCGCTGAGGGTCCATGGCTGCCCCGCATGGCGCGTCTTCCAGGTAGGGTGTTGTTTGTTCGTTTTCTTCTTTTTCTCGTTTTTGTGCGTTGTTTCTGTGTCGTGGCGCTTACAGGTTTTGATTTGTGGGTGCCAGGAGCTCGAGCGCCGCACCCACGATAAGTACGACACCTTCGATCGGGTGAACGCGGAGCTCCACCAGCTCCGGGAGCAATGCAGCGCTTTCGACGCGCTCGCCGACGCCCCTCGGGGACTCCGGACGGCCGGTTGGCTTACCGGCCGTGGTCTTGCGCGATGAACTCCCCGAGAGCACGAGGGCGGGACCCGCGCGCCGCTCTAGCCTCGAGCGGGTCCGCGCGCCCCCTCATCGACCGTGATGAGGCGCCGTGGCGGCGCGCTCGGCTCCGGAGAAGACGCGCACGCCGGCGACCAACCGGGGAGGCGGAGGTGGCCGCCGTCCGCGCCGAGAACCGGGGGCTCCGCTCGTCGCTCGAGGGGGCGCGGGCGCGGCCAGCCGCCGAGCCGAGGAGCGGGCGCGCGGGCCGGGCGGGCGGGCCAAGGAGGCCGACGACTTGAAGGCCGCCCTCAACGCCAAGGTCGCGGCGCTCGCCGTCGGCCGAGGAGCGCCTCTCGCGGGAGCGCACCGCCCGCCAAGGGGCCGAGGGGCGGCTCCGGCGAGGAGCAAGCCGCCCTCGCCGACGCCCGGTCGGCGCCGGGAGCAGAGCGCGTCGCTCGCGAGGCGGCGCGAGGTCGCCGGGAGGAGCGGAACACCGCGCTCTCCAAGGCCGAGGGCGAAGTGATTATGCTCGGCATTACAAACGCAAACCAGGAGCCGGCCCTCCGAGAGCAAGGTGAGACCGTCAAGGGCCTCGAGCCGGCGGTCGAGGGCCGGGCGCCGTGACCTCGAGGCGGAGAGGAAGCAAGTTGAAGGTGAGCCGCCGCTTGACTCTCGTTTGGTTGGTTTTCTCGTTCGGGAATTCGCATTCCTTTTTCTCGATTTCTTTCTTGTCTTGGTGACTCCGGGCTTGCGCGCCGCGCCGGGACACGCGGTTGAGCGGGCCGAGGCGCCGCGGACCTCCTACGACTCCTCCGAGCAGAATTGCGGGGAGCTGCGTGATGCGGCCCTCGAGACCCTCGCCGGGCGTGGGAGGAGGGTGAAGCGCGGGCGGAAGCTCGCTAGCCGGCCACCGCGCGCCCTTGGCGGCCACGTCACCGAACGGATGCGCCGGCGTTGCGTCTTGGCGTCCGAAGGCCCTCGGAGTGGTACGGTCCCACTACGAGGTCAACTTCGAGGCGCCGGCGGAGGGCTACGTCGTTCCCGAGGGTGTCGAGGACGAGGTGGCGATGGAGCGCGTGGACGCGCTTGCTGCCGACGCCGCCGGGTCGCTTGCGAGAAGCCTTCGAGGAGTTCCTCTTCCCGACGCCGTTGACGCCGCCGCTCCTCCCCGCCCCGAAGACGCCGGGCGCTAGGCCCGTTTTGTTTGTGTATCGACATTCGGCCGTGTGGCCTTTGTAAATAAACAATTTATTTTAATCGTAAACATTTGTTGATACGAAATGAAGTCTTTTGTTTACTGCGCTTTTTGTTTCTCCTTTTTTCTGAGTAGATTCTAGTTAGGGGAGTTCAATTTTCGCGGGTGGCCTGCTGGGTTGGAGGCGAGAGAGAAGGGCCATATCCTCGCGGCGTAGGCTATCTCTGGCTCGCGCGCTCCTTCCGCTAGGCTGCCTGCGCCCTGTTCGAATCGTTGCTCGAGGCTGGAGTAGAAAACAAACTTAGCGCGCATGAGTTGTTTTGTTTTTGCGCGAAAATGAGACCATTTTGGGGGGGGGGATGCCCCCCGCAGTAGCCCCCGAGGGTAACTTGGGTTTCAGGGGAAAGCCGAGTTGCCCTTTTTCATTAGACTTGAGGCGTTTACATAGTTGTCACCAACCGGGGCGTCGGTCGTATGATTTTCTACAACAAAAATACTTGGAAATGCTAGCTAGGGGTAGAAGCGACGTAGGCGTTGGATGTTCCAAGCGTTGGTGAGCTCCTCACCGTCCTTGTTGGCCGGCTTGTACGTGTCGGGCTTGAGTACCTTCACCACGTCGTAGGGTCCCTCCCATGGGGGCGATAGCTTGTGGCGCCCTCGGTTGTCTTGGCGTAGCCTTAGGACCAAATCCCCCTCGGCCGAAGTCCCGTCGACTTATCTTGCGTGCTCGGTAGCGCCTTAGGGATCGTTGATACCTTGCGGAATGCATCAAGGCCACGAGGCGTGCCTCGTCCCGAGTGGTCCCGGCGAGTCCTCGCGGGCTCGGCCGGTTGGCATCCTCGTCGTAGCCTCGAACCCTGGGCGATCCATATTCTAAGTCCGTGGGGAGGACGGCCTCCGCGCCATGGACTAGGAAAAACGGGGTGAACCCGGTGGCTCTGCTTGGGGTGGTCCTTAGGCTCCACACGACTGCTGGTAACTCTTGGAGCCATTTCCGGCCAGATTTGTTTAGCTGGTCGAAAATTCTAGGCTTAAGGCCTTGTAGGATCATGCCATTGGCACGCTCTACTTGGCCGTTGGTCTGTGGGTGTGCCACAGCTGCCCAATCCACACGGATGTGGAACTTGTCGCAGAACTCCAAGAATTTCCTGCCCGTGAACTGGGACCCGTTGTCGGTGATGATGGAGTTTGGCACTCCGAAGCGGTGAACGATGTCGGTGAAGAATGTTACCGCCTGCTCTGCCCTGAGATTCGTGATGGGGCGCACCTCCACCCACTTGGAGAACTTGTCGATCGTGACCAACAAGTGGGTGAAGCCCCCGGCGCCTTCCGCGAGGGGCCCGACGATGTCCGCCCCCAAACGGCAAATGGCCACGTTACGGGGATGGTTTGCGGGGCATGGGCGGGTAGGTTGGACTGCGGGCGTAGAACCGGCACCCTTCACGGGTGCGTACGATCTCGGCCGGCGTCCGCGACCGCGGCGAGCCGCAAAAGCCCCGGCGGAACGCGTTGCCGACGAGGGTGCGGGGCGCGGCATGATGACCGCGGATCCCCCGCGTGGATGTCCCGCAAGAGCTCGCGCCCTTCGGGGATGGGCACGCACCGCCGCGGGATGCCGCAGGCGGCGCGCTTGTACGGCCCTCGCCGTCAACGAGGGCAAAGGACTTGGCCATCCCCGGCGATGCGCCGGGCCGCGGCTCGGTCCGCGGGGGAGTTCCCCTCGAGCCATCCAGGCGATGTATTTGTCACGCCAGTCCGCTTTGACAGGAGCCGGCTCGATGTCCATCACGTCGGCCTCGTGGGAGCCATACCCCTCGAGGAGGGAGAGCACGTACGCCTCGTTCGAGGGGTCCTCGTCCATGGGTTCCGCACCCGCTGGATTCGAGGGAGCCCCCGAGGGTTCGTCGTGACTCGAGGGGTGGGGCTCGAAGACGACCGAGGGCTGAGCGACGTCGCGCGCGAAAACGTTCGGGGGGACGGTGATCCGCCCGGACGCAATCTTGGCCAGCTCGTCCGCCTCCTCGTTGTACCGGCGGGGCACATGGTTGAGCTCGATGCCGTAGAACTTGTCCTCGAGGGCTCGCACGGCTTTGCAGTAGGCCTCCATCTTGTCGTCATGGCGGCTCGCGTTCTTCATGACTTGATCGATGACGAGCCGTGAGTCCCCCCGCACGTCGAGGCGCTTGACGCCTAACTCAATTGCGATTTTGAGGCCACAAAGGAGGGCCTCGTATTCGGCCATATTGTTAGATGCGAGGAAGTGGAGGCGCACCGCGTACCGCATGTGTTCCCCGAGGGGTGACACGAAGAGCGAGCCCGCGCTCGCCCCCCGTTTTCATCACCGAGCCGTCGAAGAGCAGAGTCCAGCACTCTGCTTGGATCTGTGGCGGCGGCAGCTGTGTATCCGTCCACTCAGCGACGAAATCTGCCAAGATTTGGGATTTGATGGCCTTGCACGGGGCGTAGGCAAGCGTCTCGCCCATCAACTCCACGGACCATTTGGCAATCCCCGCCCGCCGCGTCGGGATTGCGGATGATCTCCCCCGCCGGGAAGGAGGAGACCATCGTGACGGGGGTGGGCCTCGAAGTAGTGGCGGAGCTTGCGCCACGCAAGGACTACCGCGTACGGCAACTTCGGACCCGGGGGTAGCGCGTCTTGGTGTCCGACAGACCTCGCCGATGTAATAGACCGGCCGCCGTACGTGCAAGGCGTGCCCTTCCTCCGTGCGCTCCACGAAGATCACGACGCCGACCACCACGGGTGGTTGCGGCCACGTAGAGCTGCGGGGGTTCGCCCTCTCGCGGCGGCGTGAGGATCGGGGCGTGCGCTAAGGACGCCTTCGGCTTATCGAGCACGTCCCGGGCCTCGGTGGTCCGGGAGAAGCGCTCGTGCTTTTTGAGGAGGCGATAGAGGGGCGAGGCCCTTCTCGCCGAGCCTCGAGATGAAGTGGCACAAGGCGGCAAGGCACCCCAGCCACCTTTTGCACCCCTTTGAGGTCCGGATCGGGCCCATTCGTTCGAGGGCCGCAACCTTTTCGGGGTTGGCCTCGATTCCCCGTTGGGAGACAATGTATCCCGGAGCATGCCTCGCGGCACTCCAAAGACACACTTTTCGGGGTTTAACTTGACCCCATTGGCCCATAGGCGGCCGAACGCGATGCCAAGGTTGCCAACCGGTCGTCCGCCTTCCCGGTTTTTACGACGATGTCATCCACATACGCCTCGACCGTCCGCCCGATGTGGTCTCCGAAAATGTGTTGCATGCGGCGGTATGTTGCACCCGCGTTTCGGAGGCCAAATGGCATCGTGACGTAGCGTGAACATCCCGAACGGCGTGATGAACGAAGTCGCGAGCTGGTCGGACTCCTTCTCTTTATTTGATGATACCGGAGTAGGCATCAAGGAAGCAAAGTAATTCACACCCGGCCGTTGAATCAACGATTTGATCAATACGTGGCAAAGGAAAAGGAACTTTAGGACATGCTTTATTAAGACCGGTATAGTCTATACACATCCGCCACTTCCCATTCTTTTTCTTTACAAGCACAGGGTTTGCTAGCTACGTTGGGTGGAACACCTCCTTGATGAACCCGGCCTCCAGGAGCTTCCGCAGCTCCACTCCAATGGCCCGTCGCCGCTCCTCGTCGAAGCGGCGCAACCGTTGTTGCACGGCGCGGGCGTGAGGCAGGATGTCAAGGGAGTGCTCGGCGACCTCCCTCGGGATGCCTGGCATATCCGAGGGACTCCACGCGAAGATGTCGGCGTTGGCGCGGAGGAAGTCGACGAGCACCACTTCCTATTTGGGATCGAGGGTGGAGCTGACCCTCAACGCCTTGCCCTCGGGGGCAGAAGGATCGAGGGGGACCTCCTTGGTCTGCTCGCGGCCTCGAAGGTGCCGATGTGCTTGGCGCGGGGAGTCGAGGTCGTCGTTGACCATCTTCTCCAAAGTGGTCACCAGCGCTTCATCCGGCGCCGGTGCTTCGCGTGCTCCACGCACTCGACGTCGCAGTCGAATGCATGCTCGATGGACGAGCCGACGGTGATGACGCCGTTCGGTCCTGGCATCTTCATCTTCAAGTAGGTATAGTTGGGGACCGCCATGAATTTGGCGTAACAGGGTCGCCCAAGTATAGCGTGGTAGGCTCCCTTGAACCCCACCACCTCGAAGGTGAGGATCTCCTTGCGGAAATTCTTTGCGGTGCCAAACCAAACTGGCAGGTCGATCTGCCCGAGGGGCTGGACCTGCTTGCCGGGCGCGATGCCATGGAACGGCTTCGTGCTGGGCCGCAGCTGGTCCAGCCCGATCCCCATCAAGCGCAGCGTATGCGCGTAGAGGATGTTGAGGCTGCTGCCTCCGTCCATCAAGACCTTCGAGAACCGCGCGTTCCCGATGATTGGGTCGACCACCAGCGGGTACTGGCCCGGGTTGGGGATGCGATTCGGGTGATCCTCCCGGCTGAAGGTGATGGCGTCCTCCGACCAGTTGAGGAAGGAGGGAGGGGCCTTCTCGGCGGCGAGGACCTCGTGCCACTCCTTCTTGCGCTGGCGGGTCGACATGTCGACGGTTGGCCCCCCAAAGATGAGGAACACGTTTTCCACGGCGGGGAAGCCGCCGGCGTCGCCATCTCCTCCGTCTTTCTTGGCCTCCGCCTCCTTTGCGGCAGCGCGGCCATAAAACTTCTTGAGCATGTCGCCTTTGCTCAAGGGTGTGGTTCACCGGGGTCTTGTGATAAGGACATGGCTTCTTCGAAGCATGTCATCGAACACCCCCGGGCCTCGAGGGGCCGGTCGAGGGCCCCGTCGAGCCGGGTCACCGCCGAGGGCCTCGGCATACGCCGTCGCGCCCCTGCTCGCGCGCCCGCGGCGCGACTTCTTTCCCTTCTTGCCCCACTTGTCGTTGCGGTGGGGCTCCTTGGACTTGCTGCCCTCCGCGGGCGCGTCCTCCGAGCGCTTGCCCTTTTTGCCGTCGAAGATCGCTCCCACGGCCTCCTCTCCCGAGGCGAAGCCGGTGGCGATGTCGAACGCCTCGTTGGAGTCCGCGGGCGGGCCGCGCCCCGGCTCTCGCACGAGGTCCCGCACGTGGTGCCCTCGAGGAAGGCGTGCACGATTTCGGATTGCGCCACGCCGGGGAGCTCGTACGCCGCTTGGAGAAGCGTCGTATGAAGTCCCGCGGCGATTCGCCGGGCTTCCGAGTGCGGCGGCGCGGGTCCCGGGGACTTTCCGGGCGCACGTACGTGCCCCGGAAGTTGCCCACGAACGTGCGGACCGGATCATCCCAATTGTGGATTTGGCTGGCGGGCAGGTGCTTGAGCCATGTCCGGGCCGCATCGCCGAGGTGCAGGGGCAAGTTGCGGATGATGACCTCGTCGGCCGGTGGCCCCCGCCCGGGCGGCAAGCCAAGCGGTAGTCGTTGAGCCACACGCGGGGATCCGTCTCCTTGTTGTATTTGACGATGGTCGAGGGTTGGCGGAAGCGCGCGGGGAAGGCCGCCGCGCGGATCTCCCGGCTGAACACACGGGTCCCCGGGGGCTCCGGCGTCGGGGAGCGGTCTTCGCCGCTGTCTTAGCGCCCACCCCGTCGAGGGTGGTAGCCCACCGCCGCTCGTGCGTCCTCCTTGCTCGTGCGCCCGGCGTTGATGACGTTTCGGGCGTCACCGTCCGGCGCTCTACGTGTGTCGAGGAGCCGTTCCTTGGCCGCCGCGCGCCACGAGTCGGCGGGGCGTCCCGCGGCTTCGCCCATGTGGACCGAGGGTTCGCCTCCCCGAGCGGCCCCATCTCCTCGCGCATCCCCCCCGCCGGCGGATGCGTGAGGCCGAGCTTTCGGCCCGCCGGACGGCCGCCCGCTCGATGAGGGCCTCGCACCTCGCGCCGCGGTTCCGCGCCTCGGGGGTCGAGGGTGCGGCATTGCTCGCGGCGGCGTTGCGGCGGCGACGAGCTTCGACTTGCTCGTGGCGGCACGTCGGGGTTGTCGGTGTTGATGCGGTCGCGGGCCCGCTCGCCCGGCTCCCCGCACGCGTTCGCCGCGAGCGGAGGCTTCTCCCCGCCATCGAGGCGCGGAGCGCGACGCACCGTGCGGTACTCTTCGCCGGCTTAGCCTCGAGCTCGCGGGCTTGGGCTAGGCCGCGCGTCGGCGTCGGCTCCGGCGGGGGTGCTTGGTCCCGCGGCTTGGCGTGGTGCGATCCCCCGGGCGGCGTGATCTCCCCGTCCCCGGCGCCCACGGCGCGGTGGCATTCGCCGGGTCGTTGGCGACAACGATGCAGCACTCCCGCGCGGGATCGTAACTCCCGGTCTTGGAGTCATCGGAGCGGCCCGAACCGCAGTCCGTAGCGTCAAGGAAACACCGAACATGTCCGGGTCCCGCACGCCGGAGAAGTCCCCATTCCGCGTACCCGTGGCGGTTGGCGGGCGGCAACGCGTCGAGGGAACCCGGGGACGACTCGTCACCCGGCGAGGCGCCGGGATCCCGGCGACGAAGACGTGACGGCCGGGCGGAACCCCGCGCATCGTGGTGTTGACGTTGGCGTTGTGGGCCGTCGTGGCACCACGCGGCCCAATGGGAAAGCGCGGTCGGAGACCGCGCGCCCGTCCCCGCCGGGGGTGGTGGCGGTCGTGGTGGCGGGCGCGCCGTGCCGAGAGGCGGCGCGCTCGGCCCGCCGTCGCTCGGACCGCGCCCGGCGCGAACGCAGCCCGGAGCGGCGGAGACGTCGTGGCGTCGACGGGCCCGCGGCATCCGTGCTGCGGGAGTCCGCGCCGTGGTGGTGCGTGCAGCGGGGACCGGAGCGGACCCGACCTGGCGCCGCGCGCGGAGCTCCTCACGGTTGGTGAGGCGCATGAGGTAGCCATTCCCCGTGGCCTGAAAGTTCAGGCCCCCGAACCGGATTTCGAACCCGGCGGGGAGGGGGTCCGAGCTGCCCATGCAGTAGCGTGTACCACGGTACTCAGTGCGGATCACCATGGAGGGAGTTGACGGATCGACCTTAGGCGCTCAGATTGCCCCACGGTGGGCGCCAACTGTCGGTGCGGAATGTGGTCCCGACACTAACCAGTAATAAGTGTCGTGGTCTATCCCTCAATGGTCGATGCTAAGCAACAAGGGACACGGAGTTTTATCCCGGTTCCGGCCGGTGGGCCATACGTCCAGGCGGTGGCGTGCTCAAGGCACTATATTACTTAGCACCGGGGGTGCTCGTAGTGGGGCTGCTACAAGCAAGGCGGGAGAGGAAGCCCGGCTTCCAAGTCCCCGGTCCGGTGGCCGAAGATGTTGTGGGAGAATTGGAGAGCAAGTGCGTGGCGCAGCCGTCTCCTGTTGTGTTGTGTCCGTGTCCCCCTCCCGCGGCAGGGAGGGTTCGTCCCACTTATATTGATCAAGGAGGGAGCGAATCACATGCGCGCCGCGCTATTTAGCTACGTGAAGGGGCGTGGCGCGCTATGCTGTAGAGTGGGCGGCCGTCCGGACGATCCTTGCAGCGATCCGGCCATCATGGCCTATCTTGTACCCGAACAGTGGCGGTTCGAGGGTAGAAGGGCGGAGGACGGTGGTGATGTCTTCCGATAGGCTCGAGGGACTGCCGACGTTGGCCCGTACGGAGTACGGGAGTAGGTAAACGGCGTCCCGTTCCAATACGTTCCACGGTCGGAGTCGTTGCTGCGGCGCCCCGGCATGCGCCCGCACGCGCGGGGGCGGCGGCCATACCGTAACGAGAGCGGGGATGGCGTCCCACCGGCCTAGCGCCTCCACCTAACCCCCGTAAGGTCACAAGAAAGCAAATCGAGGGTGCGGCCGGCCCCCTTCGAGGGCTCGGCGCGTTAGCCGTCATTGGAGCGGTGCACGGCGTCACGGGACGGGCACCGGTCCCGCCGCACGCTCCCTCCCCACGGTGATGGGGATGGGCTCCCTCTGCGGGGAGTTGGTGCGGCGGCACCGAGGCGCGAGCCCCGGCGCATGATGGCGTTGTCCCGCCGGTGTCGGGCGTTAAATGCCCGCGTACGGGGGCGGCGCACGCGTGCGGGCGCCCTCGAGCGAGGCGGACCCCGGTCGAGGGCGAGGCGGACCCTCGAGCGAGGCGGAGCCCGCTCGAGGGGGAGCGGACCCTCGAGCGAGGCGGAGCCCGCTCGAGGGAAGCGCACCCCCCTCGAACGGGACGGAGCCCGCCCGAGGGAGGCGTGCATCCTCGAGCGAGGCGAAGCCTCGCTCGAGGGGATCTTCAAGAGGGCCGCCTTGGTGGGTCGTTGAGGTCCCCGCGGCATGGGCCGTATCTCGCATGGTTAGGCAAAGTGTGTTTGGCTTTGTTGCGGGTTTTAAGTGGGGATTTCCCCTGTTAAAGGGGACCCCTAGGGCTGTCCCCGACGATATATATGCTATTAGTCACAGAAAATCAGTGAGATACATAGATTAATGTTCTAGTGGATGATGATGTGGGGTATGAGGTGGATAGCCTACATGCTTTATTGTGGTAGTGCGGTGCTCTTTGAGTAAATGACTAGTGAGTGGATGACGTAAGTGGATGTCGTGATGTGCTGAGCGTTGAGGGAAACTATCCATGACTTTTAGTGAGTTCCATTAATATAGTTGTATATGATTTGTGGGGCTGATGAGACTAATAGTAAATGTGACTTCTAAAAGCTCCTGAACCCCATTTTTGAAAAAGCTCTTCGAAAATTAGAGTTATTTGAGAAAAAACGAGACACAATGGTGTCCCCCTAAACAACCCTCTAATTTTTCAAGGCACTCGTCCCTCCCCAAACTTCCGGGACCCCTTCCACCTCCAAACGAGTCTCGAGAAAAACCATCTCTGCACTTCATCCTCCACCTGACACCGACAAAATTGCTTGGCCTGACTCCCATGAGGCCGATCGCGGCGCCATGCCCCCCTCCACTCCTCCTATCCTTCTCTCCTCTCTCCACCGAGCCCCATAAACGGTTGCAAGGCTAGCGCCGATGGCCACGAAATCGCCATTTGGCCAGTCCTATCCCCGCCAAACGTAGGGGAAGAGTCCACTAGGGAGGATGTGGACGACGGCTGGATCTCGCTGACCCATGATCTTCACGGTGTCGGGAGGATGGGGCGAGGCTGCTAGAGACACGAGACATGAGCGGGAGAGGCGGCAGAGAGCTTGCCGGTGAGCACTATGTGGGCGTGGGTGGCCTCAACATCCCGCACCCAAAGCTCCTCTGGTGGCACGACCTCCAATTCTTGAGGCGACGGCGGAGGCCTGCGACGGTGTTGGCGAGGTGCTCAAGCTTCGGGAAGCAGTCACCACGTCGGGTGCCTGGTCCAGGCATTTCATGTGCTAGAGGTCGGGGTAGAGTGTGCCTGGATGATGGAGGGTGGGATGGGCGGTGGCAAGGCCGCCACGTCGGTGGTAAAGATGCCGAGACATTGAGGATGATGCCGCCATCAACGGTGAGCACGGTGCATACTGGGTATGGCCTCGCCACGATGTCCGCATGGAAGTGGAGCAGGTTGGCTGATCCACAACAGCTGCATCACTGGCATCGGGAAGAGGATGAGATGCATGTAGAGGAGAAGATGGAAACATAGGGGTACATGGGAGTAGCATCAAGGGGATGAGGTGGAGGAGGAGCACCGCTCCATACCCAGTTCTTCTCCACCTCACCATGCAAGCATGCGCGGACGCGGAGGACTGCCGCCTCCTAGTGCTCGGCACAGGTGAGGCCACCGGATCCCGGTGCCACGCGAGGTGGATCGGAGTTTCCTATGGAGCTCACCTCCAGCAATCTCGGCTGGATTAGCAAGATTCGTCCCCAATGCAAGGGCCCATGGTGTCATGCCTCCTCGAGCCTCCCCCTCGCGTCTGACCGACTCGGTGGCATCACGACACGATACGAGGCCATGGAGCGAGGTACGGGCAAGCAACACTTGCGACCGACACAGTAGGGACTGCTGGCCAGCATGGTAGGGGAGGGGAGATGACGACATACTAGGAGTGGCAACTGCGCCATCTGCTAGGCGGCGGGTAGTGCGTTTGTCAGTGGTGCGGGTGAGGCTTCACTGGGCTTCGATGTGCTTACCGATTGTGGAGGAGGTGCGACCCCAACCGATCAGGGGCTGCTGCTCGACGGCACGCTCACGGGGTGGTGTCGAGGAGGTGTGATGGCGTTGGACTAGAGGGTCCATGCGGGAGGATGCACACAAGGAGATGCACTGGCCGGTCCCGGAAAGAGATACCGTTGGAAGGGGGAAAATGACATGTGAGACCCATGAATATAAGATGGTATAGAGGACACTACTGCAACACAATGTCATTTAAGGAGTGAAATTCTTTAAGGGAGTCTTTAGATATTCCTTTTGGGGATGAAATTTAGAGGATACCGTTGCGAATAGCAGAAGGGTCCATCACTTTCGTTTCATTTTATACGTATACACATGAGGATGTTCGTGGGTTCTGACTGTAGTGGTGCCCTCTAAAACCTCGCCTAACTTTAATATAGAGGTTATTTTGTCCAAAATGAACTGCACCAGTGTCCCATAAATAACCCTTTATTTTTTGGGAGCAATCATTCCTTCTCCAAATCCGCACGATCTGATTCCTTTCCAAAACTCGTTCTCGTTTTCTCCTTCCACCGCGGGTGCGACTTCCTCTCCCGGCCGACCTTGCGCCCATCTAGGGATGACAACAGATTGGATTCAGATCAAATGTAATGTTAGGGCACCCAAACCCATAACCCAAACCTAAAACTCAAATCCAACCCACAAACTAGTTCGAGTGAAAATTCAAATCCAAACCAAAACATGCATATATCGAAAACCCAACAGATAATCCAAAATCTGAAAAGAACTTCATAAATCAGCAATAACTTAACATCATAAAACAACACCTACAATTTCAATTTTTAGAAACAAGAGCACAAAATAAAATTCATGTCACATCCGACCCAATTTGGATGGCCCATGAGTGGCACATGAGTGCAGGTGCGCATCTTTAGTGCCGCATTGCTAGTTGAGCAATGGTGAAGCCAACTTATAAGCTTTTGTCCACCAGCCATAACACCCTCGGGTTAACCCTTTACACGAAGAGAGGATGAAAGTGTATGTAGGATGCTATGTGTGCACATGCCCACCCCTCGGAAGGGCTAGGCGGTGTGTTACAAATGGTATCAGAGCCGCCCCTTGCAGTTATGCGTACGGGTCAGTGTTCGGGCATATGGCGCAGGTCGCATGTGGGCCTAAGATGGGACACATGGCATGGCATATAGGCCAACACTGGACGTACCATCGTGCGCTAATAGGGAACGCTCATGGACATTTGCTTGGGTCAATATACAGACATATGCATGTGCGTGTGGGCCTGGGATGGGATGCACAACATGGTATATTTGTCGACACTGGACTGGTGAGTTGGATCGATGACGTCGGGTTCTTTGGGGGGGGGGGTGAATGTCACCACCCGACCCAATTTGGATGGTCCATGAGTGGCCCATAAGCGCAGGTGCACGTGTTTAGTGCCACATTGCTAGTTGAGCAAAGGTGGAGCCAACTTATAAGCCTTTGTCCACCAGTCATAATACCCTCGGGTTAACCCTTTGACATGAAGCGAGGATGAAAATGTAAGCAAGGTGCTATGCGTATGTGTGCCTGCCCCTTAGAAGGGCTAGGCGGTGCGGGTTTGGTGGGCGAGGTGTTACAATTCACACTACAAGTTCAGTACACTAAAACTTCAGGGCACTACAAGTACATCACACTACTGCTAGCTAGTAGAAATCTTCAATAGTCCTCCAACGAATAGCACTGGACAATTTCTCATTCATCAATTATGGTGGAACAGTTAGGGTTTCTTCTGTGGGCTTTATTAGGCTCAAATTTATGGAGCTCCAATGGGCATCTGTGGGTGAAATTTAGAATCTGCTCCAAACTCGCAGTTTTGCGGATATCCAAATCTGCGAATCCATGGGTGAAAATCTGAACCAAATCCGCAACCCACAAACCCAAAATTTGTAGAAATCCGCTCCGAACGAATATACTGCCATCCCTACGCCCGTCGTACCCCCAGTCGGCCCCGCGTGTGGAGGAGCAAGGGTGTCTGGGCTGCTGTGCCCCAGCACGTGGCCGCCTGCGGCCTCCCCCGAGCTCCAGCGACCTGAGGTAGTAGATTGTATAGTGGGGGATCGCCTGACCTGGAACCCGAATGTTAAAGTGACGACAAGAGACACAAATTTATATAGGTTCTCCCCCAGGATAGCGTAATACTCTACGTCTTGTTTGGGGCATGTATATGGCGCCCTGCACTTGGGTATTGTGGTGTTGAATATGACGCATGTTACCCGGACCCTCATTTATATAGTCCAGGAGGTGAGTGCCTAGTCAATTACAAGATAGGAGTCCAGATAGAATCACACAATTTGAGTCCTAGTAGGATTACAGGGGAATTCTAGTAGGAGTCCGTATTCATCCTCCCTTAGTAGGTACATGAGGTGTATGCCCGATAAGCCCCCGAGCACTTTGTAGGCGAGAGTAGTGAATTCAAGTAGTCTTTAAGCTTCTCCGAGAAGGATTACAAGGGAATTCTAGTAGGAGTCTGTATTCATCCTTCCTTAGTAGGAACACGAGGTGTATGCCCGATAAGCCCCTGAGCACTTTGTAGGCGAGAGTAGTGAGTTCAAGTAGTCTTTAAGCTTCTCCGAGTAGTCTTCAGGCATCCCCGAGTACTGCTTGTCGAAATTTTCAATGGTACTTGAACTCACAATTGTTGAATGGGTCGGTGATCTTGTGGATCTTATCCAGTCTGAGGACCTTGTTGTAATTTCCTTTTACTTTGAGGACCTCTTTGTAATATGGTTGCTTAAGTGATAATATATGTGGTTGTTGTCATAAAAAATGGTACTTGAACTACTACAAGACTGGAATGTGCTCTAGCTCATCAGTCTTGTAGTCCAGATCCTTCCTGTTGAGAATTGTATGAAAGTGCGATTGCACAATCGCACTCCATATGGAGTGTAGCCCTCGAGCCTTAGGTTGAATCGAAGAATCAGGCTGAGGGTCAATCTTGAATCCGCATCTTCCGTCTTGAAAAAAATCAGTTAATGGGTGTAGCTTAGTATCTCCCAAGCCTTGGAATGATTAAAGAATCAATCCAAGGGTCTTCATTATTTACGAAAATTATCATCTGAGTACTCTTGCAATGTTCAGCCCCCGAGCATTGTGTGCCAAGTGAGCCTTATGAGCAATGTCAAGTAGTTGTTGGTGCGGAGCCCCCGAGCTTGAGCGAGTGAAGCTTGGTGGAGTTATCCTCGAGTAGTAAGTTGAGTGCAGTCCCCGAGCTGGAGAGCTAATGGAGCATATTGAAGTTGTTTCTGAGTAGTAATTCGGTGTGAGCTATCGAGCTTGATAGGTAGAGGAGACTACTCGAATCATCTTCAAGTAGTAATATTGAACTTGAGAAGTACCTGTGCCATCAGAGTTGACTTTAGATGCAACCAAAATCGACCTTTTGCCATCATAATGGACTTTAGATGTGACCGAAGTCGACTTTAGGTGCCGTCAAAGCGGACTTTAGATACGACTGAAATCGACTTTAGATGATGTCAGAGTGAACTTTAGATGCAACTAGAGTCGACTTTGTGCCATCAGAGGGGACTTTAGAATGCGACTTGAAGATTAGGTCGACTTTGTGTCACACGGAACAGACTTTGAGATGCGACTAGAGTAGCCAACTTTGTGCCATGTGGAGTGGACTTGAATGCAACCGAAGGTCGACTTGAGTACTTAGGGCCAAGTATGAAATTCGTAAGAGAAAATTGAAAAATGAAATGAGAAGCACTTCTGGAAACCAAAAAATGAATGGAAAACCAGAAAAATGAGTAGTTTTGCCGCGCGGAGCGGGTTTAGATGCGATCGAAGTCGGCTTGTGCCACTGGAGCGGGCTTATGCCACTGAAGCGGGCTTGAGATTGTGACTGTAGAAGTCGACTTGCGCTACCGGAGTAGGCTCGATATTGTAATTGTAGAAGTCGACTTGTGTCGTTGGAGCAGGCTTGGGATTGTGACTGTAAAAGCCGACTTGTGCTGCTAGAGCGGGCTTAAGATTGCAATTGTAGAAGTCGACTTGTGTTTCCTAAGTGAGCTTGAGATTGTGACTCTAGAAGTTGACTTGTGCCACCGAAGCGGGCTTGAGATTGCGACTGTAGAAGTCGACTTGTGCCGCTGGTTGAAGGGCGCTGGATCTGGGCGGGGAGGAGGCGGATCTGGGCAGCAAGAACCTAAGGAAGGGGAGTTGTCGCCAACAGCCATCACGACCTCCCCTCCACTACCCAGATAGAATCCCGTCCCCATGGACCAGATTCGCAAGGACGACGGCCGGATCCGACGCGGGATAGGCGAGAGAAGCGCATACGCCATCACCACTCGTCGGGGCTCCCAGAGCTGCATATACACGGGTGCTAGGATGGCGGAAGACAGAAGGAGAGGGAGTGGTGGGTGTCACAGACAAGGCCTTTTTTCAGCGTTGCTGCTGACCGCCGGCGGCGACCGGAGGTGGGTGGGTTGGGGGCTCTTGTGTGGCGGCAAGGTAGTCGTCCTCGAGTCGCCCCGCTAGGGAGACGCTAGGGTGGTACGAGGCCTCCATTTTGTACTAGAAATTTAAGGATCGAGCCCTATAAGGATTAGGTCATAATTCTATTCAATTTTGAACTAAAAAATAAAAGGGTCTAGTTGGATTGTGAATGATGCATTAGGGCCATGGCCCTTTACCACCCTATACTTTTGGTGCCATCTCATATTATTCTGGGACTATTTACCTAAAAGAATTTAGGATCTAGTTAAACTGTGCAGCTATGCTGAGTTGTTAGGTATGTTAAACTACTATACAATTCAAGATGATTACTACCACGTAACATTTTATACACATGACCATTCAAATAGAAGTTTATTAGAACCTGATCATTGTACAATTTGTCATCCAAATGGTCACAAAAGTGATTTTTGGGTAATCTTGCACATTTATGTTTCCACTAGGTGAAACCCCGCGCGTTGCTGCAAGAATTTTAAGCAAAATTTAAGTGGAAATGTGAAGTAGAAACACCAAAGTGATTACATGTCAGCAACATTCATTTGTAAACAACATTATATATGAAAACATGTTATTTTGTTGATAATGAACCATTCTAAAATGACTGATCCTACATATATTTTCATCGTGAGAATTTTGTGGTGTGTTACTCACAAATACATACTATTAGCTACAGAAAATCGGTTGAAAACATAAATAGATGGTCTGGTGGATGATAACATAGCGTATAGTGGATATTGACATGACATTTAGTGGATTATGATGTGGAATGCTTGCATGTTGAGAGAAATAGTAAGCAGGTTCCATCTATATAGTTGTACTAGGTGATTCCCCACGTGTTGCTGCGGGGTTACTATGAACATTATTGTAGCTACTTGGGATGGTAGAACACTATGTACTGGAATGACGATTAGGCTGCAGCAATAGGTCTTAAACAAGTGCAAATAGTAGTTCAAAAGTATACTTACATGGTCTGTAACTTTGATGAACTGCCAGGAATGCTTCCAATAAACTCATTTGATGACAGATCCTATGAACCCAACAAATTAAAACACACATAATGAGAACACTCGTACAGACCAAGCTTATGATTAAGAGAATCATGTCTTGTAGAACAACAGAGCACGAGATTCTGGATAGCTATTGTTTAGGGATTGTAAACATAATCTAACATGATGACTAATCACAAACCTGCTTTCAAGAGCCACGAACACTACTCCAATTGCACCATGTTATTCAGAGACAAACCTGGAGGTTCCTGCAATTCGGAGTTCCATAAACACTACTGCAATTACACCACATCAATTTAAGACCCATGAACACTACAACAATTCAGAGACAAATTTTCAACTTAAACAGGGCCACATTGACTCTACTATTTCCACTCCAGATTTCGAAGCATCCAAAATAAAAACATACAATTTCCAAAAACTTTTGTATTCAAAAGTCAGGACCAATTTCAAGTTTATATGGACGTAATATGAGCAAACAAATTTCTTTACAATTTCTAAAATATGTAGACAGCGAGATTCGAAAATTCATATCTCCCAAACTATATGCCCAAAAATTCTAAAATATTGACAGACGAAATTTGGTGAAATTATGTGCAACTTTCGTATTGTATGTTTTCGCTAAAACTGTCATGATCATGACGAAGTTTATCAAAACAGCAACAGTGCACAAAATTCATATGGAAACCAAATTCAGAGAAAGACATGGCCGGCGTGGTTGAGTGAGCGTCCCTGGTCGGCTCCCGCCGGTTACTCCAGGCACGGCGGCGGCTGGGGAGGGGGGCAAAACGGAGAGGGGAGCGAGGGGAACCGATTCCTCTTCTCACCTTGGGCAGGAACGGCGCGGGTAGGGAGATCGACGGCGACGGGGGTGGAGATGAAAGAAGCCATCCTGGGGAACGTTTATGGAGATAAGCGAGGGGGCGCCGGTGGGGAGGCGAGGAGGCAGCGGCGGGAACGTGAAGTGGCGGTGGTGGGGAGGCGAGGTGCCGTGGAAGGGAAGGGGAGGGGGTAGTGATGAGCGCGGAGTCGAGAGATCGGGGGGAGCGGGGTTGGACGTGAACGGCGGCGCGGGGCGTGGGATCCGTGGGTGGGAAGATGCTGATGACGTAAGCGGATGAAGTGCACGACCGTGTTTCGAGAGAATTGTACCACTTATATAGTTTTGTATGATATAATATGATGATTACCCAAAATTTATAACCCAATCACAATGCATATATATTGACCATGCATGTGCACACGGAAAAATGGAGTACCGTTCTTTTTTCTCTGTTCAATTGCGCGAAAAGAAACATATTACTGTGCTTGTCGATTTAAGCAATGAGACTTACTGAAAAAATGATACCTGCGTGGTCTAGAAAAGGGAACACAATAATGCCAGTGACAAAAATCTTGCTCAGCAGTAGCGTTTCATTGAAAAATTGTTTATGCAAACTAAACCTTCTTCATCACAGATTCATCAACAACCAACATACGTGGATGATGAAATCTCGGCTAATGCACGTGTTCGATATGACCTAACAATATTATTATCTAGCCGAAGTAGCATGCATACTCTGTAACTAAAAGCTGATGATTATGAAAAAAATCATGCTTATCCTGATTAAATAAATGAAGATATTTTTAAAAGAATGTGTATGCATGATCATGGATGAATTCATCTCCCATGCATTAGGAGGAGAAGCCTAACTCCAACTCGCATGGCGTCCCCGCCGCTTTTTCCGCTGCCTCCTCCGTGTGCTGATCGACGTCGTGCTTCAGCACCGCGGCGGTCATTTTGCCTTCTCGACGACGAACGACGCCAACAGCAGGGCCATGGTGTTCTATTGTCGCCGGCATCGCCTGTGGCTTTACGTCGAACGAGTCCACGAACGGCACTGCCGCCTCTAACCGGCATTGTTGCTCCAGCTGCTCGCCTAGTGCCGCCGGCGGCGACCCGATCCTGACGCTGGCGGCGTTTGCAAAGCCGTACTGCTGCTGCACGCTCCCATCGTGGCTTGTCGCCTCGTCGCCGGCCATCCCGTAGCAGAAGTAGTTGCAGAGCTGCTGCGGCGGTGGATGGTGATTTTGGTGCTCGACCTTGAGAACATGGTAACCTTGTTGGTCCTGGAAGACAAGTCCTCCGGCGCCTGCTGGGACGTGTTCCTGACTGCCGTAGAGCGCGCCCACGGCGACGCCGGCATTGACGTCCTGCCCGGCCACGGCGGTGGCTGCAAAAGCGGCGGCAGGTGCAGGTAGGATCATGGCCGGGTCGGCGCCGGCGGCAGCCGCCGCCTGCCGGTAGATGGCGATCTGTTGCCTAATGCAGGCAAGCTCCAACTCCGTTTGGTTGATCTGACTCTGGAGGTCCTGTATGATGGCGACGCAGCCGCCGACGGGGTTCGCGGCGCGGGCGTCGGACTGGAAGATGATCGTCTTCATGGCGTCGGCGCTGCGCTCTGGGTCGACCCGTTGCAGTGTCCTCTGGATTTTGCTGACGCCGAAGAGGCGGTGCGCGTTGAGGAAGCGGCGCTGCTGGTCGGCGGGGAAGTAGGGGGCGAGCGGGCAGTCCGGGTTGCACTTGCGCCGCTGGTACTTGCACGCGGCGCATGCCTGGTTCTGCCCGGGACCGGCTGCGGCGGCGGCGGCGGAGGGGCACGGGGAGCGGGAGGAGTGGGAGGAGGACGCGGAGCCGGAGGAGGCGCCCGAGCCGTTGCTAGTGGTGGTGGTGGCGGCGGCGGCGGCGGTGGCAGTGTCGACGTGGAGGCGGAGGTGTCGTGATGGTGGCGGTTTTGAGGAGGTGGACATGGCACGCGCGCGGCCGGCGACGTCGGGGCCCGCGGCGTAGGCGTCGGCGTCGGCGTCGGCGTCGGGATAGGAGAGGAGAATAGACTAGAGATGGGCACGCGGAGCTCTTGCCCCGCCTCCGCCTCTCGTCTTCACCGCAAGAATAGTGGGATTGTGGGTTATAAAAAGAAAGCAGCTCTGCTCGCCCAACAAACAACCTCCATGGACGAAATGCACGCACGCGTTCTCGTCCATTCATTCGACTTTCAAAGTTTTGAAATGACCTCGCGTGACGGAAGAGACGAAGAGAGTTGAGAGGAGAATGAGATTGGTGAGCATCGAACTTGGATGAGGAGTTTAGAGGCCGAGATAACTTAACCGTGATGGATCTGCATGCAGATCCATCTAACTGCTACGTAACGTGTGTGGGAGGCAAAATGCAAGTTTGATTTCTTTCGTAGTGCCGTTCGAGGGTTTGTTTGAGCTTGTTGTTGACCAGTTCGGGAGCCGCCACTTGGATCCATCTCAGTGGTTCGTGCAGCGCGTGGCGCAGCAGATGGACGATCCACCAGCTAACAAACCACGTGGCAGCACAGAACGTGATTTTTTTTTACATATTTTTAGTGAAACAGGAGGGATTGGCATCCTACTAATTATATATAAGAAAGATATTACAGGGAAAAAGAGTATAATCCAATTAAGAAACAAAGAAAGAAATAAAGTATAAATAAGATATATTACAAAACAGCATATACATACTTATCCATTGGGATATTAATTGCTTGTTCATTTTTTTTTCTGAAAGGATAACCGGAGCAAATTCACACTCGAACGGGTACCATCTATATACTCCGACTCATGAGTCATGAGCATGATTATTACTCCACATTTTAAGGATGTTTATGTGGACTGAGATGTCTTTTCAGGAGCAACTAGGAAAAAAACCTTATCCTTGGGCTACCATGAAGAATTCCATGTCCAAGTGAATATCGGATGAACTTTCATATTCAGGAACTTTTCACTATTCATTCACTCGTCATATCGAAACTAGTCACACTAATTAGAAGTATTAAATGTGAATCAATGATAAAAATCATTCTATAATATTGGAAGAAATTACGAGTCAAATCTAATGAGCTTAATTAGATTATTTTTTGAACAACTTCTTCATTCATTCAGAATGATTACAATCAGTTAGCAGCACAGGCAAAAGGAAGCTTGTGGCAACATTTGCCCAGACTTAGCACACTCATGTGCAGCCTTGTGCAATCTTATTGGCCGAGCGTCTAACATGCACAATGCAAAAGGAAGAAAAGGAGGAAGCTATCTCCTGAATATCATTGAAGATCGGTGTAAACGGCGAACGCTGATTTCTCCTGTTCGCCCACAAACTGACCACCTGGGCTGAGTCACTTTCCAAAATTACTGGTCCCTGCGTCACTGTTTGAATCATCTGCACCCCAACTCGTAGTGCCTCCGCTTCGGCTGCAAGCTTAATTAGATCATTGATTGGACAACAGCGTGCTACAATAAACAATTGCCAAATATGAATTAATTAAGCTTAATGGATTTGTCCCATGATTTTCCATTCATCCGCGTAATTAGTTATTAGATCATGTTTAGTCCTCTAATCTTCGATTTGCAAGTTGCTATAATAAATTTTGGCAAGTTACCAAACCAACTAATAAACAAGGCCAAATATTTCCTTTGTCATATTGGACCAGTGCCAAATTCTAGGTTATGTAGACCTTCGCCTGCTTACTTGTTGTAGGGTTGTTCTTTGCCTATTTTGCTGTCATTCTCGTGATTAAAGTTCATTTTTGACCATCCAACTCTCGGCAAAGTATGGTTTTGGCCATTGAACTCCAAATCTGAGTATTTTTTTGCTATCCAACTATCAAAACCGTTCAAATTTGGCCATTGTGCTGTTTTGATGAGTGGTTTTAATTTTTGTATTTATAATTTAGTCCTTGGATCTTAATGATTATTACTTTTTGTCTATACTTCTGATTTAGGTGGTTCTTGCGGTCACATGTTCATAACAATGACAATTATCTTTCAAATGTTTTTATACTATTTATCACTATTTTTATATTATTTTTATGTTGTTATGTAAAAATAACAATATAAGAAAAGTAAAATAAATAGTTACAAAATAATATGAACAACATTATAAAAGATAAAGCTCATCGTTATGAACGCATGACTGCAAGAATCACCTAAATCGAGGTATAAGTTTTAAGATCTAAGGACTAAACTGTAAGATCTAAGGAAAACGCGAAGGACTCCCTCACGGCACGCGACAACAACGTAGCGGCCGACGTCCTCTCAAAGCTGGGATCCAAGCGCGCGCTGGTCCGAACCGGCATGTTCGTTCAGGACCTACGCAAGCCATCGATCAGGCTCCTCAGCGACCCAGAAACGTCGCAGAGCGACGTACCCCCGCCGGGCAGCCGCGATGTCCTCATGACGGAGGCTGAAGATGACTGGCGCCTCGACTTCATCGCTTACATCCTAGAGAAGCGCGTTCCTGAAGACAAGGTCGAGCGTGAAAAAATCGTTAGGCGCAGCGCCAATTACGTTGTCATCGGCACAGAGTTGTACCGGAGGTCCGCCTCCAACGACGTGCTGATGAAGTGCATCCTCCGATCTGAAGGCCTTCAGCTACTACAAGAGATCCATGGTGGAGAGTGTGGCAACAATACAGCTTCCGGAAATTTGGTGGGAAAAGCCTTCAGGTAGGGTTTCTACTGGCCCACCTCCCTTGCTGATGCTCAAGACCTGGTACGGCGATGCAAAGGTTGACAGTTCTTCGCCAAGCAGCAGCACGTCCCGGCCCAAGCTCTGAGAACAATCCCTCCATCCCGTCCCTTTGCCATATGGGGCCTCGACTTAGTCGGACCCTTCAAGATGGCCCCTGGCGGTTACAAGCACATCCTGGTGGCGGTGGATAAATTCACCAAGTGGATTGAGGTCTGCGCCGTCGCTACGGTCACGTCAAAGGAGGCCACAAAATTCATAGAAGACATCACCCATCGGTTCGGAGTACCCAACAGGATCGTCACCGACCCGGGGAAGGCTTTCACGGGGTCGGATTTCTGGGACTTCTGCCAAGACAGCCTCATCGATGTCTACTACTCCTTTGTGGCCCATCCATGCTGCAACGGCCAGGTCGAGCGAGCAAACGACATGGTGCTTCAGGGCATCAAAGACCACATCTTCGACGACGCCTCACAATACGCGACCAGATGGCTAGCCGAGCTGCCTCACGAGATATGGGGTCTCCGAACCCAGGTCAGCTCGGCTACGGGATATTCACCCTTCTTCTTGGTGTATGGGTCGGAGGCGGTTCTCCCCACCGACCTAGCCTTCGGTGCCCCGCGCATCCAACACTACGAGGAAGGCACGACCGAAGAAACGCGCAAGGTCGACCTCGACAACATCGAGGAACATTGCGTAGCCACTCTAATGCGGCACACGTGGCATGAGCAGCAGCTACGCCGCTACCACGACCGCAACATACGAGAGCGGTCCTTCAACGTGGGAGACCTAGTCTTGCGTCACATCCAAACCACCAAGGGAATGCACAAGCTCTCCGCCCCTTGGGAAGGTCCCTTCATCGTGATGGAAGTCGTCAGCCCGTCGACCTACCGCCTCCAGTGGGTCGACGACCAAGGCGTTCCAAACGTCTGAAACATTGAGCACATACGTCACTTCTATCCTTAGAAGATTTGTATCAGAATAAAGCTATGTACTCTCCCCTCTTGTAATTTCAATATAATAAATAAAGAGATCTCTTGTTCGGCAACCCCTATGTCGACCTGCGTTTTGGTCTCCCTCTTTTTACTTTCAGTTCTTTCCCCTTCTCCCTCGAAACGCTCGGGGGCTTGGTCAAGGTTAGGCCCCGAAGCGCTTGGGGGCTTGGCTTTGCCAACCTAAGGGTCTCGCGACTGAAGGGGTTTTGTTTATGTCTTATGATTCCAAGTCCTTATCGTATAGCTAGCTTTCGCTTTCCTTATAGACGTTCCTAAGTTACTGGCTCGCAAGACCTAGGGTCCACGACCCCCCTCCGCGCACCAGCCGTGCCTAAGTCCCCACGCTGGGCCGCACGGTCGGTAAGCCGTTCCTCCACTGAGTTGGGTGAGCAGAGGGTTCCTCTTATGATCTGGTTACTTTCAACGTGTATAATGACGATCCTTTGCTATCCAACGATGCATACATCTTATCATAGGCAAAAGCTTTATATATTGCAAGTTTATTTACAACTGTCACGCCCTAACCTACGTCTAAAAGCTCATTTTAGCACCACTTCAGTTAGTGCCAAAGTTGAACTTCTTGACGACCTCCTCCGCGGTCGCCACGATGTCCTCGCGCCTCACGAGACCGGACAAGTCCACATCTTCTGAGACCTTCTGCAGGTCGAAGGATGGGTCGTGGTACTTAATCATCGACAGCGCCGCAGCCGCCGCAAGGTTGGCGGTATCCAGGAGCTGGCCCTTGATGCGACCTTCAGCTTCGTCGAGCCGGTCAATCAGCGGCTTTGGCTCGGCCCCCTCTATCGGTGTTTTGGACCGGCAACCTACTACGGGGGGTACCCGAAGTAGATGAATGTGACTCGCCGAGATCGGTAACTCGAAGGAAGAGGCACGTGGCACACAATTTAGACGAGGTTCGGGCCGCGAGGTGCGTAATACCCTACGTCTCGTATGCCGCGTAGCTCTAGATTGATAGGGCACGATTACGAGGTTGGTGCAATAGTGCGCCGTGGGTTGAGATTGGATGAGGTGATCCCCGGGATCGGTCCCCGCCTCGCCTTATATAGTCCCGGAGGCGGGGTTACAAGTCGGAGTAGGGAAGGAGTACTAGTCGAGTACGTCTAGGAGACCTCTACACGGTGCGGAACGTGTACGAGCCCTAACCGAGTACTACTCCTGTGTTGCCCTTGTGCTCCACGCCTTCAGGTGCCGTGTAGCGCAAGCCGGGTAGTCCCAGGGGCCCACCGAGTAGTCGGTCCTGGTACCCACCGAGGTAGTGGGCCCAGGGGGGTCCATACGACAAGCCCCCGAGTACTTTGTAGTCGAGAAGGATAGCTTCAAGTAGTCTTGACGGCCTTAACAAGTAGCCCTCAAGCGTCCCTGAGTGCTACAAGTCAAAAGTCCTCAAGAGTAGTCGAAGCATCCCGAGGCTGGAATGTACTCCAGCTGATGTTTGAGCAATCTTGAAGTCTTCTCGAGTAGTCCCAAGCGTCCTTGAAATCTGCCTTCGAAGGTCTTCAAAAAATGCCTGTCTTGTCTTGAAGCCGGAGCCGTCAAGAAGACGCGATTTGCAGAACCGCAATCCATGTGGAGTAGCCCCCGAGCCTCGAGCCGCGGGCTCGGGCGAAGATCCATCCGAGGTCTTGGCGAGAAAATCCCGAAAAATCCGGAGAGAAAAAACCGAAGGACACGTGGCACGGAGCCCCCGAGCCTTGAGTCGAGTACTTCCTCTCGAATTGAAGGGTCTTCTTGGAGAATGTGTCCCGAAATGCTCTTGAGACTAGCCGCGTCCCGGGTAGTCGAGTAGAAGTAGCCGAGCCCCCGAGGTGAGGCGCGTCGACTAGTAGAATACGAAGAGTCACGCGCGCCCGCCGAGTCGGCCCGCGCGTGGACTAATCCACCGCCCGTTACGGAGGCGTTTTGGCTTATAAATACAAGCCGAAAACCTTAGGGTTTTTCACCCAAGTGAGCCGCGATCATTCGCCACTTGAATCTTGAAGTAGATCCACTCCGGCCGAGCGCCGCCGCCGTAGTAGATCCAAGCGCATCGCCACCCGAAAGCCGTAGGGTAGCCCCCGAGCGGATGCGAGTGAAGACTCCTCGTTCTTGGAGGATGAAGCCGTCCCCGTCGAAGACGTCGAAGGCCGGCGGAAAGAAGAGGAGCCATGCGAGAGGCCGCCGCGGCCGGCACCCGGAGCGGCGCCGCCCACATCTCCACCGCGCGCTGACCCAAGCCGCGAGTGGAAAAGGTCGAAGGTGAAGACCGAAGACTTGCTGACCCTGTTGAACTCCGGTTCATCGGGGAGAAGGAAATCGATATGTGGAGATCCGCCGCGGGAGATCCCTATCCGATGGAGAAGGCACAAGACGAGATCCCGATGTTCTCGCGCTTCGTGGAGCGCGGTCTTGCGCTCCCAGCGAGTGACTTCTTCAAGGGACTTCTCAGGTACTATGGCATCGAGTACCTCAACTTGAACCCCAACGGAATATTCCACACTTCTGTCTTCGTCCATTTCTGCGAAGCATTCTTGGGGATCAAGCCACACTGGGTTCTCTTCCGGAAATTCTTCCGCGTGAAGCCGCAGCCCAGCGCCTCCAACCCCAGAGTAGTCGGAGGGGCCGGGATCCAGTTGAGGGAAGATGCCGCTGAGCAGTACCTGGCGTACAAGCTCGTGGACTCCAACACGGATTGGAAGACGAGGTGGTTCTACACCACGAACCACCATCCCGAGCTGCCGAAGCCGAGCGGACGGCAGCCCAAGCACCAAGAGTGGTGGAACACGGAACCCACCATGCAAGAGGGGATCCAGCTCCCGGAGTTGCTGGCACGCATCAAGACCCTGCGGGATGCAGGACTGAGGGCCGAACATGTGGCCTTCAGTTTCATGAAGCGCCGGATCCAGCCCGCCGTCGCGCGGGATACGATGGGCTTCGAGTACACCGGCGACGATGACACGTCGCGGATGCGGGGGTGAAATAGAGGACAACGACATCATCGAGAGGTTGTCGAGGATCTTCAAGGACATGCCGGAGTACACGGCGTGCCCTGTCGAGGAGTACTCCGCCGCGCGCCCGCCCAACGAGGTGAGTAGCCGTACCCGCCCCGTCGAGTAGTAGGCACTTGTAGCAGAGTTGCTGACGCCTTTGTGTCTTTTGCGCAGGATGATGTGAAGCGGTTTGTCTCCGAGCCGCGCCCACCACCGAGCGGAATTGAGATTCCGGCGGTGGAGAAGGTGAAGGAGCGCCGAGTAGTCGGAGACGACGACGATCCCGTCATCGTGGATGATACCTCCGACGACGAGGAAGACGAGGGAGACGGCTCGGCAGACCGCTTCCGACCGCGGTCGAGGTTTAGCCGTCCGGGCTTGCCTCATGTACCTCTCATCCAAGACCCTCGGCTAGCCCGGAGGCTAGCCTTGCCGCGCCGCCGAGGAAGCCGCGCAACCCCGCCAAGAAGCGGGTAGCCAAGAAGATGAAGGTCTCAGAGACCACGCCTCCTGAGGTAAGTCATCTTGAGCGAAGTAGTCGAGTACCCAGTGATCGAGTACGGTGCTGACGAGTAGTCATCCCTGTGTGCAGGAGAGGCCGCCAGCAGAGCCTGTGGAGGAAGGCGATGAGGGCGTGTGGCCCACAGTGGGGGAACCGGCTGGAAGCCGAAGTCCAGCCCCCACGGTCGATGAACTTCTGGCGCAGCTGGAGCGCCAGCCCCCTGCCCCAGAAGGGAGCGGAGTACCCGCGACCGCCGCCGCTGAAGAGGTGGAAGCCGCAAGGGCGCAGAGAACTTCTGCACCGGCCGCCGCCGCCATGGAGGAGGCGGTAGTCGGAGAGGCGGAGGAAGAAACGCCCGCCGAGGGTGGACTGGTTGACATCGCCAGCATCCTCGGTGCTCCGGCCGTGACTATCGTCCGGTCGAACTTGTAAGTACCACGCTTTCTTCAGTAGTACTCATTAGAGTAGTCGATTTTGTCCCCGACGATCCTCTCGTGGATACTCGTGCGAGAAAATCCACGGACTTGAGCCGGGACGGAGAGGAGCCCACGGCGGCGGAAGCGAGAGAAGGCCGCGCCGCCCGTCAAGGAGCCCGCTCCGGAGGCCCAAGCCGCGGCCGAGCCCCCGTGCCGCCGAAGCGCCGGCCGCCGGGCGGTCGTAGTCGAAGGTGAGTACTCCTCCGAAGCTATAGAGCCCCAAAAAGAGTAGTCGTAGATGCTGATGCGCGTGCTCCTTGGCGACGAGCGCCGAAGGGGGTGACCTTCCGCAGGGGGTGCCCATGCGGAGTTGACACCGAAGCCCCGCAGGGCTGCGGTAGAAGCCCCCGAGCCCATGGGGGAAACCGTCGAGAAGTCCGCCGAGGGGGAGGCGGCTACCACGTCGCCAGGGGTTGCCCTGGAGGTGGCGATCCGATCACCGGAGATCCAAGACGCGGAGCCTATCCGCTCGGCGCCAATGGCGGAGGCTGCAACGAGTAGCCGTGGCGGGATCGAGCTGCTTGCCGACGATCTCGTCGAACCGGCGGTGTTGGCGCAGCACTTGGAGGCGATGCGGCGTGCCGAACAGTGGATGAAGGTACGTAGCCGTCGCCTCCCGAGTAGTCAATCCTTTGCGTTGAGTACTCTGGTTGACTTGTACTTGTCTTGTGTAGGACGTCGCGGAACGATCCCGCGAGAAGTCGAATCTACTGCAAGGCTACGGCGACACGGTACTGCGAGCTGAAGCCCTGGAGGAGCAGCTCATGAAGTCGAGGAAACATGCGGCCGCCATGCAGTCGAAGCTTGACGCCGCCTTCGCCAAGTACCACAACGATGTGATGGACTTGCAGGCGAAGAGCGACGAGCTGGTGCGGAAGAACAAGGGTCTCCGCAACAAGAATAAAGGTATGTCACTTGACTTGTCGGGTACTTGTTGGGAGTCATCAAGCTCGACCCGTTTTTGTGTTCGGCTGTGCGCAGCTCGAAGGCCGGTGGAGCGGCCGAAAGGCTCGGAGATCGGCATGAAGAATCTCTTCTACGGGAGCGAGGAAGCTCGCCCAGTGTACTTGAACTCGACTACAAGGAGCCGGCCTTCGAGTGCGAGAAGCACATGGAGTTGCGAATTGCTTCGACCGGATCTTGTCAATCGCTACAAATCCTTGCGAGAAGTTGAACGAGGACCGTGAGGCGCTCCGGGCCCGAGTCGAAGGACCTTGAAGAGGCCGCCCTCCCGATCGCGAGGCTCCCGGTGCCGCACCCGGGCGGCCCCAAGATTGCTCCGTTGGCGGATCGACTTCGTGAGGCGCCAAGCCGGCCGGCCGCCTACGTGAAGCACATGGCCAAGTCAATCCCGAAGCGAGTGCCGGCCTTCATGAAGTCGTACTTCCCGAAGGCCCCGGTGGAAGTAGTCGCCGGCGGGGTAGCCGCCAACCGGCTCGGATGAGCGGTATGCGAGTTCTTGGAGCGAGATGGCTCCCATCGCGGAGCGGTAGCCGATAAGTTGAACCTCCGGTAGCCCCGCATAGATAGCTAGTAGCCGTAGCCGTATAGGAAACGATTGTAATTTTCATATATGAATGAAATGTGATGTTCCATCAATGAGTACTCGTAACCGCGATCTCGAGTGCGGAGCGCCCATCGTGGAGTAGGTGCGAGTAGTAGTACTCGGCTTAGTAGTCCCGTCGCGGGGAGTAGACGATAAAGAAGTTGATGAATAATCAAACTTTATTGCCGAAGAAGTACACACCGGGTGGCCGGGGCCGTAATTACAAGTAGTCGCCGGACCCGAAGGCCGCTTACGGTCGAGTAGTACCGGAGCGGGTGGCCGCTTACGGTGGGTGATCCGTAGGTAGCCGTGTAGGCCGGATCGCGGATCCGTAGGTAGCCGTGGGGCCGGATCTTGGGGTGTGGTCTCTCGGTAGACCGTCGCTAGAGTCCTTGATGCTCGTCGCGCCCGGGTCCGTAGGTAGCCGCAGGGGCCGGACTCAGGAGTAGAGTAGTCCGAAGACTTGGAGCCGGGACCGGAGGGTCGCTTGCGGCAAGGGGGTGTTGATGAAGTCGTGTAGACTTGAACCCCGGAATAGTCGAACGGACTAGGCGTAGAATCGACGGTAGCCGGTCGACGTTCCACGAGTTGTTGACTTCTTCGCCTTCAAGTGTTTGGAGGCGGTAGGAGCTCGGCCCGGTCACCTTAGCCACGGTGAAGGGGCCTTCCCGTGGGGAGCCGAGCTTGTGAAGTCCTTCCGTGTTCGGGATACGGCGGAGGACAAGATCTCCAACGTTGAAGGAGCGTTCCTTGACGTTGCGATCGTGGTAGCGTCGGATACCCTCCGGGTACCTTGCCGATTGGACGAGGGCGGCACGGCGAGCTTCTTCGAGGTCGTCGATATCAACTCGTCTGTCGTCTTCCGAGACGCCTTCGTCGTAGTGCTCCACCGCTTGGCGAGTTCCATATGACATCCGCGGGGAGGATGGCTTCGGAGCCGTAGACCAGGAAGTAGGGGGATTGCCCCGTTGGCTTGGATGGTTGAGTCCGCAGCCCCCAGAGTGCGTTGGGTAGTTCCTTGATCCACTTGCCCCCTTTTGAGTTAGCAGCGTCGTGTAGCCGCTTCTTGAGGGCGTCGAGCACCATCCCGTTGGCGCGCTCGACTTGTCCGTTGGCCCGTGGGTGGGCGACGGAGACGTATCTGACGTCGATTCCGCTGTTCTCACAGTACTCCCAGAACTGGTGGTTGTTGAAGTTGGACCCCAGGTCTGTGATGATGCGGTGGGGTAGCCCGTAGCGGTGCACGAGTTCATCCAGGAAGTCGAGTACTCTGTCAGCCTTGGGGCATGTGACCGGCTTGACCTCGATCCACTTGGTGAACTTGTCGATAGCCACCGATACCTGTTGAATCCTCCCGGCGCGGTTGGCGGTGGCCCAATCATGTCGAGCCCCCCGGCGGGCAAAGGGCCGGGTTGGCGGTATGGTGACTAGCTTGTAGGCGGGGACGTGTTGCTTCGCTTGGCGAAGAACCGACATCCTTGGCACCTTCGACGAGTTCTTCGGCATCGCCCGTGGCCGTGGGCCGGTAGAAGGCTCGCCGGGAAGGCCTTGCCGACCGGCGTGCGGGAGGACGCGTGGTTGCCGCGAGAGACACCCTTGTGGATCTCCTCCAAGATGTCCTTGCCTTCTTCGCGAGGGACGCATTTCATGAGTACTCCGGAGAAGATGCGCCTCGCTTGTAAAGCTTGCCGCCGACGAGGACGTAAGACTTGGCGCGGCGGACGAGTTGTTCGGCTGCGTTCTTGTCGGAGGGGACCTTCGCTCGCCGAGGTAGTCGATGAAGGGTTGCCTCCGGTCCACGTCGATCATCATGACCTCCGCCGCCCGCTGGTTGGTTAGGCGGGACGGTGGTCGGTGGCGCCGGCTCCGGGATGGATGGCGCGTGAAGCTCATGGACGAAGACGCCCACGGGTACTTGCGCGCGGGTGGATCCAAGCTTCGAGAGGACGTCCGCCGCAACGTTGTTGTCGCGGACGATGTGATGGAACTCGAGACCATAGAATTTGTTCTCGAGCTTGCGGACTTCCGGCGATGGCGTCCATGTTCTCCTTGTTGCGGTCCCGGGACTTGTTGACTTGGTTGATGACCCTTTGCGGAGTCGCCGTAGACTAGTAGCCGCTTGATGCCAAGTGAAGCCGCGAGGCGAAGCCCGTGTAGGAGGGCTTCGTACTCGGCTTCGTTGTTTGAGACCTTCCGGAAGATCCGGGACGTACTTGAGTTGTTCGCCCGTTGGAGAGATCGGGGAGTACCCCCGCGCTGCGCCCTCGAGGTTGAGTGAGCCGTCGAAGTACATCACCCAATGCTCTGGTCGCACGGTGGGAGCGGTAGGCGGTTCTCCCGCCACTCGCCATGAAGTCGACTAGAGCTTGCGACTTGATGGCTGTGCGTGGCTTGAAGTCGATGGTGAGGGCGCCGAGCTCGACAGCCCATTTGGAGATCCTTCCGGTGGCGTCTGGGTTCCTCAGGATGTCGCCGAGCGGGTAGTCGGTGACAACGGAGACCGAGTACTCCTGGAAGTAGTGTCGTAGCTTCCGCGAGGTGATGAGTAGAGCGTACAGAAGCTTCGTACGGGGCCGATAGCGAGCCTTGGACTCGATAGAACCTCGGCCGACGAAGTAGGCGGGCGGCCCCGGACCGGGTAGGCGTGGCCGTCTTCCTCGCCGCTCGACAACGATGGCGATGCGACCACGTGAGCGGTCGCGGCGAGATAGAGCGATGGCTGCTCGCCCTTGTAGGGAGCCGTGAGGACCGGTGGCTTCGACGGAAGTCCTTGAGCCGGGCAAGGGCTTGGTCCGCCTCTGCAGGTCCATACGAACTTCTCATGGTGCTTGAGTAGTTTGAAGAAGGGGAGACCCCGTTCTCCTAGCTTCGAGATGAATACGTTCAATGCCGCCATGCACCCCGTCGGCTTACGGACGTCCTTGATGCTCGTGGGAGCTTTCATGCTGGTGATGGCGGAGATCTTCTCGGGGTTGGCTTCGATGCCGCGTTGGGCGATGATGAAGCCGAGTAGTTTGCCCGAAGGTACGCCGAAGACGCACTTGTTCGGGTTGAGCTTCCGGCGGTACTCGCGTAGCGATGCGAAGGTCTCTTCAAGGTCGTCGATGAGGGTACCGGAGTCCCCTGGTTTTGACAACCACGTCATCCACGTAGGCCTCGACGTTCTTGTTGAGTTGCCGCTTGAAGCGAGGCTCGGATGGCCCGTTGGTAGGTAGAGCCGGCGTTCTTCAACCCGAAAGACATGGTCGTGTAGCGATGCGCGCCAAACGGGGTGATGAACGCGGTCTTCTCCTCGGTCTTCCTCCTTGATTGCGATCCGGTGGTACCGGAGTAGCGATCGAGGAAGCGAAGCGAGTCGCGGCCCGCCGTGGAGTCGATGACTTGATCAATCCGCGGCAACCCGAAGGGGTCCTTGGGGCGGTGCTTGTTGAGGTCGGTGTAGTCGACGCACATCCTCCACTCGTTCGAGTTCTTCTTGCGGACGAGGACGGGGTTGGCGAGCCACTCGGGGTGGAAGACTTCTCGATGAAGCCGGCGGCGAGTAGCTTGGCGAGCTCCTTCTTGATGGCATCCCGTCCGTCGTCGGCGAAGCGTCGGAGATGTTGTCGCTTGGGGGTAGCCTTTGGGTCGACGTTGAGGCGGTGCTCGATCGGCTCCCCGGGCACTCCCGGCATGTCCGCCGGCTTCCACGCGAAGATGTCGCGGTTAGCCCGAAGGAAGGCGATGAGCGCGTCTTCCTATTTGGGGTCGAGGCCGGCCCCGATGGTGGTGGTCTTGGTGGGGTCGCCTGTTCCGAGGTCGACCGTCTTGGTGAGCACCTCCTCGGGTGGCCGAGGCTTGTTGGCGGCCTCGTCGGACTTCTCTGGGATGTCGAGTTCGCTTGTGGCAAGCTTCTTCGACGCGGCGTAGACTTCCATCATTGGGGTGGGTACTTGATTCGTTGAAGCGATCGCCACGGCCTCTGTATCGCAGTCGTGAGAGATCTTCAAGTCCCCTTGGAGGGAGAGTACGCCAGCCGGACTTGGCATCTTGAGTACCAAGTACGTGTAGTGGGGCACCGCCATGAACTTGGCGATGGCCGGTCTTCCGAGGATGGCATGGTAGGAAGTCTCGATATCCGCGACCTCGAACTTGATGTACTCGGTGCGGTAGTTGTCGCGAGACGCCCCGAAGGTAGCGGCGGTAGCACCGAGCCCGGCGGGATAGCCGCGTTGCACGGGACGATGCCGTAGAAGGGCATGCTTGCTCTTGTCGAGCATGGGGGTGACGTCAAGGTTCATCTTCTTCGAGTCTTGGTGAAGAGGACGTTGAGCCCGCTTCTCGCCGTCGATGAGCACCTTGTTGAGCTTAGAGCCCGCCCTTGTTGGTTTCGGGACGAGAGGGAAACGTCCCGGTTCGGAGAAGCTGGTCCATTGGTCCGCGCGGGAGAAGGTGATGGGTGTCTCGACCACCGAGAGGGGTCATAACCGCCGGTTCAATGGACATCACTTCACGGCGAGTAGCCTTCTGCTCCCCGCCTGCGGTAGTCCGCCGAAGAGGACGTTGACGGTCTTCTCGGGTTCTTGGAAGTCGTCGCCGTCCTTCTTCTTGTTCTTCGATCGTGAGGGTGCGGTGGCTCCGGCGTATCCTTGAGTGCATGCCCGAGCCGGTAGCACCGCTCGGTAGTGTGGTTGCCGTTTGGATGCCACGGGCACTTCTCCTTCGGCGAGGTCTTTGAAACCGCCGAATTCTTCTTCGAGTTCCCTTTCGGGGGACGCTGGATAGCCGCGACGGTATTGTCTGGCTTGCGCTTGCGATTAGAACCCGAGAAGTTGTTGTTGTTATTGTTGTTGTTGCGGCCGCCTTGGTTTGGATTGCTGCTGCTGCCGCCACCTTGGTTCTGCTTGGACTTGCCGCGGATGGCGTCGTACTTGGCGTTGGCCTTGTCCTCTTCATCCGCCCAGGACGTGATCATGTCCTTGAGGTGGGGAATGGACCGAGGGCGGCGACGACCGAAGTCCTCGAAGGTGCGGCGATGGTAGAGCCCGTCCTGGAAGAGGTCGATGACCTCCTTGTCGGTGACGTCCACGACGGTAGCGCGCTTGTCGAAAAAGCGGCGCATGTACTTGCGGAGGGTCTCGCCTTGTTCCTGCTTGATCATGGCGAGGTCCATGCGAGTACCCGAACGGCCCATGGCGCCCGCGAAGTTGCTTGTGAATTGCTCCTTCGGCCGGTCCCACTTGTCGATTGAGTGCTTGTCCAGCGACTCGAGCCACGTGAGTGGGGCTTGGTCCGGCGAGCGGGGGGAAGTAGAGGCACTTGGTGTCGCTGTTGCCGCCAGCGTTCTCGATGGAGAGAGCGTAGCATCGGAGCCACTGGATAGGATCCTGCTTCGCGTCGTACTTAGTGATCCCCAAAGGCTTGAACTTGTCGGGGAGGAGCAGGTTGCGAAGCCGGGGTGAGAAGGCAGGGAAGCCGTCGCCTTCGGCAGCGGTCGTCGACTTCTTCTGCCGTAGTTCATCAATTCTCTGACGAGCATCGTACCCGCCATGGGAGGCACGGAGGCGTGGCTATGCGCGTGGCCGCGGCCGCCGCGGCCGCCGCCGCCTCCCGGCTTTCTTGTTGGCTCCGTGGTTGGAGCCGCCGCCGTCGGCCGCCGCCTCCGTCGGGGTCGTTACCGCCGCCACCGGCCGGGGCACGGTGGGGGACGACTTCTCGGTTGACGTTGTCCTCGTCGTGAGGGTCCGCCGGCGGTGGAGCGTCGGCGATTTGGATCGGCGGGATGTCGCCCCGAGTACGGTTAGGACCGGGGTCGGCCACTTGCGACTAGTAGCTTCGTTGTCGCGAGGCTTGGGCGGGGGGAGGTTGGGCGACTCTCTTGTCGACCCGCATGAAGTAGGCTTCTTCAGCGAGCTTGGCGATGACCTCCCCAGCTCGTATGCCCTGAGCCTGGCGTGCGATCGCTGTGATCGACATGAGGCATTGCTCAGGAGTGGTGTGGACTCTGCTCTCAACTGCTTCGAGAGCTTCCGCGAGGTTGCGGATGGGAAGGTTGTCTCTGAGCCGCCGGCGTCGTTCGTTGCGCTTCCTGTTACGTTCGCGCCGGGTGTCCCTGTTGGCGTCGGTCTCGTCCGCAGGGGCATCAGCAGACAGCTCGTCTGCGGAGATGTCCTCCAAGTACTTGTCTGCGGCCGTGCCTGAGGTTCCCGGGGTGTCGCCGGCAGCCATGAAGACTTGACGATCAGGCGTACCCAAGCTTGGCTCAGAAGGCGCCACCTCAGTTGGTGTGTTTGAGTCAGCTTGGGCTAGTGGTGTTCCCTCTGGAACGGTAGCGAGTCGATGTAGGCGACGTAGCGTGAGTCCTCCTTTGTCGGCTCGGCGGGCTTGCGGTCGGCCGGTGGAGACGTATCTTCCGCCGGCGTCGATCTTATAACCGGCCCCGGAGGCCGGCCCCGACAAGGGAAGCTCGGAGGAGTCGTCTTCGGACTCGGGCTCCTCGGGGTCCGACCCGAAGTCGAACTCGTAGTCCCGGGTTCGAGTAGAACTCGGAGAGAGGGTTGAAGTCCGAGACGTGGTTGGGGGCGGCGTCGGAGTCCGAGTTGTACTCGGTTGCGGGCTCCTTGCCGGCCCGCGTGGTGCGAAGCCTCCGTGCGGGCCCGCCGAGAACGCGAGGGCCACGCGCGGCGCCGGCATGGAGAGGGGACCGCTGCGATGGGCGAGGAGCCGGCTCGCATGCGATGGCCCATGGCGACGTCGGGTTCGAGTTGGAGACGGACTCGAGCTCGAAGTCAGCGTGGAGGTTGGAAAGCGAAATCTCGCCGAACTTGTCGGCGAGCTTGCCCGTGACAACTTCGGGAAGCGTCACAAGGCCCGTCCTCGAGTCGGGTTGCATGATCAAGCGGCGGCCGGAAGGAGCCCGCGCCATCGGCGATGCGGACCCGGGCGCCGAAGACGAAGGTGTCGCCGCGGTTGAAGGCGACGGTTGGCTTGATGTGAACGGAAGCCGTCGAGTTCGCCATGTGATCTCGAGCGAGAGCCCCTACCGGCGCGCCGGTGTCGGTGTTTTGGACCGGCAACCTACTACGGGGGGTACCCGAAGTAGATGAATGTGACTCGCCGAGATCGGTAACTCGAAGGAAGAGGCACGTGGCACACAATTTAGACGGGTTCGGGCCGCGAGGTGCGTAATACCCTACGTCTGTCGCATAGCTACGGATTGATAGGGCACGATTACGGAGTTGGTGCAATAGTGCGCCGTGGGTTGAGATTGGATGTGGTGATCCTGGGATCGGTCCCTGCCTCGCCTTATATAGTCGGGAGGCGGGGTTACAAGTCGGAGTAGGGAAGGAGTACTAGTCGAGTACGTCTAGGAGACCTCTACACGGTGCGGAACGTGTACGAGCCCTAACCGAGTACTACTCCCTGTCTTTGTCCTTGTGCTCCACGCCTTCGGGTGCCGTGTAGCGCAAGCCGGGTAGTCCCGAGGGCCCACCGAGTAGTCGGTCCCGGTACCCACCGAGGTAGTGGGCCCGGGGAGGTCCATACGACACCCTCCTCCCGCGGATCCGAGAGGTCCATGACGTATTGGGCGGCATCTTTGAGCTCACCAAGCTTATTCTCCAGACCTGCATCTCAAATAAGCAACTTCAGATGCATGCTCGCCGACCAACCACGACACATCGAGCAATTTCAAAACAACGGACAAGACACTCACCATGGCGGACCTTCGTGGTCCTCTCCTTAATGGCCGTCACCTGGTCCTTGACTGCGGCCAGCTCCTTCTTGAGGGTCTCCTCGGTCTCCTGAGCACCTGCAACGATTCAAGGTCGTAAACTCAGCAGTGAGACCTTGTGAAGCCTACGGAACCAGCTCGAGGCAACGTCGGAAACTTACCATCTATCATGGCCTGGAGGTTGGTGGACGCCGTTGACGGATAAAAGACGTATCCCTCTACGATCCGCAAGCGTACGGACCCCACACCTTTTTCACCACGGGATTCCCAAGGTTCTTGTCAATCCGCGGAGCAAGGGGATTACAAGCGTTCGATCAACAACGACACACTAGCTACTAAAACCCTAACTACTATTATACTAGAAAAACAACTAAACTCACTAGAGAGAATGATAAACGATCAAGAGAGAAGACACTCGCCCACGGGTCTACGATACTAGAGCATGCAATCGCTTAAAGACATGAAAAACCAATCTAATCTATCGGGGTTGTGACCACGGTTTCGCCCTTTCCCTCCTCTCGTCCTGTCACTACGCGAAGGTATTCATGACTAGACCTTTGATGGCCACGGCGTATTGAATGGATCCAAGGAAGCATTGGAGCTCGTACTCCCTCTACGGCATGGTAGCTAACCTTTAAGCATTAAAGTATATTCAACACAAGATGATAGATAGAAAATCCGACAAAGTGCGATTACATCTCACGATCGATTACAACCCATGGACGAATGAGAAGATTACCCCATCAAGGTGCTGATCATGGCACCGTTGATCATGGTTTCCCTTCCGCCGTGTCTTCCTCCTTCTCCACGAGAGGGTGCTTCCTTCGAGGTGGTTGATCTCCGGCCGGAGATCCTCCTCCTCTCTCTCTAGCTTGTGGATGGCCTTCCCGGTGCGAATAAACTCCTCTCCGTCCGTTGGCGGCGCGTCGGGGGTTTTAGGGTCGAAGATCCTTCGAGGGCAAGGAAAACGGGACCGAACCGGTGCCGAAGTGGGCTGGGCCGATCCGACCGGGCCGGCCGGCCCCGGTGCCCGGTTCGGCCCGGTTCGGTCGCCCTTTTTGCTCCGTGGGTCCTCGTGCACTTATCTACTTTGCCCCTTCCACTTGGATGATTTTGACGCCGTTATCTTCGCGATCAAGATGGAGACTCTCTTTGCATGAAGTTTGATCTTTTACGCTTCAATCCCCGGGGTGTTCCTCGTAGCACTTCGGTCCTCACCACCATTGGAAGTAATTTCAGCGAGCTCATGAACACGAACAAGACTCCATGAATGCTCCTTTGAACTTATTGCGAATCCGTCCTTTATGTCCATGATTTCCTACATAAACACAACACTTCCAAATGCATGCACAAAGATGAACTTGTTATATGATTAGCATGCCTAGTGGCGGGTTAGTTCAATAATCAAATCCAAACCGAAGTGTAATGAACATGCTAGGTGCACCAAAATACACCGTCAACATCTCCCCCACACTTAGCTCTTGCTCGTCCTCGAGCAAGTACTCGTAAAAGAACTTCGTCCAAGGCGTGTAATCGTGTACCACTTATCCTTCTTCACAAGTTAGTCAATCCCTTCATCATTAATACATAAACACAAAGTAATGATAATCAAACATAAACATGGGCGTTTAGAACTTTTACCACGTCAAGATTTACCCCACAACTCAAACTCTTCACTCGAAGCCTTCAATTTCAGCCATACTTACTTCTTTGCTTCCATCGGAGGGTTTTTATGGTTTTCAAAACAAAAATTCCTGCAACAAGTGTTAGACAAAAACCTTTCTCCAAGCTCTCTCAAGTCACTCATATGAAGTGTCTATCCTAACCAAATTTTATAAAACTCTCACCTCCCATTAATCTCTCATATATCATGTAAAAGTGGAGCTATAGGTAGGGCTAGCGCAATCAACACAAGTATTGTCAAACTAAGAACTTCCTCTAATGGTTGTCTACCTTTCGAGCCAATGATCATGAGAATTAACCATATGTAGGGATATCAAGGACGAGAAGATTTAGAATGGTGGACATGTGCAAGGGCAAAAGAAAATTGTGACTTCAAGGCACCAATGATGTCCTCGTTGTCGGATTGCACATGGTTGGAAATAGAGTAAAAGTTTCGTCTCACAATCAACGTGACATCCTTCCTTACACTTTATTATTTTTCTTTTCTTTCACTTGATCCATCCCTCTCATATCTTCATTGCTAACTCATCTTTTTTTTTCTTTTTTTTTTCTTTCATTCACATATGATTTTTCTTTCTTTCTTTCTTTCTTTTCCATACACATACTTTTTCTCTTTATTTTTCTCTCTCTTGACATCTTTTCAAAGCTTTCAATTCTCCCTTTTCTCGCATGCATACAATCTGAAATTTTTAAATAAACCATGCTAGAGACGAGACGAAACTTTGAAAATAGGTTGTGTTCAAGGAATACGATGTTCAAAAGAGGTGTATAGGTTTGGGTATGGAATTCGGCGATGTACATGACTTCCGTTGTGAAAGACATGTTACCGAATGAATGACGAGGCTAGCAACAAAAGATAAGCACAAGGACATGATCATTGCTTGAAATTAAAACTCACCAAGAGAGAAGGGTCCTAGCCTAACTCATCGTGCTAATCACACTTATAGTGGAGCGAAAAAAAACAAACTTGGCTTTGGATAGGAATTTTTTTATACTCTCAACTTGGAAAAAGAGATTTTGCTAACCTTTATTACAAGGGTTTTAATATAATTTTCAGAACTGAAATCCTCCAATTTTTAGCATCGAACATAGCACAACTAGCATGTGAAGCTCAAGATCGAAGTGCGGTATGGGTACTTTAAGTAGTAGTGATTCCACTAAGCACCACGGTAAAACGATTTTCAAACCATATACTTGTATTCATATATCAAGAATCGAAGATTAGACAAACAAGTAAATAAAGATAAACAATACATAAAACACAAAGATGTATATAAGACTCTTTTTATTTGGTTTTCTTGACTCAACACTAATTTAAGACGCTTGCAAAAATTTTAAAAACGGAGACTCGAAAACTAAAGACTCATTAAAACGCTAGGACTCTCACACGAAGATTAAACCGAACCTAATCTTGAAGTTCAAAAGCTAAGGCTAGCGAGCTAGCTCTCCCCCACACTTAAAACATACGACGTCCTCGTCGTATCTTACAAAAACCAAAGGGGAAAACTAGATCTAATGGTACTTCGAGCAAGCCTTGCACCACTTGCCTCTCATGTTTCCAACCATGCCGAAAAGTTTGCGCACGTTACGGTTAAGGAACTTGTAGTCATCTTCAACTACGCGCTCCAAGTCCTCCATACGCCGCTTCATCGCTTCCATGGTTTGAAGACATTCGTCGGCCCGACGCGTAGAGAGCTGCGATGGATTGACGGCAAAATCGACAGCACACCGGATGCAATCCGAAGGGGTCGTCGTCGCCATAATCTCCACCGTTGTCACCACCGTCGTCGCCACCTCCATTGTTGTCGCCTTCGCCACCGCCGTTGCCGTCGCCGTTGGGGCCCTCGGGAGTCCTTTCGTAGGGCTGCTCGCCCCAATCGTCATCGTCTCTCCGGCGGCCGCCCACGAGCTCGGGCTACGATCGTCGGAGTAGTCGCTATCCCCATAATCCTTAGGCTCCGGCGACGCCTCCTTGTAATCCTTACGCTTGATGCCTTGGAGACGTGCCGACCTTCGAACGGGTGCAGGGACCTTCTCTCCTTCGACGGGGTAGCGAGATGCAAGAGCTCCGGTCGGGACACGTCCTCCGCAACGGATACGTGCGGTCCTCTTGACGGGTAGCTTGACCTCGCATCGCATCGCCTCCTCCATCGATGGCTTCTTGGCTTCTACCTTCAACTCTAAGCTTTTTGGAGGCTCAATGGCCGCTACAAGGGTGCAACACATTGCTTGAAAGGATTGATTCTCGAGCTCCCAATTCGGCCAAATATATAGTCCCGAGAGAAAAGCCCCGGGAACCTTATTTTCCTTTTTTACACTTCCCTTAAAATTTTCCGACCAAACAAGGAAGTCAAAAAGGAGCAATTCGGGCGAAATTCGGGGACGTCGGGCGTCGGGCCCCCCTTGGGCCGATCCGATCCCGGGCCGGCCGGCCCACCCCGCCTCGGGGGCCGGCCGGTCCGGTTTTTTGCACACCGCCCTATTTTTTCGTCCTCGGCCCATGGGAAAAGGTTGGCCCGATAATCTTCGCGAAAAACTCCGAGAGAACTAAAAGAAAAATTATTTACAGAAGTTGGTGCCTTGTTTTTCGTCCTAGGCGGGACGTTCGGGTTCTTCCTCCATGGTAAAGACGTCAACATGATGAATGGGCACGACGTCGGGTTCGTAGTAAACCTTAAGCCTCTGTCCATTCACCACAAATTGATCGCCGTTTATATCCATAATGGTTACCGCTCCGTTGGAGAACACCGAATGCACAACATAAGGTCCGTCCCACTTGCTTTGCAATTTCCCCTTTCCGAAGGTTTTAAACCTCGAATTGTAGAGGAGGACCTTATCTCCTTCTTTAAATTCTTTTTTCTTCAATCTTTTATCATACCACCTTTTGATTCTCTCCTTGTATATGCTTGCGTTTTCATAAGCTTTCAACCTCAACTCCTCTAGCTCGCTTATTTGAATTCTCCGTTTCACCACCGCGGCATCGAGATCAAGGTTCATCTCTTTAATCGCCCAATAGGCTTTATGTTCTAACTCAACCTGAAGGTGGCAAGCTTTTCCATAGACGAATTGATAGGGGGTCATACCTATCGGTGTTTTAAACGCCGTTCGATAAGCCCATAAAGCGCCGTCTAATTTCTTTGACCAATCCTTGCCTCCCTTCTCTATGGTCTTGTTAAGTATGCTTTTTAATTGCCTATTTGACGTCTCCGCTTGTCCGTTGGTTTGTGGGTGATAGGCCGTGGAGACCCTATGCTCAATTCCCAACTTGGACAAGCACTTTTTGAAGTTCTTCCCGGTGAAATGAGTTCCTCCATCACTTATCAAGATTCTCGGTGTACCGAAACGGGGAAAAATCACGTTCTTGATCATAGTGATGGACTCCTCCGTGGAAGCTTTACGACATGGTATAGCCTCTACCCACTTGGATACGTAATCGACCATAACAAGTATATACTCGAATCCAAATGAGTTTTTAAAAGGCCCCATGAAGTCTATGCCCCATACATCGAATATGTCGACTTGCAAGTTGTATTTCAAAGGCATAGAATTTCTTTGAGAGATGTTTCCGGTTCTTTGGCATTCGGGGCATGACGCAACATATCTTTTAGTATCTTCATGCATCTCCGGCCAATAGAATCCGCTCGACCACACTTTGGCTTCGGTTCGAAAATGGCTATAGTGCCCACCGTACTCGCCGAGTGGCACTTCCTTAGAATCTCAAGCCTCTCCTCCCTTGGCACACATCTTCTCATCACTCCATCATTGCCAAGCTTGAAGAGGTATGGTGCATCCCAAAAATATTTCTTACTTTCGAAATTATCTTCCTTTGAGTGTTTTTATCTAGATGATCGAGGGGCATCTTTCGAATCGCTCGAATGATGTCAATCATCCAAGTATCTTTATCAAGCACTCTATAGAGGTGGTCATCTCTCATCTTGTCTTCTATGGGCTCTTTATCATCTTGCCCACGATTCATCCTAGACAAATGATCGGCCACAACATTCTCCACCCCCCTTTTTATCACGAATTTCAACATCGAACTCTTGGAGAAGAAGGATCCAACGAATCAAACGTGGTTTAGCTTCCTTCTTAGCCAAGAGATACTTTATAGCTGCGTGATCGGTGTAAACAATGACTTTCGAGTTCACGATGTAGGATCTGAATTTTTCGAAAGCGAATACCACCGCTAGCAATTCTTTTTCCGTAGTAGCGTAATTTAATTGTGCCCCACTAAGAGTTTTGCTAGCGTAGTAAACGGCGTGAACTCGGCCTTCCTTTCTTTGTCCCAAGACCGCGCCTACGGCGTAGTCACTTGCGTCACACATGATCTCGAAAGGTTGGCTCCAATCCGGAGGTTGGATGATGGGAGCACTCACCAACGCATTTTTCAAGGTCCGGAATGCCGCTAGACACTTCTCATCAAAGTCGAAAGCCACATCCTTTTGAAGAAGGTGTGTTAAAGGCTTGGTGATCTTTGAGAAGTCCTTTATAAATCTTCTATAGAATCCGGCATGGCCTAGAAAGCTCCTTAAGGACTTAACATCCGTAGGAGGTGGGAGTTGCTCAACCGTCTCTACCTTAGCCTTGTCCACTTCAATTCCTCTCTCGGATATAACATGTCCGAGCACTATGCCTTGCTTAACCATGAAGTGGCACTTTTCCCAATTTAAAACCAAATCTACCTCCGCACACCTTGTAAGGACCTTTTCTAAGTTTGCTAAGCAATCCATGAACGTCTTCCCGTAAACGGAAAAATCATCCATAAACACTTCAACAATTTCTTCGATGAATTCCGAAAACACGGCCATCATGCAACGTTGAAAAGAGGCCGGAGCGTTGCATAGGCCGAAGGGCATCCTCCTATATGCAAACGTTCCGTAAGGACACGTAAACGTTGTCTTATGTTGATCTTTCGGGTGAATGGGGATTTGCATGAACCCGCAGTATCCATCGAGAAAGCAAAAATAAGCGTGGTTTGCTAACCTCTCGAGCATCTCGTCTATGAACGGTAGGGGGAAGTGATCTTTCTTCGTCGCTTTGTTAAGCTTACGGTAATCAATACACATCCGCCACCCGGTCACGGTTCTTTGCGGTATCAATTCGTTCTTCTCATTCTTCACCACGGTTAAACCTCCTTTCTTCGGTACACAATGTACGGCTCACCCATTCGCTATGCGGAACCGGGTAGATGATTCCGGCATCAAGTAACTTGATAACCTCTTTCTTTACTACCTCTCGCATGGCATGGGTTAGCCTCCTTTGGTGGTCCACTACGGCTTACATTGGTCTTCCATTGGTATACGATGAGTGCAAAAGGCTGGGCTAATACCTTTGAGATCGTTAATTGAATATCCAATCACCTTCCTATGTTTTTTTAATAAAATCAGCAACGCTTCATTTTCTTCGGGACTCAACTCGTCGCTCACAATGACCGGATAAGTTTTGTCCGGGCCCAAAAATTCATATTTTAATCCCTTGGGCAAAGGTTTAAGGTCTACTTCGGGCACTTGTGGCTCCTCGGGTTTGATTTCTCCTATGTCTTCGAACTTTTCTTCCTCCACGCTACCATCATGCGGCTCTAAGCCTTTTGTTGCTTCCTCTAGTTCTTCATCTTGTTGATTACTAATTTGATTTTCCATCGCTCTTTGCAGCGGGTCTCTAAGGGTTTCAACAAAACAAAGACTATCTATCTCTTCTATTTCTTCATCTTCGGGAGGAAAAGGAGTAAGGTGTTTAGAAGCACGAAGAAAGTTATATGTGTACTTTGTTCCATTAAGGTTCATTGTTACTTTGCCTTCTCCGGCATCTAACACGGCATCAACCAACTTAAGAAAAGGCCTACCTAAGATTATATGATCAGAATTACCATGGTAAGCATCAATAACAAAGAAATCGGTTGGTATGTAGTTTCTAGAAATTTTTACTTTCATGTTGCAAGCAATACCTAGAGGTTTGATAGTTCTACCATCTCCCATAATTAATTTCGTTGATGTTGGAGCTAAGTCTAGGTTGTGGTATTGAACTTTATCGTAAATTTTAGAAGATAGAACACTTACTTGGGCTCCGATGTCGCATAAGGCTTTGCATTGAACTCCGTTGATCTCGCAACTCAAGTGCGGCGTCATCTTCTCTTCTTCTTCGGATCCGATCGAATAAATTTCAGCAAGGCGAGCGTATGGTGATGCTTCGGGCTTGATCCCCATGATCCTCTTCACCTCGGCAATATGTTCCGGATCCACCACATCATCTCCAAAGAGCTTTTCAAAAATCTCACCGGTGGTTTCGAGGTCGTATGAATTTCCGGCTTTCCTCTCCGGTGGGAAATCCACTTCCAATGCTCTTGCCATCCCCTTTTGATTAGGGAACGGTCTTCTCTTGTCGAATACTTCTCCGTAATCAATAGGAACCCAATCCATTGGCTCGAACTCCCTTAGTGGCTTCGCGCTTGACATGCTTCTCTTATTCGTCTCATTTGGTGCCGCGAAGTCGACGTTTGGTGTAGTTCTTGACTTGATGTGTTCTTGTTTAAGCTTCTCCATGATTGGCTCCTCTTTTGTGACTTCCGGGGTTGCCTCTTTAGAAAAATCAGCAAGCTTTTTCTTCCTTGAATTAAATTCCGGCTCTTCCGCAAGTCTTGTTTCCCAATCTCTTCGCATGGCAGCCGCTTTACTAACTTTTTGTAGAAGTTGGGCGGCTTCCGTGAGTGTTTTCTCCATGAGATCCCCACCGCACACATTTCGACGTGTCGCATGCAACTAGGGGTTAGGGAAAAGAAAAATGTATGCAAGAGTACGTCACCGGTGAAGCCGAGTTTTGGTCCTTGTTCGATTAATTCATTAAACCTTTCCCGGGCTTGGTCTATCCCTTCCTCTTCTCCTTGCATAAAATTGATCACTTGCCTCCTTAGATGTTGAACCTTGCTCATTGGAAAGAACTTCTCGCAAAACTTCTTTGTCAACTTGTTCCAATTGCCTTCAACTTCAAAGGACGCAACCGAATACCATGTCTTTGCTTTGCGGCAAGTGAGTAGGGAAAGAGATTCCATTTGAACCATTCATCGGGAACTCCTTCTTGACGCACCGTGTTGCATATTGTCGTGAAATCCCTTATGTGTCTATATGGGTTCTCCTCAACCATCCCTTCAAACGGGTTTTCCGCCACCATCTTCATGATCTTGGATTTAATTTCATACTTGGTCGCTTCGAGCTTCGAATCCGACTCTTGTACCTTTATGTCTTCACATCGAGGGCTAGCGTAATCCCTTAATGATTTCTCCGGTTCTTCCACGGGTTGATTAACGAACTCCATCTAGACAATAAGATAAAAACAAAAACAAAAAAGAAACAAGTGTTTTTCTGATAATATATGTTAGATACAGCAAATAAAAGATAAACTAGAATATAAAACTAAGTTAGATGCAAATCAAACGATGTAAACTAACTTGCTCCCCGAAGAACGGCGCCGAGAAAAGGGGGCTTGTTGACGGATAAAAGACGTATCCCTCTACGATCCGCAAGCGTACGGACCCCACACCTTTTTCACCACGGGATTCCCAAGGTTCTTGTCAATCCGCGGAGCAAGGGGATTACAAGCGTTCGATCAACAACGACACACTAGCTACTAAAACCCTAACTACTATTATACTAGAAAAACAACTAAACTCACTAGAGAGAATGATAAACGATCAAGAGAGAAGACACTCGCCCACGGGTCTACGATACTAGAGCATGCAATCGCTTAAAGACATGAAAAACCAATCTAATCTATCGGGGTTGTGACCACGGTTTCGCCCTTTCCCTCCTCTCGTACTGTCACTACGCGAAGGTATTCATGACTAGACCTTTGATGGCCACGGCGTATTGAATGGATCCAAGGAAGCATTGGAGCTCGTACTCCCTCTACGGCATGGTAGCTAACCTTTAAGCATTAAAGTATATTCAACACAAGATGATAGATAGAAAATCCGACAAAGTGCGATTACATCTCACGATCGATTACAACCCATGGACGAATGAGAAGATTACCCCATCAAGGTGCGATCATGGCACCGTTGATCATGGTTTCCCTTCCGCCGGTGTCTTCCTCCTTCTCCACGAGAGGGTGCTTCCTTCGAGGTGGTTGATCTCCGGCCGGAGATCCTCCTCCTCTCTCTCTAGCTTGTGGATGGCCTTCCGGTGCGAATAAACTCCTCTCCGTCCGTTGGCGGCGCGTCGGGGGTTTTAGGGTCGAAGATCCTTCGAGGGCAAGGAAAACGGGACCGAACCGGTGCCCGAAGTGGGCCGGGCCGATCCGACGGGCCGGCCGGCCCAGGCCCGGTTCCGGCCGGTTCGGTCGCCCTTTTTGCTCCGTGGGTCCTCGTGCACTTATCTACTTTGCCCCTTCCACTTGGATGATTTTGACGCCGTTATCTTCGCGATCAAGATGGAGACTCTCTTTGCATGAAGTTTGATCTTTTACGCTTCAATCCCCGGGGGTGTTCCTCGTAGCACTTCGGTCCTCACCACCATTGGAAGTAATTTCAGCGAGCTCATGAACACGAACAAGACTCCATGAATGCTCCTTTGAACTTATTGCGAATCCGTCCTTTATGTCCATGATTTCCTACATAAACACAACACTTCCAAATGCATGCACAAAGATGAACTTGTTATATGATTAGCATGCCTAGTGGCGGGTTAGTTCAATAATCAAATCCAAACCGAAGTGTAATGAACATGCTAGGTGCACCAAAATACACCGTCAACGGACGCGTCCTTGGCCTTTCGTTCAGCATCCTCCAGCTTATTCTTCAGGTCGGCCGCCTCCCTTTGCGCTTGGCGCGCCATGGCCTCCTTAACGCGCTGGATCTCCCGCGTGACCTCGACCTTGGCCTGCAGCTTTGCCTCGCAGGCTGCAGCGGCCTTCGCGTGCGCATTAGCTGCTTCCCGTAGTAGACCTGCCCGGGCTTGCGGTCGTTCAGCAAGAGACTACACTGACAAGCAAACAAGATAACCATCAGATCTCATGGCACACAGTGACCCAAAGCAAGAAACTCAAAGGGCTCAACAAGGACCCTTACCGACAGCACGCGACCAATCATGTGTGACTCCGCCTTGAATTCCTCCACATCGTGGCGATCGGCGACGACCTCCGCCTCCCATGGGGTGCCGACGTACAGGCACCGGTGTAGGTCGTCCTCGGGCAGCGTACCCCTCTCCTCGGCCGCCTGCGGGTCTGACGCCGACAGTGGGCCGGCGGTGCAGAGGTCACCGCCCTCACCTTCGGCGGCGGGAGGAGCATTGTGATAACCCCACCCGAGATAATTCCGTACTATCGCCTAAACCACTCCATTTGATCATTAAGCGATAATAAAGAAGCATCCCGTTGAGTATTGCCGGGTTTACACCCGGTAAATCACTTGGAAACACAGAGAGGATCGAACGAATGCATTAAAACTCCCACGAAGGAGAGTCCAGAGTGCCTTACAAATTAAACTATCACATCCCCGTAGGGTTCATTATTACAAACATAGTTCTTTGACATGAAAGTAAATGGTTCAGAGTTTATTGAAAACAGCGGAAGATAACTAAACGATACGATCACATTATAGGAGGTCTGTCCATGATGAGGTCACTCTTCGTCGTCCGCCCATTCCAGCTCCCAGCCGGGTGGAAGTTCTCCGGGCCACACATCAGATGCATTACCTGGAACAACATTTATAAAGAAAGGCTGAGTATACTAATACTTAGCAAGACTTACCCGTCTAAAAGAAAGACTTTACCTCTAGTCATGCAAGGCTTTTGGCCTGTGGGTTTGTTTGCCAAAATCTACTACATGGTGAATCCTTACTTTCACATTTTAGCTCAAGTTCTAGTAGAAGTAATCATTACTAGGTAAGCAACTATTACAACCAAAGTTGTACAAACAATTAACCAAAGTAATAATCTTCACAAAGTTCCATCATAAAGCGATATCATGGCCAGTCGGGTAAGTAGTCTCAGATGACGATGAGAGGCCGACAATCGATTGATTCATAACCTTGCAAGGTGGACCTAAACACACGGGAGGTGCCCTCACTAAGAGTTCACCAACCAGGCGGTTTCTGTCATTCCTCGGTTTGGGGATAATAGCTCACAGTCTTAAGTACAAGGTTTATCTGGGTTACGCCACCAAGGTCACCCAGCCTCACGCATGCACTCGGGTGGCGAGTCCGGGGTCACAACCCTAAGAGTAGTGATAGTAAAACCCCGTACCGTCTCATTTAGGTACTAGGCTTACCGTACCCATTTCCGACAAGTGTTTAGTACGTTCAAACACTTAGCCACGAAGCCATTGGACCGAAGCCCAAATCCCATGCCCTTACCACGTGAGCAATCCATTTAACATATGGTTATTCCATAAAAGGGGATCCTATTCTCGCGAGTGACGAACATCACTCGACTTGTACAGGATCCTTAAGCATAGCAACTAGCGACCTAACATGCTAGTAAAAGATCATAGGTGCTTATGGATCATGCAACTAGGGTTTCATTTCAACTCCTGAACGTAAAAGCACATACAATAACAAGAAGTAAATTCAGAGGTTTAAAGAAAACACTGGGGTTAATGAATAAACCGGGGCTTTCCTTCGTCAGAACAAGCAGACACACAAACTTCCGGACTTTGGCCCGGGTCTCGCTCTACGGTCACGTAGTGCATGTCTCCTCCTGCTCCCTCGCCCTCGTCAGCCGACACCAGCGTATAGCTACCGTCGGGGACTTCTACACGGGGAATGCAATGTAGGGGTTAGGAGTGTAATTATTTTAAATTAATTCACCAACAGTTGCAAGGAGTATGTGGTTGCCCATATTCACCTTAACAAAAGTATTTAAACGTTTTTCCTTTCAAAAGATTAACCTACAAGCCTACTTAACCTTCTCTTTAAGGTGATTGTGTGCACATCTATTAAGGAAACATTTAATTCACAAACAAACAACAAGGAATTTAATTTCCAAGCACCCTTTTACTTTCCAAACACTCCTCCTTAGGTCATGCACTAGAGAGGGTGACTTTTCCCTATTTGCCCTTTTCTAGATTATTCTAGTTTGAGCTTCTTATGCATAAACAAACATAACCAGACCGATCCAGCCAAACCCCACTGGTCCTACTGACCGGGAGGCATACTTGGACAGCAAGAAAGGGGTTTTAGCACCATTGAACTAATACACCAAAATAGGAGTATTCCTATTTAGCATAAAAGGGATAATGCATAACAAAATAAATAAGATAGAATTGATTCTCATCTCTCTCCTACACATACTCTGGTCCAAAACAAGCTTAAAGAACTAACAAACACACATATAGCCTTTATGAAACATGCTACCCATATTTATGATCAAAAACATGCATAAATGAGTAAATATTATTTCTAATAGAGATAAAATCATGGTAAATTCACCAAAGGTGCTTTTTAACATAACAAGACTATAGCCAGAAGTTGTGCTCAAAAATATTTATGTAACCAGCTACCAAAATCATCTAGGCAGATTGACCAATATCACAAAATAATTTATTCAGGAAGATCCGTTCAGCAACTTTGTGCAAATTTTGGCACAGAGTCTAGGCATACTAATTGCCACAACATATCCAAAATCCAGCTCAAGAGCTTGAGTGGATTTTGCAGAAACACCAATCTAATTATTTCACATTCCTATTTTTCAAGCAAAAACTAAAACTCAAAAGTATATACATATTTGGACGAAGTTGTAGTTCTTGTTACACTGAGCATAGCAAAATTGGGTTTGCTATTTTTGGATTTTTCTATGATTTTTAATCGATTTTAAAAGGTGCTGGACTAATTCACAAAACAAAGAAGAATCTTCTTGCGCAGGGGACCCTAAAACTTTTGAAATCTTCACAAATCTACCCTCGGTTCATCCCCCTCGGGCCCGACGGCGGGAACCAGCTCGCCGGCGGCGAGGTGGGGCTCGGCCACGCAAACATGCGACGGGGATCGTCGATTGGGCTCACCTGTGACCGATTGGTGGTGGTGGATCGACCGGTGAGGGCTCCGGCGAGCGGCGGCGGCGGAGCGGCGGCGGCGCGCGCCGCCGGGAAGCTAGACGGCGGTGAGGGAAAGGCCCGGGGCTCAACCACGTGCCGCACGGGGAGCTTCCATGTGACCCAGAGAAGGTGCCGGGCGGAGGTCACGGGGCCGGGAGAAGCGGCGGAGGAGCGAGCTCGACGGCGGAGGTCCGGCGGCGGCCGCGGGAACTCCGGCTCCGGCGAATGGGTGGCTCCGCTTGAACAACACGTAGCTTGGGGAGGTGTTGTGGTACACAGGGAAGGGCTAGAGCTCTTGGGTGCGTGAGGAAAGCGACTGGACTACGGTGCTCACCGAGCAGCAGCAATGGCGGACGGCGGCGGCTCGGGTAGGAATGAGTGCGCGCGAGGGACAGCGGGGACTGGCTTATAAGCGCGCGGAAAGGTCGGTTGGGGTAGGTAGGAACATGCCGGTGCTGCTAGGCCGTGTAGGGAGGCCGAGGGCATGGCCGGTGACGTGCGCCGCTCCGGCGGCCAATGGTACGCGCGCGGCGGTGCGCCGGCCGGCGGATCCGCGCCACCCGGCCCGGCCACTTGCCACGGACGGGACGCACGGGTGCTCGCCGGCCGCGCGCGCGGTGACCGCGGTCGGTCCCGCACCTTGGCGTGCGCGCCCGAGCGGGTACGGCGCGTACGGCGGTGGCCGATGTGGCCGCGCACGACGTCGCGCCCTGGACGCGCTCCGGCGTTCTCGGTGTTAATGTATTTCATGATTCTGTTTTCAAAATTGTTTTTCTCCAATTTTCCAAACTAAAATGTACCTTAGTGTCGGAAGCAAAGTTGGATATTAGGGATCCCTCTACAACTTTCACAAAGACTTGTAGGGGTTTTGTCCAAGCAATGGAGCAGGAACGCCATGCCAACATGGCTAAAAACTCGGCGCCTGTGAATAGGAACAGGGCACCTTCCAAGGCCTGTTTCACCAAGAATTCCTCCAAATTTCAAATGCCACTCAACAGCAAAGTTGTGTGCCTCAACAGTCTACACATTTTTCTCTTTGGGTGGTTTTGAAGTGTTTAGGGAAATTTTGGAGAACGTGCCAAAGTTCCAGAATGGCATCAAGGGGTTAAGGGAATCAAAGGGATTTTGAGTTAGGGCTTGACCAAGGGTTGACCTAGGGTCCTCAAGGTTAGTTAGAGGAGTGATTAAGTGGGTCATTAGCACAAACTGTCACGGAGCAAAAAGACGGGGTGTTACAGCCCACCCCCCCCTTAACGGGAATCTCGTCCCGAGATTCGAATCACTAGCACGTGAGGAGAGTTCACTTACGAGCTTGACTCGGAAGAAAGTCGGGGTACTTGGCGTTGAGAAACTGCTCGGTCTCCCATGTAGCTTCTTCTTCTGTGTGGTGGCTCCATTGTATCTTGTACATTTTTACCTTTTGCCTTCGAGTTTGCCTTTCTTTATGATCCAATACCCTCATTGGATACTCTGCTAGCGATAGATCTGGTTCTATTTCTGCATTGGTCTCTTCAATTATTTGTGTCTCTGGGACTTGCTCACACTTCTTCAATTGCGAGACGTGAAACACGTCGTGCACGACAGATAATTTGTCGGGGAGTCGAATACGATAGGCAGTCGTACCAAACTTCTCGGTGACTTCATAAGGACCAATATAGCATGGAGCTAATTTCCCTTTTACTCCAAAGTGTTGCACGCCCTTAGTTGGAGATACCTTTAGGTATACGTAATTACCAACTTCAAACTCTCGGGGAACTCTAGCTTTATCATGGTAGCTCTTTTGCCTCATCTGAGCTACCCTCAGATTCTCTCTAATAACACTCACTTTTTCTTCGGCTTCTTGCACTAGATTAGGGCCAAACAAGGTTCGTTCACCCGCTTGAGACCAATTCAAAGGGGTACGACACCTTCTTCCATACAAGGCTTCGAACGGGGCCATCTTCAGACTAGCCTGATAGCTATTGTTGTAAGCAAACTCTGCTAGAGCTAGGCATTTGTCCCATAATTTGTCAAAATGAATGACACAAGCCCTCAACATATCCTCTACTACTTGATTTATCCTTTCCGTCTGACCATCAGTCTGAGGATGATAACTGGAGCTATGGATTAGCTTGGTTCCAAGGACTCATGCACCTGTGCCTAGAAGCGAGCAACAAACTGAGTACCACGATCTGACAAGATAGTCTTGGGAACACCATGTAAGCGCACTATGAGATCAATATAGATTTCCGCGTATCGCTCAGCTGAATAGGTGGCGTGGACAGGAATAAAGTGAGCGGTCTTGGTAAGTCGGTCCACTATGACCCAAATGGAATCATGCTTCCGAGGCGTGAGAGGTAAACCGACAATGAAATCCATACTGATATCGTCCCACTTCCATGCAGGGATGGTTAATGGTTGCATTTGACCTGCGGTCTTTAGATGACTAGCCTTGATTCTTTGGCATGTGTCACAATTGGACACATACTCGGCTATTTCACCCTTCATTTTTTACCACCAAAAACTTTCCCTAAGATCTCGGTACATTTTGGTACTTCCGGGGTGAATGGTGAATTTAGAGAGATGAGCCTCATCCAGAATCTCCTTCTTTAAGTCTTGATTCCGTGGAACCACTAATCTCTGTCCGAACCAAACAACTCCCTTGTCATCCTTTCGGAAACAATCATACTTGGGGTCTCCTTCTAATTTTTGGGTGATTTTGTGAACCTCTTCATCACCAAGTTGAGCTACAGCAATTCTCTCATGGAGAGTGGATTCGATAGAAACGGCATGAAGCTTGCCGTGCTCGACCACTTCTAAGCTAAGCTTCCTCATTTCTTCGCATAGAGCTTCATTCTTCGGCTCTAACATCACATAGTTGCAATACTTGAGGCTAAGCGCATTGGCAACCACATTAGCCTTGTCGGGATGATAATGGACTTATAAATCATAATCCTTGATTAATTCCAACCATCTTCGTTGCCTCATATTCAAGTCAGATTGAGTGAAAATGTACTTGAGACTCTTGTGGTCGGTGTAGATGTTGCAGTGATTACCCATCAAGTAGTGCCGCCAAAGCTTCATGATGATTGCAGCTTGTTATCATTATTTACAGTATTGAACATCTCACAGTTTTGCCTTTACTTTCATTGTTTATGTGGCAATTTAAATGCCAAATTTTATTACTAGCACCAGTAATCTCCAAAGACTGCGTGAAGTAATGATATCTATATAAACAACAATGATTTTCGTATTAACAAGAAACTTACAGGTATATGTATTTTTAGATATATAGGATATTAATGATCAATAAGAAAAGGCAGTAGTTAAAATTCATTTTTAATGCCCTAGTAGCCATATCATTTCTGGTGAAAATAGGATGTAAACTGCACAAAGTTCATTCTAGAATTAAACAGATGGCACATACGGTTGTAAGTTGGTACATAATTATCACATTTTAATAAGCACAAAACCGGCCCTTTGAACTATATACTGCCTATATTCACCAATATAGGCACTTTGGGATGCCAACACAATCTCAAAACATGCTATAATTTGACTAAAAAATTATAAAATCATTTATTTCGAATAAAATGAGTTACTTATCACACAATTGGTTTCATGACGAATCTAGTAGCATGCGTTGCCAATCTGTATTAGTTTTTTTACTATTGACAATCAAAGTTAAAAAGTTTGGTTTAGGATAAGCCTCATTTTAAATGTTTACATTTGAAGACAGAGGGAAATAGTGCCTGAATAGATATTTCTACCTATTATTCACACCATTACGTATACAGAGTTTGTACAATATAACATGACGCTAAGACTGTATAAAAGCTATATACATAATCACCAAGCCGAGCTTGCATGGAACTATGGAAATTTACATATTATGTGTTCATACTCTATCTTAATTATTGTTCCTAGAGATAATCTGAGGAAATGCAAAAAAGAAGAAAATGGTTTGATGTCCTTATCACTTTATGGTGTGATGTGCTTATCAACTTAACATTGTTATTTATGGCTTTCACAGCAACTCCAAGAGCTGGCTACTCTCTTGCTTCCTGTAAGAATTGCTGGCTAACCAGAAAGATATGCCAAGTAAAAAAGAAATACCGTCTCCAAATAAATAAGATAATCTACTCGCTAAATCCAGATCTAACTTACATCAGAATCCCGAGAGAAATAAAATTATGTTTATGCCCTTCGAATTCTTCGAAAACTTACATCGTAACTTTTCTCTATTCTTTATTTTTTTCACCCTCCCACTCCACAGGAAATGTCGATGGCAACGATGACCCGCGCGCATATATATGCGCGTGGGGAGGTGAGTTTTGCCAAGTTGGTTTGCCAAACTCGTTGGAGGTCAATTTTTCTTTGCTTGGCCAAAATTAGACTTCGATGCCAGCCAAGTTCGCCAAACTCGTCGAGTTGCTCTTAAATTTCATCTCCAACAGCTTGCTAAATTTACTTGGCAAATCTTGTGTTGCTAACTTCCAAAAAGATATAGCAAGTAAAAAAAAAGTCCACCTTCAAATAAATAAGATAATTCACTTCCGTCAAATCCAAATCTAACTCACATCAGAACCCTGGGAGAGAAACAGACTTATGTTTCTACCCTTCCACCTCTTGAAAACTTAAATCAGGACTCCTGAGGAAAAACAAATTTTTTATACCCTTCCACCTCTTCTAATTTGGAAGGATGCGCTGCGGATCGTTGCATGCATATATGCGCTCGCGGATTCGATTTTTCCCAACTTGGGATAAATGGAAACCTGAGATAGAGAACTCGGCGTTGAGAAGGATTTTTCGTTTTTGCCAAAAAGAATAAATAACAACTTGAGATGGGGAAATGTTGGAGTTGCTAAGCGTGATATAATTGCATTGCTGTGATCTAGGTGTTTTAATTAACTTTTATTGAAATTTTTATGGGTTTGAAATTTGGATAGCTGTATGTTTAGAACACATGCCTGCAACATAAACTTTGGATTTTTATGCATGGTTAATTTTAGAAAATAGTTTTTATCTGTTGCTAATTAGATAGGCAAAATAAATAGATTTTGTTAAACAATCAAGAAGGCTCTATAATTCAGTAAATTTCAAATAGTGCTACATATATAGTGGCATGTTACAAATAAACAGACACGTGGCTCCCATCGCCTCTTGTTATATATTATGACCAATTATATTTAACACAATGGTGCCAGCACATCACGCTCAGACCAAACCATGAAGATTCTTTTTTGCATTCTCTACAGAAAAGCATATTTAGTTATATACTTCTTCAATCTTTTCTTTAAACCATTACGATCAGAACTCATGAAGCAACGTGGGAATTTTAAATGCCAAGTTGCATTACTATTAGTACCAACGATGATGGTCTTTAATTGAAAGAATAGGTAAAACCACTAAATACAATGAATAATAAGAATCCCTTTACGTGGACGATGGTGCATGATGGCAAGTTCTATTTGAGTATTGTAAGTTTACTTTCTTTTTCTTTATCGCAGGTTGATTGTATTTTCTTATTCCTTTTTACCCTACAAGGAAAGCAGTAGCCTAATTTAAGTGCTCAATAGAATCGCTAGTCGTATATACCCACTCGTGAGTATGTATGCCTTGATGACATATCATTAATCTAAAAAATGATGCCATGATACGCAGAATGCTATACATACATCGCTTGAGCGACATATAAACCGTCACACCAGCGTGATTTTCTTTTCATTTTCTTTGTTTTCCTTTCATCTTTTTTTCAACTTATGTTTACTTTTCGCTTCTTCGTACCATGTTATGCTTGTGTTTTCTCTCCTTAGTTTCTTCCTTTCTGTTCATTTCACTCGGTTTTATTCCTCTTTCTATTGTTTCCTCCTGTGTTTTTTTCATCTGTTCTTTTCATTTGTGTTTTTTATTTTTATTTTTTTCTTTCTTGTGTTGTTTTCTTTCATTTAAGTTCTGTATCCATGATATTTAACTTTCTTGATTCTTTGTTATCCCATCTTTATTACAGTTCATTTTATTTTCTTATACTAGACTTTTTTTAGTTCTCACACAGGGAGACTATACAGCGTGCTAGGCGCGAGACTGTCGCGTACAGAAGCTATATGGCACGCTGTGGGTGGTTGCGGTAGTTGCACAGTTATGACTAAATTTGATGACATCACTCCAAAAGCAAAAAATATTCATCTAAAATATATGTAGATCTTAAACTGTGCATCTATATAAAAATTTGATTTCACTAATGGATTTTATGGTTTGAGATCTTTGGAATAAGAGCCTACTTGACTATATTTTGTTAAGAAATATTAAATACGATCATTAACTTTAATCATGTAATTAACATACTATTAACAACAGACACCAGTGGCGACAACCCTTCACCGTGTGGGGTGTCTCCCACCGTACGGACGCATCTCTCGCCAGCGTGCCTCTCGCACCCTTCATCGTATATAAATAGGCGGAATCCACCCCCCTAATCATCAATCAATACATTCATTCGTTTAACACGTTATCAAGACGCTCCCCGAGCAAACTCACGCACGCACGCACAACGCAGAGGCCGAAGGCCCTCACCGCCGCAAATCACGCCGGAAAGTTCATCCAAGCTTAGCAAAATGGATCTAGAATCCCCATTGAGACTAGTAGAAACCGTATTTGCTACCTATCTAGTCATCCCCATCAAAACAAATCAAGGCCGCTTCTTCGTACCCGTGGTGCACGCCATGGTTGCCGCCGTGGTCGACGTGGAGGTCGAGGCCGCCGTTTCCGTGGCCGCCATGGACCAAGGTTCCTCCACCACGCCGTGCCCCCGCCGCCGCCGCACCAACCGCTCCTCCACGCCGCCGCAGCACCGCCGGACTTGCCTCCCGCATCCCATCACCGCGGCACAGCTGTCTTCCGACGCGACACACCTGCAGGAGTTCTCCTCGCCGCCGCTCCGATCGTCCGCATCCGTCGCCCCGGAACACAATTACAAGGGAGTTGGGGTCATCCCCGACCTAAACGTACTCGGACCGACGACGGCGACCGGCAACGCCGACGGCCCTCAAAGCCGCCACTACAACTCCCGCCTCGCCGGTCTCCCACTTCGCCGCACACCCGAGCTTCCCTTGCCGGGACCATGGCGGCTCGCCGTGGTGCTCCGCCACCGACGATGGCGGTCCGCCATCGACCTCTTCATCGCCGGCGACCAAGGACACGGCCGCGCCGCATCCAAAGACGACGGCCACGGAGCGGGGGCCGCCGACCGCCGCCCCGGCTCTCCGGCGGCGCACTCCGGAGCTCCGCGCCCGCGCCGGGGCTCCTCCTCCGACCTTCGACGCGCCGGGCCATCTACGAAGGCCGCGGCGCAAGCCGCCAACAAAAGGGCCGACCCGGCCAAGAAGGGACTCGGGGAGAGCAGAGGCTGGCCGCATCAGCCCACCCGCATCCGCGTGGGGCCGCGCCGGCCGGCCACTCCTCGGCCCGCCGCCGGCTACGCGCAACGCCGCGCGCGCTCCCCGTCCCGCACGGTTTGGGATGGGCGGCCGCGGTTAGGGGGTAAACCCTAACCGCCCCCTCCCGGCCCCTTTTATACGCCGCCTCCACCTCGCTCTGGCCGGGCCAACAAGGCCCCCACGGCCGTGCGCCCGCCGCCCCACCGGAGGAAGCATGCCTGTGCCGCACAGCCCCTACATCTTCGTAAGTTCATTTTTAACCCTCCGAACTTTCAAAAAGTCCAGAAAACCCCCAATTTAAATTTAGCCCCTTGTGCTTTTATCCTTTATATATTCGTACTTAATTAGTGTTGTATATTTATGTTTTAGACTCCTCGAATTGTTCCGTAATTTTATGTCAGGACAAACAATAATATTTGTACCATCCGTATATGTACCGGTGTAATTTAAAATATTATACTACCGCAAAGAATTATTTATGTTTATGATCCGCAGATCATTTCTAAGTATTAGAACAATTCTTATGCAATAATTATTTTTGCATGGTTTAAAATTCAATTCTCTACATCACGTAGAATATCAAGCAAAATTAAAATTGAGGTTTATACATATAATTTGGAATAACACAAGGTGATGTGACCTAGACGCCGGGCCGCGATAAGTTCTTACTAAGAGCTTATTTGCCCCGAGATCCGCGTTTTTAGGGCAAACCTTTTGCTCATCATTGTGAGGTCTACATCTTTATGATGATTACCTTCAAAGTGTATATCCAAAATTTCATATAAATGACTTGTCAAGTCAAATTTATTCCTACAAAATGAATTAAAAAATATATATAAATATACACCTTAATTTTAAGAATCATCTTACATATATATTTTGCCTATTTTTACAACACAAATTTACATCAAGAATTAATCCTATACATGGTTCTTTCATGTAGGAAAATGGCTAAATTAATCAATAAAGACTTCACCGAACTTGCCGCCGATGGTAGTAATTATCTAACTCCGGGGTTATGGATGTCAAGATTGTGCTAATACCAAAGATTGCATTAATACAATTAATGAACCCGATCCACAAAATCCTATCCCGAGACAAAAAGTTTGCGAAATTTCTTGCATTTTCTACGACACCATCTCCACCATGACCCTCAAAGCGTAATACATGATGGAAGATGATCCTAAGAAATCCTTTGGGGACTCTCTCAAAGAACGCTATAATCGCAACAAGGCGTAATTTCGCTCAAGCAAGACGGAGTGGTCACTACTCCGTCTCATGGATTTCAAATCGGCTGCGTATCACACCCCGCTCGTCCACAAGATTTGTTCCAAGCTCCGATTTTGCAATCAACCTTGATGATGCAGACATGATAGAAAAGACTCTATCTACATTTCTTCCTCGCTATCAGATATTGCAACAAAGAATACCGTCGCCACAAGTATACTAAATATTCCGACTTAATATATGATGTACCTGAAGCGTAAAAGCATGATGAGCTCTTAACAAAGAATCATCAAATGCGCCCGTGGGTGCAGCACTCGCCGGAAGTACATTTCAATGCTCGGACACAATAATAATAAAAAGTTCAATGGCAAGAAATTCAAACGGAATTTCAAGGGAAAATGGAAGAAGCAGAATTTTAAGAAAGGCAAGGGCTCTAGCAATAACAAAAACACTTTCAAGAAAAACAATGCTCATGACAACTCTCAAGCTTGTCAGAGGTGTGGTTGTCACAATCACACAACTAGAAAGTGCCACACTGCTAAGCATTTGGTTGATCTCTACCAAAAGCACGCTGGAAAGCAAGTTCATAGGGACAAGTTTGAAGCACACTTCACTACTCACACCGATGCTCTGGGTTGCTCCAAGGATGTCTCGCGGAACACAACAAGGAGAAAGATCCAATGCAGTTGGACGAATTCTTCGGCACAGACGACATGATGATCGATAGCATCGACGATACCGACAACATGCTTGTGGATGGACCATCCAATGACGTGTTCGGAGACATGTCTTAGATTTATGCTCCCCGACAAGAACTTCGTTCTATAGTTTCAAAGAACTTCGTTCTATAGCCATATTTATGTAATAATTGTGTTGTAATAATTGTTGTCACATAATATTGTAAGACATATGCTACTTATAATATTATTGAATAAAGTATGTATTGTATAATCTATGAGTTCAAAACTATAATTTATTTACTCATTCTAGATTATCCACGCGGAACAATCCAAATGGAGGAAGAACTTCGTTTGGTGGATAGTTGCACAACTAACACCATACTCGTAGAACTTAAATATTTCCAAACTCTCAAAAAGAGTAAAGGAAATGTCACAACTATCGCAGATGCCAAGTTATAATTACAGTCCAGGACGCAGCCACAATAGTTCTCCCTATGGGTACTCAAATAGTAATTGAGGATGTACCCTCGTATCCCGATTCAACTCGTACCTATTGAGTTACAAAGACATCCGTCGCAATGGCTTCATGTAGAAACAAATAGTGACAACAAAAGATGAATATCTATTCATCACTAAACATGACGGATATAACAAGCGACCGCTTGAGAAAAATTTCCTTCACTATCATCAGATTGTATTACACATACATCAAACCCGCATAAATATGTTGCATACAAGGTGTAATTTTTCAAAATCTTGATGTCTTCAAGATTTGGCATGATCGCCTTGGTCATCCCTAAGATAGGGATGATGAGAAAAATTATCGGCAATTCAATTGGTCACAAATTAACCACTTCAAAATTTCCCAAGCCCTCGTACTTGGTGTGCACCGCATGTGCCACGGAAAATTAATATTAAGACCCTCTTATCTTTAAATAAAGGCCGAACCACTACAATTCTTGAACGCATTCAAGGAGATATTTGTGGTCCTATACATCCATCACCCAGACCATTTAGGTACTTCATGGTACTTATCGATGCATCTACTAGATGGTCCCATGTATGTTTATTATCTACAAGAAACCATGCTTTTGCAAGGTTTATTGCTCAAATTATCAAATTAAGAGCACATCATCCCGAATATGCTATTAAACCATCAGATGGACAAATGCCGCTGAATTTACTTCACATGCTCAATGACTATTGTATGGCTCTAGGCATAAATGTGGAACATTCTATTCCATGTACATACACAAAATGGATTAGCCGAATCTCTTATCAAGAATAAAGTTAATTGCTAGACCATTACTACAGAATTGCAAACTACCAACATCATGTTGGGGTCAGCGTGTATTACACGCCGCTGATTTGATTCAAATTAGACCTACTCGCATACAACACGTTTCCCTTGCTGCGCTAGTACGTGGAAATCAACCAAGTATTTCCCATCCGCGGTAAATTCGTTGCGCCCGTACACATCATATCACCACCGCAACAGACATCAATGGGGCCCTGCATTGTAAATTGGGAATATATGTTTCGGTACAAATCACCGTCAATCATTAAGTACTCTCGAACTCCCTTACATGTGGATTTATTTACCGCCCCGAGATAGTCGATCGTATCTTCTATGAGACAATTTCCATTAGGGGGAGACAAGTACCAAACATAATGCCAGGAAATAAATTGGAATACCACAGTATCAAGTCCTATGATCCACGTACTATAGAATCCGAACGTGAAGTTCAAAATTATCAATTTGCAAAACATTGCGAATAACTGCCAGAAGCATTTACCGATTATAAGGGTGTCACAAAATCACATAATCCCGCTCGCAAATGTACCGTAAAGAGTAGAGATTCCTACTCAAGAACTCCCAAATCAAAATAAGAGGAGAGGTACCGCAACGAAGGATAAGGCTATACGAAAGCTCACGTGAAACTAGGAAGGTCACTTCAATAACAAGAATGCGCATCAACATCAAGTTGACAAGACACCAATTGGATATTATAAATCCAAATGATATAGATGTTCAACAGATACATCACATACCTAGCACAAGTGCACAAAATAATATAAATGCTAGGCATCTAAGTGCCCAGACTCTATCGTTGTGGGAAACGCAGATGAGTTTGCCAAGGGGTACAAGAAATTTCCATTAATTATATTGATTCTGAGAATCATACAATAGAAAATAGATCATAACACACATTTATTTTGCCACTAAGATTAAAAATGAAACTTCGTACTGATCCGTAACCCAAGTCCATGGCAAGAGTGCATCAAGCGCTCCGACCGGGTCAAATGGAAGGAAGCAATCAAGGCAGAATTAGACCCGCTCGAAGAAACGAGAGGTATTCTCCGTAGTACATCACTCCTCGTCATATTTTTCCGTGGGACCAAAATGGATTTTCGTCCGTTAAAGGAATGAAAACAACGAGGTGGTGAGATACAAAGCGAGGCTTGTAGCACAAGGGTTCACGCAAAACCCGTGCTTCCGTGTTTTGACCCAAGAACTCACTACCAGGGAGTACCCGAAGTAGATGAATGTGACTCACCGAGATCGGTAACTCGAAGGAAGAGGCACGCGACACACAAATTAGACAGAGCCCGGCCGCGAGGTGCGTAATACCCTACGTCCCGTATGCCGCGTAGCTCCGGACTGATAGGGCACGCACACAGGATGGTGCAATAGTGCGCCGTGAGTTGAGATTGGATGAGGTGATCCCCGGATCGGTCCCCGCTCTCGCCTTATATAGTCCCGGAGGCAGTGGTTACAAGTCGAGTAGGGCAGAGTACTAGTCGAGTACGTCTAGGAGACCTCACACAAGTGAACGGTACGTAGTCTCAACCGAGTACCACTTCCCGTAAAGAAAATTCTTGTGCTCCACGCTCGGTGGCCGTGTAGCGCAAGCCGGTAGTCCTGTGGGCCCACCGAGTAGCTCCGTCCCGGTACCCACCGAAGTAGTGGGCTCAGGAGGTCCATACGACAAGCCCCCGAGTACTTTGTGTCGAGAAGGATAGCTTCAAGTAGTCTTGACTCGCCTTAACAAGTAGTCCTCAAGCGTCCCCGAGTGCCAAGTCAAAAGTCCTCAAGAGTAGTCGAAGATTCCCGAGGCCGGAATGTACTCCGACCGAGTGTTTCAGCAATCTTGAAGTCTTCTCGAGTAGTCCCAAGCGTCCTTGAAATCTGCCTTCGAAGGTCTTCAAAAAATGCCTGTCTTGTCTTGAAGCCCGGAAAGCCGTCAAGAAGACGCGATTTGCGTAACCGCAATCCATGCGAGTAGCCCCGGAGCCTCGAGCCGCGGGCTGCGGGGCGCGAAGATCCAGCCAAGGTCTTGCGTGAAAATCCCAAAATCGGAGAGAAAAAACCGAAGGACACGGGCACGAGGCCCCCGAGCCTTGAGTCGAGTACTTCCTCTCGCCCCAATTGAAGGGTCTTCTTGGAGAATGTGTCCCGAAATGCTCTTGAGACTACTGCGTCCCCGGTGTAGTCGGTAGAAGTAGCCAGGAGCCCCGAGGTGAGGCGCGTCGACTAGTAGAATACGAAGAGTCACGCGCAAAGTCGCCGAGCCGCCCGCGCGTGGACTAATCCGGCCGCCCATTACGGAGGCGTTTTGGCTTATAAAGCCACGGCCCCGAAAACCTTAGGGTTTTTCACCCAAGTGAGCCGCAGGTATTCCGCCACTTGAATCTTGAAGTAGATCCACTCGCCGAGCGCCCCGCCGTAGTAGATCCAAGCGCATGCTCCCCGAAAGCCGTAGGGTAGCCCCCGAGCGGATGCGAGTGAAGACTCCGTTTGCTCTTGAGGATGAAGCCGTCCCCGTCGAAGACGTCGAAGGGCGCGGAAAGAAGAGGAGCCATGCAGAGAGGCGCCACGCCGCTACCGCAGCGCGCCAGCCTACATCTCCAGCGCGCGCCGACCCAAGCCGCGAGCCGAAAAGGTCGAAGGCGAAGACCGAAGACTTGCCGACCTCTGTTGATCTCCTGTGTTCCATCGGTGAGAAGGAAATCGATATGTGGAGATCCGCGCGGGAGATCCCCTCTCCGATGGAGAAGGCACAAGACGAGATCCCGATGTTCTCGCGGCTTCGTGGAGCGCGTCTTGCGCTCCCGCCGAGTGACTTCTTCCGAGGGACTTCTCGTGTACTATGGCATCGAGTACCTCAACTTGAACCCCAACGGAATATTCCACACCTTAAGTGTTCGTCCATTTTAGCGAAGCATTCCGCAGGGATCAAGCCACATTGTCCTCTTTTCGAAATTTTTCCGCGTGAAGCGGCGGCCCGACGCCCTCCAACCCCGAGTAGTCGGAGGGGCCGGGATCCCGATTGAGGGAAGATGCGCGCCGAGTGCACCCTCGAGCGTACAAGCTCGTGGACTCCAACAGTTTGGAAGACGAGTGGTTCTGCACCACGAACCACCATCCCGAGTCGCTGAAGCCGGCGGACGCAGCCCAAGCACCAAGAGTGGTGGAACACGAAACCCGCCATGCAAGCAGGGATCCCGCCTCCCGAGTTGCGCGGCGCGCCCGCCACCCCGCGGATGCGTGAGCGAGGGCCGAACATGTGGCCTTCGGGGTCATGAAGCGCCGATCGCCCCGCTCGTCGGCGCGGGATACGATGGGCTTCGAGTACCGGCGACGAGACACGTCGCGGATGCCTGGGGCGAAATAGAGGACAACGACTGCATCGAGAGGTTGACAAGGATCTTCAAGGATCTGCCGGAGGCCACGGAGTGCCACGGCGAAGAGCAGCTCTGCCGCTGTCGCCCGCCCAACGAGGTAAGGTGGCGGCATGCCCAGCCCATCGTCGAGTAGTAGGCCGCAGCGCCGAAACCGGCCGCCGCCTTTTGTGTCTTCGATGCAGATGATGTGAAGTGGTTTGTCTCCGAGCAGCGGCCCCCTTCGAGCGGAATTGAGATTCCGCCGGTGGAGAAGGTGAAGGAGCGGCGAGGTAGCTGGAGGCCGACAGACGGTCCCGTCATCGTGGAGGATACCTCAGACGACGGCCAAGGAGAAGACGAGGAGACGCGCGCAGACCGCTTCCTGGGCCCGGTGGGTCGAGGTTTCGTAGTCCCCGAGGGCTTGCCTCATGTACCTCTCATCCAAGACCCTCTAGGCTAGCTCCGGGAGGCCCAGCCTTGCCGCGCCCGCCAGGGAGCCGCGCAACCCCGCCAAGACGCGGTAGCCGGAAGATGAGGGTCTCGGAGACCACGCCTCCGGAGGTAAGCCATCTTGAGCGAAGTGATCGAGTACCCAGTGATCGAGTACGGCGTGCTGACGAGTAGTCATCCACCGGTGTGCAACGTGAGAGGCCGCGGGCGGAGCTTGTGGAGGAAGGCGATGAGGGCGTAGTGGCCCACGGTGGGGGAACCAGACGGAAGCCGAAGTCCGGGCCCCCACTTGTCGAGGAACCTCTGGCGCAGCCCCGGGGGGCGCGCCCCCGCCTCGAGGGGAGCAGAGTACCTTGGCCGTCGCGGTCGAAGAGGTGGAAGCCGCCGAAGCGCGCGGGGTGGCTTACGCGCCAGGCGCGGCCGCCGTGGGCGGAGGAGGCGGTAGTCGGAGAAGGCGGAGGAAGAAACGCCCGCAGCGAGGGTCGGAGGCTTGTCGATATCGCCAGACATCCTTCGGTGCTCCGTGGTGACTATCGTCGGGGTCGAGCTTGTAAGTACCACGCTTTCTTCGGTGGTACTCATTAGAGTAGTCGATCTTGTGCGACGATCCTCGCGGGATACTCGTGCGTGAAAATGGGACGGACTTGAGTCGGGACCCGAGAAGGAGCACGCCCGGTGACGTGAAGCGAGAGAAGGCCGCGCCGGCCGTCGAGGGAGCCCGCTCCCCGAGAGGCCCCAGCCGCGACGGGGGCCTCACCGGTGAAGGGCTCGGGGCCGTCAGGAGGGCGGTCGTAGTCGAAGGTGGAGTACTCCTGCGAAGCTATAGAGCCCCAAAAAAGAGTAGTCGTAGATGTCGGATGCGCGTGCCTCTGGTCGACGAGCGGCGAAGGGGTGACCTTCTCCGCAGGGTGCCCATGCGTGTGAGTTGACACCGGAAGCCGCTGCAGAGGTCGCGGGGAAGCCCCCGAGCCCATGAGGGAAACCGTCGAGAAGTCCGCCGAGGGGGAGGCTACCACGTCGCGGGGGGTTGCCCCGGGAGGTGGCGATCCGATCATCGGAGATCCAAGACGCGAGCCTATCCGCCTCGCGCCACATGGCGAGGTCGCAACGAGTAGCCGTGGCGGGGATCGAGTCGCTTGCCGACGATCTCGTCGAACCGACGCGTGTTGGCGCAGCACTTGGAGGCGATGCGGCGTGCGAATGCGGTGGATGAAGGTACGTAGCCGTCGCCCTCCCGAGTAGTCGAATCCTTTGCGTTGAGTACCGCGGTTGACTTGTACTTGTCTTGTGTAGGACGTCGCGAACGATCCCGCGAGAAGTCGAATCTACCCAAGGCTACGGCGACACGGCACGCGAGGCCGAAGCCCCGGAGGAGCAGCTCATGAAGTCGAGGAAACATGCGCCGCCATGCGGCCGAGTTGACGCCGCCTTCGCCAAGTACCACAACGATGTGATGGACTTGGCAGGCGAGAGAGCGACGAGGGGCCGGTGCGGAAGAACAAGGGTCTCCGCAACGAGAATAAAGGTATGTCACTTGACTTGTCGGGTACTTGTTGGGAGTCATGAAGCTCGACCCGTTTTTTGTGTTCCGGCCGCAGCTCGAAGGCCGTGTGGAGCGAGCGAAAGGCTCGGAGATCGGCATGAAGAATCTCTTCTACGGGAGCAGGAAGCTCGCCAGTACTTGAACTCGACTACAAGGAGGGGCGGCCTTCGAGTGCGAGAAGCACATGGAGTTGCGGATTGCTTTCGGCGGGATCTTGTCCATGCTACAAATCCTTGCGTGGTTGAACGAGGAGCGAGAGGCGCTCCGGGCCCAGCTGAAGGACCTTGAAGAGGCCGCCTCCCGATCGCGAGGCTCCCGGTGCCGCACCCGGCGGCCCCAAGATTGCTCCGTTGGCGGATCGACTTCGTGAGGCGCCAAGCCGCCGGCCGCCTACGTGAAGCACATGGCCAAGTCAATCCCGATAGCGGTGCTTCGCCTTCATGAAGTCGTACTTCCCGAAGGCCCCTGGTGGAAGTAGTCGCGACAGGTAGCCGCCAACTGGCCGGATGAGCGATGTGCGCAGATGCCGGAGCGAGATGGCTCCCATCGCGGAAAGTGTAGCCGATAAGTTGAACCTCCAGTAGCCCCGCATAGATAGCTAGTAGCCGTAGGCCGATAGGGAAACAGCTTGTAATGAACTTTTTTCATATATGAATGAAATGTGATGTTCCATCAATGAGTACTCGTAACCGCGATCTCGGAGAGTGAGCGCCCATCGTGGGAGTAGGTGCGAGTAGTAGTACTCGGCTTGGTAGTCCCGTCGCAGGGAGTAGACGGAGAAAGAAGTTGATGAACAATCAAACTTTATTACCGAAGAAGTACACTGGGTGTGGCCGGGGCCGCAGTTACAAGTAGTCGCCGCTGGACTCCGAAGGCCGCCTTACAGGCGAGTAGTAGCGGAGGCGGTGGCCGCTTGCGCTGGGTGATCCGTAGGTAGCCGTGTAGGCCGGATCGCATCCGTAGGTAGCCGTGGGGCTGGATCTTGGGGTGTGGTCTCTTGGTAGACCGTCGCTAGAGTCCTTGATGCTCGTCGCGAGCCTGTCGTCCGTAGGTAGCCGCAGGGGCCGGACCCGGAGTAGAGTAGTCCGAAGACTTGGAGCCGGGACCGTGAGGGTCGCTTGCGGCAAGGGGTGTTGATGAAGTCGTGTAGACGTGAACCCCGGGGTAGTCGGAGCGGACTAGGGCGTAGAATCGACGAGTTGGTCGACGTTCCACGAGTTGTTGACTTCTTCGCCTTCAAGTGTTTGGAGGCGTAGGAGCCCGGCCCTGGCCACCTTAGCCACGGTGAAGGGGCCTTCCTGGGGGGAGCCGAGCTTGTGAAGTCCTTCCGTGTTCGGATACGGCGGAGGACAAGATCTCCAACGTTGAAGGAGCGTTCCTTGACGTTGCGATCGTGGTAGCGTCGGATACCCTCCGGTGTACCTTGCCGATTGGACTAGGGGCGGCACGCGGAGCTTCTTCGAGGCCGTCGATATCAACTCGTCCGTCTTCTGAGACGCCTTCGTCGTAGTGCTCCACTGCTGGCGAGTTCCATATGACATCGGCAGGGAGGATGGCTTCAGAGCCATAGACCAGGAAGTAGGGGGATTGCCCCCGTTGGCTTGGATGGCTGAGTCCGCAGCCCCCGCAGTGCGTTGGGCAGTTCCTCGATCCACTTGCCCCCTTTTGAGTTAGCGCGTCGTGTAGCCGCTTCTTGAGGGCGTCGAGCACCATCCCGTTGGCGCGCTCGACTTGTCCGTTGGCCCGTGGGTGGGCGACGGAGACGTATCCGACGTCGATTCCGCCGTTCTCGCGCACTCCCGTAACGCGGTGGTTGTTGAAGTTGGACCCCGTGTCCGTGATGATGCAGTGGGGTAGCCCGTAGCGGTGTACGAGTTCATCCAGAAGTCGAGTACTCGTCGACTTTGGGGCATGTGACCCGCTTGACCTCGATCCACTTGGTGAACTTGTCGATAGCCACCGCACTCCGTTGAATCCTCCCGGCGCGCTTGGTAGTGGCCCAATCATGTCGAGCCCCCGCAGAGGCAAAGGGCCAAAGTTGGCGGTATGGAGACTAGCTTGTAGGCAGGACGTGTTGCCGCCCGGGCGAAGAACCGACATCCTTGGCACCTTCCGACGAGTTCTCCAAGATCGCCCGCAGCCGTGGGGCCGCAGAAGGCTCGCCGAAGGTCTTGCCGACCGCCGTACGTGAGGACGCGTGGTTGCCGCGACGCCCTTGTGGATCTCCTCCAAGATGTCCTTGCCTTCTTCACAAGGTACGCACTTCATGAGTACTCCGAAGATGCGCCCCGCTTATAAAGCTTGTCGCCGACGAGGACGTAAGACTTGGCGCGGCGACGAGTTGCTCGGGCCGCGTCCTTGTCGGAGGGGACCTTCTCGCTCGCCGAGGTAGTCGATGAAGGGTTGCCTCCACCACGTCGATCATCATGACCTCCCCGCCCGCCGGTTGATGAGCCGGGGCAGGTGGTCGGTGGCGCCGGCTCCGGATGGATGGCGCGTGAAGCTCATGGACGAAGACGCCCGCGGTACTTGGGCGCGGGGGATCCAAGCTTCGAGAGGACGTCCGCCGCAACGTTGTTGTCGCGACGATGTGATGGAACTCGAGACCGTAGAACTTGTTCTCGAGCTTGCGGACTTCCTAGTGCGTAGGCGTCCATGTTCTCCTTGTTGCGGTCCCGGGACTTGTTGACTTGATTGATGACCACCGCGGAGTCGCCGTAGACTAGTAGCCGCTTGATGCCAAGTGAAGCCGCGAGGCGGAGCCCGTGCGGGGAGGGCTTCGTACTCGGCTTCGTTATTTGAGACCTTCCGAAGATCTCAGGACGACTTGAGTTGCTCGCCCGTTGGAGAGATCGGGAGTACCCTCGCGCCCTCGCGCCCTCGAGGTTGAGTGAGCCGTCAAAGTACATCACCCAATGCTCTGGTCGCACGGTGGGAGTGGGTAGTTGATTCTCCCGCCACTCCGCCATGAAGTCGACTAGAGCTTGCGACTTGATGGCTGTGCGTGGCTTGAAGTCGATGGTGAGGGCGCCGAGCTCGGGTGCCCCATTTGGAGATCCTTCCGTGGCGTCTCGGGTTCCTCGAGATGTCGCCGAGCGGGTAGTCGGTGACGACGGAGACCGAGTACTCCCGGGAAGTAGTGTCGTAGCTTCCGCGAGGTGATGAGTAGAGCGTACGTAAGCTTCGCACGGCCGGTAGCGAGCCTTGGACTCGATAGAACCCCGCCGACGAAGTAGACCGGCGCCGGGACCGGTAGGCGTGGCCGTCTTTCCCCGCCGCTCGACGACGATGGCAAGATCGACCACGTGAGTAGTCGCGAGCAAGGTAAAGCAAGAGGCCGTCGCCCTTGTGGGGAGCCGTGAGGACCGGTGGCTTCGACAGAAGTCCTTGAGCCGGGCAAGGGCTTGGTCCGCCCTCGGCAAATCCACACGAACTTCTCGTGGTGCTTGAGAAGTTTGAAGAAGGGGAGACCCCGTTCTCCGAGCCTCGAGATGAATTCGTGCGCCGCCGCCATGCACCCCGTCGCCTTCGGACGTCCTTGATGCTCGTGGGAGCTTTCATGCCGTCGGTGATGGCGGAGATCTTCTCGGGGTTGGCTTCGATGCCGCGCCGGGTCGATGATGAAGCCGAGTAGTTTACCCGAAGGTACGCCGAAGACGCACTTGTTCGGGTTGAGCTTCCCACGGTACTCGCGCAAAGGATGCGAAGGTCCGTTCAAGGTCGTCGATGAGGGTACCGGAGTCCCCGGGTTTTGACAACCACGTCATCCACGTAGGCCTCGACGTTCTTGTTGAGTTGCCGCCAGCTGTGCCCGGATGGCCCGTTGGTAGGTAGCGCCGGCGTTCTTCAACCCGAATGACATGGTCGTGTAGCAAGACGCGCCAAACGGGGTGATGAACGCGGTCTTCTCCCCGGTCCTCTTCCTTGATTGCGATCCGGTGGTACCCGGAGTAGGCCGAGGAAGCAGAGGAGTCGCAGCCCCCACCGTGGAGTCGATGACTTGATCAATCCGCGGCAACCCGAAAGGGTCCTCGGGGCAAAGGCTTGTTGAGGCTCGGTGTAGTCGACACACATCCTCCACTCGTTCGAGTTCTTCTTGCGGACGAGGACGGGGTTGGCGAGCCACTCAGATGGAAGACTTCTCCGATGAAGCCGAGAAGCCGAGTAGCTTGGCGAGCTCCTTCTTGATGGCGTCCCGTCCGTCGGCCCGCGAAGCGTCGGAGGTGTTGTCGCTTGGGGGTAGCCTTTGGGTCGACGTTGAGGCAAAGGCTCGATCAGCTCCCCGGGCACCCCCGGCATGTCCGTCGGCTTCCACGCGAAGATGTCGCGGTTAGCCCGAAGGAAGCCGATGAGCGCGTCTTCCTATTTGGGGTCGAGGCCGGCCCCGATGGTGGTGGTTTGGGGGTGGGGGGTGGGGTCGCCCGTTCCGAGGTCGACCGTCTTGGTGAGCACCTCCTCGGGTGGCCGAGGCTTGTTGGCCGTCGTACTTTCCGGGATGTCGAGTTCGCTTGTGGCAAGCTTCTTCGACGCGGCGTAGACTTCCATCATCGGGGTGGGTGCTTGATTTGTTGAAGCGATCACCACGGCCTCTCGTATCGCAGTCATGAGAGATCTTCAAGTCACCTTGGAGGGAGAGTACGCCGACCGGACTTGGCATCTTGAGTACCAAGTACGTGTAGTGGGGCACCGCCATGAACTTGGCGATGGCCGGTCCGTCGAGGATGGCATGGTAGGAAGTCTCGATATCCGCGACCTCGAACTTGATGTACTCGGTGCGGTAGTTGTCGCGAGACGCCCCGAAGGTAATCGCGCACCACCGAGCCCGGGGGGATAGCCGTTGCCCGGAACGATGCCGTAGAAGGGCATGCTTGCTCTTGTCGAGCATGGGGGTGACGTCAAGGTTCATCTTCTTCGCAGTCTTGGTGAAGAAGACGTTGAGCCCGCTTCCGCCGTCGATGAGCACCTTGTTGAGCTTAGAGCCCGCCATCGTTGGTTTCGAGGACGAGAGGGAAACGTCCCGGTTCGAGAAGCCGGTCCATTGGTCCGCGCGGGAGAAGGTGATGGGTGTCTCGACCACCCGAGAGGGGTCATAACCGCCGGTTCAATGGACATTACTTCACCGCGAGTAGCCTTCGCTCCCGCCCGCCGGGTAGTCCGCCGAAGAGGACGTTGACGGCCTTCTCGGTTCCCGGAAGTCGTCGCCGTCCTTCTTCTTGTTCTTCTCGATCGTGGAGGGTGCGGTGGCTCCGGCGTATCCTTAAGTGCATGCCCGAGCCGGTAGCACCGCTCGGTGGTGTGGTTGCCGTTTGGATGCCACGGCACTTCTCCTTCGGCGGGGTCTTTGAACCCGCCGGAGTTCTTCTTCGAGTTCCCTTTCGGAGGACGCCGGATAGCCGCGACGGTATTGTCTGGCTTGCGCTTGCGATTAGAACCCGAGAAGTTGTTGTTGTTATTGTTGTTGTTGCGGCCGCCTTGGTTTGGATTGTTGCGCTGTCGCCGCCACCTTGGTTCTCGCTTGGACTTGCCGCGGATGGCGTCGTACTTGGCGTTGGCCTTGTCCTCTTCATCCGCCCAGACGTGATCATGTCCTTGAGGTGGGGAATGGACCGAGGGCGGCGACGACCGAAGTCCTCGAAGGTGCGGCGATGGTAGAGCCCGTCCTGGAAGAGGTCGATGACCTCCTTGTCGGTGACGTCCACGACGGTGGCGCGCTTGTCGAAAAAGCGGCGCATGTACTTGCGGAGGGTCTCGCCTTGTTCCTGCTTGATCATGGCGAGGTCCATGCGAGTACCCGAACGGCCCATGGCGCCCGCGAAGTTGCTTGTGAATTGCTCCTTCCACCGGTCCCACTTGTCGATTGAGTGCTTGTCCGCCGACTCGAGCCACGTGAGTGGGGCTTGGTCCGAGCGAAGGGGAAGTAGAGGCACTTGGTGTCGCCGTTGCCGCCGCCGTTCTCGATGGAGAGAGCGTAGCATCGGAGCCACCGGATAGGATCCCGCTTCGCGTCGTACTTGGTGATCCCCAAAGGCTTGAACTTGTCGGGGAGGAGCAGAGTTGCGCGGCGGGGGTGAGAAGGCGTGGAAGCCGTCGCCTTCGGCAGCCGGTCGTCGACTTCTTTTGCCGTAGTTCATCAATTCTCCGACGAGCATCGTACCCGCCATGGGGAGGCACCGAGGCGTGGCTATGCGCGTGGCCGCGGCCGCCGCGGCCGCCGCCGCCTCCGGCTTTCTTGTTGGCTCCGTGGTTGGAGCCGGCCGCCGCCGCCGCCGCCTCCGTCGGGGTCGTTGCGCGCCGCCACCGGCGGGGCACCGGTGGGGGACGACTTCTCGGTTGACGTTGTCCCGCCGTGAGGGTCCGCCGGCGGTGGAGCGTCGGCGATTTGGATCGGCTGGGATGTCGCCCCGAGTACGGTAGGGACCGGGGTCGCACCGCGACTAGTAGCTTCGTTGTCGCGAGGCTTGGGCGGGGGAGGTTGGTCGACTCTCTTGTCGACCCGCATGAAGTAGGCCTCTTCGGCCGAGCTTGGCGATGACCTCCCCGGGCTCGTATGCCCCGAGCCCGGCGTGCGATCGCCGTGATCGACATGAGGCACCGCTCGAGAGTGGTGTGGATTCTCGCTCTCAACCGCCGAGAGCCTTCCGCAAGGTTGCGGATGGGAAGGTTGTCTCCGAGCCGCCGGCGTCGTTCGTTGCGCTTCCCGTTACGTTCGCGTCGGGTGTCCCCGTTGGCGTCGGTCTCGTCCGCGGGGGGCATCGCGGACGCCTCGTCCGCGGAGATGTCCTCCAAGTACTTGTCCGCGGCCGTGCTCCGAGGTTCCCGGGTGTCGCCGGCGGCCATGAAGACTTGACGATCGGGCGTACCCAAGCTTGGCTCGAAGGTGCCACCTCGGCTGGTGTGTTTGAGTCGCCTTGGGCTAGTGGTGTTCCCTCCCGGAACGGTAGCGAGTCGATGTAGGCGACGTAGCGTGAGTCCTCCTTTGTCGGCCCGGCGGGCTTGCGGTCCGGCCGCAGACGTATCTTCCCGCCGGCGTCGATCTTATAACCGGCCCCGCAGGCCGGCCCCGACAAGGGAAGCTCGGAGGAGTCATCTTCGGACTCGGGCTCCTCGGGGTCCGACCCGAAGTCGAACTCGTAGTCCCGGGTTCGAGTAGAACTCGGAGAGAGGGTTGAAGTCCGACACGTGGTTGGGGACGGCGTCGGAGTCCGAGTTGTACTCGGTCGCGGGCTCCTTGCCGGCCCGGCGTGATGCGAGGCCTCCGTGCGGGCCCGGGCCGAGAACGCGAGGGCCACGCGCAGCGCCGGCATGGAGAGGGGACCGCCCGCGATGGCCGAGGAGCCGGCTCGCATGCGATGGCCCATGGCGACGTTCGGGTTCGAGTTGGAGATGGACTCGAGCTCGAAGTCGCCGTGGAGGTTGGAGAGCGAAATTTCGCCGAATTTGCGGCGAGCTTGCCCGTGACGACTTCGGGAAGCGTCACAAGGCCCCGTCCTCGAGTCGGGTTGCATGATCAAGCGGCGCCGGAAGGAGCCCGCGCCATCGGCCAGCGTGCACCCGTGCGCCGAAGACGAAGGTGTCGCCGCGGTTGAAGGCGACGGTTGGCTTGATGTGAACGGAAGCCGTCGAGTTCGCCATGTGATCTCGAGCGAGAGCCCCTACCCGGTGCGCCGGTGTCGGTGTTTTGGACCGGCAACCTACTACGGGGGGTACCCGAAGTAGATGAATGTGACTCGCCGAGATCGGTAACTCGAAGGAAGAGGCACGTGGCACACAATTTAGACAAGTTCGGGCCGCGAGGTGCGTAATACCCTACGTCCCGTATGCCGCGTAGCTCGGGATTGATAGGGCACGATTACGAAGTTGGTGCAATAGTGCACCGTGGGTTGAGATTGGATGAGGTGATCCGGGATCGGTCCCCGCCTCGCCTTATATAGTCCGGGGAGGCGGGGTTACAAGTCGGAGTAGGGAAGGAGTACTAGTCGAGTACGTCTAGGAGACCTCTACACGGTGCGGAACGTGTACGAGCCCTAACCGAGTACTACTCCTGTCTTGTCCTTGTGCTCCACGCCTTCGGGTGCCGTGTAGCGCAAGCCGGTAGTCCCAGGGGCCCACCGAGTAGTCGGTCCCGGTACCCACCGAGGTAGTGGGCCCGGGGAGGTCCATACGAGCGATCCTATTCTCGCGAGTGATGAACATCACTCGACTTGTACCAGATCCTTAAACATAGCAACTAGCGACCTAACATGCTAGTAAAAGATCATAGGTGCTTATGGATCATGCAACTAGGGTTTCATTTCAACTCCTCAACGTAAATGCACATACAATAACAAGAAGTACATTCAGAGGTTTAAAGAAAACACTGGGGTTAATGAATAAACCGCGGCTTGCCTTCGTCAGAACAAGCAGACACACAAACTTCCGGACTTTGGCCCGGGTCTCGCTCTACGGTCACGTAGTGCACGTCTCCTCCTGCTCCCTCGCCCTCGTCAGCCAGCACCAGCGTATAGCTACCGTCGGGGACTTCTACACGGGGAATGCAATGTAGGGGTTAGGAGTGTAATTGTTTTAAATTAATTCACCAACAGCAGCAACAGTTGCAAGGAGTATGTGGTTAGCCATATTCACCTTAACAAAAGTATTTAAACATTTTTCCTTTCAAAAGATTAACCTACAAGCCTACTTAACCTTCTCTTTACGGTGATTGTGTGCACATCTATTAAGGAAACATTTAATTCACAAACAAACAACAAGGAATTTAATTTCCAAGCACCCTTTTACTTTCCAAAAACTCCTCCTTAGGTCATGCACTAGAGAGGGTGACTTTTCCCTATTTGCCCTTTTCTAGATTATTCTAGTTTGAGCTTCTTATGCATAACCAAACATAACCAGACCGATCCAGCCAAACCCCACTGGTCCTACTGACCGGGAGGCATACTTGGACAGCAAGAAAGGGGTTTTAGCACCATTGAACTAATACACCAAAATAGGAGTATTCCTATTTAGCATAAAAGGGAATAATGCATAACAAAATAAATAAGACAGAATTGATTCTCATCTCTCTCCTACATAGACTCTGGTCCAAAACAAGCTTAAAGAACTAACAAACACACATATAGCCTTTATGAAACATGCTACCCATATTTATGATCAAAAACATGCATAAATGAGTAAATATTATTTCTAGCAGAGATAAAATCATGGTAAATTCACCAAAGGTGCTTTCTAACATTACAAGACTATAGCCAGAAGTTGGGCTCAAAAATAATTATGTAACCAGCTACCAAAATCATCTAGGCAGATTGACTAATATCACAAATTAATTTATTCAGGAAGATCCCTTTAGCAACTTTGTGCAAATTTTGGCACAGAGTCTAGGCATACTATTTACCACAACATATCCAAAATCCAGCTCAAGAGCTTGGGTGGATTTTGCAGAAACACCAATCTAAGTATTTCACATTCCTATTTTTCAAGCAAAAACTAAAACTCAAAAGTATATACATATTTGGACGAAGTTGTAGTTCTTGTTACACTGAGCACAACAAAATTGCGTTTGCTATGTTTGGATTGTTCTACGATTTTAATCGATTTTACAAGGTGCTGGACTAATTCACAAAACAAGGAAAAATTTTCTTGCGCAGGGGACCCTAAAACTTTTGAAATCTTCACAAATCTACCCTTGGTTCATCCCCCTCGGGCCCGACGGCGGGAACCAGCTCGCCGGCGGCGAGGTGGGGCTCGACCACGCAAACATGCGACTGGGATCCTCGATTGGGCTCACCTATGACCGATTGGTGGTGGTGGATCGACCAGTGAGGGCTCCGGCGAGCGGCGGCGGCGGAGCAGCGGCGGCGCGCGCCGCGAGAAGCTAGGCGGCGGTGAGGGAAAGGCACCGGGGCTCAACCACGTGCCGCACGGGGAGCTTCCATGTGACCCGGAGAAGGTGCCGGGCGGGTCACGGGGCCGGGAGAAGCGGCGGAGGAGCGAGCTCAATGGCGGCGGTCGGCGGCGGCCGCGGGAACTCCGGCTCCGGCGAATGGGTGGCTCAGCTTGAATAACACGTAGCTTGGGGAGGTGTTGTGGTACACAGGGAAGGGCTGGAGCTCTTGGGTGCGCGAGGAAAGCGACTGGACTACAGTGTTCACCGAGCGGCAGCCAAGGCGGACGGCGGCGGCTCGAGTAGGAACTCGTGCGCGAGAGGGACGGCGGGGACTGGCTTATAAGCGCGCGGGAAGGTCGGTTGGGGTAGGTAGGAACGTGCCGGTGCCGCTAGGCCGCGTAGGGAGGCCGAGGGCATGGCCGGCGACGTGCGCCGCTCCGCGGCCAATGGTACGCCGCGGGCGGTGCGCGGCCGGCGGATCCGCGCGCCACACGGCCCGGGCCACTTGCCACGGACGGCACGCACGGGTGCTCGCCGGCCTGCGCGGTGACCGGCGGTCACTCCGGCGCCTTGGCGTGCGCGCCCGAAGCGGGTACGGCGCATACGGCGGTGGGCGACGTGGCCGCGCACGACGTCGCGCCCTGGACGCGCTCCGGCGTTCTCGGTGTAAATGTATTTCATGATTCTGTTTTCAAAATTGTTTTTCTCCAATTTTCCAAACTAAACTGTACCTTAGTGTCGGAAGCAAAGTTGGAGATTAGGGATCCCTCTACAACTTTCACAAAGACTTGTAGGGGTTTTGTCCAAGCAATGGAGCAGGAACGCCATGCCAACATGGCTAAAAACTCGGCGCCTGTGAATAGGAACAGGGCACCTTCCAAGGCCTGTTTCACCAAGAATTCCTCCAAATTTCAAATGCCACTCAACAGCAAAGTTGTGTGCCTCAACACTCTGCACATTTTTCTCTTTGGGTGGTTTTGAAGTGTTTAGGGAAATTTTGGAGAACGTGCCAAAGTTCCAGAATGGCATCAAGGGGTTAAGGGAATCAAAGGGGTTTTGAGTTAGGGCTTGACCAAGGGTTGACGTAGGGTCCTCAAGGTTAGTTAGAGGAGTGATTAAGTGGGTCATTAGCATAAATTGTCACAGAGCAAAAACACGGGGTGTTACAAGCACTAGTTCCAGCCTTGTCCGTCTCGGACATCGCCGTTGTTCCAGCCCCGCCGGCCGTGCTCGTCACGTCGGCCATTGAAATTGCCGGTGACTCCACCACCGACGTCTCCTGGATCTTGCTCCCAAATGCCTCCTGGCCTGAGGTGTTCTTGCCACTTTCCGACGTCGTCGGGGGAGCTCTGTTCATGAATAAAGACCTCGATCAAAAAACAACACGAGTGGTGGGACGCGAAGCAAAGTAATTCTCCCTCCGGTTTGGTAAATGAAGTCGTTTTGGACAAGATTTAAGTCAAACATAGGGAATATAAATCATGAATAACTTTTAGGTTGTTGAGTTTGGAAATGTGAAAACTACATGAATAGATTTTGCATGCAATATACTTTCATAAAAGTATACATATGTTAGTTTTTAATAAATATTTTTATGAAAAGAAGAAGTCAAAGTTGTACTTTGGAGACCGTGTCGCTGTCCTAAACGACTTCATTTACCAAACTGGAGGGAGTAAGCGGGTCTCTTGACTTACTTGGTTGCCGACCTGAGGCTGGGCTTGCAGGGCTTCGGTGGGGCCTTCTTCGCCCACTGGATCGATGCTCGTCCTAGGGCGCTCTTGTGTCTTCGACGCCTGTAACACCCTAATTTCCATCATTTAAATTAATGTAAGCAACATGATGTTTTAGTTTTTGCTTTCCAAGGAATAATAAATTATCAATTAAATTATGCTCTAAAATATTTAAATATCACTTTTGAATAATTTTAGAAGCAACAAGTGCTTGTGCATCATATTTTGAATTGCGTGGCTTTTGCTTGTTAGTGTGAAGTTTTAAAAGTTTTAAAATGATTTGAAAAGTTTTGAAAAGAATTTTGAAAATTTTTAAGTTTGAAAATGGTTTAAAAAGAAAAAGGTTTTGAAAAAGAAAAGAAAACCCCAAAACCCACTTCTCTCCCTCTCTTCTTTCCCTTTTGGCCCACCCCGGTTTCTCCTTTCAGCCCAGCGCAGCAGCAGGACCAGCTTCATTTCCCCTCACCCACCTTTCTTTTCTTTGCCGCCGGCCCGTTCAGCTTGGCCCGTTGAGCTTTGCATCCCAACAAACCAGCGTCGGCCATCTCTCTCTCTCGCCCGGCCCATCTCCACCCGAGCGACCCAGGGCTCGCGGCCCTAGCGCCCCCACCGGCCTTTTCCCCCATCTCTCCTCTCACCGACAGGTGGACCCCACCTGTCAGGCTCACCCTCTTCCTCCGGCCATTTTTCCCCTCTGCCTCGCATCAAAGCCGCCGCCGCCGGCCAGTTTCCCCCGCCTCCTTCACCCTCCCGCCTTCAATCCTCCTCTTTATGGCGCAATGGAACACCGGCCTCCCCTTCCCTCATTTACTTCTCCTTCGGTTACTCCTCCGCCATCAATCGCCCTCCCCCTCTTGAAGGCTATAGGCCACCGGCGCCCCTTCGGCCATTGATGGCCAATACCCTGGCCATTGCTTCCTCTCCCCTCCTCCTTTGCCCTTTAAAAACCGAGTTAGACCCACTGCCCCGCCTTTTCCCTCTCCTGAGCTCCTCATCTCTCTCCACCGCGCACCGCCGCCCAAAGAATTTCCGGCCGCTAGCCGTTGTTGGCTGCCGAAGCTCCTTGTCGCCGGTGAAGTGCCCCTGACTCTCTCTCTCTCTCTCTCTCTCTCTCTCTCTCTCTCTCTCCTTCGCATACATCGCTCACTCGAGCCATCCCTTGTCCCAGGGTGCCTCCTCACGTCGCCGACCGAGCCGTGCTCAGAGCGCTGCCGTCGTCTTCAACCTCCAGTCGCCGGCGTCAATCTCCCTCTGCGTCACCTCGTGGACGCCATCATCTTCGCCCGAGGCTTGTTTGTGTGGTGAGGACCCGCTCCCTCTTGTTTTCCCTTGCGCCTGAGCCGTAGCACCAGCACCCCCGCACACCGGAGTTGGCCACGCCGCCCCTCTCGACGTGCGCCGCCAAGGTCGCCGGAACTGCCCCCCTGAGCCTCTGGCTAGGTTCGCTTTGCTCCAAGCTACGCGTAGGACCTCTTCGCGGTTCAAATGATGGCATGGAGCTCAAGTTCGGCCTTCGCCGGCGAGCTTCGTCGTCGACGCCGCCGGGCACTGCTGTTCCCGCCGCCGCGCACTGCCTGCGGGCCACTCTGGCCGCTCGATCGCCAGTGGACGGCGCGGATTAGATCGGGGTGTAACCCCTTAGCTCGGCCCACCGTGCACCCGTGGACTAGGTCCACAGCGCTGGTCCACGACCGCGCTAGCCGCCTGATCCGCGATGGACGGCGCAGATCGTCCCCAGCCCCAGGTCAAACAATCCCATACCGGTCAAACCCGGCCAGCCCTTGTAGTTTTGCAAAAACATCCCTACAATTCTTAGATTCACAACAATACCCTTCAACCTATAAGAATCTCTCCAGTTAGGTCCTGTTTTCTTCGTTTAAGCCCCTGAGCTTTTTAGTGTTTCCCACCAGAGGCCCTTTTCTTCACCCTTTGTTTATAAACCCCTCTGTTTATATGTAAAATTATGTTTTAGCCCCTGGTTTCTTGCAGATAAGCCCCTGGAAGTCCGGTTTCTTCACAAAAAAGCCCCTGGACCTTGTTTTAGCCATATCTTTTCCGACCTAGCTCCGTTTTAAGCTTTCTTGGTGTCCACTTAACCGTCTTTTCAAGCCCGTTAGTCTTAGAACCTTGTTTTGGCCGTATCTTGTGTGTTTTAGCTCCGTTTCCACCTTTTCAAGTTGCGTTAGGTTCATATCAACTCAAACTACGTGTTAGTACCAATGTTGAACATGTTCTTTGTTTTATAATTTATTTAAATATTAAATATGATTAAATCCATATTATGCATGCTTTTCTAATTAAAATCTAGCTAGAGTTCAACACGTGTTTTCATAAGAAAGTTAATATGCTTAATACTAGTTAAATATTTCTTATAATTAAAAGCTAATTAGATGTATACCTTGGTTTTCATAATCAGACTTAGATTGATTAATGTTTATGCAATTTGCTTCGTAAGTAAAAGCAACAGAGGCTTTATCCCGAGTTTTCTAAATTAATTGTTAATTTGATTAATATAAACATAAATGTGTTTTAAGTTATAATTTGATTAGTTTAACTCGGAATATAAAGATAAATGCCTAGATGCTTTTACATGCTTCTTTTCAATTAAATGTTTAATTTGCATAAGTTAAACTTGAATATTTATAAATAAAATTGGACTAGGTTTCAATCGTATCTTAAATATAAAATAACTTGCTTAATTATAAATAGGGTATTTCTTTGAAATAACCTATACACATGACTTTATTTAATTAAAATATACCAAGCACATAGCTAACTCTTGTTTGTGATCATCCAAAGCTCTCGATAGTTCCTAGTGCTTTTGTGTTCGCGTTCCTAGAGCCAACCCTTGTTCTCTCTTTAAGCTTTCATGCATGGTGTATTGTTTTGTTTATTGTATGTTCTCTTGTGTGCTCGTAGATATCGTGCCAGTTTCAAGTGAGCAACCAGTTGGAGCGGATCAAGAGCAAGTGTTTGAAGAAGAAGAACCCTAGTGTTTAAGCAAGGAAGGCAAGTGGACTTCTCCCCCTGCATATTCTATTTTTGTCCCACTCAACTTGCATGATAACTAAGTTTACATTTAATGTTGTATTGCATAAATTTGACGGGAAATTACCTTTTTAAGGACATGACTAGATTTTATCCCTATTACCTTGGACAACCCTTTTAAATAAATGTTTTGGGTAGAAATGCTTAGTTGCTATACCTTGGATTGGTTTAAGTGAATCTTTTGCTATATGATGAATGTTGATCATGATAACTTTGGTGATATATATGTGTGTGCTTATGGTTAATAACAAGATCATATGGTTTAATCGGAACATGGAAAACCACCCAGTAAAACAGTGCAACCACAGTCCACATGGCTCTGGCTTAGCCAATTAATTAGGTGTGTGGAATTATCTGACAACCTTATCTAAAAGGAGCACAGGGGGCGGAGTTGAAGGGGTATAGCCCGGTTCTTTTGGGGTAGCAGCCTTTGCTAAGGTGCTGACCACTAGGGAGGGTTATGGTCCGCTCCGCTGCTGTAACTGTCGCGGGTTGTTGGTCTTCTGCATATCTTTGTAAAGGCTTCGTAGCGTCCCTATGCAGCCACATGCGTGGTATTGTGTCTGATCAACACATGCGTGGTTGGGTTCAAAGTTCTTCGGAACTTTTACTCGAGCTGTGGTGAAAGTGTACAAATCTCTGCAGAGTGTAAAACTGATCGATCAGCCGTGCTCACGGTCAAGAGCGCCCTGGACCCTCACATGATTAATAAACTTAAAGATGAAATTAAATTGTGGTTTCTTGTGGTTTTTGAGATGAGATGCTTTCCTAAATGCTTAAGTGGGTTAGTATAAACTTACATTTAGTAAATAGGTGCATGCTAATAAAAGTTGATCAACATTAAAATGCTAACCGCAGTAAACTCTTAGCCTATCCTTGATAGCCTTGCATCTTCCCCCACTTGCTGAGCTCCAACCATAAGAGTGCTCACCCTTGCTTACCCGCTGTTCAGAGGAGAACACTGGAGAAGAGTACTTCAGCAACTACGGCGAGTTCTAAGGCTGGCGTGCCCCCAGTCATGTGCCTGTGGAAGATGAAGATGGAGTTGCGTCTTCATAGTTATCGTTTAATCGTTGTAAAGACCTTCGAGTCTATCGTCTGAGTGTAATAAAGAAATAATGTAATGGTTTAACTCTTGTACGTTTTTATTGCTGTTTATTGATATTTCACTCATGACGTCTATCATATGTGTGTAAACTTGATCCTGGCACACATATGAGATGCATTTGGTTCTTTGGAAAATCAGGTGTGACAACGCCTGGCGGGGCGTTTCCACCGCCTGCTTTCCCAGCGTCGCCGCCCTACGAGGTGTCCCCGCAGACGGAGCCGTAGTTTCCTTTGGCAACTCGACGTCGCCCTCTTTATCATCAACGTCGATGGTCTCCATGTCTGAACTGATCATGGTCGTGTCTACTGACACTGCGGACCTGGTCCGCTTCCTCTTCTTCTTCGTCTCCGCGACCTGGGTCGCGGCACGGGAGGCGGAAATCTTTCCCGCCGTCTGCCGCGTACGCCGTGGCGTGGCGACCATGGATGGCGCCCTGCGTGACATGGTAGGAGCCTCGTCGTCGCTCCCCACAGTCAAGTCAGAGACGTACTTGTCGATGGGAGGTGCCGGCGCAGCTTGCATGTCTGCCGCATCGCGAACCTTGTAGATGCGCCGGTCATCGTCGAGCAGTGGTGCCGGGCACCAGTAGATGCCCTCGCGGTGCTGCAAAACAATACGTGGAATTTCAATCAGAACCAACACCCAAGACGTAAACTCGCACAGTCCTCACTCAGATAAACATCAAGGTCGATGACTTACTAGGTCGGAGGGGCTATACACCTCCAATGCCTTGGGGCACTCCCTGTTGCGGATTTGCCCACCGAAGATGTTCTTTGCGCGAGCCATCATCTCCGCCTTGGAGACCTTGCACTGCGCGACCCGGGTGGTGTCGGATTGCCCCCAGTACTTGAAGGCTGGGTGGGCCTGGTCCTGGAGAGGTTGGATGAGGCGGCGGTAGAAGCTGATAGCGACCGCGGTGCTAGTCAGCCCATCCGCCTTGAGCTGCTCCAGGTCGTCCAACAAGGGTTGCAGCTCCTCGGTGTCCCGCGATGCCAGATGGTTGGTCCACTCCAGGTACGGGACCGGTGCCCGCCTCGTTTTCTCCTTTAGCACCGGCGCGGGGTTGTCCAGATAGAACCACCCCTGCTTCCAGCTGGTAGTGTGATCGGGGAGCGTCAAGTCGATGTACTCTGACTTCATGTTCCGACGTAACATGAAGCCGACACTGCCGACAACCGCGCCCTTGCCCGTCTTCTTTAGCTCGAAGAAGTGGCACCACAGATGGAAATGGGGTGCGATGCTGAGGTAGGCCTCACAGAGGTGGACGAAGGTGGCGATGGTGATCGAGTTCGGCGCCAGGTGCACCAGCTTGATGCGGTAGAAGTAGAGGAGCCCCCGCGGGAAGTCGCCCGTCGAGACGCCGAACCCGCGCTCGATGTGCGCGAGGAAGATGACGGTCTTGCCGGTCCCCTCCGTCGGGAACTCCTCTCCTGTTGTCGACCTCCAACCGACCTGTGATTTGGGCCTCAACAGCCCACGATCCTCCAACACCTGGATCTGCTCCACCATCACTGTCGACGCCTCCCAGACGATGCTTGGATCTGGGATGGGAGCCTTCTCCATATTGCCCCCCTCAAAGCCGGTGCACTTGGATCTAAAGGTCACAAGCGACTTGGTTCGCATGCGCGGGTGCGGCAGCGGCAGACCTAAGCTCGACGGCACTGCTGCTCTCTTTGGGCACTGCGCGGCGGCGAAACCCTAGCTCTGAGTGGAAATGGAAGCAAGTGAAGGCCCCTGGGCTGTGGACCGGCCTTATATAGTCAGGCCCCAGTGGCACAATGGGCGGCCACGCCTCAAGGTCTATCCAGTGTGAATCTTAACGACCCAACGGGCTAGCACCCTCAACAGATCTGTTGCCCAACGGCTCTTTCCGTCCTAACAGCTATTTTGGCAGTAACGGCTAGTTCCGTGCGGGAATCTGCGTTCGCTGGCTACCACGTGATATTTCGGCCAACGTGGACTCACTATGCCTACTTGAAGCCCCCCAACTTCAAAACCCCGACTTCGCATCCAAGGTCTCTAGAGACCTACAAACGACCTGTTCTAGGCCACTCAGGCACCAGTAGCCTCCAAAGTCACCCCGACCTCCTCGCTATGGGTTTGTCTCGCAACCCCTAGGCCCGGTTGCCTACATGCCTTCTACGTCGCTACGACCTACAGCGGCCCCCCAATCAACGGCCCTGTGGTTAATGGCTCTACTGCCTATTGACGACCTCTGTGGTCCTATTTATTGCGCTTCACTGAGGCCTCGTAGCCTACTAGGTCGATCTCGACCTCCACATCCCAAGGTTGATGCCCCTGCACTGCACCACTGCGCAAGCAGCCGTGTCAATTTAGGTCGGCACGGACACCTACGTCAGATTTTATGGCCTTCTTAAGGTCAGTGTACTGCCACGACAACACTGAGACCTTGGCCATGCCATTGCTATCTCGGGTGCCCAATCACAACAATTGACACACATTAATAGCTATATAGCACTTCTGCATAAAAGCTTCGAAAGCTACAAAACACCTTGGCCCAATGCCAAGTTACAAGGTACAAACATGTTAAAAGTCCTGATCTACCTTACGTGGTGCAAGCAGCACAACCTAGACTAATGAAGCGCATCACAAGCTTTCTTTTAGCTTCAGGACCTACTTGGAGATCTCCAACGCCGATGGAATCGAGGCTTCCACACAGCCACCTCTATCCCAGCCCCAGAAGGTTTCCTGTGGAGTCTGTTGACAGTCAATTTTGGTACACCTAGCTATAAGTTTACCGTCAACATTTGCACGTATTTGATATTCTAACCAATGGTACTAACCCCCCGGAGGTATCAAGTTCACTCTCGCATGTCGATTTTGGAGTTTGTTGTTTACGCAGGAAATTAACGTTAAAGAGGAGACTTTCGGGATAAGATCATCAAGCAGTTCAAGAGAAGATCATGAAGCCCGACACAAGTCAAGACACCTCATGAACATGACTACAAAGGGCCTAGGGACCGAAGCATGAAGCGGAAAACTCCAGGGACCTGGACAGAAGATGCTGAAGCTTGCGCGACAAGGAGCTCTGTCTAAACCGTGGAGAAGACGACGTCAAGGGCCCACATGCATAAGGGAGCAAGTCAACAATTGACCGAGAAGCATCGGGGAGCGAGACGGGGCCGAACCGGGCCAAAACGGGCCTGGGCCGGTCTGCCCAGGCGGGCCGGCCTGGCCTGTTTCGGGCCCGGTTCGTGTCCCTCTTTACCCTAGGTGCTTGTCTATTTATTGCCTCTGCCTCCGCCGACCGCCACATCCATCCATTCATCAGAGAGCCGCCGACACGAAGGAGAAGCACCGGGAGGAAGCCGACGGCCGCCGCAAGTTCTCGAGTTGCCTAGGATATGGCCTAGTCCATGCCTACCTTCCATGGTTGGCCGTGTGGTGAAGCCATGGTGGAGTTCCGGAGCCCATGCCTTGATTCCATCAAGGCAATTGTACATTCTACATTCGATGGTGATATAAATCATGTCTTTTCTTTACTTTGATCTACATCGATGGGTGTTTTATCCAAATGCGTAGCTAGCATATGATTTTAGTAGGAATAGATCTAATCGTGGTGGTTAGTCTTTCTCTTGTGGATACATCGTTGTAGTGCATGGACCTACGTTGTCGTTCGGTGATGAATATCCTTGCGTAGTGACAGTACGGTGGAGGAGATAGCGGCGAATGAACGTGCATCGGACCACTCCATATTGGGTTACTCCGTATCGAGTGTACTCCTTATCATAGCATAGATTAGATTGGTTTGTCATCGTGGCTGGAGCGGCAACAAGAAGACGATAGGCTAGGGTTACCCCTTTGGATGCTTACCTTTATGGCTAGGTGGATGTGATCCATACATCCTTTTATGTATGTTTAATCTTTATGCAATCAACGCTTAATGATAGGTTAGATCATTTGCTTAGATGGATAGCCCTAGGAGGTTGCTCCCGATCCTTGGATTGACAAATCTAGGGAGGACCCTCCTTGGTGAAAAAGGCACCAAGTCACCCGTAGGCTTGCGGTGAACTTGAGCACGGTTTTGCACCGTCAACAAGCCCCTTTTTCTGGCGCTGTTGCCGGGGATCGGCAACTCAAACCCTAGGGTGATCTATCTTTCTTTTAACTAACCCTAGTTTTATCATTCCATATATGCTTGCTTTCTTGTTTGTGTCCTTTAAAGTAGGTGGAAAACTAGACACAAAGCGATCGAGAAAAGTTTTCAACAATTAGACTTCAACAAGTCCAACCTCGTTGTCCAACCTCGCTCAATCAAGTTGATGGCTACACATGTTTTGCTCTTTAGTGGTAGGTGCTAACCTTGGTTAGTGGCCCAACATCCGCTATTGAGCCCCCACCCAAAGCAAACGAAGATGAACAAGGTACGCCTATGTGTGTCAATTAAGTTTTTAAGACTGATTTCTTTTGGAGGTTTGTATGTTCAAGCTATAGGTTTCGGAAAAGACCATGTCAAGTGCGATTTAGAAGGATTCCATTACCGCCATGCTCATGCGGCTGGTAATGACTTTTGAAGACAAGGGATGCGTGACATGGTGCCCTAAAAGACTTCAAGACGAAGACTTCAAGACGAAGACTTCAACTTCGAGGGGTGCTTCAGTACATGTTATGTTTAGGAAGTAAAAGGAAAACTGTGGAAGATGAGGCAGCGATAACGACGGGATGGAAGTCGGTGATGACGATATGACGAAGGATTGGAACCATGGCTTGATGATAATAAGAAGACGTTGAAGCACAAATGAGTCACAAAGACAAGAAGTGAAGATGATTCTCAAACACATAGTAATAGGGGATTACAAGCAATTCAAGTTCTTCCACACTTGGCAACACGCTAAGCATGGGGGAGGATTTGAAGGACGAAAGGGGAAAATGCCATGTGAAGTACAAGGATCACCTTCACCAAGATGCTCATCATTCTTTCTCCATGCTAAACACAATGCTTAAGCATGAGGGAGGCCACACTGCACTTCACTACAAGCATCGAAAAGGATGGTAACTCGCCCTTAACTTTATCTTTGTTCATCTCCTTTTAAATGCTTGCACATATATGCTTTCAACCATAGACAACATTTGTATTTATATCTCGATCAATAACATGGCTACTAGGAGGACAACCTAGGTGAGTTAGTTTTTACTTTTGAATAAATGAATCACCATCTCTTTTGAGCTTAGCACGATGATATCATTTGTATGCCTTGCTTATGGAAAAGTGATGAAAGTTGTTGCCTTGTTTTACTTGCATAATGTTTTGTATGACTTCACTTTTTGCTCTCTATTAAAAGGAACTTAAATTGAATTAAATACTGGCTCTTTCATTTGTGGAGGTTAAATGACTAATTTTTAGACCCACATACTTTATGTTGCTCTTTGATTTAAGTTTACCGTAGACCTATGCCTTGCACTTGTTTTATCTAAAACCATTATGCTATCTACGTTTTTGAATCTCTTGCAAGGCTCTACCTACCAAAGTCTATACACATACAAGTACTTTCATGATATAACTGTCAGATGGTGAGATCTGGACAGCCCACCGGGGGTGTTAATCCCTGTGGTTTAGTTATTCGGCGGGGAGACCGGGAGCTAAGAACGCGATGATTATGCTAGTGTAGCACACAGAAATTACGAGGAGACACAAGGACAAGGCGATTTTATACTGGTTCAGGCCTCCGGAGAGTAAAACCCTATGTCCAGTTCTTCGGTTTGTATTGCTTCGATCTCAGGTGGGATTACATGGTCGTGGTGTCGATGTGGAGGTGGTCTGTGGGTTGTCCCCGGGAGGACGCCCTTGCCCGCCTTATATTGGGCGACAGACAAGGTCGGTGGACCGGAGTCCAAGTCGGTTACAACAGGGAAACCTATCTCTAGTTTGTTTACATCATGGAAGGCTTATCTGAGCTACCTTAATCCGTTTGGACTTCCTTGTCTTGCACGACAAGCTGTCTTCTCGTCTTTGGACCCACATGTCAAGTCGGGCGGGCCTGCTGACAGGTCGGCGGGTCTTCTGGTAGGCCGAACCCACTTGTTGGGGACGGCCGTGAGCCTGGTCGGTGGGGACCCAGGGGTACCCATGTCTCACAAGCTCCAAGCGAGGTGTAGGCGCAGCGACCTTAGAAAGGTCATGACGAAGTCGCAGAGCTATCGACAGGTCGAATAGCATGCACTTCGGCCCAAAAGAAAAAAGAGCAAGTCAGCTTAGCAGCCGACCTATTTATAGTCTTGCTGAACAAAGGGAGGTCGAGTGACAACCTATTGGAAGCAGACTTCTAATAGATCGAAACGACGATAAAAAAATTTAGAGGGCATGGAAGATGCACTCATGGAGTAGTATCTGAGCATCGTGGCGGGCAGGATGGCCAGTATGATGATCCAAAAAAGAGAAAAAGTAGGTCGAGTAACGACGTGATGAGTAACGGGTTTCCCAACAGGTTGGTACAACGAGGAAAACAAGAGGGCGTCGAAGACGCACTCGTAGAGTAGTCCCCGAGCATCGTAGTAGGCAGCATGGCTGGTTTGATGCTCAAAAGAGAAGAAAACTGAGTCATGGTCTTGATCGAACGAAGTGTAGAGATACCCAGATCTCCTAGCATAGCTACAAGGAGTCTGGCAGGGCCGACCTCAGGAAGGCATTGTATGCGTGCCGATCTCAAAGAGGCCTCAAGTCGATGATGTCCAGTATCCGAGGATACCCAACAGGATCTTGAAAGGTGCGTCGCATGAAGAAGTCGTCGTTGACATCGTAGCTGAAGTTGCGATGTCCGGGGTTGGTCGATGATGAATCTTGTGATAGAACGTCGATCTTGAATGTATGGAGTGTAGAGACACCCAAATATCTTGCATAGCTGCACAGAGTCTGGCAGAGCCACTCGAGGCATGCCGACCTCAAGAAGGTCTCAAGTGCATAGCGCCCAAGCACCCGAAGATGCCTGGCAGGGCCATCAGGCGCGCACCCCACAGGGAGGCCTTCATTCCCGACGTAAAATCCTGGGGAGGTCTTCCGAGTTGGCGAAGGTGACGACGGAGCCGTAGAAAGGTCGAGTGGCCTGACGAAGATGAAGACAGAGCCGGAAGAAGGCCTAGCGACCTGACGAAGACGACGACAGAGCCGAAGGAAGGTCTAACGACCTGACGAAAGAGACAACGGAGCCGAAGGAAGGTCTAGCGACCTGGCGAAGATGACGATGGAGCCGAAGGAAAGTCTAGCGACCTGACGAGAGCGATGCCGAAGCCGGAGGAAGGTCTAGCGACCTGACGAAGGCGACGACGAAGCCAGAGGGAGGTCGAGCGACCTGACGAAGATGATGATGGAGCCAGAGGGAGGTCGAGCGACCCGACGAAGATGGCGACGCATCCGGAGGAAGGTCTAGCGACCTGACGAAGACGGCGACGCAATTGGAGGAAGGTCTAGCGACCTGACGAAGACAGCGATGCAGTCGGAGGAAGGTCTAGCGACCTGACGAAGTCAACCACAGAGCCGGAGGGAGGTCGAGCGACCTGACGAAGACGTCGACGGAGTCGAAGGAAGGCCTAGCGATCTGACGAGAGCGATGCCGAAGCCGGAGGAAGGTCTAGCGACCTGACGAAGGCGACGACGGAGCCGGAGGAAGGTCTAGCGACCTGACGAAAGCGACGACGAAGATACCGAGAAATCCACCGAAGATTATGCCATAACTGCAAAGAGTTGGTCCTGTAAAATAAAATAAACACCAGGTCGGTGTATCAATCCGTCGAATATAAATATGATGAAAACATAGCCTGAGCTAAACATGTAGATGTTAAATAATATTAGCCGGAGCTAAACATTCTTGTGCTATGTTTTGTTTTGAGAAGGGCATTCCACTTATCGTGCCAGGTACACATTATTCGAACTCGAAAGCTCTGAAGTTGCAAAGTGTTTCACCCCTCTACAATGCTCAGCAAAGAGTCTTAGATGTAGCCGACGTATGGGGAGGGGCCTAGGACCTAGGTCTTGCAACCACACAACATCGAATCTTCATAACGAGAGTCAAGCAGTTAAAAGAAGAACACACATAGGAGAAGTAGGACCCCACATGTTTGGCGACCCTTAGATTGGCAAGGTCAAGCCCCCGAGCATGTCGAGGGGGAGGGGAACATAGCACAAGATAAAATATTTGAACCCTCAGGTCTGGCGAGCTACTTGTTGGCATTGCCAAGCCCCCGAGCATGTTGAGGGGAGGGATCGAAAGAGGAGACAAAAAGCATGTAGAGCAGATCTACGAAAGAAATTGAAGTCATAAAAATATTTAATTGTAAATAGTACTTCACTTGTGTGTAGCCGAGGAGGTCGTCGTGGTTGTCGACATGAGCTGAGGCCGTGCCAACCGGGATGCTGATGAGGTCGGCAGCAAGGTTTGTACTGGCCAGCATCGTTGCCGACGTAGTCGAGAAGGTCTGCGAGGAGCGTGGTTCGTTGTTGGGCCGAGCCCTGGCGCTTGTCGCAGCTCGTACGTTAGGATCCGTATATCATCCGTACTTGTATAAATAACAAAGACCTTGATTAGCCATGTAAGCCACAAAATAAATTGGAATAGAATAGGTAAAAGAAAAGAGTAATGATGACTCTCCAGTTTTCGTGCGAGCTTGTAAATTTGGGCTCGATAACAAGCACGTGATCAACACGGAGTCAACTCACGCAAGCACCAGACCTGCCGCGGCGTTGTCGACGAGCTTGCAAAAACTGTTTGAGCTGCATCTTGAAAACCACACCTGGAGGCCGGCATGCAGGCGGATTGAATCCTGTCGAGTCGCTTGACGGGTGTAGGTGGGTGGTCGCACACAAAAAATTTCTAGCGCGCCATAAATCCGTGGTGTTGCCATGAAAGAGGTCGTCGGAGCGAGCTGCCATCACGTTGCACGAAGAACTCCTAATCGTCCCTACTTGGTGCGTCAACTGTCAGATGGTGGGATCTAGACAGCCCACGGGGGGTGTTAATCCCTGTGGTTTAGTTGTTCGGCGGGGAGACCGGGAGCTAAAAATACGATGGTTATGCTAGTGTAGCACACAGAAATTACGACGAGACACAAGAACAAGGTGATTTTATACTGGTTCGGGCCTCGGGAGAGTAAAACCATACGTTTAGTTCTTCGGTTTGTATTGCTTCGATCTCAGGTGGGATTACATGGTCGTGGTGTTGATGTGGAGGTGGTCTACGGGTTGTCCCCGGGAGGACGCCCTTGCCCGCCTTATATTGGGCGACGGACAAGGTCGGTGGACCAGAGTCCAAGTCAGTTACAACACGGAAACCTATCTCTAGTCTGTTTACATCATGGAAGGCTTATCCGAGCTGCCTTAATCCATTTGGACTTCCTTGTCTTGCACGCCAAGCTATCTTCTCGTCTTCGGACCCACATGTCAGGTCGGGTGGGCCTACTGACAGGTCGGCGGGTCTTCTGTTAGGCCGAACCCACTTGTCGAGGACGGTCGTGAGCTTGGTCGGTGGGCACCCAGGGGTACTCATGTCTCACAATAATCTTTTGGTTTGCAAACTTATATCTTGATGAGTTGGATTAGGATTGATTTGGAAAAAGTTTATATCGGCCCCTCACCTATGGGGGTTGGATTACATAAGCCCCCTAACCTATGAAACTGTCTATATCACCCCCTGAACTTTGCAAAACGGGTCAAATTACCCCCTACTGCAATTTCAAAAAATCACAGTAAATCACGGAAAATTCATAAAGTGGAAAATCAAATTGTGTTAGATTTCAAATGAGTAGATCTACCCAATGAACATATAATATGGAATGCTTTAGTAAAATTTTTTGTGTGTAGCTTTAGATCCATGTTTTTCTTCGTAGATGTATAAAAATATACTAAAGCATACAATATTATATGTTCATTATGTAGATCTACTCATTTTTAGTCTAACACAATTGGATTTTTCATTTTATGATTTTTTGTGATTTAATATGATTTTTCAAAACTGTTACAGGGGGTAATTTGACCCGTTTTGCAAAGTTCAGGGGGTCATATAGACCGTTTCATAGGTTAGGGGTTATGTAATCCAACCCCCAATAGGTGAGGAGGTGATATAGACTTTTGCCGGATTGATTTATGTGGTACGAGACTAAGAAGCTGGTCATTCCTTCGCGTATCTTTCTCATTCTGGCCATTCTTGTCCATGCATTGTGAGTTTCTACATTGGAAATTTCACTAACTTCGCTGGGCATCCACCCTAAACCCAAAACATCTTCATGTGATTACCTTCTTGACCACAACCCAAATTGAGTATGGATGATCTTTCGACAAATTTTCTGAAGATTTTCTGGCAAGATTTCAAGACATATAACGTATGGAGGGCCTCATCAATGATTATGTGAGTTTCGACATAAAGGATGCACTTGAAGATTTCAAAAGATTTATAAAGGAATACAAGGATTTCGTACTTCTTTAGCAGCCATAGGTCCCCTCACTTCTATGCTCGAGGACGAGCAATCATTTAAGCATGGGGGAGGACTGCTATAGCAAGTACTATGTTGCTTAAAAGTTCGGAGGTGCATATATGAAGAATAAAAAAATAAAAGTTAAAGAGAAGAAAAAATGAAGGAAATAAAGAAGAAAAGAAGAAGAAAGAAAAAAATAAGAAAAGAACAAAAGAAACGAAAAAGAGAAAAATAAAAATGCTCCTCGGTTATTTTTAGCTTCATTTACATCTTAGAGCTTTGAAGACAAGTTCATACTCAATCTTTTCCAACCATGTGCAATCCGATAACTAGAACTTCACCCGTGTCTCGGGATCACCCATTTGCCACTTGCACATGTCCACCTTTCTAAATGTGTGTGTTCCATCTCTCTTTTTCCATTTTGACTAGTCTCGGTAATTCCAATAGATCTCTCTTAGTTTGACAACATTTCAAGTATAATGTTTTGCTAGGATTGTTTTTACCTACCAAGCTCCACATAAGCTTTCCACTTTCATATATGAGTAGAATAGGTTGAGATTAATCTAGTGTAGGTTTGAGTGACTTGACGAGATGAGTGTTTCCATGAGCTTTTGCAAGAGAGCCTCACTTATGTTAGATGTGCAAATTTTTGAAAACTCTTCACGATGCAACAAGGTAAAGGTTTGAAGTTAGCTTAAGTTCGAGAGCACTATATTTGTTTTATTGTGGCATGTTCTTTAATGATAGTCTATCTTCCATAATGAGATCCACCGTTATCTGAGACTACTTAATCCACTAGCCATGAGATCCCTAACGATGGAAGTTGATGAATGCTATGCCTAATTAATTATATTGTACAACGTTGTCTGTACTAGTTGGCTAATGTAGTAAAGATTAAACCCACTAGAACTTGTGCTAAAATCTTGAAAGTAAGGACATACTCTTTGTTACTTTTTAGCAAAAGCAACTCAGTAGCCAAAAAGCCTTTCATGTCTAGAGTTGGTGAAGTAGTTATCACCGACGGGTAAGTCTTGCTGAGTATTAGTATACTCAGCCTTGCTATAATATGTTGATCCAGGTAATGCTTTCGGTGATGTGTGGCCCGGAGAGATCCCGCCCGGCTGGGAGCTGGAGTGGGTGGAGGACGACGACTAAAAGCATCATGGATGGCCTCCCGTGGTGTTTCCGCTTCCCGTTCGTTTAATTCTGCTGTTTCAAAACTCTGAACTATTTTGTTATGGCAAAACTTTGGTTTGTAATAATTAAACCCTTCGGGGTACAAATTGGATGTTAATAATGATGTATCTCTAGACTCACCTTCGAGTGAGTTTTAATTCATATATTTCGATCCTTGTTGCTATTCAAGTGACTTACCGGGCGTTAACCCGGCAATTAACGACAGGATGATACTTTATTATTGCTTAACGACCAAAGTGGATTGGTTTAGGCGATAGTACGGTATTTTCCTGGGCGGGTTGTCACAGTTGGCATCAGAGCAATTATATGCACCAGAGATTAATTAATAAACTTAATCACTGGTTTTTGAATAAAATTTGCCAAGATTGTTTGATTTTCCTAAATACGTTGGTCCGTTAAGGATAAACTAGACCGAGAGACCCTAGAGGAAATTTTTGGGTTCGGGCGCACGGGCACACGGGGCGCACGGGCGCGCCCGGGCCGCGTGCGGCGGTCGGCGGCCGCGCTCGGGCCGGGGCCACACCCCGCGCCGGCGGTCAATGGCCGCACACGAGGCCGGGGAGCCGTGCTCGCGCCGGGGCCGCACCCCGCACTAGTGGCGGTGGGCGCGTCCGCGGCGGTGGCGGCCCACCCCGCGCCCGTGCGTCCGCGCCAGGGCCGCGCTGCACACAGGAGCCTCCCACCCTGGCTCGATCTGGATCTGCAGGGAGAGGAGAGAAAGAGATGAGATAGAGAAGGAAGGAGAAGGAGGAGATAAGGTTTGACCGGTGTTTCAGAAAAAAGAGAGAAGGGACAGGGAAATAGAAATCGTCGGTGAGTGGAACGGCTTTAGTCACGGGTGGTGTTTCGATACGAGATTAAAGGGGGTCCCTTTAGTCTCGGGTGGAAACACCACCTGGGACTAAAGGTTGGCACCCATTATTGGAGTGAAATAGTAGTCTGATGCCCTCCTTTTTGTGCCGGTTGGTATTACCAACCGGGACTAAAGGGTAGGGGTGTCCGCAGGCAATTCAAGCCACGTCGATGAAAGCCCTTTAGTCTCGGTTCCAAAACTCAATCGGGACTAAAGGGGCATACCAAAGGTCCTTGCCGAATATTATAGAGATTGTTGGTATATGATGTTTGAGAATAACTGGCCGGATAGCTTGAATTAGCGTGGCCAATTGTCTCATTCACTAGCAAGTTTTGTGGCATAACCACATATTGTGAATTTACAGCCGATGAATAAATAGATGAAACACGTTGCTGAGAATTACTCATGTTATGTTTCATATGAATTGGCCAAACTCACCATGTTAGTTTGGCCTTGATACATGTTTACCGACTCTTGAATTTGTTGCGCAATCGGTGTGTGAGGATAATGTTGTATGTTGCTAGTGTCCTTAAAATTCAAAGCACACATATTATTTGAGAATGGCTATTGCATATTAAATTATAATTATAATTTGCATAATTAGGACCATTTGAATAATTACTAACCAATGCAGTATGACTAATAGTATCATATCTAGCAACATCAACATAAGATTTCATGGTGCCTGCAAAATAACTATTAACATTAGACATAGCCAATGTATTTGCAAATTGTACATTGGGCTCATTATAGATGAATTGAGGCAAAGTATATGGACAGCTCACCATACTAAGTATTGATGCTTCTGATCATGTAATATAGATAAATCTGAATATCATCAAAAATCCAAGCAATCAATGACTAAAGTCTTGCTTCTCTTCTAATCTTCAATATGTGAATGGCAAGCAAGACACAATGTCAATGGCTTGAGAAGCCTATTGCAATGTCACAATTTATAGATGCCATCAGTCTCAAAAAACAAAATTCAACTATAGTGGTGAATCAAAATAATAGATCAATTAGGTAAAAGGCTATGGATTGATAGAACAGTTTGAGCATCCAAATGTTTCTTTCCACAGCGGAGTCACCAAATGTGCTTACGCCTTTTCTGGCGAACACACGAGAGCACTAGAGAGTGCGGGTCGTGAACGGACCAAAGACCAAAGTTGCTGCACAAACCGGTCAAACTAGTTTAGCAACCCGGTTAGGCGTTTTCCTAGGGCTTGGCTCAAGTTGATCGTTCGGAAGGGATAACTACCAAACTTATGTGATGGAGGATGACTAGATTTATGAGCAAACCAAACGACTAGTTTATCATCAAACTACCAAAGATCGTCGAAGCTCTCGCCCGAGAGGGACCCCATCAGGGCGTGGACGTCGTTGGCGTGCCCTAGGCCGACTAGTGAGCCTTAAGACGCCATCTCTGGTCATGGGGATCAGTATACAAACAACAAAAGAGGTTGGAAGAATTTTATGGTTTAGAAGATAAAAAGTAAATGCATAGTTTGTTTTGTTTGATTACCCCCCTCTATAGGCCATGACCCTTCATAAATATAGGGTCGGGAGTCTACCCCCGTGGGAGGTCGAAAACATACCATAAACTAACTTAAAGTCAATCTACACTCTAATTCGGACTCAGCCATCACAAACTAATCAGACTGACTTCCAAAACAAGTTAGACCGGATTTTCCAGTGTGGAAGGCAATAAAAACCGGTCTCACCGGTTTACGAATCCGATTTGATCGGATTTCCATAGGGAAACTTCATGTTTTCATAACTTCCTCATTCAGACTCTAAATTATGCAATCCATATGTTCGTTTCGATCTTCTCGACAATGACTTCATCTCGATGCACTCGAAACCATGAATGGAGCTTCTCTTATTGTTGTTTCATGTGCTTTTTCAACTTCTCCAATGAAATCCTACCCAAATCCCCAAATATGATGTACACGACTTGCACAACACATATACATACCAGAATTGAAAATAATGAATATGAGCATTGAATTGGCAGTTTTGGCCTTAACCTTACATATCTTGGACCATGCTATTTTTGGGTGCGAACAGAAACATTATCTTGTTTATACCAAGAATAAATACCAATGACGGCAATCGGAAAATGGTACGAATTTTATGTGTTCATTCTTCTAGCCAAACTGGATGAGAAACTGAAATGGATATTCTCAAATGGATAGTTCCTACTCGAATCCAAGTAATTATCCGTACTGTATACATATTCAAACACTCAAAGTTGGATTTGTATGATCCAAATAGAATCCATATTCAACACATCATAACACTAATTTGTATTTGAATTGATCTGAGAAAAAATAACTACCTATGTTTATATCCTCATTATCTATTCGTATCATTTCCATTGTCATCACTAGGTAACTAGGGAACATATGCCTAGTACTTCTATAAATTTGGAAACGTCTCCAAAGCCATAATGTTTTGAGTAGTATCACAACTCCTTCCATTCTGAAATTTAATATATCGTAGAGATTGAAGGACTAGATTGGGTGACAAGAGAGGGGGAGTGAATGAGAGCCAATAAAATTTCTTCTCAAAGGGAAAATAAAAACCACCTCAGAAACACAAACCAAGGGAAAACAAGAAGCTCCTCAAACTTAGCAAACGAACTTGAACCTTGGCAAGAACTAACCCAGAGCAACACAAGAAAAGACTTTAAACACCCAAACATTCACCCGAGCCAAAACCCACAACAAAGGGAAGCACCAGTTAGATCGGTGAAGAGCACCGGTCAGACCGTTCATAGCCTTGGCGCTCGGGGTGAACAGCTAGCCGCGGGTCAACTTCTCCAAAGATCCTTCCCGATCTCTGATTCACTCCACGGATTTGCATGAGACATTGGGGATAGTAGGATTATCTCATTGGAATCCCATAGCTATGATTTGAGCCCCCAAAACTCAAGAAATCAAGAGGAACTGAAAAATGAACACCAAGAACACCTCTCCACATAACCTAAGTGAAAACCCTAAATCAAGCACATTTTCCCACAAATTTGAGAGAGGGATCACCAAGAAAAGAACCACAAGGGGCTCATGTGTGCATCCCTCACCAAAACCACAAAGGAGAGGCCACAAATTCACCAAAAGGAAATCACCAAGAAAAGGCTCTGAAAATCACCAATAATGGAAAACGGGAAAGGAATCACGCCAAACCTTCTATACATGCAATGAAAGATTCATACAAGGTCTAGCTTGCCTCCTCAACATCCATCCCTCTCTCAAGATATCACTATGAAGCTCTCAAGCTAGTCCTATAGAAAACCCTAAGGGGAAAAGGGAAAAACTAAGGAAGCAAATGAGCTAGGGTTCTAAGAGATGGCTGCCATCCTCTTTGTACCAAGTTTATATGGAGGAAACCGAAAGACGAAATTACCCCAATTACATAATAGTAAGATACACGCCCTCGAAGGGCACTTTTGTACCGACTAGAGGGGGGTGAATAGGCGGTTTAAAAAACTAAAACCACAACACTAAAGAAATTTAATTAGAACCACAAGGAGAATTAAATCTCTACCTACTCTATTCCTATGTTGGGGGTTTTGCGGCCTAGGGTGACAAGATATACAACAATCTCTAGAAATAGAAAGCTCAAAGTAAAGTATTTGAAAGGAAATTGAGGAAAGAAATAACCGAGCACGAGAGATGAATTTTATCCCGTGGTATCGATGACTTGCCGGTCACCCCTAATCCATGTTGAGGTGGATTCAATGTTCAACCGCTCCTCTATCAAGACACCACTTGATCTTGAGCCGGTTAGAACCAAAGAACCACTCCACACCTAGATTGCACTAGAGTTGCTCTTTACCGCTCCGGTGAGGTGAGCACAATACCTCTCACAACACGAAATCCAGAGCCACGCACAATCTTCTTGCGAGCTTCAATAGATTCTTCCACCACCAAGCCGTCTAGGTAGCGGCAACTTCCAAGAGTAACAAATCAACCACTTGCTTGATGATTCCCTAGTGCCACAAAGATTAAAACCTTGATGCAATGCACTAGAAGCTCTCAATCTCACAAAGAATACAACCACTAAGCCAAGTGAGTGAGAGAGAGGAGAGGGAGAGCTCTACAAGGGAGTATGAACCTTTCAAAGTGCCAAGAGAACCTCTCCAACCCCGGGCTTGGAGTATATATACTCCCCCTTCCCATTACTAGCCGTTATGGGCAAAACGCGTACCTCGCGGACTGTCCGCGATGTCCTCGCGGACTGTCCGCGTTTGAATTCCAACGGTAAAAACGCGAAGTCAACAGCTGGCGGGACTGATCGTTGGGCCGGGCAGACCGTCCACCAGGGCCACGCGGACCGTCCGCCCCGGGCCCCGCAGCGTCCGCGGGAGCCGCGGACCGTCCGCCCGGTCCACCGAGCCGCACCCTGTTCTGTTAAGAATAACGGACCGTCCGCCTGGGGTCCGCGGACAGTCCGCCCGGAAGCGCATTTTCTCGAAAACATTTGCCAAAAATGTCAGATATTAAAAAAATATCATAAACTCGCGGACCGTCCGCCCTAAGGGCCCGGACTATCCGCCCAACACATGAAAACTGTTTTTCCTTAAGATTTTCAATGAATTCCTTTTACCAAGAGAAATCGTCACTCATCTAAATGCAATGCATGCAATTTTTTATCCAAGTGGCACTATGGAAAGTCAAGCCAATGAAATTGATCCCTCTTGATAGTACGGCTATCTATCCTTTTAACCCGGTCATTTAACATCCTCTAATCACCTTATGACCGGCAAAAATAAAACCCTATATTTTACCTTTGCCTTGAGCTCTTTCCAACAGAAGTCATACAAGACCTTCTCATTTATACCGCATGATCTCATCATTTCACAGGACTAACCTATTCTTATAACTTAAATAAAAATGTTAGTCCATAATGATTGTCATTAATTATCAAAACACGAATTAGGGGCCTAGATGCCTTCAACTTTGAGAATTCTCATCATAGCACCATCGGACAGATGCGCATCCACCGCAAACCCGTGTAACCACTACACAAGCCTTGTGATCATGTCGTGTGTCCTTGGCTTTGAAGGTTCCGGACGCCCTCGAGCCAACCGGTTAGGCTGGTTTCGATCTGTTTGCTACACAGAGTCTTCAGTCGTGGCTTTGTGGCTCCACCAAGTAACCTAGTGGTTTTGTGGTGAACCACTACAAACCCCGGTGACTTGGTGTAGCCTCACGCCAATCTCCACTCAGGACTTGGCCGCCACGGTCGTCCCGGCTCGGTCTTGGTTTCGAAGCTCAACCAGGAAACCGTACACGACTTCGTCTTGCTCTTCCTGCCACCATGCGGCCCGCACTTGATCTCGTCGGCCATCGGGTTCCTCAAACCAAGCCTACTTGTCTCTCTACACATGGTGGCCCACTAGCATAGACCTTTCACGCTTGTTCTTCACTTGCACCAACGCAAATCAAGCCGCAACCTGCACCTGTAATACTAAGCTAAGAGTCAGTACACACAACGTTATCAATCACTCATCACACCAAGGAGCGGCCATCCACCAGTCCTCAAAGATTTTTGGATATATTAGAACTTTAAAAGTATCAAAAGACCCATGTACTCCTAAGGAGCATCACTACCCATTTGAAAAACTAAAACATTTTAGGGTGTAGTGTAACAAATCAACCCTTCTTTAAAGTGAATCTCATTCTTGGAATTCGGATTTTTTTAAGCTCCTGCGGAGGGGGAGAGAATCTCCCACCTGATTAATTCAAATGGACCATACTGGCCCGCATGATAGTGTTTGTCAGTGTTTACACTCATGGTTTACAATGTCATTGAAAATAATTTACTCCATTCATCACACACTGCAGCTTCTGAAGTTTTCAACCTGCTGCGCCACAACGTTGCAGCATCCTTGCATGCCAGCAGGAACTGTCGATGGTAGAAATTCTGATTGGGTAGGGAAGAGTAGAGAGAATTCTGCTTTCAATTCCCAAGTTGATTCATCCTCAAAGTGATGAATCCAGCAAACCTTGCATATCCTAATAACTCATTTGCTTCCTGTACCTAATCCTCTCAGTGCCTCTATAATTTTAATTGAGCGTACTACGGTTGTCATCCATGTTTTATTTTGTAAGTGTAAAAATTATGTTACACCCTCAATTTGTTCTTCTGATCAGTTGCCCACTTCTATTGAAATGGAGACTTGCGCAATGTTGATCAATCGATATCAAGGATATACATATATTTAATTCCTTCATCTCAACACAATAAATAGAGCAGAGCAGTAGAGCAATGAAGGGAAAGACACCGTTGTAAATCAGTTAGTATTTTGCATATATCATTGTACAATTTACATGTTTACAGTTATATGGTTTCCACACTCTTTTGTTACAAAGTACTGGTATATATAGAGTTCATAAAATTGTGTTTTCATCTGTAAAAGGGAAGGATGCTGACGAATTATTGAGACAACAGGTACACAATGGTTTGCGGCTAGCACAAGGAAAGAGTCTGATTGATTTCGGTCAAAGACAGTAGACAGAGTCCACGAACACAGAACACATGCTACATGGATTTTACCCATTGATCGGTCAACGGAAGTACACACAAGATTTATTGATCAAGAACTTACAACTGAACAGTAGTAACGTAAAAGTACACAAGAACATTCATCGGGCTCCATTGTCACACATGCATTGCCCCCTAGACACCTAGATTTTGGACTAGGCCACTAGACCGACTCGGACGGTCGGTCCGAATTGCATGAATCGGGAGAACACAACATTAACATGGAGACTAAGAGACTTGACTGACACTTGTGACATATGGATGCAGCGCACATCTTAGGGCGAAGGCGGAACTGATCCACTAAAGCAGTCATGGGTGCAGTCGTTCATGCAGGGGCCCATGCACGAAATCATATCGAGGCCGCGGATCGACATGCATCTGGAATACAAATCTGGAGCGGTGTTAGTGCGGGATTCACAGCAACTACGAGCACAGGGGTTGCCACAGTTATTAGCGGAACAGGAATCCATGGTGCAAGAACCATGGGCATAGGAGTTCCCCTTGCACTGCCTAGAGCATTCGTTAAAGCAATCATCATAGAACTCGAGCGTGGTGTTGCACTTTCCATGCTCGGCCATGGATTGGGCTTGGCACCCCTGGTAGCAAATCGGGTCGCAGTAATTCCCGCAATCTGGCGATGGTGGTGCCGGTGCTGGCTCTTGCTGCTGCGCCATCGAAGAATGGAGCAGTACAAGGCACACCACAATGACCAAGGATCCCTGGAAAGTGGCAGCAGCGGAAGCCATCGTACCTGTGATCTACCAAGCTTTTGATAAAGAGAAGACAAGATTAGATCAGCAATATACTGTAGTGGTGATATAGGGAGGCAGCTCTATCGGTGATTATATGGACTATTTGGTACTATTTGTAGCCGCTAACCCGACGAAACCGCCAACATAGGAGCTCTAGTTTCCTACAGATTATTACAAGTTGAGACTTCAGATCACGAATGGGATCTTGGCACATGTCTGGGAGTTGACGTCAGGAGTTGAAGTTATAGTGTTGGTTGAACGAGTCAAGTGTAGACATGGGGAACATATGGAATATCAATTACCAACAATATAATACAATTTTTAGCTCTGCGCAATCAAAGAACGACATGAGCTTCGAGGTTTAATCAGCCACAAGTACTACCGTACATGCCACCGATCCGCACCGAAACCTTCTCACTTCCCTCCCCCGCTTCCATGTAATAATCTTTGGCCGCCTCATTTCGTCAATGCAGTTCATAACTTTTATTTCTTTGCAAAAAAAAATATACAACTATTTTTGTACCTAGCATATCCGCAGATGCGATGATGCCAAAAAATGTTATGTTTGTGATCCATAAATGAAGATTGACCATACTGGCATACGACATTTACTTGTCCAAACACACTAGCAAGCAATAAGGGCCACTAATTATTGCAAAACCAGGGATCAAGACGAATTACTGAGACAAAAATAGCTACTACCTTCCCAAATTATAGGTCATTTTGGCTTTTCTATATGCGTAGATATTATTTATGCATGCATCTAGACATAAGGTATATCTAAATGCATAACAAAGTCTATGATGGTAGTAAAACAAAAATGACCTATAAATTAGAACAGAGAGAGTACCAAGAAAATCTAGGGGTCGATTGATTATAACATATATTGCTCCTCCGTTAAAGTATCCAAACCAGGAAATACCTCCAGGATTATTGTAGACCTAGATTCCCTAGTAATTGGTGTACTAATAAACAATTAGGATAGGTATGTGGGTCGCTCAAACTTATTATGGTGATTGGAAAAAAAAGTGCACTATAATTCACACCTATTTGCGTGGTGCGAATATTAATCCAATTTTCCGAGCACAATATCATATCATAGTGGCTGAAAGTTTTGGACCTGGGGAGTTCATGTTTTGTTAGCATGTTGTTGTTTCATTCGGTACCAACACTGATAAGGAGAAGGGCTTTAGTCCCGGTTGGTGAGAAGTATAGGTCACTCAAGTCCAACCGAGACTAATGATGAGAGAAAAAAGGCTCCACTTTAGTTCCGGTGAACGAACCGGGACTAAAAGGTCTTCAAGGAAACAACAAAAAAAAGGCGGTTGTTGGTGCCCTGCATACTCAAGCTCCGCCACCCTCTCGCCGGCGAGCATCCTGCTCCAGTCCGTTCATTGAGAATTGTGGAGAGAAAAAAATACTACAAACGAGAGGTATTCATTACATAATTACTTGACCATCACATGAGTAAATCAACTAATTTCAACACTCGCAAATCACAAGTTTGTTTCGATTCACAACACAAGTTTCCTTTACATCACAAATTTGATTTGATTCACAACACAAGTTTCCTTTGCATCACAAATTTTATTCGATTCACAACACAAGTTTCTTTGAATGACGAGGAACAATCGGGGAAAAAAATGGACGAACCAGCAACACGCCAAGGCCGCTCCCCACGCCGACGGTCGGTGGCCGCGCGCGCGGGGCCGCACGCCGGCGGTCGGCCGCCACACCCGCGCCGGGGCCGCGCGCCGGCGGCCGGTGGCCGCGTCCGCGGCCGGGAGCCGTGGCCGCGCCGCGCCGGTGGCGCCCGCCCCCGCCCGTGCGCCCGCGCCGGGGCCACGCTGCACGCCGGAGCCGCCCGCCCTGGCTCGATCTGGATCTGCTTGGCAAGGAGAGAAAGAGATGAGATAGAGAAGGAGAAGGAGGAGATAATGTTTGATTGGTGTTTCAGAAAAAAGAGAGAAGGGATAGGGAAATAGAAATCGTCACTGAGTGAAACGGCTTTAGTCACTGGGTGGTGTTTCCACCCGAGACTAAAGGGGGTCCTTTTAGTCTCGGGTGGAAACACTACCCTAGACTAAAGGTTGGCGCCCATTATTCCAGTGAAATAGCAGTCTGACGCCCTCCCTTTTGTCCCGGTTGGTATTACCAACCGGGACTAAAGGGTAGGGGTGTCCGCAGGCAATTCAAGCACATCGATGAAAGCCCTTTAGTCCCGGTTCCAAAACTCAACCGGGACTAAAGGGGCTTACCAAAGGTCCTTGCTGAATATTATTGAGATTGTTGGTATACGTTGTTTGAGAATAACTGGTCGGATAGCTAGAATTAGTGTGGCCAATTGTCTCATTCACTAGCAAGTTTTGTGGCATAACCACATATTGTGAATTTACAGCCCATGAATAAATATATAAACACCTTGCTGAATATTAGTCATGTAACGTTCCATAAGAATTGGCCAAACTCACCATGTTAGTTTGGCCTTGATACATGTTTACCGACTCTTGACTTTGTTGCACAGTCGGTGTGTGAGGACAATGTTGTATGTTGCCAGTGTCATTAAAATTCACCGCACGCATATTATTTGACAATGGCTATTGCATATTAAAGTAGAATTATAATTTGCATAATTAACACCATTTGAATAATTAGTAACCGATGCAGTATGACTAATAGTATCATATCTAACAACATCAACATAAGGACTCATGGTGCCTGCAAAATAACTATTAACATTAGACATAGGCAACGTATCTGCAAATTGTACCTTGGGCTCATTGTAGATGAATTGAGGCAAATTATATGGATAGATCACCATACTAAGTATTGGTGCTTCAGATCTTGTAATATAGATAAATCCGGATATCCTTGAAAATCCAAGCAATCAATGACTAAAGTCTTGCTTCTCTTATAATCTTCAATATGTAATGGCAAGCAAGACACAATGTCAATGGCTTGAGAAGACTAATGCAATGTCACAATTTATATATGCCATCAGTCTCAAAAACAAAATTCAACTATAGTGGCTAGGGATTGATAGAACGGTTTGAGCAACCAGATGTTTCTTTCCACAGCGGAGTCACCAAAATGTGCTTACGCCTTTTCTGGCGAACACACGAGAGCACTAGACAGTGCGGGTCGTGCACGGACCAAAGACCAAAGTTGCTGCGCAAACCGGTCAAACTGGTTTAGCAACCCGGTTAGACGTTTTCTTAGGGCTTGGCTCAAGTCGATCGTTTGGAAGGGATAACTACCATACTTATGTGATGGAAGACGACTAGATTTATGAGCAAACCAAGCGACTAGTTTATGATCAAACTAGCAAAGATCGTCGAAGCTCTCACCCAGGAGGGACCCTGTCAAGGCGTGGACGTCGTTGGCATGCCCTAGGCCGACTAGTGAGGCTTAGGACGCCATCTCTGGTCATAGGGATCAGTATGCGAACAACAAAGGAGGTTGAAAGAATTTTATGGTTTATAGGATAAAAAGTAAATGCATAGTTTGTTTTGTTTGATTATCCTCCCCTCAATAGGCCATGACCCTTCATAAATATAGGATCGGGAGTCTACCCCCGTGGGAGGTCGAAAACATACCATAAACCAACTTAAAGTCAATATACACACTAATTGGGACTCAGCCATCACAAACTAATCAGACCGACTTCCAAAAAAAGATAGACCCGATTTTCCAGTGTGGAAGGCAATCAAAACCGGTCTCACCAGTTTACGAATCCGATCTGATCGGATTTCCATAGGGAAACTTCATGTTTTCATAACTTCCTCATTCGGACTCTAAATTATGCAATCCATATGTCCGTTTCGATCTTCTCGACAAGGACTTCATCTCGGTGCACTCGAAACCATGAATGGAGCTTCTCTTATTGTTGTTTCATGTGCTTCTTCAACTTCTCCAATGAAATCCTACCCAAATCTCCAAATATGATGTACACGACTTGCACAACACATATACATACAAGAATTGGAGAATAATGAATGTGAGCATTGAATTGGCGGTTTTGGTCCTAACCTTACATATCTTGGACCATGCTATTTTTGGGTGCGAACAGAAACATTATCTAGTTTATACCAGTAATAAATACTAATGATGGCAATAAGAAAATGGTACGAATTTTATCTGGTCATTCTTTTGGCCAAACTGGATGAGACACTGAAATGGATAGACTCAAATGGATAGTTCCTACTCGAATCCAAGTAATTATCCGTATTGTATACATATTAAAACACTCAAAGTTGGATTTGTATGATCCAAATAGAATCCATATTCAACACATCATAACACTAATTTGTATCTGAATTGATCTAACACATCATAACACTAATTTGTATCTGAATTGATCCGAAAAAAACAACTACCTATCTTTATATCCTCATTATCTATTCGTATCATTTCCATTGTCATCACTAGGTAACTGGGGAACATATGCCTAGTACTTCTATAAATTTGGAAATGTCTCCAAAGCCATAATGTTTTGAGCAGTATCACAACTCCTTCCATTCTGAAATTTAATGTATCGTAGAGATTGAAGAACCAGATTGGGTGACAAGAGAGGGGGAGTGAATGAGAGCCAATAAAATTTCTTCTTAAAGGGAAAACAAAAACCACCTCAGAAACACAAACCAAGGGAAAACAAGAAGCTCCTCGAACCTAGCAAACCAACTTGAACCTTGGCAAGAACTAACCCAGAGCAACACAAGAAAAGACTTTAAACACCCAAACATTCACCTGAGCCAAAACCCACAACAAAGGGAAGCACCAGTCAGACCGGTGAAGAGCGCCGGTTAGACCGTTCATACCCTTGGCTCTCGGGGTGAACAGCTAGACGCAGGTCAACTTCTCCAAAGATCCATCCCGATCTCTGATTCACTCCACGGATTAGCACGAGACATTGGGGATAGTAGGATTACCTGATTGGAATCCCATAGCTATGATTTGAGCCCCCATAACTTATAAAATCAAGAGGAATCGTAAAATGAACACTAAGAACACCTCTCCACGAAACCTAAATGAAAACCCTGAATCGAGCACCTTTTCTCACAAATTTGAGAGGGGGATCACCAAGAAAAGAACCACAAGGGGCTCATGTGTGCATCCCTCACCAAAACCACAAAGGAGAGGCCACAAATTCACCAAAAGGAAATCACCAAGAAAAAGCTCTGAAAATCACCAATAATGGAAAACGGGAAAGGCATCATGCCAAACTTCTATACATGCAATGAAAGATTCATACAAGGTCTAGCTTGCCTCCTCAACATCCATCCCTCTCTCAAGATCTCACTATGAAGCTCTCAAGCTAGTCCTATAGAAAACCGTAAGGGGAAAAGGGAAAAACTAAGGAAGCAAATGAGCTTGGGTTCGAAGACATGGCTTGTGACGCCCCAGGTTTTCGACCGGGTTAATTAACCCTAATTATCCGGTCAACAGAGTTGACTTTGGTCAAACAACGGTCAACCTGGGCCATCACCTCGAAAACATCACCGACAAACCCTAATGGCACCCCTTGGTCAATCCATGGTCAAGGTTGGGTCAAAACCCTAGTCAAACCCCTTGAACCCCTTTGACCCACCAATGTTGGCCGGAACTTTTGCCTCGTTCTCCAAATTTTCCCTAAACACTTCAAATTCCCCCAATACGAAAGTTGTGTAGTTTTTCATAGAACACAACTTTCATGTTGAGTGGCATTTGAGATTTGGAGTGGAAATGCGTGAAAAAGCTTGGTCAACGTTTCTCGACACTGTTCACTATCGCCCAGGAAACAGCCATCTTGGCATTCAAATTGTGCACAATTGGTTGAGAAAAAGCCCATACGCCCTTTGTGAAAGTGGTAGAGGGTTGATTGATCTACAACTTTTCTATTTATCGCTTGGACCACTTTAGTTCAAAAATCTTGAGAAAATCTTAGTGGAACAGGGCTAGTCCGAAACGTTTTGACCCTGGATCACCAGAGCGCGCGCCGACGCGTGCGGTGTCGCGACGCGGGCGCCATGAAGGCCGCCGCCCGCCCGCCGCCGTACACGCTCGCCGAGGCGGGGCCTTGCCCGCCGGTCCGCGCGTCGCGGGACCCCCCCGGCGCCGCACCGCCTTTCCCTTTCCCCTCTCCCTTTCCCCGACGACACGTGCCGCGCACGCCATGGCCGGGCCGCGCCGACCGCGCCGGCCGCCCAATGGCATCGCTGCCGTACTCGGCCGCCACGCCGCCCGTGCAGGCGACCCATGCCGCGACTGGCTTCCTTAGCGCATAAGAAACGTCGTTCCCTACTGCCTCGAAGCCCGCTTATAGAAGAGCCGTCGCTGTCCCTCCTCGTGCAAAGTCGCACCGCCATTGCCACCGCTCCTCAGAGCCACCGCGGTCTGCCAGTGAAGGTCACACGGTTCCCACCTTCCGACCCTCGTCGCGCCAACCAATCCTGCTCATACCTCCACTAGGACCGCTTGGAGCTTCCCCGACCGTGTGTGGTCCAGGCCGAGCTGCCTGCTCGCCGGAGCGAAGCTCCCAGCAGCCGCCATGGCCTGCCACCGCCGAGCTCACTCGCTGGAGCACCTCCCGCCGCCTCCAACCCCTCAAATCGACCCTAGGTGAGTCCCTCATCATCCCCGGCCACTTTCCCGGCCAATCCCGGCCCTCCCTTGGCCGAATTCCGGCGATCCCCGCTGCTGGCCGCGCCCAGGGACCCAATTGCAGAAGATGTTTTCCGTCTAAGGGCCTAACTGTGAAAATCAGGGACCTGTTCGCGAAGAATCAGTTTCAGATCTAGATCCAAAGTGCTGCACCTTGTAAAATTCGTATAAAATCACAGAAAAATCCAAAAATTGCAAACCAAATTTTGTTGTGCTCAGTGTAACAACAACTACAACTTTCTCCAAAGATGTATATACTTTTGAGCTACAGTTTTTGCTTGAAAAATAGAAATGTAAAATCCCTAGATCTATGTTTCTGCAAAATCTACACAAGTTCTTGAGCTATATTTTGGATATGTTGTACTCCATGTCATGACTGGTCACCACACCAAAAATTGCACAAAGTTACTGAAGAAATCTTTTTATAAAAATCATTTTGTGGAATTGACAAATCTGCCTAGATGATTTTTGTAGCTTCAAAAATAATTATTTTTGAGCCCAACTTCTGGATATGGTCATGTTATGCTAAAAGCATCTTTGGAGAATTTACCATGATTTTATATCTGTTAGAAATATTATTTCTTTATTTATGCTTGTTTTTAATCATAAATATGTGTAGCATGTTTGTTAAAGGCTATAGGTGTGTTTCTTGGTTCTTTGGGCTTGTTTTGGACCAAAGCATGTGTAGGAGAAAGTTGGGATTCAATTATGTTGTATTTATTTTAATATGTATTATTCCCTTATATGCTAACTAGTAATGCATTTAAATTTAGTACATTAAATTCAGTGGTGCAAAAAATCAATTCCTTGCTGTCCAAGAGAGTACTCCTGGTCATTAGAACCAGTGGGTACGGCTGGGACAGTTTGATATGTATTTAGTTGATTAAAAGGTTGCAAACTAGATTAATCTAGTAAAGGAAAAATAGGAAAAATACAATCTTTTGTGAATAAGTCACATAAATGAGTTAGGAAAGTAAATTGTGGCATAAAGGTGACCTTTCCTTGCTCTTTGTATTTAAATTAAATATTTCTTTAATAGATGTGCACACAATCACCCTAAAGAGAAGGCTAAATAAGCTTTTTAATTATCTTTAAAAAGGGAGAAATGTTTAAATGCATTTCTTAAGGTGAATATGACCAACCCTATCCAACTTGTAGCTGTTGCTACTGTTTTGTTGTGTGAATTACATTAATCCGTTTAAATACATATATGTACACAGTCACTATTAAAAGTCTAGATAATCAAGCATTGCATATTGTTCCTGTATAGGAAGGGTATGCTGAATGTATTATTATCTAGGTGAATGTGTTCAATCATGCACCCCATGTTCTCATAAGATGTTTGGAAAGTAATAATCAAATGGTCACTTAAGTCTTGCATTGCATCCTCCGTGTAGAAGTTCCCGACGGTAGCTACACGCTCGTGCCAGCGGACGTGAACGAGGGAGCTGGAGGAGACGTGCACTACGTCGCCATAGAGCAAGACCCGGGCCAAAGTCCGGAAGTGTATCTAACTACTTGTGCCAACGAAGGCAAGCCCCGGTTTATTCATTAACCTCTATGTTTCTTTAAAACTTCTGAATTCACTTCTTGTTATTGTATGTGCATTTACGTTCAGGAGTTGAAATGAAACCCTAGTTGCATGATCCATAAGTACCTATGATCTTTTACTAGCATGTTAGGTCGCTAGTTGCTATGCTTAAGGATCCAGTATAAGTCGAGTGATGTTCATCACTCGCGAGAATATGATCTTCTTTATGGAATCACCATATGTTAATTGGATTTCTCATGTGGTAAGAGAATGGGATTTGGGCTCCGGTCCAATGGCTTGGTGGGCTAAGTGTTTGACTGTACTAAACACTTGTCGGAAATGGGTACGGTAAGCCTAGTACCTAAATGAGGCGGTACGGGGTTTTACTATCCTACTCTTAGGGTTGCGGCCCCGGGTTTGCTCCCCGAGTGCATGCGTGAGGCTGGGTGACCTTAGTGGCGTAGCCCCGATAAACCTTGTACTTAAGACTGTGAGCTATTATCCCCAAACCGAAGAATGATGGGAACCGCCTGGTTGGTGAACTCTTAGTGAGGGCACCTCCCGTGTGTTTAGGTCCACCTTGCAAGGTTTGAATCAATCGATTGTCGGCCTCTCACCGTTATCTGAGACTACTAACCCGACTGGCCATGATATCCCTTTATGGTGGAACTTTGTGAAGATTATTACTTTGATTAATTGTTTGTACAACTTTGGTTGTAATAGTTGCTTATCTAGTAATGATTACTCAACTAGAACATGAGCTAAAATATGGAAAGTAAGGATTCACTACTTAGTAGCTTTTTGGCAAACAAACCCACAAGCCAAAAGCCTTGCATGACTAGAGGTAAAGTCTTTCTTTTAGACGGTTAAGTCTTGCTGAGTATTAGTATACTCAGCCTTGCTTTATAAATGTTGTTCCCGGTAATGCATGTGATATGTGGCCCGGAGAACTTCCACCCGGCTGGGAGCTGGAATGGGTGGATGACGAAGAGTGATTGCATCATGGTCAGGCCTCCTATGATGTGATCAGATCGTTTAGCTACCTTCCGCTGTTTTCAGTAAACTCTGAACAATTTACCTTCATGTCAAAGAACTATGTTTGTAATAATGACCCCTACCGGGATGTGATAGTCTAATTTGTAAGGCACTCTGGACTCTCCTTCGTGGGAGTTTTAATGCATTCGTTCGATCCTCTCTGTGTTTCCAAGTGATTTACCAGGTGTAAACCCGGCAACACTCAACGAGATGCTTCTTTATTATCGCTTAAGGACCAAATGGAGTGGTTTAGGTGATAGTACGGAATTATCTCGGATGGGGTTGTCACATGGCTGCCATCCTCTTTCTACCAAGTTTATATGGAGGCAACCGAAAGACGAAACTACCCCAATTACATAATAGTAAGATACACGCCCTCGAAGGTTACTTTGAGAATTCTCATCGTAGCACCATCAGACCGATGTGCATCCACCGCAAACCCGTGTAACCACTACGGAATCCTTGTGATCATGTCGCGTGTCCTTCACTTTGAAGGTTCCGGACGCCCTCGAGCCAAACCGGTTAGACCGGTGTCGGTCTGTTTGCTATGCCGAGTCTTCAGTCTTGGCTTTGTGGCTCAGCCAAGTAACCTAGTGGTTTTGTGGTGAACCACTACAAACCCCGGAGACTTGGTGTAGCCCCACGCCAATCTCCACTCATGACTTGGCCGCCACGGTCGTCCCAGCTCGGTCTTGGTTTCGAAGCTCAACCAGGAAACTGTACACGACATTGTCTTGCTCTTCCTGCCACCATGGGGCCCGCACTTGATCCCGTCAGCCACCGGGTTCCTCAAACCAAGACTACTTGTCTCTCCACACCTGGTGTCCCACTAACATAGACCTTTCACGCTTGTTCTTCACCTGCACCAACGCAAATCAAGCCGCAAACTGCACCTGTAATACTAAGACAAGGGTTAGTCCACACAACGTTATCAATCACTCATCATACCAAGGAGCGGACATCCACTGGTCCTCAGAAAGTTTTGGATATACTAGAACTTTAAAAATAGAAAAAGACCCATGTACTCGCAAGGAGCATCACTACCCATTTGAAAAACTAAAACATTTTCAAGGTGTAGTGTAACAAATCAACCCTTCCTTAAGGTGAATCTCATTCTCAGAATTCGGATTTTTTTTATGCTCCTGCGGAGGGGGAGAGAATCTCCCACCTGATTAATTCAAATGGCCCATACTGGCCCGCATGATAGTGTTTGTCAGTGTTTACACTTATGGTTTACAATGCTATTGAAAATAATTTACACCATTCATCACACACTGCAGCTTCTGAAGTTTTCAACCTGCAGCACCACAACGTTGCAGCATCCTTGCATGCCAGCAGGAACTGTCGAAGGTTGAAATTCTGATTGGGTAGGGAAGAGTAGAAAGAATTCTGCGTTCAATTTCCAAGTTGATTCATCCTCAGAGTGATGAATCCAGCAAACCTTGCATATCCTAATAACTCATTTGCTTTTTGTACCTGATCCTCTCAGTTGCCTTCATAATTTTAATTGAGCGCACTACGGTTGTCATCCATGTTTTATTTTGTAAGTGTAAAAATTATGTTACACCCTCAATTTGTTCTTCCGATCAGTTGCCCACTTCTATTGAAATGGAGACTTGCGCAATGTTGATCAATCGATATCAAGGATATACATATCTAATTCCTTCATCTCAACACAATAAATAGAGCAGAGCAGTAGAGCAATGAAGGGAAAGACACCGTTGTAAATCAGTTAGTATTTTGCATATATCATTGTACAATTTACATGTTTACAGTTTTATGGTTTCCACACTCTTTTGTTACAAAGTATTGGTATATATAGAGTTCATAAAATATTAAAATTGTGTTTTCATCTGTAAAAGGGAATCGCCTCGAAGCGAGACGGCAGGGACAAGCGCGGCGTTGCGGCAGGGTCGACCCTAGGGTCTCCACGGGTCATTAGGATTGTGACCCTGTTGCTCCTTCTTGTTTTAGGGTCGGTTCGATTCGATCCACGATCTAATTCAAGGAGCGGAGCGATTTCGCAAAAGGTTCGACCCGAACCTTCTGCAGGCCTAATAAAATTGTGTCTTCATCTGTAAAAGGGAAGGATGCTGACGAATTATTGAGACAACAGGTACACAATGGTTTGCGGCTAGCACAAAGAAAGAGTCTGATTGATTTCGGTCAAAGACAGTAGACAGAGTCCACGAACACAGAACACATGCTACATGGATTTTACCCATTGATCGGTCAACGGAAATACACACAAGATTTATTTTCCACCAAGGGCTATGCCCGAATTTCATTACTGACGTAACAAAATTACAAAGTCTTGATTCAACTTAAAACGTTTAGGTAAGACGACAAGAAAAATGATCAAGAAACTACATCAGGATTTCTAAACCCTCAGCAGCGAAATTGCACACAGGGCAATCCCTACTGGGGGGGAACAACCGATGACGCTAACAAAAGACCACAAACAGAGTTTGTCAGCAAGAGCTGCTAGACAGAGCTCTAACGCTGAACCATCCGGGACAACTACCACAATCACACATCAGCCTAAAACCCACAAAGTTAAGTCTTTTTGCACCCGATCTTCAGCATGGCGATTCAGCATTTCCTTCTCCCCCAGCAGCACCCTACTGTAGCAGCACCGCCCCTGCTCCCGGATCAGCTTGGTGCATCATCTGGGTGTGGAAGACCAACGCCGCGTTTTTTAGCATCTCTGCACCAGCTTCCAGGACCTCCTTTGAGTCGTCCTTCTGAAGACCTGCCCAATAAGATATCAAAGACGAAGCTAAGCAAATGATCTCAGTAGGAGATCTAACACGTTTCCCCTCAAAACACACCCTGTTACGGGTTTTCCACGAGCCCGAGCGGACACCGAAAGCCCCACCATATGAATTTTTTTTTATTAGCCGGAAGAAACATATTACTCCGGTCCCGGTATTGAGACGAGTTCGACGGCTGCGATTACCTCCAATTACCCATGTTATCAGACTTCAGATATACCTGGCAAGGTAGCAATCAAAGAAAAGGTGAACTATACTTTCCTCTTCATTGCAAAAGCTACATCTTTTGTCCCCTTGCCACTTTCTTTTGGCAAGATTATCTTTCGTCAGTATTGCATTCAGCTGAATTAACCACATGAAAATCTTGATTTTCAGTGGTATTTTGGCTTTCCACAGCTTTTTACTAGTTTTTTCAGTATCAACACTACACAAGTGAGCATACATAGATTTGATAGAAAATTTCTTTTTTGCTTCCCATATCCAAATGGGTTTATCTTTTTGTTGGTTCAAAGCACAGGATGTCAGTATGTCCCTCATTTGCCTAAGTTGATTCTGAGCACTTTCATCCAACCACCTCCTGAAGGTGAAACTCCATCTCTTACCAGCCATGTCAGCTACACTCCCAGAATGTTCATTACAAATCTCAAACAAAACACTGAATTTATCCTGTAAAGAAACAGCACCACACCAAGGGTCTCTCCAGAAATCAATTTCTGAGCCATTACCAACTATAAACTGTCTACCAGCCAAATAGAGCTCTTTTACTTTTAGAAGGTCATTCCACACAGGTGAATTATCAGGTTTGTGTTTTACCCCGGCTATACCCCCTTTGATCTTATACTTTTTCCTTACTATCTCCTGCCATAGTCCCTCTCCAGTTTCTATTTTCCACCACCATTTACAAAGTAAACTTAGGTTCATTCTCTTTAAATCCTTAATCCCTAATCCTCCTTTCTTTTTTGTTCTCGCAATCACATCCCATTTCACTAAGTGGTACTTCTTTTTGACTCCACCTCCTTGCCAGAAGAATTTCATTCTCACTCCATCAATTTTCTTGATCACCGTTTTTGGGATCAAATACATAGACATAGCATAAGTTGGAATGTTGCTAAGGCATGCATCTATCAGGACCATTTTCCTTCCAGCTGACAAGGAGGCACATTGCCATCCTGCCAATTTTTTTATCACCTTCTCATGCAGCCTCACCCAATCTTTAATATGTAACCTGGACCCTGCTACCGGGACTCCAAGGTACTTTATTAGCCACTGCCCTATAGCACAATTGAACATCTCAGCATACATATTAGATTTCACCTCATCCATCGATGTCATCACTATTTCACTCTTATCAAAATTGATCTTGAGACCTGACATCTTTTCATAAATGTACAACAGAAACTTCATATTCCTAGCAATCTCCTGGTTCTCCTCCATACATAGTATTGTGTCATCGGCATATTGTAAAATTGCCACTCCATTGGGAATGTAATTTTTAACTAATCCCTTAATCATCCCATTTTTTTGGGCTGTTTGTACCATCTTGGCCAAACAGTCAGCAGCTAGGTTAAACAAAAGGGGCGACAGAGGGTCCCCTTGTCTTACACCTTTCTTACTTTTAAAATAACCTCCAATCTCCTCATTCACTTTAACACTGAGAGTTCCGCTGCACACTACTTTCTCAATCCATTTGCACCAAGTTTCGCAGAACCCCCTTTGTTTCAAGGTTTCCAACAGAAATTTCCAGTTTATTTTATCATAGGCTTTTTCAAAATCTAATTTCAGTGTGATCCTGTCTTTCTTTTTGATTCTGGTATCATGCAGAATTTCATGAAGGCACATCACTCCATCCATAATATTCCTTCCCTTGATAAAAGCATTCTGACTCTTATTGATTATTCTGCTCATACTTTCCTCAAATCTCAACATCAGCGTTTTTGTTATGATTTTATAACTCACATTCAGTAAACAGATCAGCCTATATTGCTGAATTTTCACCGCCTCATTAGACTTGGGGATTAGCGTTATCACTCCGTAATTTAGTCTGTCAATATCCAACTCATTCCTCCAGAAAGCATTTACCATTCCCATCAAATCTTCTTTAATAAATCCCTAGCAAGCAACATAGAATTCTATAGGCAAATGGTCAGGACCAGGAGCTGTATTTTTTTTCATATTCATCACCACTTCTTTTATTTCTTCTTCAGAGAAAGGTCTGATCAAAGCCTCATTCTCCTCATTGGTCACTTTTTCATCTTGATCCCAGCAATCAGGATCAAGAGAGAAAGTTGGACTATCAGAGGGTCCAAACAGGGTTTTATAGTACTCTGTGGCATGTTTCAGCATCTCCTCATTTTTACTCAAGCACTCTCCATCTCTATCTAGGTTAAAAATTATATTTCTTCTTTTCTTCCCATTTGTCGGTGTTTAAACCACTCGACCCCCATGGGAGGTACCCGCAGCAAGGTAGAAGGTGAGGATCGCCATGATCCGGAACCCGAAGGTATGCGCGAGGACACAAGACACAAGATTTATACGGGTTCGGGTAGCGGGAGTAGCTACCCTACGTCCGTTTGGAGTAGTATTGCGCCGCGCTTGGGTTGTTCCCGGAGGGATTGTGTATGTCCTCCCTAGGTACCCGGCCCTCCTTTATATAGTCCGGGGGGTGGGTTCCTAGTCGGTTACAAGGCGGGAGTCCTAGTAGGATTACACGGAGCGAGTCCTAGTAGGAGTACGGGGGAATTCTAGTAGGAGTCCGTCTTCTACTCTTCCTCCTTCCTTGCATGAGTACCGGGGAGTATGCCCGACAAGCCCCCGAGAACATTGTAGTCGAGAGTAGTAGTTCGAGTAGTCTTGAAGCCTCTGCGAGTAGTTCTTGAGCGTCATCGAGTACGCTTGGAGAAGCCTTCAATAGTACTTGAACCGCCGCGAGGCCGGAAGGTGGTCCGACTCATCGGTCTTGGAAGTCGAGATTATATGGAAGTGCGGTTGCAAAATCGCACTCCATATGGAGTAGCCCTCGAGCCTTAGGTTGAGTTGCGGACTCTAGGCGAGGGTCAATCTTGATTCCAAATCTTCCGTCTTGAAAAATTTGAATAATGGGTGTAGCATAGCAGCCCCCGAGTCTTGAAATGATTAGGTAATCAATCCAAGGGTCTTCGGTGTTCGCGAAAGCCATCATCCGAATACTCTTGTAGCGTTCGACCCCCGAGCTCGTCGCCAAGAGAGCCGTAGGAGCCACGTCGAGTAGTTGTTGGTGCCGAGCCCCCGAGCTAGAGAGCTAGCGAGAGACTACTCGAGTTGTTGTCGAGTAGTGATTTGGTGCGTAGCCCCCGAGTTCGGGAACTAGCCGCGCGGTGGAGGTACGCGGAGCGTACTGGAAGTCGTCGCTGGAGCTTGACCTGAAAGTAGAGATGCGTACATTATGTAGCATTTTTGTAGAAATTGAATCTACAAATGACAAATACAAATATGAATATAGATGTAAATGTCATGTGTCATGCTCTTGTTTCGGTCGTAAGGCATCGAGTAGTTAGCCTGATGCGGTTTAGCGCCCAGTCTCTGTGATCGCTGTTTAGCCATAGCCGCTGGGGGCGTGGAGGCATGACGGGAGAGAGCTGGTTTAAGCGCCCGGTCTCTGAGGAGCCTGTTTGGCCATAGCCGCCGGGGGCGTGGAGGCATGACGAGAGAGCCGAGGCTTTGCGCGGAATAAGGCGTGTGCTACCGTAGCGAGACCATTAAGAGGTAGACGAAAGAAGTCGACATGGCGACAAGAGAGAGCGCGATTGCTCGTTGTTCCGCATGGCGGAGAGCGAGGATTGCGCGGTGCCTCCTCGGGGGTGCAGCCGTTGTGCGCCTCCAGCACTCAGTACACGAAACGTCGTGGCAAGAGCCTCCTAATTTGGTGTACCAAGCCTGTGACAGTCAGTCAACGGTCCCCAAGGAATAGCTGGCACGGTGTAGCTCTGCTGGCAGGTAGCCGTTGAGAGGCGTACACGAAGTAGTCTTTGGCGTTGGTTCCTGTATGTGGAGAGCAAGCCAAAGAAAAAATAATTATTGAAATAAGTGACTTAGCTTGATTCGTGGACGAGTGTCGACGAAGCCGTGGCGGTCGGTGATGGAGCCGCGACGGTTGGAGCTGAAGTCGACTAGTTGGAGGTGGATCCGACTAGTTGTTGATGTCGCGAAAGCCGTTCTCGACTAGTTTACTAGTCGAGGTGAGTAGTCGAAGTAGTCATACGCCGGAAGACGACGTCGTGGCGGCGTACGGCGTAGTCGATGTAGAGCCGCTGCGACCGAGAGACGAGTACCCGTGGCGCACGACAAGGTTGACGTAGAGCCCGTGCGGCCGGGTGACGAGTAGTCGCGATGCACGACGAAGTTGATGTAGAGCCTCTATGGCCGGGAGACGAGTACTCGCGGCGCACGGCGAGGTCGACGTAGAGCGTGTGCGGCCGTAGACGAGTAGTCGCGGCGCATGGCGAGGTAGATGTAGAGCGCGTGTGGCCGGAGACGAGTAGTCGCGGCGCACGGCGTAGTTCTACTTGCGTACGTTTTTGTGTGCGGCAAGCGTTGGTCTTGGATTCTCCGGGGGTACACCTCCGTGTGCGCGTAGCTGATTTGTACCAAGTTGATTTCTTGGGACGCACAAGCTTGGGAACGGCACAACTTGGGAGCGGCAGTGCTCTGTTCCACCTTGATCCTTGTGTGGCTTCTCTGTACGGGAACTCAAGTTGAAATTGGAACGCCGAGCGGGGCCGTCCGGCCAGCTGGTTCTCTCGTGACTTCGAGTCCGAAGGGAAAAAGGAGGTTGCCTCGAATTTTTCTCGACTCCGAACTCGAATTCGTCGATCTCGAGCTCGGAGTAAACACGTCGAGCTGCGCAGATTCCATCTTTGGACTTAATGCATACTTGGTCTTCATGTAAGCACGAAGTATGCTCTTTTGATGATTGGTCCTTCGAATTCGCCTGATGATCGTGACGATGGCCCCACGGTGGGCGCCAGCTGTCGGTGTTTAAACCACTCGACCTCCATGGGAGGTACCCGCAGCAAGGTAGAAGGTGAGGATCGCCATGATCTGGAACCCGAAGGTATGCGCGAGGACACAAGACACAAGATTTATACAGGTTCGGGTAGCCAGAGTAGCTACCCTACGTCCTGTTTGGAGTAGTATTGCGCCCTGCGCTTGGGTTGTTCCCCGGAGGGATTGTGTATATCCTCCTAGGTACCCGGCCCTCCTTTATATAGTCCAGGGGGCGGGTTCCTAGTCGGTTACAAGGCAGGAGTCCTAGTAGGATTACACAGAGCGAGTCCTAGTAGGAGTACAGGGGAATTCTAGTAGGAGTCCGTCTTCTACTCTTCCTCCTTCCTTGCATGAGTACCGGGGAGTATGCCGACACCATTAGCCTTTTTATGAAAGTAATCAGTGTTATTATCCCCCTTCAGGAGCCAATCAGTGTTAGATCTCTTATGCCAATATAGTTCCTCTTCTTCCAACAGCCTCATTAATTCAGTTTGAATAAAAGTTTTCCTATCTAAAAGATCAGGAAAAAGCACCTCCTCTTCTTCCTTTTGCTCAAGCACATCTAGCTCTTTTTGCAACATCAGTTTATACCTTCTGGTTTGTCCTTTCAAATTCAGGCCCCACCCTTTCAAAAACTTTTTAACCCTATTCAGTTTAATGTGCCAGTTATCCACCACATTGTCTGTGACCACCTGTTCTCCCCAAATTTCTTTCATCTTGGGTAAGAATTCAGCATGTTTGATCCAGGAAGTCTCAAAGCAAAAACTCTTTGTTTTCTTAATTTTCCCAGTATCAGTCCCTAACAGTAAAGGGTTGTGATCTGACATATATCTCGGTATTTTCCTTACATTTGACAAAGGGAATTTTGTTTCCCATTTGTCATTCATCGAAATTACGTCCGGCTTCTCCCAGCGTGGGATCCACTTGATTATTACTCCAAGTATACTTTCCTCCACTTAGAGCTATCTCTCTCATTTCATATGAATTTATTATCCAATTAAACATATCAGAAAATCTATTCCCACAAAAGTTTTTATTCTTTTCATCACTATATCTCAGAATATTAAAATCCCCCCCCCCCACCAAGAGAGGAAGGTCATTTCTAGCACAAATTGTAGACAGTTCAGTAAGGAACTGCTCTTTTTTGTCATCATGGGCTGGTCCATACACCGTGACCAATCTCATTTTTTGTTTTGATTTTTTATCCAACACCTCAGCAGTTACTGCAAATTCATGCTCCTCCACTTTAATCACTTCAAACTCTTCTGTTTTAACTCCACAAAGAATCCCCCCAGATCTACCATTTGAGGGCAGCCAGTGCCAGGTATAATTCTGATGGGGATCAAATTTTCTAAAAAACTTATCTGTATATTTTTTCCTCATAGTTTCCTAGAGCCCTACAAAGTCTGCCTTAAACTCCAAGAGCAAGTCCTTGATGCAAGTCCCCATCCCTTTTCTGGCAACCCCTCTACAATTCCAGATAATTCCTATCATTATTATTTTTTATTCCATGCAGCCCCTTTACTGAGGTTATACTTAGTACAATGTCTAGTACTCCCTCCTTCAAAGGGAGAGTTCTCATCAAGAGGATGAGTCTCCGCTCCTTTGGTCTCTTTGAAAGTAGTAATCCTTGCTTTTCTACCTTTTTTCCTACTTCTTTTTTGTTTAGCAACTCTAAACCCTTCCTCATCTGAGGAATCAGACTTCCATTCTATATATCACAAGATTTATTGATCAAGAACTTACAACTGAACAGTAGTAACGTAAAAGTACACAGTAACATTCATCAGGCTCCATTGTCACACATGCATTGCCCCCTAGACACCTAGATTTTGGACTAGGCCACTAGACTGACTCAGACAGATCAGTCAGAATTGCATGAATCGGGAGAACACAACATTAACATGGAGACTAAGAGACTTGACTGACACTTGTGACATATGGATGCAGCGCACATCTTAGGGCGAAGGCGGAACTGATCCACTAAAGCAGTCATGGGTGCAGTCGTTCATGCAGGGGCCCATGCACGAAATCATATCGAGGCCGCGGATCGACATGCATCTGGAATACAAATCTGGAGCAGTGTTAGTGCAGGATTCACAGCAACTACGAGCACAGGGGTTGCCACAGTTCTTAGCGGAACAGGAATCCATGGTGCAAGAACCATGGGCATAGGAGTTCCCCTTGCACTGCCTAGAGCATTCGTTAAAGCAATCATCATAGAACTCGAGCGTGGTGTTGCACTTTCCATGCTCGGCCATGGATTGGGCTTGGCACCCCTGGTAGCAAATCGGGTCGCGATAATTCCCGCAATGCGGCGATGGTGGTGCGGTGCTTGGCTCTTGCCGCTGCGCCATCGAAGAATGGAGCAAGACAAGGCACACCACAATGACCAAGGATCCCCGGAAAGTGGCGGCGGCGGAAGCCATCGTACCCGTGATCTACCAAGCTTTTGATAAAGAGAAGACAAGATTAGATCAGCAATATACTCGTAGTGGTGATATAGGGAGGCGGCTCTATCGGTGATTATATGGACTATTTGGTACTATTTGTAGCCGCTAACCCGACGAAACCGCCAACATAGGAGCTCTAGTTTCCTACGATTATTACAAGTTGAGACTTCGGATCACGAATGGGATCTTGGCACATGTCTGGGAGTTGACGTCAGGAGTTGAAGTTATAGTGTTGGTTGAACGAGTCAAGTGTAGACATGGGGAACATATGGAATATCAATTACCAACAATATAATACAATTTTTAGCTCTGCGCAATCAAAGAACGACATGAGCTTCGAGGTTTAATCGGCCACAAGTACTACCGTACATGCCACCGATCCGCACCGAAACCTTCTCACTTCCCTCCCGTGCTTCCATGTAATAATCTTTGGCCGCCTCATTCGTCAATGCAGTTCATAACTTTTATTTCTTTGCAAAAAAAAATATACAACTATTTTTGTACCTAGCATATACTGAGATGCGATGATGCCAAAAAATGTTATGCTTGTGATCCATAAATGAAGATTGACCATGCGGCATACGACATTTACTTGTCCAAACACACTAGCAAGCAATAAGGGCCACTAATTATTGCAAAACCAGGGATCAAGACGAATTATCGAGACAAAAATAGCTACTACCTTCCCAAATTATAAGTCATTTTGGCTTTTCTAGATGCGTAGATATTATTTATGCATGCATCTTTACATAAGGTATATCTAAATGCATAACAAAGTCTATGATGGTAGTAAAACAAAAATGACCTATAAATTGGAACAGAGGGAGTACCAAGAAAATCTAGGGGTCGATTGATTATAACATATATTGCTCCTCGTTAAAGTATCCAAACCAGGAAATACCTCCAGGATTATTGTAGACCTAGATTCCCTAGTAATTGGTGTACTAATAAACAATTAGGATAGGTATGTGGGTCGCTCAAACTTATTATGGTGATTGGAAAAAAAAGTGCACTATAATTCACACCTATTTGCGTGGTACGAATATTAATCCAATTTTCCGAGCACAATATCATATCATAGTGGCTGAAAGTTTTGGACCTGGGGAGTTCATGTTTTGTTAGCATGTTGTTGTTTCATTCGGTACCAACACTGATAAGGAGAAGGGCTTTAGTCCCGGTTGGTGAGAAGTATAGGTCACTCAAGTCCAACCGAGACTAATGATGAGAGACAAAAGGCTCCACTTTAGTCCCGGGTGAACGAACCGGGACTAAAAGGTTTTCAAGGAAACAACCAAAAAGACTGGTTGTTGGTGCCCTGCATACTCAAGCTCCGCCACCCTCTCGCCGGCGAGCATCCTGCTCCAGTCCGTTCATTGAGAATTGTGGAGAGAAAAAAATACTACAAACGAGAGGTATTCATTACATAATTACTTGACCATCACATGAGTAAATCAACTAATTTCAACACTCGCAAATCACAAGTTTGTTTCGATTCACAACACAAGTTTCCTTTACATCACAAATTTGATTTGATTCACAACACAAGTTTCCTTTGCATCACAAATTTTATTCGATTCACAACACAAGTTTCTTTGAATGACCGGGAACAATCGGGGAAAAAATGGACGAACCGGACAACACGCCAAGGCCGCTCCCCACGCCGACGGTCGGTGGCCGCGCGCGGGGCCGCACGCCGGCGGTCGGCGGCCACACCCGCGTCGGGGCCGCGCGCGGGCCGCCGGTGGCCGCGCCCGCGGCCGGGAGCCGGTGAGCCGCGCCCGCGCGGTGGCGGCCCACCCCGTGCCCGTGCGCCCGCGCCGGGGCCACGCCGCACGCCGGAGCCGCCCGCCCCGGCTCGATCCGGATCGCGCTTGGCGAGGAGATAAAGAGATGAGATAGAGAAGAAGGAGGAGATAATGTTTGACCGGGTGTTTCGAAAAAAAGAGAGAAGGGACGAGGAAAATAAATATCGTCGGTGAGTGGAACGGCTTTAGTCACCGGGTGGTGTTTCCACCCGAGACTAAAGGGGTCCTTTTAGTCTCGGGTGGAAACACTACCCGAGACTAAAGGTTGGCGCCCATTATTCGAGTGAAATAGCGATCGATGCCCTCCCTTTTGTCTCGGTTGGTATTACCAACCGGGACTAAAGGGTAGGGGTGTCCGCAGCAATTCAACCACATCGATGAAAGCCCTTTAGTCCCGGTTCCAAAACTCAACCGGGACTAAAGGGGCGTACCAAAGGTCCTTGCTGAATATTATTGAGATTGTTGGTATACGTTGTTTGAGAATAACTGGTCGGATAGCTAGAATTAGTGTGGCCAATTGTCTCATTCACTAGCAAGTTTTGTGGCATAACCACATATTGTGAATTTACAGCCCATGAATAAATATATAAACACCTTGCTGAATATTAGTCATGTAACGTTCCATAAGAATTGGCCAAACTCACCATGTTAGTTTGGCCTTGATACATGTTTACCGACTCTTGACTTTGTTGCACAGTCGGTGTGTGAGGATAATGTTGTATGTTGCTAGTGTCATTAAAATTCACCGCACGCATATTATTTGACAATGGCTATTGCATATTAAATTAGAATTATAATTTGCATAATTAACACCATTTGAATAATTACTAACCGATGCGGTATGACTAATAGTATCATATCTAACAACATCAACATAAGGATTCATGGTGCTCGCAAAATAATTATTAACATTAGACATAGGCAATGTATTTGCAAATTGTACATTGGGCTCATCGTAGATGAATTGAGGCAAATTTTATGGATAGATCACCATACTAAGTATTGATGCTTCGAGATCTTGTAATATAGATAAATCCGGATATCCTCGAAAACCCAAGCAATCAATGACTAAAGTCTTGCGTCTCTTATAATGTTCAATATGTAATGGCAAGCAAGACACAATGTCAATGGCTTGAGAAGACTAATGCAATGTCACAATTTATATATGCCATCGGTCTCGAAAAACAAAATTCAACTATAGTGGCTAGGGATTGATAGAACGGTTTGAGCAACCAGATGTTTCTTTCCACAGCGGAGTCACCAAAATGTGCTTACGCCTTTTCTGGCGAACACACGAGAGCACTAGACAGTGCGGGTCGTGCACGGACCAAAGACCAAAGTTGCTGCGCAAACCGGTCAAACTGGTTTAGCAACCCGGTTAGACGTTTTCTTAGGGCTTGGCTCAAGTCGATCGTTTGGAAGGGATAACTACCATACTTATGTGATGGAGGACGACTAGATTTATGAGCAAACCAAACGACTAGTTTATGATCAAACTAGCAAAGATCGTCGAAGCTCTCACCCGGGAGGGACCCTGTCAAGGCGTGGATGTCGTTGGCATGCCCCGGCCGACTAGTGAGCCTTAGGACGCCATCTCGGTCATAGGGATCGGTATGCGAACAACAAAGGAGGTTGAAAGAATTTTATGGTTTATAGGATAAAAAGTAAATGCATAGTTTGTTTTGTTTGATTATCCTCCCCTCAATAGGCCATGACCCTTCATAAAAATATGGTCGGGAGTCTACCCCCGTGGGAGGTCAAAAACATACCATAAACCAACTTAAAGTCAATCTACACTCTAATTGGGACTCGACCATCACAAACTAATCGACCGACTTCCAAAAAAAGTTAGACCCGATTTTCCAATGTAGAAGGCAATCAAAACCGGTCTCACCGGTTTATGAATCCGATCCGATCGGATTTCCATAGGGAAACTTCATGTTTTCATAACTTCCTCATTCGGACTCTAAATTATGCAATCCATATGTCCGTTCGATCTTCTCGACAAGGACTTCATCTCGGTGCACTCGAAACCATGAATGGAGCTTCTCTTATTGTTGTTTCATGTGCTTCTTCAACTTCTCAAATGAAATCCTAACCAAATCTCCAAATATGATGTACACCACTTGCACAACACATATACATACCGAGAATTGGAGAATAATGAATGTGAGCATCGAATTGGCGGTTTTGGTCCTAACCTTACATATCTAGGACCATTCTATTTTTGGGTGCGAATAGAAACATTATCTAGTTTATACCAAGAATAAATACTAATGATGGCAATCAAAAAATGGTACGAATTTTATCTCGTCATTTTTTTGGCCAAAGCTGGATGAGACACCGAAATGGATAGACTCAAATGGATAGTTCCTACTCGAATCCAAGTAATTATCCATACCGTATACATATTCAAACACTCAAAGTTGGATTTGTATGATCCAAATAGAATCCATATTCAACACATCATAACACTAATTTGTATCCGAATTGATCCGAGAAAAAATAACTACCTATGTTTATATCCTCATTATCTATTCGTATCATTTCCATTGTCATCACTAGGTAACTAGGGAACATATGCCTAGTACTTCTATAAATTTGGAAACGTCTCCAAAGCCATAATGTTTTGAGTAGTATCACAACTCCTTCCATTCTGAAATTTAATATATCGTAGAGATTGAAGGACAGATTGGGTGACAAGAGAGGGGGAGTGAATGAGAGCGGATAAAATTTCTTCTCAAAGGGAAAACAAAAACCACCTCAGAAACACAAACCAAGGGAAAACAAGAAGCTCCTCGAACCTAGCAAACCAACTTGAACCTTGGCAAGAACTAACCCAGAGCAACACAAGAAAAGACTTTAAACACCCAAACATTCACCTGAGCCAAAACCCACAACAAAGGGAAGCACCAGTCAGACCGGTGAAGAGCGCCGGTTAGACCGTTCATACCCTTGGCTCTCGGGGTGAACAGCTAGACGCAGGTCAACTTCTCCAAAGATCCATCCCGATCTCTGATTCACTCCACGGATTAGCACGAGACATTGGGGATAGTAGGATTACCTGATTGGAATCCCATAGCTATGATTTGAGCCCCCATAACTTATAAAATCAAGAGGAATCGTAAAATGAACACTAAGAACACCTCTCCACGAAACCTAAATGAAAACCCTGAATCGAGCACCTTTTCTCACAAATTTGAGAGGGGGATCACCAAGAAAAGAACCACAAGGGGCTCATGTGTGCATCCCTCACCAAAACCACAAAGGGGAGGTGACAAATTCATCAAAAGGAAATCACCAAAAAAAGGCTGCGAAAATCACCAATAATGGAAAACGGGAAAGGCATCACGCCAAACCTTCTATACATGCAATGAAAGATTCATACAAGGTTTAGCTTGCCTCCTCAACATCCATCCCTCTCTCAAGATCTCACTATGAAGCTCTCAAGCTAGTCCTACGGAAAACCCTAAGGGGAAAAGGGAAAAATTAAGGAAGCAAATGAGCTAGGGTTCGAAGACATGGCTGCCATCCTCTTTCTACCAAGTTTATATGGAGGCAACCGAAAGGCGAAACTACCCCAATTACATAATAGTAAGATACACGCCCTCGAAGGTTACTTTGAGAATTCTCATCGTAGCACAATCGGACGGATGTGCATCCACCGCAAACCGGTGTAACCACTACGGAAGCCTTGTGATCATGTCGCGTGTCCTTCGCTTTGAAGGTTCGGACGCCCTCGAGCCAAACCGGTTAGACCGGTTTCGGTCCGTTTTCTATGCCGAGTCTTCGGTCTTGTCTTTGTGACTCGGCCAAGTAACTTAGTGGTTTTGTGGTGAACCACTACAAACCCCGGAGACTTGGTGTAGCCCCACGCCAATCTCCACTCATGACTTGGCCGCCACGGTCGTCCGGCTCGGTCTTGGTTTCGAAGCTCAACCAGGAAACTGTACACGACATTGTCTTGCTCTTCCTGCCACCATGGGGCCCGCACTTGATCCCGTCGGCCACCGGGTTCCTCAAACCAAGCCTACTTGTCTCTCCACACACGGTGGCCCAATAACATAGACCTTTCACGTTTGTTCTTCACATGCACCAACGCAAATCAAGTTGATTCATCCTCAAAGTGATGAATCCAAGCAAACCTTGCATATCCTAATAACTCATTTGCTTCCGTACCTAATCCTCTCGGTGCCTCTATAATTTTAATTGAGCGTACTACGTTTGTCATCCATGTTTTATTTTGTAAGTGTAAAAATTATGTTACACCCTCAATTTGTTCTTCGATCGGTTGCCCACTTCTATTGGAATGGAGACTTGCGCAATGTTGATCAATCGATATCAAGGATATACATATATTTAATTCCTTCATCTCAACACAATAAATAGAGCGGAAGCAAGAGAGCAATGAAGGGAAAGACAACCGTTGTAAATCGGTTAGTATTTTGCATATATCATTGTACAATTTACATGTTTACGTTATATGGTTTCCACACTCTTTTGTTACAAAGTCTTGGTATATATAGAGTTCATAAAATTGTGTTTTCATCGTAGAAGGGAAGGATGCTGACGAATTATTGAGACAACAGGTACACAATGGTTTGCGGCTAGCACAAGGAAAGAGTCTGATTGATTTCGGTCAAAGACAGTAGACAGAGTCCACGAACACAGAACACATGCTACATGGATTTTACCCATTGATCGGTCAACGGAAGTACACACAAGATTTATTGATCAAGAACTTACAACTGAACAGTAGTAACGTAAAAGTACACAGTAACATTCATCAGGCTCCATTGTCACACATGCATTGCCCCCTAGACACCTAGATTTTGGACTAGGCCACTAGACTGACTCAGACAGATCAGTCAGAATTGCATGAATCGGGAGAACACAACATTAACATGGAGACTAAGAGACTTGGTCGACACTTGTGACATATGGATGCAGCGCACATCTTAGGGCGAAGGCGGAACCGATCCACTAAAGCGATCATGGGTGCGGTCGTTCATGCGAGGGCCCATGCACGAAATCATATCGAGGCCGCGGATCGACATGCATGCGGAATACAAATGCGGAGCGGTGTTAGTGCGAGGATTCACAGCAACTACGAGCACAGGGGTTGCCACAGTTCTTAGCGGAACAGGAATCCATGGTGCAAGAACCATGGGCATAGGAGTTCCCCTTGCACTGCCTAGAGCATTCGTTAAAGCAATCATCATAGAACTCGAGCGTGGTGTTGCACTTTCCATGCTCGGCCATGGATTGGGCTTGGCACCCCTGGTAGCAAATCGGGTCGCAGTAATTCCCGCAATCTGGCGATGGTGGTGCCGGTGCTGGCTCTTGCTGCTGCGCCATCGAAGAATGGAGCAGTACAAGGCACACCACAATGACCAAGGATCCCTGGAAAGTGGCAGCAGCGGAAGCCATCGTACCTGTGATCTACCAAGCTTTTGATAAAGAGAAGACAAGATTAGATCAGCAATATACTGTAGTGGTGATATAGGGAGGCAGCTCTATCGGTGATTATATGGACTATTTGGTACTATTTGTAGCCGCTAACCCGACGAAACCGCCAACATAGGAGCTCTAGTTTCCTACAGATTATTACAAGTTGAGACTATAGATCACGAATGGGATCTTGGCACATGTCTGGGAGTTGACGTCAGGAGTTGAAGTTATAGTGTTGGTTGAACGAGTCAAGTGTAGACATGGGGAACATATGGAATATCAATTACCAACAATATAATACAATTTTTAGCTCTGCGCAATCAAAGAACGACATGAGCTTCGAGGTTTAATCAGCCACAAGTACTACTGTACATGCCACTGATCTGCACTGAAACCTTCTCACTTCCCTGCCCTGCTTCCATGTAATAATCTTTGGCTGCCTCATTCTGTCAATGCAGTTCATAACTTTTATTTCTTTGCAAAAAAATTATACAACTATTTTTGTATCTAGCATATACTGCAGATGCGATGATGCCAAAAAATGTTATGTTTGTGATCCATAAATGAAGATTGACCATACTGGCATACGACATTTACTTGTCCAAACACACTAGCAAGCAATAAGGGCCACTGATTATTGCAAAACCAGGGATCAAGACGAATTACTGAGACAAAAATAGCTACTACCTTCCCAAATTATAGGTCATTTTGGCTTTTCTAGATGCGTAGATATTATTTATGCATGCATCTAGACATAAGGTATATCTAAATGCATAACAAAGTCTATGATGGTAGTAAAACAAAAATGACCTATAAATTGGAACAGAGAGTACCAAGAAAATCTAGGGGTCAGTTGATTATAACATATATTGCTCCTCTGTTAAAGTATCCAAACCAGGAAATACCTCCAGGATTATTGTAGACCTAGATTCCCTAGTAATTGGTGTACTCCCTCGGGTTTGGTAAAAGAAGTCATTTTGTATAATATTTGGGTCAAACATTAGGAATGTAAATGATGAATAAGTTTAGAAATGTAATAAATCATATCAATAGATTTTTTTTGAAAATCATTTTCGTAAAAATATACATATATAACTTCTCAATAAATATTTTTATAAAAAAAAGAGAAGTCGAAGTTGTGTATTGGAGACCATGTTGCTGCCTTAAACGACTTCTTTTACCAAACTGGATGGAGTATTATCTAATTTTTCCAACAAGCAACTCTTTAATTTATGCTTCTCACGAAAACAGAACATTGTTTTAGACCAATTTCTGCTGCTATGACTCGGTCAAGCTGACACACGTGAAAGTCAACCAATATTGCACCTACTTTTATTGAAAAGAAGAGGATTCATGACACGGAGGATATTGTACTCAATTAAGCATGAGGAAGATGGATTTAAATTGTAGAACAGATCTCACAAATTAATAAACAATTAGGATAGGTATGTGGGTCGCTCAAACTTATTATGGTGACTGGAAAAAAAGTGCACTATAATTTACACCTATTTGCGTGGTACGAATATTAATCCAATTTTCCGAGCACAATATCATATCATAGTGGCTGAAAGTTTTGGACTTGCATTGGGGAGTTCATGTTTTGTTAGCATGTTGTTGTTTCATTCGGTACCAACACTGATAAGGAGAGGGGCTTTAATCCCGGTTGGTAAGAGGTATAGGTCACTCAAGTCCAACCGAGACTAATGATGAGAGACAAAAGGCCCCACTTTAGTCCTGGGTGAACGAACCGGGACTAAAAGGTTTTCCAGGAAACAGAAAAAAGACTGGCTGCTGGTGCCCTGCATACTCCAGCTCCGCCACCCTCTCGCCGGCGAGCATCCTGCTCCAGTCCGTTCATTGAGAATTGAGGAGAGAAAAAATACTACAAACGAGAAGTATTCATTACATAATTACTTGACCATCACATGAGCAAATCAACTAATTTCCGCACTCGCAAATCACAAGTTTGATTCAATTCACAACACAAGTTTCCTTTACATCACAAATTTGATTTGATTCACAACACAAGTTTCCTTTGCATCACAAATTTTATTCGATTCACAAAACAAGTTTCTTTGAATGACCAGGAATAATCAGGGGAAAAATGGACGAACCAGCAACACGCCAAGGCCGCTCCCCACGCCGACGGTCGGTGGCCGCGCGCGGGGCCACACGCCGGCGGATCGGCAGCCACACCCGCGCGCGGGGCCGCGCGCCGGCGGCCGGTGGCCGCGCCCCCGGCCGGGAGCCGGTAGCCGCGCCCGCGCCCGCGACGAATTACTGAGACAAAAATAGCTACTACTTTCCAAATTATAGGTCATTTTGGGTTTTCCAGATGCATAGATATTATTTATGCATCTAGACATAAGGTATATCTAAATGCATAACAAAGTCTATGAATGTAGTAAAACAAAAATGACCTATAAATTGGAACGGAGGGAGTACAAAGCAAATCTAGGGGCCAGTTGATTATTATAACATATATTGCTCCTCAGCCAGCAATATTGGAAATACCTCCAGGATTAATGTAGACCTAGATTCTCTAGTAATTGGTGTACTCCCTTGGGTTTGGTAAAAAAAGTCATTTTGGACAATATTTGGGTCGAATATTGGGAATATAAATGATGAATAACTTTTAAGTCGTTGAGTTTAGAAATATAATAAATCATATCAATAGATTTGTTTTGAAAATCATTTTCATAAAAATATACATATATAACTTCTCAATAAATATTTTTATAGAAAAAGAGAAGTCGAAGTTGTGTATTGGAGACCGTGTTGCTGCCTAAACGACTTCTTTTACCAAACTGGAGGGAGTATTATCTGATTTTTCCAACAAGCAACTCTATAATTTATGCTTCTCATAGAAACAGAACATTGTTTTAGACCAATTTCTGCTTCTATGACTCGGTTAAGCCGACACACGTGAAAGTCAACCAATATTGCACCGACTTTCTATGAAAAGAAGAGGATTCATGTCAAGGAGGTTATTGTACTCAATTAAACATGAGGAAGATGGATTCAAATTGTAGAACAGAGGTGTGGCAACCCCATCCGTGATAATTCCGTACTGTCGCCTAAACCACTCCATTTGGTCATTAAGTTATAATAAAGAATCATTCCGTTGAGTGTTGCCGGGTTTACGCCCGGTAAATCACTTGAAACACACAGAGAGGATCGAACGTATGCATTGAAAATACCACGAACGAGAGTCCAGAGTGCCTTACAAAGTAACATCAAATTACCCGTAGGGTCCATTATTACAAACCATGGTTCTTAACATAAAAGTAAATGGTTCAGATTTTATTAAAACGGCGGAAGATAATTAAACGGTACGATCAACATCATAGGAGGCTTGTCCATGATGCAATCACTCGTCATCATCCACCCATTCTAGCTCCCAGCCGGGTGGAAGTTCTCCAGGGCACACATCACATGCATTACCTGGAAACAACATTTAAATAGCAAGGCTGAGTATACTAATACTCAGCAAGGCTTACCCGTCTAAAAAAATGACTTTACCTCTAATCGAGGCTTTTGGCTAGTGGGTTTGTTTGCCAAAAAGCTACTAAGTAGTGAATCCTTACTTTCACATTTTATCTCATGTTCTAGTAGAAGTAATCATTACTAGATAAGCAACTATTGCAATCATAGTTGTACAAACAATTAATCAAATAATAATCTTCACAAAGTTCCATCATAAAGGGATATCATGGCCAGTCGGGTAAGTAGTCTCAGATAACGGTGAGAGGCCGACAATCGATTGATTTAAACCTTGCAAGGTGGACATAAAGACACGGGAGGTGCCCTCACTAAGAGTTCACCAACCTGGCGGTTCCCGTCATTCTCCGGTTTGGGAATAATAGCTCACAGTCTTAAGTACAAGATTTATCTAGGCTACGCCACCAAGGTCACCCAACCTCACACATGCACTCAGGTGGCGAGCCTAGGACCGCAACCCTAAGAGTAGTGGTAGTAAAATCCCGTACTGCCTCATTTAGGTACTAGGCTTACCGTGCCCATTTCCGACAAGTGCTTAGTACTTTCAAACACTTAACCAACGAAGCCATTGGACCGAAGCCCAAATCCCATGCTCTTACCACATGAGCAATCCAATTAACATATGGTGATTCCATAAAGAAGATCCTATTCTCGCGAGTGATGAACATCACTCGACTTGTACTAGATCCTTAAGCATAGCAACTAGCGACCTAACATGCTAGTAAAAGATCATAGGTACTTAAGGATAATGCAAATAGGGTTTGAATCAACTCCTGAACGTAAATGCACATAAACTAACAATGATAAAATGCAGAAGCTTAATTGAAACACATAGGCTAATGATTAAACCGGGCTTGCCTTCATCTACACAAGCAGTCACACAACCTTCCGGACTTTGGTCCGGGTCTTGCTCTACGGTCACGTAGTGCACATCTCCTCCTGCTCCCTCGTCCTCGCCAGCCGGCACAAGCGTGTAACTACCGTCGGGAACTTCTACACGGAGGATGCACATGCAACAATTAGAGCGTAATTAATTTAATTTAAACAAAACAGTAACTAATAGTCCACAAGGAGCATATGGTTGACCATATTCACCTTGACAACAGCATTCAACACTTTTCGTTTTAAAGATATATATAAAGGCTTATTTATTCTTCTCTTTATGGCAATTGTGCACACATCTAAAATAAATAATTAATTTAATTGCACAAACAGAAAGGAGTTGGTTCTCAACTCTCAACTCATTTCCTAACCTATCCATAGGGTTCAAGCATTCAAAGAATGATTTTTCCATTTATTTTACTGACAACCCTAATATGGTTTCTCCACTTTTAATCAACAAAAAGCTTTATAAAAATCCCAACAGTACCCACTGGTCTCCCTGACCATGAACAAATCAGCAAGCACACAAGTTGAGGCCTTGAAAATAAATAAATACAAAGAATAACCTTTCTAGCTAGCATAAATGAGATAAATGCACACAAGAATAAATATAGCATTTCTGGAGTCAAACTTTCTTCTACACCTCCTCTGGTCTAAAACAAGCATAGGAAACCAACAAACACATCTATAGCTATTATAGAACTTGAACTACACATTTATGATTAAAAACAAGCGTAAATGAGGAACCATTATTTATAACAGTTCAAAAATCATGATCAATTCAGTAGAGGTGCACCTAGGCCTAATATGACTGTTTCCAGAAGTAGAGCTCAAAAAGCTATTTACTTTTTGCTACAAAAATCATTAAGGCAGAAAAGGCATAAATACAAGATAAATCATAACAAAAGATTTACTTAGTAAGTTTGTGCCAATTTTTACACAGGGCCTACACATGCTAGTACTCACAACATATCCAAAAATCAGCTCATGAACATGTGTGGATTTTGCAGTACAACATATCTAGGTAGAATACATTTCAATTTTTCATGCAAAAACTATAGCTCAAAAGTATATACAAGCTTTTCAAAAGTTGTAGGTTTGGTCACCGGCTATAGCTGGGGAAGGTGAACAAGCAAGGGGGAGCGTCGATTGGGCTCACATGTGATCGATTAGCGTCGGAGGTTTGATCAGAGAAGCGCCCGGCGATGGCCGGCGGCGAGGTAGTGGCGGCGCCTCCGCGGCGGCGCGGTTTTTGGTGCAATGTGGGGCTGAGCTAAGCCATGGGTCACTGTGGGAGCTTGAGTGGAGGTTAGGGAGTAGCTTGGAGTCGTTGGCAGGTCACGGGCACAGGCGGAGGGGGAAGCTCACCGGCGGCGCCAATGGGGGACGACGGCGGAAAGGAGCTACGGCGGCGCACACGCAAGGGAAACAATGGGGGGGTTTATAGGCAGCGCAGCACGAAGAGGAAGTTGCACTCAAGCTTCATGTCCACAAGGCGTTGGCATGGGCCCGGAGGCAGTTGGCGACGTGCGGCGGGGCTCCGGCCAATGGAGAAAGGCAGCGCGGGCGGGGGGGGGGGTGTGAGCGGCGGGCCGCGTGGCACCGGCTTAGGAGTGGGTGACGTGTCACACCCCGTAGGCATGCAGTGCTCACGAAGCCCGGCCTCGGACCGGCAGTAGTGGGCCTACTACGGTGTGCGTGCCCGGTGGTACGACGGCGAGGCCGACGTGGCATGTCGCGGCGCGACATCGCGCGTGGAACTCGCCCCGGCTCAAAACTGTTTCAAGCTGCCCCTGTTTGACTCGGTTTTTCTCCAAAATTTCTAATAAGTGCACAAAAATTGGAGTACCAAACTTGGTCACCACACTACCCTCTACAAGTTTTACAAAGGCTCTAGGGGGTTTTGATCCACCAATTTTGCATGAACTGGAGTGGAACTTCAAGATTTTCTCGGCTCTAGTGAATAGTGAAACCAGGTGTTGACCTGCATTTTTCACCATTTTGCACTTCAAATCAGCAATGCCGCCCAACAAGAAAGTTGTGTGCCTCAACAAACTGCACAACTTTCCCATTGGGAGAATTTGAAGTGTTTAGGGAAATTTTGGATAACACGCCAAAAGTTCTAGGAAGACAAGGAAGGTCAAAGGGAAAAGCTATGGTTTGAGCTAGGGTTTGACTCAGGGTTGACCAAGGATGAATAGTAACTTGATTAAGGGGGTCATTAGCACTCTTTGGCACTAAGCAAAAACACGGGGTGTTACAGCCTACCCCCTTAACAGGAATCTCATCCCGAGATTCGAATTTAAAAGATAAGCGGAGAAAGCTCACCTACGAATTTGAATTGGAAGAAAGTTTGGATACTTGGTGTGTAGAAAGTGCTCGTTCTCCCACATAGCTTCTTCTTCGGTGTGGTGATTCCATTATATCTTATACATCTTCACCTTTTGTCTCCTAGTTTGCCTTTCCTTTTGATCCAATATTCTTATAAGATATATTGCTAGTGATAGATCAGGTTCTATTTCTGCATTGGTCTCCTCAATTATTTGTGCTTGCGGTATTTGTTCTCACTTCTTCAGTTGTGAGACGTGAAACACGTCATGCACTGCGGAAAGTCGGTCCGGAAGTCGAATACGATAGGCAACCGTTCCAAACTTCTCGGTGACTTCATAAGAGCCAATATAGCGTGGAGCTAATTTCCCTTTTACTCCAAAGCGTTGTACACCTTTGGTTGGAGATACCTTTAGGTGCACATGATTACCAACTGCAAATTCCCGGGGAGCTTTAGCCTTGTCATGGTAACTCTTTTGCCTCATCTGTGCTGCTCTCAAATTTTCTCTAATCACTCCTACCTTCTCTTCGGCTTCTTGTACTAGGTTAGGACCAAACAAGGTTCACTCACCTGCTTGTGACCAATTTAGAGGGTACGATACCTTCGTCCATACAAGGCTTCGAAAGGAGCCATCTTCAAGCTAGCTTGGTAACTATTATTACAAGCAAACTCTGCCAAAGCTAAGCATTTGTCCAAAGTCTTGTCAAAGTGAATGACACAAGCTCTCAACATATCTTCTACTATTTGATTTACTCTTTTTGTCTGACCATCGGTCTGTGGGTGATAGCTGGAGCTATGGATTAGCTTGGTACCCAAAGATTCATGAACTTGTGCCCAAAAGCGAGCAACAAACTGAGTGCCTCTGTCTAACAAGATAGTTTTTGGAACGCCGTGCAAGCGTACTATGAGATCAACATAGATTTCCGCATAGCGCTCGGCTGAATAGGTAGTGTGGACAGGAATGAAATGAGCGGTCTTGGTAAGCCGGTCCACTATTACCCAAATGGAATCATGCTTTCTAGGAGTGAGGGGTAAACCTACGATGAAATCCATGCTTATGTCATCCCACTTCCATGCGGGAATAGACAAAGGTTACATTTGACCCACGGTATTTAGGTGACTATCCTTGATCCTTGACATGTATCGCCGGACACATAGTCAGCTATTTCACCCTTCATATTTGACAATTTTTTTAAGGTCTCGGTACATCTTGGTGCTACTGGGATGGATGGTGAACTTAGAGAGATGAGCCTCATCTAAAATTCTCTTCTTTAAATCCGGATCCTGGGGAATGACTAACCTTTGACCAAACCATAGAACTCCCTTGTCATCCCTCCGGAAACAATTAAATTTGGGATCTCCCTCAAATAATTTCTGTATGATTTTCTGAACCTCTTCATGGAGAGGGGATTCGATTGAGACGGCATAAAGATTTCCATGCTCGACCAATTCCAGGTTAAGCTTCCTCATCTCTTCACACAAAGCTTCATTATACGGCTCTAGCGTCACGTAGTTGCAATGTTTGCGACTAAGCGCATCCACAACCATGTTGGCTTTACCGGGATGATAATGGACTTCCAAATCATAATCCTGTATCAACTCCAACCATCTTCTTTGTCTCATATTCAGATCTGATTGAGTGAAAATATATTTAAGGCTCTTGTGATCGGTGAAGATATTGCAGCGATTTCCCATTAAATAATGCCGCCAAAATTTTAAGGCATGAGTAACCGCTGCTAGCTCAAGATCATGGGTAGGATAATACTTCTCATGATGTCAAAGTGCCCCGTGAGGCATAAGCAATAACCCGGTTCTCTTGCATAAGCACACAATCTAGGCCAGTGCCCGAAGCATCACAAAACACCTCAAACGGTTTTGTCATATTTGTTGGGTTAGCACGGGGGCTGATGTTAAGTTTTCCCTCAAAGTATGCAAAGCTTTCTCACAATCTTCACTCCACACGAACTTGACACCTTTCTTCAACAATTTAGTCATGGGTTGAGCTATTATGGAGAAGTCCGGAATAAATCGACGATAATAGCCAGCTAGGCCCAGAAAGCTGCGAATTTGGTGCACCGACTTGGTTGGCTTCCAATCCATGACCTCCTGCACTTTGCTATGATCCACGGAGATACCATCCTTGGAAATAGTGTGACCCAAGAATTTCACACTATCCAACCAGAATTCACATTCGAAGAATTTAGCATAAAGCTTGTGATCCCTCAAATGCTGCAAAAAAATACGAAGGTGTTTCGCATGCTCTGCTTCGTTCTTGGAATAAATGAGGATATCATCCACTAGTAGGGATGTTGTCATCAATGACGTTACATTAGCATCATTGAAGACGCCAGAATGGTCACAATTAGTATTTTGTGACGATTTTGTAACGATTTTGTTTTGGTCACTATGGTGGCGTCACATTTCTTCATCGGTGACGAAATTGGTTTTTCCGTCATAGATGTGTCTCCAATATGTGACGAATTTTGTGTCGTCCTGGATTTAAATTCATTCTATGACTAACGTGTTTGGTCATAGATTATACCCTGTTTTCGTCATAATTTCACATCCGCCTAGCTAACTGACGTCGCCGTTAACGCCGTTTGTGATGTGTGACGATCAAATTTGGTCACAGATGTTCCTATGTTTTGGTCATAATCTCCCGTTAACGGCGTTTGCATCTGACGTGACGCTGACGTCAGCTATGACGTGGCGGTGATGTCATCAATGACGTGGCAGCTGACGTCATATTTTTGGAATCGTCATAGAAGACAAGTTTATATCGTCACAGAATGATATTTGCTATTGTCACCTTTTGATATAAAATGGTCACAGATTTACTATTGTTTTGGTCACAGGTTGTCCTTTATTGAGCCACATGGCTTGATCTGATTAGTTTTATTTCGTCACAAAAGTGTAAATGATAATTATCAATACAATTTACAAATAATACTGAAATAACAAAAAACTTGTATAAATTAACAGATCCAGTATTCCAATGGCCATAACTCCATAACTCAACTCAATTCATATTATTACCAACATTACAACAAATTCGAACTACAAATTACGACAGATTCTAACTATAAGTTACATCTTATTTCACATCTTATTTTACATCTTGTACTTCTCATAGAAACCACACTTCCTTTCAGCACCCTGCACACATGCCATTTAAAATAGAGTTCTTACATTGTTGCTGCTTTGCATTAGGGGAGAAGAAAGAGGCAAAGGGGTTATTCTGACCTTGATCTTGTTCTCACCTGAGAGAAATCAAACTCGATCTGTTGCAGCTTGTGCATGAGCTGTCGAGCTGACCTGTATAAAAGAAGTGTAGAGATGAGCTAGCTGACCTCCCAATAAAATAAGAGTTATAAAGCAAAGATAATGAAACAACTATTAGAAGTAGACAGAGCAATAACCACCCAACAAATTTTCAGTAATTACTTACCTGCAATGAGTCAAACAAAGTGGATCATATTGATAAGGTTTTCTTTTCTGCAACATCAAATGGCACACTAATTTCAATAAATGAGCAAATGAGAAAAAGACTACTAGTTATCTACTTTGAACAAGCATGTCAGTTTCCACATTATAATAGTAAATAAACAAGTATAGAAGAATTTGCATCTATTTATAAATTCCAACATGTTTATAAAAATAGAATGCAAAAGAGAAGGCACTCTGCAGTCCTAACTATAGTAGCAACCACCAAAACATGATAGGAAAGTATCTACGTTTCTCTTCATAATCTAGGAGGGACAAGTAGTCCAGCCAAACTTCACATGCAAAAGTAACTCTGAGAGTAAACTAATTAGCTGAAAGCGGTACGGGAGTATAGAAGGCGATCTTGTCATCAGTTTCTCGAGCCTTGTTCTGCAGGGAGGTGACATTGGCAAATCTGCACACAACTTCAGAAGAAATGATTATTTTGTTTATAGTAAATCAAAGATTATTAAATGATGAAAATAGTAAAGAATCCAGAGACATTATGGATTTACCATCTGAAAGATTCAGTTGCCCCTCTACAAAGCCACTATAGAAAAATTAGTCAGTAACTAAATTGATCAATCCATAATACACAAGGATCATACCAGCAATAGTTGTAAAACTCTGTAGTTACTGCAATCTAGTAGAAACACAATTAACTTGAATTAAGAATGTCAGGCTTAGAATAATGATGTTCGGTCTACATTTAAGTGGATCCTTTTCTTTAGATCAACAAGTATTTTTTCAGATAGAGAACATATTAGAATATATTAGACATAATGGAAATCATACATAGCAGGACACACCCTAGGTTGCATAAGTCACAACTGTTCGTGCTTCACTGCACAAGAATAGAAGTTCATTGAGGATGGTTGCTACAGTTGATGCCAAGGATCATTAATAAGTTAGAGCTTGCAATGTTAACTATCAATATAGGCAGCATAACTATCAACACATGGATCCCCACAATAATCATCATGCCCGCACCCTAATAGAAATAAACACATACCAAATATAACAAATATAGCTGAAATTAACAGAAATGCAGTGGGAACCACTTGATCTGAATGAGATGGCTGAGGGGATTAGATCGATTTGAGGGAAACGACTGCTTAAAGCACCTGGATCAGCACCTTCGTGCTCTTCTGCCCCTGCCAATCTGCGTGCGCTTCGTGCACTTCTGCCCCTGCCAATCCTCTGCCACGATCCAAGAAAGCGACATCTGGGTGAGATGGGGTGTTCCACGAACCCTAAATCCCTCAATTATTATTGCAAGAACAATCAGGATCTAATATTTTTGTGGAACTGAGACGCATCCAGGGAGGGATTACTTACTGAGGGAAGGGAGATGCTTCGTTGATCCGGTTATTAGACGAACCCTAAGCTATTAGACGCAGACAAATCGAGGGCCGTGGGGAGATCAAGCGGCGGCCGCAGGGAGATCCGGCGGCGGCCGCGGGGGAGCAAACGGAGTTTAGGGCAACTCCAACCCATCCCACAGCCCCGATGGGATGATGTGGGGAGGGAGCTCCGGTGTCGATGGAGGCAGCAGAGGCGTCGGGAGGAGGCTCCGCCTGTCGATGGAGGCGTGGGGAGGGAGCTCCGGCGCGCCGGCGAGGAGGCGTTACGGTGCGAGAGAGAGAGGGATCGGGTTGGGAACGGGTAGGAGGCGGATTGGGTGGACCGGTGGAGACGGGGTGGTTAAAAGGATAGGACCCGCTGACATGTGGGTCCATGTGTAAGAAGGGAATAAAAAAAGAATTGGGTAGAAGTAAGGAGGTAAATGAGGGTTGGGTTGGAGTTGAAAGAAAATAAAAGCCTCAAAACTAGATGAGAGGTCCTCATATGGATAGATGAGGGCTCAGATTTAAGAGGCCGGTTGGAGTTGCCCTTAGGGTTTGGGTGAAGGGGAGGCGGAATGAGCGAGCGGGAGGGAGAATGCAGAGAAATGGAAGGCGAGAGGTGGGGGATGCGTACGCGCGGGTGGCGGGGACGGGGCACTGACGCACGAGCGGACGTACGGGAGAGCGGAAAAAGACGTACTTAATTTTTATCGTACTTTCATTTTTGAGTAAAAAACTTGTAATCTTGCTTAAAAAATCTGAAATTTTGCTGGAGCTTCTCCTTTTGGTACAGTATGTTGTCAAAAAAGTTTCAAGTGATTCTGAGAAAGTGATGATGTACTTCCCCACTGAAGCATACATGTCTCGCACATGTCACTATGAGTCACCTAGAGATGTTCATCCCTATGTGGGATGTGTAGTACAAGTTGCTTGAAATCGTGTGAAACTTTTTTTGGATGCTAATGGATGCAATCTAAGATGTTGGGTGAAGTTTCGGAATTTTTTGACCAAGTTTGCCTATTATTGTAAATATTTGTTGATTTAATAAGGAATAAATGTAAAAAACATGTAACCTTGCTTAAAAAATCTGAAATTTTGCTGGAGCTCCTCCTTTTGGTACAGTATGTTGTCAAAAAAGTTTGAAGTGATTCTGAGGAAGTGATGATGCACTTCCCCAGTGAAGCATACATGTCTCACACATGTCAGTGTGAGTCACCAAGAGATGTTCATCCCTATGTGGGACGTGTAGTACAAGTTGCTTGAAATCGTGTGAAACTTTTTTTTGGATGCTAATGGATGCAATCTAAGATGTTGGGTGAAGTTTCGGAAATTTTTGACCAAGTTTGCCTATTATTGTAAATATTTGTTGATTTAATAAGGAATAATTGTAAAAAACTTGTAACCTTGCTTAAAAAATCTGAAATTTTGCTGGAGCTCCTCCTTTTGGTAGAGTATGTTGTCAAAAAAGTTTCAAGTGATTCTGATAAAGTGATGATGCACTTCCCCACTCAAGCATACATGTCTCACACATGTCACTGTGAGTCACCAAGAGATGTTCATCCCTATGTGGGGCGTGTAGTACAAGTTGCTTGAAATTGTGTGAAACTTTTTTTGGATGCTAATGGATGCAATCTAAGATGTTGGGTGAAGTTGCGGACTTTTCTGACCAAGTTTTCCTATTATTGTAAATATTTGTTGATTTAATAAGGAATAAATGTAAAAAACTTGTAACCTTGCTTAAAAATCTGAAATTTTGCTGGAGCTCCTCCTTTGGTACAGTATGTTGTCAAAAAAGTTTCAAGTGATTCGGAGAAAGTGATGATGCACTTCCCCACTGAAGCATACATGTCTCACACATGTCACTGTGAGTCACCAAGAGATGTTCATCCCTATGTGGGACGTGTAGTACAAGTTGCTTGAAATCGTGTGAAACTTTTTTTGGATGCTAATGGATGCAATCTAAGATGTTGGGTGAAGTTTCGGAATTTTTTGACCAAGTTTGCCTATTATTGTAAATATTTGTTGATTCAATAAGGAATAAATGTAAAAAACTTGTAACCTTGCTTAAAAAATCTGAAATTTTGCTGGAGCTCCTCTTTTTGGTACAGTATGTTGTCAAAAAAGTTTCAAGTGATTCGGAGAAAGTGATGATGCACTTCCCCACTGAAGCATACATGTCTCACACATGTCACTGTGAGTCACCAAGAGATGTTCATCCCTATGTGGGACGTGAAGTACAAGTTGCTTGAAATCGTGTGAAACTTTTTTTTGATGCTAATGGCTGCAATCTAAAATGTTGGGTGAAGTTTCGGAATTTTCTGACCAAGTTTGCCTGTTATTGTAAATATTTGTTGATTTAATAAGGAATAAATGTAAAAAACTTGTAACCTTGCTTTAAAAATCTGAAATTTTGCTGGAACTCCTCCTTTTGGTACAATATGTTGTCAAAAAAGTTTCAAGTGATTCTGAGAAAGCGATTATGCACTTCCCCATTAAAGCATACATGTCTCACACATGTCATTGTGAGTCACCAAGAAAACCTACCCTGGATAACCTGGAGGCCTGCTGCCACCAGAGATGATTTGGAGGCGACGATCACAATCGCGACACAATAGAAACTTGGACGTGACGACCTGGGTGTGATCACTACGAAGGGCTAAACGCGATCAACGTTATTAGCCCAACTTCTGATCCATGCAGGTAAAGGCCCATTATTCGTTAATAAAGTGACAAATAAAAAACAACATACTTACAACACGAACGACCACATAGCGCAGTGGTAGAGCTCCTTCCTTTTTATCACAAGGTCCCTGGTTCGATACTCTGGGACAGCCTTTTGTTTTTGTTTAACACAATTAAAAAATGTGCCGACACATTAAACAAGATGATGGGCCACATGATCATGGGCCTTGTGGCAGACACATCCCACGTCGTTAGTGCACTACTAATTTGTGATCAATTTGATTCTTCATTAGTTGTGCCAAATGATTCTAACAAATTATGACGATATCCAATCTAATCTGTGACCAATAGGTTTCATCATTACTATACGCCATACCAAAACATAATCTATGACGATCTCCTCAATCTGTTTTGTGACGTAAATTATATTTTCGTCATTATTCTTTCACCTATTTCATCGTCACATGCAACTTATGACAAAAATGGACATTTCGTTATGGAATACGTACCATTCTGTGACCAAAGTTTGCAGCGTCACGAGCAAATCGTCACTGATAAACACTTTTCTAGTAGTGATCAATGAATACCACTACGAACTTGTCAAATTCATTCATGAAGACTGAGTTCATAAGGTACATGAAATAGGCAGGTGCATTTGTGAGACCGAAAGACATCACCAGAAATTCATAGAGGCCATATCTGGTGGAGAAAGCCGTTTTCGAAATGTCACTTGGTTGAATCTTTATTTGATGGTAGCCCGATCTTGGAAAAGACTTTGGCACCAGCCAATTGATCAAAGAGGACATCAATGCAAGGCAAAGGATATTTGTTCTTTATTGTCACTGCATTGAGTGGACGATAGTCCACACACATCCACAGACTACTATCTTTCTTCTTCACAAAAAGAGCATGACTCCCCCATGGAGAAGAACTTGGGAGAACATACCCTTTATCAAGCAATTCTTGCAACTGTTTTTTCAACTCGGCTAGCTCTTTGGGTGGCATATGGTAGGGTCTTTTAGAGATAGGTGCGGTGTTGGGTTGAAGTTCTATTATGAATTCGACATCCCTGTCTGGTGGCATGCCAGGCAAGTCATCGGGAAAGACGTCTGGATACTCACACACCACTGGGTTGTTTTCTAGCTGGATGGTCACTGGCTCACTGCAACATAGGAACAATGGTTTATGCCTTCTGCTTTAGGCAAATACAAGGTGGTGTGACCACTGGTAGGGGAATGGATTTCTATCACTCTTTCTGAGATGTCCAAAACTAACTTTATGCTGCTCCATCCAATTCATTCCTAGGATTACATCTAGGCCTCCCAACCCTAAGTGAATAAGATTGATTAAGAAAGTTTTACTACCAAGTTGCAAAGGTACTACCTTAGTGATGGTGTTGGAGGGAATCCTTCCTCCTGCGGTAGATACTATAAAAGACTCTTTGGTGTGACAAGAATGCAACCCCAATTTTCTTACTAGACTTTCACTTAGGAAACTATGAGTTGCTCCAGAATCAAACAAAATTTTAACGGGATGACCATGGATAGAGAAAGTACCCGTCAGCATTGTCGCTCCCTCTGGAATGTCAACCATGGTGGTGAAGTTCAGTTTGCCCTTCTTGACTTGCACCACGGGTTTCTTGCCTTGATTACCCTAACGGCCCTCTGAGCCATCACCTTACTTGTTTTGCTTGGGTTTGGGGCACTCACTGGTATAGTGTCCCAGCTGCCCACAATTATAGCAGTGACGGTCTTTAGCAGCATTGTTGTTGACGGGAGGTGTACTAAGCTTGTAGGGTTGCTATTGTTCCTTACGGTACTGGAAATTCCCAGACGACTTGTTATGAGACGGGGTCACCCTCCAGTTTCTAGTTGGAGATGACTGGGAGGATCCTGAGCACCCTTCTTGACAAAGCGGAACTTTTGCCCAACCCACCAATAGTGTTAAATCTGGCCTGCCTCTTTATGTTTGGGCCTTTGTCATGGCATCTTCCTAAGAAATAGCCTTGTTCACAAGGTCCTGGTAGCTGTTAGGCTCATAAAGATTAAGGCTCTCATAAAGGTCCCCGTGTAGCCCATCACGAAAATGCTCTATCTTCTTGGCATCACTGTCAACATGATGCCCACCATACTAACACAGAGCATTGAACTTTTTAGCATACTCATATACCCTGTCGGAACCTTGCTTCAGTGCAAGAAACTCTTTCGTCTTTCTGTCCATGAGACCCTTAGGAATGTGGTGTTCCTTGAAGGCCCTCTTGAATTCAGCCCATGTGATTTGATGTCCTTCTGGGATCATGGACTTGAAATTCTTCCACCACAGCAGCGCTGCACCATGGAGTTGGAGGGCAGCGAACCTGGCCTTACGCTCTTCGGAGCATGGCAAGGTGAACACTGAGAACTTGGCCTCAATGGCCCTGATCCACGCATCTGCAGCTAGAGGTTCTTTGACCTCCTCGAACGTCGGGGGCTTCATGGCATAGAAATGCTCATACTTGGTGACTCGAGGCTGGCCATCAAGATTCTCCCCACGGGGATTGTTCTGCAGCTGTTGAGCGATTTGGTCCTGCGTTTGCAAGAGCTGACGCATCACCTCAGTTTGGGTGACGATGAATTGCTCCTGGATAGTCATGTTGGGAGGAGGTGGCAGAGTGTCACTCCCACTTGCACCAAAACCATAAGGGGATGTACAGGTTGGTCCCACCATCTGAAATTCATGAAGTTTTCATTGGCCACATATTCACAAGCTTGCTTACATTAACCACAAGGAGAATATGCAAGACGAAAACTCATAAACATCATTTTTGCGGAAACCGGACAGCGCAGCTGAGTCGATGTAAAATTCATAACTCTCTGCCCCTTTTGGGAAAAATTCTCATTTTTGGTCAGCAAGTGCAAAATTAGTAAGATCCAATATTGGTATTCAACTCGAGGACAAATTCCAACATTATCATGCCTGAAAAATTCCGTAACCGAGGGTCTTCCTAGCTGTTTTTCCTATAGGCCGAAATGCACAATTTTTGCCATAATTCTCGGTATGCTTATGCAAACGTGATGAATTTTGGTGAGCATGATCTCCACAACATTCCACACAACTTTGGTATTCAACACATGGTAAAATTTTGATCACAACAACCCTAATTCATTCATTGAAAGCAACAACACAAAGGTGTTCATCCAAGCATTACATGATGCGGAGTTTTTGGATCACCTAACACACTATGTACATACAACAAAAGCACATCCCACATACTCTCCGAGCAGCCTCGACCCTTCCACAAAAGCAAGCTGAAAAGGCTAAACCAAGAGTACTTGGCTTTTCTTCTAAGGACAACAACTAGACAACTAGTCGCCCGCAGTGGAGCCAGCACTAGTCTCTAGAGAATCGGGTGGTGGACCCTCGACACTGTCCTCGCTCAAGCCCGAAGCTCCCTGTAGCTTGTCTGGAGCGGCAGGTGCAGCCGGTGGAGCGGTCGGCGGCTGCTGCCCTAGTGTGCCAACGCCTGCCACACCTCCACCTCAATCTCCAAGTCAGCTGCCTGGTTCTGCATCTCCGCCACGTTCTGCACCAAGGCAAAACGCTGGGCCTCAGTGTGAGCTAGCTGCACCTGTGTCATCTCTAGGGTGTGGTCCCTGGTGTGCAACTGCTTCGTGTACTCGGCACGCTCCTGGTGCCACTAGATACGCTTGTCCTGAAGTGCCAAAATCTCCTGCTGGAGGTGAACAACGGTCTGTCGCTCGAACTGAAGGTCAAGGGTGAGGATATCCCTCATCGCCGTGGCGTCCATCAACACAAGAGAAAGCATACCCTGGGTGGAGAGACAGAACACCTGCATGTTGTAGACCACCTCCAACAACCTCAGAAGCTGGCACACAGTGAGCTCTGGAGAGTCAGTAGTGAGCAACACGTCGGTGAGCAAAATACGCTCATGCCAAGCCGGGTCAAGTGGGTCCATGGCTGGGAACAACCCCAGCGCAGTGAGCATCACCTCATCCGGGTGCTGCTCGCAGAAGGTGTGTAGGATCTGCATGGCCGCGAACTCAACCGACTCGACACCACGGTGAGTGGAAAACATCATGCTCAAGTCTGCCCACTCCGGGTGCTCTGGGTGAGGTGGCACGGTCGCGGTCGTGCGTGCGTAGGGAACACCCTGGTCCCAAAAGGAGATCACCTCGTACAATGGCGGCGTAGTGTAGCCAACCTCACTGAGAGTCTCCCACAAAATGCGGGGAAAACCCTCCCAGTGAAGGGCATCGGTACGAATGGTACCGTCCGCGTTGATATTGTAGACCGGTGGCTGTGCCATCTGTACCAAAAATAGGGACTACAAGTTAGACATCGAATTGATATTAACATGAGTAAGGGTGTAAAAATTCTGGCAGGTATGAACAAAAATTAATAACATAAAAACCAGAGCCCCAAAATTTCCCAAATTTCTACAGCAACTCATTTATATAATTGTGCACACTTTTGGTATTCAAAGGTAGATCTAGATTGGATTGGAACATGCTCGAAAAAAATCCATTTTCAGAGGAAGGTTACCCAGAAAAACAGCAGAACAGAGACTTACTAAACTGATCATAACTCCTGATAGAAAAATTCTAAAATCATGAGAAATTCACAGTAGAAGCTAAATTTGATAAGAAACAACTTTCCTAAAGGATGTCTAGTCGGATTCCTCACATATTTGGCTCTAAAAATTATGAAAGACAGCAACAGAATCTGCCAGAAACTTCCTAAGATCCAAGGAGAGGATAAACTTATCTAAGATCAAGCAATCACCCTAGGAAATATTACTCCAACATGCAATAACAAATTTTAGGTTCAACAAGATTTTAATCATGATGCACACGCCTTAAACGACCTCACATACAAGGATCACGAAAGACGTAGTTAGCGTCGGTGGCAAGCTTATAATCGGCTCTCCTTATAATAACTAGTCGGAGCTACTCGATTTGCACTTAGCGACTTACGAAATGTTGTTAGTGTACCTGCAGAAAAGAACCTTCTATGCCAGCACGTCATGGAAGCGTCCACATACATTACCATTCACTATAGAAACGGTATCCATGCGTCAAGCCGCTGCATGGACAGCGTCCAACCTCAGCATATTCGACATGCGGAATGCACACGTATGGCAAAACATGGCGACATCACAACTCATGACATTTTCATCTTGAATAGAGCATGTCATCCTTCGTATGACTTCATACGAAAAGCACACGTATAAAACACGTCAGCGACCCAACGAGAAGATGGGATCCGTTGAATAGATCACTCCATCAACCCTCACAATTCTAGTGAACGTGGCACAACACACGTCTAAAACATGTGGCTTCATCTAGTTTGGTTGTGCAAGAAAGTAAGTCTGGCATAAAGTAAAGTGTTGGAAGTTAGCAAAATAAACCATAGATTCTTATGCCACCTAAAAGAACCCAAAATTCCCTCTAGGGCCTCTCGATATATATCATTCTTTAATGATCCAACGTATTTTAAAAATCCAATCATTCTTGGCAAGTTTTATTGTAAAACATGTGATTAGTATTGATCTAATCACTTCGGTGCATATAGATGCTCTGATGCCAACTGTGACAACCCCATCCGTGATAATTTCGTACTATCACCTAAACCACTCCATTTGTTCATTAAGCGATAATAAAGAATCATCCCGTTAACTGTTGCCGGGTTTACGCCCGGAAAATCACTTGAAACACACAGAGAGGATCGAACGTATGCATTAAAACTCTCACGATGGAGAGTCCAGAGTGCCTTACAAATTAACATCAGATTCCCCGTAGGGTCCATTATTACAAACCATGGTTCTTAACATGAAAGTAAATGGTTCAGATTTTATTAAAACGGCGGAAGATAATTAAACGGTACGATCAACATCATAGGAGGCTTGTCCATGATGCAATCACTCGTCATCATCCACCAATTCTAGCTCCTAGCTGGGTGGAAGTTCTCCAGGACACACATCACATTCATTACCTGGAAACAACATTTAAATAGCAAGGCTGAGTATACTAATACTCAGCAAGGCTTACCCGTCTAAAAGAATGACTTTACCTCTAATCGTGCAAGGCTTTTGTCTAGTGGGTTTGTTTGACAAAAAGCTACTAAGTAGTGAATCCTTACTTTCACATTTTAGCTCATGTTCTAGTAGAAGTAATCATTACTAGATAAGCAACTATTGCAATCATAGTTGTACAAACAATTAATCAAATAATAATCTTCACAAAGTTCCATCATAAAGGGATATCATGGTCAGTAGATTAAGTAATCTTAGATAATGGTGAGAGGCCGACAATCGATTGATTTAAAGCTTGCAAGGTGGACCTAAACACACGGGAGGTGCCCTCACTAAGAGTTCACCAACCAGGCGGTTCCCGTCATTCTTCGATTTGGGAATAATAGCTCACAGTCTTAAGAACAAGGTTTATCTGGGCTACACCACCAAGGTCACCCAGCCTCACGAATGCACTCAGGTGGCGAGCCCGGGGCCGCAACTGTAAGAGTAGTGATAGTAAAATCCCGTACTGCCTCATTTAGGTACTAGGCTTACCGTGCCCATTTCCGACAAGTGCTTAGTACTTTCAAACACTTAATCAACGAAGCCACTGGACCGGATCCCAAATCCCATGCTCTTACCACATGAGCAATCCATTTATAATATGGTGATTCCATAAAGGAGATCCTATTCTTGCGAGTGACGAACATCACTCGACTTTTACCGGATCCTTAAAGCATAGCAACTAGCGACCTAACATGCTACTACAAGATCATAGGTACTTAAGTATCATGCAACTAGGGTTTCAATCAACTCCTGAATGTAAATGCACACAAAATAACAATGATAAAATTCAGAAGCTTAATTGAAACACATAGGTTAATGATTAAATCGGGGCTTGCCTTCGTCCGCACAAGCAGTCACACAACCTTGCGGACTTTGGTCTGCTTCTTGCTCTACGGTCACGTAGTGCTGGTCTCCTCCTGCTCCCTCGTCGTCGCCAGCTGGCACGAGCGTGTAACTACCGTCAGGAACTTCTACACGGAGGATGCACATGCAACAATTAGAGCATAATTAATTTAATTTAGACAAAACAGTAACTAACAGTCCACAAGGAGCATATGATTGACCATATTCACCTTGACAATAGTATTCAACACTTTTCCTTTTAAAGATATATATAAAGGCTTATTTATTCTTCTCTTTATGGTGACTGTGCAAACATCTAAAATAAATAATTAATTTAATTGCACAAACAGCAAGGATTTGTATCTCCACTCTCAACTCATTCCCTAACCTATCAATAGGGTTCAAGCATTCAAAGAATGATTTTTTCCATTTATTTTACTGACAAGCCCAATATGGTTTCTCCACTTTTAATCAACAAAAAGCCTTATAAAAATCCCAACAGTACCAACTGGTCTCCATGACTAGGAACAAATTATTTGAATAGCAAGCACACAAGTTGAGGCCTTGAAAATAAATAAATACAAAGAATAACCTTTCTAGCTCGCATAAATGAGATAAATGCACACAAAAATAAATATAGAACTTCTGGAGCGAAACTTTCTCCTACACCTCCTCTGGTCTAAAACAAGCCTAGAAAACCAACAAACACATCCATAGCTATTATAGAACTTGAACTACACATTTATGATTAAAAACAAGCATAAATTAGGAACAATTATTTGAAATAGTTCAAAAATCATGATCAATTCAGTAGTGGTGCATCTAGGCCTAATTTAACTATTTCTAGAAGTAGAGCTCAAAAAGCTATTTACTTTGTGCTACAGAAATCATTAAGGCAGAAAAGGCATAAATACAAGTTACATCATAACAAATGATTTACTCAGTAACTTTGTGCCATTTTTTGCACAGGGCCTACACATGCGAGTACTCACAACATATCCAAAAATCAGCTCATGAATATGTGTGGATTTGGCACTACAACAGATCTAGGTGGAATACATTTCAATTTTTCATGCAAAAACTATAGCTTAAAAGTATATACAAACTTTTCAAAAGTTGTATGTTTTGTCACCAGGAGTACAACAAAATTTGTTTTGCAATTTTAGGATTTTTCTACGATTTTATATGATTTTTGCAACTCATTGACCAAAACATAAGGAAACTAAGAATCTCTTTCTAGTCTAGACCCTGGAAGGATTTAAAAGTTCACAACCATGCCCTCGGAACTTGCACAAGGGTCCCTGAGGGATTTTTGGCTTCATACTCGTACCCTCAACTACGGGGGCGAGCTCATCGCCGGCGAGGTGGGGCCGGGGAAGGTGAACAAGCAAGGGGGAGCGTTGATTTGGCTCACATGGGATCGGTCAGCGTCGGAGGTTTGACCGGAGAAGCGCCCGACGATGGCCGGCGGCGAGGCAGTGGCGGCGCCTCCGCAACGGCGCGGTTTCCGGTGCAATGTGGGGCTGAGCTAAGCCATGGGTGGCTGTGGGAGCTCGAGTGGAGGTTAGGGAGTAGCTTGGAGTCGTTGGTAGGTCAAGGGAACAAGCGAAGGGGGAAGCTCACATGCGGCGCCAATGGCGGACGGTGGCGGATAGGAGCTAGAACGGGGCCCCTGTTTGACTCCGTTTTTCTCCAAAATTTGTAACAAAAGTGCACAAAAATTTGAATACCAAACTTGCTCACCACACTACCCTCTACAAGTTTTACAAAGACTCTAGGGGGTTTGGATCCACCAATTTTGCATGAACTGGAGTGGAACTTCAAGATTTTCTCGACTCTAGTGAATAGTGAAATCTGGCGTAGAATGGCATTTCTTCACCATTTTGCACTTGAAATCAGCAATGCCGCCCAACATGAAAGTTATGTGCCTTGACAAACTGCACAACTTTCCCATTCAGAGAATTTGAAGTGTTTAGGGGAATTTTGGAGAACGCGCCAAAAGTTATAGGAAGACAAGGAAGGTTAAAGGGAAAAGCTAGGGTTTTGAAAGGACCTTGTGATGCCAAGAGGGGGGTGAATAGTGTCACTTCAAATTTCTGAAACAAATGCAGCAGTTAAAACACTTGTTGGTACTACCGACGTGGTGCCGGAACTACCGATGGGGCTCGGTACTACCGGTACCAAGTCAGTACTATCGACACGGCAGAGAAGACTAAAACAAAATTTGAAAACTACGGTGATTCTAGCAATTCTATTTGAATCAAAGTCTTAGTTTAGAAGCTAAGAACCACCTGCAACCAAATATAAGAGTTGGAACACAACAAATTTATAGATCGGGCTGAAACAAGTTCAAGGGTTAGTGAGAGACAAAGAATTCAAGCAAGCAAAGGGAGACACAAAGGTTTAATCTGAAGTTCACACCCACAAAGGATGCTACGTCTCCGTTGAGGATCCCACAAAGGGAGGGCTATCATCAAGAGCCTCTTTTCCTCTTCCAACCCCCACAAAGGAAGATTGGTTCTCACTAAGAATTCTCCACCAAGGAGAGGGTAATACAAACGATCCCGGGTGCACCACACCAAGAGGGCACTCAACGGGTGACGCCTAACCATCTAGAAGCAAGCTTCAAGACTAACAAATGCGAATCAAAGGACAGGAGATGCTTCAAGTGCTCTTGAGATGGGGAGATTCGAATGGGCTCTCAAAGCTTCTCTAATTCTCACTAGGAATCACTTCTCCACTCAAGCTCTAGCTCAAAGGAATCAAAGCTTGGCTCTAGAGGAAAGGGGAGAGGTGGAGTGAATGCTCAAGTGAGTGTTTATCTTGTGGTTGGTCAGCAATGAGTGAGGAGGGGGAAGGGGGCTTTTATACTAAGGCTGAAAACTATTTGTTACTGTGCTGAAATGAGTACCCTCGATACTTCCAACATGGTGTCGGTACTACCGAGGGGTTTCCTAGAAACTCAACAGTGAAGGCTTATCGGTAGTTCCGACCCCGGGTCGGTACTACCAAGCCCCTGACAAAAACTCGCCAGAGAAGGCTTATCGGAAGTACCGACCTGGCGTCGGTACTACCGATAAAAGCTGATTTTAATAGGAACGAAAAGCAAACGTCGTGTTGACTCCAAACTCCTCTCACTCACTTGGATCATCTCCTAGAGAACTTTTGGAATCTCTTGGCTATCAATTCGCATCCCCCTTTATAGTACGGTGTTTCCTATATTCAAATTCGAAATTGAAAATAAAATTAAGCCTTGATTTGAGATGAAAACATCGACTTGGAGTTGGGGGCCTTCCTTTGGTCAAAACCATGATTTTTATTCACCTAAGTCCTGCACACATCTTGATCAAGCATTAAATACCACAAATTGTGTTTGTCATTATCACCAAAACAATTAGGGGCCAAGATGCAGTTTCAATCTCCCCCTTTTTGTTGATTGATGACAACATATTTCATTTTCATAAAAAGATGTGTGTATCCAACAATTGAAAATGAAACTCCCCCTAAATGTGTGCTTGGTCTTTTATGGAGGCCTCAAATGCCTATCACACATTTAGAAGAAATTTCACTATCAATTTGCATACACAAGTGCATAAGTGTGATATAAAATCCGTGATGCATATGACAAGATATACAAATCAACAAAGTGAGAAATAACAAGCATCAAGCATCACAAGAAGATAAACGAGGTTCCACATTAGCACGATTAAGTCTTACAAATTTAAGAAGTTCTATGTTCACCATCATCCATCACACCACACAATTAAGTTCATACATGTCCACACTCCTAAAATAAATAGATAGATAAACATGGAGATACACACCACCCCCACATGGATAAATTGTGAGCACACTCCCCCTTTGGAATCAAGCGCCAAAAATAGGAGTCCCTTCAATCATCATCATCATGTGGAGAGTGGGCTGCCGGGGAGAGTCGTCTTCCTCGGTCTCACCACCACCAAAGTCCTCATCGTCGATGTCGGTCGGGGGAGCTCCATACATCATGGACGTGTCACCGTAGATCTCCCAAGGGTTGTAGAAGACCGGTGGAGGAGGGAAGTCCATAGGCTCGCGAACGGGAGAGTGCCCGACGTTGTGCTGAGCGAGCAAGGCCTTCAGATGGGTCTCCACCTTGATGAGCTCCTCATCAACATGCTGTTGTTGACGGATAAAAGACGTATCCACCTACAATCCGCAAGCGTACGGACCTAGACCTTTTTCACCACGGGATTCCCAAGGTTCTTGTCAATCCGCGGAGCAAGGGGATTACAAGCGTTTGATCTAGCTCTACACACTAGCTACTCAAACCCTAACTATGATTAAACTAGAAAGCAACTGAACTACACTAGAGAGAACAATTAAGCAATCAAGATAAAAGACACTCGCCCATGGGTCTACGATACTAGAACATGCAATCACTTTAAACAAGAAAACCAATCTAATCTATCGGGGGTTGTGACCACTGTTTCGCTCTTTCCCTCCTCTCGTACTGTCACTACGCGAAGGTAATCGTGACTAGACCTATGATGCACACGACGTATTGAATGGATCCAAGGGAGCATTGGAGCTCTACTCCCTTTACGGCATGGTAGCTAACCTTAAGCATTAAAGTATATTCAACACAAGGTGATATATAGATAATCCAACAAAGTGCGATTACATCTCAAGATCGATTACAACCCATGGACGAATAAGGAGATTACCCCATCAAGGTGCTAGACATAGCACCGTTGATCATGGTCACCCTTCCGACGGTGTCTTCCTTCTTCTCCACTTGTGGGTGCTTCCTTCGAGGTGGTTGATGCCCCTCCGAAGATCTCCCTCCTCTCTCTCTAGCATGTGGATGGCCTCCTGGTGCAAATGGCTCTCTCCTCTGCGAATAGCGGCGCCTCCAGGGCTTTGGGGTTGAAGATCCTTCGGTGCAAGGAAAGGGGGGCCCACCTCGGCCCGGTTCGGTCGCCACTTCGCTCCCGTGGGTCCTCATGCATTCATACACTTTGCCCCTTCCACTTGCATGATTTTGATGATTTCATCCTCGCGTCCAAGATGGAGGTTCTCCGTGCATGAAGTTCGGTCTTTTACGCTTCAATCATCGGGGGGTGTTCCTTCGTAACACTTCGGTCTTCGCCACCATTGGAAGTGATTTCATCAGGCTCATGAACACGAAGAAGGCTCCGTAAATGCTCCTTTGAACTTGTTGCGAATTCGTCCTTTATGTCCATGTTTTCCTACATAAACACAACACTTCCAAATGCATGTGAACTTGTTATATGATTAATGTGCCTAGTGGCGGGTTAGTTCCATAATCGAATCCAAACCAAAGTGTATTGAACATGTTTGGTGTACCAAAATACACCGTCAACATCTCCCCCACGCTTAGATCTTGCTCGTCCTCGAGCAAGTACTCGTAAAAGAACTTCGTCCAAGGCATTGTAATCATGTTCCGCTAAATTGTCACACTTGTTTTTCCAAAGAAAACCAAGTGCAGATCTATATGCATGCCAGGCAGCTGACAAATTCTTCAGCTCTGTCTCCAGTGCAGTCTTTCTGGCAATTTTCAATTCGCGAGCAGATTGCAGATTGGTCAACATTTCCTTGTGGCTCTCGGTTTGGGTTTGTGCTCCCTTCGCAGCTTGTTCAGCTTTGGCTTTCTTTTGCTCAATGGCTGGTCAGGTAGATTGACTCTTCAAGGCTCGCCTTATTGCCACATAATGGATATCCAGGCCTGAGATGGGCTCCAAGGAAGATTTGATGTCTTCGGGAAGCTTTTGACTGATCGGCTCGAGCATTTCCTCGAAATGGTCAACATCTCTAATTTGATCTCGAGCATCCTTTTGCAGCCAGGCAAAGATTTCTTTGAGCCTTGCCTGAATTTCTTCTGGTAAAGCCTGATTTTGAGTCCCTCCATCTCCTGTTTCGGCAGCCGGATCATTCACCACTAATAAGCTCGATGATGATGGAGTTTGATCCTAAAAAAGAAATATTGTCGGGTCAGGAATGGTCATTCACCACTAGTAACAGAGTTGGGTGCATGTGCTTGCCTCATGCCTGATTCCTTGAGCTGGGGGAGGGACTTGTTCAGGTTCAGAGGGAGTTTCTTGGGCCACTGGTGGAAGAGGAGTCTGAGGAGCTCTCGGTAAAGCTGAAGCTTCTGCTTGAGAGGAGGCTGGTGCAGTCTCTGGCAAATTTGAGGCTTCTGGTTGAGGTGAAGGTGGATTTACCTCGGTTAAGACTGGGATTTCTGCTTGGCCAAGAGGAGGTTGAACCCTTAAAGGGCTTGAAGCTTCTGGTTGAATTAATGGGTTCATCTCTGGTGAAGCTGGCACTTCTATTTGAGAAGGGGGTGACTGGGTCCCTGATGAAGATAAAATTTCCACTTGAGCAGAAGATGGTTCAACCCTTGGTGAACTTGCATGCTGAGGAGGAGAGGTTTCCACAGGGTGATTCACCAATATTTCTTGTGCAAATGCCAGATTAAGGGTAAATGCCAGTGTGGGTAGTAATCTTTGGAGAAAAAGGAAAGTAATAAAGGTCATACCAATGGATGAAGCATTGGCAGGTTCTGAAGCTGATGGCTGCTGGGTTCTAGTCTGAAATTGCACAAGATGGAATTCGTCAGAATAAGAGTAATCTTGTGTTCAAGAAAGGGGAAATCTTACCTCAACAGGGACCTTTTTGGTGGTTCTTTTCCTCTTGGCAGCTGGAGGTGCAATCAGGGATAGGCCTTTTCTCTTATCAGAGTAGAGCTGGAGAGAATTGGGTCCATTGTAGCATACGTGGCCATCAGCTGAGCCAGAGTTGGGGATTTAAATCCCAGAGCCGAAACTGGATATACCACATTATAAGCAATTGTCCTGGCTCGAGGGACAGGCACTGTATTCTGCAGGGAATGATCAAGATCATGGTTAGTGGTGAAAGGTATGTCTGATCAAAGGGAAAAAGACAAGTGTGTTACCTCTGAGGTTGGCTGGAAATCAGGCATCAACTCCAAGCAGAATGAGTGCACTGGCTCACTGAAGATATGGTCATGAAATTCTTGCCACTAGGGGATGAAGGTGGGATGAGCTATTGTTATGGGTGTGAATGGCCAGGTATAAAGAGTTGGGCTGCATTCATACTCGAAAACCCTTTTGGCTTGTATGCTGTCCTTGATTTCCTCTCTGGGTTTGAGGAATTCATGAAGGAACAATCTTGGGGGCATTTGGCCACATCCAAGCTGTCGGGCCATCATATTTGGCTGATAATATTCATAAGTTCTGTGATTTAACCTCCCTCCACAAAATTCAGCTGGCAAAGGACATGGATGGATGAAGATATTAAAGATTTCTACAGACCTTGCATCATAGCGTCCAGTTTCAAAGGAGAATTCACACGGGAGAGTTAAATTGTCATTGTCCAGGTAAGGGAGCCAAAGAGGATCAGGGAAGCCTCTGAAGAAGAGCTCGAAAAGGCCGATCGACATTCGATCAATGGAAACAGTTAGAAGGCTTCCCCATGGGTTTGGCATCCTCTGGTGATTTGAGCTTCCCCTTCGTTATAGCTGGATGAAGGGAAAAGCCGGTTGTTGAGGTCAATGTTGACAATCTGGTGTATATACAGTTGCAGCCACATCTGCACAAACCACCAAGGGCCGTTGACACATAGTATCTTCTGGCCAGTATGCATTTGAGAGATAGTCTGATGGAGCATATGATACACACTCCCCAGGAGGTATTTTCCGAGAGGAACACGACTACCAGCGGCCAAACGTGTAGCCATTGCAATATGATTCAAAGTTGGCTCATTGGCTTTACCACAGAAAATGAACCTGCACAACCACATGTTCAGGAACGCCCTGTATTCGACTTCACTCAGAGGGCCATCTTTCATGTGATTCTGGATATATGATTTATATCCACTTCCTGATTTCACTCCTGTCTGCCTTGTGGAGCCTTTGAATTCCCAAGGGTGCACGGACCCTGAAATGTCAAGGCCGGTGATCATGTACACATCGGCCAGAGTTGGGGACATTGGGCCATGACCAAAGAGAAAGGCATTGACGTCGTTTGACCAAAAATGGCAAGCCGCTATCAAAAGATTTTCATTCTTTGGGGTCTCGGCCAAGGATAACTCCAAGCATTGAGCGATGTGGAGGCTGTCCCAGTTGCTGGTTTTGGCGCTGTTATCTGCAAGAATCCTTTTATACCAATTTCTCCAGCCGGCAATTGGGGGCAAAGACCAGTTCTTGAAAGCATCTTGCCACAAGGGGGGTCCTAATAAAGCCTCCTTGAAAGGGATTCTTTGGGATTCGGCTGCAATGAACTCGCGGGGATCGGAAGTTCCCACAGGACCGAGGAAATAAGATGTCGAATTGGTCTCAGTGCGAATCAAAAGCTCGGTGGAAAGCTCTTGTGAAGAAAAGGCGGAGGGAGAAATTTGAAGTAAAAATCGAAAAGGGTAATGCCGAATGAAGCTTACGGGGATGAAATTTAACTGAGCAGCTTGATTTTGATCCGCCATTGAAGATTTGAGCTTGGGGAAAAGATGACCTAGGGTTTGGATCTGGACGAAGACTCCGATGGATTGCGAAGAGAGAGAATAGGTGTTGATCAGATCTAACTTGAAGACGTTGGCAATTGGAGTCAATTTCGGAATAAAATCACTTTTATCCCGTAATTGAAAGGGCATATGTTAACACCAAAATTTGGTACAGGAGGGAGTCTGATTCGTGGGCCCGGCTTGGTAAAAAATCTCGTCCAGAGAAGGAAGGTTTCTTCAAAAGGATTCGGCAGAGGAACTTGCGGTCGGCAGTTTGCTTCCGTTTGGCAAAGGGACTATTTGCGCTGATTTCGCGGGATTCCATGGTGACGTGGCCCGAGCGGAAGGGACGAATGGATGGATAAGCATTCGCGCTTGGGCGATAAATTAGGTATCAAATATTGTGCGTGTAGTCTACCAGGAGTCATACAACGGCAGGGTATAAATATGAACCCTGGATGTATGTAATTGTAATCGAAACATTCTCATAACAAATCGGCTTTACGCCAAACTCTCGAGTCCTTTAGTCGTGTCGTCGAGTTTTTCGAGAGGATTCATCGATCTGTCGACCTCCGTAAGTACCGGCAACCTTGTATCATGTCTAGTATCATGCGGTGGATTTAGATCGTGATGCAAGTAGTCTTGTTACCATGCTTAGTATCATGCGGTGGATTTAAGCTTGGTTCAAGAAGGTTTCTTGTTAGGTCATGAGCCATGCGGTGGGCTAAGATCTAGCTTGGAGCTAGTTATCGGCTCTATTAGATTTTGGCAAGATCTAATAGATTCATTAAGTTACCCTGTGTTGCTATGAGTTTTTACTTATGTTTAAATTCATGTAACACTCTTTTGCCCAATTTAGATTGATTTGGATCGGCTTTATCTCGTTTCGTGATCTTTACATCGCACATTCATATCTTGCTTCAAAAGGCACGTGGATCACGTGTTCTCCAAATAGCCGAAACCGAACCAATCTAGGTTGTTACGTGTTGCGGGTTCAAGCTTGTTAATCTTTGCATAAATCTTGACAGAACCGGGTATCATGCGGTAGATGCAGGTTTTTGGGTTGTCTTAAAGCTAATCATCCGGTGGATTAGATCTTTAATTTGATCTGATAGGTTTATCAGCTTTGGCAATGTTTATTCCTTCTCCATGGACCCCGACTCGGCTGTTTAGCCGTATTCGGTTATATCTTCACGAGCAAAACATGTTTATAAGTTATGTTTTAAACAACGTGTGCTTTTAGCTTTCCATATTTAGATTGTATCATGCGGTGGATAGATCTATTTGTGGTTGGTGGTGTGATTTCAAGCAAGTCGTATCATGTGGTGGATAAACTTGTTTGGCCTCATGCTTGACGGGTTATTGTTTATTGTTATTTATTCTCGAGGATCGGTCATGGTTTTGTGCACGTGCAATTTTGTCCAAATAAAGACCGATCTATCGTCATGCTTGCGTCATCCGTTCGGCTATGTTCTATTTTACGCTTTAAAGCTCCCGAATGGTTTCTAATTTGCCGGCAGATAGCTTTTCATAGCTATATGTCATATTACATGGCTTTCTAGCCGTAAATATGGAACTGTCTGGTACCACCCGGCAAGTTCCAAGCTTTGGTATTTAACTACTTTGTCTTTTGTCAATTTTCAGGGAAAATTGACAGGCACGCTTTGGAATCTGCTCGTGTGTGAAGCTAGCTTGTTCGGCTTGCTGTGTGCTTGATGCAGGGTGCGGATTTTGCGTCAACAACAGTCTCCATGAATTCCTTCATGGTCATCTCAATGTCTTCCTGTGTTCCATCAATGTGCAGGCTTAGGTTCTCAATCTCCTCACGCTAATCATCATAGCGATCCTTCAGCTGCTGAACCATTTGAAACAAGGACATTTCCTACAGTAGGCAACAAACACAAGTTACTAACATGAAATGTGTTAGAACAGTAGTGTCCAATGCAGCCATATAATCAAAAAAATGCAACTTTCTTTTCGATGATCCCGAAGCTTTCGATGGCGACGGTTTCTTGTTGTTGTCCTGCTCATCATCCGAGTTCGGAATGATGATCCTCACCTGATTAGAAGTGTTCACCAGCCTGACCAAGCAAAACAATTTTCTGTTTTTCAGATTCGTTTAAAACAGCCTATTCAATCTCTTGATTGATATTGTATACTAACAATCAGCCTTGTGAAAAAGAGTAAAAGCAATTAAAGGTCTAATTATTAAATATTTGAGCATATAAGTTCACAACTCTCTCCTGGTAGTACACAGGTTCATCATCACAAAACTATGGAGATATAGTACACAGGTTCCATCTCACCTCATTTGCATCATATGACCTCTAGGCTGATAATACTTTGCTTATAAACAAGAAATAAGGAAGAAAGGTTGATCCCCCTATTAGCTGCCAGAAAAGGCCTAACCTACTAATTGGGACAGCTTGCGCAAACTAAGTTCATTTGGCTAGCTTTGTTTTGAGCAATGTGATCAAATGTACACAGGTTAGATTCACAGCAAAAGATGGCAAGAAATCAAGCCAATTATCATTATCATTATTTAGTATGAGGTGAGATGGATCCACACAAAAAACCCAATTATCATTATCTAGTATGAAAATTTGATTTCTATGAACCACTAATGTTTTTCTAATTGCAAAAGGAGTCACTCGATTCATGGAAAGTCAAAGAGGGCAGGGCAGTGTACCTCACTTCACTTCTGGACCGCTTGCATCCGTCTAGGGCCTGCTTACCCTTACCGGATGGATCGACTTGGAGATGCAGGCCGGCGGACGACGAGGGGGAGGTGGTGGCGTCGTGCGTACCGGAGGACGACGGGGTTGGGGTGTCGCTGACCGTACCGGAGGACGACGAGGTCGGCGGTGTGGTAGCCTTGAACCGCCCGTGTGCATCGCGCTTCTGCATGGCGGCGTTGTGGCCCCTCCGTCCGCCGCCACCGCTCACCTGCAAACCCTCAGTGCGGCCCCGCTGTCCTCCGCTCGCCTCGATCCCCTCGATGCGGCCCCTCCATCCGCGCCCGCCGCTGCCTAGGAAGGCTCGATGCGGCCACTCCGGCCGCTCGCCGCCGAGGAAACCTTGATGTGGGGCATCTCGATGTGGAGCCGTCGGTTGGAACCGATGAGGGGGATGGGGGAGCTGAAGGGTATTGGGGGTGGGGGAGCTGATGGGTATTGGTGGTGGGGAGCCGAAGGTTATAGACGATTTGGGCCGGCCTATCCTTGTTTTTATTACTCTCACTGGCCCATTTAGCTTCTTTGCAGCGGCATCGCTCCGGGACCTTTAGTGCCACCCCGGAAACTAAGAAGGGGGTATCCCAGCTTAAAAGGGGAGGCGTGCCTGTGCTCTCGAATTACCGTCATCCACTACTGCTTGCCACATGTGCTATGGGGTTTAATGGGCTGGCTGTCCCACTCAGGCTCCCACTCGCTAGGCTTTATGTTCACCAGTTGAGCCTGTTGTGTCCTAGCTTAGCCCTACATCCCCATAGCACAATATTTTTTCATCTAAACAAATCCTCTCTTTTTTTCATGGTATATATAGTCTATACCATATTGTTAAAATTCATATTTTTCAAAATATCGTTTACCTATTAAATCACATTTTAAATTTCCCTACAGACCCATAGCACAAAATTTTGTTTTCATCAAAACAAATTCCGTGGCAATACGTACACGATATTCCATCTTGAGGCTAGAAACGAAGCAATAGACCGCCATGTATTGCAACAATGCAAAGATATATTTGCAACCCAAATACGACGTTGCGATATAGCCGTTCAAACGCAACCAACCCAAGTATGGTGGCCATAGCAACTTTTCATTGCAACACACGAAATGCTAATGCAACGAGAAATGGGGTAGCAGTATTTCCAACCAAATGCAACACAAATCCTCATAATGGGTGCATTAGCGTCAACCTATTGCAACAACGCAAAGAAATATTTGCAACCCAAATAAGACATTGCAATATAGTCGTTCAAACGCAACCAACCTTAGTATGGTGGTCATAGCAACTTTCTATTGCAACACACGAAATGCTAATGCAACACAGAAATGGGGTAGCACTATTTCCAACCAAATGCAACACAAATCCTCATAATGGGTGAATTAGCGTCAACCTGTTGCAACACAAAAAATAAATATTGCAACTCAAATTTTATGTAGCAATATACATGCATATTACAACCAAATCACTGTTTCGGTGCCACAATACCCCCTAATGCAACCAAATTTGTGGTGTTGCCTAAGAGTTGTGTTGCAATAGGGGGGAAACCATGTAGTGAATTCCAGCTTCTAGTAGTGGTTAATCCTCAAGGAAAGACTTGTTTTTTGTCACCAACTGCAAATAAGAAAAGAATAATGTTACAAACATGAAGATATTAGAGAGTGAATCTGTCACAACAGAGATTATTACGTACCCTAAACCATGCAATTACAATCGTGAACAGCCAAGTCACTGCTATAAATGGGTCACTGATGTACCAAAACCATGGCTTAAAGAGGAACTTCGGTACACACAACGTGTAGAAGATAATCCACATTGTGACTAGAATGCCTAGGAGGGATCTGGTGATAAGCCGGCCAAACAATGATAACCCAGGTATCGTACCCCTCATGAAGTGGTATATCAACAAATAGGCATAGCATATATGGTCTCGAAACCAAATGTAACTCCTATCTCGATGGCCATATCTTTAATATCAGAATTTGTAACCTGCTTGTCGGCTATCCCTTGCTGAGAGTTCTTCCTGCAAAAAAGGTCACATTTTAATTAACTCACATAGAAATATTAACAAATCAGATTCATTTAAATCAGATCAAATAAACATTTTCATTTGATTTAAACGCAAAGATTGTTAGAAAACTAGGCAATTTTCGGTACATTTTAATTCCAGAAATTATTAACAAATTCATGACGATTATAAGTGATCCCGTGAGAACAGAGCATGTGCATGTGTTCAAGTTAAATCTCAAATAAAACTCGAACAAAATTACACATAAGGAGTTTAGTATGTACCCAAAGGCGGGACGGTTGACGGAGTCAACCGGTGCGCCGTTATCCCCTGGAATAGACATGCTACTCGTGGGGGGACCTTGTTCGGTGTAGTCGTACAGAGGTGATGCAGTGGCGAGTCGTTGCAGTGAAGTCCCACGAACGGCCTCCGGGAAGTAGTCGTTCTCGCGGAGGACGTAGTCGTACTGGAAGTAGTCGTTCTCGCGGAGGCCGTAGACGTACCGGGAAGTAGTCGTTCACGCCGAAGTAGTCGTTCTCGCGGACGGGGACGAAGACGTACGGAAGAGCGAGCAGGCGCGTACGGGTACGCTCCCCAAAAACCTTATCGCCCACCTATCCCGAGCAGGATCGCTAGGTGGACGAGGTTCGGAGGCAACTGCTCACGCAAACAGTGTGCGCGCAAAGCTTGCGTTGGGAATGGCAGAGAGCAGCAACACAGAGGGAGAAGAGAGAGGTCTCCTAAGCAGGAGTACCTGAGTGTGAGAGTGTGTCACTGTGCCAGAGGAAGGAGTCCTCTTATATAGGCGCAGAGGAGAGGAGGAGGGAATGAACCTGGACGCTTCTGACCACCATAATTCTCATTAAACGTCGGTTACTCAGAATCGCCGTATTCAACGTCATCAGTTACCAGTAACGGTCGTTTTAATACAAAGGATTATGGCTGACATGAATGACCGACATGAATGACAAAAACTGTGCATACGCATCACGGTCACGGTCACGGTCACGGTCACGGTCACGGTCTCGTCTCGTCTCGTCTCGTCACGACACGACACGACACGCCACGCCACGCCACGCCCACGGCCCGGCCCGGCCCGGCCCGCCCGGCGAGGCGAGGCGAGCGAGCGCGCGCGCGCGTGTGGCACGCCCTTCTCCTTTTACCAACTTCACAAGTGGTCCACCATTGATCCACCCTTTAAGTTAGTTAAGATTCTCATTGGCTTTCAATGCGGGATTAAATCCCTAGCATTTATTTTGTGGACCTTTTAATTCTTAAGATTAATTGAGACTAAATGGCCCAAGGCCCAATTAATCGAACAATCCCCACCAAGAATTTCAAGGTACACAAAGAAAAATCCTCTTCTCAACTCTTGTTTTGATATACTGACTTTATGGTGGAGACCGTTAAGTTGAACATCCACCGAGACAAAAGCTACACTTATTCACAACCGACCAATGGACTATGCCTTGAATTGGTAGTTTCATGCAAACAAGTTTGACTAGAGTCCCTTGCCGTACTAGGCTGCTGTAAGCATCCCCTCGGGTTGGAGCGTATAAGTCATACTCCGTGCCTTTCATGGGTATCTAGAGATCACCCTATCTCATAGATTGTGACTAGCAATCAAACCCATATAGGTGCAATCCTTTAAGATGTTCTGTAGGCCAACATCTTTGCTCCTCTTTGAGCCACTCGGATCACATTAAGGTTTTTCACCAACCTCGCCATACGGATTTTAGAAGAGAAATGCATCTCTCTACCGGAATGAGCCCTTTACAAAGGTTCTCTTCTCTCTCGTTAAACGAGTAGTTTGTTGCACTATCCTAATTCACGGGATCTCCGATCACATAGGACAAAAGTTACCACTACCGAATAACGCCGACGGGTCTCAAGCCCAATTCCCGGATGCATTGTCTATCACATTACGTGAAAGACCCTTTGTGAATTGATCTCGCCGATTCTTAGCCGTTTGGATGTAGTCCAAGGCTATCACTCCGGAGTTTCTCATTTTCCCCGACGGATTTCAGCCGCCTCTTTACATGCCTAGATGACTTCATGTTATCCTTTGAGCTATTCACCTTGACAATCACCGTTTGATTATCACAGTTCATGAGGACCGCCGGTATCGGTTTTTCAACTACCGGTAAATCCATAAGGAGTTCACGAAGCCATTCGGCCTCAAGCGTGGCGGTGTCCAATGCAAGTGAGTTCTCGCCTCCATAGTTGACCTCGTTAAGATGGTCTCGCTTGCAAGACTTCCAGAGACAGCGCCACCTCCAAGTGTAAACACATATCCACTTGTGGCTTTAATCTCATCTCGCATCGAGATCCAATTCGAATCACTATAACCCTCTAGTACCCTAGGATACCCAAGATAGTGAATCGCGTAGTTCATTGTTCCTTTCGGATAGCGCATTACCCGTTCAAGAGCTTCCCAATGAGCATCTCCCGGGTTAGACACGAATCGACTCGGTTTGCTCAAAAGCATATGCGATATCGGGTCTAGTAGCGCTAGCTAGGTACATTAGTGAACCAATGATTTGGGAGTATCTCACTGATCTCTCATTATTCTTATGTTTTTCCTTAACATTTTACTAGCATCATAAGGTGTTGGAGCTGGCTTGCAGTCGTTGTAACCAAAACGACTCAAGATTTTCTCCACATAATGAGATTGTGTAAGAACAACCCCACCATCACCTTCTCTCACTAGTTTAATGTTTAGAATCACATCAGCCTCCCCCAAATCTTTCATCTCGAAGCTTTGAGACAAGAATTCTTTCACTTCCTTAATCGCATTAAGGCTTGTCCCAAATATCAGTATGTCATCTACATACAGACATAGGATCACTCCTTCGCCCCCACCATAGCGATAGTACACACATTTGTCGCCTTCGTTCACAACAAAGCCAAGCGACGTTAGAGTTTTGTCAAACTTCTCATGCCATTGCTTAGGAGCTTGCTTGAGACCATACAAAGATTTTACCAATTTACACACCATCCCTTCTTGACCTTTTACTACGAATCCATCCGGCCGATCCATATAGATCTCCTCCTCCAACTCTCCATTTAGGGAAAGTTGTCTTAACGTCCATCCGGTGAACGATAAGACCATGGGAAGCTGCCAAGGAAAGTAGTACTCGAATAGTGGTCAATCGGGCAACCGGTGAGTAAGTATCGAAAAAAATCTTCTCCTTCTTTCGAGTATAGCCTTTAGCCACCGACCTTGCCTTGTACTTATCAATAGTACCATCGGGCCTAAGCTTTTTCTTGAACACCCACTTGCATCCTACGAGTTTGCACCCATAGGGACGCTCCACAACCTCCCAAGTACCATTAGACATAATAGAGTCCATCTCACTCCGAACCGCTTCCTTCCGGTAGTCGCATCCGGAGAGGAATATGCCTCTTCAATGGTTCTAGGAGTGTCATCCACGAGGTACACAATGAAATCATCACCAAAGGACTTTGCAATCCTCTGTCTCTTGCTCTTTCTAAGAGCTTCATTGCCATCCTCCTCAAGATTTTCCTCATGTGGTTGTTCATTGTGTTCTATCGAAACAAAGAGGTTCTTTGAGTTCATTATTAATAGACAATTCATGACTACATGTGCTATCTATCTCTTTCATAGGAAAAATGTTCTCAAAAAATGTAGCGTCTCTGGATTCCATGATGGTGCCAACATGCATATCAGGTACTCCAGATTTCAATATTAAAAACCTATAACCCACACTGTGTAGAGCATAACCAAGAAAGATACAATCGACAGTTTTAGGTCCTAGTTTACGTTTCTTGGTTATAGGCGCATTCACTTTGGCCAAACATCCCCAAGTCCGTAAGTATGAAAGTGTTAGCCTTTTCTTTTCCCATTCCTCAAATGGTGTTATCTCTTTGTTCTTCACGAGAACACGATTCAGGACATGACATGCAGTCAATATAGCCTCACCCCACCATTCCTTGGAAAGTCCCGCCGTGTCTAACATGGCGTTAACCAAATCGGTTAGAGTGCGGTTCTTTCTTTCGGCTACCCCGTTTGATTGAGGTGAATAGGGAGGCGTCCTCTCATGGATTATTCCGTGTTCCTCACGAACGCGGTGAAAACATTAGAAAAATACTCTCCACCACGATCGACCTAATTCTTTTTATCTTTCTCTCAAGTTGATTTTCTACTTCAGCTTTATAGATTTTAAAGTATTGTAATGCTTCATCTTTAGACTTCAACAAATAGATATAGCAAAATCTAGTACAATCGTCTATTAGAGTCATGAAAAACTTTTTACCACCTTTTGTCAACACACCATTCATCTCGCATAGGTCGAATGAATTAGTTCTAGAGGTGCCAAGTCTCTCGCCTCAGCCGAAAAATGAGGCTTGCGAGGTTGTTTTGATTCAACGCACACATGGCACTTAGAATTCTTGACTAAGGTAAATTTCGGAATTAAACTCAAGTTTGCAAGACGCATCATACAACCAAAATTAACATGACAAAGTCGCGAATGCCAAACATTTGACTCATCATTAACATTCGAGACATGGTTCACAACTTTATTACAATCATATGACAGAGAAAAGCGGAACGGGCCTCCGCTATCATAACCTTTTCCAATAAAACTTCCAAATTTAGAAATTACACATTTATTGGATTCAAAGACTAATTTAAAACCGTCTCTACACAAGAGAGACCCGCCGACTAAGTTCTTCTTGATAGTAGGGACATGCCGCACGTTCTTCAATCGAACGATCTTTCCCGAAGTAAGCTTCGGATCGACCGAACCAACACCAAGAACACGCGCATGTGATCCGTTTCCCATCAACAAGGAGGAAATTCCGCCCGCTCGGTAAGAGGAAAACAAGGAAATATCAAGCACAAACATGAATATTAGCACCCGTATCAATCCACCAATCAGGTGACTGACATACTGAAAGAACCGTAGGTAAAAGATTACCGTACCCCCGACGTTCCACCGTTTCACTAATAACCATGTTGGCACTTTTGCCATCTTTCTTATCCTTGCGATCCGGACACTTTGCAGCAAAGTGTTCCGTGCTACCACAGCAGTAGCACTTTCCAGTTGGCGGCTTTTTCTCGCTTGAACCGAGCCGTCTGCTTAGCCTTTGGTTGGTTTTGATGCTGCTTGTTTTTCTTTTTGAATGCATTGTTGTTCTTCTTCCGTACCAAATTAGCACTAGAAGACCCAACAATCCCTTTACCATGTGTCTTGTCCTTTGCTCTCGCCTTCTCTTCAACATCAAGAGTGTCGATAAGATCGACAACAGCAAACTCTTGCCTCTTGTGTTTTAGAGAGGTTCCAAAGTCCTTTCAAGAAGGTGGTAACTTGGAGATAATACCTCCAGCCAGAAACTTGTCGGGCAACTTACATGGTGCATCCTTGCTATAGTTCTCAAGATCTCTAGCTAGCGCTGAATCTCATGGGCCTGCTCTACCACAGAATGGTCTTCAACCATTTTGTAGTCATAGAGCTGTTCCATGACATACAGCTCACCACCAAGCATCGAAACCCCAAACTTAGCCTCAAGCGCATCCCAAATATCTTTGCCACTTGGCGACAGAAGGTACGTGTCCACAAGGTTTTCGGCGAGAACACTCAAGATGGCACCGCGAAACAAAGTTATCGGCTGCCTCGAAAGCCTTCTCCTCCTCTCGGAGAAAACTGTTCGGGCTTCCCCCGTATGACATGCATGATGCTCATCGCCGTCAACCAATACGTAACCCTTTGCTTCCAACGCTTGTAATTTGAACCATCGAAAACATTTGGTTTGAGCGTTGCAGCGAAACTAGTTACCGAAAGCCTATCAACAATATAAGGTTTTTGGATTGTTAGAAAACTAGGCAATTTTCGGTACATTTTAATTCCGGAAATTATTAACAAATTCATGACGATTATAAGTGATCCCGTGAGAACGAGCATGTGCATGTGTTCAAGTTAAATCTCAAATAAAACTCGAACAAAATTACACATAAGGAGTTTAGTATGTACCCAAAGGCGGGACGGTTGACGGAGTCAACCGGTGCGCCGTTATCCCCTGGAATAGACATGCTACTCGTGGGGGGACCTTGTTCGGTGTAGTCGTACAGAGGTGATGCAGTGGCGAGTCGTTGCAGTGAAGTCCCACGAACGGCCTTCGGGAAGTAGTCGTTCACGCTGATGTAGTCGTTCTCGCGGAGGATGTAGTCGTACTGGAAGTAGTCGTTCTCGCGGAGGCCGTAGACGTACTGGAAGTAGTCGTTCACGCTGAAGTAGTCGTTCTCGCGGACGGGGACGAAAAGCGTGCATACGCCTCACGGTCACGGTCACGGTCACGGTCTCGTCACGACACGACACGCCACGCCACGCCCACGGCCCGGCCCGGCCCGGCCCGGCCCGGCCCGGCGAGGCGAGGCGAGCGAGCGCGCGCGCGCGCGTGTGGCACGCCCTTCTCCTTTTACCAACTTCACAAGTGGTCCACCATTGATCCACCCTTTAAGTTAGTTAAGATTCTCATTGGCTTTCAATGCGGGATTAAATCCCTAGCATTTATTTTGTGGACCTTTTAATTCTTAAGATTAATTGAGACTAAATGGCCCAAGGCCCAATTAATCCAACAAAGATGACTATACCAACCTTGCGAGCATATATGGTAATGTGAATGCCAGGGCAGCAGCAAAAAGGACCCTGGAGAGTGATGCATGCTCGCTGAATACATCCTTCTCTTGCTTCATCTTCTCCTCATCAGGGATGTTCTTGTCTGCAGGAGCAACAGCCATGTGCTGCACAATGGCGTTATTCACAACTTGCAAGACCCAATCCCTTGCTGCAGTCCCCTTTAAGCCCTGATCCACAATCTTCTGGATGAAATTCTCCAGGCCAGGACCCTTCAACTCATTGTTCACTGCTTCCAAGATAAACTTCTTAATTGCAGCACCCTGGAAAGCATCCTTCACTGCCTGCAAGACAATTTCCTTCACTGCATCACCCTGAGAAAAGTGCAAAACGTCCTGTTGCTTGAATAAATCTTGCGCTTCCAAGTACTGCTTCACTGCAGCTGCATCCAACCCTTCCTCCACTGCTCGCCGGACAAACCTCTGGACAGCAGCTGCATCCTCCATACCATCCCAGTTGGGTCTGATGACAGTGTCGTGGTTGGTGGATCCTTGGGGAAGGCCGGTCAGACCTGAGCCATTTGACTTCGCGCCGACAGCTTGTGAGGGAGAGAAACGATAAGTGAGGGAAACAAATAAGCACAAGAAACACTGAACAGCGTGAGATACTAATTCTCACCATCTTCGGTCGATGTGACGATCTCCCGAGATATCCCACTACGGGAAACAGGGGCTTTGCCGTGCGCCCCGAGCGCACGGCAAAGGCCAAAAAAACGCACGGCAAACCCTTTGCCGTGCGTTTTTCGTCGGGGCGCACGGCAAAGGGCGCACGGTAGCATTTTGCACGGCGAAGCCCCTTTGCCATGCGCCGCGCCTGACAACGCACGGTAGACAAAGTTTGCCGTGCGTTTTTCCACGGCGCACGGCAAACAAAAGCAACTAACGGCACCGGTTCCAAACGGCGTGGAACAACCTTTGCCGTGCGCCGGGAGCAAAACGCACGGCAAACAGGGGCTGTTTGCCGTGCGCCGCCCTGAAAACGCACGGCAAACAACCCCTGTTTGCCGTGCGCCAGCCAGAAAACGCACGGCAAACAGGGCTGTTTGCCGTGCGCTTTCCTGAGAGCGCACGGCAATGAATGGCACGTTTGCCGTGCGCCTCCATAAACGCACGGCAAACGCACTGTTTTGGCTGTTGGTTTTGGTCACTTTGCCGTGCGTCTTCCGAAAGACGCACGGCAAAGTGACCATTGCAATTTATTTTTTTTGGTTTTCACGTTTAAAAATACCCAAAAATCACAGTAATGTCATATATATCATAATATTCATCACAGGCATCATATATATCATAATATTCATCACAGACATCATATATGTCACAATAACCATCACATACATCATATATATCACAATAAGACATCACATATAGATAAATTCACACGTTACTCATCGACAAGTCCACTAGTACATCCAAGTTCATCGGAAAGTCCACAAGTTTATCAACAAATCCACAAGTTCAACAACAAGCATTATTCAAGTTCATCGGCAAAGCTCCACAAAGTCCAGGAACTCAAATCACATAAACGCGACTCACTGAGTAGGAGGGAAGAGCTGCTGTGGGGGCATCGGCGGTGACATGCCCGGGGACCCTTGTACATTATTCGAAGCCGCCGATTGATTCTTTCAATAAAAAAAGTAAATTGATGTGAGACCACAATCATGTTTTCTATGTTATAATCTAAGTTCTAAGTCTCTACTTTCTCTAGGTTTCTAAGTTAGTCTAAGTCTCTACGTTCTCTAAGTCTGTAATTATTGAAATGAAAGAGCAGATGTCAAGTAACTCACCACAGGAGTCTCAGGAGCTGCAGCCGGAGTCGGAAGGATGGGCATCGGGGGCATCACGGGCATCACGGGCATCACAGGCATCGGGGGTATCGGTTGACCGTTCTGGACAGCTAGCATGGAAGCTTGCATGTGCTCGGCCATCATCCGTCTGCTGCAACGCCATCCTTCGCCGCATCTGCACGTGGTGTGTGGCAAAAAGCTGCTGCTGCTGGGTCATCATCGGCCGCTTCGGGTCATCATCTTCTTCTTCGCCGGGTCATCCGTCGTCTGTCGGTCGACCACACGTAGCTCAACCGCGTTTAAGGCCGTCTGCAATTGGTTATCCAAGTGTTACAATTGTCAGGAAACATATGTAGAGATTCATTAAGGATGAGTATAACAGAAATAACCTGAAGTCGCTCCACGTGGGCCAGTGCCGCGGCCGGCCGTGGGAGTATCGGAGGGGCATTGCCCGTGTCCTTTGCTTTTAGCATCGCGAGAGTGGGAGTAGTGGCTGTGTCCAAAATGCTGTCACCCATGTAGTAATGGCCATGCTTCTTTCCATGACCCATCCTCATGACCGCCTCTCCATCAAACGGTGCACGGATCGGATCCCACTCTGGCCCATGGATCTGCCGTCCCGTCTCCATGTATGCATTGATGCGGGAGTGGATGGAGGGATTGCTATACGCCTCCGGCGGGTCGTCGGGGTTGTAGGTGGTCTCGGACGCGGTGGCCTTGCCCTTGTGGGACAAGATCCATCCCATCACCTCGCCGCACTCACTATCTCCATGTGCCCGAGAGCGAAAAAAAACAAGTTCATTATAGGTCAAGCGAGAATTGAGCTTAACAACAAAGAAATGGATATTCGTACCCATCTAGCCATGTACCGTGAGTTGGAAAGGTTTCCTTGGTGGTGTGATGGGCCTCCCATCAACAAACGCTTCTGTCGGCCAGCATCATGCTTCTCAATCCACTCCGGTGTGAACCACTTGTCCACTATGAGTTTCCAGCAGTCCAAATCGTTGCGGCACCACCACACAGGCATCTACAAGTAATCAAGTGAACCACATGTAAGAATCTCATATTAAGTATTGTTCTCAAGGTGAAATACAATTGTACCTCCTCGTATTGCTCCCGGGTCAGCTTATAGGTTCTTGCTTCTGCTTTTGACATCTTCTTTGCAAACTTTGAAGCAGAGTAGTTTATGACGCACTGAATTTGCGCCTCGTAATGCATGTCCAGCACAAGCTTCTTGCATACCGTCTCCTGCACCTTATTTGCATGCTCCTCAAATCCACCCACCAACCTATAGAAATCCCGCATATAAACCGAGATGATATACAATCAATATTGCAATAATGTCCAATGATTACGATGAATTGAGCGAGTGTATGCTAGAAAGACTTACCCACGGCTCGGCCTTCACTCGCTCCGCCTTCCGTCGAAGCATCCGTCGTCCCTATCGATAGTGTCGGTGGCTTTTTTGTAGTGTGCCCACATCCGAGCCGGCTCGTACCGGTAGCATCACCCCGACCCATCCGAACTATGCTCGGGAAGTGCAACTCCGCACAAAAGGACTAGGATGCCGTTGACCGGGCGGTTGTGACCAACCGCCTCGACGACCTCCCAACTCCCCTGCAGAAAGTGAAAAAGATGAAAAATTAGTCTCTATTGTGATTTCAAGTTCTCAAAGGACAAAATATTAATAACCTCGAAATATACTTACCGTTTGCCACCGGGTTTAATCGGTGGTCGTCCCGAAACAGTATCGGCCTATCCGAGAGTCGTGAGCGACCTCGCTGCCAAATGGTACCACTAGAGTCACCACCTGTCGAGTCATCCTCCTCCTCCCCCTCTTCGCCCCCACAACCCTCCTCGGGCGACCGCGCACATACTCCTCCTCGTGGGGCTGCTCCTCCTCCTGGTGCTCTTCCTCCTCCTGGTGCTCTTCCTCCTCCTCCTCCTCCCGGTGCTTGCTCTTCCTCCCCGCCGTCGTGCTTTCCGGACCTTTTACCCCTCTTGGGGCCACCCTTCCCTCGACCCCTGCCTCTGGTGCCCACTGGCAACGGCGGAGGTACGTCGACCGATCTTCTGAAGATAGACGAGCACGTACGCTGAAGGGATCCGCCCACCATCTTCGTTCTATCACCTGAAAGTAAACAAATAAATCAGTCAGTAGGAGAAACACATAACTAAGAGAAGTAAGGCATAATTAAAAAACATGATATTTCAAAAGAGAAGTAAGACATAATTAAAAATAACATGATATTGCAAATATTAGTACAACAAGTGTGGAGCATACATTTATTAGTAATAAACATCTTCATGGAGATTATCAGGATCATAAGTCTCATCATCACTATCACGCATGTCCATGTCCAGGTATTCCTCTGATGGAGGAGCGTCTACATGAAGCCCGCCGCAACTTTCTCAAGTAATTGTATGTCCCTCTCATCGTCAACCTCATCTCCATCGTCATCTTCTACTTCCATTGTTCCCAATGCTTCGGTTAAGTCTATCACAAAATCCCCCGGTAGCCCATCTTCTTGGAAGAACTCTCCCTCGTATGTATCCGGATTTATGTTTTAATCTTCATTGCTTGGGACGAGTAGTCTACCGTGTGGCGATACCTTGTACACAACATCCCAACCCTGAAGACGTTCGTCGGTTTTGCACGGGTATGAGAGATAATACACTTGTGTGGCTTGTTGAGCCACAATGTAAACATCGTCTCCGCATAGACGGATGACTGTTGAATTTCGACTAGTCCAATATCTCGGGTCTCTCGCTTTGCTTCTGGATCGAACCAATGGCATTTGAATACGACAGGTTTGAGACCTTTACAACCAGGGAACGTCAGTTGATATATTTCTTCAATTATTCCATAATAGTCTTTTCCATCATTGCCTATCGTACAAACTCCGGTGTTTGTGGTTCTGCGGTTTGGCCGATTCTGCTCATGGCTTTTTGTGTGAAAGCGGTACCCATTCACGTCATAGGCGCCATATGACTCGATCCTATCCTCACAACCAAGGGAAACCTGTCTCAACTCAGGATCCATTGACATATCATTTTGGCCCTGCAAGTAGAAGCAAGACATATCGTTGTTACATTCGCACCTACGAGGAATTTGTAATTTCAAACAAAATGTATGAGGGTTCCTTTGAATGACCGTACCTTCCGCTTGAACCAAGAAATGAAATCGTGGTCCTCAAGAAGTTTATCAACTTCCTGCGGGGTTGGTTCCCTTCTTCTACGCCGAATTGATAGGTAAATTCACCGTACGAATGAGGTTGTTAGGTACTATTCATTGAATACACCATACGCTAGCAATAATGGATAACAAGTATGTTGAGAACTTACTCGATGTATGGAAACACTTCCTCAAGGTTTTTCAAGACATACATCATGATAGTGCGCCACTCTTCATGTTGCGAGCTCTTATAAGTCACAACACTTGCTCTTCCGAGTTGCCCTCTCGAAGAGGCCGAGTTTCGATTCATTTTCGTCGGCATTGTAACGAGGGGTTGGATTATGCACGCTTGGAAGGGTGTCGGCATAGTATTTAGTTGTGAAGTTTGTCACCTCCTCGGTACAATATGCCTCGGCAATGGAAGCTTCAATTTTGTTTTTGTTTCTACATAACGTCCGAATGACCTTTAGTACCCTTTCAATTGAATAGCACCAACGGGCATGTACAGGCCCCCCATTCGTGCCTCATACGGGAGGTGCAAAATCATGTGCTGCATTGGATTGAAAAAACCAGGTGGATAGATCTTCTCCAACTTACAAAGCAACACCGGAGCCGCATCTTCCAATTTTTTAACAAGTGGCCGAGATAACTCCTTAGCACAAAGGATGCGAAAGAAATAGCTTAACTCTGCTAGTACTTGCCACACATGGTCAGGTAGATAGCCTCGAACCATCACCGGAAGAAGCCGCTCAATCCATACGTGGTAGTCATGGCTCTTGAGCCCATTGATTCGCATAGTAGTTAAGTTCACCCCCCTCCTAAGATTTCTTCGCATACCCATTAGGGAACATTAAAGTTTGGAACCACTCTAGTACTTCCTTCTTTTGGGGCCCGGTCGGGAGGTATGGAGTCGAAGGCTTTTTCCATTTCTTGCCCGGCTTGGGAGGCTTCATGTTGTACTTTGGTCTATCGCATATACTAGCTTGATCAAGTCTAGCCTTAATGTTATCTTTTGACTTATCCGCAATCTCCATGGTTGTACACCAGAGTGCCTCAGCGACGTTCTTTTCCGTGTGCATCATATCAATGTAATGTGGACGAAGAAGGTCAGTCATGTAGGGTAGTCTCCACAAGCCTGACATCTGAGTCCAAGCATGCTCCTCACCGTACCCCTCGTAACCACTGTTGCTTTTTCCTTGAGCGCGGTTAACTGAGCAAGAATATCTGCTCCTGTCAACATCGGCGGTGGGGGGTCTTCAACCATGACACCTTTTGTAAAGTTCTTGGTGTCTCGTCTGAATGGATGGTCCATAGGGAGGAATTGTCGGTGTAGGTCGAAACAAGAATACTTGGTACCCTTCGCCAACCAGATAAACTTTAAAGCGGCCTTGCATATCGGGCATGGGTACTTCCCGTGGACACACCGCCCGCCGAATAGCCCATACGCCGGATGGTCATGCCGGGAGTACATGTACCACACATGCATTGTGAAGTTTGTGTCCGTAGCTCGATCATATGTACGTACCCCTTCCTTCCAAGCAATTTCCAAATCATCAATCAAAGGCCGCATGTACACACTCATTTTATCACCGGGGTATCCGGGAATTATCAATGACACAAATATGTTCGTCGCTTAAACATGATGCCAGGGGGGAGGTTGAGGGGGATAACAAACACGGGCCAACAAGTGTATGGTGCAGCCATCAGTCCATAAGGATTGAACCCATCTGTAGCCAACGCAACACGTACATTTCGAGCTTCGTCGGCTTTGTCCTTATGTTGGTCGTCAAAATATTTCCAAGCATCGGCATCGGCTGGATGTACCATGTTATCGGGACGATATCGTACGCCGTCTTTGTGCCATGTCATCCGTTTTGCGGATTCCTCGGTCGCGTACGGTCGTTGGATCCTCGTATGAATGGGAGGTACCGTAAGATTTTCACCGGGATGTCCGATTGCTTCTTATGACCATCACCGAGTTTACCTCCGGTACCTAGAGGATTTACATTTGGGGCAGGTACTTTGCATCCGCATGTTCTTTCCGAAACAAGACGCAACCATTTGTACAAGCATCTATCATCTCGTATGGCATCTTAAGTGAACGAAGGATTTTCTCGTGCCTCGTACATGTTATGTGGCGGAATGTGATCCGTCGGAAGTATGGAGCCAAAAACTCGTCATCATTTCATTAAAGCCATCTCGACCGATTCTCAATTTACACTTTAGGGCCATTAAGCGACCTATGGCATCCGGTTGAGACACGGTAGTATGCTTGTGAAGTGGTTTCGTGCGGAAGACAACATATCGTAATAAGCCTTCGCGGTTGGCTCGGAGCTTCCTTCATAACATGGTCGTGCCCTTCATTGAAGTTTGCTTGATGAAAGTCTTCTAACATGTCTCCGCACCCGGCTTCATCATCAAATTCCTCGATGCGTTGCCTCAAGACCTCGTCTCTCGCACGATGTGCTTCACCATGGCGAGATCCACCGGTATAGTTTGCCACAAACCCATATGTGATAACGTGTTTACCCATGGTGAGCCGAGTTTGGTCCGACTTATTTTCACACTTACTACATGGACACGACGCTTTATAATGTCCTTTGTCAAAAGCCTTTTTTTACAGAAACCATCGACGTTGCGTCCGAATTCACTGGAGAAGTCACGCTTATTCCTCCAGTTTGTGTACATCCACTCACGGTTATCCATTCTTTTACACGGTGATATAAAGACATAACAAGGTGGTGTAAGAAACAAAACTCTTAGAAGATTTGTTAACATGGCATGCATGCTTCTACACGATATCTATCATGCTATTGTAGGTAAAGATAGGTCCTAAACCCACCCGAGGATGTGTAGATGGGTTTAGTTCCCATGCTCTACTCCTAGCCGAGACGAAATTTCGGCGGCACCTCCCCATTGTTCTCCAAGTACACGTCCCGGAAAGGAGATTGTGTACCGGAGAACAACGGGGAAGGTGAAGCCGAAACTCGTCCCGGATCGGAGCGGACCATGGAAACTAAACCCATCTACACATCCTCGAAGCTGTCCAAAAAACGTGGACAATTCGAAACGAGATACGATCATAGATATGCAAGCATATGCATATTTCCAAGCCGTATCTCTTTCGAACGGGAGACGCCTAACTAGGTTACGTGATCTAGCCATCTAGGTACATGATATGGAAACAAGGGCATTGGAACATGCTCACCTAGTAACTCGACACGAGACGGGGACGGGCGGCAAGACGGAGCCCGAAGAGGCCTCCTAGGCAACGGCAACGTGGCCTCCTCCTACTCCTTCGATGGTGGTTGCGGCAATGGGAGCTTTCCTGCAAAAACCCATCAAGACTTAGCGTTAATTTAAAATTTCGGCAGCACCTCCCCTGTACGGTGAGGTTTCCAAAACCTGCAAGAAAATCCACGACACGAAGGTCGGGCCACAAAAACAATTTCTTCCCACGGCTCGATGGCCGGACACAAGAAGTAGTGATTTGCCTCCGATATTTTGCCATTTTTTGACTTTGTCATTGAGCATAACAAAGTACCCCAATTTAATCTAACATACTTATGCATCACTAAATTTAACTCATTTGATCTAATTCTAACATACTTATGCATCACTACTACGAAAGTGTAGGTCATCAACTCATCATACTAATTTAATCTCAAAATTCGAGAAAGGTCGAGACATTAATTACCGATCGAATGGAGTGAGGTGTCGAGGCGACGAGGTGCTTGAGCACGGCGGAGCACACCCCTCCTCCCTGTTCACCCTCGGCCTCCTCCCTCTCCTCCTCCTTGTTCTCCGGCCCACTCCTACCCCTTCTCCATCTCCATCTCCTTATTCTCCCCTTCCCTCCTTCCCTTTCCCCCCTCCTCCCGCCTCTACTTCCCCTTCTGCGTAATTAAGATTAATGTGTTAGATTGCGGGAGGTGGTGAATAAGTCGATTATAGCAATGCAACACATGGAAAAAATTAGGGGGAAACACCGTGCGGCACGGGCGGGCCGGGGCGCCGGGGGGGCGAGCGCGGCGTCCGAAGGTGCTTCGGAGGAGGGGGGCGGCGCCGGAGGAGGGGGCCGGGGGCGGGCGGGGGCGGGCGGCGGTGGGCGGGGCGGGGGCGCCGGAGGAGGGGGGCGGCGCCGGACGAGGGGGGGGGGCGGGCACCGCCGGCGCGGAGCGAGAGCCGGGCGAGGGCGGCGGACGGGGGGCGGCGGAGAGGACGCGCGCGCGGCGGCGGACGGGCGCGCGGCGGCGGGCGGGCGGCCGCGCGCGGCGGGCGGGCGGACCGGGCGGGCGCCGGGGCGCGGCGGCGGGCGGGCGGCCCGGGGCGCGGCGGCGGGCGGGCGGTCGGGCGCGCGCGGCGGGATCTGGAGGGGGCGGGTTCGATGCGGGCGGGCGCTGGAGATGTGGGCGGATGCGTTTTTTTTAACGCTGTTGACTCTTGCGAACCCTGCCCGAGGTGTTTGCCGTGCGCCTGCGGAATCAACGCACGGCAATATATGCCCTTTGTCGTGCGTTTTTTTCTGCCGGCGCACGGCAAAGAGATGTAAATTTCTCTTTTCTTTATTCCTACGAATGGAAATTTCAAATTCTTGTGAATGCGGTATTTTGTGAATGCGGTATTCAAAATTAGATGAAGCTTTTCATTATAGTAAAAAATATGAATGTCTTTTTTACAAGTAGGTTAAGTTATTACTCAAATTCAATATATGTCTATTTAAATTATTTAGTTACAGTTATTTAGTCACAGTTAATATATGAAAATTAGCAAATGGATGCGAAAAAGACCATGAACTAACATATGAAAATTATCTGAGATGTATAATGCTGAAATTAGATTTCAATGAAAGTTGAGTATCCCGAATCATGAAATGTGTGGAGTCAGTGAGGGCGTGTTTGGAAGAGTGGTTGTGGCCAGCCCGGCCCAGCGTCTAGGCTGTGGCCAGCCGGAGCCTTGCTTGGTCGCCTGGCCAAGCCCAGCCTGGCCGCGGCGAGCTGGTGTTTGGCCACTACTTGGGAGCCGGGCTGGCAGCCCAACTGTTGGCTGAAATCGCCCACCCAGCATCGCGCGGAGCCGAGCCCCCCCCCCCCCCCACTATGATGCATTCTCGCGTATGAGTTGAGCCAGTTGAGGGGGCTGTTTTGGCTCTCAGAGGCAAGGCCGAGGGAGGGGAAGATGAAGGCAAACACCGAAACGGGCTCCGGAGGGCACAACCGAGCCCACCAACCACCCCTTCAACACACCCTGAGGTTCTCGGTATGGGTCAATGGTCATATCTCAGAGATCTTCTTACCAACAAGAAACTCAGAGGGATCCTTCTTACATGGCTCCTCTAGATGGCTGCCGACGGTTGCTTTAGCTTTAGGGGCAGAAGCAGAAGCCTGTCAGGATGGTCTGCATCTGTCACTAGAGAGAGGATTCAGTAGAGTTAGAGCAACTCCATTGGGGGCTTCTAAATGGCTCTCTACTATAAAATTTAGAGTTTTGATGTAAAAACTCAACTCCAGCAAGGCCCCTAAATGGGTTGCATTTTTCATAACCCTTCAAATTCCAGCTTCAAACCTCCATTTCTGGAGGGCCTTCAATTCTCCCTCCAAAGTGTGAGTCCCACCATTTTTATTTTCTTTACTTTATTTTTTCTCACCTCCTCCCCGTCCGTCTGTCTCTTCCAATACGAAGAAATCCACCCGGAATTGCAAGGGCGCGTTTGTGAGGGTGGCCCAAGTCGGCCTTGCGCCCATGGGCTGCAGGTGCACATGTTTGCGGACTTGGCCCGTGTTGGAGCCCGGCTGGACGCGGCCAAAAACGATGCCGCAGCCGGGCTGGGGAGAAATGTGGCTAGGGTTCGTTTGTCTCGAGCTCGACTGTGAAGGACCGGTAAGGCGAACCAGAGAGGGGGGAATCAATGGGAGCCGATAAAAATTCTTCTCGAAGGAGATGGAACCTCCAACAAGATGAACGCGGCTTCCAACACACTTCCCCAACTCACTACCCAAGTTGGTCAAGCCCACGTAGCCACTGGAGTGCCACTGGACCTAGGAACCAACACACAACCTTCCGACCCGAGAACGCAGCGGAACACCAAACCTCGAGTCTACAGACCCACACCAGTCAGACTGGTGAGCACCACCGTCGAGACCGGTCCCTGCTGGTGAAACTGAGCAACTTTCACTAAGTGGCTCCACACCGGTCAGACCGGTGAGACACACCGGTCGGACCGGTCCACGGCTACCGAAAGCCCCCAAAGCACCAAACAAAGGCCAAACGACCACCAACCGACCCAAACTTGAAACGGCGGCAACACGGGACAACGGCGAACACACCCGGACGTTCACCCGAGCAAAAACCCACCGAGGGTTGCACCGGTCGGACCGGTCGGGAGCACCGGTCGGACCGGTGTAGCCTGGGCAGCTCGGGATGAACCACATCCGCGGGTCAACTCCCCCAAATCCAAACCTCGATCTCCCGAATCGCTCCACAGACTTGAACAAGACTTTGGGGATATTAGGAACACCTCATGAGGAGTCCATAGCCAAGTTTAATCCCACCAAAACTCGTCCAAAAAGGAGGAATCAAGAAAATCCTGCCAAGAGCACTTCCAACCCAAGAACTCAAGAAACCCCAAAATAGAGCACCTTTACTCACGGATTTGGGAGGGGAATCACAACCCAAAGAACCACGAAGGGTTCTCACAAATATCCCCCATCATATCCCGAAGAGATAGGTCCCGAAAACGACCCAAAGAAATCACCAAGAGAGGGCTCCGAAAATCACCACCAAGAACAACCGAGGAAAACACATCCAAACCTTGAGGAACCACGCCGAATCATCTATACATGAAACAAAGTTTCATACAAGGTCTAGCAAGCCGCCCGATCATCCATCCCTCTCAACAAGATCTCTCCATGAAGCTCTCAAGCTAGTCCTATGGAAATCCTAAGGAAAATAGGAAGGAAAATAGGAAAACAAATGAGCTAGGGTTCCAAGAGTTGGCGGACATCCACTCACCTCTTGGGTTATATGGAGGCAACCGAAAGTCTAAAATACCCTTCTCTAACAACTAGGGATACAAGCCCCTCAAGGGCGGATTTGGAAGTCTTCATGTCTTCACCATCGGACGGATGCCCGGCGACCGCACCCTGCGTAGCCTCGACGCAAGCCATGCGATCCCGACGCGTGTCCTCCGCTTCGAAGTCTCCGGACTGCGTCGTCGCACACCGGTCAGACCGGTGCTCCCCACCGGTCAGACCGGTACCCACCGGTCAGACCGGTCTGCGCTGCTGCAGCTCCGTCTTCGGTTCTTCGGTCTTGTCTTTGTGGATCAACCAAGGAACCCAGTGGTTTTCTGGTGAACCACCGGAAACCCCGCGAACTCAGTGTAGCCTCCGCCAATCTCCACCCATGACTTGGCTCCCACGTAGTCCCGGCTCGACCTTGGTTTTGAGGCTCAACCAAGAAACCGTCTCTGACTTCATCTTGCTGTTCATGCCACCATGCGGCCCGCACTTGACCCCGCTGGCCACCGGGTCCCTCGAACGAAGCCTACTTGTCTTCTCCACACCGGAGGCCTCACTGGCGACGACCTTTCGCGCTTGTTCTTCACCTGCACCAACACCAGTCAAGCCGCAACCTGCACCTGCAATACTTAGCCAAGAATCAGTCCACACAACGTTGTCAATCACTCATCACACATGGAAGCGACCATCCACCGGTCCTCGAACCACACATGGTCCTCAATCTCCCCCTTGATGAGTTCATTGACAACACCCACACGAAAGTAACAAGAGAGAAAAGAAAAAGGAAAGAAACGAACAAAAAGAAACTCCAACAAGCGATTGAAAGCCAAACAAAGGCAAAGAGCAAGATCACTTGAAGAAGACAAGTCTCGGACCCCTTAGGCAAGGGCAACGGCTCGACACATCCGAGACAAAAACAAAGCTCAAGCAAAGAGCGCAAACCACCAAAGCAAGGCTCGAAAAACCACAAAGAGCTCCCCTTGCACACATACAAGCTCCCCCTGGACAAATGCATGCAAACCAGCTGAAAACAGGGCAGCTGCAGCAACTTCAGCTCACACCGGTCAGACCGGTCATCACCACCGGTCAGACCGGTGCCTAACATGTGCACAGGACCAGCACTCACACCGGTCAGACCGGTGACCATGACCGGTCAGACCGGTGCACAACAGAGTCCAAAAATGGCTCAAAACCACCTGAAAACCTTCTATAAGCGTCCAACAAGCCATTTCAAGCTCAAACTTCTCCCCCTTGTTGGCAATGCATGAATCAAGCCAAAAATGCAAAATTTTCAACCTAGAGCTTCTCAAATAGACAAAATTCAACAAAGAATGCTATACATGTCCAAATGAGCAAGTTAGATACTCTACGGCTTCGTATCGATCTCAACTACATGATCACCAAGTTTCACAATCATTGGACGAAGCTAAGATGGATTTTGGCAATTTTGCGAAAAACGTGCCTCTCATGAGCAAAGTCCTAAACATGATCAAAGCATATCAAAATGGCAAAACCACACAAACTTCATGGTAGGACAGCCATTCTAATCATAAGACCATCACAAACACCCACAAGCACCTCATGTCATGTCAAAGCCACCGAGCCATGTGCCTACTTCTATGTATGAGACTTCTCATTGGTAGGCATCATGCAATGGTTTAGCACCCAAAGCAAATTAAATTCAGCACAAAAGACATGGGAGCATATTTTCCAAGCATTTTTCATTTCATTTTCAGATAGATAAATGGTACATGAAATGTCTTTGCGACAAAAAGGAACTTATGCTCCTCCACAAGATAAATCAAGAGGGCTAAACATTCATGATGGCAAATGAGCCTTTGACCCCATATGATCAATAAACTAGCTATCCAACCACAAATTAAGCATACCAAAGCCACTAAAACATGTCAAGATCACATAAAGGCATTTACACATGAGAAAGCATACATGTGACATTTTTCAAAAACATAGCCATCAACCATGGATTATTCATCAAGATCATAAAGAGCTAAGCCAAACTAACCATAGCATATCAAACAAGCTCACAAAGACATATATCTCATTCCATGGTGAACAATGTATATGAGAGAAGCTTTTCCTATCCAATGCATATGATACAAAATGCATGCAATCTAAGATACAAGGATGCCTATACATCATGTTACAATTGCCATGCCAAATGCAAGAAATGCACAAAGGAAACTATACATATGCTACAAAAGAGCTCCCACACACCCAACTCAAGAAATCAAACACACACCAAGTTCCCCCCGCAAACGAGTGAAAGTATGTTGATCTAGGGGTTTGGTGAAAATATCGGCTAATTGGTCATGTGTGGTACATGGATCAAAGCTATCTTCCCTTTCTCTACGTTGTCTCTCAGAAAATGATACCTCACTTCTATGTGCTTGGTTTTGGAATGGAGCACTGGGTTCTTTGCAACGCTTATGGCACTGGTGCTATCACATTGAAGTGGGACATGGGTATACTCCTCACCAAAGTCACTCAAGGTGTATGAAATCCAAAGGAGCTGAGAGCAACAACTAGCAGTGGCAACATACTCGGCCTCGGTAGTGGATTGAGCAACACTCGATTGTTTGCATGAAGACCAAGACACCAAAGAAGAACCCAAAAACTGGCAAGTCCCAGAAGTGGACTTCCTATCCAACCGACACCCGGCAAAATCCGCATCTGAAAAACCATGAAGCGCCAAAGAAGAGGACACGGAGTACCAAAGGCCGAAGTCGGGAGTGTGATGCAAGTACCCGAAATTCTCTTCACCGCTTGGCGATGCGAAGTCCTCGGAGACGCTTGAAAACGAGCGCACAAACACACCGAGAACTGTATGTCTGGCCTCGTCGCCGTCAAGTAGAGGAGTGACCCGATCATGCAACGGTACTCCTTCTGGTCCACATGTTCACCTTCCTCGTCTACATCAAGAGCTATAGTCGTACTCATCGGTGTCATCATAGCCTTGGAGTCCTCCATCTTGAACTTCCGCACAATGTCCTTGGTGTACTTTTCCTAGTGCACAAATGTTCCTTCCTTTGATTGTTTGATTTGTAGCCTGAGGAAGAACTGCAACTCGCTCATCATGCTCATCTCAAATTCCCTGCTCATATCATCTGCAAACCTTGCAACAATAGAGTTAGACGAGCCACCAAAGACAATATCATCCACGTACACCTGCACAATCAGGATATCTCTGCTCTGCCTCAGCAAAAACAAGGTTTGATCGACCTTCCCCATCTCAAAACCTCTCTCAAACTAGAACCCCCTCAACCTGCCATACCAAGCTCTAGGCGCCTGCTTCAACCCATACAACGCCTTCCTCAATTTGTACACCTGGTGGGGGTACTTCTCACTCTCAAACCCCGGAGGTTGCCTCACATACACTTCTTCCTCCAACACACCATTTAGGAAAGCACTCTTCACAACTATTTGATGCAACTTGAACCCTTTAGCCACAGAAAAGGCTAGAAGGATCCTAATCGCCTCCAAACGGGCTACGAGAGCAAAGGTCTCCTCGTAGTCAATCCCCTCCTTCTTACTGAACCCTTGAGCAACAAGTCTCGACTTGTTCCTCACAACCTCACCTTTCTCTCTCTCTTTGTTCTTCCACACCCACTTTGTACCAATCGGCTTACACCCTGGGGGAGGATCAACCAACTCCCAAACCTGATTCCTCTCAAAGTTCTCCAACTCCTCATGCGTCGAATTAACCCAATTGTGATCAGATAGTGCGTGTCCAATGTCTTTGGGCTCAAAAGTAGCAACAAATGCAGCATGAGCGAAATGGGAATTGTTTCGAACCCTCGACCGTGTAGTGCGTTCATTCATGTCGTCGATGATCCTCGAAGCTGGGTGATCCACTTGCACTCTCCAGGGAGGTTCTCGCCTTGATGCTACCTCCCCCTCAACATCAGCTTCTCCTCGTTCTTGATTTGTTGTCGTAGGTGTAGTAGAGGGTCCGTCCATCACCGTAGTCGAAGTAGTGGGTACATGTTCAGCCGGGGGCACCGCACCGCCATCTTCATCGTCTCCATGTTCATGCTCCTCCTCCCCGAAAGATCTCCTCGCCAAGCTCATCATCACCGCACACTCAAAAACAAGCCGACTACGTGGCTCGTCTCGTCGAAGGTTACCTCGCAAGTCTCAACGATTTGGTTAGTTTCAATATTGAGCACACGATATGCTCTAGAGTGAGATGCATAACCAAAGAAAATACCATCGACGGACCTAGCCTCAAACTTATCCAACTTCCCGCCTTTCTTCGAATGAAACACTTGCAACCAAAGACATGGAAGTGACTCACCTTAGGTTTGCGACCATGCATCAACTCATAGCATGTCTTCTTCTTGTGCACTCGAGGTAGATCCGTTTGACACATAGCACGCGGTATTCACCGCCTCGCCCCAATACCTCCTCGGAGTCCTATGCTCATCAAGCATCGTCCGAGCCATCTCGCACAAGGTCCTGTTCTTCCTTTCCACAACACCATTCTGAGGAGGCGTATACGGACTCGAAAACTGGTGCTCAAGACCCAAGTCATGGCAAAAGGTTTCAAAACGAGAGTTTCTGAATTCCGAGCCATTATCACTACGGATTGCTCGTATGGCATCTCCATGCCTCTCGTTCCTCAACCTCAAGACTAGATCTCGAACAAAACCAAACGTCTCCCCCTTTTCCTCAAGAAAGAACACCCACGCATACCGAGAGTAGTCATCCACCACAACAAGGACATACCACTTCCCACCCGCAGATCGCACACGAGCTGGGCCAACAAGGTCCATATGGAGCAGCTCGCATGGACGCTCAGTCATCACATCGGTGAGAGGCGGGTGAGAAGAGGCTACCATCTTGGCATGCCTACACGGCGCACAAACCAACTCTTTCTCAAGCCTCAACCGTGGCAATCCTCGGACCAAATTGAGTTTACTCAAGCGAGACAAAAGGTCAAAGCTCAAGTGACCCAACTTCCTATGCCACTTCCACAACTCACTCGACGAACCAGCCAAGAAACAACGCTCCACACCCGACGACTGAGAAAAATCAGCACGAAACACCTGACCCTCGGGAACGACCATACAGACAAGGTCCCCTCGAGAGTCCAAAATCCGAGAACCACCCGGCCGAAACAACACCTCGAGCCCTTATCCAACAACTGGGACACAGAAAGCAGATTGTACCACAGCGATTGAACAAGAGCAACACGCCTCAGAGTGATCTTGTCACTCACCTTAATCTCACCTTCTGAAAGCACATGCCCACGCCCATTGTCCCCAAAAGTGATGTACCTCTTTGTCACCACCGGGACGAGACTTGAGAACCACCCCCTGTCTCCGGTCATATGCCTCGAGCAACCGGAGTCAATCAACCAAATGTTCTTCAAGTCTCCCACCTGAAATTCAAAAACGAGCACGTGAGCGAACAAACGACTCAACACTGGGGTTAGTACCAAAAGAGTAAAACCAGTGTCGAGCCATTTGCTCGAAAGTGGGGTTAGCACTAACCAAAGCATCTCTCCTACCAAAGCTACCTCCACGAACACCACCACGGTAACCACCCTGAGGGAACCACCCCTCTCTTCCTAGAGGAGGACCAAAACCACGAAAGAGAACCAGTGGACAGTCCCTCCTCTCCTTCTCAAAGCTACGACTCCTCCCATCCCCGTAGTGAACTCGAGGGGGAGAACGCCTAGCAACCCCGACCACCCGCAAACTCTCCCGGCCCAACCACCGGAACCACGACCTCCGAAACAACCCTCGCACCCGTACGAGCACGAAACCCAAACCGCCGCCTCGTCTGTGCCCGCACCGGTCCGACCGGTGCCCCACACCCGTCCGACCGGTGTGACCCGGGCAAAGAAGCACCTCCAACGGCCTTCCGCTCTCCCCAAGCCCGAACCGTCCTCGCACTCGCCTTGGCTCTGGGCATCTGCACACGAGGCTCAAGTACACCATCGGAAGGGTGGTACTTGTCCTTGTTAGCCCACTCCTTTGCCATCCTCTCCTCTCGCTTCCTCTTGAAGCAAAACGCATCTTTATGGCCATCTCTCCCACAATAGCCACAATGGAACCTCACAAGCTTAGGCTTAGGCTTGGAATGTGGCTGCTCACTAGGTTTCTCTCCACTCAACTCCTCCACCGGTTTCCCCTCACTAGCCTTCTCACTTTCTTTCCGAAGGACCGATACGGCGAACCGGAGAGGGGGGGGGGGGGGAGTGAATGGGAGCCGATAAAAATTCTTCTCGAAGGAGATGAAAACTCCAACAAGACGAACGCGGCTTCCAACACACGTCTCCGACTCACTACCAAGGTTGGTCAAGCCCACGTAGCCACCGGAGTGCCACCGGACCTAGGAACCAACACGCAACCTTCCGACCCGAGAAACGCGGCGGAAAAACCAAACCTCGAGTCTACGAGACCCACACCGGTCGGACCGGTGAGCACCACCGGCCGACCGGTCCCCGCGGGTGAACCCGAGCAACTTCCACTAAGTGGCTCTACACCGGGCGGACCGGTGAGACACACCGGTCGACCGATGGCGGACCCTCGAAAGCCCCCAAGGCACCAAACACGCCAACCGACCACCAAACGGACCCAAACTCGAAAAAAGAGCGGCACCACGGGACAACAACGAACACACCAAGACGTTCACCCGAGAAAAAACCCACAAGGGCTTGCACCGGTCGGACCGGTCAAGAGCACCGTCGACCGGTGTAGCACGGGCGACTCGGGATGAACAAGACCCGCGGTCAACTCCCCCAAATCCTAATCTCTATCTCCCGAATCGCTCCACGGACTTGAACAAGACTTTGGGGATATCAGGAACACCTCATGAGGAGTCCATAGCCAAGTTTAATCCCACCAAATCTCGTCCAAAAAGGAGGAATCGAAGAAATCCCGCCGAAAGCACCTTCAACCCAAGAACTCAAGAAACCCCCAAAATCGAGCACTTTTACTCACGGATTTGGGAGGGGAATCACAGCCCAAAGAACCACGAAGGGTTCCCACAAATTTCCCCCATCAAATCCCCAAGAGAAAAGCCCCGAAAACACCCCAAAGAAATCACGAAGAAAGGGCTCCGAAAATCACCACCAAGAACAACCGGGGAAAACACATCCAAACCTTGAGGAACCACGCCGAATCATCTATACATGAAACAAAGGTTCGTACAAGGTCTAGCAAGCCGCCCGATCATCCATCCCTCTCTACAAGATGTCTCCGTGAAGCTCTCTTGCTAGTCCTAAGGAAAACCTAGAGAAAATAGGTGGAAAATAGGAAAACTAATGAGCTAGGGTTCCAAGAGTTGGCTGCCATCCTCTCACCTCTTGGGTTATATAGGCGGCAACCGAATGTCTAAAATGCCCCTCTCTACTAACTAGAGATACAAGCCCCTCAAGGGCGGATTTGGAATTCTTGATGCCTTCACCATCGGACGGATGCCCGCGACCGCACCCCGCGTAGCCTCGACGCAAGCCATGCGATCCCGACGTGTGTCCTCCGCTTCGAAGATTCCGGACTGCGTCGTCGCACACCGGCCGACCGGTGCTCCTCACCGGTCGAGCCGGTCCCCACCGGTCGGACCGGCCGGACCCACCGGTCGGGACCGGTCCGTGCCGCCGCACCTCCGTCTTCGGTTCTCCGGTCTTGGCTTTGTGGGTCAACCAAGGAACCCGAGTGGTTTTTACGGTGAACCACCGGAAACCCCGCGAACTCGGTGTAGCCTCCGCCAATCTCCACTCATGACTTGGCTCCCACGTAGTCCCGGCTCGACCTTGGTTTTGAGGCTCAACCAAGAAACCGTCCACGACTTCATCTTCTGCCGTTCATGCCACCATGCGGCCCGCACTTGACCCCCGCCGGCCACCGGTCCCTCGAACGAAGCCTACTTGTCTTCTCCACACCGGAGGCCTCACCGGCGACGACCTTTCGCGCTTGTTCTTCACCCGCACCAACACGAGTCAAGCCGCAACCTCGCACCCGCAATACTTAGCCAAGAATCGGTCCACACAACGTTGTCAATCACTCATCACACAAGGAAGCGACCATCCACCGGTCCGCGAACCACACATGGTCCTCAATCTCCCCCTTGATGAGTGCATTGACAACACCCACACGAAGGTGACAAGAGAGAAAAGAAAAGAAAAAGAAACGAACAAAAAGAAACTCCAACAAGCGATCGAAAGCCAAACAAAGGCAAAGAGCAAGATCACTTGAAGAAAACAAGTCTCGGATCCCTTAGGCAAGGGCAACGGCTCGACACATCCGAGACAAAGCAAAGCTCAAGCAAAGAGCACAAACCACCGAAACAAAGCTCAAAAACTCTCAAAGAGCTCCCCCCGCACACATGCAAACTCCCACCGAACCAATGCAACTCCCCCCGGACGAATGCATGCACAAAACCACATGAAACGGGACAGTGCAAAGCACTTTCGGCTCACACCGGTCGACGGTCATCACCACCCGGTCGGACCGGTGCCTAACATATGTACAGGACCGGTACTCACACCGGTCGGACCGGTGACCCCGACCGGTCGACCGGTGCTCAACGAGCCCGAAATGGCTCGAAACCACCTGAAAACCTTCTAAACCTGTCCAGCAAGCCATTTCAAGCTCAAACTTCTCCCCCTTGTTGGCAATGCATGAATCAAGCCAAAATTGCAAAACTCTCAACCTAGAGCTTCTCAAATAGACGAAATTCAACAAAGAATGCTACACGTGTCCAAATGAGCAAGTTAGGTACTCTACGACTTCGTATTGATCTCAACTACGGGATCACCAAGTTTCACAACCATTGGACGAAGCTAAGATGAAATTTGGCAATTTTGCGAAAAAACTTGCCTCTCATGAGCAAAGTCCTAAACATGATCAAAGCATATCAAAATGGCAAAGCCACACAAACTTCATGCTAGGACAGCCTATTCTAACCATAAGACCATCACAAACACCCACAAGCACCTCATGTCATGTCAAAGCCACCGAGCCATGTGCCTACTTCTATTTATGAGACTTCTCATTGGTAGGCATCATGCAACGGTTTAGCACCCAAAGCAAATTAAATTCAGCACATATGACATGGGAGCATATTTTCCAAGCATTTTTCATTTCATTTTCAGATTTGTAAATGGTACATGAAATGTCTTTGCGACAAAAAGGAACTTATGCTCCTCCACAAGATAAATCAAGAGGGCTAAACATTCATGATGGCAAATGAGCCTTTTGGCCCCATATGATCAATAAACTAGCTATCCAATCACAAATTAAGCATAGCAAGGCCACAAAAACATGTCAAGAGCATGTAAAGGCATTTACACATGAGAGAGCATACATGTGACATTTTTCAAAAGCATAGCTATCAACCATGGATTATTCATCAAGATCATCAAGAGCTAAGCCAAACTAACCGTAGCATACCAACCAAGCTCACAAAGACATATATCTCATTCCATGGTGAACAATGTATATGAGAGAAGCTTTTCCTAACCAATGCATATGATACAAAATGCATGCAATCTAAGATACAAGGATGCCTATACATCATGTTACATATGCCATGCCAAAATGCAAGAAATGCACAAAGAAAACCTATACATATGCTACAAACCGGCTCCTCGAGGGGAGGCAAAACGGGCTCGACACCACCGGCAAGAGAGCTCCCACACACCCAACTCAAGAAAACAAACACACACCAAGTTCCCCCCGCAAACGAGTGAAAGTTGCTTGATCTAAGGGTTTGGTGAAAATATCTGCTAGTTGGTCATGTGTGGGTACATGGATCAAAACTATCTTTCCTTTCTCAACATTGTCTCTCAGAAAATGATACCTCACTTCTATGTGCTTGGTTTTGGAATGAAGCACTGGGTTCTTTGCAACGCTTATGGCACTCGGTGCTATCACATTGAAGTGGGACATGAGTATACTCCTCACCAAAGTCACTCATGGTGTAGGTGATCCAAAGGAGCCGAGAACAACAACTAGCGAGCGGCAACATACTCGGCCTCGGTCGTGGATTGAGCAACACTTGACCGCTTGCGGGAAGACCAAGACACCAAAGAAGAACCCAAAAAGCGGCAAGTCCCGAAGTGGACTTCCTATCCAACCGACACCGGCAAAATCCGCGTCCGAAAAACCATGAAGCGCCAAAGAAGAGGACGCGGAGTACCAAAGGCCGAAGTCGAGAGTGTGACGCAAGTACCTGAAAATTCGCTTCACCGCTTGCTGATGCGAAGTCCTCGGAGACACTTGAAAACGAGCGCACAGACACACTGAGAGCTGGATGTCCGGCCTCGTCGCCGTCAAGTAGAGGAGTGACCCAATCATGCTCCGGTACTCCTTCTGGTCCACGTGTTCACCTTCCTCGTCCGCATCGAGAGCCGTAGTCGTACTCATCGGCGTCGTCATAGCCTTGGAGTCCTCCATCTTGAACTTCCTCACAATGTCCTTGGTGTACTTAGCCCGGTGCACAAATGTTCCTTCCTTTGATTGCTTGATTTGTAACCCGAGGAAGAAGCTGCAACTCACCCATCATGCTCATCTCGAACTCCCTCGCTCATATCATCCGCAAACCTCGCAACAAGAGAGTTAGACGAGCCACCAAAGACAATATCATCCACGTACACCCGCACAATCGGGATATCTCCGCCCTGCCTCGGAAAAAAACAAGGTCCGATCGACCTTCCCCATCTCAAAGCCTCTCTCAAACAAGAACCCCCTCAACTTCGCCATACCAAGCTCTAGGCGCCCGCTTCAACCCATACGGCGCCTTCCTCAACTTGTACACCCGGTGGGGGTACCTCTCACTCTCAAACCCCCGGAGGTTGCCTCACATACACTTCTTCCTCCAACACTCCATTCGAAAAGCACTCTTCACATCCATTTGGTGCAACTTGAACCCTTTAGCCACGAGAAAAGGCTAGAAGGATCCTAATCGCCTCCAAACGGGCTACGGGAGCAAAAGTCTCCTCGTAGTCGATCCCCTCCTTCGACCGAACCCCCGAGCAACAAGTCTCGACTTGTTCCTCACAACCTCACCCTTCTCTCCCTCTTTGTTTTTCCACACCCACTTTGTACCAATCGGCTTACACCCCGGGGGAGGGTCAACCAACTCCCACACCCGATTCCTCTCAAAGTTCTCCAACTCCTCATGCATCGAGTTAACCCAATTGTGATCGGATAGTGCGTGTCCAATGTCTTTAGGCTCAAAAGAGGCAACAAACGCAGCATGAGCGAAATGGGAATTGTTTCGAACCCTCGACCGTGTAGTGCGTTCATTCATGTCACCGATGATCCTCGAAGCCGGGTGATCCACTTGAACTCGCCGGGGAGGTTCTCGCCTCGAAGCTACCTCCCCCTCAACATCAGCTTCTCCTCGTTCTTGATTTGTCGTCGTAGGTGTAGCGAGAGGGTCCATCCATCATCGTAGTCGAAGTAGTGGGTACATGTTCGGCGGGGGCACCGCACCACCATCCTCATCATCACCATGTTCATGCTCCTCCTCCCGAAAGATCTCCTCGCCAAGCTCATCATCACCCGCACACTCAAAAACAAGCCGACTACGTGGCTCGTCTCGTCGAAGGTTACCTCGCAAGTCTCCACGATTTGGTTAGTTTCAAGATTGAGCACACGATATGCTCTAGAATGAGATGCATAACCAAAGAAAATGCCATCGACGGACCTAGCCTCAAACTTATCCAACTTCCTCGCCTTTCTTCGAATGAAACACTTGCAACCCGTCGGTGCGGAATATGGTCCCGACACTAACCAGGTAGATAACGCCTAGGTCTATCCCTCGATGGTCGATGCTAAGCAACAAATGACACAAGGATTTATCCTGGTTCCCGCCGAGGGGGCCGTACGTCCAGCAGTGGTGTGCTCGTGGCACTATATTGCTCAGCACCGGGGGTGCTTGTAGTGGGGCAAATACAAGCAAGGCGGGAGAGGAAGCGTGGCTCCCAAGTCCCTGGTGAGTAGCTGAAGATGTTGTGGGAGAATAAGAGAGTGAGTGCACAGTGCGCTGTGTTCCTCCGGATTCGTCCCCCCGCGGCTGGGGGCTCGCCTTCCCTTTTATAGGCCAAGGGAGTGGCGAGTTACATGCACGCCGCGCTATCTAGCCGCGCGTGGGAGCACGTCGTGCTACGGCGTAGAGCGGGCGACCGTCCGGTCGATCTTCGCCGCGATCCGGCCATGATGGCCTACCTTGTACCCGAACAGGTGGCGGTTCGAGGGTAGAAGGCGGTAGATGGCGATGGCGTCTCCGATAGGCTTCGAGGGAGGTGTCGATGATGGTCGGTACGGGGGTACGGGGAGCGGGTGGAACGGCGTTCCTTCCCAATGAGCTCCGTGGTGGCGGAGTGGCTTGCCGCAGTGCCCGGCGTGCGCCCGCGGAGTCGGGGGCGTGCGCCCGGGCGCGTGGGTACGGCGGCCGCCGCGTGCGGTGGCCGGGATGGCCACCCACCCGCCTAGCGTCCCTCACCCAACTGCGGGGTCACGGGAAAGTGGAGTCGAGGGTGCGCCCGCCCCCTTTCGAGGGTCGAGCGCGTTAGCCGTACGGTGGCGTGCGCGCGGTGTCATGGGACCGACGCCGCCGTACCGCACGGTCCACCCCACGGTGGCGGGGATGGGCTCCTCCCCGGGGAGTTGGTGCGGCGGCACCGGGGCGTGAGCCCCGGCGCATGATGGCGCGCGTCCCCGCGGCGTCGGGGCGTTAAATGCCCAAGTACGGGGCCGGCGCACGCGTGCGGGGCGCCCGTGAGCGTGGCGGGCCCCGGCCCGAGGGCGGAGCGGACCCTCGAGCGAGGCGAGGCCCGCTCGAGGGGGAGCGGGCCCTCGAGCGGAGCGGGACCGCTCGAGGGAAGGGTCGCCCCTCGAACGGGGCGGAACCCGTTCGAGGAGGGGGTTGCCCCTCGAGCGGGGGCGGAGCCCGTTCGAGGAGGAGCGTACCCTCAAGCGAGGCGGAGCACCGCTCGAGGGGTCTCGTGGTCGGGCTATCTTGGCGGGGCCTCCGAAGTCCCGCCGCACGGCCACGTCCTGCATGGTTAGTTCCCCGCATGGTTAGGCCTAGTTCATTTGATGCGGGAATTTAAGTGAGGGTTCCCCCATCGTTTGAGGGGACCCCTAGGGCGGTCCCCGACGGTAGCCCCCGAGCATCCGCGGGTTTGCCATTGAGGCTCCCGCGGATGCCGGAACCTACCGATAGGACGTTCTTCCCTCCTTGTTTGCGAACGCTTTCCGTGGGGCCGCGCTAGCGGACCCGCGGGTCTAGCCCCGAAGCCCCGGCAGAGTGTGGGCTCTCCTGCGGGGGGTTAACCGCGAGCAATTCGGTCGAAAGGCGTGGCACATATGCCAACCGGCATCGGCGGTATTTCAGCCGGCATCGGGGGTGCACGCTCCCCGTCCTTTGTCTCGGGCGGGTGCAATTCCAAGGGAGGTGTGTAGCCGTGCGTCAAGCCCCCGAGCCTTGGCTCGTTCGAGGCGATCGGGTCGAGCCTGACGACTTGTTTTTTATCACGCCCTCGCCGTCCCTCCGCGGGTCGGGAGGTGAGGTTTCCACGACTCCCATCGAGCGGGTCGCGAATCGCGGATTCCTCTTCGAGCGCTAGCGGGTGGTTCAGGTGGACGTCCATGCCCCGTTCGATAAGGGTAGGGCTGCGCGGTCGGAGACACGTCCATGGAAGCGCTTGCGTGGGTTTGCTAGGTGGGGCTCGGTCCCGTTCGCTAGGGACCGAGGGGCGCGGAAGCTCTCCCTCGGTGGGATCCCCCCGGCTAGGCCGCCCTCGGCGGCTCTCGAACACGACATGTGGGGCACCCTCGAGCCGACGGGCTCGAGGAACGGCTCGAATGCGCGTGCCCTCGTCGTCCCTAACTGCGTGATCCGAGGCGCCGTTCGAACCCGTCGAGGGTCAGGCTTCGAACCTCTGATCAGTAAGGCCGTGCGGGGCCGTGCCTTGGCCAGCCCCGTCTTTTTCGCGTTTGCGGCCGTCGAGGGGTCTGGGCGTGCCGACCCTCGAGGTGCTGGTTGGTGGCATGGCGCGGTATGAGTGCTTTCGGTGTCGCTCTATTTCAAGCGTGACCTGGGCGATCCTCTTACGCGCGTGCCTTCTTTAGGGGGTTGACGTCGTCTCGAGTTGGGGGTCATGCCGCTCGAGGGTCCTACGTGGCATGGGTGCCCGCGGTGGCCTGCTCTACATCGAGTAGGTCCCGGGCGACCTTCTCACGCTGATATCCCATCGAGGGTCACCCTTGTCTCGAGCCGAGGATTCGCCTCGCTCGAGGGCTCTCCTTGCTTGGCAAGGGGCCGGGCATTTTAATTGCCTAGCGGTCGTGGCCGCGGTTTTGCGCCGCCGGCGCGCTTTTTTAGGCGGCGCGGTGCGCGCGCGCGCGTAGTGGGCGGCGGCGCGGTGGATGTGACGGTTTCACCTCGGTTCTGTCGCCGTTCTCGCCGTAATGATGACCCGCCTGCGGTGTTAGAGCTGCTGCCGGTCGTGGTGGGGCCCGCCCGTCGACGCGATGGAAAGATTCCCGTAGTTCTTGTTGGCGGGGCGTGCGTTCCGGAGAACTCGCCCGTTGCCTATAAACCGCGGGGAGGAGTAGGCGGCGGTTTTTTACCTTGGCTCCTCACCGTTTTAGTCCTCCGCCTCTTCGCCTTCGCCTCACCCTTGCCGGTCGCGCGGGCTCGCTTGCTTAGAGCTTTCTCCTCGTTTCCTTGTCCTCCGCCCTTGCACTCGTTCGCCCCCCCTCATGGCGCCGCCTCAGCTTCCGATTAGGGTCCTGGAGCCGTACGCATGGGAGAGGTCGACCGTGACCCGGCTCGCCCACGGGCGAACTGGTCGCCGCCGGCCAGCTCTCGGCCAACGAAGAAGGGCGCCCGGCGGAGTGGATCGTGCCGCCATCGTCGCACCTTGAGCCCAATCCGCCGGAGGGTTACGTGGTGAGCTTCCTCCGCTACCACGAGCGCGGCTTCAACGCGCCGGCGAGCACGTTCATGCGGGCGTTGTGCTACCACTACGGGGTGGAGCTGCACAACTTCGCCCCCAACGCTATCTCGCAGGCGGCCACATTCGTGGGCGTCTGCGAAGGGTACCCGGGGGATCCCGATCAATTGGGAGCTGCGGGTAGACCTCTTCCGCGGGGAGCGATCACGCGGCCCCACGTCGGAGCCGAGGACCCGCCGCGCGGTGCGCGCCGGCGGGATGTCGCTTGCCCCTGCGAGGGGCAGCTCAAGAACTTCTACATCCCCCCGCACCATGACGACGAACAACGCCGGGCCGGGAGCGGGGATGGTTTTACCTCGCGCAACGCCGAGCCCGGCCTCCCTCCCTACACGGGCGGGTGTTCAAGGAGAGGCCGGACCGGACCGTCGGGGCTACGGGTTGCCCACGGCCAACCATCGGGCGCGCCGGGGGTCCGTCCTCGCCGCCTTGCGGCGGGCGGCGAGGGAAGGGCTCAACGCGATGGGCGTCCTTGCCTTCCTTCATCACCGGCGAATCGTGCCGCCGATGGAGAGGCCGCTCTCGCATCTTCGAGATGACGGAGGCGGCCAACCCCGTCGACCCGGCGAGGTCGCGGATGCTCCCGACGCCGCCGGGAGCGGCCGTACGCGTCACCGGGCGCGGAGCGCCGTCGACACCGGGACGCCGCTACCTCGCGGGTCGGACCCCCGTGGGACATCGAGATGCTCCCCACCGGCCCGTTGGTGAGTGGGGTTTTTTGATTCTCGTTTTAGTCCTTGTTCTTGATTCCGTTTCCCGATGTGCCGCCGTTGCTCTCGTGCGCGGCTCGGTGTCGTTCAATGCCGCCAAGTCCGTTCCACCCACCCCCCGACTCCCGTGCGCTCGGCCGGGCGGCGCGGCGGGAGCAAGCAGAGCGCGGGCGCGCGCGCGAGGGAGCACGCAAGGCGGCGCCAAGCGCGTCGCGACGCACGGTCCGCCGAGTACCGGCGGCGGGAGGAGCCGGGGCTCTCCTCCCCCCGACATCGAGGAGCCCTCGTCCTCGGATCGGGACGAGGAGGAAGAGTCCGAGGGGGAGGGGCCCCTCGGACGGTGGCGGCCCGCGCCCCCGTCGCCGGATCTCGCGCCGGCGTCGGGGGCGGCTTCGTCCGGGGCGGGCGCGTCGGCGTCCGCCGCCGGGCGTCGTCGTCGGGGGCGGCGCGCGCCGCGGGAGGGCCGGCGCGCGCCGCGAGGCGCGCGCGCGCGCGCGCGCGCGCGCGCGCGTCGAGCGTGCCCGCACGCGGCGGGAGCGCGTCCGCGCGAGCGGCGTCGTCGTCGAGGGGCGCGTCGGGAGGCGTGCCCGCGCGTGGGACGAGCGTGCCCCCGCGCACCGTGGCGCCGTCGGGGGGGGTGCGGCGTCGGGCGCGCCCGCGCACGGGGCGGGGCGTGCCCGCGCGTGCGGCGGCGCCCATCGGGGGGCGCCGCGTCGGGCGTGACCGCTACGCCGGCCCCGTCCGAGGCCTCGAGGAAAAGGAAGCGGGCCTTTTCCTCCGCGAGGTATGTAGCCTTGCCTTCCTTCGTGTGGCTTTGGTGTGCCGGTGGTTAGATGTTCTAACTCTCCGTTCGTGATTGCGCGCAGGCGGTGCCGACCGTTCCTCCTCTTGCACCGGCCAAGGTGCCGAGGACTCGACGCGCCGATCCCCACCCGGCGGCGCTCGTCGAGGGGGTCGCGCCGAGGGAACGAGCGCGGCGGCGGGCACGAGCTCGCAAGGCCCGGCCGAGGCCCTCGGGGGCCCGGCCGGCGGATCAACCCGCCGCGGCGCAGCCGCAGGTTGCGGGGGGCGACCGGCGCCGGTCGCCACGGAGGCGAGCGCGCGGCGGCGGCTACGGTGGAGGTGCCGCCCGCGGTGGCGGCCACCGCGGAGGAGGCGGAGCGGGCGCGCCTGCGCGGAGCGCCCGCGGATGTGACGGCGCGGATGGTGGTGGCGGCCACGGCGCCACGACGGGCGCCCGTGGTCGCGGAGGCGCGGTGGAGGCGCCGGCGGAGGCGGCGCGGGCGGCTCCGCCCGCCGGCGGTCCCCGGCGGAGGTGGTGGAGCTCTCGGATGACTCCCCGCCGCACGGGTGGAACCGTGGGCCGGCCCGGCCCGCGAACTCCCCCCGAGCCCCGAGGAGGGGGCCCTCGTGAGGCGGCACGAGGGTCGCATGACGGCGGGGGGCGAGGGCACGATGCCGAGGCCTCGTCCTCCCGCGCCGGCCGCCCCCGCCCGGGTGGGGGGGGGGCCGTGGAGGATCCCCCCCGGCGTTTGCCGACGCCCGGGGAGCGGGAGCTCGGGGCGAGCTCCTGGGCCATGGCGCCACGCTCAACCGCGCGTTGAACGAAGCGCTGCGGGTCCACAGCGGCCCGGCCTGGACCGTCTTCCAGGTGAGCCACGGTTGCTCGTTTCCCTTCCTTTTTTCGTTTTCGCGTGCTGCACTCAAACTTTGGCACTTACGGAATTCGATGTGTGTTATGCCAGGAGCTCGAGCGCCGCGCTCGCGAAAAGTACAGCGCGTTCGACCGGGTGAACGCCGAGGCCCGCCGCCCGGGAGCGATGCGGCGCTTACGACGCGCTTGCGGATGCCCTCGGGACGCCGGGACACCGGGCCGGTGTACCGGCGATGGCGTGGTGCGACGCGCTTCCCCGAGAGCTCGGGGCGGGGACGCGGCGCGTGACCCGAGCCTCGGGCGGATCCGCGCGGCCCTCGTCGATCGTGACGAGGCGCCGTGGGAACGCGCGCGAGGACCCGGAGAAGACGCGGACGTTGGCCGCCACCGGGAGGCGGAGGCGGCCACCGCTCGCGCCGAGGGCCCGGGAGCTCCGTACGTCGCTCGAGGGAGCGCAGCGCGGCCGCCGCCGGGCCGAGGAGCGGGCGCGCGGGCCGGGAGCGAGCCGCGCCAAGGAGGCCGATGACCCCGAAGGCCGCCTTCGACGTGGAGGTCGCGGCTCTCGTCGCCGCCGAGGGGCAGCCTCCAGCGAGGAGCGCATCGCCCGCCGGGGGCCGAGGGGCGGCTCCGGCGGGGAGCAAGGCCGCCCTTGGCGACGCCCGGACGGCGCTGGAGCGGGAACGCGTCGCGCGCGAGACGGCGGAGAGGTCGCTGAAGGAGCGGAACGCCGCGTTCTCCGAGGTTGAGGATGAGGCGTTGGCGCTTAGCATCAGCAATGCCGCCCAAGAGTTGGCCCTCGTCGAGCAAGGCGAGACCGTCCAGCGTCTCCAGTCGGCGCTCGAGTCCGCGCGCCGCGACCTCGATCTGGAGAAGAGGCAAGTCGAGGGTAAGCTGCTGTCTGACCCTGCTCGTTAGTTTTTGCTTTAGAGGATTCGTTTCCCCCTTTCTAATTTCTCGTCATCTTGTTGCTTCCGTGCCCGCGCACGCCTTTGGGGCACGCTCGTTGGGCGGGCCGAGGCCTTGCGGTGCTTCCTACAACTCCTCCGAGCGAGAGCCGGCGGGAGCCGCGTGCCGCGGCCCTCGAGACCGCCGCGTCGTCGAGGAGGGCGAGGCCCAAGCCGGCAGCTCTCTGGCCAGCCGCCCGCGCGCCCTCGGTGGCCACGTCACGGAGCGGATGCGCGGGCGTTGCACCCGGGCGTGCGAAGGCTCTCGGAGTGGTGCGATCCCACTACGAGGTCAACCTCGAGGCGGTGGCGGAAGGCTACATCGTGCCCGTGGGCGTCGAGGACGAGGTGGCCATGGAGCGCGCGGACGCGCTTGTTGCCGACGCCGCCGGACGCTCGCCGAGGCCTTCGAAGAATTCCTCTTCCGGACGCCGCCGACGCCGCCGCTCCACCTCGCTCGAAAGCACCACGGGCACTAGGCCCGTTTTTTGTTTATGTATATCAGAACTCTGGCCTCGTGGCCTCTTGTAAATGAACAAGTAGTTTTGTGAATCATAGACAGTTTGTAAATGAAATCGCTTGCTTATTGCGCTTTTTGCTTCTTCTTCTTCCTGAGTAGATTCTAGTTAGGGAAGTCCGCCTTTCGCAGGGGCCCGCTGGGTTGGAGGCGAGAGAGACGGGCCATAGCCACGCGGCGTAGGCTGTCTCTGGCTCGCGCGCTCCTTCCGCTGTGCCGCCTACGCCCTGTTCGAATCGTGGCTCGTGGTTGAAGTAGGAAACAAACTTAGCGCGTGTTATTACGTTTTTTGCGCGAAAAAATGGGACCATTTGGGGGGGGGTGCCCCCCCCCGCAAGAGCCCCCGAGGGTAACTTGGGTTTCGGGGGGAAAGCCGAGTTGCCCTTTTTATTGGATTCGGAGTATTTACATAGGCGACACCAAGCGGGGCGTTGGCCGTGCGTTTTTACAACGGAAAATACTTGGAAAACCTAGCTAAGGGTAGAAGCGACGTAGCCGTTGGATGTTCCAAGCGTTGGTGAGTTCTTCGCCGTCCTCGTTGACAAGCTTGTACGTGCCGGCTTGAGCACCTTCACCACGACGTAGGGTCCCTCCCATGGGGGCGATAGCTTGTGGCGCCCTCGGTTGTCTTGGCGTAGCCTTAGGACCGGGTCCCCCTCGCCGAAATCCCTCCGACGTATCTTGCGTGCTTGGTATCGCCGTAGGGACCGTTGATACCTTGCGGAGTGCATCAACGCCACGAGGCGTACTTCGTCTAGCCGATCCAAGGTGAGTCCTCGCGGGCTCGCCGGTTAGCGTCCTCGTTGTAGCCTCGAACTTTGGGCGATCCGTATTCCGCATCCGTGGGGAGGACGGCCTCCGCGCCATGGACTAGGAAGAACGGGGTGAACCCTGTGGCTCGCTTGGGGTGGTCCTTAGGCTCCATATGACCGCCGGCGCTTCTTGGAGCCATTTCCCGCCGCATTTGTTGAGTTGGTCGAAAATTATGGGTTTGAGGCCCCGTAGGATCATGCCGTTGGCACGTTCCACTTGGCCGTTAGTCCGTGGGTGCGCCACGCTGCCCGATCCACTCGGATGTGGAACTTGTCGCGAACTCCAAGAACTTCCGCCCGTGAACCGGGACCCGTTGTCCGTGATGATGGAGTTTGGCACTCCAAAGCGGTAGACGATGTCGGTGAAGAACGTAACCGCCCGCTCGCCCTCAAATTTGTGATGGGGCGCACCTCCACCCACTTGGAAAACTTGTCGATCGCGACAAGCAGGTGGGTGAAGCCCCCGGCGCCTTCCGCAGGGGCCCGACGATGTCCAACCCCCACACGGCGAACGGCCATGTGACGGGGATTGTTTGTAAGGCGTGAGCGGGCAAGGTTGGTCTTGCGGGCGTAGAACCGACACCCTTCGCGAGTGCGCACGATTTCGTTGGCGTCCGTGACCGCGGTAGGCCAATAGAAGCCTTGGCGGAACGCGTTGCCGACGAGGGTGCGCGGCGCGGCGTGATGGCCACGCATTCCCCGCGTGGATGTCTCGTAGGAGCTCGCGCCCCTCGGGAATGGGTATACACCGCCGGAGGATGCCCGACGCGCGCGCTTGTACGCCCTCGCCGTCGACGAGGGTGAACGACTTGGCCATCCCGGCGATGCGCCCGGGCCGTGGCCCTTGCCTCCGCGGGGGGAGCTCCCCTCGAGCAATCCGGGCGATGTACTTCTCCCGCGGTCCGCCCGGACCGGGAGCCGGCTCGATGTCCATTGCGACAGCCCTCGTGGGAGCCGTACCCCTCGAGAAGGGAGAGTACGTACGCCTCGTTCGAGGGGTCCTCTTCCATGGGGTCCGCACCCGCCGGATTCGAGGGAGCCCCCGAGGGTCCGCCGTCGCTCGAGGGGTAAGGCTCGAAGGTTACCGAGGGCCGCGCGACGCCGCGCGCGAAAACGTTCGGGGGAACGGTGATCCGCCCGACGCTATCTTTGCCGCCTCGTCTGCTTCCTCGTTGTACCGGCGGGGTACATGATTAAGCTCGATGCCGTAAAATTTGTCCTCGAGGGCTCGCACGGCTTTGCAGTAGGCCTCCATCTTGTCGTCGTGGCAGCTTGCGTTCTTCATGACTTGGTCGATCACGAGCTGCGAATCCCCTCGCACGTCGAGGCGCTTGATGCCCAATTCAATGGCGATTTTGAGGCCACAGAGGAGGGCCTCGTATTCCGCCATATTGTTGGACGCGGGGAAATGGAGACGCACTGCGTAGCGCATGTGCTCCCCGAGGGGTGACACGAAGAGCAGTGCCCGCGCCCGCTCCCCGTCTTCATCACCGAGCCGTCGAAGAACGTAATCCGGGGACTCGCTTGAATCCGAGGGGGTGGCAGCCGCGTGTCCGTCCATTCCGCGACGAAATCGGCAAGGATTTGTGATTTGATGGCCTTGCGCGGAGCGTAGGCGAGCGTTTCGCCCATCAACTCCACGGACCACTTGGCACTCCCGCTCGCCGCGTCGGGGTTGCGAATGATCTCTCCTAACGGGAAGGAAGAGACCACCGTGATCGGGTGGGCCTCGAAGTAGTGGCGGAGCTTGCGCCGCGCGAGGACTACCGCATACAACAGCTTCTGGACCTGGGGGTAGCGCGTCTTCGTGTCCGACAGGACTTCGCTGATGTAGTAGACCGGCCTCTCGCACGGGCAAGGCATGCCCTTCTTCCGTGCGCTCCACGACGATCACGCGCCGACCACCCGGGTGGTCGCGGCCACGTAGAGTTGGAGGGGCTCGCCGTTTTGCGGCGGCGTAAGGATTGGGGCGTGCGTCGAGACGCCTTCGGCCTTGTCGAGCGCTTCCCCGGGCCTCGGCGGTCCAAGAGAAGCGCTCGTGCTTCTTGAGCAGGCGGTAGAGGGGCGGTGCCCTTCTCACCGAGCCTCGAGACGAAGCGCAAGGCGGCGAGGCACCCCAACACTTTCTCGCACTCCTTTGAGGTCCCGAATTGGACCCATTCGCTCGAGGGCCGCGACCTTTTCGGGGATTGGCCTCGATTCCCCGCCGGGAGACGATGTATCCTAGGAGCATGCCCCGCGCACTCCAAAGACACATTTTTCGGGGTTGAGCTTGACCCCCGCCGGCCCGCAGCACCGAATGCGATGCCAAGATCGCCGACCGTGTCGTCCGCCTTCTCGGTCTTGACGACGATGTCGTCTACGTAAGCCTCGACCGTCCGCCCGATATGGTCCCCAAAAAACGTGCCGCATGCGCGCCGCCGATATGTTGCGCCCGCGTTTCGAGGCCAAAAGGCATCGTGACGTAACAGAACGTCCCGAACGGTGTGATGAACGAAGTCGCGAGCCGGTCGGACTCCTTCATTTTTATTTGATGATATCCCGAATAGGCGTTCGAAAACCGGGCGTTCCCAATGATGGGATCGACCACCGGGGGGTATCGGCCGGGTTCGGGATGCGGTTTGGGTGATCATCCCGCTAAAGGTGATGGCATCCTTCGACCGCTGAGAAAGGCCGGAGGCGCCCTCTCTCGCGGCGAGGACTTCGTGCCGCTCCTTCTTGCGCCGCCGGGTTGACATGTCGACGTAGGTCCCCCAAAAATGAGGAACACATTTTCGACCGCAGGGAAGCCACCGCGTCGCCGTCGCCCCCATCCTTCTTGGCTTCGCCTCCTTTGCGGCGGCACGGCCATAGAACTTCTTGAGCATGTCGCACCGCTCAAGAGTGTGATTCACGGGGGTCTTGTGGTAGGGGCATGGCTTCTTCATCATGTCGTCGAACACCCCCGGCCTCGAGGAGCCGGTCGAGGGCCCCGTCGGCGGCCGGGTCAACGCCGAGGGCCTCGGCGTTGCCGCCGTTGCGCCCTCGCTCGCGCGCCCGCGGCGCGGCTTCTTCCCCCTTCTTGCCCCGCTTGTCGTTGCGGCGCGGCTCCTTGGACCCGCCGCCCTCCGCGGCGTGTCCTCGGAGCGCTTGCCCTTCTTGCCATCGAAGATTGCCCCCACGGCCTCCTCTCCGGAGGCGAAGCCGGTGGCAATGTCGAACGGCCTCGTTCGAGTCCGTGGGCGGGCTGCGCTCCCGGCCGCGCACAAGGTCCCGCACGTGGTGCCCTCGAGGAACGCGTGCACGATCTCGGATTGTGCCACGCCGGGGGAGCCTCCGTGCGGCGCTTGGAGAAGCGCCGTATGAAGTCCCGCAGCCGATTCGCCCGGCTTCCGCGTGCGGGAGCGCGCATCCCGTGAGTTCCCGGGCGCACGTACGTGCCCCGGAAGTTGCCCACGAAGGTGTGGACTAGATCGTCCCGTTGTGGATCCGGCCGGCGGGCAAGTGCTCGAGCCATGTCCGGCCGCGTCGCCCGGATGCGGGGGGGCAAGTTGCGGATGATCACTTCGTCGTTGGTGGCCCCGCCCACCGACGAGCCGGGCGGTAATCGTTGAGCCAAACACGAGGGTCCGTCTCTCCGTTGTATTTGATGATCGTCGAGGGCCGACGGAAGCGCTCGGGGGAACGCCGCCGTGCGGATCTCCCGCTAAACACGCGGGTGCCCGGGGCTCCGGCGTTGGGGAGCGATCCTCACCGCCGTCGTAGCGTCCACCCCTTCGAGGGTGGTAGCCCCCGGCCGCTCGCGCGTCCGCCTTGCTGGTGCGCCCGGCGTTGATGACGTTGCGGGCGTCACCATCCGGCGCCCCGCGTGTGTCGAGGAGGCGTTCCTTGGCCGGCGTGCGTCCCCGGTCGGCCGGGTCGACCCGCATGCACCGAGGGTTCGCCCCCGGTGCCGGATCATCACCCCCGCGCGTCCCCCCCGTTGGCGGATGCGTGAGGCCGAGCTTTCGGCTTGCCGGACGGCCGCTTGCTCAAGGAGGGTCTGCACCTCGCGGTGCATGTCTCGAGCCTCGGGGGTCGAGGGTGCCGGCATGGCGCGCAGTAGTGTTGCGGCGGCGATGAGCTTTTGGCTCGCCCGCAGCGGAGTATCCGCGTTGTCGACGTTGGGGATGGGGTTGAGGCGGTCTCGGACCGCGTCGGCCCGCCTCCCCGCGCGCGTTCGCCGCGCGCGAGGCCTCTCCCCGCCATCGAGGCGCGGAGCGCCCCGCACGGCCCGCACTCCTCTCGCCGCCTTGGCCTTGAGCTCGCGAGCTTGGGCCGCCGCGCGTCGACGCCGGCCCCGGGCCGGGAGCGCTTGGCCCCGCGGCCGGGCGCGTGGCGATCCCGGGGCCGGCGTGACCTCCCCCATCTCCGGCGCCGCCGCACCGGCGGCGTTGGCCGGTCGTTGGTGATGACGGCGCAAAGCATTCCCGCGTGGGGTCGTAGCTCCCGCGCCGGAGTCGTCGGAGCAGCCGAACCGCAGTCCGTGGCGTCGAGGAAACGCTCGAACGCGACTGGGTCCGGCACACCGAGAAGTCCCACTCCGCGTACCCATGGCGGCTGGCGGGTGGCATCGTGTCGACGGAGCCCAGGGACGACTCGTCCGCTGCTGAAGTGCCGGGGTTCCTGGCGACGAAGACGTGACGACCAGGCGGAACCCTGCGCATTGTAGTGTTGACGTTGGCGTTGTAGGCCGTAGTTGCGCCACGCAGCCCGATGGGGACGCGTGGTCCGGAGACCGCACGCGGTCCCGCTGGGGCGGTGGCGGTCGTCGTGACGGTGGACGCACCGCGTTGGGCGGCGGTGCGCTCGGCCCGCCGCCGCTCGGACCGCGCCCGACGCGAGCGCGGCCCCGCAGCGACGACGGCGTCGCGGTGTCGACGGTCCCGCAAGCATCCGTGCCCGTGCGGTGCCTCGCGCCGTGTCGTGCGTGCGGCGGTGACCGCAGCGGACTCGGCCTCCCGCTCGCGCGCGTAGCTCCTCACGTTGGTGAGGCGCATGAGATAGCCATTCCCCGTGGCCCGGAAGTTCAAGTCCCCGAAGCGGATCTCGAACCCGCCGAAGGGGGTCCGAGCTACCCATGTTGTAGCGAGTGCTACGGTACTCGGTACGAATCACCATGGAGGGAGTTAGCGAAACGACCTTAGGCGCTCGTTTGCCCCACGGTGGGCGCCAACCGTCGGTGCGGAATATGGTCCCGACACTAACCAAGCAGATAACGCCTAGGTCTATCCCTCGATAGTCGATGCTAAGCAACAAATGACACAAGGATTTATCCCGGTTCCCGCCGAGGGGGCCGTACGTCCAGCGCGGGTGTGCTCGTGGCACTATATTGCTCGGCACCGGGGGTGCTTGTAGTGGGGCAAATACAAGCAAGGCGGGAGAGGAAGCGTGGCTCCCAAGTCCCCGGTGAGTAGCCGAAGATGTTGTGGGAGAATAAGAGAGTGAGTGCACGCGTGCGCCGTGTTCCTCCGGATTCGTCCCCCCGCGGCCGGGGGCTCGCCTTCCCTTTTATAGGCCAAGGGAGTGGCGAGTTACATGCACGCCGCGCTATCTAGCCGCGCGTGGGAGCACGTCGTGCTACGGCGTAGAGCGGGCGACCGTCCGGTCGATCTTCGCTGCGATCCGGCCATGATGGCCTACCTTGTACCCGAACAAGGGCGGTTCGAGGGTAGAAGGCGGTAGATGGCGATGGCGTCTCCCGATAGGCTTCGAGGGGAGGTGCCGATGATGGCCGGTACGGGGGTACGGGAGCGGGTGGAACGGCGTTCCTTCCCAATGAGCTCGTGGTGGCGGAGTGGTTGCCGCAAGGGCCCGGCGTGCGCCCGCGGAGTCGGGGCGTGCGCCCGGGCGCGTGGGTACGGCGGCCGCGGCGCGCGCGGTGGCCGGGATGGCCACCCACCGGCCTAGCGTCCCTCACCTAACTCCGGAGGTCACGGGAAAGTGGAGTCGAGGGTGCGCCCGGCCCCCTTTCGAGGGTCGAGCGCGTTAGCCGTACAGGGGGCGTGCGCGCGGTGTCATGGGACCGACGCCGGCCGTACCGCACGTCCACCCCACGCGTGGCGGGGATGGGCTCCTCCCCGGGGAGTTGGTGCGGCGGCACCGGGCGTGAGCCCCGGCGCATGATGGCGCCGTCCCCGCGGCGTCGTGGCGTTAAATGCCCAAGTACGGGGCCGGCGCACGCGTGCGGGGCGCCCGTGAGCGTGGCGGAGCCCCGGCCCGAGGGCGGAGCGGACCCTCGAGCGAGGCGAGGCCCGCTCGAGGGGGAGCGGGCCCTCGAGCGGAGCGGGACCGCTCGAGGGAAGGGTCGCCCCTCGAACGGGGCGGAACCCGTTCGAGGAGGGGGTTGCCCCTCGAGCGGGGCAGCCCGTTCGAGGAGGGGAGCGTACCCTCGGGGCGAGGCGGAGCCCGCTCGAGGGGTCTCGTGGTCGGGCTATCTTGGCGGGGCCTCCGAAGTCCGCCGCACGGGCCACGTCCCGCATGGTTAGTTCCCCGCATGGTTAGGCCTAGTTCATTTGATGCGAGAATTTAAGTGAGGGTTCCCCCATCGTTTGAGGGGACCCCTAGGGCGGTCCCCGACACAACCAAAGACATGGAAGTGACTCACCTTGGGTGTGCGACCATGCATCAACTCATAGCATGTCTTCTTCTTGTGCACTCGAGGTATATCCCGTTCGACACATAGCACGCGTATTCACCGCCCTCGCCCCAATACCTCCTCGGAGTCCTATGCTCATCAAGCATCGTCCGAGCCATCTCGCACAAGGTCCCGTTCTTCCTTTCCACAACACCATTCCGGGGAGGCGTATACGGACTCGAAAACCGGTGCTCAAGACCCAAGTCATGGCAAAAGGTTTCAAAACGAGAGTTCCCGAATTCCGAGCCATTATCACCGGCGGATAGCTCGTATGGCATCTCCGTGCCTCTCGTTCCTCAACCTCAAGACTAGATCTCGAACAAAACCAAACGTCTCTCCCTTATCCTCCGTAAAGAACACCCACGCATACCGAGAATAGTCGTCCACCACAACAAGGACATACCACTTCCCACCCGCGGATCGCACACGAGCCGGGCCAACAAGGTCCATATGGAGCAGCTCGCATGGACGCTCGCTCATCACATCGGTGAGAGGCGGGTGAGAAGAGGCCACCATCTTGGCATGCCTACACGGAGCACAAACCAACTCTTTCTCAAGCTTCAACCGTGGCAATCCTCGGACCAAATTGAGTTTACTCAAGCGTGACAAAAGGTCAAAGCTCAAGTGACCCAACTTCCTATGCCACTTCCACAACTCACTCGAAGAACCAGCCAAGAAACAACGCTCCACACCCGAAGACTGAGAAAAATCAGCACGAAACACCTGACCCTCGGGAACGACCATACGTACAAGGTCCCCTCGAGAGTCCACAATCCGAGAACCACCAAAGCCGAAACAACACCTCAAAACCCTCATCCAACAACTGGGACACATAAAGCAAATTGTACCCCAGGGATTGAACAAGAGCAACACGCCTCAGAGTGATCTTGTCACTCACTTTTATCTCACCTTCTGAAAGCACACGCCCACGCCCATTGTCCCCAAAGGTGATGTACCTCTTCGTCACCACCGGGACGAGACTTGAGAACCACCCCCTGTCTCCGGTCATATGCCTCGAACAACCGGAGTCAATCAACCAAATGTTCTTCAAGTCTCCCACCTGAAAATCAAAAATAGGCACGTGAGCGAACAAACAACTCAAAGACCGGGGTTAGTACCAAAGGAGGAAAACCAAAGGCCGAGCCGTTTGCTCGAAAGTGGGGTTAGCACCAACCAAAGCATCTCTCCTACCAAAGCTACCTCCACGAACACCACCACGGTAACCACCCCGAGGGAACCACCCCTCTCCGCCCGGAGGAGGACCAAAACCACGCAAGAAAGCCCGTGGAACGTCCTTCCTCTCCAACTCGACGCCACGACTCCTCCAATCCCCGTATTGAGCACGAGGAGGAGAACGCCTAGCAAACCGACCACCTGCACTCTTTCCACCCCAACCACCCGAACCACGACCACCGAAACAACCCTCGCACCCGTACGAGCTCGAAACCCGAACAACCGTCCGTCTGTGCCCGCACCGGTCCGACCGGTGCCCCACACCGGTCCGACCGGTGTGCTCCGGGATGCAAAGCATCGCCACAGCCCCTCTCTCTCTCCCCAAGCCCGAACCGTCCTCACAATCGCCTTGCCCCCGGGCATCCGCACACGAGGCTCAAGTACACCATCGCAAGGGTGGTACTTGTCCTTGTTAGCCCACTCCTTCTCCATTCTCTCCTCTCGCTTCCTCTTGAAGCAAAACTCCTCCTTATGATCATCTCTCCCACAATAGCCACAATGGAACCTCACAAGCTTAGGCTTTGGCTTGGGATGTGGCTGCTCACTCGGTTTCTCTCCACTCAAACCCTCCACCGGTTTCTCACCACTAGCCTTCTCACTTTCCTTCCCAAAGAACACCTTCCCCGAAGTGCTCACAAACTTGATAGGCTTTTGAAGATCATTTGTGGGTGTAGGAAACACGGGTGGAGCTGGGGTTGTGTCTAGTCGGTTCCTTAGATGGTTAGGTTTTGGTGGGAAATCATTCTTGTGGTGGGTTTTTGGTGGCTCCGGATATTCTCTCCACTTCCCTCACCAACCTTGTTTGCTCCAAGCCCCTCACCATCTTGCCTCTTAAAGGCCTCGATCATCATCCTCAACTGAGGCTCGTGACCGGACAACCAACCCATCAACTTCCTCAAATCATCATTCTCATCCTGCAAACGATCAACATAATGTGCAAGCTCCAAATTTTTCAATGCATGCATTTCACAGGTAGAGCAAGATGTAGGCATGGGTTCCTTCAATTTAGCCTCGAGCGAACTAGTGTAAGCATGCATCTCATCAATTTTAGCATGCAAAACGGGGCAAGAAGTGCAAGCACCTAGCAAAGCAGTCTAGACTTAAGCTCGCCCACTTCAACCCTAAGCACATCTAGTTCCTCACACTTGGAGGCATGCTTCTCCTTGAACAAAGCAAGATCAGCAAGGAAAATAGAGCAACAAGACAATCATTCTCATCGAAACAACAGGGCTAGCCTTAAGCGAATCAATCTCAAGCTTGCTATCAAGCACCCGTGTCTCTAGCTCACCCACTCTAGTCCTAGCATCCTCGAGTGAAGCCCTAAGCTCTTTCCTCATTTTCTTGGCCTCTCTAAGCATGTCATCACGGTTATCAAGCAAAGAGCCAAGCCTCTCATTCTCCCCGGCGCAAGAAGGGAAGTTCATCACGCACCTCGTCGTCGGACTCGCAGTCCGAGTCGCTCCGTGTGCTCTTCTTGCCGCCGGAGCTCGCCGCCATGGTGCGAAGCCATCTCTCGCGAAGCGGCTCACCCCCGCTCGGTGTTCTTGGACGACTTCTTGCTCTTGCGGCGATCTCCCTCGTCTTCACCGCTCGCTCGAGCTCGAGGTGGAGTACGCGGAACTCGGAGTCGACGTCGCTCGCTCCAACCATCGCTCGGGCCTTGCCTCGGCCCTCCTTCTTCCTCGACCGCCGCTCGTCCTTGTACTTGTTCTTGTGCTTGCTCTTGTGGTCACGCCTCGAACGGTACTTGCCATCGTTCATCCTCGGCTTGTGCTTGTAGCCGTCCTTGTTCTCGACCTTCTCCGGGCGGCCGGCGACGAAGTGTCCCGCTTGCCGCACCGGAAGCAAGTCCTCGTGTTCCTCCTCATGTTCACGCGGTTCTCGTGCGGCCTCTCGAACCGCCTCGTCAACCGCCGGCCCGTCCTCTCCAAGGTCATCAAACTCCTCATCCGGCATAGACATCGCAGAGGAAAACGAGAACATCCCGGTGGATGGGTTAGAGTTAGTCTTTCCTTTGGAACCACCAACGAGGGCAAGACTATGGGAATCGCCGGTCCCTCGAGCTTGGCGTCATGCCCCTATCCACCTCGGCCGACTTGAGCTTCGAGAACGGCTCGTTCACCGTCGTAGTATCATACCTCTCCGACTCGACTATGGCCTCGAACTTTCCGCCCCATATCGTACGATCCAAAGAGTGTAAGAGCTTGACCGCTCTATCATGATCATCGTACGGGAGCACGTCCACATTGGCCCTCATGTTGTTCACCACCACCGTGAACCTCTCGAAACAAGGCATCGATGGACTCACCGGGGAGATGAGTGAAGTTCTCGTACTCTCTCCGTAGGTCGCATACAACCGTGCCTCGAACCTCGGGCGTTCCCAACATGAGCCTCCTTCAACACCGCCCAAATCCTACAAGCCAAGTGCTCGGTGTGCACCCGATCGAACTCAGCCGACACAAAGCACGAAACAAGTAGTCGACCACCTTATTGTTGGCGTCGAATCCGTCCCTTGACCCCGGAGCAAGGAAATCCATCGGCCGGACATAGCCTCGTGTCCACCGTGACATCCCAAAGCAAACTCGACCCTTTCCGCGGAGGAACGCACCCATCCGCTTGCTCCACATCCGGTAGTTCTTGCCATCGAAGTGTGGAGGACCCGAACCCCGTTCTCGGTACGCCATCCTTGGATCTTAGACTCGGTTAGAGTCAACAAAGACCCGAACCGGCTCGATACCACTTGAAGGACCGATACGGCGAACCGCAGAGGGGGGGGGAGTGAATGGGAGCCGATAAAAATTCTTCTCGAAGGAGATGAAAACTCCAACAAGACGAACGCGGCTTCCAACACACGTCTCCGACTCACTACCAAGGTTGGTCAAGCCCACGTAGCCACCGGAGTGCCACCGGACCTAGGAACCAACACGCAACCTTCCGACCCGAGAAACGCAGCGGAAAAACCAAACCTCGAGTCTACAGACCCACACGGTCGACCGGTGAGCACCACCGGCCGACCGGTCCCCGCAGTGAACCCGAGCAACTTCCACTAAGTGGCTCTACACCGGCCGACCGGTGAGACACACCGGTCGACCGATGGCGCCCGAAAGCCCCCAAGGCACCAAACACGCCAACCGACCACCAAACGGACCCAAACTCGAAACAACAAGCACCACGGGACAACAACGAACACACCAAGACGTTCACCCGAGCAAAAACCCACAAGGGCTTGCACCGGTCGACCGGTCAAGAGCACCCGTCGACCGGTGTAGCTCGGGCAGCTCGGGATGAACAAAGACCCGCGGGTCAACTCCCCCAAATCCTAATCTCGATCTCCCGAATCGCTCCACGGACTTGAACAAGACTTTGGGGATATCGGGAACACCTCATGAGGAGTCCATAGCCAAGTTTAATCCCACCAAATCTCGTCCAAAAAGGAGGAATCGAAGAAATCCCGCCGAAAGCACCTTCAACCCAAGAACTCAAGAAACCCCCAAAATCGAGCACTTTTACTCACGGATTTGGGAGGGGAATCACGGCCCGAAGAACCACGAAGGGTTCCCACAAATTTCCCCCATCAAATCCCCAAGAGAAAAGCCCCGAAAACACCCCAAAGAAATCACGAAGAAAGGGCTCCGAAAATCACCACCAAGAACAACCGGGGAAAACACATCCAAACCTTGAGGAACCACGCCGAATCATCTATACATGAAACAAAGGTTCGTACAAGGTCTAGCAAGCCGCCCGATCATCCATCCCTCTCTACAAGATGTCTCCGTGAAGCTCTCTTGCTAGTCCTAAGGAAAACCTAGAGAAAATAGGTGGAAAATAGGAAAACTAATGAGCTAGGGTTCCAAGAGTTGGCTGCCATCCTCTCACCTCTTGGGTTATATAGGCGGCAACCGAATGTCTAAAATGCCCCTCTCTACTAACTAGAGATACAAGCCCCTCAAGGGCGGATTTGGAATTCTTGATGCCTTCACCATCGGACGGATGCCCGGCGACCGCACCCTGCGTAGCCTCGACGCAAGCCATGCGATCCCGACGCGTGTCCTCCGCTTCGAAGATTCCGGACCGCGTCGCCGCACACCGGCCGACCGGTGCTCCTCACCGGCCGACCGGTCCCCACCGGCCGACCGGTCGACCCACCGGTCGGACCGGTCCGGTGCCGCCGCACCTCCGTCTTCGGTTCTCCGGCCTTGGCTTTGTGGGTCAACCAAGGAACCCGCGGGTTTTCTCGGTGAACCACCGGAAACCCCGCGAACTCGGTGTAGCCTCCGCCAATCTCCACTCATGACTTGGCTCCCACGTAGTCCCGGCTCGACCTTGGTTTTGAGGCTCAACCAAGAAACCGTCCACGACTTCATCTTGCCGTTCATGCCACCATGCGGCCCGCACTTGACCCCCGCCGGCCACCGGTCCCTCGAACGAAGCCTACTTGTCTTCTCCACACCCGGAGGCCTCACCGCGACGACCTTTCGCGCTTGTTCTTCACCCGCACCAACACGAGTCAAGCCGCAACCCGCACCTCGCAATACTTAGCCAAGAATCGGTCCACACAACGTTGTCAATCACTCATCACACAAGGAAGCGACCATCCACCGGTCCTCGAACCACACATGGTCCTCACTTTCCCAAAGAACACTTTCCCCGAAGTGCTCACAAACTTGATAGGCTTTTGTAGATCATTTGTGGGTGTAGGAAACACGGGTGGAGCTGGGGTTGTGTCTAGTCGGTTCCTAAGATGGTTAGGTTTTGGGGGGAAATCATGTGGTGGGTTTTTGGTGGCTCTGGGATATTCTCTCCACTTCCCTCACCAACCTTGTTTGCCCCAAGTCCCTCACCATCCTGCCTCTTAAACGTCTCGATCATCATCCTCAACTGAGGCTCATGACCAGACAACCAACCCATCAACTTTCTCAAGTCATCATTCTCATCGTGCAAACGATCAACATAATGTGCAAGTTCAAAATTCTTCAAAGCATGCATTTCACAGGTAGAGCATGATGTAGGCATCGGTTCTTTCAAAGATAGCCTCAAGAGAACTAGTGTAAGCATGCATCTCATCAATCTTAGCATGCAAAACAGGGCAAGAAGTGCAAGCACCTAGCAAAGCAGGTCTAGACTTAAGCTCAGCCACTTCAACCCTAAGCACATCTAGTTCCTCACACTTGGAGGCATGCTTCTCCTTAAACAAGGCAAGATCAACAAGAAAGATGGAGCAATCAGCACAATCAACCTCATCCGAAACAACAGGGCTAGCCTTAAGGGAATCAATCTCAAGCTTGCTATCAAGCACCTGTGTCTCTAGCTCAGCCACTCTAGTCCTAGCATCCTCGAGTGAAGCCCTAAGCTCTTTTCTCATTTTCTTGGCCTATCTAAGCATTTCATCACAGTTATCAAGTAAAGTGCCAAGCCTCTCATTCTCCTGGCGCAAGAAAGGAAGTTCATCACGCACCTCGTCGTCGGAATCAGAGTACGAGTCGCTCTGTGTGCTCTTCTTGCTTCCGGAGCTCAGCGCCATGGTGCAGAAGCCATCTCTCGCAAGGCAGCTTAGCCTGCTCAGGTTCTTGGACGACTTCTTATTCTTGCGACGATCACCTTCATCCTCACTGCTGCTCGAGCTCGAGGTGGAGTACGCGGAACTGGAGTTGACGTCGCTCGCTCCAACCATCACTCGGGCCTTGCCTCGGCTCTCCTTCTTTCTCGATCGTCGCTCGTCCTTGTACTTGTTCTTGTGCTTGCTCTTGTGGTCGCGCCTCGACCGGTACTTGCCATCATTCCTCGGCTTGTGCTTGTAGCCGTCCTTGTTCTCGACCTTCTCCGGGCAGTCGGCGACGAAGTGTCCTGGCTTGCCGCACTGGAAGCATGTCCTCGTGTTCCTCCTCATGTTCACTCGGTTCTCGTGCAGCCTCTCGAACCGCCTCGTCAAGAGCGCTAGCTCGTCCTCTCCGAGCTCGTCGAACTCCTCATCTGGCATAGACATCAAAGAGGAAAAAGAGAACATCCAGGTGGATGGGTTAGTGTTAGCCTTTCCTTTCGAACCACCAACGAGGGCAAGACTATGGGAATCAGTCGGTCCCTCGAGCTTGGCAGTCATGCCCCTATCCACCTCAGCCGACTTGAGCTTCGAGAACAGCTCGTTCACCGTCAGAGTGTCATACTTCTCCGACTCCACAATGGCCTCGAACTTTCTGCCCCAAATTGTATGATCCAAAGAGTGTAAGAGCTTGACCGCTCTATCATGATCATCGTACGGGAGCACGTCCACATTGGCCCTCATGTTGTTTACAACCACCGTGAACCTCTGAAACAAGGCATCAATGGACTCACTGGGGAGATGAGTGAAGTTCTCGTACTCTCTCCGGTAGGTCGCATACATCCGTGCCTGAACCTGGGCATTCCCAACATGAGCCTCCTTCAACACAGCCCAAATCCTACAAGCCAAGTGCTCGGTGTGCACCCGATCGAACTCAGGCTGACACAAAGCACAAAACAAGTAGTCGATCGCCTTATTGTTGGTGTCGAATCTGTCCCTCGATCCTGGAGCGAGGAAGTCCATCGGCTGGACATAGCCTGTCTCCACCGTGACATCCCAAAGGATCTGACCCTTTCCGCGGTGGAACGCACCCATCCGCTTACTCCACATCTGGTAGTTCTTGCCATCGAAGTGTGGAGGACCCGAACCCCGTTCCTGGTACGCAATCCTTGGATCTTAGACTGGTTAGAGTCAACTAAGACCCGAACCTGCTCTGATACCACTTGAAGGACCGATAAGGCGAACCAGAGAGGGGGAGTGAATGGGAGCCGATAAAAATTCTTCTCGAAGGAGATAGAACCTCCAACAAGATGAACGCGACTTCCAACACACTTCTCCAACTCACTACCCAAGTTGGTCAAGCCCACGTAGCCACTGGAGTGCCACTGGACCTAGGAACCAACACACAACCTTCCGACTTGAGAACGCAGCGGAACACCAAACCTCGAGTCTACAGACCCACACCGGTCGACCGTGAGCACCACCGGCCGACCGGTCCCCGCCGGTGAAACTAAGTAACTTTCACTAAGTGGCTCCACACCGGTCAAACCGGTGAGACACACCGTCGACCGGTCACACCTCGAAAGCCCCCAAAGCACCAAACAGACAACCGACCACCAAACCGACCCAAACTCGAAACAAGAAGCAACACAGACAAAGCAGCCGAACACACCCGTACGTTCACCCAAGCAAAAACCCACTAAGGGTTGCACCGGTCGACCGGTCGAGAGCACCCGCCGACCGGTGTAGCTCGGGCGGCTCGGGATGAACCACACCCGCGGTCAACTCCCCCAAATCCAAACCTCGATCTCCCGAATCGCTCCACGTACTTGAACAAGACTTTGGGGATATTAGGAACACCTCATGAGGAGTCCATAGCCAAGTTTAATCCCACCAAAACTCGTCCAAAAAGGAGGAATCAAGAAAATCCCGCCAAGAGCACTTCCAACCCAAGAACTCAAGAAACCCCAAAATCGAGCACCTTTACTCACGGATTTGGGAGGGGAATCACAACCCAAAGAACCACGAAGGGTTCTCACAAATTTCCCCCCATCAAATCCCCAAGAGAAAGGTCCTGAAAACAACCCAAAGAAATCACCAAGAGAGGGCTCCGAAAATCACCACCAAGAACAACCAGGAAAACACATCCAAACCTTGAGGAACCACGCCGAATCATCTATACATGAAACAAAGGTTCATACAAGGTCTAGCAAGCCGCCCGATCATCCATCCCTCTCAACAAGATCTCTCCATGAAGCTCTCAAGCTAGTCCTATGGAAATCCTAAGGAAAATAGGATGGAAAATAGGAAAACAAATGAGCTAGGGTTCCAAGAGTTGGCTGCCATCCACTCACCTTTTGGGTTATATGGAGGCAACCGAAAGTCTAAAATACCCTTCTCTAACAACTAGGGATACAAGCCCCTCAAGGGCGGATTTGGAAGTCTTCATGTCTTCACCATCGGACGGATGCCCGGCGACCGCACCCTACGTAGCCTCGACGCAAGCCATGCGATCCCGACGCGTGTCCTCCGCTTCGAAGTCTCCGGACTGTGTCGTCGCACACGGCCGGGACCGGTGCTCCCCACCGGCCGACCGGTACCCACCGGTCGACCGGCCGGGACCCACCGGTCGACCGGTGCTCCCCACCGGCCGACCGGTACCCACCGGCCGACCGGTACCCACCGGCCGACCGGCCGACCCACCGGTCGACCGGTCCGCGCCGCCGCAGCCTCCGTCTTCGGTTCTTCGGTCTTGTCTTTGTGGATCAACCAAGGAACCCGGTGGTTTTCTCGGTGAACCACCGGAAACCCCGCGAACTCGGTGTAGCCTCCGCCAATCTCCACCCATGACATGGCTCCCACGTAGTCCCGGCTCGACCTTGGTTTTGAGGCTCAACCAAGAAACCGTCTCTCGACTTCATCTTGTCGTTCATGCCACCATGCGGCCCGCACTTGACCCCGCCGTCCACCGGGTCCCTCGAACGAAGCCTACTTGTCTTCTCCACACCTGGAGGCCTCACCAGCGACGACCTTTCGCGCTTGTTCTTCACCTACACCAACACCAGTCAAGCCGCAACCTGCACCTGCAATACTTAGCCAAGAATTAGTCCACACAACGTTGTCAATCACTCATCACACAAGGAAGCGACCATCTACCGGTCCTCGAACCACACATGGTCCTCAGACTGCACGCGGCACACTAGGGCGATTTCGGGGCGGCGGCTGGTGGCTCGCGCGGGAACGGGAAAACTCCAGCGCGCCCTTTCCTCTGTGTGGGAATGGAGACCCACCGGTGAATGCTCAGGGCTATATAGTGCGGCTGGCTCCCCCTGTTGGTTCTTCTTCCTCTCGCTCTCTTCACCTTCCACTTCCCTCCTGAGAGATCAGTAGTGAGCGCGAGTGGGTGGCTGCGGTGGCGACCTCCGGCGTACTTCTCCTCTGTGTCGCAGCTTGCGGTGGAGTTCGCCGTGTTCTTGCTCGTACTACTGCTGGGACTCGGAGGCGAGATCTGCTTCCTCTTTGTCTCCGTCTCTGTCTTCTTGGAGTTGAGGTCGATCTGCTTCCTCTTCCTTGAGATCTGCTTCCTCTACTTCAAGATCTGCTTCCTCGACTTCGAGATCTGCTTCCTCTCCTGATCGACGACCCCGAGCCGAAGGTGAAATGTACAACCCTTCCCCTCTCCCCCATCTTTCTGTTAGGGTACGATAGGTGTAGATCTTGGTTCGATAGTGGATGATCTGGTACCTGATGTTCCTATTAGTTTTGATTGCAGTGTGATCTGGTACCTGATATTGGTCCTGCTTCGTTGTGATTTGGTACCTGATATTGCTCCTGCTTCATTGTGATCTGGTACCTGATACTGCTCCTGCTTCGTTGTGATTTGGTACCTGATACATGTATTCATGTTGTTCTATGTTGAGATTTTTTAATAATCGGTCGATGATGTTGTTCTTTGTTGCACTGGGAGGCATGGCTATAACATGCAGCCGTGCTACTTTGTTATCGAGTCATTTCTTGAACATGTTGATGCCTAGCAGGGTCTGATGATCTGTTTTTCTGTTTCAAATTTGCATGGTTGTAGATGGATCCCTCATTGAGCCGTCAAATGCTATCTAGGCAAGTAGCTTCTTTGACTATTGTTCTGATTTCTTTTGTTTTCACAAGGCTCAAAAGAAAAACCCCTGAGCCTGATACACCACAGCTTGACCCAGCTGCACTTTCACTACTTAGGGATGAAAATGAACAACACAGAATGAGGACTCTGAACATGATTTTTCACTCCACTGATAGTGAGTGCATATCCATGATTAGGATGAGAGCTCCTTTTTTGATTTAGTCAAAACCTTTAGAGAGAGGAGCCTGGTCACTGATAGGGATGGGGTTTCAGTAGAGGAGCAGGTTGCCATGTTTTTGCATGTTGTTGGGCACAACCAAAGGTCTAGAGTGGTTCACCAGTCCTTTAGGAGGTCCATAGAAATTGTGCACAAACACTTCCATCAGGTTCTGTATGTTGTGGGTGGGCTTAGGAATGAACTGATCAAGGCACCCAGCACTACCACTCATCCCAAGATCTAGGGAAGCCATAGATGGTATCCTTATTTCAAGGTAATTGTCTAGCTTGGGTTCATAAATTGATTATCACATTATCCATTCACTTACACACATATTTTAGGACTGTGTTGGCTTCATAGACGGCACACATTTCTTGGCAAGGGTGCCGAGGCATAGCCAGCAAGTTTTCAGGGGTAGGAAAAAGGACCCCACACAAAATGCCATGGTTTCTGTCAATTGTGATCTGCTATTCACTTATGTCCTTGCTGGATGGGAGGGCTCTGCACATGATGCACCTGTCCTGGGTGATGCCATTGATAGGGGAGATGTGTTCATTGTTCCACAAGGTATTTGAACTCATGACAACCAATAATGAACATTTTTTTGTGTGCCACTCATGGCACACATTCTCACAGTAGATATGTAATTGTAGGTAAATACTGCTTGGTAGATGTTGGGTATGCATGCAAGCCTGATTTCTTACCACCTTTCAGGGGAGTGAGGTATCACTTGTCTGCTTATGGGCCTAGGAACAGACCCACCAATGGCATGGAACTTTACAACCTAAGGCACTCATCACTTAGAGTGACTGTGGAGAGGGCTACAGGTGCACTGAAGAGCAGGTTCAGGATCTTGGACAACAAGCCCTTCCACAAGTACACTACACAAGTGAAGCTTGTAGTTGCCTGTGCCATTTTACACAACTATACATGGGTGTGGGCCAACCTTGGCAGCTCCAAGGGAGCACCACGCGATCCATCTGATTATAATGGATCGATGGTTCGAACCACTTTAGGTAGCTAGCGAACCTATGGTTCATGCGGTTCCACCCAACAAATTAAATATTTAGCTGCTCCAATAGAGCTGTTGTTGTCTAACTAGAATTTTTAGCTAGCCAACTGCTGAAAGAGTTGCTGCTGTTTAACGAACTGCTGCAGGACTGATCATCCAGCACGCTTCAATACAAAATAACAAGAAATTCAATGTACAAGTCTGAAGAGTCTTAACAACTGTCATGCCATCAGTGCTCTCACATATTGTACCAAAGCACATCATACATTTGAAGGTGACAATTAGCAGGTGTACAAGTACGACCACAAATACATCTCATGAACCCTGGTCAAAGTAAATTTCAAACAGGTAACAGGTGGCAAGCTGAGCAATTTAGATCAAGTCAGACTGAAACCCTAGCCAGCAGGAACATACTGACCAGGATCAAGAGCTTACTAACTGCATACATCTGTAACTAAAACAGCTACTAGTAGCTCCTATCATCTGACTCTGACTAAACATCATTCAGCACTCATGAATGGATAGGAAGCCCAGGAGCACCATGCTAATGTGATTGTCACCACGACATCAGGATGACATTGTCCTTTAGGATTCAGACTAGAGCACCCACATACAGTGGAAACAGGCAATATCCAAGAAGACGGAGGCTTTGGAACAAGATAATCTAGCCACCTTGAAAAGAAACATTAAGAAAGTTATTGCAAATGTTTTGCTGCAGATAGTACGCGGTAATCAAACACCAATAGTCCAGTGCATTACAATATATTTATTGTTGCTCTTCATTACTCATTACAGTAGATTACAGAGGCTTTGTAGAATATAGAGAACTAAACAAAAAAAATTTACATATCAGATACAAGACAAATAGACACATGTAAAAGATAGATTTTTAATGATGAAAACAGTTTGATTGAAAACAGTTACTCATGAAAACAGAACTCATTATTCATGCAGGGGCACTCATGCAAGAACAGTTTAATGATGGAATGATCAGAAATCAGAATGATCATGCAATGGTAACTCAAAACAAATGCATAATTGGATATACCTTTTAACGTATCATTCCTCTTGATCAATTTGCTCAATGTAGTCATCAATGGCCTTCATGGAGAACTGAGATGAACTAGAGGCACAAATCCAATCTTGTGCACATATCAATGCTTCCACAGTTTTTGGAGTTAATCAGGTACGGAACTCTGATATTAGTTTCCTTCCGGTCTTTGAAGGCCGACTCCGATGCAACCGTTGAAGCTTGAATTGCTAGAACATCTTGAGCCATGCGAGAAAGGGTGGGATACTCCGATGAGTTGCTCTTCCACCAAGCAAGTATATCAAAGGATTTGCTTCGAGGAATTCTAGTCTTTGCTAAATACATTTCAAGCTCAAGCTCAGAGGGCAAGCTTGTTGAGGATGTACTATTGCTCAAGTGTTGATCCCAATCGAATATCTATCACTTTCGAAGTAGCAAGGAGCTAGGGGGCATAACTTGTCCACCATGAATTACTTGTGAATAATCCATATGGAGCAAACTCAAAACCCTTCTTAGTGTAGCAATCTTGATATCGCTTCACTCTCAAATTCTTGTCTCAAACGAAATTCAATGAACTCAAACTTAAATTGTGGATCAAGAATCACCGGGAATGAGATCTCGCAACCACATCGGTTTCCAATATCTATTAAACTTCCTCTTCATATATGTGACTGTCTCAAACAGATCCGTATTGGGCTCAACAACACATTTTTCCAATGCGATCTTGACCTCCCACATCTCATGAAAATACAGATTTGATGTAGGGTACAATGATCCTGAAACAATTTTTGTTGCATCATAAAAGGGTTTCAGCAGTGCACATACCTCCCTAGCCATTTCCCACTCTTCATGTGAGGGTGCATATTTGTACTCTGGCTGCTGCTGGGTGAGGGACTCAAAAGCTCTCTTTAACACCAAACACCTTTCTAGCATGATGTAGGTTGAGTTCCAGCGGGTGGATGTATCAATGCTCGGACGCTTTTTCTCTTGGATACCAAGTTGTTGAATGATTTCCTCAAACTTTTGCTTCCGTGATGTAGACCCTTCAATGAATTTCACACTTTCCCTAACCATGTGCACAACTGGATTGATAACCTGAAATCAAGCTTTACATATCAAGTTGAGGACATGGGATGCGCATCTGTGATGGAGTAGCTTTCCTTTACCATACAACATGCGTTTCTCTAGCAGATTATGTCTCAATAGCTTCACCATGGCATTGTTGTTGCTTGCATTGTCCAGTGTTATTGCGAATAACTTATCCTCAATCTTCCAATCTTGGATGGATTCGAGAAGAGCATTGAACATTGCAACACCAGTGTGCGGCGTTTTCAAAAAAGTAAACTTGATAATCCTCTTTTGCAGCTTCCAATCTTCATCTAGGAAGTGGCACGTGATACACATATATCCAAGAGTTTGACAAGATGTCCACATATCCATTGTCAATGAGACTCTACTGCTAGTACTTTTTAAAACATCAACAAGTGCTTGTTTTTGTTCTTGAAATAACTTTAAGCAATCATTGGAGATTGTTCTCCGTGAAATCATTTTGAAGATGGGGTTCAAGCTAGAAATGAACCTTCTAAAGCCATCATAATCAACGATCGAAAGTGGCAGTCCATGAAGTGCAATCATCCGAGCTAGCTCCCTCCTTGAGGTGTCTTGACTGAACCTCCACTTGTCCAAAGCAACTCCTTCTGGAGACATCATAACAGATCTGAGCTGATGGGACATATTTGTCACTTGTCTTCTAATTTGACATCTCTTCAAATGAGTTGACATAGCGCTAGTTCCTGCTCCTCTCTTGGCACTGATCTCGGTATTGCAATGAATGCACTGTCCTTTAGTAACGATGCCTCCCACACGAACTTTCAAGAATTCATTCCAAACTTTGGATCCGAACTTCCTATTCTCCTCACCATGTATGTAGCCATCCACCATTTCGGTTTCAACTAAGCCCTCAACACGCCCAATTGTAGCACCTTCATCTATGTCCTCTTCCTCTCCGTGACAATAATCGGTGTTGCCCTCATCCTCCCAACCATGACCATAATCATCTCCTTCCCACCCATCAAAATTCCTAGAATAATCATCCTCTTCTAGATGCTCGAGTACCGGACTCTCGTTGGTTGCTCTGCATAGTCACATCGCTCTTGCTCCACTATTGGGCTGCAGTGGACCGATCGTGTACCGGAGTGTTGGTGGAATGGTGCCTCTTCCGCTTTCGACCACTAGAATCGAAAACAAGTAAAAATGCTAAAGTTAAGTACTATTGATTCTGCAAAGAACATTTTTTAGCAAGATCTGCAAAGAACATTTTTCACTTTCTGCAAGCTAAGTGGATCTACTTTTGCCTTGTGCATATACCTTTAGATCGAGCCATAAGGTGATCGATGGACATTATTGACCACTGGTGGTCCAACCATCCGAGAGATATATATTTTAAGTATATCATAATTGTTTTTAAATTTGCACAAATTTTTTGAATAAGATGAATGGTCAAACGTGCTCTGTAAAAGTCAAAGGGTGCAAATATTTTGGGACGGAGGGTGTATTTCATTGTTCACCAATCCTTAGCCCTTTTGTAAACCATCTCAAGAGTGCAGGTTTTGACAGTTCAGATACTTAACACACCTCCAGAAATGAACACATCAAAGAAAACTACAGCTAAAGTCCTAACAAAGGCAATAAATAGCCTTTCTCCTTGGTTGTATTTGGAGCTTCACAGTTCAGATACTTGACACACCTCCAGAAATGTACACATCAAAGAAAACTACAGCTAAAGTCCTAACAAAGGCAATAAATAGCCTTTTCCTTGGTTGTATTTGGAGCTTCCCTGATAGAATTAAGTCTGATTCCATAGTATCAATGAGGCATTAGCTAAGGCGGATTCATTCACAAGCAGTCTAACTTCATCAGCAGCCTATGTTAGATGCAAGAAAATGTGCTGCAGCAGTATGTTGGAGCCAGAGAAAGAAAAAATGTGGCCAAAATAGCGTAACACGCTAGTAGATTTACCCAAGCAAAAGGGATTATCTTGGTATTTTTTCCTCATGTTCCTCTTGCAACCAATTTGAACAATAAAAGGATACAAATCTCTTGATGAATTGCTATCCACAAAGAGTAATTGGAAAAACATGTGTGTAAAGGGTGCAGATAAGCATGAGCATTGTGGAGTGAATAAAGCTGCAGCGTGCAGCCAGCGTGCGAACCTGGGGGGTGAAACGGGCAAGGATGCGAACCATAAGGCTTGGTTACTTTGTACAGAGATGAGAAATGCACCTGGGTAGTCATGCAAGCAGAACTAAATTCTGATATGTGATCCTATCCATCAATTAAATTTGACACTGCGATCAATTTTCTATGAAGCTCCCAATGAAAGAATCAGTGTTAAATAAACTGCACGCACTTGTCCAGCCTCAAGCCTGCGGGGCGGCGGCCCGGCTCTTGAAGAGTTTCACACGAGCATCCGGTTGAAGAAGCATGGTCCTAACACACTATACACTTTTACAGCCATGCCAGTATCAACCTAGTATCACCCAAAAGCCAAAAGAAATAAGAAAGCACAATTTTACCAGCAGCAACATACTGACCAGGCTCAAGAGCTTACTACATCCTGTAGAGCCTCCATGCAACATACTGACGTAATTGAAACTAAAACATCTAGTAACACCTATCATCTATCAATGGGATATTGTACAAGGATTTACTAAACCTGTTCAGCTCACTGAAGTCCATCATGTTTTACAAATTAGACTGTTGCAACCACACAATACGCTATGTTCCTGAACTCTAATGCCAATTACAGTTCTTCTCGATCTCGAATTTATAATCGTCCACTACATGCATAGACCTCAAACAACAGGGAGTCTATGCATGGTTATGACAGTTTTATGCCACGACATTGGCTTAATTATTACAACTTGTAATATACAATTATATAGTAGTTACGATTCTCTTGTGGAAACCATTTTTGTCTTTGTCAAGTGAAACAGCTAGAATGTGATTTCTCATGATTCTGATTCTTTCTTACCTACACCTTCCTTCGTGTCTAGAAACATTTATATTGACCCTCTTAAAGTAAAAAATAAAATAGGTCGTGCTTGTTTCATTCTTCACCCACAAAAAAATCTCAATACCTTTTGCAACACCTATATATTTCTATATTTTTTCCATCAATTTTTTTACCTCCCTTCTAAGAATCTGAATCCAAGTCATTCAGCTGCACGATTCCACAAAGAATCGTTTTCTCAAGAGAGCCTCCATAAACAGGTCGATGTCTCAATCAACAGGGAGTCAGGGACATCACAACAAGAAACAGAGCATTGGACCTCCATAAACAGAAGCGAAATTGGCTGGAGATTGCAAAACAAAATCTTTTCAGTACCAGTGGTGGAAATGGCGAGGATTCAAACCTGGGGGTAGCCATGGCAGTGGGAACGCCGGCTTCCATGGGGTGGCACTACAAGAGGCACGGCCGGTGGGGAATCAGAAGGGGACGCTTACGCGAAGCGAGTGTCGCTCACCGCTGCCGTCGGCGACGCCATCTCCGGGGGGGTCGCCTCTAACCTCGCCAAGCACGGCCGCGGGTAGACACCCGGCCTCGTCGTCACTTGCCGGATCTCCACTTCTTCTCCCCCCTCTTTACTCGGTTCGATTCGGCGGCTTTCAAGGCGGGTCTTGGTGGGCGACGAGGGTTCGGCCGGCCGCGACGGCGAGGAGGTGAGGTGCTCGTGGGGGCGGAGGCGTCACGGTGCTGGGGCTGAACTTCGAGGCCTGCGACGAGGCGGTGGTGGACGGTGGGGTTCGAGGAGGAGGCGGTGTGGGCGGCGGCGAGCCGGCGAGAGGATGGAAGAGGCGTCAGCGGCGCAGGGTCGAACCCCTCGACCCTAGGGTTCGAGTCCCTCGAACCGAGGGGACATAGTGGATTTTTACTGGAGCCCAGTAGGGTAGCTTTCGTGGGCCGGTTCGACGAACCATTGGGCTGAACCGAACCATGCCCATGTATATACACAACTGGATTCTAGGCTATGTCATTGATGATGTAGTCCCAATTGAGGCTGGTTTTACTGGCAACCCTCCAGAACCACTTAACTTGCCTCCTCCACATCTTGATCAAGACAATATTGACATGGCTGCAATTAGGGATGCTATCTGTGAATCTATGTGGGCTGGAAGGGGAAATAGTAGGATATGATTTACCATGTCATTTGTTATTGAATTCAGTTTGTCTAACCTGCTAGGAACTCATGTTTGTGTGACAATGAAGTAATAATAATAAGAACAAGGCTGAGACCACAACTTCTTATGTATGCATATTTGTCTGGTTGTTTACTTCTTATGTATGCATATCTATCTCGTTGTTTACTTCTTATGTATGCATATCTGTCTGGTTGTTTATTTTTTATGTATGCATAGCAGTTGTACAATGGTTGCAATCCCAGTTGTTGATGTGGTTGAAGAGATCATCAATGGTGATGCTCCTGTTGCTGGGGGTGCTGCTCTTGCTGCTACAATGGTTAACCTAGAAGAGGAAGTAGGTGCTCCTGCTGGTGGGGTTGGTGCTGCTGGTGGGGGTGGTGTAAGGGCTATGAGGTGGACAAACAACACCTATGGGTTGTTCTTAGGAGGATGGCTACCCTGGTTACTGATGGCAGCCGGCCTGACAAGGTCTTCAAGGAAAAAGATGTCAACCATGTAGCCAAATCTCTTAAGGACTGGTGTGGGGAGGTTGTGAACTCAACTCAAGTGTACAATCACTTGAAGAAATGGAGGCAGAAGTGGGCTAAAGTGTCCAAACTGAAGGACCTCGGTGCTGCTCTATGGGATGACACCACAAATGCTATCATGCTAGAACATGACCACTACCTTGGCCACTGCAAGGTAGAAACCTGACCATCTGTACCTACCATTTCTTCTACATGTATTTGTCTAAACCAACCTATGTCCCAAACTGCAGGATCATCCTAAAGATGCTGAATACCTGAACACCCCAATTAGGTTCTACACTGAGATGGAGGCCATATTTGGGAATGCTTTGGCCACTGGTAAGTATGCACTTGGGTCTGGTGAGGCTTTAGGGCAGAACCAGGCTGACAGTGGTCCTGTCAAGGCTGAAGGTTCTCCATTCACCCAAACCCCTGGTGATAAAGCTCCCACTGCAACTGCAGAGGGTAGCAAGGCCACAGAACCTGCTGTTGGTGGGAAGAGGAAGAGAGGGACTTTCACTAAGGAGGAGATAATCATGTTGACCAACATGTCTGATGCTGTAAATAATGTGGCTAATGCCCTTAGGGAGACTGGACCTGCCCATGTTGATGCCAACCTCTACCTTGTTGTGATGGAGATGCCTGGCTTCTCTCAGGAGGCCCTTATTGTTGCCTACACCTATCTCCTAGAAAACAAGGCCCAAGGAAGGGGTTTTGTGAACATGACTGATTCCCATAGGACCCTTTGGCTCCAAACCTTCTTAGACAAGAACTACTTCATGTAGGTGTTACATTGCATGGACAGGAGTGGTTGAATGTTGAGCTATACTCCAACCCCTCACCCACATTCTCTTCTTTTGGGTACAGCTGGTTTCTCTTTGTTGTGAAGCTTTTGTGCAGGATGACTTTTGGTTTAGTTTGACTAGGAGGGTGGCTACCAATAGTTAGGAAACATTTGAGCCATTGGATGTTGGGCTGGACAAGTTGTTGTATAACATTATTGAGGCCTCTGTTGGCTACTTAAGCTTGAAACTTTGAGGTTACTCATTTGCTATTCTTTCTTTTATCATATCTGGTACCTGATATTTGTTGGATATGTGGGTTATTGATGGCTGATGATGCAACAGAAAACATGAGGTGGATGCCCTTTTGTTGTATTACTCATCTGTTATTGCTTTTGTTGCATTTCTGTTCATGGTATGCTTGCTACTTATCTGTTTGTCTACTCTGCTTGGAACTCATGTCTGTTCTCTGGTTTTTCTGTTGAGGGCATCCATCTATGATTACATTCACTGTTTTTATCCAACAAAATGAAAAAACTAATGCCAATACCATGTTCTTTTAGCCTATGATGATACATTTGTCTGCTAATTAATTGATGAATGTTGACGGATAAAATACGTATCCCTCTGAAGGATCAGATGGCGACTAGAGAGGGGGGGAGTGAATAGGAGCTGGTAAAAATTCTTTGCAAAGAACCCGGCCTATACCCTAGTCAAATCCCGGTCACACACAAGCGATGGATCGAATCACACGCCAATCGCCGAGACAACGAGGTTATGGATCAACCTCTAGTCTTAGGAACGATTCCTTGAAGCACACGCGGAAGCACGAGAAAGGAAGGGAGGAATCGAACCAAGAAGCAAAGCACACAGGCTACGGCGGACCGTCCGGCCGGGGGAGGGCGGACCGTCCGCACGGGCCCCCGCGGACCGTCCGCACGGGCCCCGCGGACCGTCCGGCTGCTACCGCGGACTGTCCGCACACACAGCACGGATTGTCCGGCCCTACGCCGCGGACCGTCCGATAAAGCACACAGAACCTCCAAAGACGACCCCGAATAATGGACCGTCCGCGGGGAGCACGCGGACTGTCCGCCAGGCACCCGCGGACCGTTCGCCCGCTGTTGCGGACTGTCCGAAACCTTTCCCAATGAAAACTCAAAGCCACGATGGATCGAAGACGAGACCGAGCAAGAACACGAAGAACACGGGAAGAACACGCTCCTCGCGGACCGTCCGCCGACTCCTCGCGGACCGTCCGCCCCTCGCGGACAGAACAGAAAACAACCCGACCTCGAAGGTCAACTCACCCAAATCATCATCGGATTTCCCAAATGGTAGAAGCTGTGGAGACAAGGGTTTGGGGACTTGAAAAGCGTCACACAAGGATGCTATAGCCCAAAAATCTTGCCTCCTAACTCCCTAAATCACCGGGAATCGCAAATCCTTTGAGCACCACCAAAAGCTAGAGCACCGAACGAAAATCCTTGAATCGAAGTGGTTTCCCGGAGTTTGAGGGCACAAGATCAATCACAAAGATGCACAAGACATCCATCCATGTTTCCCTCAAAGAAATCCGGGGAGAAACCCACTCAAATCCGCGGAATCACACCGAGAACAAAGGCACGAAAACAAGCACAAAAAGACCACGAAAAACACAACTCCGAATCTTCTATACAAACCAGGAAAGATTCACAAGGTCTAGCATGCCGCCCTAGCATCCATCCCTCTCAACAAATCTCACATGAAGCTCTCATGCTAGCCTAGAGAAAAATGGAGAAGAAAATAGCCACGAAAAATGAAAAATGGGAGGGGGGAAATGAAACCCTAAGTCGCGGAGAGAGAGAGCCATCCACACACATTCATGACTTATATATCAGGTCCCGCCGGAGTGGTAAATGACTCGACTACCCCTAACTTAACTACTGGTGATACAACCCACGTAGGGGCATTAAGGTAATGTTTGTGGGTCTTGCAATCGGACGGCCACGCCTTTGCCGCACCCCGCGTCCTCCCGACGCAAGCCATGCGATCCCGTCGCGTGTCCTCCGCTTCGAAGCTTCCCGACACGCCCAGATCTCATCTCCGTCGTGTTGGGCCCTCGGACTTGGTTTTGAGGCCCAAACCAAGAAACCGTCCTCCGATGGTTTTGTGGGCAAACCACCAAACCCCGCGTGCTTGGTTCGGCCTGCCGCCAAACCACTTGACTCGACCGCCACCGTGCACCGGCTCGATTGTCCATGACTTCGTCTTGCCCGTGTCGCCACCATGTGGCCCGCACCTAGTCCCGCTGTCCACCGGGTCCCTCGAACCGAGCCTACTTGTCTCTCCATCTCCCGGAGGCCCCTCAAGGCTGAAGACCTTTCGCGCCGGTCTTCACCTGCAACAACACGAACTAGGCCGCAGCCTACACCTGTGCACTGAGCCAAGAGTCAGTCCAACACCCGTTGTCAATCACTCATCACTAATAGCGGTCATCCATCGACCACCGGGACGCTCCTGGTCCTCACCCTCTACGATCCGCAAGCGTACGGACCCCACACCTTTTTCACCACGGGATTCCCAAGGTTCTTGTCAATCCGCGGAGCAAGGGGATTACAAGCGTTCGATCTACAACGACACACTAGCTACTAAAACTCTAACTATTATTATACTAGAAAACAACTAAACTACACTAGAGAGAATGATTAAGATATCAAGATAAAAGACACTCGCCCACGGGTCTACAATACTAGAGCATGCAATCGCTTAAAGACATGAAAACCAATCTAATCTATCGGGGTTGTGACCACGGTTTCGCCCTTTCCCTCCTCTCGTACTGTCACTATGCGAAGGTATTCATGACTAGACCTTTGATGGACACGGCGTATTGAATGGATCCAAGGGAGCATTGAGGCCTATACTCCCTTTACGGCATGGTAGCTAACCTTAAGCATGAAAGTATATTCAACACAAGATGATAGATAGATAATCCGACAAAGTGCGATTACATCTCAAGATCGATTACAACCCATGGACGAATGAGAAGATTACCCCATCAAGGTGCTGATCATGGCACCGTTGATCATGGTTTCCCTTCCGACGGTGTCTTCCTTCTTATCCACGAGTGGGTGCTTCCTTCGAGGTGGTTGATCTCCCTCGGAGATCCTCCTCCTCTCTCTCTAGCTTGTGGATGGCCTTCTGGTGCGAATGACTCCTCCCCCGGTGTTGGCGGCGCCTCCGGGCTTTTAGGGTTGAAGATCCTTCGAGTGCAAGGAAAACGGGACCGAACCGGCGCCAAAGGCGGGCTGGGCCGGCCGGCCCGGGGCCGACCGGCCCGGGCCCACTTCGACCCAGTTCGGTCGCCCCTTTTGCTCCGTGGGTCCTTATGCACTTATGTACTTTGCCCCCTCCACTTGCATGATTTTGATGACGTTATCCTCGCGTCCAAGATGGAGGTTCTTTTTGCATGAAGTTTGATCTTTTACGCTTCAATCCCCGGGGGTGTTCCTCGTAGCACTTCGGTCCTTGCCACCTTTGGAAGTGATTTCATCAAGCTCATGAACACGAACAAGACTCCGTAAATGCTCCTTTGAACTTGTTGCGAATCCGTCCTTTATGTCCATGTTTTCCTACATAAACACAACACTTCCAAATGCATGCACATAGATGAACTTGTTATATGATTAGTGTGCCTAGTGGCGGGTTAGTTCCATAATCAAATCCAAACCAAAGTGTAATGAACAAGCTAGGTGTACCAAAATACTTGTGAGGGACTAGAGCTGTGAAACTTCAACTTGTTCTTTTTCTCATGTTTGTAATCAAACCATGGGATACATCCATGCCCAGCAATTTTCTGAAGCCTGGGATGGATGTGTCCCACGGTTCCATTACTTCCATGATCTTATTTTTCAAACACATGCTACCTTATGCTCCAAGTTGAGGTTTAGATGATATTTCAAACTAATCTGAGGCCAATACTCTGTGTTCTTCCTTGCCTCCTCTTTTGCCTATGATGTTGATCAGATGTATATTACCTCTCATGCCACTCATCAAAACGTGAGACACATCCATGCCCATGTTTTTCAAATACTGGGCTGGATGTGTCTCATGTTTCCATGGTTGCCATGAACCATTTGTTACTGCTTTTAATATCAAATCATCTGAGGCCAATTTGTTGTTGCCATGGTTGCCTATGATGATTCAATTTGTTCATCCATAGAGGGATGACCTTGATCTATGTGTTGTATCCTTCTAATGTCTCCCATCAAAACGTCAAACTCATCCATGCCCAATGTTTTCTACCCTGGGCTGGATGTGTTTGATGTTTCCATGGTTGCCATATGTTGTATGCATTTTATCCTTGTTGTATGATCAAGGTCAGCCTCATGTGGAACATAAAAAAATTTTTGAGGCAATGATGTAAATGATATGATGTTAATTATATACTTTTTTCAAATAAACAATGATGTAAATTATATGATATTATTGATGTTAATGATGTTGTAACTGTAATGTACACTTCTCCCTCTATTGATTAAGATGTAATTTGTGTATGTTTATCTTGGGCTGGGCTCACCTCAGCCACCCTACCAAACATGTTCTCGTCTAGGCAATTGGTGGCAGTTGGCCCCTCAGCCAGGCTCAGCACTGGGTCGCAAACAAGAGCTCAGCTGAGCCCGGCTCGCCCAGTGCAGGCTGGTAAACACCTGATGGTGGCCGCCCATGGACAGGCCTGACAAGGACCGGCCCGCTTAGGCTAGCCAGGCTAGCCAGGCCAGCCGCGGCCACCCTCGCAAACGCGCCCCAAATCTGTCTACCAACGGTGGCAGCTACCTCCCTCCCGCGGTAACCCCCGGCCACGCGGTGCTACTCAAGGCCTTCGAGGAGTTCCGCATGGGGGTGTGCGGTCTCATGGAGTCGGGTGTCTCTTCCATCCCGCTCGCCCCGCTCGGCGCCTCCATCCTTGTTGTCGACCTCTCCCTCACGTTCCCTGCCACCCGCACCCGGGGCTTCTTCCAACTCGTCAACCCCCACTACCGCACCCTACTCGACGATCCCGCCGCCACCGACGACGACGAAAACAACTACCCCGTGCACGCCCTCGCCAGTAGAGCGTCTCTGCCATCGATTGCGAGCATGGTAGCGAGGGAGGACCGGTGGCGGCCCCAGCAAGAAGGCGAGACAGTGGTCGGCGCGCGAAGTGGAGTTTCGGGTTCGCGGGCTGGAGGGATGTGTCGCAGCCGGAGTTGAACTCCGCGCCCGCGTCTGCTCTGCTTCGCGCCGCCGCACCCGCGCCGCCGTCTGAGACCCGGCCTTTGAGCCCTGGATGTTTTGCAGGTACCGCGGCCTTCCTCAGCGTGTTATCGATCCTCATACTCATGATTCTATCAAGTTTGCTTACAATTTTATCAAGGATTCTATCAAGTTTGCTTACAATTTTGAGTAAGATCTTTTAAATAACTATTTCATCATTTGCCTTCATTTTTTAGTCTATTTATATTAATTATTTTATTTTTATGCAGTGATCATTTCATTTGCTTTCACATGTGTCTGAAGTTGGCAACTGTGGGGGTCTTCGACTCATTACACTATTCATCGTCTTCTTACAAGACAATCATCGATATTATAAAAAAAGTAAGACAACTAAGTGCAATATATAATCACTAATGCGTGTATCAACTATATTTCCAATTGTATTACTAACTTATGTTTTTATATCCTTAAAGTGCATATAGGCTATACATAATCAATGGCGGGGAGCACATGTGATACACAATGCCAAATGGGTAAGAACACTTCTGTTAATAAGCATCAATCATTTTTATCAGAGTTGATACACTTCTGTTAATTGGCACCGATCATTTTTTATTTGGTTGCAATGCTACAAACAACCTCCTGGCAATGTACTATGTCGATATTATGTGTGTGAGGTTTTGAGAAATAATGGGAGGTACCGGACAAATCCTGAAGACGTAAGCCTCTAGTTTGTACACAACTATGTATGTTCTAATTATGGTCCTGATGGTAATGCATAACAATCTTCATTTATTGTGTTTACGTGCAGATGGCTACCATTGACAAATCATGGGGGCAACTTGGTGACAATCAAATCACCAACATTTGTGCGGACATGGCGAGATTCATCCTACGTGAGATTTGCCACGAGGATGGAGATTCTTCGATAAAGAAGGAGTTTTGACATTAGATGATGCAGAAAGGTTACGTAGATGCATTACCGGAAACAGACTCTTCACCGAGAGCTGGAAGCTTCGGCGAGAGCCAAACCACCAGCTCTCGGTGAAGACCCTCTTCGCTGAGAGCACTTGTTTCGGCTCTCGGCGAAAGTCTGGCCCACGGTGAATAGCACCTTCGCCGAGAGCTTTCTGCTCTCAGCTCTCGGCGAATGTTTCGGCTGACGGCTCCACACCCTCAGCTGTGACGGCCGCCCACGTCCATTAAATTCGCCGAGAGCCTGGAGGTCTGGCTCTCGGCGAAGAAACTACACACGGCAGAGGTCCCACTTTCACCAAGAGCCATGTTCCTTCGGTGAGTGTTTTGTTTCTGCTCACGGCAAATTTTCCAAAAAAAATTCACATTTTCGAGTCCAAATTTTTTTCCTTCATCCACATACACTCATACAATATACATGTTCAAAATTGGCACCATTTTGTATTTGTTTTCTATATTTACCAATTTCACTTCTTTCTTTGTATTTGTTTCTTATATGTCCAATATGAACTGCAAGTGCATAAAATCATAGAGCAAATTTGTTCAAAAAATGGTATTCATGTTCATGAGACATCTCTAAGACCATGTACATGAAATGAAGCTCAATTTTCTTGCATTTGGTTCTCGTATCAAGATGAAGATCGTGTGGTAGAAAGGTAAAAAAATTATATAAAATTCAACAGAAGTTGAAAAATCACGATTTTTGTCGAGTGGTCGTGATATCATACATAGAGATTGTGATAAATAGTAGAGAGTGTTTTGAACAAGTTGACACGTACACTCTTTAGAAACCGGAACATCTCACGAGAAGTTTCAGAGAATTTGAACTGATACCACTTGGTTTGGTCTCTTTGTGAATTTTCATTTTGAATTTGAGTGCAACCACTTTTTTATAAGCAATACACAACATATCTAGTGACATGTTAAGTTTTATCGAAATTTCAAATTTGTTTGCTATTTTTAAATAAAATTTGATGAAAATAACCTTCGGTGAGTGTTTCGCTCTCGGTGAACAGGGGACCTTCGCCGAGAGCTGGCCCCCGTGGCTCTCGGCGAAGAGTGCATTTTTTTAATTTTAGTCGATAGCGAGCCTCCGGAGCGTGGGGCCCGCACGTCAGTATCGCCGACAGCCGGCCCCCGTGGCTCTCGGCGAAGAGTCCACTTTTTTTAATTTTAGTCGATAGCGAGCTTCCGGAGCGTGGGGCCCGCACGTCAGCTTCACCGAGAGCTTTGGATCTCGGCTCTCGGCGAAGGACCACATGCGGGCCCCACTCGTCAGCTTCGCCGAGAGCCGTAGATCTTGGCTCTCGGCGAAGGGTGTTTATTTTTTGCCTCACCCGGCCACCAACACGCGCTGCCAACCCAAACACAACCGCGCCCGTCCGCCCGCCCCCCGCCCGACCCGCCGCCGCCCGCCCGCGCCGCCACCACCCCCGCCCCGACCCGCTCGCTCCGCCGCCGCCCGGCCCACACCGCCCTAGCCCCGCCCCTACACCGACCCGCCCCGCGCGCGCCCGCCCCCGCCCCCGCCCCGCCCCGCCCCGACCCCCGCCCCCGCTCCGTTGCCGCCACCGCCCGGCCCCGACCCCCGCCCCCACTTTGCCGCCGCCCGCCCGGCCCGCGGCGACACCGCCCCACCCCCGCCCGTGCCGCCTCGCCCACCGCCACCTCCCTCGGCTGCCAAGGAGGAGGAGGCCGGCTGCGAAGGAGAAGCAGGAGGGGAGAGAAGGAGGAGGAGATGGAGAAGGCCGACGTGGAGGAGGGTTAGGAGACGTCGAAGGATCCATTGCCACAAACGCATCCAACATCGGTGCTTCACCCCTTGTGAGTGCTCTCTCGACTTCCTCTCGATTTCGGTAATTTAGTTACAAATTAGTGATGAATTAGTGATGTTGGATATATAAATTAGAGATTTCAGTGATCAAATTTTAGGTGTCTTGACGAATTAGTGATGTAGAATTCTTGCTAGTTAGCAATTAAGGTATCTAATACTAGCAAATTTATCATGTCTCTAATTTTTGTTTTCATACATCTAGTGCAGCATATCAATTTTATAGGAAGAGATGCCTTGAGGTGCCGCACTGACCACCAGAAGCTTTTTTTGGAGAAAGAGGGGTGATTTGTCGATCTCCTAGGTGAGACTCGTGGATAGCATCGGGGCACTACATGTGATTTTTCGGCCATCGAGCCGTTGGAAGAAAGCCCGTGTGTAGCCCGACCGTCGTGTCGTACCTTTTGTTGCAAGTTTTGGAAACCTCACCGTACAGGGGAGGTGCTGCCGAAATTTCGACTAAACACCCATGATTGATGTATTTTGCAGGAAGGAGGCATGGTCGGCACCGCTGAAGGAGGAGTTGGAGTTCGCACTCACATTGTCTCGGAGGCCCGGTCGACCTTGGTCTTGCCGCCTGCCCCTGCCTCGCCATCAAGTCACTAGGTGAGCACGCCCCTGCCTCGCCATCAAGTTTCTAGATGTTGTAGATCGTGAAACCTAGTTAGGCGTCTCCCGTTCGAAAGAGATACAGTTTGAAATATGAAAATCTTTGCATATTTATGGCTGTATCTGTTTCGAATTTTCCACGTTTTTTGGACAGCCTGTGGATGCGTAGATGAGGTTAGTTTATATGGTCTACTCCGATCCGAGATAGAGTTTCGGCAGCGCCTCCCCGTTGTTCTCTGGATACACAATCTCCCTAACGGGACGTGTATTTGGAGAACAGCGGTGAGGTGCTGCCGAAATTTTGTCTCGGATCGGAGTAGACCATAGGAACTGACCCCATCTACGCATTCACGGGTGGGATTAGGATCTATCTTTACCTATTAGAATGTGTAGGCATCGTGTAGATGATGCAATGTATTTCATATGACTCGCTGATATGATAGAGAATGGGTGACCGTGAGTGGATGTACAAAGGATGGGCACCAAATGGTCGTGTGACACAAGAATGGATTGACAATGCTCAAGCTTTCATGGATGAAGCATTTAGAAAGGTTAAAGGGCCTAAAGATAGTAAAACGATATGGTGTCCCCTGCCGCAAGTGCGGAAACTCACGCAAAAGGACAACTCATCTCTACAACTATGGTTTTACGAGAGACTACTCCAAGTGGACCTTTCACAGTGAAACATGTCGTATGAGATCTGAGGCCGTGAGACAACGCATTGGAAAACTTGATAGTGATGCTGGAGTAGCAGACATGCTAGATGACTTTCATGAAGCACATTTTCAAGGAGAACGTCCGGAGGAGGAGCCGAGCCAAGCGCAAAGGCATATTATGACATGTTAGGCTGCAAAGCATAAAAACCCCTTCACAAGCACATCAAACAATCTCAACTAGACTCCATTGGCCGCCTCATGGCAGATAAAGTCCCAAAGCATAACTCGAGTCGAGAATGCTTCGATGCTTTGGTGATCGTGATTAGCGACATGCTTCCCGAAGATCACATTTTGCCAAAGAACATGTATGAAGCCCAAAAAGTCCTTCGTGCACTTAAGATGCCATACGAGAAGATACATGCCTGTCCAAATGGATGTGTCTTATTCAGGAAAGATCATGAGGAAGCCACGCACTGTCCGAAATGTAAAGCATCTCGGTACATTGAGGTAGACTTTGGTGAGGGTCGTCCAAAGACGCAACTCACGACCCTAGTGAGTGTCCTGCAGTACCTCTCGCCCATACAGCGGATCCAACGGATGTACATGACCGAGGAATCTGCGAAGCAAATGACTTGGCACAAAACGGGTCGTTGATACAGTGATTACCTTACACATCCATCTGATGCTGAAGCATGGATAAAGTTTGATGATAAGCATGCTGACAAAGCGGGAGAGGCTCGCAATGTACGTGTTGCGCTGGCGACATATGGGTTCAATCCTTATGGAATGTTAGCTGCCCCATACACTTGTTGGCCCGTGTTTGTAATCCCCCTCAACCTACCCCTGGCATCGTCTTTCAACGGCAGTACGTATTCGTGTCGTTGATAATTCCTGGATACCCGGGAGATAATATGTGTGTGTACATGGAGCCTCTTATTGATGATTTGCTCAAGGCTTGGAATGAAGGGGTGTGGACATACAACCGAGCTACGAAGACAAACTTTAAAATGCACGTGTGGTACATGTACTCCTTGCATGACATGTCAGCTTATGGGATATTTTGCGGTTGGTGTGTCCATGGGAAGTTTCCTTGCCCAGTATGCAAGGCAACTCTGATGTTCATTTGGTTGAAGAACGGTGGGAAGTATTCTTCATTCGACAAACATCGACAATTCCTCCATCTTGACCATCAATTCAGACGAGACACAAAGAATTTTATAAAAGGTGCCGTAGTTAAAGATCCACCCCCGCACATGATGACTGGTGTCGAGGCTCAAGCTCAGGTAGACGCTCTCGTGCTCAAAGAAGGAGAACATCGTTTTGTGGGATATGGTGTGCAACATGCCTGGACGCAGAAGTCGGGCTTGTGGAGGCTACCCTACATGAAAGATCTTCATCTTCCACATAACATTGATGTGATGCATACCGAAAAGAATGTTGCTGAGGCACTATGGGGTACAATCATGGACATACCGGAGAAGAGTAAGGACAATGTTTAGGCTAGAGTCGATATAGAAATGTTATGCGATAGGCCAAAGCAAGTCATCCCAAAGCCTATACCAGGCAAGAAATGGAAAAGGCCTAAGGCCGATTTCGGGCCTAAGGCCGATTTCGTCCTTAGTAGGGAACAAAGAAAGGAAGTACTAGAATGGATCCAAAATTTAATGTTCCCCGATGGGTATCTTTGCGAATCCGAGGAGGGGAGTCAATTTAACTAATCTAAAATTAAAAGGGCTGAAAAGTCATGACTACCATATTTGGATCGAGCGGCTTCTTCGGTGATGGTTCGAGGCTATGTGCCCGAGCATGTGTGGCAAGTCTTTGGCGAGTTGAGCTATTTCTTCCGTCAGCTTTGCGCTAAGGAGTTATCTCGTGTTGTGATTGACAAACTAGAACAAATTGCACCTGTGTTGCTCTGTAAGCTAGAGAAGATCTTTCCACCCGGCTTCTTCAACCCGATAGAACATATGATTTTGCACCTCCCACGTGAGACACGATTGGGGGGCGTGCAGCACCGTTGGTGCTATCCAATTGAGAGGGTTTGCAAGGTTCTTCGAAGCACATGTAAAAATAAAAATAAAATTGAAGCTTTCATTGCAGAGGCACAAATTCTGCAGGAGGTGTCAAACTTCACAACTAAATACTATGCAGAGCACCTTCCCAGCGTGCATAATCGTCCTCCTCAATACAATACTGGAGAAAATGAATCGAACCTCAGCCTTTTCCGAGGACAGCTTGGAAGTGCAAGTGTTCGGACGCGAAAGACCTTATCTCTTGAAGAGTGGCGCACTATCACGATATATATTTTGCGCAACCTTGAGGAAGTACGACCATACATAAAGTAAGTTGTCGTTAAATCTCATCATTTCCTTTCTTGTATGTTGCCTCATCTGCATCCAACCTCATTTAATTTGGTGCAGTGAATTTATTGGGCAATTCTGGGGTCACTCAAGGCCACCTAACGACCACGAGGAGGAAATCCTTCTTCGCCATGGTGCGGCTGATAGGATTTCGCCGGACATACCACCGGGAACTAGAAATATCGATGTCATTGCATGGTTCAAACAGAAGGTAATTTAGCTCGTACTCAGTACATTAAAAGTATTTTAGCTCATACTCAATATCGCATTAACCACTATCCTCCCTGAAATTGCAGGGTCTAACCGATCCGTTGATGAATCCTGAGGTGAGGCAGGTTTTAGGAGGTTTCGCCTTCAGGGTGAACTCATATAATGTTTATGATGTGAATGGGTATCGCTTTCACATGACAAAATACGAGGAGGAAAGGCCCAATCGAAGAACCACAAATAATGGAGTTTGTACGCGTAGCTCATCTGATGGGGTAGATTACTTTGGAAGACTTCAAGAAATATACGAACTCGAGTATCATGGTTGCAAACCTCTTAAACATGTCATATTCAAGTGTCATTGGTTTGATCCAAGCGCTCGGGGTATGAGACAAAATAAGAATCTTGGGCTCGTCGAAATTAAGCAGTCATCTGTGTACCCAGGGCACGATGTCTATATTGTGGCCCAACAAACCACACAAGTATATTACCTCTCATACCCTTGTAAAACTGAAAAGCGTCTCCAGGGTTGGAGTGTTGTGTACAAGGTATCGCCACACGATAAACTACGCGCCCGAGCAATGAAGATTACCACCTACTAGACCCAAACACATATGACGGAGATTTCTTCCAAGAGGATGGGCTAGAGGGGAGCTTTGAGATAGACTTAACCCAAGCGATCGAAATGGAAGTAGACAATGAAATGGGTGTCGACGGCGATGATGCAGAAGAGGTTCAAAATGATGACGACCTAAGATTACTTGAGCGATTACGCTTAGGCAATGACAATGATGACGATGACACCGTTCTGCCTTTGGAGCACGGCGTTGAGTCTATGGACATGCGAGATAGTGATGATGACTATGATCCAAATATTCTGGATTATGATGATTATTTCTAAAACATGTAAGATCCGTACTAATTGTAAATATGTCTATAATTTACATGGATATTTTGTTTCATGTACTAGTATAACGTGTTTCTTATTTTTTACTAATTTATATTTAAATGTAATTATGTACTAATTGATTTACTCTTGTTTATTTCAGGTGTTTGATCCAAGATGCCGCCAAAAAAGAAGGTGCCGAAGCAGCGCGGCCGTTTGGTGAGGAACCTCAATGACTTGTACTAGGACGAGGCTTTGGGCTCCGGGATGATGAGGAGGGTGTCGAGGTCCCCCTCCGTGGTACCCTCCGGTTCGTCAGGAGCCACGGGTCGCAAGAGTGCACCCTCTCCAGTTGCGACGGAGGAGGAGGAGGAGAAGGAGGAGGAGCACGAGGAGAAGGAGGAGGAGCACGAGGAGGAGGAGGAGGAGCATGAGGTGCAGCAGCAGGATGATGAGGTGCAGGGGAGGGAGGAGAGGGAGGAGGAGGAGGAGGGGGTGGAGGCTAGGCCAAAGGTCTATGTGCGAGGCCATTCGACACTTCCAGACCGACCCATACTACCCGCGAACCGCCCGATTATTTGACCCGAGGGAACACGGTAACTTATCTTAACCTTTTCATTGGTTCTCTTCAAAGTCACATTCAAACTAATACATTTTGTGAATCATTTTGGCAGGGGGTGGAAGATCGAGAGTCCAGGTGGTCATAACCGTCTTCCCAATGGCATCTTGGGCATTCTGACCAGGCTTCACTACCCCGGGTTCGTGTGGGTTAGCGAGGGAGATGCTCGCCGAGAGGTGCTGGTGACGTCGTTTGACCACTACACCCTCATGCCCGATGTCCAGGATCTGACTGGGCGGGTGTTCCCGAACAAGGCCGTCCGGTTGGTTTCTGAGTTTTGGGTGTGTTTTCCTATCAATAAATTATGTTTTCTGACTTAATTGGATTTGACTCGTGTATTGACAACACTTTTATATGCAGGATTTCTACCAAGTTTTTCCGGGATACGAGGCGGCGGCGAATGACAACGCCATGATTATTTGTCGCAAACTTGTCACTGATATGATTTACGAGTCCCGCGTCTCGCAAAACATGGTCTGGAAGGCTCAGCGACATGAGAAAGTCCGAAAATCGGACATGCGAAACCTCCGGCTCACTCCAGAACAATACATGGAGGTAAATATCCGTCAATTCATTTTTTCTTAGATTACATTTTCTCAATTTGATGTTTTTGTACGGTATGCACTTCATGACTTGCAGGTGCCTCCGTGGTGGTGTGCCGACTGGCCTCAAGTTTGGAGGGCAATTGTGAACAAGTGGTTTGAGCCGGATTGGGAGGCAAAGCACCTCGAGCGCCGGGAGCGGCGTTTGAAGATGGCAGGTCCGGCACACCACCAAGGCCCCATTAACCTTCGCGAGTTCGGTCATAGATGGGTACGTTTTTTTATTTCTTTATTTCGATTTGTTGTTGTCTAATTCTCAATTATTCTAACACCCACTTTGTTGTTTTCTAACACCCACATTGTTGTTTTCTAACACCCACATTGTTGTTTTCTTGCAGTCTCAGGCACATGAGAATCAGCCTTGCAACGAGCTCCAGGCATATGGCATAGCACACAAGGGCAAGGCCAAGGCCGACGTCACCTTCAACATGGACGACCCACCCGAGGCGTATAGTAACCCGACAATCCAGTCCCGCATCACAAGGTACGTCACGACGGCAAGGGAGGTTCGTGGGACGGACTTCGATCCAAGGTGACGAGCCTCTTGATGGAGAAAGTGTCGTGAGGAGCGGAGAAGGTAGGATGCATGGAAGGTACCATGTGGGTGACGAGTCTCTCGGTTCCGTCCGCCGTTCGACGCCCGCGGCGGTTCGATCTCGAGATAGGCGCACGAGCTCCCCCCCGCCCATACATAGGCGGCCCATTGCTACGCGTACGTTGAACGAGCGAGTTCCAGGTTATTTCTGTTGTCTTTGTCATCCATTGATATTTACATATGATTACTTTATATTCTAATTTTTGGATCAAATATTGTAGGCCCAACTTGCAGCAGAGAAGGCCGAGCGGGAGAGGCACGTAGAAGAGACGCAAAGGAAATCCAATGAGCAGCTGTGGCTGATGGCCGAGGTCCACCAGAAGCAGATGGAGGCATTATAGTCGGCCCACAATCAGCAGTTTGCCTCCATGCTTCAGTACTTGGAAAACCTTGGTCACGCGGTGGCACCACAGGTGCAACTCCCTCCACTACCACAGGCGTTCATTCCTCCACTCGCTCGACCGGCCGCTATTTCTCCGGTGAGTTACTTTGAACCCTGCTATTTTTTTCTAGTAGTGACCTAGACTGACTTCATACAAATGTTGAAAACCTTGTACATTCATTTATGTCAATTTGACCACGTGTCATACGGCACCACATGACATGTGTCCGGCCATCGAGCCGTGAGAAGACATTTATTGTGGCCCGACCTTCGTGTTGTGGCTTTTCTTGCAGGTTCTGAATACCTCACAGTGCAGGGGAGGTGCTGTCGAAATTTCTAATTAACACTTTAAATTCTACGCAGGATCTATCTGCGGCATCAAATGATGGTCCTGCAGCATTCGACGGGTCCCCGCCAGCTCAGCAGACTCCTTGGGGTGGGATGTAGTGGGTGCCACCTGGCCCGTGGCCGATACTTGGCCTTCAGCAGCCTCACAGTTCGCAGGGGATGCCACAGGCATCTGGGTGGGTCCCGTGGCCACAGCAGCCGCCCACGGGGGGGTCGGGGTCCCAGTCGCCGCATGATCAGTAGGCGGACGAGTGAGTTCGTGGACTTAGCTACTTTTATTTGCATTTGGACATTTGTGACTTGCACTGGACCATTATGACTTGTAGTTCGTGACTATGTGATGAATTTGTCGATTATGTGATCGTTGGTGGACTATGTGATGAATATTATATGCCTGTGATGGATATTATATGTATGTGATGATTATTGTGTGAATATTTGAGGCTGCTGGAAAAAAAAGAAAAAAAGAAAAACCCTTCGCCGATAGCAAAATCCAATGCTCTCGGCGAAGGGGGTCCGCCCAGATCTGCGGGGTGCAGCCCTTCGCCGAGAGCAGAAAGCATAGCTCTCGCGAAGAGCAGCCCTTCAACGAGAGCCAGATAATTGGCTCTCGGCGAAGAGCCCGTCTTCAACGAGAGCAAGATATCTAGCTCTCGGCGAAGGGCTGGGCCCCACTCCTAACGGAGGGTCGTGCCGTGACGGTACGAGGGGTTTCGGCGAGAGCCAAGGACGCCTCTCGGCGCATGTCCGCCGAGAGGATTCTGTAACGCTCTCGGCGAAGGCTGCTTCACCGGTAGACTGTACATCGTGTGACTTTCGCCGAGAGCTTCCTCTCGGCGAAGGATTCAACGAGAGGGAAAGGGCCTTCGCCAAGAGGATCCCCGATCTCGGCGAAGGCCCCGAATCCAGTAGTGATGGGTGTCTTAGGGTTATCTATTATGCATAATGTTTTGTAATGTGACTTATGTATACATTTTTTATTTTAGTTTGGATTGTGTGTTTGTGAGACGTATATTTGGATTTGGCGGTTAAATACAAATTAAATTACTGTAAATTAAAGTGAATTTAGCATACAAATGCCAATGTGAAAAAAATAATAGACGAAAATGACAAATTATATACAAATAATAAACAATTATGGGGAATTATATAGGAAATGGGGAAAATGCTTTCGTGGCAGGCGGTCTAAGCAACCGCCAAAGAAAGATGAATTTTGTGCCGACGGGCGTCCTAAGAAACCGCCGGCGGTGATGGCATTTGTCTTTGGCGGGCTGCTTAAGTAACCGCCAGGCGCCGATGACATTTGTCTGGCGGGCCGGCCACCCGCCAAAGACAAAGGGCCATTTCTACTTGGCTCAAAGTTCTTTGGCGGGTGCCTCGCCCGCCAAGAAACCGGTTTTAGCCGCCAGGACAAATCGTTTCTGGCCTAATGTGAGCTTCTCGCTGTCGCCTTTGTCGCGCGCTGATAACGCCGGGTGCGTCGAGCGCGGAGAAGGACGGCAAGGCGCAGTGGTGGCGTCGCGTGCGGAGAAGCAGGAGGCGAGGAGGACAAGGAGCCGGACTCTTAGTCGGAGGACGACACGAAGTTGATGCATGCAGCAGGGAGCTTAAGGCGCGGCAGCTGGGGCACCGTCATGAGGCGGTGGAGCGTGTCAGCAGCGGACTCGAGGGATTCAGTGAGGGCGTCGTGGGAGTCGGCGAGCGCGTAGCGGGGGCGCACGGCGGGCGCGAGCAGGTCGGCCCGGCCACAGCTGTCGCTCTTGGTCGGGGCCGGCAGGGTGGCGCAGTGGCCGGGGCAGGGGTGGTGGACTTCTGCGCCACGGCGAAGTCACGGGCCAGGCACGTCTTCGCCTGGGGGCAGATTTCCCATTAGGTCCACGCCTCTCTCACTGAGAGATGGATCCCACATGCTAACAGAGGCCTCGTTGATTTTTCACTAGAGTTGAGTGTTAATTTCGAGCTTTTATTTTTTTGCATTTTGCCCTGAAAATGGGTGTTTGAAGTCTTAATTTGCAAACTCCCACCGGAGTTGCTCTTATAATCAAATTGGATTCCCTCCAGATGGTTTCCCTGTGGAAGAACAGTGGACAGCAAAGATCAGAAATTTCTGTAATCTTGGAGGAGATGCAAGAAATGGTGCCATCGATGGCCTCATTTGATCTTATTCATGTCAGGCGACACGCTAATAGGGCAGCTCATCTTTGTGCTGAATATGCAACCCCTGTTATCTATCCCTTTCTTTGTGGCATTTACAGCCACTTAGCTTTTTGTTATTTTCACTTCAGAGAAAGCCATGTTAAAAGAAGAAGAAGAAGAAGCAGCAAAGGCTATTACCGGCCACCTTCCTGTAGCCGTCCATGCCGGAATCGTCACCGCGACGGTGCTGTGGAGCCGTCGGCGGCACCAGGCTTGTAGCTTTTGTCCGCCGTCCTGTTCGCTTGGCTTATCAGCCACCAGCCAGCAGTACTTTTCTCTTAGAACAAACCAGCTACCTAAGAACCACCAACAAGATTTTTCTCTCGAACAAATTAGCACCTAGCCACCAAAGAACGCACCAAACGAACAGGCTGAGTATCTGGTCTTTTCGGCCACTTTGCTTCCATTGATCCCCTCCAGCAACTTAGGGCGTGTTTGATTTCTTGGTGCTGGCGAGCCTGGCCCATGAGCCTGGCTGTGGCCGGCCAGAGCCGAGCTGCACCCATACAATTCTGTTGTTTGATTATTTTTCTCCATTGAGCCAGGTTGAGTTCATATTTGTGTTTGATATGGTACAGAGTGGGATATGATGACCTTGCAATTGGCATTCGGTGGCCTTACCACCCCCTCCCCTCTTTGGCATTTCATCAAACACTCCCGCCGCAGTGGTGAGCACCGTCGTGGGAACGACCGCATGGGGGAGCTCTGCCCCGGCCGCCGCCGCCGCGCGGGCGCGGGTGAGCTCGCCACCGGCCGCCACGGCACGGCGGCGAGCTCGCCTGTTGCCGCGGATGCGGGGTTGAGCTTCGCGGTGGCCGTGGTTCCGCCGGCGACGGCGGCGAGCATGAACCACGGGCAACGGTACGGGCGCGGGTGGATGGACGGCGACCGCTACGTGGCCGGGGAACGGTGTGTTCGGCGGCGCGGCGGTGCTTCGGTCGCCGTCACGGCGCTCATCACCCTCGGCCTCACCTTCGCCACCCGGCCGACCGCGGCCGCGGCGGCCATGGCACTCATCACCCCGCCGGTATTGGAAACGGACCAATCGGCCACGGCGCGGCGCGCCACCCGGCTCCGCCGGCCGTCGCCGCCGCGGCGGTGCGCACTAGGCGCGGGGGTGTGCGCCGGGCGCGGCGGCTCGGGCTGCACCGCCGGCGCCCGACCGCGTGGTGGTGACCACAATCGGCGGCCGCCGCGGGCCGGCCTCCTCCTCGTCGTCGCCCACATCCACCATCGCCCCGCCGCCGCCGGTGGCGGCCCCGGCAAGCCCCACCTCGCCGGCCGCGTCGGGCGGCGACGACACCAGGGTTGACGCGCGCGTCGACGACGACGCGGGAGGCGGCGAGGCGGTCCCCGGCCCGGTGCGGCGGGTGCCGGGTGGGTGCCGAAAGAGGGTGAGGGAGGTGAGAGCATCCGAGCGAGAGCCAGCCACGACTTGGCTCTAGAAAAACGAAAAGGAGAAGCGTGCGGCCAGAGCCAGGAGAGAGAGGAGAAATTGGCCGCCGGCGGCCTGGCTCCCAACTTGGGCATTGATATCAAACAAGTGAGATTGGCTCTGGTGGGCTTGGCTGGGCAAAATTGGCCCATATCAAACACGCCCTTAGCTCCTCTCTCCTCATCCTTCCCCTTGCCCTCTTGCAGATTCCCCGCGCCACCCTGTCCTGAACTGGTTCCTTTCACCATCCCCACAGAATCCAGATCTGCAAGAAGCCCTTGTTATCCTCGCAAAAACGGGGAAAAGGTTGTTTTTTAAGGAAGGGCAAGCTGCTTACTAGCATCGTCGGCGTCACCATCCCGGGCGGCGGCGAGCAAGGATAGGTCTTCCTTGGAGTCGGCATGCAGTCCGCGCAGTGCGGAACCATTCCGCCGCCTGCCCGGCGACGACCCCGCGGAGGGGCCGGACTGCCCCGTGGCGAGCTGGGTGAACATGTCGACCTTCTCCCTGACCTCGGCGCCCGGGATAGACCTCGCTGTGTTTCGTCCACCTGCAGACACTCCGCTGCCCTCGCTGCTTGCGATAGAAACCCTCCTCCTTCCTCCCTCCGGCTCCCCCGCCCTCTCCCTCTCCTTTTTTTTCGAATAGCAATGTGGCCGGTGGTGTGGGCTTGTGGTGGTGAGGTGAGGGGATGCGTTGCTTTTATACCGTTTGCAAGAGGCCTGAAGTGAGACCCACACAAAAAGATGGGAGGCTTTAATTTGCTCTGTCATCTAGTGAGTGGTTTCCTACAAAGGTGCGAAGCAAGCGCCCTGTTCGCTTGGCTTATCAGCCACCGACCAATAAAGATTTTTTCTCTCACAACAAACCAGCCACCAACCACCAAAGCAACCAAAGAACCGGCCAAGAAGACTCTTCTCTCGAACAAACCAAGCACTACCATCGGCCACCGACCAACCGAACAGGCTGAAGGCAAGGGTCCAATTCTATCTTCAAGTCAAGAAATTGAAAACAATAATAAAATATCAAACTTTCAACACTGTTTTAGACACACTTATATATGCTCAACGTTCAACTTTTGTGACTTACAATTACATGTCTATAGCTTCTTTCAAAATTCCATTCTCAGTTGAACTTCAACCACGATCGGTTCATTTCGTGGAGGTGCCGTCCCATTTCCCATTCGTACATGGGAATGATGGAAAATATGACTCTTAGGCGTGAGGGGCAGGCCAGTTTTAAAACGCAACAATAATAGTATATACATGCATAACATGTTCTTAAAAAGCCTACTTATACTTGCATGAAATGTAAAGTGGTAAGAGCTACTAGTAGTTCTTGCATTGATGGCTTCGTGTGCTCAAGGCTGACAGATATCAAGGAGGAATATAGTGATGGTAATGAGCTATGATCCTACATTCTTCCAATTCCATTTTAACTCAAAATTATATATTATTATGATCAGTCAAATTTGCTAGACTAAATTGAAGGGCCATTTACCACCTCTGACCACGAATCACACGAGCACAGGACATTGATGCAATTATGCAAACGAATTAAGCGCGCATGTGTTCATGGTGTATATATTGTTTAGTTCCCGAAAGTTCTCAAAAATTTCGCGCTACAGCTGACACGCTTCTCAATGCAAAAATCCACCACCTTTTACCAAAATTTGAACAACGAAAGCCTACTGTGCTGGACACGCCTTGTTCCATATCCCTTTATGTGAAAGTGTAGGGCTTGCAGCACGGACCGGAAGAAATGCGCGTGCACGGCACTGTGCACGCGTACAGGGCTACCAGTCTACACTGTGCTCGGAGGGCTGGCCTTGCAGCAGGGACAGGGACAGGGACAGGAGGACTGGTTGTAGGTGATGATTAAATAGACTGCCATGTGACCACTTTTGATGATGTGGCAGTGTATTAATGAAGAGAGAGGTAAAATGAGTTTCTTGAGGATGACACTCCCTACGTCGGTGCGGAATGTAGTCCCGACACTAACTAGTAATAAGCGCTGAGATCTGCCTCCCGATGGTCGATACTAAGCAACTAAGGACACTTGGTTTATCCTAGTTCCGGCCGGAGCCGTACGTCCAGCAGGGGTGTGCTCGAGGCACTATATTGCTTCGCACCGGGGTGCCTGTAGTGGGGCGGCTACAAGCAAGGCGGGAGAGGAGGCGTGGCCTCCAAGTCCCAAATGGAGTGATTGAGGTGAGTGCCAATATCGTGAGGGAGGAGGAGAGCATGTGATCGATCGCTGTCCGTTATCTCGTGTCTCATGTCGTGTCCCCTGCGGCGAGGGGGATCGCCTCCCTTTTATAGACCAAGGGGAGAGAGATTTACAGGCATGCCGCACTATTTCACTATGTGTGGCGGTATGTCGTACAGTGCCGTGGAGTGGACGCCCGTCCTGGCGAATCTTGCTCCAGTCATGGCGTCATGGCGTGCCCTATGCTTGAACAGGGGCGGCTTCGAGGGTGGAGGTGTGGTGGTTGACCGGGCGCCTCCAGGCGGGCTCGAGGGAGTCGTTGACGGTGATCCGTACGGGGTGCAGTAGCAGGCGTGGCGGCGTCCCGTCCCCGCGTGCTCAATAGCGTCGGAGTAGTTGTAGCAGTGCGCGGCGTGGCGCTACAGGGGCGGGGATGGCCGTACAGGACTGACAGTGACGGGGATCGCGCTCCCGCCGTCCTGACGTCACGGCTTGACCCTGCAAAGTAACGAGAGGAGGGCTCGAGGGTGCGGCCGGCCCCCTTTCGAGGGCGTGGCGCGTTAGCCGTACTAAAGTGGGCGGCACAGTGTCACGGAGCTGACATCGGCCTCGTCGCACAGTCCCCCACAGTGGTGGGGATGGGCTCCCCCTAAGGAGTTGGCGAAACAGCGCCGGGGTGTGATTCCCAGGCGCGTAGTGGCGTGGCTCTGCTGTGTCAGAGCATTAAATGCTCGTACACGCGTGCGGGAGCAGGTGCGCTCGTGAGGGAACCTCGAGCGAGGCGGACCCCGCTCGAGGAAGGCAGGGACCCTCGAGCGTGGCGGAGCCCGCTCGAGGGAGCACGAGCCCTCGAGCGAGGCGGACTCCGCTCGAGGGGGGCGTGAGCCCTCGAGCGAGGCGGACCTTGCTCGAGGGGGCGTCTTGTTGGGCCGCTCTGGTGGGCCGCGGAGGCCGTCCCGGCGTGGGCTGTGCTGTGTGCATACGTTTTGCGTTAGGTTCGAGGTGTGTTTGCGTTTTGTGTTTTTTGCAGGTTTTAAGCAGGATTCCCCCGGTTCTTTAGGGGACCCTCGTGGTTGTCCCCGACTGTAGCCCCCGAGCATCTGTGGGCGTACCGGTCAGGTTCCCCCAGATGCTGGAGCCCACTGATCGGACGTTCTTCCCTCCCGGTTGCAAATGCCTTTCCGTGGGGCTGCGTCAGCGAACCCGCGGGTCTAGCCCCCGAAGCCCTGCAGGAGCGTGAGTGCTCCTGGAGGGGTTTTCTCGCGGAATTCTATCAACGGCGTGGTATGTATATCAACCAACATCAGCGATGTTTCAGCCGGCTTCGGTGACGCACGCGCAACTGATGTCTTTCGCGTTCGGTGCATCCCAAGAGGTGTAGCCGTGCGTCGAGCCCCCGAGCCTGGGCCCATTCGAGGCGATCGGGGTGAGCTCTTCGTCTTGTTTCAAGCGCGCCCTCGCCGTCCCTCCGCGGGACGGAGGGTGAGGTCTTCGCAACCCCCATCGATCGGGTCGCGGGTTGCGGATTCCTCATTGAGCTGTTAGCGGGTGGTTCAAGTGGACGCCCATGCCCCCGTTCAATAAGGGTAGGCTCGTGGTCCGGAGACTCGTCCATTAAAGCGCTTGCACGGGTTTGCTAGGTGGGGCTCGGTCCCGTTCGCTAGGGACCGAGGGCACGGAAGCTCTCCCTCAGTGGGATCCCCCCGGCTAGCTTCCCTCGCTGGCTCTCGAACACGACATGTGGGGCGCCCTCGAGCCGGCGGGCTCGAGGAAAGGCTTGAATGCACGCGCCCTCGCCGTCCCTGACTCTGGTGATCTGGGGCACCTGTTCGAACCCATCGAGGGTCAGGTTTCGACCCCTGATCAGTAGGGCCGTGCGGGGTAGCACCTGAGTGCTCCCGTCTTTTTGCATCTGCGTATTTCGAGGGTTCTCAGCCTCGCTGGCCCTCGAACCGCTGATCAGTAAACTTCGTAGATCGAGGGCACCTGTGGCGCCTGTTTACTTTGAACAGGCTTCGAGGCCACTGGTCGGTAATTGCACCCTTTGAGGGTCGGTTTTATCTGAGCCGGGGGCTCGGGCCGCTCGAGGGTCTCCCTTACTTAGTAAGGGACCGAGCCATTTAGGCCCTGTTTGGGGCGATTAACTCAGCTTATAAGCGAAAAAAGCAAAATAAACCTGCTAAACGGGCCGCTTTTTACTTTGCGTTGGTGGATCGCCATCGCCAAAAAATCTCCCCCACCACAGCGTTTCCAGAAGCGGACCGAACCCCGCGTTACGAAAAAAGCCTGCCTTTCCCCCCTGCCCCTCGCCACACGGACTCCTCATCCGCTTCACCCCCGACGCCGGCGCTGGATCTCGCGAGTCGCGGCGCCCCTCCCGCCCGCAGCTCCTCCCCGAGCGGTCCGCCCGCGAGCAACCGAGCGGCGGCCTCCTCTCCCGCCCGTGGATCGGCGTGCTCCCCTCCCACCCGGTGATAGGCACCGCCCGCCCCGCGGCAACCGCTCACTGCGCGCCCACGGCCTGCCTGCGGCGACAGAGCCCGGCGGCGGCCTGCTCTCCTCCCTACCTGGCGACCTGCTCCCTTCCCTCGATCAGTCTTGCTGCTAAGGTGAGCTCCCTCGATCCGTCTTGCTGCTGCAGTGATAATAGAAAACCTTCTTCGAATTTGTTGTGTCCTTAGATCCGCCTCCCTGGAATGTTGACTGAAAAATTGGTAGAAATATTTGTTGCTGCAGCATTGATCTTGCAATTTGTGCAATTCCATATGAACTATTGGTCATATTCTTGCTGCTAGAAATTTATAGATGGCATCAAAAACTCCAGCAAGATGGGATGCATTTGCAGCCAAAGTGTACTATGAAATATGTGCAGAAGAAGTCCTTGCCCTCAACAGGCCACAACATTGCTTAAATGTTGTTGGATATGCTAATTTGGTGAAGAAGTTCTATGAGCGAACAAAAAGATCCTACACCCAGGACCAAATGAAGAACAGATGGGATGTTCTAAAGAAGAAATATAATCAGTGGAAGACCTTGAACCAGAGAGCTATTGGATTGGGTCGTGATCCTGTTACTGGATGCATTACAGCACCAATTGAGTGGTGGAATGAGCAAAACAAGGTTAGCAGTTGTCGTTTGTAATTTTTGTACATCCACTAATTTTTTTTTAATCTACTAATTCTCTTGTTAATGTTTTAGGCTATGCCAGGATGTATAACCTTCAAGACTTCAGTTCTTGAACATGAGGATTTGCAGAGGATAATGTTTGAAGCAATTAGTGTTACAAATGAGAGTGCATATGTTCCTGGAACTAGTCATGGAGAGGATGAGGAGCATGAGGATGGTGTGGCTGATGGTGATGGTGATGCTGAGAGGGGTACAAAACCTGTCACAAGAGGTGCTAATAAAAGGCCAGCTCCATCTTCTGGTAGAACCAGTTCCCCCTCTGTAAAGAAAAAGAAGTCATTTAGAGATAACCTTATGAAGAGGTTGGTGGAAACATATGAGAAGAAGGCCCAAAGTAGTAATTCTGCAACGTCTCATGTGATTGATCATGTTAGAGAGGAGATTGGGACTATGTTAGAGCAAGTCATGAATGATGGTGCTGAAGAAGGGAGTGATGAGCACTGCTATGCTACCCAACTTCTTACAAAGAAAGAGAACTGTGATGTGTTTGTTACTTTGAAGACACCTTCTGGTATACTTAATTGGCTAAGGAGAGCGTGGGAGGACAGGAAGAACTAGTGTTGTGTTGTAGTCATTTCCCTTTATTTGTTTTCTTGGAATGGGCCAATTTTATTGTTCTGTACTAGATAAATTGGCTGAACTTGCATTACCTTGCGGTCAACTTTTATTTCCTTGCTCTGTACTAGACAAATATTTTTATTATTGCTTGTATTGTATCATGACCAATAATTTAATTATTCTGTCATTCCTTTCATTTGTATTAATTTTTAGGTACTGTTATGATAATTCAAGATGAGCACATCTAGTTGTTCATCTAAGCCTGATGTGTCAGATGATGATGACGACGATTTCATGGTTGCATATATGGCATTAGAATTTATGGGCTCACGTAGTGGTGCAAAGAAGAAGGAAGTGGTGTCCACTATACCAAGGATGTCCAGGATCCAGTGGGTTGAAATCACTCTGAATGACACAGTTGAGTGCTACAATATGTTCAGAATGACAAGGTCAGTGTTTTATCACCTCCACGATACATTGGTTCAGAATTATGGCTTGACTGCAAGTAGAGGTATTTGTAGCAAGGAAGCCTTATGCATATTTTTGTGAGCATGTGGTCCACCTCAATCAGTGAGACAACTCAAGAATAGGTTTGGACATTCATTAGAAACTATTAGTAGAAAGTTCGGTGAGGTCCTTGACTCTATTTGCAAATTGGCTTTTGACATCAGCACTAACTTTCCTGTAATTGCCCATCATATGCTGAAAAAAAAAGATAGGACATCAGTTCATGTATAAAAAAGATCATTCATTTTTAAAAAATGAAGGCTGACACAAATGAAAGCCTGAGGGAAAGGAAAAAAGAGACGAGTATGTTGCAGCTATTACTGGCTGCAATGCCGTTTCCATCTTCTTCCCGTTCCAAGACTCGATATAAAGCATGGTGTACAGTCTGCAATCATGCCTATGAGAATAGAAAAAATGTTGAGGAAAAAATATCAAACACAACATGCAAAAAAAGATGTGTATGGAAAACGTTTGATATTTTTTATGCTGAAACATTGAATGGTCAACAAAAACATAGCTGTTGTTTTCTGAAACATTGGTTCTGAAACATTTATAATTTGCCTTTGAAACATGTGGAAGCAACTGCTGCAACATCAATTGGGAGAACTAAAAAAACTGAAAACATTTAGCATTTATTGTTTCAACATGCATAACAAGAGTTTGAAACATTTACATTTTTAGCCTGAAACATTGGTTGTCTGGAAAATTGTTCTGGAACATTTCTAAATCAAATTTGAAACATTTCTAATCTGAGTTCACAACATCTAACATGAAAAAAAGGTTTTGTTTTTTTGGCAGTGAAACTTACAGATTATCTTGCTGAGGGTAGTCCTTGGGGTAATTCCAAACAAACCCAGACACATCTTTCCTTTGCACGTTGGAGTTCAGGCAAGCTCTAGAGAAGTTAGTGACCTAGTTATAAACAAAATAAAAATGAATGTTAATTATTCTATTTGGCTATAGGGAAAAACAACTATCTAAAAAAGGGCTAAAAAATGATGAACAAAGGCAAGTTAAAAGTTGGATTACAGACCAGGTTCTGCACGCGGCCAAAACATATTGTGTCTTGAGATGCATTTAAAAGGTTGAACCAGGAAATTTGCTGAAGAAACATATTAATGCAGACAAGTACCCAATGACGTTCTTGGACAATGGGGAAGAAAAGCTAAAAAGAAACCATCAAGCTATAATCAAATGTTTGCAAAAAACGAAAAACAAAAAGAAAAAAGGGGATTTGGATTAGCAACACAGTACCAGGTCCATCTTATAAAAATCCCATGTCTTGTCCAGCATGGTTAGCATCCTGTTGCAGCTATCATCAATGAATTTGTTGGGGTCGATGATCAGTTTATCCTTAATAGGGGCAAAAAAGCAAAAGAAGTTAGAAAAACTAAAGAACTAAAGTAGAGAAACAGGGGTGCTTCAAAGAGAGAGATAACAAAAAAGGATACAACTGTGAGTATGGCTGAGAAAGCATATTTCTTGACAACGTTATTGTCCTTTATACGAAGTTCAGCTTCTTCAATGTTGAACTGATTGGTCCAAAGGGTCATGACCTCGTTGTCAATTAAACCCTTTGGCTTAAACGACTTGTAGAACTCCTCGGAGCACACATGGAAACCACCTATTTTAACAAAAACAGGGCTGCGTGGAACCAACATGAGTATAATGAGTGTCAAACAAAAAAATCCGATTGTGAAACATCTACACAGTACTGCTGCAACATGTATTTAACAAGTGTGAAACATTGTAAATCTAAGGCTGCAACATCTAAACACTACTACTGCAACATGTGTTCAAATTAGTGGCTATAAATGGCTGAAACAATTTAAATCTAGGCCTACAACATCTACTAACCATTGTTGTAACATGTGTTGTGAAAAAAGGCAGAACTGAGCAGTATAACAGGTCTGAAACATTTAAAGTATAAGCCTACAACATCTACTGTGTACTGATGTAACATGAAAAAATCTGGAAGTTGGGTACTAGAATGAAGGGCGAATTTTAAGAGTTAGCTTACGCTTCTAAGATCTCTTCTTTGGTCACCGGCTTCTTCAAAATTCTTTTGTTGGTGTACTTCTCATACACAGATTTGGTTTCTTCGTCCAACTTCAATTTCTTCAATTTCTTTCCTTGATTCAAATTGATGACGGCCCGCTTCCTCCTGTTTTTCTTGTCATTTGTGCTTGAGCCGGGCTTGTTTGCTTCCCTATCTTGGACAGTTGTTTCAGCTGAAAAATGAAAAACATAAAAATTCCTGAATCTGCAAGGAGAACTAGCACCAAGGCAAAAAATAGATAGGGAGGAGGAGGGGGCACCTTTGCGTGTGATTTCTGGTGGGGTCGAGCAATCATCATCAATCCCATCAGAGTTCAGCAGATCAAATGAAGGTAGGTCGTCATACAGGCTGGAATCATTGCTTTTCTTCTGACCAGGGGAGCTTGCACCACTGGTTGATGTGTTGGCATTGCTGGTGCCTCCTTCGGCTTCAGCAGAAGCACTTTTGCTGGTGCCTCCTTCAGCTGCACCGGTAGCGCTTTTGCTGGTGCCTCGTGCAGGTGCACCAGTGGTGCTTTTGCTCATACCTCCTTTAGCTGCAGCGCTAGCACTTGTTTTGCCAGCATCACCATCGGTGGTTGATGGTCTTGCACCATCAACACTTATCCTGGCCCTGCTAGGTAACTCAGCCATCTTGGCCAAATCTCCCCTTGACGCTGCCTAAGCCTTGCCGAAATCTGATCATTAAATGATTTCGATACAGCAGCAGCGATTTCGCGAACATCTTCATCCATAACCTTGGAAAAGTGTACAGCAACATGCTGGTACTCAGCTGGTATCTAAAAAAACAACAAGTTATGTTACGCAGGTGTTAGCAGTTTTGCAAAAAACATCACCAGGGGGTGGTGGCTATAAAAAACTGAAAAACATTTATAATTTATTGCAGCAACATGTGGTAACTGTGTGTGGATGGGGTTTTTTTACAGCTACAATCCATGTTGTAAATGATGTTGCATATGTTATTCTTTTATGTTGCCGGGGGTACTATGTGTGTTTCACATAACCAGAAAACGTGTTCTGGAAATCACAATTATAAAAACCACAAAAAAGAAAAAGAGAGATGTGTGTGTGCAAACGACATAATAATGGTATTTGCAAACATAAAAAAATGAGGCCTTTGGTGTACCTCTTGTATATCAATTTGAGCAGGTTGCTTCAGCCATTCATCAAGAGAGCTGATGATGGGGACTTTTTCAGATGCCTCAAGGCCGTGTGTGTGACCAGGGTCAGCGGATCCGAAGCGGGGGGGCCGAGGGCGGGGGCAGCAACGGGGGCGTGGGCGGGGGGCGGGGGGGGGCGGGTGCGGGGCATACGGAGAGAGAGAAGTCGCGGAACTGCAGCAAAAATAGTGAACAATATAAGTGCCATAAAGTAATAGAAAAAAAGGAAATAGCAAAGCAAAAAGAAAAACTAACGAACAGGGGAGAGGGGGATGTAAAATGTTGCACAAAAACAGGGCTGCATGGAACCAACATGAGTATAATGAAAAACAAAAAAACCTGATTGTGAAACATCTACACAGTACTGTTGCAATATGTATTTAACAAGTATGAAACATTTTACATTTAAGGCTGCAACATCTAAAACACTACTACTGCAACATGTGTTCAATTGGTGGATATAATGGTTGAAACAAATTAAATCTAGGCCTACAACATCTGTGAAAAAGGAAGAACTGAGCAGTATAACAGGTCTGAAACATTTAAAGTCTAAGCCTACAACATGTACTGACCACTTTTGTAACATGTGTTGTGAAAAAGCAAAGTTGAGCATTATTTACACAGTATGGAACATTTTTTATCTGAGGTTGCAACATCTAAACAATACTACTGCAACAACATGTGTTAAAAATGATGGATATATGGCTGAAAACATTTTAAATCTAAGACTACAACATCTACAATGTGAAGATGTAATGTTGCACATACCGGTAGCCTCCCGAAAGAATTCCCAAGTGACAACTTATTCTTGTCAACAGCCATCACAAAGTTGAAGTCCGCATTTCTGACATGGCAGATGTGGGGTAGACTGTAGTTGATTTGGTGGCCTCTGTCGGATGGCAGATCAAGGTGGTCCATATAGGCGATCTGTGTGAAAAAAGCGGAAAACAAAGGATTCACAAATTTATAAATTCTTGAAACAGTAGCATATGACTCTTTGCAACATTGTGAAAACGACATAAAACATAGCACACAACGGTGAGATATCATGAAAAAAAGAGAAAGGGTAACCCATACCGCTAAAATGATGAGGCATGATCCAATCTGATGATCCTTCTCAAGACGTTCAGGGTAGAATTTCTGATACTTCTTCACTTCATCCATCAATTCTTTCAAAATGTGTCCAGCCCAATCAAAGGTGCTGATCAGCTCAACATTTTCTAAGTTGTTGAGGTACTTTAGGCTCACGTCGTTACCCGTGCCAGGGTTGTACACGCTCCCTAAAGCCAATAGGGCGAACGACCTCATGAAGGTCTCCCTGTCCTTGCTTTCTCTATCTCCATCCCTGTACAGCTCTTTCAGTTTCATCACCTCAACTGAATCACCGGAAATCCTCACAGCTCTGGCATTGTTTTCCAAACCCAGAATCCTGCAGATAAGATCACGGTTGAAGACAATGACTCTGTTCTTGTATCTGAATTCACTAAGAAGTGGGTCTACAAGCTTCATCATCCACTTGACAAGCTTGATAGGGACAGAAAATTCATGCATCGACAAAAGGGCACCAAAACGAGCGTCGATCACCCATTCCTTTTGCTGGTTGGAAAGCTGTGGTACAAGTGAACAAATCCTGCGGGCAGAGAGCCGACACTTGAAATGCTCTTCATTTACGCTGATGTTTGTCTTCTCTGAAGAAAAATAACGAATAATGTGAGAGTTTGAAACATAACAAATGAATGCTTGCAACATGGGTGTGTGAGGGTGAAAACATCACAGAGTGGTTTAGGGGGAGGGGGCGGTACTGTTTTTTCCAACACTGAAAACTGTGTAAGTTTGAAACATAACAAAAGAATGAATGCAACATAACAAATTAATGAATGCAAGTTGGGGGTGTTTATCTAGCCAAAAAAGCAACAAAACACTACTGTTCATCGGTCGGCGATTGAGGAACATATTCAGTTCCCTCCAATCCAGAAGTGGATGGTACGGATACTAAAAGATGGATTAAGAGAGAAACAAACACCACAGAAGCTTCTGTGGGTGCAAATGTTAGGTGCGCGCTGTTGTTTTTCATCTTTCAATCTGCATGGCTTGCAAAACACAAATCCTGCAGTTTGTAACAAGAAGTTCCTCCGACTTGATCTGGCAAACAAGAAAAATGACTAAATCCCCAAGATACAGTCAGAGAGGCTGGGTAGATAACCAAAGTTTCAGTTGACTTCAGAGTTCAGATACATCCATAACTATCCTTGCTTGTATAATTAATTTAGCAAAGGTACTGTTACCAAAGGAAAAGGTTTGATTTAGTCATTTTCATGGATGTGGCCATGTGAGGGCTAAAACTTAGCTTTCTCCAGTATTATTAGTTACAGTGAAAGGAGAAAATGAAAGGACAGCTGCTATGTTAGACTGGTTCAAAGGATTACCCATGAACCAAGTTACAATGCTCATATGCTCATATATGCAGGCAATGTTCATCTAGTATTTGGCGTTTTTCTCATGTACACTCTTGATCAGCGCGAACTACCGATTGCGGTATCTGAAACACTATCTAATCACTGCAATGCGAGAGGACAAAAAACAGAGGAAAAACTGGAGGAATTGAGTTTAGTTCCCTGCAACACTCGCATGGTGTAGAGTCAACCTGCAGCAAAAAAAGCACCCCTACTGCATCCATGGAACCGTGTAGTGTGGGAAAACTCGTCAAGCAACCCCTGTTAATTTCGGTCATTGTCCTAACCCTAACCCTAGCATCGAGTGAAATTTGGCGCAAAAAAGTGCCGCAAACCGAAGCGGGGAGAGGGGGGATGAGCGAGTGATGAACTTACTGGGTTGCCTCGTGCGGTTGTTCGCCTGGATGCCGTCGTGGGTCTCGCTCGGCGCGCGCTCATGGTCCACGGGGGAATCCACGCCGTCTGCGCCACCGCTGGCCGAGCGCGAGCGGCGACGCCGCGTCCGCGAGAAGACGCGCGCAGCCCTCCCCAACATCTCCATCCGCCGCCGCCCTCGTACGGCGCGGCCGCAACGTCCGCTTCGCATCGACGGACGCCTCCGCGCCGCCCGGATCGCCGCCGTACGAAGGGGGCCGAGAGCGTGTTCGCGGCGGGGGGGGGGGAGTCACCTTCCTCGCCGTCGCTTGGCTTCCAATCGAGTCTTCCGCCGCCGTCCCCGCCCGAACCGGCCGCGGCGACCGCATCACCGCCGCCGTGGGTCGCCCGACGGTTGCAGAGAGCAGCGCGAGTGTGTGGTTGTCCAAATGGGGAAGTGCGGCGTGGTGGGGCCGATAGGGGTTGGGGACGAAATGGGGACGAGATAGGAGCGGTTGTGGCTAAAACGTGGCCGTCAGATGCAACCGAGATGGACGGTCGGGAGGGCGTCCGTTATTTCCACGCGGTCGGACGTCCGGTCCCGAGCATTACCGAAATAAATATCTTCGTCACACCCGTTTTCCAAAGAAAACCAAGTGCAAACCTATATGCATGCCGGGATCAAGTTTCATGCATATAGGCGACAAAAGTGAATAACGAAACAATATCACGTAAGAAAAAGGGAGATTATCGAGTGTTACGCTATATCCTGGAAACGAAGGCACCAAACTTCACAAGCAGTCGACTGGGGGTTGCGTACGCCTAGAACTCCACAACATCTTCGCAAGACTTCAGAGTAGCTTCCTCCTTCTGAGCAACATTGTTTATAGCAAGGGTGAGCACTTGTCGTACTCAGCAAGTGTGGGGAAAGAATGAATGCAAAGGCTTTATAGTGGACTGGCTCAAAGCATTTAGCATTTTAGTTGGTCAAGTTTTATTAGCACCTGATTACTAATAAAGTATAAGTTTATACCAACCCTCAATTAAGCATAAAATGAGAGATAGGCAATAAGCACATGGCAAACATAACCATAACACATATCACAATTTAAGTCCATCTTCAAGTTCAATTAATCATGTGAGGGTCCAGGCCGCTCTTGACCGTGAGCACGGCTAATCGATTAGTTTAACACTCTGCAGAGGTTGTACACTTTCACCACAAGCAGCGTAAAAGCTCCGAAGAACTTTGAACCCAACCATGCGATGCCGGCCAAGCACCATACCACACTTCCGAGGTGTGATTGCATAGGGACGCTACATGGCCTTTACAAAGGTTCTCCAACAAGTAGTGACCCACAAGGTCCGGATCAGTTAGCAAGGTATAAAGTCCCCTAGCAGGTCGATACCCCACCATAAAAAGAATAACTCACCCAATCCCCCTGCTAGAGCGAGTCCATACCCCACAGTACCGCCGATCCCTTGTCCTTATCAGGTAAGGTCACTCCAAGTTAAAGTTCCTAATTATTCAGCCAAGACCATTGCCCATTAGTTCTTGTGGTTGTACTGTTTTCCTGGGTGGTTCTCCATGTTCCGATTAATGCACAGTGATCTTGTACTAAAATTATCACAAAGGAACATAGAGCATAAAATGATAACCATGTTGATTATTACCAACCCAGTTGAGCAAACTAAGCAATATCTACCATCAAAATTAATTAAAAACCAGGTTCAAGATAACAGTCAAATGAGGCTAGTCATCCTTAATAGGAACCCATCAAAGTTAATGCAAAGCAATGCAACAGTGATTAATAAAGTTATTAGGACAAAAGATCAAGGACACACTTGCCTTTAACCAACGAGTAGTTGCTCAGAATATCTTCACCTTCACACTCTTCCAAGTTCTCAAACCACGTTCATTCTACTCGTATCAATCATCGAGCACAAAACATGCAAAGCAAATGCATAAGTACAACTAAGAACAATACATCAATCAAATCAAAGCTTTAAAAGAACGCACTAAAGGATAGGCTTGATTGGATGGATCACTAAAGAACACAAAGTGCTTGGAAGGGAAAGGCTTGGTTAACTTTGAAGAGATGATGGCGGAAGATTGAGCAAGGACCGGAAAGATCACACTGAGATAGAGCTCGATTCTATTGGCTACGCAAGCGCAAGAAACCCTGAAATAGAACTAAGCTCGAAACTATCGTGAGATTATTATCAAACAACAAGAAACTACGCTTGGCATATCTTAATTAGGAAATCATGTGAAAGAATATTTCAGAGAAATACTCTATGTTACCATTAAACAAGTTACATTTAATTAAAGAAATCACGATCAACCTAATCATATTTTATTTATAACATTTGAGTAGAAGTTATGTCAAATTAACAATTACTTTAGAGAGATAAAGCAAGTACAAGATATCTAAACGAGCAACTTTATGTCACGTGTTCAACTAAACATATTTAGTATTGAAAAGGCATTTATGATGTCATTAGGCATATTAACTTTATTAAGAAAACCGATGTTTATCTCTAACATCTTTTATTTAGAAAAACTAGTTATGATTAAAGATTAACCAATTACATCGTGATTAAAGAAACCGGATTAGAACCTAATCACTTTTTATGTATAAAAGCATTGGAATAAGAATTAGTCAAGATTAACATGCATCTTTAATATTAAAACAAGTAACAGTGTGATACGCATGCTAACGTACAAGTTAAGGTGAAACGAACGAGAACGGTAGCAACGAACTATCAAGCGCACAAGAAACCTTAGGCTAGGTTTAGGAAAACTAGTCTACAAAGAGAACTTGGATGAACAACTAACACACTAGCCAAGGGTGAACTGATCTGACAAGTGAAGTAGATAACGAGGTAAACTCTAAAGAAAGGTAGCTATGATAGATTAGGTACAAGAACACAACCGATTCATAAAAAGATAACCTAACCGAGATAGGGTAAACATGAACTAGATAGATGTTAAAGATTGGATCACAAAGAACTAAAGGAGTACGGCTTGTCTTACATAAAAGACAATTACGTTAGGATGACATGCACTAGGATTGGAAAGACCGGAGCTTGAAAGAAGGCTAGCTCTACAACGAGAGACACACTAAGATAGAGCTTGAGCTAACACTAGAAAGATTCGAGCTTCGATAAACTTGATCAAAAGAGATACGGGGTAAAGAACGTCTAACGATTGATTTGCACATGTGAGAGAGCAAGACTATAAGCTTAGGTTTATTTTAGTTAACAAAATATATGTAAGGATATTTCATAAATAAAATACCCCATGTTGCAATTAAAGTAAATTAAACTTTATTTGCAAAACCGGTGTAAAGGACTAATCAAGTTTTATTTATAAAGATTCATATATGAATTAATTAATTAAACATTTAATTTAGAAAAAACTAGACTATAGGAACAATCTAAACGAAACTTTGTAATTCGAGTAGATCATATTAAAAACAGCATTACATTGGTATTACTCAAAATTAACATTTATTTATAAAGCCGGAGTAAAAGCCTAATCAACTTTTAATTATAAAAGTTAATTAATCATTAAGCCAATTAATATTTGACTTGCAGAAAAACCGAGTAAAAGATCAAATTAGATTTTATTTGCAAAAGCATGTAAAGGAATCATTAATCAAATTAAATTTGAATATGAAAAACGGGTATAGATCTATATAGTTTTTATTTATAAAAGGCATGTGTAAATAGACATTAATCAAAATTAATATTAATTTTATTTTCAGAAAACAAAACATGGTGAAAACACTCGCTAACGCGTGCTTTACAACATTATGAACCCGACGCAATTTGAATGGTTGAAATCGGAGCTAAAACGTGAAAGATATGGACTTTTAAAGATGTAAGGACCTAATTGCAAAGATTGGAAACTTCAGGGGTTTTACTGCGAAAAGATAGGATCAAATACATAATTATGTACTAAAACCCAAGGGTGTACTTGCAAAAGGTCCGGGGTGGATGGAATCTAGGGAATCCGATAGTTTCGGGGGGGTTTCTTGCAAAAGGAACTAGACACATGATTTGGATCTAGGGATTAGGGGAAAACGCAGGGGCCTAAACAGAAGATGCCCTTCTTCTTCCTTAGATTGAAACAGAGAGCAGGAGCTCTCGCCGGCTCTGGCCAACGGAGGCGCCAGCGTCCTAGGGCTTGAGGGCCTCGGATGAGTTGGGGAAAAGGGAGAGAAAGCCAAGGGGGTCGCAAGAGCTGGCTCACCTAGGTCGAAGACATCCCGAGAGGCTTGGCGGCGGTGAGCACGGGCAACCGGCGGCGGTCCAAGGCGGTGGCGGTGTTCGGTGCTCGATTGGCGACGATGAGGGGCTTAGGAGGTGCAATGCGTCCACATGAACCTCACGGTGGCCTCGGCTTGGCCGGCGGACGATGGAGGCGGCGAATCGGGCCGCGGCGGCGAGCTCGCCGGCTCGGCTTGGCCCAAGCGGCGACGGCGCTCCGGGGCAAGGCGCGGCGGCGGCGGGGTTCGCGAGGCGGCGGGCTAGGGCACGCGGCTCGGCCTCCTTTTAAAGGGGCGGGGGGCGCGGCCCGGCCGTGTTGCGCACGCCAAGGCGGAGGCACGGCGGCGCCGGCCGAGACTCCCATGCCCGGTCGTGAGAAGGAAGATGACGGGGGTGGCCCGCTTGTCGGTGACCGCGAGCGGGGAAGGTGGAGTGGGTCGCGTTTGGGCCAAGATGTTGGTGGGCCGCGCCATCGGGGGGGTTGCGGTGGCCGGCGAAAAGACCAGGGGGCACGGGCGGACTTAAGCGGATGGGCTTGGCCCAACTAGAAAGAAAGTTTATTTATTTTCCGAATTTAATTTTCAGTGCGAAAATAATTCCAGGAAAACCTAGAAATTGCTTAAGGGTACGAAAAATACTCCGAAAATCACAAAAATTCCAGAAAAAATCCTAGAGGTAGATTATGACATGAACAATCCAAATAAAGTATTTGGTGCTCATGAAAAAGATTTTAGAGCCTTCTAATAAATAGAAATAGCTCGAGAAAAATGAGAATAAACTCCAGAAAAATCCGGAAAATTCTCGGGAGAGTTTGGACAGCTCCTAAATGCATTTTTGAAACCTTAAGCACTCAGGAAGCACCAAGATGCATCGGCATGAATGCAACACTCACAACTTTTTATTTGCTTAAGAAAATCAAACAAGGATTTTTCCTATACTATATTTCCTGTAAAGAAAAATAAATGTTGGAATTTTTTTTAAAAAATTATGAGAAAATTGTTATTTAATCATTCTCTCAATTCACATCCTGAAATTGGAAATTTCAGGGTGTGACATCTTCCAAAACACATGGTGGGTGAATTTAATTACAGTTCAAATTTGAGTGAATATTCTTTTGTGCGTGGGAATTACGATGTACCTTCTGTCTCTGTGATCAAATTGGCAGATAAGTTTTCTTGGCTTAACAGAATATTTCCCATGTCAGTTTTCTAGAACTTCTTTGATGGTATTTCTTTGTTTAGTAAAAAAACCCAAAGTTATGGAATATTCTTGTTCAATCCTACTGGTGTGCAATGTCCAACTTGGATGAGGCTGTCAATTATTATTATGAGATTAACTAATGAAACTGGACATCAACATAGATAGATAAACGTTGGTGGAACAATTTATGTTTGGATTACTTTATTACAAACGTATGTTACCATAGCTTTCACTCGTGTTCAAAACTATGCAAGGCGATATTTTAGTTCTATAATGGAAAATGAAATCATGGTTATGCTTAGAGTGATTATATTAATGCAGCACTGTTGAATTCCTACTAATGAAATTCTGCACTAAACCTGAAGGATGTCTAGCAACATGCAGTGCTGGACTACTGGTTGATTACCAAGCAATATGGTTGGAGACACTAGACAAGGAAATCACGGTTGATCACTCATACTTTATTTCAGGAATACATATATGCTTAAGCTACATTGCACATGTGATGCTTTGTTTCTCTTCGTTATTCAGTTAGCCCGTGTGAGCACTGTTGTAGGCAATTAAGAGACCGCACTGTTTAAATCAGGAATCCAAGTAACTATTCTGGTTTAAGATGGCAAAAGGATGCTTAGAAAAGTTAGCACACTAGGAAGTTAACCTTTTAAAATTCAGTTATTAGAATTTTGAATGATATGAGTGATATTTAAGTGACTAATACATATACATGTATACATCTGAAGGTGCATCTTACCATGCATGATCCCTCCAAATTATTTCAAATTAATTCTTCTTGATTCCAGTTTTTATTTCCAAAAAATAATTTACATTACATGCATTGGTTGCAGCTAGCATTTGTATCCTTCAACTAAAGTTGCAACAGTGTTCATGGAAAAATCATTGTGCAAATATGTTTTGGTTGCGGGATGCAGCATGCTCTGGGCTGCTGCTTTTCTATTCATCCCTGCCATTGATCATTTTTATCCTGAGTAATCAGATGCACAAAAGGCTGCATGGAACTTTTGTAGCTATACTGAAGTATTTTTCTACTGTTGTCAGCAGGAAGGGGTAAATGGTTGATCCTGCTCGGAATTCAAAGAGGTTGAAGATTGTTGAAAAATAAATGCTCGACAATCATGTTTGGAGGAAAAATGTCTTACTATTCATTATTAAACATTTGTCATTGCTGCACTTAAGTTTAATGAGGATCCACAACTGTTGGGCGCTGCAGCTAAAGTAGAATAGCGAGTCAAAGTGTAGCAGTTATGTAGATTATAGAGAGACTCGTGCATGCCGCGCGGGCAAGTTACTAGTGTAAAAAACGGTTCGCTCTCAGCCGAGCTTGGCCCCGCCAGCGGCGGCGGCGTGCTCCTCCCTCTGGCCTCTGGAGTGCCGCCACCAGTCGCGCCACCACGAGTCACCACTAGCGTCGGTCCCACTGTCGACGGTCGCGGCACTCCTCCCTTTGCCCTCTACAGCGCCGCCAGCCGCCGGGGGGAGATCCGATGAGGGCGAGTTTGCGCCGTCAGGGGAGGCGTCCCTCTTCTTCCCTTCCGGCCGTGCACCACATGGCCACGCCCCTCTCCATCCTTGCCGAGCTCCACCCATGGTCGCGCCCCTCTTCTTCCACATCGAGCTTTGCACATGTCGTGTATCTCTTTTCCCTGTCGAGATCTACAACGGACGTCGGCGAAGGGAGGCATCGGCGGTGTCCTGCGCGCCGACAGGCACGGAGGGAGGCGCCGACGGAGTCCTGTGCGGCGGTAGGCGCCGGCGTTGTCCTGCACAACGGTGGAGAGAGCAGAGGAAAATGGGTGAAAGAGAAGAGAAAGGAAGAGGAAAGGAGAAGAGATGACATGTGGGCCTATCTATTAGGGGTATATTAGACTTTTTACAGAGAAATCTTGTGTGTCTAGAGCTGGAGTTAATTTACGTGCCAAACACGAACTTGGCTCCCAAAACTCCACGGTAGAGCTACTCCATGGTGGAGTTAGTGGAGCAGAGCTATAAAATGTGGAGCAGAGCTGTCCCAAGCCGTCCCAAACAGTCCCTTAGTTTATCGATGACAAAAACAGTTATTGTGTCCCGTTGGATGTTTCATGTAAAGTTCGAATGTTAATAAAAGAAATTAATTTCAGACCTTTATGTAAATTGCGAGACAAATTTTCAAGACTAACAATTAATTTGTGCGTGGTTAGCACATGTTTACTATAGCACGATATTCTCGAATTATGGACTAATTAGATTTAGTATATTCATCTCGCAAAGTTATTACAATATGTACAATTAGTTTTTTACATTACTTAATGCATGTGTCCAAACATCGGATGTGATGAGTGAATAATTCTTTTCAATAAAACTAAATAAGACATATATATGTAAATCAAATGGTTCGGATTCAAATCCACGTTCGGATCTCTGGTTGACAAACGTTTGTATCTTATAAGACATTATATTTTGAAATAAAAGTTGATATCAATAATATCTATTACAGGTAGGATATGGTAACGGATCATAGCATAGTGTCAATATTTATAAGTGAATACGGATGAAAAAAGGACAAAAGTTTAAGTGTAAATGTCATAGCATACTCAATATTCTTTATGAATACGGATGCCGGATGTGCATTCGTGCACATATCTGTATCATATATTGAAAAAGGGGGAAAGTCCAAATTACTCCTTAAAAAATAACTGAAGTTTGGATAACCACTGAAGTATTATTTTGGTTCAGTTCACCACTAAACTATATCATTTGGTTCAATTTACCTCTTGACACAATTTGTCTTTTCTGTTCCTCCATGCACAAGAGGAATTTAAAGTTCAAATTTTGCAAGACAATAGCAGACGCCATAAGGCACATTAAGAAATATAACACAAATTTTTCATCACTGTTTTATAGGGTAACATATTTAATAATAAAATTTATCATTTTCATACAAAATTATATAAAAATTAATGATGAAAATTCATAAAATATTTTTCTAATATATATTATAATGTCCACTATCATCTTGTGAAGTCTCAAATTAAAATTTACAAAGTGCACCACCACAGCCGCAAACACCACCTGTCGACCACCACCACTACCACAGGTCGAGACAGGTCTCCAGATGCGGTGCCTCCAAGAAAGGCACGACACCAATGGCGTCATCACCGCACGTCTACAGAGGACTGGGTTTTCACCCTGAGACCCCGCACTGCAAGAACATGGTAACCCTTAATGGCGCCCTTAGCAGGAAAAACGATGCCCCAAAAGTGCCGCCACTATTGTCACCGAACAATGAAGTCTTACGCTCAGAACCACACCATGTCTGTCGTACGCTCTCAGCCAAGACAGTAGCCCGCTCCCCACTGCAACCACAACACCTCAGCTAGGATAAGACTGGCACAGCCCGAAGCACCACCACGACACCACCAACAAGCACCGTCAGCCCCGACCCCACTATCGAGGCGACATCAGACCAGCATTGTTGTCGAAGAGAAGAAGAGGAGCACCAACCACCTTGCTGAAGCACCTGTTGCTCGTGTGCTGGACATCGCCGGCCCCACCATCTCCAGACCACCAAGGCCCGGGTCAGCCAGAAATCAGGGGCCTGGCTGCAGCCGTCACTAGCGCCACTGCACCAGCCAAAGTCGTCGTCGACCCCCACGTCATCCTTGCGCGGCGCCCACACCAGCTTCTGCTGCCGTCGAGGCCATCCGCACCGCCCGCGACCGCCGCTCCGAACGACGACCGCCGCCCCTGCCACGCACAATCACGTGCCCCAGCCACACGACCAACAGATCTAGCCAGGGCCGCAATGGATATGGAGGCCCAACCCTCCTTCGCCGCCATAGTCGCAGGCGAGAGTAGCTCCAGACGACCGACGGCCGAGCCCGCCATAGCCGTCAGAGGGAGGGGAGGAGGAGCCCGCCGCCGCCTTCACCACGGCCATGCAGATTACCGACGGACCGCTCCAGCAGCAGCGCGACTGGAGGGGCGGGAGAGGGGATCGGCGACGGCTAGGGTTGGGAGTCCGCTCGGTCACCCGCGCAGGGGGCGACGTGAGCGGGGCGTAAGGTGGCCTCTGTTATGTAGAACTAGCCGCCGCAGTCCTCTGCAAACCATGTAGCAACCACCGACTCCCCCACCGTGTGCCGTTGTTGACTTCTTGCCCTCATGCTCCGCAATCGTTCGTCGATCTCCCAATCCACGAACTTGTGGATCAGCAGTCATTATTATTATTAGAATTGTATTATTTTAGGAAAGGGATTAAAATCAAATTCAGATGTTTTCCACCACGTCCGACAATTGAGGAAGTTCTTGCTTGCCTTTCCTATACGGAAAAAATCAATTCTATCACATCGAACTATTCACCTATCATATCGAGTTACATCTTCTCTTACTGCACGCGTGTCAACGTACAGTTTTACACAAATTAACACTTCAATTTCACTCCAATACATAATTCATTTGCGTAAATTTGCATAACTAAACAAGCTCTCCGAAAACGACAACATAATAGTCAAAAATCACTTTTGATTGGGTCCCTTCGCATCCGCTCGCTCGCTCGGCTGGTGCAGCTGCACGCCTCCAAGGGAGAGAACCCCGTACGCGCATCAGCCAGAGCAGGAGGGAGGGACCGAGGGTGGTAGGGTGCTGAGACCGTAGGCCGTAGCCTTTGTTGCAGCGGACAGAGTGACAGACGGAGGGAGCTGCGTGCAGCGCAGGCACGGGGGAGCCAGAGAGCCCGGCACGTAGGCTATAGTGCTATACCCCGTGAACCGACGCCAGGTTCCATCGTTTTATCCGATTGCCTGTGTTGCCTTCAACTTGGCTGCTGCGCGCTGCTCATCTGCTGATACATTTGTGTTCTGCGCTCGTCTGCACTTCACTACTTTTCTGCCGGTTGTTTTTTTATTATTATTATGAGTGAACTAGCTGATGAGTGCACTCTCATCCCGCACTCTACATGGCAGTAGTCTGCAGTCATTAATTACACACTATTCGCCACCTGCCCACCGATGTGGCTAAAGAAATTAATGCTGAGAGAGGAGTGAAAACTTAGAAACTAAGTCTATGTTAGAGCAAGTATAATAAAGCTGAATAGGCGGACGACTTCTTCACCAGGTCAGCAAAAAGTCTAGCTGGAGGAGTGAGAAAGAAGGAGAGAGAAGGAATCGGGCGCATGCTGAAACGGCAGCTTAAGCGGGCACATACGCCCTTCGTCCCCTTCTATTGGCTGTGCAATGCTGGAGAGAAGTGCAACGCGTTAAAACTAGCGGGCCCCACCACCATCAAGTGTGCTTTCCTGCTGAGGTGGATTGTGACTCGCCGGCAAGCTTACGACCTTATTAATCTTGCTCTTAGACTCCAAGTCTTCACGCAAAACGAAGTCCGTGCGGATCCCGTGTGGCTACCCGCATGCACGATGTGTCCTCTTATTTAATAAAGCGGAAGTAGAAGATCCAAGAGAAATATTAGATAGACTACATGCTACAAAATTTGCATTGGAGAATATATTTTCTTGTGATAATGTCTTCGAGATATAGACTCTATGGGTAGAGTATGGGTTGAGAGTGCCCTCAGAGAAGATAAAGAGGAGCTGCAATTTATGGTCAAGGAGTTAATTGTGCTCAGCACCTTGAATATTGCCAGCTGAGCAAATGCTATGCATGGAAACACATCGAATTCGCCCGTAATCGGATTCGGATGACACCTTTTACCACATTTTTACTCGAGAAAATTGCAAAGTTAGGACTCTAAAAATCGTGTTTCGCGGTTTTGCCATTTTTAACATCGACTTCGTAAAAATGGGTCTCGAAACATTGGTCTCTTGCAAGACATGCCATTAGACGTATTTTCCCTCTTTTGTAATACTTTTACTTGTATTTGGACGGTGATCAGACGTTGTGCCCTTCCTTTCTTTTTGCTGGAGGCCGACTCTGACATACTTGAAACTAGATCAGACTTGTCTTCAGTTCCACGTCCGCCGCAGAACATTACCTGCCGCCATGAATTCCAAGGTCCTGCCACCCGACCTCACGGCCGGCAACGTCTAGACCGCGGCCACACCCGCCCTCGATCGGCCGCGACCGTCCGCAACGACGGACTAGCCGTGCGTCCGCTCCCGAACTAGGCCTAGCGGCCACGGCTCTTGCCCGCGTCGACCGCCCTAGGATTAGCGCGTCCGCACCGCCACCCCGCTCGGTCCCGAGTCGACGCCCACGGCCGGCGGCCGCCGCTTGGTCCCGTTCGTCGGCCACGGTGAGCGGAGTCACGCCGAACGCACCCGCAGAACCGATTGGCCCCGCAGAACCGACTGGCCTCACCGAAGGAACAACCCACCGTGAAGGCCGAATGTCTCCGGCCGCGCCCGGCGCCGACACCGGGCCGAGCCTCGATACCGTTGCCAGGGCCGGCGGCCAGCCAGACGCGGCAACCTCCTCTGCTCGTACGTATGCATGCACTAGGCAAAGGAAGGGAAGGGGAAACGGGTCCAATCATCCTCCAAATACAAGGAAAAGTATTACAAAAGAGGAAAAATACATCTAATGATATGTCTTGCAAGAGACCAACGTTTGGAGACCTACTTTTACGAAGTCGATGTTAGAAATGGCAAAACTGCGAAGTGCGATGTTTAGAGTCCTAAATTTGCAATTTTCTCTTTTTACTCGAATACGAATACGGATTCAAATGTTCTCGAATACAAATACAAAACGGATGTCTCAAATTCGGATACGCATCAGATATTTACTCGATTTCAATGAGAATATTTATCAATTTTCTTTAACGATAATTTACAATTACAAAATCTTGTAAAAACTAAAATATTAGTACATAACAAGTCTAGACAGAGATCGCTCAATAACGACATCACCTTCATCCATATTTATTTTAATAATTAATCATATAATAAATAAAATTAATAATAAATATATATATATTTAATATATATACATTTATCAAACCAATAATAAAAAATACATGAAAAATATTTTCATCAATACATAATAAACTAGAGTAATTAAAATTAAAATTTACATTAATATATTTTTATTATTAAATTAATGATATTGGTCATTAAATTTAAATATAACCTTTAAATTATTTTATGGATGCAGTATTTTTAATATTAAATTTAATGTTATAATCATTAGTTATGGATATATTTTCAATTATTCACCATCATTATTAGTATTCTATTTAATATAATTTGTCATTAGTTATAGAGATAACTAACAGTTTTATATAGTCGAATACGGATAGTGCTGATATTGCCAAATACGGATGTGGAATCGAACAGAGAAAATCGACAAAAACGATTTCGAATGTATCCACTTATTACCACATTTGAATTCGAATACGTATACATATATCCATATTTATATTTTAGCAGATATGAATATCAAATAGTTTGGATTCCATTTTCATATTTCCATCCCTAGAAATGCAACAGTTAAAAAAGTTCATCACGTGTGTTCTTCACTTCTTAACTAGCTAAGAGATACTTATTCTTTAGTAATCGATGAGACAACTGAAAACCTTACTACAAGTGATAGATAGCCCGCTGGTTCTATCTTTTTTCCTTTTAATTATTTGATTTCTCCTAATATTTAGATTTTCAAATTTATTTTGAACTATTTCCTCTTATGAGGTAATCGGGGTACCTTAGCAACTTTAGCAGCATTGCGCTCTTCTGCTTTTTAGTAGTGTGATGATACTATATACTGTCATATGTGTCTAGCACACTACTATATCGTTTCGCCCGCCACAATCAATGTCCACCAAGCAAGGTTAACAAAACCGGTGGGAACCGGGCCGGCCGGTTCCCGGTGGTACCGGTCCAGCCCGGTACTTAAACTGGTCTGGTTCCCACCCCCAAACTGAACCTAAAAATCTACAATCTCGTTGAACCTTCCAGTTTTACTGGTAAACCGGTATGGGTTTTTTCTTCACGACAACCGGCCGAACCACGGTTTTGTTAACCCTGCCACTTGTTTGGCGGTCATACACGATCAACCATGATGAGCACACCAATACTTACAACACTCATATGATTGCAACGTCCTGCGGCGGCGACGACGGCAGCGTCGTGCAGCGGCGGCAGCGGTGTCGTCTTGCACTGGCGGCAGCGTCTGTTCGTCCTCTGCCTCGTGGCGCTTCGGCGGCGGATGAACAGCTCTGGTGGTCCTGCCCCAGCCTCTCCTGTCTCCCCATCCTAGTCAGAGCGCGGACGAACGGCCTCGCGCCGGCCCCGCGCCACGTCGCGGATGAAGGAGCCCTGCGACTCCTCTGGATCCAGAGGAATCCGGAGGGCGCGCCATTTTGCAGTCCTCCTCAAGGGATGCCGTTGCAGAGGTGAAAACGGGAAAAGGCTCCTCCAGGAGGCGATGGCGCGATTTTGCAGGCCCCAGTACGAGTGGTCTGACTACCGTGGTCCAAAGTTTTCACCCTGTTTGCTTGGCTTATCAGCCACCAGCCAACAGTACTTTTCTCTCAGAACAAACCAGCCACCAAAGAACCGGCCCGGCGGTACTTTTCTCTCGAACAAACCAAGCACCTACCATCGACCACCGCCAAACGAACAGGCTGTTTGTTTGTGTTTAAAGAATTTTAAGTTGTCAACCGTGTGTGCTAATGCTACACCATACAAATATCTAATTGTTCATCATGCATATACGCATAAAAATATTTAAGTAGAAATATTTTTTTGTTCGAAACAATAGATATATATGCACGCATACAAAACGTAAACACTATATATACATTTTTTATCAGCCGAAAGAAAATGACATGTGCTAGGAGTTTAAAACATATAGTACAAAAGTTATAAATGACTCAAATATTGTTGTCTGTGCCAGCTAGCCACGCCCTACTTGCTGCTTGACGACTTCAATTAACGCTTGTACTACTATGCTAAATCAGGTGCTTGTAGGTTATGCAAATGAACGTTGAGTGTAATAAAAATTTTAAAAATTTTACAAGATAGAATTAGTATTTCGCTGTAGCAACCCACTGGCAGTTTGCTAGTGTACATAAATATATGAAAACATCATGTTTGTTCACGTTCATCTTATTACATTAAAAAAGGGAAACGCTTCGACTCTGGCGTCCGGAGGGAGGCGGAAAAATCGGACAGCTTATCCTACCACCACACGCCCCCCATGAGCGCAGGTCCCACCACGAGAATCTTCTGCCTCTCACGAGATGACCTTATCTTTTCGTCTCCACTCTCTGCTGCTCACAATTTTCTATCCCTCTCGCTCCCTGCTCACTCTCATGCAAACCATGGAGGGGAGCTCCACCAGTGATGGGCACGGGCGGCCCCGCCCATCCCCGTGCTCCTCCGGTGGCGGCGAAGCCGAGCGCTGGGTGTGCGGGCCGCCGCCACACCCATCCCCTCCTCCAGCGGATTCGGCGTGGGTGTGGTGGGGGGTTTCGCGTTGACCCGATGGCGGCGGCCGTTCCTAGCCGGCTCCGCCGAAGGAGCCCTCTTCCGGCACGGATCTGACCACCCCGCGCGTGGATCTGGCCGCCCCCGACACGGATCCGGCGGCGCGCGACAGTGGCTTGCGCCCGAGTGGTGGGGAGAAGGCGGTGAGTCTGCTGGCTTGTCGGTGGCAGCTCTCTGCCCTCTCCCGCCCAGGGGCGTGGCTGGGTCGTTGCTCGCCTCACCGGTCGACGCCCCTCTGCCAGTGATGGGTGGTTCCCTACTTTTCGCGTTGTTCATTTGAGATTTGATTTTTTTCGATGTTGCAATCACTGTCTACAGATGTTGCAATTGGTTTTTACGGATGTTGCACCGTGCCTATCGATGTTGCCTCAATGTTCTTTGAATGTTGGAGTACACGAGGTTCTAATGTTGCAGTTGTTCACTACGGATGTTGGAAAAGTAGATCAGGATGTTTCAATATTGCGGGATGTCGCAGATGTGTTTCAAAATGTTGCAGATATTATTTCAAAATGTTGCGGATGTTGTTTTTGAATGTTGCGTATTTTTTCTTCATGTTACATGCAACATGACTCAATGTTGCGTAATTTTCTTCATGTTGCAAGCAACATGTCTCAATGTTGCGACGTGATTTTTTTCATTTAAATAAATTTGACAGTTATAGTACCGATCTCAATGTTGCCCCTGATGTTGGATGTTGCAACCATTAATTTTCGATGTTGCAGATGCTGAATCTTGATGTTGTAGACATGTGCTGTTGGGTGTTGCAAACATTATTTTTCAATGTTGCAGACGCTGCGTTTCGATGTTGCAGACACGTGGTGTTGGGTGTTGTGTTGAGGAAAAGGGAGAAGAGGCTCCTGATGTTGGATGTTGCACGCAACACGGGTCGCAACATGGCCGCAATATAGTCGCAACATGGGGGAGGAGAGAAGAAAGACTCCTGATGTTGGATGTTGCAAGCAACCGCGTTCACAACATTTTCGTAACACATTCGCAACACGCTCGCAACATTTACCTGGTAGTCTTTAGATCTAACGGTTGACGATTGAGGATCCTAAGATCTAACGGCCACAGACCCGTCCGACGCTAGCGCCCGGATCGGACGTCCGGGCGCTAGCAGTGCCCTTAAAAAAATCAGCTCCTAGTACAAACCTAATATAAGACAGTACTCCCTTTGTGCATAACGATATCTATGAATCTAATCAAGCCAGACAATTTATAATTTGGAATGGGGAGAGTACCGCATACAAACGAGTCATGCTTCACTACTCTACAGGTTTATTAATTTCAAAAAAAATACATGACCGCATAGTAGAGAAAGGCGCATGCAATCCCAACTGGAATCCTCTTAGGGCACTCCCAACCCAGACTCTAGGATGGAGTCCAGAGTCATTAAATACACTGCCACCTAGGCAAATTGCTGATGTGGCAAGTAATTTAATGATGAGAGAGGGGGTGAAAACTTAGAAACCAAGTCTAACTTAGACTCCAAGTCTACACACAAAACGAAGTCCGTGCGGATCCCGTGTGGCTGCCCACATGCGCGATGTGTCCTCTTATTTAATAAAGCGGGAGTAGAAGATCCGAGAGGAATATTAGATAGACTCCATGGTAGAATATCTGCATTGGATAATGTAGTTTCTTGTGATAGAGTCTTCGAGGTATAGACTTCATAGGTAGAGTCTGGGTTGGGAGCAAGGTTTACTTTACCGTAGAGAAAAAAACCGGCGGACGGCGATAAATGCGTTTATCGGATTTCTCGGAAATTTATCGAATTGCCATTTCTCTTTCGGACAAAATTTAAAAAAAACTACCATTTTGTACACAAAACAACATAGATGACTTCTAAACAACCTAACATTAAAACCAAACCATAATAATGCATGGATTACTAAGACACTACACCATCCAATCCATTCACCATGCAAATGGTGCTCGATCCATAATCCATAATATTACGATCCACAATCCACATCCATAGTTCCAACAAACACTACACGAAGCAATCCATAGTTTTAAATATTACAAGTACATGGAACACAACACAACATAGGCACATATGCTCGAACCATCACAACATAATAGTGTACTATCCGGAATAGTACATGCATATTCAAACCATCTTCAACCCGTTTGAACCTTTCAAGACAAGTTTTTGACATTGCGTTTTTTTCAGCCTTTTTGATCTCGGACGGAGAGGAGTTGGATTGGTAGAGGTTGGTCGCTCATCTCCAACTAAGGATAAACATGAAAATCAATAAGTAAACAACCATATCCTACAAGCAAGCCATTCACAAACATCATTACTGTACTACGGTTACCAGATCAAGATCAAGATCAATACCTCCATCATGACCTCCAAAGGCTCCACCTCCATGTTCAGATGCATCACCATCATGTTCAGATGCATCACCACCATGTTTAGATGCATCACCATCACCTTTGATAAAAGAATTCAGCAATGGCGCAAAAAACAATTAGCGAGAATCCATTCAAAAGAAAGAAAACTCACCATCGCCTTCATTGCTATCGAAATGCTCTCCTCCGACTCGACATCAATGGGACTACCTTGCTAATCGATTCGATTCAAAATCAGATGCAACATCTTCTTCTTCAAATACTTCCTTCCTTTTCTTACCACTTTTTCCAACAATCTTCTTTTTGAATGTGGCCACCTCTTCTTCACCAAGCCCTAACTCTTCTATCACAAATCTACTAGGATTAGGGGAATCAGGCATCGTCTCATCATATTCATCAAGATTCGGGTCTGACTCACTCCTAGAACTACACAACCAATCCAAGATGGGGTTGCCTTCATCATGCATAGCCACATCTATCATGATGCTACAAGGATCATAATCCCTGTCATGGTTAATTTGCATATCTTGAAAGCTTTGCATGTCATTTTTGAAATGTTGGATACGCAATTTCAAATTATAATGCACAAAAACCAACTTGTGAAGCTTCTCATAACCTAACCGATTTCTCAATTTGGTATGAACTAAAGCAAATGTGCTCCAATTCCGCTCACACCCACTAGAGGACATGCATTGTGAGACAATACGCCGTGCAACCTCTTGTAGTTCGCTGCACTCTCCACCATATTGATCCCACCAATCAGCTACATAAGAAGGCAACCAAATAAGGCATGTTTATCCTTCAAAGACATACAAAGTGACTTCAAATCTGCAACACATCTACAAAAGAAATGAAGATGCAATTACCCGCACTACACCGGCCATTAAGAGCTGATTTTTTAGCCTCTTCTCCTCCAAATATCCTCCCCGTTTTGAATACAAAGTATATTGATCAATTGCAGCGAGAGGCCTTTGAAGATGACCTTGCTAGCTTCCCGATGGCCAATGTGACAAGATGCCTCGCCTTTGAATTTCTTGCAAGCTTGGAAGTATATAATGCTTTAGGATCAAGTGCAGCGACTACAAAGAAAAATAAGTTCAAGCAACATTAATAATTGGCCCCGCATGAAACAAGAAATATGATGTTGACAGCCCTTACTCGCAAGCATAAGAGTATCATTGACAAGATATCTTAGTCTAGTGTTGACTTTTTCCATTAACCTCACGGACGATTCTTTTCGATGTGATTGCCACTTAAATTGCTACGTATTTCTTTCATAGCACTCAACATTTTTGGAATAAAGGCAGGATATAGAAACATTCTTCTCCTCCGATCCGCAAGACGAAGTGCGAATAGATTGGTGAGACAGACTTTTAACACCACTTCCATAGCACTCCACCATTTCTTTTTTGTCAAACAATCATATGTATAATCATGTTCAGGTGTACCAGCCCACTGACACTTTTCCCACTCTTTAGAAGTCATCCACTGCATAAACTTATCTTTCCTATCCCAAAAACTCTGAAGAAAAATGAAAACTGTGCCAAATCTAGTGGCATTCCATCGAACCAACTCTCCACCTATTTGTTTCCTCATCATAGCATGCAGCCTACAAATAGATATATATCACTAGTAATGGTAAAAACAGCAAGATATGTCTATTCATGGTACAAACAGCAAGATATATGTGTGTTCATGGTAAAAACAGCGAGATACACCACTAGTAATGGTAAAAACAGCAAGATGTCTATTCATGGTACAAACAGCAAGATACATGTGTGTTCATGGTAAAAACAGCGAGATATACCACTACTAATGGTAAAAACAGCAAGATATGTCTATTCATGGTACAAACAGCAAGATATACGTGTGTTCATGGCAAAAACAGCAAGATATATATCACTAGTCATGGTAAAAACAGTAAGATATTTGCTTATTCACAGAAAAAACAGCAAGTTATTACCCGTTATGGTTATACAAGAATCTACAAATTCGCTTTGCACTAACCACCACTTCGTCAACATCAGGGAAACGCCCTATATCCTTCAACATTAAGTTGATGGTATGAGCGGCACAGGGCTGCCAAGTTATATGTGGATGAATAGCAATCAAGTCTTGACATGCTTTCTTATAGTTAGAGCCATTATCGGTAACAATCTGAACAACATGCTTAACTCCAACCTCAATAACCACTTCACTGAGAATGTCAAGAAGATATTCGACATTCGAATTTTACCGATTGCATTTACGAGACTTGTGGAAGAACATGCGTCCATTGCAACATATCATGAAGTTAATGATGGACATCATGGTAGGACCCGCAAAACATGAAAGTTAGTCCACAAGACTAATTGTACTCAACCCGAACATGGTAAAAACAGCAACCTCGAACATGGTAAAAACAGCAAGTATCGGTGTATCACCCGTCCATGAATCACACATGATGGTAACTCCATAGTCTTTCCAATCATCCTTGAATTCTTCCATGTGAGCCTCGATCTCGGCATAATTATTATCCAACAATGGACCATCTATTTCTTTCCCACGCGGAATTGCCACTCCTCGACCAAGTTCTTGAGTTAATTTAAAAGCCGAGCGGAAGTATGGGCATCCGCTTTCCTTCCGCAATATCATTAGCATGGAACCATTTTGACCAAGCCTTCCCAAGCTGCCCATTGGCAACCCCCTCTATCATGACATCCACTCGAGGTTGCACTTGGACCTTACTACGTGCCAAATCTATGTCAAAAGGATCTTTGGAAGAACCTTTGTAAAACCTATTGATCCTAGTTTGTTGATTAGTCGAAGAACTTGCAACCCCACTACAATTTGACTTGCCAAAAGGTGAAGAATTTTCATGCCGCATGGTAGAATTAGAATCTCTCAATGACTCTCGCAAGTGCCATCTCCATCCGTACTTCTTCGTCAAGAGGGATATTTGGCCCGCTACATACTCTTTTTGCAGCCACCTCCTTCTCAATATATAGCCGTAGGTTCTTACCTCGCTTCCTTCTCACTCTCCCTTTCGTCACTTCATCCGACATTAGTGTCTTAATATAGAGTGGCACGCGTCTACACCCCACTACACTCCCGGGTACTCCACCAAGATGCTCCCCGAAACGAGACACACCACCACCCCTTTTTGCCTTATGACAATAATAGCACCTAAAGCCAGGCCCACTAGCCGTGGGATATGGCTCACCATGGCTCCATGTGACCTCAATTGGTCCATTTAACTTCACCTTTCTCCCTTCAGCAACAGGTATGAAAAAACATGGACAAATTACTTATTTAGGAAGGCATTTGAACTCTGAGATTGAGTGCTTTACATGAATTTTCTAACAATATTGAGTGCTTTACATGGAAAAAAACAATTCTAAATAAACAAGGCCAAAACTGTGAGATTTCAATTTCAAACTCTGATAAGCAACTAAATCTAAAGGATTGACACAACAGTTTGTCGATTTACCATCTGTTGCTTCCACCACGACCTCAGCGTCATTGTTAGTCGTCCTCCTAGCAATGGCGCCACCGGACGATTCGCCAATTACACGTTTGCCTTTGCGGCGGTGCGCTGCTGCTGCATCTTCATCTTCTGGACGCGAAGACACATCATTGCCCTCCTCCGCCGTCGACATCCCACAGGAGCGCTTCACCAGTCACCACCACACCGAGCACCGCGCCAAGCTTGTCCCCCTCACCGTGCGAGACGCGGCGCCCGAACTAGCTGAGGCAGAGGAGCTCGAGGGGAGGCCGCCAGGCCGGCCGACCGCGCAGAGTGCGGCGTGCGGCGGCGTGCGGCGACCGGCGAGGGCGAGGGCGTGCGGCGAGGGCGGGGGCGTGCGTGGCCGTGGGTGGCGGGGCGGCGGGGGCGTGCGGCGTGCGGTGGCCGGTGGGCGCCGCGCCGGGCGGTGGGCGGCGACCGCGGAGTGCGGGGGGCGGGCCGGCGGGCGCGTCGCGGTCGCGCCGTCGCGATGGGGCGACCGGGGGACCGGGGGCGGTGGGACCGGGGAGAGGTGGATAAGGTTAGGGTTTAGAGTGTGAGGTTATTTGGGCCGGGCTACTGTGGGGAAGTTCAAAAAGGCCGAAATTTTTGGCCGGTAGAAGGAAAAACCGGCCCAACCCGATAAACGCGATTTTCGTGTTTCTCGTTTTTTTTTCGCCGAGAAAAAAAACCCTGGTTGGGAGTGCCCTTCAGCCAATCTCCAAACACGTGCATGGCAACGAGCACACCAATTCCGCATCCAATTAGCGCAATTATGACAATAAGAATCAGGATCGGAATCACCTTATGGGACGGCCGTGCACCTAACGAGCGGGCCGCTGCCTCCAGGCGGCACATCCTCATCGCCGCCTTCTCGTACTGACCACGATCGTCGAAGTAGGCTGCCATGCCGTTATGGTACGAGAGGCACACGCCCACCTGCCCCGCGCCGCTGGCCGCGAGCGGCGGTTTCGGGAAGGAGCCGGCGTCAACCTCCTGCGGCTGGCCGGCGGCCTGCTGCCTCGTGACGACGACGGTGGGGCAGAGGGCACGGCAGATGCAGCACCGCGAGTTTCTATCGACGAAACGCAAGCGGACCGCGCAGTTGACGCAGACCTCGCGGTGGCCGCACGGGCCGACGGCCGCCCAGTCCGCCGGTTCTCTGCACACGGCGGCACGGCGCAGTCCTTGGGTCGTCGGCTTCAAGGTCGACGACGGCATCGGCGTCGGCGTGGCTGTCTGCGTCCGGTTGCGCAACCATGGCACTAGCTATCGTGCTCTTGCATGCATTGATTCTCGGAGTCGCCGCGGCCGGCGCCAGCGGCCACTCTTATATTAAGCTCCGAGCACAGGTGGGGAGTTGGGGACTTGACTTCGTCTTAGACGTACTCTCCGAAATCCGAATCGAAGTCGGAGAGTGTGCCGTCGTAATACGTGTTTTATTTTTTCCGAACTGGCCGTACCGTCATCACCTCCACCGAAACATGTCGCAACCTGATGAGGCCCCTGGAAGCCAGGCCATCGGCATCATTACCAACGCCGAACCCAGCTGAGGCCCCGTGTGCATGGAACCGCCGGAGTGGGTGGCGGCGGGGTCGTGCGGGCACCAGGAGGTCTGCGTCGGCTGCGCCGTCCGCATGATGAGAAATCAAATAATTGCATCCGCATGACGAGATCCGTACGGTACCAGATAACCAACCGGTGATGTTGCATATGCAGAGTGTTCTGACCTACCGTTGTCATCACAAGGGTTAGCAGCAGCAGCCGCCGCCAGGAACAACAAGTTGCTGGCTTCTCCAAGCCACCGCCGGCGTTCGGCGGCGCGGGGCGTGTGGGCATGTACTACTGGTACCATGGCGGCAGGGCGGCCTACTTCGTTGATCGGGGAAAATACGAGGCGGTGAGGAAGATGTGCCTCAATCCGCCGCCTCGCCCAGTCGTAGATGATGGCGACGAAGCAACCCGCGGTTGTTTTACAAATTGGCGTGGCCTATAATCAAAGAGGATCTAATCCAGGCTCTGCAGCAAATTTTCAACCTCAGAGGTAGCCAATGGTCACTCCTTAATTCAGCTAATGTGGTTCTTTTGCCCAAAAAGGAAGACGCAGCATATCCTGTTGACTTCAGACCGATAAGTCTCATGCACAGTATTGCAAAGATACTAACTAAGCTACTAGCCAACAGACTAGCACCTCTACTTCCAAATATGGTCTCACCATGTCAGAGCGCTTTCGTCGAAGGAAGGAGTATTCAAGATAACTATCAGTATATCCAATGGGCAATCAACCACTTCAACCGAACTAAAACCCCCATGCTCTTTCTCAAGCTCAATATAGCGGGATCTGATATGTACCCCGTGGGCCAACACGTCATCTAGGATACTGCTCAACGGCATACCAGGTAGACCAATTAAGCACCATCGGGGTATTCATCAGGGGGATCCCCTATCGTCGATGTTGTTCATTCTAGCAATGGATCCTTTGCGGTGTCTTCTTGATCAGGCAACGCGACATGGACTACTCAATCCAATTGGTGCTAATCCTATTCGTATGAGAACCAGTCTCTATGTCGATGATGTTGCGATGTTTGTCAGACTAACAATTCAAGATGTAAACAATGTGCAACATATCCTAGCAGCCTTTGGGTCAGCCACAGGACTGAAAACAAACTTGCAAAAATCCGAATTATTTATGATCTAGACAAGAGAAGAGGAAAAGGAAACTATTGCAGCAATCTTCCAGGGCAACATTGGACAATTTCCGGCAAACTATCTAGATTGCCTCTGCACATTGAGCGCACCAGAAGGGTTGTTGAACAAGCGATGAATGATAAAATTTGTGCTAGACTACCTGGATGGCAAGGGCGTCTGTTGAACCGTGTTGGGTGGTTGACTCTGTCAAATTCAGTTCTCACATCCATACCGGTGTATCACATGACATCCTTTCCACTATCTAAATGGGCAATCAAGAGGATCGATCGCATATGGCGGAATTTCTTATGGAAAGGATGTGACGATCCAAGAAAGGGGAATTGTCCAGTGAGTTGGGCCAGAGCTTGTCGGGCCAAACATCTGGGCGGTTTGGGCATCAAAGACCTTGCACGTTTCAATAGGGCCCTTCGACTGCGCTGGCCGTGGTACAAGTAGACTGACCCTGCAAAGCCCTGGGTAGGGATGGAAATCAAGTTGATGGCAGAAGAATGGCTCTGTTCAAACTATACACCTCTATCACAGTGGGTAATGGCACCAAAACGAGCTTCTGGAAGGATCGTTGGCTCCAAGGTCACGCACCTAAAGACACTGCACCTGACTGTTTTAAGCTGGCTTGGCGCAAGAATCAAACAGTGGCAGTAGCTATGGCCGATCAAAAGTGGATGCGAGGGTTGCGGAGAATCTCAACGGTAGTTGGCATACATGAATTTGTTGAACTATGGACAAGGCTATCACAGGTGCAGCTATCCCAACAACCTGACACCTGACACAATATCTTGGCGTTTCATAGCCAATGGAAAGTACAGTGCACAATCTGCATACAATGTGCAATTCATTGGGACGATTACCAGTGAACGCTGGAAGTCCATATTGAAGGCGAAGGTACAAAACAAATGCAGATTTTTCACCTGGTTAGCCCTGCAACTTAAACTTTCTACGTACTATTGATCGCATCATCAAACAAGGGAGGCAAGCCAACCCAATTTGTGCTCTCTGTCGGACAACGGATGAATCGCACATACATATGTTTGCAAAGTGCACTTACACGAGAGCGGTCCGGTCAAGCATTGCTCAATGGTCGAATTTGCAGCTTCCACCACAGAATGTGGCCAGTATGCGTAGGTTGTGGCACGCCGTCGGGCGCTACGGGGAACCGTGATGAACACATGCGAGGTGATCGTATACACAATCCGGAATATATGGAAAGAGAGGTGTCTCCGAGTTTTTCAAAACAAAGCGCTCACTACGGATCAACCGATCCGGATCACACGGCATGACATTTTAGACTACGAGAGGAGTGAATTAGGTGTAACACCCTAAATTTCCACTTCTTGAATTTGATTAAAATTTGCTTAGCAACATTTGCGATCTCGCTTAAGGAATATAAGGTTGTTGTGCTTTTATAGGCATTTAATCGTTTTTATTAATTAATTAATGAAACATAGGAGTTTTCTTGTTGCATACATCTTTGGTGCATAGTTTTTGGGTGTTTGGATTCAAATCTTGGTTTGAATTCGAAGTTTGTTTGCTGTTTTTTTGGTTTGGAAATAGGAATTTGAAATAGGGAAAAAAAGAAACAAACCGCGGCGGCCTAGTAGGTTTCGACCCACCGCGGCCCGCGCGCGGCCCACCACCGGCCCACCGCGGCTCGCCGCCTCCCGCCGCCTCGACGCGCGGGGCCCGCGCGTCGGCTTCCTCCTCTCGCGCCCCGCCGCACCCGCGGCCGAGCCGGAGTCGAGCTCGGATTGAACTCCGACTCGGCGTCCGTGCCACGGGCCCGCGTGCCGGGGGGGGGCCCCACTCCCCTATTTAAGGCGCCGCCGGCCCCCGCACCGCCTATCCCTAGCTCTCGTGCCGCCGCCGCCCTAACCCTAATCCGCGCGCGCCGCCGCCGCCGCCTCGGTCGCGCGCCGCCTCGAGCTCGTGCCTCCGTCGCCGGATCGTCGCTTTGGTGTTGCTCCGTGGATCCGCCGTGTGGTAAGAAGTCCGCCGGTGCGGTTCGTTTTCACCTCCGTGCCCCGGCGCCGCCGGCCCGCCGTCGCCGGAGTTTGACCGCCGCCGCGGCTCGCCGTGCGCCGTCGTCCCTCGCCGTCGCCGCTTCGGGATGCCCTAGTTGGGTTCGCGCGCACGCGCTCTACGTCCGGTGAAGACCCCGTGGTTGTTGGTGCACCCCGAGCGCCAAACGGCCGTTGCGCCGCCGCTCGCCGCGCCGCGCGCCGCCGCCTAGCCTCGCCGCCGGCCGTCCCCGCCGGCGGCCGCCGCTTGCGCGGATCCCCGGCCGCCGGATCTCCATCCGACGGCCACCGCTCGCCCTAGCCGCCGGTCAAACCGGCGCGTGCGGGTCAACCTTGACCCGGCGCCGCATAGGATGCGCGCCGCCCGATCGCGATCCAACGGATCGGATCTAATCCCATAGCTTTAACCGCGCGTTTTGCTAAAGAAACCCTAAGTTTTTCCCTATTCGCAACCCGGTCCTCCCACCTTATAAAACCCTTACGGTTAAGCCCAGATTTCTTCTGTTTTAGCCCAAAAGCTCAAAATTCTTTACGGTTTAGTCCTAAAACTTGTTTTATCCATAACTTTGTCGTTTTAGCTCCGTTTTTAGCGTTCTTTATGTCCACGCGATCGTCTCGACGAGTAGAATAGTTTTCTGTTGCTTTTGTTACTTGTTTGAGATGATTGGTGTCTTGTTTCTTATTTACTTCCATTGTTTGCTTGTATGTGATGTGTGGAGCGTAGCGTACGAGCAATTCGGGGACTTCGCCGTTGAAGAGTATCACGACCCCGAGCGATTTCCGGTCTTGCCGGTAGAAGGCAAGTCCTTGCTGCATTCCCGTTAAATTCCTATTACAACATGCATTTTAATTACACAGTTGTTTATTATTGCTATGCATTAAATTGATGGGTCCTATTGCTAAGGTTCGACTAGCTTTGTTATCCTATGCCTTGATCAACCGGGGTTTACTTTATGTTGGGTAGCACTTGCTAGCGCTTTATGTGGTTTTGGGATGGTTTAATGAACACTTGCTAATATGGCTTTATTTATGCTATCATTCATGTAATGCAAGAACACTTTACTCTGTTAATCGGAACATGGAGCGATCACCCAGGAAAACAAGTACTACCACAAGACATATGGCTCTGTCTTGGCTTATTAATTAGTGAACTAGATGTTAGGTATGCTTTACACGATAAGGTTGGGGGCTGGCGGGTAGTGGCGTATGGACTGCTCGGGCGCGGGTGTGGGTTTAGCTAAGACACGGTACTCGTCGGGAGCTTTATACGTTGCACCGACCGGGTAACCTAGCGGGCGACCTTCATGCATGCGGGGATCTTTGTAACGGCCTCGTAGCGTCCCTATGCAATCACACCTCGGAAGTGTGGTATGGTGCCTTGCAAACACCGCATGGTTGGGTCTAAAACTCTTTTGGGTTTTTACGCGACTTGTGGGTAAAGATGTACAACTAACCACTGCAGAGTGTAAAACTAACTAGTTAGCCGTGCTCACGGTCAAGAGCGGCCTGGACCCTCACATGATTAATTCTATGGAAGATGGAACTTCTAAACTTGTGCATTACATTTTATGGATCTGTTGCATTTTATTATCTGGGTTTGGTATATACTTACACTTGCTAGTAACAGTTGCTTAATAAAACTTGATCAACTAAAATGCTGACTTGCTTATGAGCCAATAGCTTCCACCATAAAGCCTTGCATGTTGTTATAGAACTTTTCCCTTGCTTGAGTACGACATGTGCTCACGCTTGTTGTTTATTTATCGCATCTACACTACCGCCGCTTGCTCAGATGGGCGTTTTGAAGACTACAATGATGAGTTCGATGGGTTCTAGGCGTCCGTTCTCCAGTCAGCTGCCTGTGGAGGACTTCTACGTGTGTTTCTTTTCCGCTGTTAGCTACTCGAACGATTGTTTAGTTGAGACATTCGGTCATGTAATAACTGTTTAATACTCTCTTTACGCTTTACACTGTGTTTTGGTATTCACTGCGTCGATGCATGTGTGTAACTTGATCCTGGCGCACATGTATTCTTGCATTCGGGTTTGTCCTTAAATCCGGGTGTGACAAAGTGGTACCAGAGCCGTGTTGACTGTAGGACGTTAGCCTAGTTAGAACTGGTCGAAAATTAAGGATTTTATAATATTAGAAGCCACACATAGTTAGCTTGCTTTATTCTATTTTATTATATCTAATCTTGGTTTAATCTTATCCTTGCTTGCTTTTGTTATCTAAGCTTGACCTTGACTCTTTTAGTAATCTGCACTGTCTCATCTATCTTAGATGGTTCGCCGACCGAAGACCACTCGCTCGGGTGCCTACCGCTTTCCAAGGTACACGGAGGACCGGGACTTCTCTTCGCTACTCCACGCGACGGTGAGGAGCGCCGGGAAGCTACGGGAGAGGGAGGTGAAGTGCACTGCGCGAGCAAGCTTCACCGCCCGCTGTCATTGAGTTATCGGATGATGAGCCCGAAGAGCCAGAGGAAGAGCAAGAGCCTGAGGAGGAGCCAGTGGAAGAGCCAGAGCAAGGAGGTGATCCGGAAGACCCCTCAGACCCTGAGGACTCTGACCCAGAGAATGGAGATGCTGAGGATCACCCTGCGCCAGAGAAGTGGAAGGTGGTCATCTGTCACCATGATGGAGGGCATGCACGCTTTCCGTCCAAGTTGAGGAGGCTTTTCCAGCGTCTTCAGCTGCCCGTGACGATCGACTACGTTGGACTGAAGAGGACTCACCCTCACTACCCAACCCAGTGGGATATGTCTGTGCGCATCTTGGAGGATAACCCATTGGATGGAGGGCGTACGAGGTTGTTGTCCACCGGGCTCTAGCTACCGAGCTACCTTCGCCGCCGGGAGAGATGATGCGGCTAGGAGGGCTCTATCCACGTGGTGCTATGAGGAAGCTCATCACCTCACCAACTCGTGTGGGGAGATCTACCCCGTCGTCGCTGCGGAGCCGTGGGCGGTGAAATTCCAATGGCCAATGAAACTTTGGGAGCACGCTATGCCATGCAAGTGGGACACGTAGCAGCTCTCAATACCAACTTGGATGACACTCTCATGGAGCTTCAAGATCTCCGTGACCAGCAAGATGAAGACTGCGAGAGAGATCAAGAGGCTCAAAGCGGTGATCGCGGGCCAAGATGAAGATGAGGTGCGGGATGATGGAGAGGATCGGCTGCCATGTCACCAAGACCCGCAAGGACAAGCTATGGTCACTTGGATCCCGCACTAGGATCATTTGGCCATAAGTGTTAGGTGTTAGGAGTCTTTATCTTTCGTTATCGAGTACGTAAACGTTAGAGCGACGCGTTGGATCGATGAGTTAGATAGTGGTGTGTTTGAATGCTTGGTTTGTGAACATCTCGTGAGTTGGATTTTTGTTTGATTGCAATGTGTTGTGGATTAATGCCACAATGACATTGGTTTAGTAATAGAGTTTGATTAGTGGGTTTAAGTTCTGTTCCACCTATCTTTTATCTTACAAATTCGTAATTCTTTATCTATCATATTTTATTTATCTTAAGGAATATTGTAGTGCTGAATCTGTTCGCGTTACTTCCTGACACAGCAGTACTGTTTTAATTTTATCTCGAGCTACAGAACTACGAATTAAGTAAAACCAGTGGGGTTAGTTCAAAAATTTCATACCTGATTTTCTGTCAAAAATTCAGCTTATATTCTGGGAGTTATGGACGAAACATTAAGCCAACAGAAATCTGTCAATTCCTGCTGACATACCTGACTTCATTATTTTATATCTCGAGTTGTAGACCTCCGATTGAGGCAAAACCAGTTGGGTTAGTTCAGTAATTTCATACACCATATCTCCAGAAAAATTCGTGGTTTTTGGTTACTGGTACAGAGAGATATCTTGGTTTCTTTACAGCTATCAGAATCTGTCATAATCTGGAATTCAGCATTGTTTATCTTTTCAGCTTTTTCAATTGTTGTCATCATCTAAATCGGTGTTTCTAACGCTCGGATGGTAAACACCAGGTCCGGATCGGGGGTTGATCAGCCTCCGGTGGTTCGTCAAGGTCGAGGCAACGGTTCGAGCGGTGCACCGCCACCACCACCGCCACCAATGGATCCTATGCGGCGGTTCTTTCGGAACCGGATGCGGCCTGCGCGAGAACCCGACGGACACCGTGGCCAACCTGCAGGCCCAAGCTAATAACCTGCCTCCGCCACCGCCACGGCGGCCGGCGCCCATGAACAGGCATCGGGAGTTCATGAGCCACCGACCGCCGGTCTTCACCCATGCTTGCGGATCCACTTGACGCCGATGATTGGGCGAAGCGCGTGAGCAAGATGCTCACCACGGCTCGGTGTGATGACGGGGAGAAGGTCCTGTTTGCTGCCGGTCGACTCCGGGAATCTGCGGGAGCATGGTGGGATGCTTACACGACCGCCCATGCTGCACCCGACACCATCACCGGGCGGGAGTTCACGAGAGAGCTTCGGGAACCACCATATTCCCGCCGGGGTGATGAGGCCGAAGAAGAAGGAGTTCCTCTCTCTCAAGCGGGGAGGGATGTCGGTGGCGAGTATCGGGACGGGTTCATTGAGTTGTCTCACTATGCACGGAGGAGGTAGCGGATGATCCTAAGAAGCGGGGAGCGCTTCTTGGAGGGTTTGGCCGGACCGCTTCGTTACCGGCCGACGTCGCATACCTTCCCGTCTTTCCGGCGACTTGCTAGACAAGGCTATTGTTTTGGAATCCATGCGCGAGAGGCCGGGGGAGTTGAAGAGGAAGGCCGCTACTCCCGGGGCGGTCGGGAGCCACACTCGTCCCCGTTTTACTTCACCACCGGGAGCCCCGTTCCGTCCGGGAGGCCCGTCCGGAGGTTACGGCCGGCGGCAGCGGTATCGGCCGCGGCGGTTCCGGCGGTTCCGGCGCACTCCTCGGCGGTTCCGCGCCCGGGACCGCGGACTCCACGCCCCGCTTACCCGCGCACCGTCCGATGACTCCTCTTGGTACGCCCGTGAGGCCGGGCGCACCACACACCCCCGCGGGGAAACACTTGCTTCAAGTGTGGAGAGGTTGGGCATTATGCTAATGCTCGTCCTAAGAGGCACCCCCCGGGCACCCCCGTGCGGAACCGGCGGATGCGGCGGATGAGGAGCGGGAACCGGACCCCCGCGGAGCGACAAGGGGCGGCGAGTCGGGGCCGTGGCGGGGGTGAACCACGTGAGTACCGAGGCGCTCGGGGAGAATCCACACGTGGTGCTTGGTATGTTCTTTGTCAACTCTATCCCCGCATCGGTATTATTCGATTACGGGAGCTTCCCATTCGTTTATATCTCGCTCAATTTGTGGCCAAGCATAGCATACCCATGTGTCCCATGAAACAAACCATGCTAGTTAGATCACCGGGGGGGATATGAAATCTTTATACATGTGTCCTAATGTTAGACTAAAGATCATGGGAGCGGACTTCGGGCAAACTTGATAGTCTTTGGAATCAAAGGATCCTGGATGTTATACCTGGGTATGGATTGGTTGGGTACACATGATGCGACGATACGGTGTGCTAAGAGGATTTGTTCTTCTCACTTGGTCCTAGCGGGGAAAAGATTGAACTTGTGGCCGATCCACCGTCGGATGCGGGAGGTTCGTGCGGCGGTCGGATGGAAAAGCTTTGGAGGATATCGGGGTGGTTAATGAGTACCGGACGTGTTTCCGAGAGGAGTTGCCGGGTATGCCACCGACCGAGATGTTGAATTTGTTATTGATCTATTACTGGCATCTTGCTCCTATTTCTAAACGTCCATATAGAATGTCTAGTACACAATTGATAGAACTTAAGAAACAGATTAATGAATTATTGGAAAAGGGGTTTATCCGTCCTAGTTCATCACCTTGGGGAGCACGGTTATCTTTGTTGAGAAGAAGGATGGTACTCGAGAGGATGTGTGTGGATTATCGATTGCTTAATGAGGTCACTATCAAGAATAAGTATCCATTGCCTCGCATTGAAGACCGTTTGATCGGATGAGAGGTGCTAAGGTGTTCTCTAAGATTGATTTGTGTTCGGTTATCATCGGATGAAGATCGGATGGTCGGATATTCCTAAAAGCTCGCATTCACCACCGGGTATGGGGCCGTACGAGTATCTTGTTATGTCCTTTGGGTTGACAAATGCACTGCCTACTTTATGTATCCGATGAACAAGGTGTTTATGGAGTACTTGGATAAGTTCGTTGTGGTGTTTATTGATGATATTCGGTTTACTCTAAGAGCGAGGAGGATCATGAGGAGCATTTGAGGCTTGTTTTGCGAAGTTGAGAGAGCGAGCAGTTGTATGCCAAGTTTAGCAAGTGTGATTTTTGGCTGAAGGAAGTCTCTTTTCTGGGGCACATTATCACAGATGGAGGTATCGCAGTCGATCCAGCTAAGGTAGAAGATGTGTTGAAGTGGGAACCGCTGAGGACAGTTAAGGAGATCAGGAGTTTCCTTGGACTTGCAGGGTACTATCGACGGTTCATCGAGGGGTTCTCTAAGATTGTGAAGCCTCTCACCACCTTGCCGGAGAAGGATAGAGAGTTTAAGTGGACCGATGCTTGTCGGCGGAGTTTTGAGGAGTTGAAGCAGAGGTTGACGACCGCTCCAGTACTTGTGATGCCAGACTTGCAGAAGGGCTTTGATATCTACTGTGATGCATCGAGACAAGGTTTGGGTTGTGTTCTTATGCAGGAGGGACACGTCATAGCTTATGCATCAAGGCGGTTGAGGAAGCATGAGCGAGAACTATCCTACGCATGATCCGGAACCGGCATTTCGTGGTTCATGCTTTAAAGATTTGGAGACATTACATCATGGGAACCAAGTGCCGGATCTACACGGACCACAAGAGCTTAAAGTACATCTTTACTCGGAAGGATCTTAATCCGAGACAACGCCGATGGTTGGAGCGATCAAGGATTATGATCTAGACATACGGTATCATCCGGGAAGGCTAATGCGGTTGCGGATGCTTTGAGTCGGAAGGGACAAGCCAATGCGGCTTTGGCGTTCCGGTGCTCGACGAGCCGATGAAGGAGTTCGAGAGACTCAATCCGGGGATGGTTGTTCACGCCGAGGGAGTCACTTTGGAGGTAGAATCTACTGCGGAGCGAGCGGATTCGCGAAGGACATTCGGAGGATGAGGAGATTAAGGAGATCGGGGACACCATGGAGAGGGGGCAAGGCCCCCGGATTTCACCGAGGATGATCGGGGTACGATATGGTTCAAGAATCGGATCCGTGTGCTCGATGTGGGAGATCTCCGGAAGACGATCTTGAGAGAGGCCCATGATTCGGCTTATTCCATTCACCCGGGCGGTACAAAGATGTATCAGGATCTGAAGCAGAGGTATTGGTGGTATGGGATGAAGAGGGATGTAGCCGCTCACGTTGCATTGTGTGACACGTGTCATCGCGTTAAGGCTGAACATCAGAAGCCAGCAGGATTGTTGCAGCCGTTGAAGGTGCCTGAATAGAAGTGAGAAGAAATCGGTATGGACTTCATAGTGGGATTACCACGGACACCAGCGGGGTATGATTCGATATGGGTTATAGTGGATCGCTTGACTAAGGTAGCTCACTTCATTCCAGTTAAAACTACTCATTCAGGTGCGAGGTTGGCAGAGTTGTACATGTCTCGTATTGTGTGCTTACATGGTGTGCCTAAGAGGATAGTATCTGACAGGGGTACCCAGTTCACATCGCGTTTACGGGGAGAAACTTCATGAGTCCATGGATACGAAGTTGCATTTCGTTCGACCCCTATCATCCGCAAACGGATGGTCGGACCGAGAGGACGAACCGGATTACGGAGGATATGTTGAGAGCGTGTGCTCTTAAGCATGGTGGTAGGCGGGACAAGAGCTTGCCGTATGCTTTGAGTTTTCTTACAACAACAGCTATCAAGCCAGTCTGAAGATGGCACCCTTTGAGGCATTGTATGGGAGAAAGTGCAGGACACCCTTGTACTGGAGTCAGACAGGTGAGAGTCAGTTGTTTGGGACAGACATCATCAAGGAGGCAGAGAGGCAGGTTCAGATCATCAGAGAGAACTTGAGAGTTGCTCAGTCCAGACAGAAAAGTTATGCAGACGGGAAGAGGAGAGATGTATCTTTCCAAGAGGGCGACTATGTGTATCTGAAGGTGTCACCTATCAGAGGGTTGCGCAGGTTTAAGGTGAAGGGAAAGTTGTCTCCTCGCTACATCGGACCTTTCCAGATCTTGCAACGAGTGGGAGAGGTAGCCTACAGACTTGAGCTGCCGGCCACGGCTTGCGGATGTGCACGATATGTTCCATATCTCTCAATTAAAGAGAGGTCTCAAGCCTCATGATAAGGAACCGTTGCCTATGGATGGATTGGATGTGAAGGAAGATCTCACCATTGCGAACGGCCTATCAAGATTACGGGACTGATTGACACGGGTTACAAGAAACCGGACTTTCATAATGTGCAAGGTGCGGTGGAGTAATCATGCGAGAGGATGAGGCAACTTGGGAGAGAGAAGAGGAGTTGAAAGCGGAATATCCACATCTCTTTGATCCATCCGAATCTCGAGGACGAGATTCATCTTAAGGGGGGTAGGATTTGTAACAGCCTAAATTTCCACTCCTTCAATTTGATTAAAATTTGCTTAGCAACACTTCGATTTCGCTTAAGGAATATAAGGTTGTTGTGCTTTTATAGGCATTTAATCGTTTTTGTTAATTAATTAATGAAACATAGGAGTTTACTGTTGCATACATGCTGGTGCATAGTTCTTGGGTGTTTGGATTCAAATCTTGGTTTGAATTCGAAGTTTGTTTTCTGTTTTTTTGGTTTGGAAATAGGAATTTGAAATAGGGAAAAACGAGAAACAAACCGCGAGCGGCCTAGTAGGTTTCGACCCCACCGCGGCGCGCGCGCGGCCCACCACCGCCCACCGCGGCTCGCCGCCTCCCGCCGCCTCGACGCGCGGGGCCCGCGCGTCGGCTTCCTCCTCGCGCCCCCGCCGCGCCCGCGGCCGAGCCGGAGTCGAGCTCGGATTGAACTCCGACTCGGCGTCCGTGCCACGGCCCGCGTGCCGGGGGGGGGCCCCACGCCCCTATTTAAGGCGCCGCCGCCCCGCGCACCGCCTATCCCTAGCTCTCGTGCCGCCGCCGCCCTAACCCTAATCCGCGCGCCGCCGCCGCCGCCTCGGTCCGCGCGCCGCCTCGAGCTCGTGCCTCCGTCGCCGGATCGTCGCTTTGGTGCTGCTCCGTGGATCCGCCGTGTGGTAAGAAGTCCGCCGGTGCGGTTCGTTTTCACCTCCGTGCCCCGCGCCGCCGCCGCCGTCGCCGGAGTTTGACCGCCGCCGCGGCTCGCCGTGCGCCGTCGTCCCTCGGCGTGCCGCCGCTTCGGGATGCCCCGGTTGGGTTCGCGCGCACGCGCTCTACGTCCGGTGAAGACCCCGTGGTTGTTGGTGCACCCCGGCGCCAAACGGCCGTTGCGCCGCCGCTCGCCGGCGCCGCGCCGCCGCCTAGCCTCGCCGCCGGCCGTCCCCCGCCGGCCGCGCCGCTTGCGCGGATCCCCGGCCGCCGGATCTCCATCCGACGGCCACCGCTCGCCCTAGCCGCCGGTCAAACCGCGCGTACCGGTCAACCTTGACCCGGCGCCCGCATAGGATGCGCGCCGCCCGATCGCGATCCAACGGATCGGATCTAATCCCATAGCTTTAACCGCGCGTTTTGCTAAAGAAACCCTAAGTTTTTCCCTATTCGCAACCCGGTCCTCCCACCTTATAAAACCCTTACGATTAAGCCCAGTTTTCTTCTGTTTTAGCCCAAAAGCTCAAAATTCTTTACAGTTTAGTCCTAAAACTTGTTTTAATCATAACTTTGTCGTTTTAGCTCCGTTTTTAGCGTTCTTTATGTCCACGCGATCGTCTCGAGAGTAGAATAGTTTTTTGTTGTTTTTGTTACTTGTTTGAGATGATTGGTGTCTTGTTTCTTATTTACTTCCATTGTTTGCTTGTATGTGATGTGTGGAGCGTAGCGTACGAGCAATTCGGGGACTTATTTCTTCGTTGAAGAGTATCACGACCCCGAGCGATTTCCGTCTTCGGTAGAAGGCAAGTCCTTGTCGCATTCCCGTTAAATTCCTATTACAACATGCATTTTAATTACACTTGTCGTTTATTATTGCTACGCATTAAATTGATGGGTCCTATTGCCAAGGTTCGACTAGCTTTGTTATCCTATGCCTTGATCAACCGGGGTTTACTTTATGTTGGGTAGCACTTGCTAGCGCTTTATGTGGTTTTGGGATGGTTTAATGAACACTTGTTAATATGGCTTTATTTATGCTATCATTCATGTAATGCAAGAACACTTTACTTTGTTAATCGGAACATGGAGCGATCACCCGGGAAAACGATACTACCACAAGACATATGGCTCTGTCTTGGCTTATTAATTAGTGAACTAGATGTTAGGTATGCTTTACCCGATAAGGTTGGGGGGCGGCGGGTAGTGGCGTATGGACTGCTCGGGCGCGGGTGTGGGTTTAGCTAAGACACGGTACTCGTCCGGGAGCTTTATACGTTGCACCGACCGGGTAACCTAGCGGGCGACCTTCATGCGGGGATCTTTGTAACGGCCTCGTAGCGTCCCTATGCAATCACACCTCGGAAGTGTGGTATGGTGCCTTGCAAACACCGCATGGTTGGGTCTAAAACTCTTTTGGGTTTTTACGCGACTTGTGGGTAAAGATGTACAACCTCTGCGAGTGTAAAACTAACTAGTTAGCCGTGCTCACGGTCAAGAGCGGCTGGACCCTCACATGATTAATTCTATGGAAGATGGAACTTTTAAACTTGTGCATTACATTTTATGGATCCGTTGCATTTTATTATACGGGTTTGGTATATACTTACACTTGCTAGTAACGGATTGCTTAATAAAACTTGACCAACTAAAATGCCGACTTGCTTATGAGCCAATAGCTTCCACCATAAAGCCTTGCATGTTGTTATAGAACTTTTCCCTTGCTTGAGTACGACATGTGCTCACGCTTGTTGTTTATTTATCGCATCTACACTACCCGCCGTCGCTCGGATGGGCGTTTTGAAGACTACAATGATGAGTTCGATGGGTTCTAGGCGTCCGTTCTCCCGTCGGTGCACTGTGGAGGACTTCTACGTGTGTTTCTTTTCCGCCGTTAGCTACTCGAACGATTGTTTAGTTGAGACATTCGGTCATGTAATAACTGTTTAATACTCTCTTTACGCTTTACTGTTTGTGTTTTGGTATTCACTGCGTCGATGCATGTGTGTAACTTGATTCGGCGCACATGTATTCTTGCATTCGGGTTTGTCCTTAAATCCGAGTGTGACATCAGGTCGTCGAGTAGTACCTTACTGTTTTCATAATTAGTTGCTCTAGGAGATTGTTGTAATTATCTTGCAATCCCTCTCAGAGTATCTACCCTGGTCCTTGATCTAGGCATGTAAAACCATTTGCTGTCCTTCTTAATGAAAAGGTAGAGCACCTACCAAATTTGCTCTAAAAAAAAGCAGCCCGCGGTGCACCTGCTGGAGAGCCATGGCCACTTGTAGGGTATTTCCTGATTTATCTGGTAACACTGACGTTGCTGCGTATATGGATTGGCATTGTCATAGCAAGGTCGTACCTAAGCCATTGGCATCATAGCGCAGCGGTGGTTCCAGAACTGTCTGGCCTCTCTCCTTTATCCCCGCCTGGAGGACGGTGATAAGGGAAAACGAGCTGCAGCGGTGTCCTTTATCACTCACGTGACTTTGCCGTCCACGCCCGTTTCCTTTTTATCCGAAGGATTAGAGGAGCCCCCTTCATCGGGCAGGCGCGGGGCCCACTCAGCCCACCCCCCTCTCGCGCCTGCCCTCGAAGCCTTTGTCCGGCCTCGCAACCGCCGGGAGCAGGGATCGACGGACGACGGGTGCGCCGAAGTAGGGAGAGATGAGGGCCGGGTGCGCCGCCGGAGCTCCAGGTCGACGCCAGTCCTCCGCATCTGCTCTTCCGCGCTCGCCGCCGTGGCTGCACGCAAGGATGAGGAGCTCTGGTCAGCGCCGTGCGCGTGGAGCTGGGGAGGTGTGCGGGTGCGCCGTGTGCGTGCCAACGACGGCGAGACGGCGGCGGAGCGGGACGAGGTGACCCGGAGAAGAAGAGCAGGAGCCCGCCGCCTCGAGCTTGAGCTGCTTCACCGCCGCGTCCGTGCGCCCAAGCCGCCGCCCGAGCCGCGGAGGGAGGCGGCTATTGAGGCGGCAGCTTGTCCTCCACGTAGAAGGACAGCAGGTCGGCGCGGCGGTGCAGGTCGGGGACGTCGAGCGCGCAGAGGAAGTAGAGCGTGGGCCGGAACTGCGACGCCACGGGGACACGAGCAGGCACGGCCGGCGCCGGAGCACGCGCGGGAGGTCCACCTCCGGGACGCCCGCCTCCGCCAGGAACCGGAGCGCCGCCACGATGGCCTCCGCGGGCACGGACAGCTCCGGGCACATCCCAGTGGCTCACCGGAGGTCCGCCGGCGGCACGACCGCCGCGGGGTCCGCGGCCACGGGCAGGACGACAGCATGGGCTCCGGCGCCTGCGGCAACAGCGGCGACGCGGGCGCGGGAGGGAGGCTTGGGACGGCGAGGCTGGTCGGTCTAGTCCGCAGCGCAACGGCGACGACGCGTAGCCGGCGGCGTGGCACGGCAGTGTGACGCAGCAGGAGCTCCTCCATTATTGGCCGCGTCGGCGGAGTAGCAGAGGAGAAGAAGGGGGGAGAGATAGAGGTGGGGGAGGAGGTGTTAAAAAGGATGGAGAGGCTGACAAGCGGGCCCAAGTTGTAGTAGTTGAGATGGAGTAGAGTTACAAAAGAAAAATGGATGCAAGAAGTAGTAGATATAAAGGAGAGAATCTCGGTGATGAAAATGGAATATTCTATTTTGAAGTAGGAAATGAATGATGACGAGTGTGGATGGTCCAGCATGCGCATTCATCACTTATCGGATAAGCATTGATCGCGATACGCCAGTTTTGTAATAAACCTTGTTTGAAATCCTCCACCATTTGAATTTCCTAGCTTTATTCCTTGGAGAGCTTGCAGCTCCGCCAATTATCTGCACGGTCGGCCATGCTTTACCAACCTCTACCAGTTTATCCTTTGAAGCTAGAAATGTGCTGGTACAGTGGTACTACGGTGTTGATGATCACAAGTGACTATTACATCGCATCCAAACTGAGCAGGGAACTTCTCATTACCGTCAACCATGTGTATCTAAGAGTACTGTATTTTGCCTTCTGGGAGCTCAACAATTTAAAAAAGCATGATTTTCTTTCAAACTAACTGAGATGCAATTATCTTCTAGCTTTTTTTGCACCATGTGTGTAAAATCAGAAATATTCGGTGCTAACAGAAAATTGAATAAATATGTCATTTACTGCTGGCCAAGCCCTCAAAAGTGCCGAAATCTATAACTCCTATGAGGAGCTCCCCACTGGGAGTTCTCTCACACACGCAAAGATGCCACCTCAACACCCCACTCAAGCACTATGACATCAAGTGGTGGGCCCCATTATTTAAACTAGCTAAAAAAATGTTATAACTCAAAAATTTAAAAACCAAATCAAATTCTCGATTACATCATTGGATTTCTTTTAAGAAATCCTTCAAAACAAGATCTCATATGAATATATCTTCATAAAATGACAAATACGCCCCATCGATGGTAGTTGGTATAGTAAACCGAAAAGTGAAAAAAATGGAAAAAGGAAATGGAAAAGGAAAAAGAAGAAAGAAAAATAATAGGAGGGTGATAGTAATATTCTAACTCATAGATTTCTCCTACATACTCGCGGCAACGCGCAGGGAATTGAGGAATATAAAGGAATAGCAGCGTAGATAGTCTTAGCAGAAACATAACGAACAGATCTTTTTTCATTTGACATCATGAAATATATCCATTTTTATACTAAATAGCTATTCAACACGTGAGTAGGCCCGGCACCACCCCTAAACTACGCTTAAAAAGTGTAAGTTATGGTTTCTAAAGTTCCTTTTGGATGCTGACAATCCGTGAAAGGGAAATGTTATTGCAAGAGAGATATGTTATTGTAAAAGAAATCGTGCAAACTGCAAATAAAGCTATGTGAGTTTTGGTGAATTACCACCGTGACTTCAGTATGTCATCATGCTAACACACGGTAACACAGATTACTCTAGGGTTTAGGGTCGCAGCAACGCGCGTGGTGTTCAAACCTAGATCATAGAATTACCAACGTCGGCGACGAGGTTGCCGAGGTCGCTGAAATTCTCTCTTATGATGAGACGCGCGAGGTTGCCTAAATTCTCTCTTATGATTATTGCATTTTCTTAATTCCCGCAACAACGCGCGGGTGAGATTCCCCTAGTTGAATTGATAGGACTTCACAACATCCGGCTCCCATGATAAGGTCCACCCAGTGTGCACGCAAGAAGAAGCGATTTGGTTCCAATCAGTTGAAACGATGAACCAGAAATGCGACTGCTGTGCAGAAGAGACCAAACGCAATGTTAGTTTGAGGCACACAGGTCTCCTCCCCGTGCCGGCGTGATATCAATATGGTTAGTGCAAACATAGGCAAAATACGTCCTCAATCTGTCAGCTTCGAGTGCTTTCTAGACAATTGTTACGAGAGAAAATGAAAGATATTTAACTTCACGTGGCATTCACTCATCACAGGACCCAAAATTTTTACAACATAATGTCCCATTTCCAGGCATACATACCCGGACGACTCCAATGTTATACCAAAAGCAATGCAAATGTGCATTCAGTTATGAATCAGATGCAGCAAAACAGGAATGAGGCATGTTTTTCACTCCGCTGGATCAAACTTGCTGAAACCTTGTTTGAAATCATTCACCATTTGGATCTCTTCTTCCTTCGAGACCTTGCAGTTTCTCCAATCTGCACGATCCGCCATGCTTAGCAGTCCCGCTAAAACCTGTGGTTATGACAAAAAGGAAGGCAGCCAATGTTTAATTTAATGCAGTGAATCATTCCGATCTCAACAGTTTGTCCTTTTAAGCTGAAGGGGCGCTGGTGATGATCATATCTCATACCTCACGTCCAAACTGGGCAGGGAACTTCTCATTACTGTCAAACGTATGTAAGAGTATTTTGCCTTCCGGGAGCTCAACATAAAACAGGCTCGATTTGCTTTCAGACTGAGACATCAATGATTCTCTAGCTTCTTTTGCACCACCACCTGTAAGAACAAATCAGAAATCAATGCTGACAGAAGTTGGATATATCTATCGATTCCTTCTGATCAAACCCTCAAACGTTCTGAAATTGAATTGACATAACTTCACATAAAACTGGAGGGGAATAGCATTTCCCACAAAAACATTCTTGAAACAATTAACACTTCTTGAAGCTAGTTCTATTCCTATTTATAACAAGCTTCATTCTGATTGAAACACTAACAGATAATGCTGAACCAACAAAGAACAAAGCTAGCTCCAACACATTGAGATGGACACAGGTGTTGTACTTCGTGTAAACATTTAACTGTTAATTCTGTGCGAAGAGCTAATCAAATGTTTCAGAAAAGTGGAAATTTGGACTGCTAGATAATGAAGAGCATACCAGTGTCCTGCTGCATGCAATAAGGCATTCTTCTTTCCACTAGTCTAGTCAACTAACGAAAACAAGAGGAAAAATGCATAAAGCCTCACCTGGATTCACCACAGAGAATTCAAAACCCAGTTTTTTTGCTGCTATAAGAAATATCTTATTAACTGCGTCTGCTTTCGGTAATGGTACTGGAACAGCCTGTGCAGAAAATTTGGTTGAAAACCATGCAGTGTAAACATAGCAAAAGTTCAATATTACAGATACAAGCTTTCCTGGTGAAAGGTATCTTACCTGAAGGTTTGCATGGCGGGTGTGCTGTGAAACCCACTCAAAGTATACTGCTGTCTTTCCTTGCTTCTCAAAGTACTTAGCCAGAGCATTCTTATACCTCCCAAGTTCTACCTCTGCTTCCGCAGGCATCATTAATGTACTGGGGCAATGTTCCACAGGTATCATTAGAACATGATTTGGAACAAGAGGACCCTTTGCAAGTGCGCAGTAGTAAGCTTCTCCAATACTAATGACAAGATGTGACTCAACATCTGGACTCGACAAGCAGAACCAGCAACGGCTCTCCGCACGCCTTCGTTCCCTGGAGTTCAAAAAAATATATAATGTGGTAAATCACAGCACTAACAGAATGAGCCACAAAATCAGACTGACGAAAAGAGAGGTTTGGCTCACCTACGAGGTCTTGCATCTCCTACAGACGTCTCCAGGCTGTGAGAAAACTTACAATCCGGACACTTCTCACATTTTCCTTTATTTAGAAAATCAAAACAGACATTTCTCTGGTAATGTTCCACTGCCTCCTCATCATGCCTAAAGTTGCATTTACTCCCTCGTGGACAAGACCCTGAGGATGTAAATTTGAAACACAATCTCCCCTCACCGTCCCCTTGCCTTTGCCGCTTGACATCATAACGCCAATATTGCGCATCAGTGTTGTCAGCTGGACGTTTTGGAGCTTCTTCAATAGGTACTGATTTTGCTGAAGTGGCATAAGGTGATAAAGTGGCATTTGGAGGCTTGGCATGGATGTCAGCACTGGACATGGTAGATGCTGGAGTAGGAGAAATCGCATGAATAAATTTCTGAAAAGTATATGCAATAAGGAGTAGCCAATCAATGACTTAGATTGCATTCGTGAAGCATTAACTATTTCACCAGTATGTAACAATATAACTCAAAAGTAATAGTGACTCAAGACATCTAATGATGATAAGAAAGACAGAATGTTTTTATAGCTCATAAGGAACAGGGAAATTTATTATGGCGCCGACTGTGCGGAAGAGAGCTGTGAGGATTAGGGGATAATCTGTGGGGAATTAGGTTGAGGGAGTGAGAACGCTGGCCAGGAGATGCTACCCACGGCCGGGCAAGACAAAGATTGTTCCTTCTAATTCTTGCTTGATTAGATTGATACACCTCTCTTTAAATGGAGAGAGTTCCTTGACCTCTAAGTAAGGACTTGATCTTATCCCTAAACCTAACTCTAATGAGCCTGTCGAGCTAGCCCATAAGGCCTATGACAAAATTCTTGAAATATACTCTCTCTAGTATCAAATAAGTGGCATTTTACAGTCAACTGTTTCAAAATTTGATTAAAATTTACTCTTTATGTGCTGAATTTAGATACATTTGAAAATGGTACGAGTAGGTTTGCTTGACAAGTATTTCCGAACCAGCATTACTTTTGTGTGCCTTGATAAATACATTACAACAAAAAAGATAGGTAGTCAGTTGCATTTTAGGGTCATGTCCATGTCCAAAAAGCCACTCATGTACAAATACAAATTATAATAGGACAAAAGGTAGTAAAAATATGAAACGGACGGATTTTTTTTTAAGAAGTTGAGTTGACAAGTACCTACATACCTGCTTTTCTTTGTTTCCGACATTAGCAAGCCCAATAAAGCGGGTAACATGTGCAGAAGAATCATTGACATATGGTTCCCTTGAATAGAAGACACCTTTCGTACCAGCAATATGATATCTGCATGAAGCAATGTCACAATTCTGTATCAGAGTACATTGTGTTGTCTGCTACATAATATCCAAACCCACTGTCTGGTTAAGTTAGTAGTCAGTAACTCCATAGTAATCTCATTGTACGATATCAGCATGCAACCATACAGAATCTGTGTTAGTACTTCACGGCATCTTTCTCAAAAAATCAGTTTCCTTTTGTGTTATGAGGTCAGAAACCAAACCTTGGCTTAATCTCGGCAACCAATTCAGCAACAACAGGATCAAACCCATGAGGATCCAAAACCTGATTAGGTGCACTGGAAGTGTCAGCCCCGTTCGTCACTCCAGTTGGCCATTCATTAGTGCGATCACATTACAGTCAAGGGAATCCAGTGCGTAAGCATGATGCATCAAGAATAGACGATAAATTGAAGCAACACAATAATAGTACTAGCAGCCAGTGGAAGGGGCAATATAATGAAAAAAAGGATATGTCAAGAACAGATCAACAATCCCTGGCTCTTCTGCAAGAGCCCGCAGGGCATCGACATCATCCTGGCTGTAGCAGCCAGGCCCTCCTGGCCCCTTCTTCCCCGACAAATAAACGACCGACAAACCTGGAAAAGGGAAACATTAATATATGCAAGTACTACAGCAAGGTGCGCTAAATCGACTCACATTGAGCCTTTCATGCCTTTGCGACACGAATGTTTAACGAAATTGTGTATAAGCTTAAGAATGTAGCACACAAATAGGTTTTGGAGAAGGCAGAGGTTGCATTAATTCAGCATAGTGAAAGATTTCGACAACCAGATAACCACAATCACATTCCATGTCAAAATTTAACTAATGGAGCAGCAAATATCTTGGCCTTGTCAGAATATCTCTTGGTGTTGTCCCCTAACGAAATTAAATGGCAGTAAATAAATTGTAGACAAAGAAAGCACACCATGGAGGGAGAAGCCGTTGCTGCCCCTGAGCCAGAAGAGGTTGGGGCATATCTCGATGCCGCTGGGCGCGAACCCGCGCGCGCCAGCTGCGGCCTTCGACAGCAGCCGCAGCGCCGCCGGGCCGTAGTCGCCGGTGAAGTAGGTCGGGATGGGCACGGCCGCGCGCCCCTCTAGATAGTCCGCGACGTCCCCCGGCGCCCCCTCGGCGTCACCTTCGGGGGAGAAGAACTGCCCCACGCAGAGCAGCGCGTGGAACGGCCCCGTCGACTGGTTCACCTGCGGGCGGGCAGCGCACGGAGTCACGGACCGGCGGTAGCAGGGAGGGGGAGGGAGAGAAGAGAGGTGCGAGGAGGGAGTAGGGGTCGTTACCGATTTGACGCGCTTGAAGAGCTGGTGGAGGCGACCGTGGGCGTCACCGGCGAGGAGGATGCGCGGCGGCGCCGGGGTCGGCGGGGTGGCGGCCATTGGGGCTCCTCCTCGCTGGGTTTTGGGCACGAGGGAGGGGGACAGTAGAAAGAACGAACACTGATTTCTGGATCTGTAGGACGAGTCCTCTGGGCCTGGTTTATTTGGGCCTGTTCTTGTGTGTTTTTGGTCGTTGTTTCATTTGGGCCTATATACAGTACGTCGAACTTTGATCTGCCCCTACACCGTAGGCCTTTTCCTTTTAAGAATGGTTAAGAGTGGCCTCCTGTTAAAGAAAAAAAAACGGCCCTCTCACAAAAAATTAAAAAGGCAATACACAATAGATATCTAAAATCATTAAAAATGTTAAGTGTTCGAAAATGTTCTAGAAATGGACTTGTACTGTAAAATGAAATGAAGACAGGTGCTTATTGGAGATTGCAAAACTTGTATGAGGTGGGGTCGGTGTAATTGAGGTAGTTTTCATCCACTGCTAACTTTGGTGTGAAAAGGAGCTATATGCAGGAAGAAGAATGATAACGGGCATGTTTGGATGGTGGGGGTAAATAGGGTTACCAAACATGTGGGGCGGATTTGGTGAGGCAAATGTTTTGCCCCCTTAATTTCATTTACCCCTAAAAAGTAGCAAATTGGAGCAAATTTGTGGTGGCCCCGCCCTCCCTCTCTCATTCACATCCACATTTACCCCTCCATCCAAACATCTCAAGGGGCAAATATTAGTAGGAGCAAGTGAGAGGAGTAAATCAATTACATTTGTTACATATTTATCACTACCATCCAAACAGTGCCAACATCCACAATGGATGCTACCATGAGGTTATTTTTTCAACAACATGTACCATGCACACACGTGACACTTGCTCCTCCTGACAAGATGAATAAAAGGGATCGAGGTCCAAAGAGTATGTACGTTGGAAGTTGCAACGACCATAACACTTCCTCCTGTCACCAAAAAATGTTGTTTTCCCCAAAAAATTAAACAATTTCAGCCACTGGTTAAATAATGACCAAACATGCTCATATTATTTCAAAAAAAATTCCAGCTATAACATATATAAATATAAGGCAAAGACTTTGTTACGAGCGGCCGACACGAAGCGAGCCGGCCCGGCCCGGCCCGCACACGTGCGGCGGGCGAACCGCCGCGCGCCCCACTCCGCTCGGGACGCGCGCGCGCGCGTCCACTCGGCCGCGGGGCCCACTTGTCGAAGCAACCGTTCAAATTCGGGGAACCGCGCCCGTTCATTTGTACCCACTCGCATTCCCGGCCCGTTCATTTCTATCCTTTCCTCTCGCATTCCCATCCCGTCTCTAGGGTTTCTCTCTCGCGCGCGGCGACCGGCGATTCCGAGGCGATTCGTGCTCCTCCTCGCGCGCCGCCGGCCGACCCCCCGCGGCGAACCTAACGGAGGTGAGGTCTCTATCGGAGATTCGGTGACGTCCCGCCATTTTTTTTCGCGGATCCGATGATGAACATTTTCGCCGACTTGTTTGACAGACTCGCATCGAGGATTGTTGTTCGGGGGGGAGGGGGGCGGAGATGAATCTCGCGACGGTTGGAGTTCGGATCCGGTGCCGTAGCACAAGCGCCGCCGGCAGATCCGGTGCTCGGGGGTGCCCCTCCGGTTCTTCTCGTCGGGCCGGGGATTTTTGCTACCGCCGCGTTGGCGAGTTCGTCGTACGACCACCGGTGCGCGTGCGAGGCAAGGAAGGAGGTAAGTCCAATCCGGATCCACTCCATTTCCGGTCAATTCGAGACCCCCGGTGCCCCCGCCGATATGCTTTTATGAATGTTTTTCGCCTTGCGGTAGGAATCTGTGTGTGCGCTTCTAGGGTAATGTCTAATTCGAACATCCCTCAGTGCTATGATGTCTGCTTCGATTTTTTTAGGGTTATGCTTCCATGTGGCTTAGATAGATGTATGAAGTCTGATTCGCTACTTTTTCACCCTGTTCCAATAGAGGTGGTCAGGGGGGGATGAGGGTGAGCACCGATTCTCGTTTTTTTAGGGTTAATGTTCCCCATGTTTTCTAAGAACACGCATGATGCCTGATTTTGATTCGCTACTTTTTCACCCTGTTCCAATAGAGGTGGTCAGGGGGGATGGGGGTGAGTACCGATTCTCGTTTTTTTTAGGGTTCATGTTCCCCATGTTTTTTCTAAGAACACGCATGATGCCCGATTTTTTCATTATTTCCACCTTGTTCTCATAGAGATGGTGACGGGGGGGGGGGGGTTGCCCACCGATTCGATATTTTTTTAGATTTTATGGTATACGGGATTTTTTTGACGACGGATCCGATATGCATGATGTGTGCATGTCCGTTTGACCACTCGGATAGGTACATACGACGTCCGATTAGTGAACTAGTGTCCAACCCCCAAAAATATATGATGCATGATGTATCTGCAAAATGGTTATCTGAATGTTTTCAGTGCAATCCATAGTTCGGTCTTTTTTGTGATGAGTAGAACCTATAGCATGCTGGACACTTTTTATTTTTTTTTGCATTACCAGTCCAGTGAATGGCATGTTATAGTGATAGTCATTTGCAAGTTTTTTCATCCTGCTGTTTTTCCAGATAATTAGTCGGGGGTAAATGTGTCTAGGCAACAATGTAGTATAATTCATTCAAATTTTTTGTTATGATTTTTGGTAATTACATGGTTATATATAGGCAGTTATACAATTCTGTTAGTAACACTAGTTATTGATACTACTGTTGATTTATTTGCTTCTGGCAACTAGTTTCTATATGCGTATGTTTGCAATCACGGATTCTATGTGGTGTAACACAGTACACAGCTGTGCATGTAGCTAGTATTTTTCGCTCATCTAATATGTGTTCATTGCTGGTTGGATTATTTTTTGCTTCTGGCGACTAACCAAATTGATTTGCAACCACTACTATATCGCATACTGGCTGGTGCTAAGTTGCTGCACATTTCTTTCTTCTTTTTCCCCTAGTGTCAACATTCTCCATGTGTGTAATACAGTACGCAGCTGTGCATGTGTGTAGTAGTAGTTTTTTCCTTTTTTTTCCTTGGCCTAAATGATTAGGTTGAACCATGTAAGCATAGTCGACAAAAATCCACCGAGTGGATTGGGCGGAAGCGATTTTTTCCATATCGCTTGTGCGCGTAACCCCGGTGTGGTGGCACTACATGGGTTGACCCAATTATTAGGCCAAGGAATTAGAATCTAGTTTTTTTTCTGTTTTTTGCAATCACATTTTAAGATCCATTCTAATCCCTCTTTTTTTTCCTACACATGTAACGTCCTGTCCGCAAGGTCGAGAGATCCCTGTGTGAACAAGGGGGGAGCCGTGACAATCATTTGTAAGGTTTGTTCTCTCAAAATTCAACCTTCGATGCAAGTAATTTTGTTTTTATTTTTTTGTGTGTGGCTTATTGACCTTTTTTTGAAGTAGCTCTAGATTACCGAATATGCGTATGCTAAAATCGACACGCATACCGAATATGTTACGCCGTATGTATCTACTTTTTCGAACAGTCAAAATCTTTTTGCTTCTGGCGACTAACCAAATTGTTTCGCAACCACTACTATACTGCATAATGGCTAGTGCTAAGTTGTTGCACATTTCTTCTTCTTTTTTTCCTAGTGTCAACATTCTCCATGTGTGTAATTACAGTATGCAGCTGTGCATGTGTGTAGTAGTAGTCTTTCCCCCTTTTTCCTTGTCCTAAATGATTAGGTTGAACCATGTAAGCATAGCCGACAAAAATCCACCAGAGTGGATTGGGCGGAGCGATTTTATATCGTTTGTGCGTTGTAACCCCGGTGTGGTGGCACTACATGGGTTGACCCAATTAGTAGGCCAAGGAATGTTAGAGATCTAGTTTTTTTTTTCGTTTTTTGCAATCACATTTTTCGGATCCATTCTAATCCCTTTTTTCCTACACATGTAACGTGCCTGTCCGCAAGGTCGAGAGATCCCCGTGTGAACAAGGGGGGAGCCGTGACAATCATTTGTAAGGTTTGTCTCTCTCAAAATCCAACCTTCGATGCAAGTAATTTTGTTTTTATTTTTTTGTGCGTGGCTTATTGACCTTTTTTGAAGTAGCACTAGATTACTGAATACGCGTATGCTAAATCTGACACATCATACTGAATATGTTACGCTGTATGTATCTACTTTTCGAACAGTCATAATCTTTTTGCTTCTGGCGACTAACCAAATTGTTTTGCAACCACTACTATACTGCATAATGGCTAGTGCTAAGTTGCCGCACATTTCTTCTTCTTTTTTTCCTAGTGTCAACATTCTTCATGTGTGTAATTACAGATGTACCGTGCATGTGTGTAGTAGTAGTCTTTTCCCCTTTTTTTCCTTGGCCTAAATGATTAGGTTGAACCATGTAAGCATAGCCGACAAAAATCCACCGAGTGGATTGGGCGGAGCGATTTTTTCCATATCGTTTGTGCGTTGTAACCCCGGTGTGGTGGCACTACATGGGTTGACCCAATTAGTAGGCCAAGGAATGTTAGAGATTTAGGTTTTTTTCTATTTTTTGCAATCACATTTTTCGGATCCATTCTAATCCCTTTTTTTCCTACACATGTAATCGCCACAACAACCGTTTTTTTCGTGGAAGGGTTTTTTCTTCTTCGAGGAACCGATACAATGGCAAGGAGGAAGAGGAATGCCTCGAGACCGCCACCGGTGACAAACGCGGTACGCCCGCTTTTTCGTGTGATTTGAATAGCAAAGGAATAGTAGTAGGACGGATCTACTTGACTACCATTCCATTATTTTTTGTTTCTTACTAGCTTTTTTCAGGGTGTGAGGAACAGGGCATCACCGCCGGGCTTGTAAAGCCGAACAACAAGATGACACCGAACGGCGCAAGATGATTGAAGATATCAACTTTGGAGGGCTACTTCGGATCTCATGCCATACCATCCCCCGCAGATCTCGCGAAATGGTCGCATCGAATGTTTTGACCCGAAGCAATGGAGCTTGTGCTACTGGCGAGGGCGGGATACCCGTTACGAGAAGAAGTCGTATCATATATCCCGGGGCCGCCAAACAAAGGAGGCGAAGTAGCGTATGATCTCCAAGCTGAAGCAATCAAGTTCATCAGCACAAAGTACAGCATTGACCAAGGCACGGCTCCAAGGGTCGAAGAAATTTTCCAAAGGGTGAAGAATAGCAAGGTTGCAAACGAAGATTTTCTGAGGTCATGGCTAATGCTCGCAGTTTCAACATTCCTATGCCCCACAACAAGTCTGCACATAAGCCCCAGATGTTACCCCGATATTATGGACCTGCATCGTGTCAAGGATTTGAATTGTTCAAAGTTTGTTGTGAAGCATCTTAAGGACGCTGGTTCCAAACTCAACACAAAGGGATCAGTCAAGGGATGCGTCTTCGTCCTTGTTGTAAGCACCTTATACGCTCCATATACTTTTTTTTGCAGCACAACATTTTTCTGTGTGGGGTGGGATAGGGCAACAACTTAATGTTGTTTGGTACGCAAATTAGTATATTATTTTCCCTCAATTCATTAGTCTGTCAAAGCAAATCAGCCTACCAAAAATTAATCAGAGTAATTTTTGTTGCACATTACACGCACACTGACCCCCCTATTTCTGTTGTTATTGTACGCAGATATTATACGCAGATTCACTAGAAGCTCCTAGCTTGCATATCCCAGATATAATGCCAAGGGTAGCAACATGGTCGAGGAAATTGCTGGATAAGCTTATGAGCCTAGATACCAATCGGGATGGATCATTTGGGAAACTAAAGGTATTTGGACAAAGAAAGCATCGCTTTTATTTTCTCGTAAATCTATTTTTTTCTCGCTCCATTGTTTTTGCTCTTATATTATTGATTGCTTTGTTCAGCTCAAGCATTCAGTTCACACAAGAGTACAAGAATCACTATTCAAGATGGATGATATATTTCAGTTTGTATGTTCTAAGGCCAGAGGAATGTCAGCTGAGGTAAAAACCATGCAGCACCAATCAGCCCCCCCCCCCTGATTTTTTCATCCACCTTTTTTTCTGTGCGGCCGATGGTTTGTGCACATCAAGTAGTACTAGTAGTATATAGAAACTAGTTACGAAGTATATGTCTATCTTTTGTACGTAGAGCGCAATTTAGTGTTCTACAAACACCAAGTATAAAACCAATTTAGCATTCAACAACCATCACTTTAAATATTTTACAAAACCAACTCTACCGATCGGGGAGTAACCCCAAACCAAGTTTTTTTTCTTCTCGCCATCCCCGGACAACGTTGAATGTTATGCTATGTAGACTTGCACTTGCCGCACCTCGTTCTTCCTTTTAGCCTTCGCATTCATACCTTTCTTTAGCCTTCTTTCTTTTTTGCGCCCTTTAACTATTGACCGGGCGGGTTCCCAACCCGTAGTGGTAAGCCACCATCACCCTCAATAGCACCTTACAAGGGAAATCCGAAATTAGATATAAAACAAGTAATTCAAAAATAGATTATACACCAAGTACAAGCATTCTACCTCCGCTGTTAGGAGAAGCACCGGATGTAATTTCGAACCAATCGGACAACAAGCGGTGGCATTTGCGTCGGGAGCCGGAGCGAGAGGCACATGGTGCGGATGCAAGAATCGCCCCACCGTCTACTTGCTTCCGTCGAGATTTCTTTCTCTTTTTTAGTTCAATAATTTCAGATCTCATCTGCTTGATATGATTCTGCATGGTAGTATAGGCTTCATTCGACATACACCCATCTGATGCCAAACTCGCAAAAGCTGTAGACAGATTTGTGAACCACAGAGTCCTTCGCCCACTCAAAGGCATGCCACGGGCCACCAAGTCTGGCTGAGCAAACGCTTTAGTTGCAGCATCAACCACTGCTGGCGGCAAAAGCGGCTCCTGAACCCATCGCTCAAGAATATATTTATCCCAGATAGTTCTCACACCCAACCCGACCATGACTTTCATAATATGGCAACATAGGATCCATCTCTCGTCAAACTTGCCGCACTCACAATAGTAACTCTCATCTTCATCAATCACAGTCACAATGTACTCTCTTTTCCCATAGCCATACACACGCACATTATTAGGCACAATCTTGTATATGATGTCACTTTCCCGCTTCACATCATACTCAATTGTCTTCTCAAACTCTTTTGAAAACCTATAGAAGAGCCCCTTGGTGTAGATGGCAAAGCAAAGATGTCTTTCTAGGGGGAATTTAGACCATCTCCGCCTCTCTTTATCTTCAGTATCAAACTCTTGCCCCTCCTGAGCAACAAGGCACTTATCTTGTATTTTCTGGTACTGTTCCACAAAATGCAGTATCGACATGTTAGGGTTCACATATTTCTTCAACACTGCATTGAAGCCCTCGCTACGCTGGGTTGATTGCAGGAATGGGAAGAAGGAGTGCATGTAGAACGCAGGGGCAAAACTGCCTCTAAGGGCATAGAGGTTTTGAAAATGGACATTGCCCCGCAAGCCATGTTTGTGCAACATCGCAGCCCACTGTGTGTCAAACTCATCCGGAGTCACCGTGTGATTCATGCATTCTTTGAAGTCCTCCTCTAACTCCTCACTCTCATCAAGCACTGGACCTATTGTACCTGAGTACTTGTCCATAATGTGGAAGCGGCAGTTCCTGTGAGTTGAATTGGGGAAAACCTGGGCAATCGCAGACCTCATAGCACCATCCTGGTCTGTTATAATGTTCATGGGAGCCTTTCCTTTCATCGCTTGCAGGAATGATTGGAACAGCCACACATAGCTAGGTGTTTTTTCATCACGTAGGAAGGCACAACCCAATTGAATTGACTGCCCGTGCTTATTTATTCCAATGAATGGAGCAAATGGCATATCATACATGTTGGTCATGTAGGTAGCATCAAAAGAGACACAATCATGGTAAAGATCAATGTAAGCTTGCCTTGCTGCACTGTCAACCCAAAACAGGCTCTCCACCCTGTCCCTGTCATCCAATTTTACTGTGCAAAGAAGTTAGGATCTTCCCGTCGTATATCTCCGAAACGGTCTACCGCTTCTTGCATGTCTTTGAACTTCTCTCGTCCTCCTAATGGTTGACCTAAAGTTGCCGATGTCCTTCCCTATATATGGTACAATTTGTGCGTAACCATACAACTCATTCATAAGTTGCATTATACGCCCCGTTGTCGGGTTGCAACCATGCAAGAGAGTAATAAACTCGCTTCTCTTGTTGAGGGATGCCCTTGTGAGATCTTAGGAATTTCTTTAGAGATGGTTTCGCAACTAAGTCATGGTTGTGGTCGCCTATAAAGTAAGTGACATGCCACCTCTCATCCATCGGGTTCACAACCATCCTTGCTTTGCACCCCGTATGAATCATTTTCTCTCTTTTCCTCTTCTTCCCACCATCAAGTTTCTTCTTCTTAACCTCTTGCCCGGCATCGTTCGTTCGAGGTTCGATTCCGTCCCGGAAGAGTTGCCATCATCACCGGATTCAATATTTACTAGATCTTCTCTAGGTTTCCTACCACGGCCCTCCTTATTGCACACATATGTCACCTTGCGCCGCTCCCTAGTTGTACCGACGGACGTGTGGCACTAATGCGAATTGAGAAACCAATCCTTTTTGCATAAGCATTGTAGTAGCATTTTGCCTCCTGCTTAGATGCAAAACTCTGGCCAGTGTACGGGATTGGAGGTGTGCACCATACTTCTTTAACATCGTCATCCAAAATAGCAGGGCCTCCACCACCTGGAGACACGCCATGAGCCTCAAATACACCATTAGCAACATAGCCTGGGGTGATTTCATTGTTCTGGTCACTATGGATTAAAGTGTTTGCAACATTAGCAGCAAGCGAACTGTCGCAATCCGGGAGCTGAAGCTGATTGGTAGCCTCTGCCAACTCTACCTGAGTACAGAAGGTAGGATTGGCAGCCTCCACATCAATGATGTCATAATCACAATCTGGCGGCAATTGGTTGAGGTCCATTTTTTTGCACACTGAAACAAAACAAGTTTTTTGATAGATGTTATGAAACCTGATTCAATTAAAACAATCAGAGAAATTAAAAACAAGTAGGCCAACAAGCATCCACATTGTCACGCAACTTAAATCATTTGTGTAGCCAGTAAAACAAAAACATGGATCAATATTAGTATTCCTTTTTTGCCAACTATGAATCTCCCTAGCTTTTGTATCAATTATCTAACTATGTTATTCATTCCATTTTTTCGCAGGGCTGGCAAACTAAGGATGGTGTTTTCTGGGGGACACAAGACTTTTTTTTATATGACGTGCAGATTTGACAAGTACATGCTACTAGTCTTCAACAGGTTCAGATACAACTAATCGAAAACATCCAGGCAAAAAAAAACAAGGCTTATGTGATGTATGTGGCAATCGAAAACAAAGCATGTCCCATATCTAGTCCGGCTAAACAAAATTGATAACTTTGTTGGGATTTCCTGCCAGATCCAGGTTTCTGGGGGGCGATGTCCTCACCAGGTGGATGGGTTATGTGCAGAGAACCACATCTAGAACAACGTGTGGTGTAAAGTTGGATGGATTTTTTCGGTGTGGATCTGTTTTCCCCTGTGAAACGTACCTGTTTTTTATCGATCTGACGATTTTTTTTACCTGGAGGATCCTCCGATGCGCTTCTGCTTCTCCGTGGGGCTGTTCCTGCGGCGCCTTGCCCAACGCGCCGCCGAACAGCGACCTGACGAAGAGCGCGTCAGATCGGACCCTAGGTTAGACCTAGGTTTTGCCGCCTTCTTTTTACCCCCCCCGCGCGGCAGCCTATGTGGCCTTTTTGGCGCCAAAAAATTGGGTCTTGCAACCGTAAAACGGGCCGGTAGAAAACGTGGGCCCGGAGAAACTCGAGCCTCGAGAACGGGCCTCCGTAAAAATCGCAGCGCCGGAGAGCAAGGCAACCCAAAAACAGCCGGCTGCACCCTAGGCTATATTACAGCCGGCTGTAATTTAGCCGGGTCCTAAATATAATCATGGCTTTTAGAGAGTTAGAACTAATTGCAATGAACCATATATAAATACGGATACTTTAATTTCTGGTATAATTAAGGAGAGTGAGCCTTCGATCCCATCCGTAGTAAGCTATTTTTATTTATTTTTTGCAGATTTCTTGGTTCACGTGGCAGACCGCATTGGCTGAGGTTGCCTCTCTGCTCTCATTTTCATCTTCAATTCTTCTCCTCTAGTTAAACTGCTGAGCAAAACGGCTCATTCATGGTATGGACCCCCCCGTGTGGTCCACCGTGTCCACCACGACTCGCATCGCCACCAATCAGCCACTGCTCAACCTGCATGTCAGGATCAGTGGCGGCGGTCTGGCGGAGCCATCTGCCTTTAGTTTGGACTGCAACTCGTTGCCAAAAATTGACAAGTCCTTTGCCAAATTGTTAGAGGAGTGTTTTCAACATTTTTGCTAAAAATAAAAAATGTCAATCAGATTTGGCACACTGTTTGAAGATGCCAAGTGTTTATACCATAGTTTGCATGTACTCCAAGTTATAATTTTCTCCAAATGCTCACGTACGCACGTGCAGTAATTTCACACCATCCCAATTACTCTCTCTCCCTCCAAATAGTAAATCATTTTAATTTTAAGGTCAAAACATCTCAAAATTGACCAAATTTATATAACAAAGTGCTAACATTTATTATATAAATAAATACTATTGGATTCTTCAATAAATACATTTTCATATTATATCTATTTGATGTCATAAATTGTTATTAGGGGATACCAACAACATGGATCAAGGATCCTAACTTGTGCTAGATTCCTACCATTTCAAAACAAATCCTCTGGGGGATTCTGCTTCGCCCAACCCCGACCGACCGGAGTTAGACGCAACCATACCCACTGGTGTGACTCTGCCTCTCCTTACCTCGTCACACAAAGGGCGAGAGGTCTCACCGACCCAAGGATTGTGGTGCGACCCACACAGATCATGTCAATCCCGATCACGCGAATACGAATCTGTGGGTGAGCCGCTACCACACGAACACCCCCGTCTGGCCACGAGTAGCCTGGGGATTGGGGGACACGTACTGTCAACAGTGTTGGGCTTCCTATTCGTTGCAGCCCGCCGCTCTACCGCCATGTCGCCTGAGGGCTAGGACCGAGTCTGCCACCTGACCTAGCAAGGGTCATGATAAGGTGGCCACGCGTGACCGCTTATACATACGCCACACACACCTTTGGAGCCGCCTTACGGAGCAGTGGGGCCCATGACAACAAGGGCGAAGGTGAAGGCTCAATATTTTCTCATTGCTCTTCCCCTTTTTAAATTTTTATCTCTACCTCCCCTTGGAGTATAAAAGGAAGGCAAGTCCTCCTGCACGGGATGATGACCGACAACAATGCAACAATTACCAAGCAACCACACACACACATCAGAGACATGGAAACTCTCCATCTCTGGCTCATTTGTAATCCCACACCACAAACTCGTGCAGGGTAACATGATAATTGGCGAATTGGACGTAGGGCTTTCTGCTCGAACCTGTATACATCCTCGATCATGTCCTCTCTACACACCATCCGAACCTTGATGTGCATCCCGTAATCACTAGTCGGCAATTCAAAACACTGACACCTTCCTACAATTTTGGTCAAACATAAAATGGTTTAACTCTCAAAGAAAATTAAATAAACTGAGGGAATATATTCCTAGTCGTCAACTCGTCATTTTCCCACGATATTGTACTATAGTATGGTATTCTCTCAAACTAGGCATGTGTATGCGTGATGCTTCAAAGAAGACCTTGATCTTAATTTATTAGGATGTCCTAGAATAATGTAATCATCGACATCCTGAGCAATGCTGGGCATAGTGTAGTGTTTTGTCAAAATTTGTGCAAATGAAATAGTGCATAGTCATTAATTACATTTTCACACAGGCAATTTGATGATGTGGTAAAAAATTTAATAATGAGAGAGGTGTGAAAACTAAGAAACTAAGTCTAAGTTAGACACCAAGTCTACGCGCAAAATGAGATCCGTGCGGATCATGTGTGCTGCCCACATGCTCATGTGTCTGCTTATTTAATAAAACGAGAGTAGAAAATCTAGAATCAATATTAGATAGGTTCCATGATACAAAATCGCATTGAAGACTCGTAATTTCTTGTGGTAGACTCTATGGGTAGAGTCTAGCTTGGGAAAAATCTATCTCCAGCACATAAATTTACACGCGCATACTTGTTTGGCATTGTCATTTCTCGTTGTGGGAAGCCGGTTGGGAGGGTGAAAAAAATAAAGAATATGGAAGAGTTCCTGATGCAAATGTCTAAGAGAAAAAAAGATTTGTCAAGTTAAAAATAACAAACTCTTGGAGTTGGAGATGCATTCTTTTTTTAGCTTGATAAATTTTTTGGAACTTGACAAATCATAAATTTTGCTAAATTAAAAATAGCAAACTCTTGAACATGAGAGTCATGAAAAAATAGCAACTATGGTGGCAAAACTTGTTGAATTAAGTGTCCTTATACCATAGTTTGCGGGTTACCATCCTGTATTGTGACAGCCAGCTAGATACCACTTATAGTAAAAACAAGTACTGTACGTGCTCATTTGAAGATGAAAGCAACTACGTATGGGAAGTGTATCATTATTGTGCAATCAAATATGTCAAAAGAGTCCTGAACAGTGGATGCCTGCGCGTCAGCATGGAGCCATGGACGTCTCCCTCGTACCCTGCCACTCATTTGAAGATAGGAGTTAAAAGCATCTCCAACAGTTTGACAAACTAAGTTGACATCTCTTATTTTTGTCAAAAACGTTCAAAACACTCCATCAGTTTAGCAAATGACTTCAGAATTTTTGACAACTTCAGAAAAACCTACCTCTGGCGCGTAAATATACACACGTTTGACATCAACATTTCTCATGGTAGGATGTAGGAAGGCAGGTGGGGGTGAAAAATAAATAAATAATAGAGAAGGATTTCTGATGTAAATGTATAAGAGATAAAGAAATATTTGACAATTTAAAAATATTAAACGTCTACATATGTATTTTTTTAGCTTGGCAATTTTTTTTGGGTTGGCGAATCATAAGATTTTTAAAAATAGCAAACTCTTGAAGATGTAAGTCATGAAAAAATCATTAAAAATTTTGGATAATGTAAAGCATGTGTATACAATGAGCTCAAGCAAGAAGCGACACCATGCTAGAGTAACGTCTTTTTAAAAAAACACTATTTTCAATGGCAGGTTTAATTTGGTATATTTCCATAGCGCTACGTTAGATTCTCAAAATTATCTTTCTAAAAAATAAATAGCATTACCTTATATTATGAAAAGATGCAAAATAAAACTTTTTTTACTTTTCAAAAAAAATTGTTGGCAAAGCTATTGTAATCGCAATGAAGCACAGACGTAAAGGGGCATTTTTTTAAGAATTACACAATACAACACAGACGTGACGTCGTAAACTGTACCCCTATGAACACCTCTGAAGGACTAAGATTCTGGAATCACCATTGGCGTCTCATTGTCGACGAGAACACCGCTTACCACTTAACGCATAACTCCATTCAATTCTGAGAAAATTTCAGGAAAATGTGTGAGCACCGGATTTGAACACTAATGGGTAGCGTCCCACTATACCATCCTACTATTGGACTACAAGCCAATTCGCAAAAAGAAGATGTGTTTTTATCTACACATTTTTAGTTGAGAAGAAATTTTTCGTGCGTGCATGCACATATCTAAGTCTATGAACTATGATCACTTAGGTCAGTCTCAATGGAGGGGGTCATCGCACAGTTATCAAGACTAGAATCTTAAGAACAGTGCCAGTGCAGGGTCATGGTGATGACCCTCCTCTCTCATTCCATGACATTCTCCATCATCTCTCCTCATAAATTTGCTGATGTGGCAGGAAATTTAATGCTCATGACCCTTCCCACTGAGACTGACCTTACATCATTTTGGGTTATTTGTGCACGTGGTAGACCGTCACAACCATGATGTTGACTGCATGATCAGTAATTTTTTACTATTTACTTAGCACATACTTCGATCATATTGGTATTAGAATACGTTTACGACAAAATTTAAGTCAAACATTGGGATTATAAATCATAAACAGTTTTTAAGTTATTGAGTTTTAAAATATGAAAATCATAGGATAGAATTGTCTTGAAAAATATTTTCATAAAAGTATAAATATATCATTTTTGAATAAATATCTTTTTATTAAAAACAAGTCAATGTTATGTTTTGAAGACCATGTCACACTAAAAAACATCTTCTAATATCAATATGGAGGGAGTAGGATGTTCTCATCTTAAGTAAGAGTATTATAAATGTATATTAATAATAAAATTCAGTTCATAACCTTGGATAAATTTGTGAGACAAATCTATTGAACTTAATTAAGTTATGATTAGATAATGTGGTGCTATAATAAACATCTTCTAATAATGACATAATTAGGATTATTAAATATGTCTAGTGATTTCCGGTCTGTCCATCTGTGTAGTTTTATAGTTAGATCAAATTTAGTCCTAGCATCAATAATTAATCCTCTAGAGGGCGGGGCTCTCAAGGAAGGAAGGGAGAATCAGCCTCTCAACCTTTTTGCATCGGCTCCGTCCCTGCTCAGGCACCACCACAAGGCATGCAGCGAGTTATGTGATGCCAGATAATGATTAGTTTGAGAATTACACAATCACTACTAGGATTGTTGTGATACATGACGTATTCAATTGGTCATAGACGGCCTAAAAATTGTCACAGCTTGTTATATGTGATGGTCCTGGAATTCATCATAGAATCCTCGTCATAATTGTTGCTTGCTCAAAATTTCATCACAGACGCCTACATCAATGATGATTTCTCATCGTCACAGATTGAGTTTTCACATGGTTTACAGACTTGATCAGTGACAACAGTGGACGTCATGGATCATGTCCACGTGGCGAGGTGGTCAGCTTGCTGATGTGGCTACATTTTTTATCTCTTTTTATTTACAAATAAGGATGGGCTTGGCAGGAATGGTGGCTGGGCCAGAGTGACTGCTAGGCCAAAAAATTCACTCGACGGCCCATTTATTTTTCAAATTTTGTCAAGCCTTTCTTTTTTTATATTGTGTTCCGCCCACTTCATTCAATTTGACTAAGCCCAATTTCTCAACATATTAAGCCGGCCCACTTAAACGCCGGAAGCCCAATAACAGCATATCAGGCCAGCCCACATATTAAAATTCAACCACAGATTTCAATTGAACCACAGATATTTAAATTGGACCACAAATCCAAAATTTTACATCCAATACATCACAAAATTCTTGTTCAGTCACAGGTTCAAATTGAACCACAAATCCAAAATTACATCACAGATTGTCTCCACAGAATTTCTAATGTTTACTCAAGTCTCAAAATGAAGCCCTCATGGCTAGCAGCCAAACAGTTTCACCAAAGCACCACTACATGAGCATATCACAGATTCTCAACATACCAAAAGAAGCAGCCACACATCACAGCATTACCTTGTTGCCTCACTCGAAGGAATCAAGGCCATCAAACGTCTGAGTAGAGTGTCTATCTCAGCTTGCCTCACCTTTGACTCCTCGTCACTCTTCTTCCTTTCTTCTTGCATTTCCTGCATTTTCTTGACCATCTCATCCAACTGTTGGCGTTGAATGTTCACCAGGCCCCTAAGATCTGCTAAGGTTTGCTTCTCTGATACCAGTGCTTCTTGTAGCTTGCGGTGAGTTTCAGCACTTGAATCAGCACAGCTTTTGCTCCCCACAATCCCCATGTTCACAAGAAATTTATTCTTCTTTGTTTTCTCAGCAAGAACTTCAAAAACTGCATCATCGATGGATTTCTATTGACCACCATCCTCAACATGTGCAACAAGCTTCATCTCCATTTCAGCCTAGCAGTCAAAGCAACACTAAATGAATACATTGTTAAATGCATACAAGGGTCAAAGCAACATTTTAGCCTAGCATTGAACAGACTAACAATTTACTTACAATAGCTGATTGTACAGTAGGAGTGAAGGTTGTCTTCTTGCTGCAGTGGAGCTCTTTAAACAAGTCAAGCCCATTTGGTGGTGCATCTTTGTACTTGTCTGCCTAAAGAATGAAAAAAACCAGAAGTTTGAGCATACTTGTGCTTTGTATTTTGTGCATTGATTTGAAATCTGTAAAATCTGTATTATTAATTATCACTTCATGCATCAACTATATACAGAATAGGATAACAAAGCATTATGCAGGGAACTTAAGTGAACTAAAACTAGACTTACCAATTGGATGACGTGCATGTCATAGCTGCGAGAACCAGTTGTCTGGTGGAACTGCACTTTATCTTTGTTTGCATTGTTCTTCTCAGCAATCAACTACAACATCAAAGTTGTGATCTTAGGCACCTATGTGATCCACATGGTAAACAAGAAATGAAAATCACTGCCAAAAGCTTACCATTTTATTTTCATCCTTCCAGTGTTCAACGAGTCGAATCCACTGACCATCAGTCATGCATTGTACAGGAGATGTTTTCAACACCAGATGTAGTGGATACAAATTAAAATACTTCTTTTTGAGCTTATATCGCTGCTGGCGAACACCTCTCTTCATCATTGCCACACATGCCTTTCTCACAGGAACAACAGTTGTGTCCATATCAAAGCTTGACTGAAAATAGTAGATTCAGTAATCAACACAATACAATGCTATTAGTTGCATTAGCAACTCATTCATAGGCCAAAGTTCAGTCGCTTACCGCAACTTTCTCAATGTAGAACTTGAAGAGGTTCTTTTGATTCTTATAATCCTTCCATTTTGGGAATATGGGCACATAGTCCCTGACTGCAATGTTGCACTTCGTTGCAAATTTTGCAGCAATCTTGACTGAGTTTGGCCTTATCTTCCCTGGTTCAATGACCACAGGAAGTTTGCCCTTCCTTGAGCGAGACATCCTTTCAAGACCTTTTCCTACATTAGGTCCCCTTATCCATTCCTCCTCAAATGCTTCTTCATTTGCCAAAGGTACAATTAACATGTGTGGAGTGGTGACCTTAGAAAGGTTTTAAAGTGTCTTAATTAGGCAAAGATACCTTCGGGGGCAGCAAAGAATGTATCATGAAGAGTGTGCTCATCAAGGATGGGGGTAGTGTCCACGTTTCTATCATTGTTGCATCCAACACCTCAAATAATTCATGACAGAGTTAGTGATAAGTATCGACGCATGGGATTTGCTTTGAAAGTATTTCCTAATTCAATTAAAGGGTAATTAATTACCATTGCCGATCGTAAAGTAAGTCATAAATAAAAATATTATTTACACCCTTGCTTGTGAAAGTAAAAGGATTAAAGCCTTCACATGAAATGACAAGTACAATAAAAACCTTTATTCAAATGCGCAATAAAAGAATAACCCATGTACACCCAATAACCTTCCTAAAAGAGAAACATTAGATAGATGCTTGTTAAGGTGAGTATGACCAACCCAGAGTTGGATAAGACAACGAACTATCACATCACCTAAACTTGCATTGCATTCCGTGTAGATCTTCCGGACGGAGATTACTCCCTTGTCCCGGAAAACGAGGAAGGAGGAGCGGAAGCTTCACTGCAGTACGTGGAAGTACTCGACACCGAGGGTGCCCAGGCTAACCTAGCTAACGAAGGCAAGCTCCGGTGCATCTAACCCACTTTTCAAATTCTTTATTCAATTATCTATGGATGATTGTGCATTTACGTTCGAGAGTTGTAGATGCATGATTCCTAGGTACCTTTGGTCCCTACTAGTATGATAGGTCGATAGCTGCTAAGCTATAGGACCGTTACAAGTCGAGTGATGACCTCACTCGCGAGAATAGGTTCCTAGATAGGAATCACAATGTATCCTTAAATGGATTGCTCACGTGGTAAGAGCATGGGATCTGGGCTCCGGTCCAGTGGTTATGTGGGTTAAGTTTTTGAACGTACTAAGCACATGTCGGGTATGAGACCGGTAAGCCTAGTACCTTAATGAGACGGCAAGGGATCCTACCGTTACTATTCTTGGGATTCGCTCTCACGGCTCGCCACCGGTGGTGTATGGTGACTCCGGGTATCTCGCGGGGTATGCCGGATAGCCTGCACCAAAGACTGTAAGATTCGATCCCGACCTGAGGATTTATGGGTACGGCCTGAGAAAGTTGTCCCTTTGTGGACAGCCTACCGTGTGTTTGGGTCTACCTTGCAAGGTTTGAATCAATCGATTGTCGGACTCTCACCGTTATCCGAGACTACTTACTCCACTAGTCATGAGATCCCTAATGATGGAAGTTGATGAATATAATGTTTGATTAATTGATTTGTACAACTTTGTTTGTACTAGTTGGCTAATGTAGTAAAGATTAAACCTACTAGAACTTGTACTAAAATCTTGAAAGTAAGGACCTACTCTTTGTTACTTTTTAGCAAAGGCAACCCAAGAGGGCCAAAAAAGCCTTTCATGGTCTAGAATTGGTGAAGTAGATATCACCGACGGGTAAGACTTGCCGAGTATTAGTATACTCGGCCTTTGCCGTAACGTGTTGATCCAGGTAATGCCTTCAGTGATGTGTGGCCCGGAGAGATCCCGCCGGCTGGGAGCTGGAGTGGGTGGAGGACGACTACTGAAAGCATCATGGATGGCCTCCCGTGGTGTCTTCGCTTCCGTTAGTTTAATTCCGCTGCTTTTCGAAAACTCTGAACTATTTCTTCGTCGCAAAAACTATGGTTTGTAATAATTAAACCCTTCGGGGTACGAATTTGGATTTCAATGTTTGTTGTATCTCTGGACTCGCCTTCGAGTGAGTTTTAATGCATATATTCGATTCTTGTTGCTTTTCAAGTGATTTACCGGGCGTTAACCCGACAACTAACGACAAGATGATACTTTATTATTGCTTAATGACCAAAGTGAATCGGTCTTAGGCGATAGTACGGTATTTTCCTGGGCGGGTTGTCACAGTTGGCATCAGAGCTTATATGCACCAAAGGTTAATTAATAAACCTTAATCACTGATTTTTGAATAAAATATGCCAAGATTGTCTGGTTTTCCAAAATACGTTGGTCCGTTAAGGATAAACTAGACCGAGAGGCCCTAGAGGGAATTTTGGGTTCTTTCAGGTGGCTTAATTAACTTATGGTTTATTTTGCTAACTTCCAGCACATTACTTTATGTCAGACTTACTTTCATGCACAACCAAACTAGGAGCCACGTGTTTTATACGTGTGCTGTTCCGCATCACGGGAATTGCAAGGGTTGATGGAGTGCTCCATTCCACGGATCCCATCTTCGCGTCTGTTTGTGAGTTGTGTGTCGCCACGTGTTTCATACGTGTGCATTCCGCATGTTGCTCATGCGAGGCAAGGATACACTCCATTCAAACGGAGGGTGTCCGAGGCTGTCCATGCAGCGGCTTAACGCATGGATGCCGTTTCTATAGTGAACGGTAATGTATGTGGACGCTTTCGTGGCGTGCTGGCACGAAAAGTTCGTTTTCGGCAGGTACATAACATCGCTTCGATAGTTGTTAAGCAAGTACCGTATAGCTCTCAACTAGATATTATAGGGAGAGACAAATAAAAGCCCTGCCACCGGCACTAACTTCGATTTTTGGCTTGATTGCCATGTGAGGTCGAATAGGACGTCTTGCATGCATGTTAAAAATCGAAACAACTAAAATGGACCCAAAAATCGAATTTCCATATGCTCTCTAAGGAAGATTTTGCTAGTGTGTGCTTTTTATAAACTAGAGTACCTTTCATACCTAGCCGTCATGCTGCCGAAATTTTGAAAAAGTTGTTACCTTGTACTAAGTTAATTAACCCAAATTGTTAAAAATAATTGCTCCTCAACTAGCCATATTGTAATAGCAAGTCTCAATCCTAGTTCATTGAGTTGGTTCACACTTTCCTAGGCACATCCAGGTTCAGGACCATCCACCTTGTTTCCTTGATCGATGCTTAACCTTAAAAATTAATTAAGTATTAAAGGGTTTATTTTTGAACCAGAAAACTTGGGAAGGTTTTGAGGTTTCTGGATTTTTGGTTATGAATTTTTATTCACAAATCGCGTAACTTCACCATTTGACATGCCGTTCTCTTTGAGATCCGACATGAGTAACATTTGTGTACGGATGGATTTCCCCGTGTTCCACCGGCTCGACGCCGACGGTACGATCCGTACCAACGGGTTGCACCGGGAGGGTTTTTCGCGCCTTGCGTGGGAAGCGCTCGATGCCGCAGCTACCTCACCCCACCGACTTACGAGGTGAAGGAGTTTGAGCGCTATGGCGTTCCCCGCCGCAGAGTGATCGTTATCGTTCGCCACACCCGACCACGCCGTCCGGTTTGACTTGAGCTTTATCTACCGGGGATTTATCACTCACGAGTCCGTTGAGTCGCCCGCCCTCGCAGTGCCGACGGACTTCGTGACCACAACCCCACCATGGTAGCTCTCTCTCCGTTTGGACCGTTTCCCGCTCGTGAGTCTTCACGACCCAAAGCATGGTTGGACCGTATGGATCACCTACGGGAGCTACCGACCCTAGCAGAGCCGTTGGATGTTACTCGACGCTAGCTCGTTGTCCGAACGTGGTTTTCACACTCGTGGGCCGCGCTATAACACCGCGGCGGTTATTGGGCGGCGCTTGGAGGCATCTAGGCGCGATTGGGAGCGACTTTCAAGAAGACACCGGCAAGAACTCGAACTTTACTCTTACTCGGGGTACAAGCAGGAGAATGAGGCCGCGTGCTAGGAGATTTCGTTAGAGCTTGAGAGAGGCGACCGCCTACAGAGGATTGTAGATCCGGAGGAGAACCATGCACTAGAGGAGGATGCCGATGCGCACGAGATTGAGAGCCCGACACTACCGCGAACATTGCCGAGATGCAGGAGCACGTGCGGAGGCCGAGGTACTGTGTGGCAGCCTTGAGGCTATAGTGGCCTTACAGCCCGCGCCCCCGCATGTGCACACCCGGAGGAGCAAAGAGGCTTTGTCCGGTCCGGGATCGACGAGCCAGCAGACCACCGCTACCGACTCCCCGGCCTTCGCCGACGTACAGGTGGTGCTTCAGTGGGCAACTAGGTTGCCGACAACAGGGATAAGAAGGATGTCGATCCTATCGAGTTATTGGAGGTGTTTAGAGTAGTTGGCTTGACAGCACGTCTTCGTGCCAAGTAACTGCTTGTATCGTGTCATGTCATGTTGTTTCAAATTCGAGTTGTAATGTCCTTGAACCTTGTTTTATCGTATTGTAATAAAGAATGCTTAAGCATGTGTGCTTTAAGTGAAATTTCCTTGTCGCTCAAATTTGAAACCTTCTTGCATATGATTGCCAGATTCTTGGATAAACCGTTGCAAGTGACCACGCTTGTCAATTTTGCATTGTCACCTAAAGGCGTGGGTAAACCAAAGCATTCTAGGGGCATCACTCATTGCCAGCGACTAAACGCTCGTTCGTATACCACCTTCGTTGGTACCCGAAATGACAAGAAATTGTCCAAGGGTAATTGTGGCCTGTGCATTCGAGTGATCGCACTCCTAACCGCGTTAAGAAAACCATTCTAGGAATCTTGGTGGCTTTGGAACATTGTTGATTGTTGTTGTCCTCATCATTAAGTGCTAATGAGATGTGATTATGCATGATTGTGCTTGTCATCATTTGGAGTAAGCTTTTGGTTATCTCACTAATAAAGCTCACTTTTCAGATGGTGAGAACCACGCTCAGCTCTCCCAACGGTTTCGGAGCAAGTGGTAGTGGTGACTTGCCACCACCCCCGCCCATGACACTGACGGAGGCCTTCATGGCCACCCAAACAGAGGTGCCGCGCCGCATCCCGCGCACGCACAGCAGATCGCCCAGCAGATGAACCGAGGGCCGCCACACGGGGCCAACCACGAGGGGCCTAACCAGGTCACTACGTATGCCCAGTTCATCGCTATGAAGCCGCCAACCTTCGCCAAAGCAGAAGACCCTCTGGAAGCTGAGGCTTGGGTCAAGGCCATAGAGGCAAAATTCTCTGCCTTTGGGTTGCCTTGCTCCGAGGAGAACAAAGCGAACTTCGCAGCGCTGCAACTGCGAGGAGAGGCTTTGATGTGGTGGGACCACTTCAAGTCAATGCAGCGAGGGCACGTTGTGACTTGGGATGAGTTCAAGCAGGCTTTCAAGAGCCACCACATTCCCAAGGGACTGATGGATAGGAAGATGAGGGAGCTGTTGGCCCTCCGTCAAGGATCTGACTCAATGTATCGCTATGCTCAGAAGTTTAATAGCTTGTGCCAGTATGGTGGGCATCACATTGATACTGATGCCAAGAAGATGGAGAGGTTTCGTGATGGGCTTGATGGCAAGCTGTATGAGCGTCTGAATCTGCTTGAGCCCGCAAACTTCCATGAGCTAGTGAACAAGGCTATCTCCCAAGAGGATGCTATGAAGAAAGCCCACGGGGACAACAAGAGGATGTATGGTTTCACCCAGGCAGCGGAACGGGCAAGAAGTTTCGCTTTGTGAAGAAGGAAGCTCCAGGCCCATCCCCAGCAATCTTCAACCGGACGCCGGATGATGAAGCCACCTCGGAGCAAACCCGCGCAGGGAACTTCCGGGTTCCGTAGTGCCCGACAGCCAGGCTCCAAAGCCTAATGCACCTCCTCGCGATGTTGGGCATCGTCGTTGCCACAACCGTGCGCCCGGGGGGCACTACATTAATGAGTGTCCCAAGCCCAGGCAGATCAAGCCCAACCCGCAGAAACAGGGTGCAGGAAGCAAGCCTACCACTCCGGCTAAGAAGCCTATGGTGCAAGTGCGCCGAGGCAAGCTGAACTTCACTACAATGAGTGGCATCCCAGCAGGAGCTTCAGTACTCACGGGTACATTCTCTATCAATGACACTCCTGTTAAGGTTTTATTTGATTCGGGAGCCACCCATAGTTTCATAAATGAGAGCCTACTAGACAAATTGGGTCTAAGAGGAGTACAAACCAAATCCGCTTATAAAATTACCACACCAGGTGGAAACATCACGTCTCAATTAGTGACTTTTGAAGTCCCTCTAAGACTAGGAAGTAGGGTTATTCGATCTAATCTTATAACCATCAAATTGGGAAGCATGGATGTTATCTTCGGTATGGAATGGATGAATCAACATAAGGTGATTCTAGACATATCAGATAGGGTCGTAGAGATCAATTCTCCTACGGTTGGGCACACTACCTTGTACCTACCTTTCAGGGACGGTACCGACTCTTGTGCCTATGTGACCATTATCTCCCCTCTTGATGAAATTCCAGTAGTGTGCGAGTACCGGATGTCTTTCCGATGAGTTGCCCGGTATGCCACCGTACGGAGATGTCGAGTTTGTGATCGAACTCCGGCCCCGTACCGCACCCATTTCCAAAAGACCTTATCACATGCCACCCAAGGAGTCACCGAACTAAAATCCCAACTCCAAGAACTCGTTAGATAAGGGTTATATTCGCCCGAGCTCTTCTCCTTGGGGTTGCCCCCGCCCTCTTTGTTAAGAAGAAAGATGGTAGCTTGAGAATGTGCGTAGATTATCGACCACTCAATGCGTCACCATCAAAAACATATACCCGCTTCCTCGAATCGATGTTCTTTTTGATCAATTGGCTGGTGCCAAAGTCTTCTCTAAGATCGACCTTCGTTCTGGCTACCACCAAATCAAGATTCGACCTTGCGATATTCCCAAAACCGCTTTTTCCACTCGTTATGGTCTTTACGAGTTCTTGGTCATGTCTTTCGGACTCACTAATGCCCCCGCCTACTTCATGTACCTCATGAACTCCGTGTTCATGATGGAGCTTGATAAATTTGTCGTGGTCTTCATCAATGATATCCTCATCTATTCCAAAAGCGAGAAAGAGCACGCCAAACATCTCCGAGTTGTCCTTCAGCGTTTGCGAGATCATAAGCTTTATGCTAAGTTCTCCAAATGCGAATTCTGGTTGAAAAGTGTGAAATTCTTAGGACACACCATTTCCCAAGATGGTATCTCCGTAGATCCTAGCAAAGTTCAAGAGGTGATGGATTGGAAACCACCCAAGTCCGTGCATCAAATCCGCAGTTTCCTAGGATTGGCGGGATATTACCGTCGATTCATTCCCGACTTTTCCAGAATCGCAAAACCCATGACCGAACTACTCAAGAAAGGAGTGAAATTCGTGTGGAGCGAAGCATGTGAGAAAGCTTTCCACACCCTCAGGCAACATCTAACTTCAGCCCCAGTGCTAGTTCAACCCGATAATTCCAAACCGTTTGAAGTCTTCTGTGACGCATCAGGCACGGGTCTCGGTTGTGTCCTTATGCAAGAAGGCCGAGTCATTGCCTATGCTTCACGAGCCCTTCGACCCCATGAGCTTAATTATCCTACCCATGATCTTGATTTAGCTGCTGTTGTTCATTCCCTCAAGATATGGAGACATTATCTAATGGGTAATCGTTGCAATATCTTCACTGACCACAAGAGTCTCAAATACATCTTCACCCAATCTGAATTGAACATGAGACAGAGAAGATGGCTTGAGTTGATTAAGGATTATGATTTAGAAGTGCACTATCATCCCGGCAAAGCAAATGTTGTTGCGGATTCTCTTAGCCGCAAAGATCATTGCAACCACCTAGAGTTGGAGCCAGTCAGTGAACCATTGTGTGAAGAAATGAGGAGGCTCAACTTAGAAGTGGTACCGCAGGGAATCCTTTATGCCTTGACGGCAGAGTCAAATCTTTATGACAGGATTGTCACTGCCCAGCGCGATGATGCAGATGTTCAAACCATCATGCAGAAACTAGCAGAAGGAGACCCCAAGTACACTTGTTTCCAGAAGGATCACCAGGATGTGGTCTGGTTTGGGAAACGCCTAGTGGTCCCCATTGACCCAGAAGTTAAGAAAATCATCCTAGATGAAGCTCACAGGTCCAAATTCTCTATTCATCCCGGTAGTACCAAGATGTACCAAGATCTGAAACAGAACTTTTGGTGGTCCAACATGAAGGTGGATGTAGCCAAGTATGTAGCCGAGTGCGATACTTGCCACCGGATGAAAGCAAGTCATTTGAAATCGGCAGGAGTACTCCAACCCCTGTCGATACCTATGTGGAAGTGGGACGATATTAGTATGGATTTCATTGTGGGTTTACCCCCAACAGCTAGAAGGAAAGACTCCATTTGGGTGATTGTGGATAGACTCACCAAGACCGCTCACTTCATTGCCGTGCACACCACTTACTCCGTACAACAATATGCAGAGTTGTACGTGGACCACATAGTTCGTCTGCATGGAATCCCAAAGACTATAATCTCTGATAGAGGGACTCAGTTTGTAGCTCGTTTTTGGGAACAGTTGCATGAGTGTTTGGGAACCCACCGATCCGTTAGCCTCAGTTATCATCCGCAAACCGATGGTCAGACGGAGAGGATAAATCAGATTTTGGAGGACATGTTGAGAGCAAGCATCTTGCACTTTGACAAGAGTTGGGACAAGTGTTTGTCCTTGGCGAGTTCTCTTATAATAACAGCTATCAAGCCGCTTGAAAATGGCACCGTTCGATGCTCTATACGGACGTAGATGCCGCACTCCGCCGAATTGGTCGTAGGCCGGAGAGAGAACACTCTTTGGACCGGAATTAGTTAAAGAGGCTGAAGAAAGGGTGCAAGTGATAAGAGAGAATTTGAAGATGGCACAGATGAGGCAAAAGAGTTACCATGACAAGGGAACCGCACCTCGACACTTTGAAGTGGGAGATTATATATATTTGAAGGTATCCCCCACCAAGGGTGTGCAAAGGTTCGGAGTCAAGGGAAAGCTAGCCCCGCGCTACATTGGACCATATGAAGTTATAGAAGTATGGGGACCCGTGGCTTACCGTATCCAATTGCCAGAACGGTTTTCCGCAGTTCACAATGTGTTCCATGTAACTCAATTGAAAAAGGGAATGCCTGTGCCGGAGAATGAAATCATCACGGAAGCTAATGCTTGGATTGAGCCGGATTTCTCGCTCGTCGAGCACCCATTGAAAGTACTGGATCAAAAAGAGCGAAAGACCCGAAGGCAGACCGTGCGAATGTACAAGATCCAATGGAGCCATCACACGGAGGAAGAAGCAACGTGGGAGACGGAGGACTATCTTAATACTAAGTATCCAGGCTTCCTACAATCTCAGAACCGTGAGTCTTTCTCCACCTCTTTTCGTTATCAAATCAAATCTCGGGACGAGATTCCGTTTAAGGGGGGTAGGCTGTGACGCCCCAGGTTTTTAATTAGCCTTAATAGCCGGTCAAATGGTCAACCATGGTCAAACCTAGGTCAACCTAGGCCCTCACCTAGAAAAACTCACTAACCCACCCTAGTGACCCTAATTGGCTAGTAAACACACTTGTGGGGCCAACCCATGGTCAAAGGATGGTCAAACCCCTTGTCACTCTAGTGTCCCCAGGTGTCTGCCGGAACTTTTGCCGCGTTCTCCAAAATTCACCTAAACACTTAAAATTCTACCTTTATGAAAGTTGTAGATCTTGATGAGGGACACAACTTTCATGTAGATTGGCATTCCAAATTTTGAGGGGAAAAACTTGAAAAAAGCAACTGCAAGCCAGAATTCACTGTTTGCAAAACCCTGCTGACATTCAAAGTTGGCAGTCAAATAACTTTTAATCTGGGCAGAAAAACCCTATATGGCTTTTGTAGAAATTGTTGTTGGTAGCTAGATCTACAACTTTGGTATTTACCACTTGGTCGACTTCTATTCAAAAATCCGGAGAAAAATCGGTTCAAACTCAGCCCCAGCGAAATGTTCAAACCAGAGCGCCGCTCGTCGCGACGTCGTGCGCCCCGCGCGCCGCCCATCGTCGGTCGCGCACCGCCGGCCCCCCCGGCGTCCGCGCCACCGCCTCCGCCCGAGGCCGCACCGCCCGAGGCACGCCCCGTCCCGAGGTCCCGCGCCCCAACGCACGCCCCCGCCCGAGGCGCCCGGCGCCGCCGCCGCCGTACGTGCGCGCACGCCGCGGACCGGCGTCCGTCGGCCGTGTCGCCGCCGTACGCGCGCGCGCTCGAGCGCCGTAGTACGGCGAGGCATCTTCGCCGTCATCCATTCATCACCCCGGACGCGCCCGCACCATATAAAAGCGCCCCCTCGTCCCACGCGCGCCGCCCCCGAGCCGCCCGCCGCCATTGCCGCCGCCGCCCGGCCGGAGCTCGCCGCCGTGCTCACCACCGACCGGGGCCGCCCCTATTAGCTCCCCTAGCCCCTAGTGAAGCTCACGCAGCCGCTTGTTTGCCCGCATTTCGCCTCCACGCCGTCGTTCACCGAGCCGCCACGGCCGCCGCCGCCGGCCGCCGCCGAACCTCACCGCCGGCCACCTTCCCCGCCTCCACTCCCGTGCCCTGCGCCTCCTAGGTGAGCGAGTAGTCGAGCCGGCCGCTTGCCCGGCCGGCGCCGCCGCCCGTTCGCCGGCGTTGGCCGTGCCCGCGCCGCCCGGCCGGCCAAGGGTCGGATTGCATCGATTGCGTTAATTCCAGGGTGTTTTGCGTTAATTCCGGGATTGTTAGGTCATGACTGAATGCTGTGCCAAAAATTGCACAAAGTTATGCAGTAGATCTTGCTAAATAAATGTTTTTCCATTTCTGCAGAAACTGCCTAAATGATTTTTCTTGTGAAATATATTTATGTTCTTGAGCTCAACTTGTGCAGACTGTCTTGATATGTCAAAATGCACATCTTTTGAATTGATCATGATTTTTGGCTCACAAGAAATAATTATTCTCGATTTATGCATGTTTTCCTTTGTAAATTAATAAACCCAGATCAGTAAAGTTCCTGGATGTATATGCTGGTTCTTTAGGCTTGTTTAGGACCAGAGAGAATGCATGAGAAAGTTTAGATCATTTTGAGGCTTATTTATTTTTGAATGCATTTAAATGGAATCACTAGCTAGCCTTTGTTATTTTCTATAATATTTAATTTCCTAGCATCCAACACTTGCATGTGGGTCCAATGGACCAGGATAGGTGCTAGTATGCTTAAGAAACACTCCTTTAATTTTTGGTAATTTAATTGCTTAATAGAAAGCTTAAAAGCCCTTTTAATAATAAAGAGAAGTTAAATAAAGAAAAGCTCTTATTTAATTCTTTTTTCTTTTTGAAAGTATTTCCTAATTCAATTAAAGGGTAATTAATTACCATTGCTGATCAGAAAGTAAGTCATAAATAAAAATATTATTTACACCCTTGCTTGTGAAAGTAAAAGGATTAAAGCCTTCACATGAAATGACAAGTACAATAAAAACATTTATTCAAATGTGCAATAAAAGAATAACCCATGTACACCCAATAACCTTCCTAAAAGAGAAACATTAGATAGATGCTTGTTAAGGTGAATATGACCAACCCAGAGTTGGATAAGACAACGAACTATCACATCACCTAAACTTGCATTGCATTCCGTGTAGATCTTCCAGACGGAGATTACTCCCTTGTCCCGGAAAACGAGGAAGGAGGAGCGGAAGCTTCGCTGCAGTACGTGGAAGTACTCGACACCGAGGGTGCCCAGGCTAACCTAGCTGACAAAGGCAAGCTCCGGTGCATCTAACCCAGTTTTCAAATTCTTTATTCAATTATCTATGGATGATTGTGCATTTACGTTCAGGAGTTGAATGAAACCCTAGATGCATGATTCCTAGGTACCTTTGGTCCCTACTAGTATGATAGGTCGATAGCTGCTAAGCTATAGGACCGTTACAAGTCGAGTGATGACCTCACTCGCGAGAATAGGTTCCTAGATAGGAATCACAATGTATCCTTAAATGGATTGCTCACGTGGTAAGAGCATGGGATCTGGGCTCCGGTCCAGTGGTTATGTGGGTTAAGTCTTTGAACGTACTAAGCACATGTTGGGTATGGGACCAGTAAGCCTAGTACCTTAATGAGACGGCAAGGGATCCTACCGTTACTACTCTTCGGATTCGCTCTCACGGCTCGCCACCGTGGTGTATGGTGACTCTGGGTATCTCGCGGGGTATGCCGGATAGCCTGCACCAAAGACTGTAAGATTCGATCCCGACCCGAGGATTTATGGGGACGGCCTGGGAAAGTTGTCCCTTTGTGGACAGCCTACCGTGTGTTTGGGTCTACCTTGCAAGGTTTGAATCAATCGATTGTCGGCCTCTCACCGTTATCCGAGACTACTTACTCCACTAGTCATGAGATCCCTAATGATGGAAGTTGATGAATATAATGTTTGATTAATTGATTTGTACAACTTTGTTTGTACTAGTTGGCTAATGTAGTAAAGATTAAACCTATTAGAACTTGTACTAAAATCTTGAAAGTAAGGACCTACTCTTTGTTACTTTTTAGCAAAGGCAACCCAGTAGCCAAAAAGCCTTTCATGGTCTAGAATTGGTAAAGTAGATATCACCGACGGGTAAGACTTGCTGAGTATTAGTATACTCAGCCTTGCTGTAACGTGTTGATCCAGGTAATGCCTTCAGTGATGTGTGGCCCGGAGAGATCCCGCCCGGCTGGGAGCTGGAGTGGGTGGAGGACGACTACTGAAAGCATCATGGATGGCCTCCCGTGGTGTCTTCGCTTCCGTTAGTTTAATTCCGCTGCTTTTCGAAAACTCTGAACTATTTCTTCGTCGCAAAAACTATGGTTTGTAATAATTAAACCCTTTGGGGTACGAGTTTGGATTTCAATGTTTGTTGTATCTCTGGCTCGCCTTCGAGTGAGTTTTAATGCATATAGTCGATCCTTGTTGCTTTTCAAGTGATTTACCGGGCGTTAACCCGACAACTAACGACAGGATGGTACTTTATTATTGCTTAATGACCAAAGTGGATCGGTCTTAGGCGATAGTTTTGTATTTTCCTGGGCGGGTTGTCACATAAATACATTAGGATGCCAGTGTAATTTGGAGGGAATGAAATGCAGTGATGTCATTACTGCCCGGTGACCAATGCATTCGATGAAACAAATAGAAGCATAATAACAGTTAGAAAAATAGAACTGCACATCTTAACCCAGCTGAACATTGCATGAACAGAACTACACATCTCATTCACAACCGAGTACCCTATCCCATCGTCATGTAAAACAAAACTGCACATCTTAGTTTCCCCAGGCCAACTGAACAATCCAAACATCTATAGGACTAGTCCAACAGATTGTAGAAAGCATGGCATTGAAAATTGACCTTAGAACAAAACTACACATGTATAGGACTAATCCGTCGCCATTAGCCTATTTCTATAGGACACAACTGAAGCATGAACAATTTTAACAGAGAAAATTAACCTTCAATCATGGGTGGAGATCGTGGCCTCTTTCTTTGCCCTTTCCCCTTCGATGCCATTTGTGGCGGGATTGCCTTCGTGGCCTGTGTACCCGCATTGGCTGAGATTGGCGGTGGCGACGACTTGCGTTGACGGAGACACGGCTTTGCAACGGCGACAGCTGGCGGCGTCGACGGCTTTGCGGTGGGGACGGCTTGCGGCACCAACGGCTTTGCGGTGGGGACGGCTTGCGGCACCAACGGCTTTGCGGCGGCGACGACCGGCGGCACCGACGGCTTCGCGCCGGGGACGGCTTGCGCCGCCGACGACTTCGCTGCGGGGACGGCTTGCTGTGCCGACTGGTTTGCGGCGGGGACAGCTTGCGACGCCGATTGCTTTGCGGTGGGGCCACCTTGCGGCGTCGACGGTTTCTGTGGTGGTGCGGTGGAGATAGAGTGGGTCTTGTCGGCGTTGACGGCGATGTCGGGTGGCAACAGCCGGCGAAGACAATGGCTTCAGATCTGGGAGACAGCGTCGGGGTTGGGGCCACTACGGGTTCGGCGGTGTGGATGGTCAGGGGGCGGAGGTGGAGGAGTCATGGCGGCGGTAGGGTTTGGAGGCGGAGCTCTACGGTGGGAGACGACGGCGGATAGGGTTTGGAGGCGGAGCTCTACGGTGGGAGACAACGGCGGGTAGGGTTTGGAGGCGACTGGGATGGAGACGAGGAACGGAGCGCCTTCGCCTTTATACGAACCAAAGATTGCATGCGCAATTACCTAAAAGTCCATCCAGATTAAACTGTGAGCAACATTAGAAGGAAGGATAGAATCGTCTTTTTCCCTGGTGAAATTTTCACTCTTCCGCACACACAGGCGATAATTTGGCACTGAAACATGGTCTGTTTGGATTGCAGGCCCAATTAAGGATATAATGCTTTCAATTTTTATTTTACTACTATGACAAATATGTTTAATTTTAAATCAGAATTGATAATAAATAAGTTGTGGTATAAAAAGTCTGGAACCAAAATTTTTTTGACTAACTTTGACCTATGTATATGATGTTGGTCGTTTGTAGGATTGGTTGTATAAGTTAGTTTGTAGAATTGAAATTTGAATTTTTGAGAACTCCAAAACGAAATTTGGGGCACTTTAAGGCTCCAACTGGAAAAGCATGAATATGAACAATCAATAACTCCTCGAGATCTACAGTGCGTATGTTGGTCATTTCTTCATATGACTCAATTTGAACAACTAAAAATTTGAAATTCAAATTTTGAGAACTCCAGTTAGAAAATTAGGACACCAAAAGACTTCAATTGAAAAAGTTATGAATACCAACATTGAATAACTCATGAAGATCTACAAATCTTATTTTGGTCATTTCCTCAAATGAGGAATTGATAATGACATGATTCACAAAATTCACGTGTCTCTCGTATAGTTCCCTATAACTATAATAGAGATATGTCCGGTTGTTACACCCTGTTAGTATCACTTCCTCATTTGAGTAAGAGACCAAAATAAGATTTGTAGATCTTCATGAGTTATTCAATGTTAGTGTAACACCCCGCCCACCAAAGCCGCACCGCCCGGCCCTTCCGTAGGGGCGAGCACGCGTACACATAGCACCCTGCTTACACTTTCGTCCTCGCTTCATGTAAAAGGGTTAACCCGAGGGTGGTATGGCTGGTGGACAAAGGCTTATAAGTTGGCTCCACCCTTGCTCTACTAGCAATGTGGCACTAAACACGCGCACCTGCGCTCATGGGCCACTCATGGGCCATCCAAATTGGGCCAGGTGTGACATTCACCCCCCCTCAAAGAACCCGACGTCCTCGTCGGTCCAACTCACCCGTCCAGTGCCGACCCATACGCCATGTCGTGTGCCCCATCCCAGGCCCACACGCACATGCATATGTTCGCACACTGACCCGAGCAAATGTCCAGGAACCTTCCCTCTTAGCGCACGACCGTACGTCCAGTGCCGACCCATATGCCATGCCGTGTGTCCCATCTCGGGCCCACACGCGTCATGCGCCCTATGTACGCACACCGACCCGTACGCTCAACCGCGAGGGTCGGCTCGATACCATTTGTAACACCTCGCCCACCAAAGCCGCTCCGCCCGGCCCTTCCGTAGGGGCGAGCACACGTACACATAGCACCCTGCTTACACTTTCGTCCTCGCTTCGTGTAAAAGGGTTAACCCGAGGGTGGTATGGCTGGTGGACAAAGACTTATAAGTTGGCTCCACCCTTGCTCTACTAGCAATGTGGCACTAAACACGCGCACTTGCGCTCATGGGCCACTCATGGGCCATCCAAATTGGGCCGGGTGTGACAGTTAGTATTCATGAGTTTTTCAATTGAAGTCTTTAGCTATCCCAATTTTCTATTTGGAGTTCTCAGAATTTGAATTTCAAATTTGGAGTTGTTCAAAATTTGTCACATGAAAGGAATAGCAGAAAATTCATAACACGTGATAGAGAATGATTTTAGAATTTTTTTAAAAAAAATGAACTCATTTGGAGCTCATATGAGGGAGAAAGACCACTTAAAAATTTTTAGCAGAGATTAAAAAGAAATATCTTTTCCCTGTTTAAAATGCGGATGCATATGAATGTCAATTGAATTAGATTGTCTTCCTTTTTAAAATTTTCAAACCGAGTCAATAGCAAAACATATTCGTAGCACAATGGTTATAGTCCACAGTATTGAAACTGGTGTCCCGAGTTCGAACCCGAGTGGACGCTTCATTTTTGCTCTTGCCTTTTTTTCCCACGACGCGCTTACAGGGCCTCTCTTCCCCTCTACCCGCCCCGCCCTGCCCCCGTTTTCCAAACTCACGCCGCCATAGCCGCCACTGTCGCTCCCAAAGTCCGCCCACTGTCGCCCATCGCCGTGGCGCAAGACCGCCGCCGCGCCCATCATCACTGCTCGCGCAGCCTCAGCGACACGCGCCCGTCGTCACTGCTCGCGCATGCCTCGCGCAAACCGTTGGACTCCGCGACCCTGGACTCCATCGGTGGACTCTATGACCCTGGACTCCACTCCACCGCGCGCCGGTCGACTTCCTGCTGAATCCGTCCGCGGCGTCCTCCTCCTTGTTTCTGTGTTTTGAGCTCGCCGCTAGGCGTCATCTCGGTTAGTAATACATCGATCCCTAGTGAGCACCTCCTCTGCCCTTAAGGTGTTCGGTGAAATGGCACCACAATCCAAATTCTTTGCTGATCAATCTGTTGTGCCCAGCAGGTGACATCATGCCGATGCCGACCACAGGTTCGAGCTCTTCACAGCCGGGGAGGGCTCTCCTTCTCGTCAATTGTTCCCAATGCTTAGTGACCGCTATCAAGAAATTGAGCCAGATAGGCAATTGGTATTACAGGTGCCCACGAAGTTGTGGTAAATGGTGGTTGGAGGATTTTGAAATCCCACAAACTCAGCCTCCTACCCTAGAGAGGCAAATCGTCCAGCAGTTTGTTGGTCATGTTGAAGGGCTCCTGCCTGATGTCAACCTCTTGCTTGGGGAAATTAAACTGGAGATTGGCAACTTGAGGACCGAAGTGAAGGAACTGAAAGGGATGAAGGAGGGAACAAGTCCAATTGGTGGTGCTGCTATTTTCATGGCTATTTTTCTTGCTGTCCTGGTTGGAATTGTGTGAAACAAATGACTTCCCTTTGGTCATTTCTTCATATTTTTCTTGTTGTCCTAGTTGTAGTTCTAGAAGTGAACAACTTATGTAATGACATTTAAGTCCAATGTATTGAAGATGTTTTCTTGGAATCAAGAGTTTTATCATGTGGCCTTCTTTTGAAAAAAATTGACATTTCCTGGCATAATGCTTTGGAGTTGCATTGACTGGGTACGGTGTGGCCATACTCTGTGCCAGCCAACTGCTTCCAGAATGCATTGGTAAACAAGATGAGCAAGACTAAGAAACAAACAAACAATAATGTTGTCGTTTGATTTCCCACGTATGGCAAGAATGATACCAAGGAGGGCTTCACAGATATTCTTCTCAATGTGCATCACATCTAGATTGTGTCTAAGCTTCAAAGATGCCCAATATGGTAAATCCCACAAACTCATCTGCCTACCCCAAATTGGCACATGCCCCATTGGACACTTCCTTTTTTGCCCGATGCTTCATCTGTTAACTTGGCTAGTTGTTGTAACACCTCTTCAGCTGTGAATGTATCTGGCCTGTCTTTGCTTTCATGTAGAGAGGCATATTCATTGTTCGTGCGCAGACGATGACGCCTAGGAAGGAAACAACAGTGTCCAATGTAACAAATCTTTCCCCTTATGGAATATGACAGAGGATCTTTGTCACAATGGAGACAAGCAAAATAACCTTTTGTTGTATGACCAGACAGAGTACTAAGTGCTGGATAGTCATGAATGCACCATAACACAGCGGCATGAAGCTTAAACTCTTTTCCTGTCTGAGCATCAATTGTATCCACACCTGACCATAGACTAAGTAAATCCTCTATAAGAGGTTGGAGGAAAACATCAAAGTCTTTGCCAGGTGATTTTGGACCAGGAATCAACAAAGCCATCATGAAATTTGATTCTTGCACACAGACCCAAGGAGGAAAATTGTATGGAATCACAATAACAGGCCACATACTATAAGATGATCTCATATTCCCAAACGGATTGAAACCATGTGTGGCCAGACCAAGTCTAAGGTTCCTTGGATCATCAGCAAACTTTGGCCAGCATTTGTCAAAATCTTTCCATGCTTCTCCGTCTGCCGGATGGGACATTTCCTTATCTTTGGGAACCCTTTTCGCTTATGCCACTGTGCTTCCTCCGATGTTTTCTTGCTAGCAAATATTCGTTGAAGCCTTGGTTTCAATGGAAAATGCCGCAATATTGTTTCTGGAACTTTCTTATTGACAGGATCTTTCCATCTCGATGCTTCACATTTTGGGCAGTTATCAAGATTTGCATATGTCCCTCTAAATAACACAATTGTTTGGGCAAACATGTATTGACACATAACCCAGTCCTAATGTATGCAACAATTTCTTTGCCTCTTCATATGATTTGGGAATACAATTATTCTCTGGGTGAGATCTGCTCAAGATTTGCAATTTGTGCAGTAAAGGCTGAGTTGGTGATCCTATAATATGACTTCAAATGGAGCATCTTGACTACCCATGAGAACTTTGAAAACTCACTGCAGCCAGGATACAACTCAACTTTGCCTCTTCCATCAGAGTTTTAAAAACACAATCAGGGTTACTTGATGGGTTGCCATCACTAGTTGTTGCCTCATTAGAAGGTACAAAAGTACTGTGAAGGTCTGTTAAGATACCGTCAACTTGATCCCAATCATTATTCTCATGTTCCATATGATTAGAATGTGGATCCACATTTACTGGTTGCTCCAAAACATGAACATCATTGGACTCTCCATAATGGATCCACCTTGTATATGTACTGGATATCCCACTGAGCAATAAGTGCCTCTGGACCTCTGTTTTACTGATAGATTTATGGTTAAGACAATGACTACATGGGCACAAAATTATTGCATCCCTAGGAAATCTCTCATCAACAAAATCCATGAAACTTCGAACACCATGGACATATTCAGTTGTCAAGAGTGTGCCATGTATCCATCTCCTATCCATCTGTTACAGAATACCACACATCAAATCCAATAGCCATACTTGAACTACCTATACAGCAAGCAAATCATTTTCTCATTGAATAGCACCTCAAATACATATCAGGCTAATCGAAGAGTGAGCTTCAGAGGACCGCAATGGAGGTTGTCGATAGCCAAGCTGGAGTAGTCACACTGTAGATCTCAGTGGGAGAGGACCAGCTGCCACTACCGCACCCTGCCTTCGCGGCTGCTGCACCCCGCTCTGCTGCTGCCACCCGCCTTCCCTGCTGCCACCCCTAGACTGCGCCGGTGCTGCCGCCACCGCGTTCGTCGCCCATGCCTTCGCCGCCGCGGCCCGCCGCCCGCCGCACCCCAACTTCACCGCCTACACCGGGCTCTCCTCCACGCCGCCGCCGTCCCCGCCGCACCCACCGACGATGCCATCCCGGGGCCGCGTAGCCGTCCCGCCGTAGCCGCCGCCGCCCCCGCCCCCGCCCCCCCCGCCCTTCTTCGATTTGGTTGTTTCTACAAATGCCGCCGCCGCGGGATTCGATTTGGTTCTGTGATTTGTTACCCTTGTTGTAACAGATATTTTATATTAAAAGAAATTTACCTTATGTCTCAAACACTAATCCTATCGTAACACAATGGTAAGGTCGGGGGTTCGAATCCTGGCTAAGCTTCTTTTTTGTTTCATTTTTTCAGTCTACAAGACAATCCACCGCCACGTCACGTCCACATGGCCGTCCATGTTCCCATCACACAGACCATGTCACCTATTACACATTAGTGATGTTTATTAAAATCGTCATAGATAATCATGGTATTGACGAATGATTCAAACCGTCATTGATTTAGAACCTATTTATCGAATAGCCATGGACTGAAATTTTTATGACCATTTGAGAAACTGTCACCAGAAAACCGTCATATATCAACATATTCCTAATAGTGAATACAACAACGCTCGGCTCCCCGCTCTCGCGACCCGCAATCTGCTACTCGCCCGGCTCGTCTGTTTGTGTTTATTCAGTTTCGTCAGTTACGAAGTTCCAATTTTGAGTCTTGATTAAAATTAGTAACTATCTTTTACTATTCGAACCAAGTGATTCATGTTAAACCTTAACTTGCAAACCTAATGTATCATCAACAAAACCTGCTATCCTACATTGCTCACAAAATATTTGCAAACTTCCGATGAGCATCACTGTGGTCAGGCTGGTCAGACTTAAAATTTTCGCAAGTCTAGTGCCCAGGCTGCGCAGTGCTGAAATCAATTTTTGGATCTCTCTTGAAGTTAATTAACTACAACATCTAGTTCAACAATTAAGCATGCAAGTGGTTTCACCATTGGGTCAACCAGTGCCCAACCCACTCTACCCAATATGAAGTAATGGGTTGACCCAAAACTAAGCCCACAATTACCCAAAACCTGGTGGGTTACCCAAAACACTGTTTAACTGTGCAGGTGCGGGACCCAATATTATGGGTACCCAATGACAGTGATTACGAGCGACTATCACGGTCACGATGGCCTCCAGGGTATTTTTGGTGGTTTTCTGGATTTATTTTCATGCAGAAAAATGATCACAAAATCAAGTGGTATTCCAAGGTTTATTTCCGTGAAACAAAATATCCAGAAATCAAGACTATCTCCTCACGTACACACCTGTCATGACACTTCCGCCTAGCTGGAAGCCTCCCCGAGTGTTTTTGGGCTCATGCATGCGCTAAGAATAGAGGCATTCATTGCCTAAGCCACTTGCCTGGCTCCTCACGCACACCTGTTGAGCATGCAAGAGCTCACTCTCTCGCACCCTCTCTCCACTCATGTAACCTGCTCCCCTTGCATATAAAAGGCAGAGCAGGGGTACTTTCTAGGAGACAGGCTCACACTTTTTACTTTTTCCTTCTCTCTTCTTTTTACTTTTTCCTTCTCTCTTCTCCTCGGAGGGAAGGGCTCTCTCATTTTTTCCTTCTTCTACCATTAGCCATCCGTGACTCAAAAGCTACAGAGACTTGGGACCAAGCTCCCTGTATCGCACATTTGTAACCCCTACTACAAATCAGCGCAAATAACACAGCAACACAAACTGGATATATGGTGCTACTCTCCGGAGGCCCGAACCAGTATAAATCCTGTGTGACCTCTGTTTGCGCAACTGTCCGAGGCCTGGCACGCAATCCGAGAAATTTACTGCCGGGGGTTACAGAATCACGACAGTTGGTGCGCCAGGTAGGAGGCTATTGCGTGTCACTACATTTTTTTAAGGACTCATGGCCAACCATGTCAAGAATCGAAAGACAACAATGGCGGCCGCGACGCCGACGGCCGCAATGATGCCGACGGCAACCACGATTTCACCGCCGATGATAACGGCGGCCGCGACGACGCTGACAGCAGCCGTGATGCCGCCAGCACAACGACGGCGGCACCTACGACCACGGCGGCATCGGCAACACCCATAGCGCCGCCGGCCGCAACGACGATGGCACCGGCAGCCGCGACAACACCGACGATATAGGCATACAGCAGCGCCCTATACCTCGGCGTTGTCGGTGCTCGTCGACACAACCACAAATGAAGTGGCCTCCCGCGAGGGCCCCACGATGGCAGTGTCAAGCTCGTCATCCTCCTCACCACCACCACGCCGACCAGCGCGTTCGATTCCCGAGAACGGCAGGCGGCGAGGCGGGAGACGGGCTTGTGGACAACGACCTCTTTTCTCTCCGGCTTCGTCTATTCATTCAGGAAACATTGACGTGTTTTTTGCTAAGCAAGATAGCCATTGCAGGGATTCTTATCCTCAACACACGAAGTCGAGACGATGAGGTTCAGAGACTCTTGGCTCTGAGCGCCGGCCGACCGAACCAGGGAGCACTGAGCAGTCGCAGCTCGAGTTTTTCGTTCTTGAATCAGTCTCTCTGGAAACGGGTAGCAGCGGCGCACTGATCCAATTTCCGCCACCGTCCTGCATCTCCCTTTTTCAGCCCGTGGCTCCCAAGGGCGGTGGCGTTGACTCGTGCAGTTGCGGCAGGTGGCCGGCCGCGCGGCCCTCCGCCTTCTCCGCCTGTCATGGCCGGCGGCGCAGCTCTCCGCTCTCCTCGACACGCGCCGCCAGTGACGGGGGGGGGCGGCGGGGGTCATGGCCTCCCTAACTAAATAAAATTTTCTACTATATATTACGTACATAGTATATATTTTTAGTGCAATACAGAAATACTAAGTCCATAGACCATCAGTGCACGCACACAGCAGGCTCAGGCAGCGGTCTGTAGGTTCGACTTCGAAAACGAATCGTTCATTGGCTGGCGGTGACAGCGGCATTCGCTAGTATTTTGGATCTGCTATGTTCCTCGTGAGTCACGCCGACGATTCAACGGAGCGCGAGCGGCGGGCACAGCGACGGCAAGGGCGTGACGCCAGGTAACAGTTCACCGGAGACCGACGGTGGCGACGGCTTGGCCGCGACCGCGAGGCGTGAGACATGGTGGGCAACAAGAACGGGGCAAAGGCAATCAGGCATCATTAGCGGTTACGTTGCATCTAATGTTCCTCCTCCCAATGTATTCCCTCCGGTTCCCTATTAGAAGTCGTTTTAGATAAGGTTTGAGTCAAACATTGAGAATATAAATCATGAATAACTATTAAGTCGTTGAGTTTCAGAATGTGAAAATCATATAAATAGATTTGTCTTGAAAATTACTTTCATAAGAATATACCTATATAATTTTACAATAAATATTTTTTATATAAAAGTGAAGTCAAAGTTGTACTTTGGTGACTGTGTCACTGTCCTAAACGACTTCTAATAGAGAACCGGAGGGAATAAGTAATATTTTCTCAATTTTATTCTTGTCACACAATAATAGTCTAGCATATTCTGTATTTTCTTGTCACATAATAAGCTATAATAGACCATGCTACGAAACAAAATGAAAGATGATTTTTAAGAAATTGCTTGGCACTCCATATTGAGAGGGAAATTGTAATGAAGGTTAGGACGGATTCAATTATTGATGATTTCAATATGATGAAGAAACATGCAGTGAAATTTAAATAAATAAGATATATTGATAATTTTATCAATTTATTTATTTATTTATTGTCGTTGCATAATTAAGTACTATATAGTCATGAATAGTAATTGTATGTTTGAAACATTGTGTGAATTACCAAATTTATGAACCGGCGAATGTTTGCTTGGCCCCCCTTAATTTTCTCTCCAGTTCCGCCACTGCGCGCCGCAGTCCCCATCTCCTCGCCGTCATCGCCATCGACGCCACAGCCTCCTCCGGTTTGAGGCGCAGCAGGACCGCGGCCCCTCCACCTCGAGCAGCGACGCAACGCAGCAGGCTCGTGCTCCTCCTCCTCGGGACACGCCCCTCTTCATCCAACGACGAATCGGCACGGGCCCGCCAACAGCGACCCGGCGCTCGTAGCTCGCGGCCCGGCCGCCCGGCGCGGCGACTTGCCTCGCCTCCGCTTCCTCGCCGTGGGTGCACGACGTCCCGACCCCACGGCCGCCTCGCATCCACATCCTCTGCTTCAACACGACGTGCGGCACGGCTTCTGACTCAATGCGGCGCCCACCGTTTTCTTCTACCTCAGCGCGGCGGCGACCGGGCATAGCGCTCCGCTCCCTCCGCCTGGGCACGCAGCCCCGTTTCGGCGCTCCTCCCTCCACCTCGGGGCGGTCTGGGCGCGACACGCCTTCTTCTATCTCGTGGTGGCCCTGGCGCAACGCGTTTTCCTCCTACCACAGGACATTTTGGGCGCGACGCATCGACCGCCGGCGGGGCGGCGCCCTCGCCCTCACTAGGCCCACCGCCCGGTGGATTGACACGACTCCCGTGGCCCTCTTCGCTTTGTGATGCGGCACGACACCCGCTCCCCATGACCTCGCTCGGTGACACAGCAGACCCGCGCTCGCCTCTCCGGCCCGACATGGCGATGGACATGTGTCGCGAGCGCCGCACGCGCGGCTTCCTGCATCTTCACCTCGGCACGTCTATGGGTGTGTTACCAGCAGCCTTCTCCTCCACGAGCCACGGCTTGGCGTGGCGGATAGACCCGCGCCTCGGGCGGCACGCGGAAGCGGTTTCCTGCCTCTTCACCTCTGTGTTGGCGGCCGGCGTGGCGCCTCCTTCCCCTTCGCCTCGACACGGCGGGCGCCAACCTCGTCCATCTTCACCACGGCGACCCCGACATCCGCCTCCTCGTCGTCCCCGGGTGGGGCCGCGGCCCCCTCGGTGCGGGTGGCGCACGGCGGTAACCCGACGCGGCGGCCGGCCACGCCTCCACCCCGACACGTGTGCGGGCGGCGGCCCCACATCGCCTCCTCGTGTCGTGGCCATCCTCGTGCTGCGGGCTGACCCCTCGTCTCGGATCCTTCACCAAGCGGCAGCCTCGGTGTTCCTTCTCTTCTTCTTCACCGAGCGGCGCGGTGCCTGATACGCCTCCTCCGCGACGCATCGCGGCCGGCGACCGCCCCAGCTCTCCACCGCGCGGCGACCGACATGATACGAATCCAGTAGGGTTTGTACCCAATCTTTCGATGAGAGGAGAAGATAAGTCGATTGATAATGAGGAGAGTCTCTCGGCCCGACTACAGCCTTCCAAAGACTGCGCCCTTGCAACTGATACACCTCCTCCGCTGCCGCGAATGTGTGGGTCGCGTCACCGGCCGCTAGGGCACTCGTCCTGCAAGCAATCGAGAACTAGCAAGAACAAGTATTGAACAAGTACTGAAATTACTAGATGGGAACGAAAGTTTCAATCCCAAACTCAATCTCAAACGATGTGGGGTTCCGAAGATTCGAAGACGGGCGGCTGGACCAGCACGCGCGCTTACAAGCAAGTAGCAGAGGCTAAACTTGACCTAAACAAAACCCAAGTGTTCTCGACGGCGGCTAAGGAGTATATGAAAGGGGGAGGTTGACCACAAGGGAGCAGGGGTCGTGCTCCAACCCTAGGACACGTCCCTAATGGACCCAACTTGATACACGGCCTATTGGGCCAAATTACGGTGGCGCAGAACCCTGGACAGAAAGACCTCCGGTCAATAATTTGTAGATTGCGGACACCTCAGGACAGATATGGGCATGAGTCCGGATCCATATGAAAGTTAACTTCAACACGGTTCCAGGAAGTACTTGAACGCTCCAATCCGACTCCGTATGCAACCGTGGCATCCATCAGAAGTTGGTGTTGTGCCGCAGTCCGAATCCAGCCGACCCGGAACCTTCTCCGTGTCGCTCTTCTACATGATTCCTAAGCAAACCAATAGTGCACGTGTCTCCACAATCTAAACATGGTGTATATGAACTAAGGAGGGAACTTACTTGATTATTTAGTTGGCGAGCACGAGCACGAGTAATAGGACCAGTGAGAGGAATTGAATCGTGTTGAGGTAGTGATGATGTCGATGTCGGGGATGTATCATTGGCGGGAATGTCCTCATCATCTCCCCTTCTTGCATTTGAGTCGTCCGCGACTCAAGGTCATCTTCTTCTCTCAAATATGGCTTCAAATCTGCAATGTTAAATGTGGGACTAACCCCAAAATCTGCAGGTAGATCAAGTTTGTATGCATTGTCATTAATCCTTTCTACCACTTTAAACGGTCCATCATCCCTAGGCAATAATTTAGATTTACGCAATTCAGGAAACCTCTCCTTCCTCAAATGTAACCATACTAAGTCTCCAGGTTCAAATTTTAATTCCTTTCTACCTTTATCACCAGTAAGCTTGTACTTAGCATTCATGCGCTCTATGTTGATTTTTGTTGTTTCATGCAGCTTTAACATCAATGAAGCATGTTTAGTAGCATCAAAATTTAGGTTCTCAGAGGCTGGCAAAGGCAGTAAATCAATAGGAGCACGAGGCAAGAAACCATACACAATCTGGAATGGGCACATCTTTGTAGTAGAATGCAACGAACGATTGTAAGCAAATTCAATATGAGGTAAGCATTCTTTCCACATCTTAATATTGTTCTTTAACACAGCCCTTAACATAGTAGACAAGGTTCTATTCACAACTTCATTTTGACCATCAGTTTGGGGATGACATGTAGTAGAGAACAAAAGCTTAGTACCCAACTTAGCCCACAAAGTTTTCCAGAAATAACTAAGAAACTTAGCATCACGATCAGAAACAATGGTATTGGGCACGCCATGCAAGCGAACAACTTCTCTAAAGAACAAATCAGCAATATTTGAAGCATCATCAGTTTTATGACATGGTATGAACTGTGCCATCTTAGAAAATTGATCAACAACCACAAACACACTATCACGACCCTTCCTAGTCCTTGGCAAACCCAACACAAAATCCATAGAAATATCTTCCCAAGAAGCACTAGGAACAGGAAGAGGTAAATATAAACCGTGTGGATTTAAACGTGACTTAGCCTTTTGACATGTCGCACATCGAGCAACAAACCTCTCCACATCTTTCCTCATCTGGGGCCAAAAGAAATGGCCAGCAAGAATGTCCATCATCTTTTTGGCTCCAAAATGCCCCATCAAACCACCTCCATGTGCTTCCTGCAACAACAACAAACGAACGGAGCTAGCTGGAATGCATAGCTTGTTAGCTCTAAACACAAACCCATCACTAACGATGAATTTGTTCCATCCTTTTCTATCTTTGCAATGCAGCAATACATCTTTAAAATCAGCATCGTTAATATAATGTTCTTTAATTGTTGCTAGGCCAAAGATCTTGTAATCAAGTTGATTCAACAAAGCATATCTTCTAGACAAATCATCAGCGATGATATTCTCTTTCCCTTTCTTGTGCTTAATAACATAAGGAAAAGATTCAATAAATTCAACCCACTTAGCATGCCTTCGGTTCAGTTTTCCTTGACTACGAATATGTTTCAAAGATTCATGATCAGAATGAATAACAAACGCTTTGGGCCACAAATAATGCTGCCATGTTTCCAAACATCGAACAAGAGCATACAATTATTTATCATAAGTGGAATAATTCAGAACTGGACCACTCAATTTTTCACTAAAATATGCAACCGGTTTTCTTTCTTGCAACAAAACACCACCCAATCCAATTCCACTAGCATCACATTCAAGCTCAAAAGTCTTACTAAAATCAGGAAGTTGGAGGAGAGGTGCATGTGTCAACTTATCTTTCAAAATGTTGAAGGCGTTCTCTTGTTTTCTTCCCCAACTAAAAGGCACTCCCTTCTTTGTAAGCTCATTCATTGGTGCAGCAATGGTGCTGAAATCATTCACAAACCTGCGATAGAATGCAGCAAGTCCTAGGAAACTCCGCACATGTGTGAGACTCGTTGGTACAGGCCACCCTTTTATAGCTTCTATCTTGGCTTGATCAACCTCAATTCCCTGTGGAGTCACAACATAGCCAAGAAACGACACTCGATCGGTGCAAAAGATGCACTTCTCAACGTTACCAAACAAACGTGCATCTCGTAAAGCATTGAAAACAGCACGCAAATGATCAAGATGTTCATCCCTAGATTTGTTGTAGATCAATATATCATCAAAGTATACTACAACAAATTTCCCAATAAACGCACGCAAAACCTCGTCCATTAATCTCATGAAAGTGCTAGGTGCATTAGTTAACCCAAAAGGCATGACTAACCACTCATATAAACCGAACTTAGTCTTGAAAGCAGTTTTCCATTCATCTCCCAATTTCATACGAATTTGGTGATACCCACTACGCAAATCAACCTTAGAGAACACAATAGCACCACTCAATTCATCAAGCATATCATCTAAACGTGGAATAGGATGTCGATAGCGAATAGTGATATTATTAATAGCTCGACAATCAACACACATACGCCATGTTCCATCTTTCTTAGGCACCAAAATAACTGGAACAGCACAAGGACTAAGAGACTCACGCACATAACCTTTGTCGAGTAGTTCTTGCACTTGTCGCTTAATTTCTTTTGTCTCCTCTGGATTTGTCCTGTAAGGTGCACGGTTGGGCAAGGAAGCCCCTGGAATAAGATCTATTTGGTGCTCAATCCCTCGTATAGGTGGCAGCCCCGCTGGTATCTCACTTGGAAAAACATCAGAGTACTCCTGCAAAACGTTAGCAACAGCAGGAGGCAAAGAATGTTGCATATCTAGAAGTGAAATCAAAGCATCCTTGCATCCAAAGCATAGGCAACAAAAGTAGAAGCAATTAATTCATGAATTTCGGATTTAGTAGCAAGCAAACAATGACTTTTTAATTGTATCCCATCATTATTATTACCAACAGATTTCAGAATTTTATTGTTCGCAATTTTAGCTTTTGCAGCTTTAGCAATATCATCACGCACAATAGCCTCAGGAGACATAGGAAGCAACAAAATTTTCTTATCATTGTGCATGAGAGAATACTGATTTGATCTACCATGATGCAAACAATATATATCAAACTGCCAAGGTCTACCTAGTAGAATATGACAAGCTTCCATAGGCACAACATCACACTCAACAAGATCATGGTATGAACCAATAGAAAAACTAATTCGTACCAGCCTTGTTACCTTTACCTTACCACTGTTGTTCAGCCATCGAATGTAATATGGATGTGGGTGTGGTGTGGTTGAAAGTGCAAGCTTCTCCACCATGTCGCTGCTAGCCAAGTTATTACAACTTCCCCCATCAATGATCAAGCGACAAGAACGTTCTTTAATGACACACTTTGTTTGGAACAATGTGTGCCGCTGATTTTGCTCCCCCTTCTCCATTTGTGCACTAAACACACGCTGCACAATAAGACTCTCATAATGGTCAGCATCGTCTGGACCAATCTGCTCGTCAGGTGGCTCTTCTTTACCAACATCGTTAGCCGCAAGCAAAGCAAGTGTATCGTCATCAAAATCACTGAAGAATACCCACCATCTTCCTTTACCACCAAAACACGTTTGCTAGGACAGTCATGTTGTACGTGTCCATAACCCTTGCATCGATGGCACTGAACATCCCTTGTTCTAGCTGTGGAGGCAACTGACGATGCACTAGTGGCTGGTTTGTGGGCAGATTTGGTTGCTGAATTTGAAGTCACACCACGTCGTTTGTTGGAGGGTGCTGATCAGTTTGGTGTGGTCATGGAAGTAGAGGAACACTGTTGCCATGATGGGTTTCGCCTGCAAAAATGTTAGACTTGGCACCACGTCGTCCCTGCACTTCCCGTTCAGCTTTACAAGCAAGATGGAAACATTTTGTTATAGTATTATAATCTTTATAAGCAAGGATATCCTGAATTTCTCTATTTAGTCCCCCTACAAATCTAGCAATAGCATATTCCTCACTCTCCTTTGTATTACAACGCAGCATACCCATTTGTAATTCCTGGAAATATTCTTCCACAGATTTAGTACCTTGTCTCAATTGTTGCAACTTATGTAACAGGTCACGCGCATAGTAAGAAGGAACAAATCTAGCCCTCATGACCCATTTCAAAGTATCCCAAGTGTGTGGTATGTTAGTAGGATTTTTCTTTCCATACTCTATCCACCAAATCGAAGCAAAATCAGTGAACTCGCTCGTAGCAGCCCTAACACGTGTAGTTTCAGGAAATTCATGGCATGCAAACTTTTGATCAACAGCAATTTCCCAAGTAATGTAAGCATCAGGATCATATTTGCCATAAAAAGGAGGTATCTTAAATTTAATCTTACTGAAAACATCATCATTGCCATGCAAATCACGTCAACGATTACCGCTCATACCTCGACGATTACGATGTAGCCGACATCGGTCGCGATCGTCGACTTCAGTGTCTCCACCATATGCGTCCAAATCACCATCAAATCCGTCATCCTTGTCGTCCTTCTTGTCTTCCTTCTTGCCATCTCCAACCTTCTTAGAATGCAGATCATCAAATCGCTTCAAGAGTGCACCAAGACTCTTGTCCATACGCGCCACTGATGCCTCCATCCCTGCAAGCCTGTTGTTGTTCGTGATTTGTGCGGCTTCCAATTGCCCAATCTTATCATTCGTCACTAGCAAGTCATTATCAATGCCTTCGTTGTGCGTCTTCACTAGCCTCTCGAAGTGTTGTATGATCCCCTTAGTCCGAGGAGACTGTGGAATTTGGTTGACTGCTTCTTCATCTGATCCTGCCATGGTGAAAACAAAGAAAACAAGTGCAAGAGAAAAAATTCCTATAGCTAATAGGATGTAGCTACAGTAAGACGCTCACTCTCGACTTGTTATACAAGCTCTTACCAATTCTTACCTTGCCCAACAGGAGGGGACGGCCACCACAAGTTTGCAACCGCGGCGTGAAGTGTATCGGTGCCAAAAGTAACAAAACCTGTCAGGTTGTAGTCGAATATGTGGAGCTATAGGTGGGCTGGAACAACGAATGACTAGCACCACGTTAGATAAAAAGCAAGCTGAATAATCGTTCAACGGTGGTACTGCGCTGGTCCTAGTCTAGACTGTGCTAGAGACGCGAGCTACTGCGCTGGTCCTAGTCTAGACTGTGCTAGAGACGCGAGCCTGGACACAAACAAAATCACAGCGCACCACTGGAAATATGAACAACTCACTTTAAACGCAAAGATCAGCCCCTTTTCTCTTTCTCTTTTTTTTATTTTTTTCTTTTTCTTTTCTTTTTATTTTTTATTTTTTAGGGGATCCTCAAAACTGAATATATGAACACAGGGACTCCTAAAGAGCCAATTACCACACAAGTTTTTCAAGAAAAACACAGGGACTCTCTCTCTCTCTCTCTCTCTAGAGTAAGCCGAAACTCAAATATGGTATAAACGAGGAGAGGACAACTAGAGATCGATATGATCCACTGCTATCTTTCGTGATGATGACAAAATATATGAACAAGTGATCCGCAGCAATATATGGCAACACAAAGCAACAACCAAACCGAGTACAACTCAAAACTTCAATTTGAAGTGGCTTCGGTCTTCACCTTCCCGCTAACGAGTGTGGGGTTTATAGATTGATTCCTGTTTGAACTTGATCACCTAGAATACTTAGCACAGGATCAAAACGGTAGCACACAACTGTGACAGAGACGTGACAAGAACTCGAAACTCTAAAAGACGAAAACTAAGACCAGCAACTCGACACAAACCGGTGCAACCGAAAACTCAACAAGCCCTACCCTAGCAGCGCTAGTATGGCTGAAAAGTGTTATGGGATTGTGGAAACAAAACTAATCTACTATTTTTTGGCTTTTTATGGACTATAGGAAGAGAAAAAAAATATTGGAACGTATGTGGAAAATCTCTCACCGAAAACCTTGCTCTGATTATCAACTGATACGAATCTAGTAGGGTCTGTGCCCAATCTTTCGATGAGAGGCGAAGATAAGTCGATTGATAACGAGGAGACTCTCTCGGCCCGACTACAGCCTTCCAAAGACTGCACTCTTGCAACCGATACACCTCCTCCGCTGCCGCGAACGTGTGGGTCGTGTCACCGACCGCTAGGGCACTCGTCCTGCAAGCAATCGAGAACTAGCAAGAACAAGTATTGAACAAGTACTGAAATTACTAGATGGGAATGAAAGTTTCAATCTCAAAATCAATCTCAAATGATGTGGGGTTCCGAAGATTCGAAGACGGGCAGCTGGACCAGCACGCGCGCTTACAAGCAAGTAGCAAAGGCTAAACTTGACCTAAACAAAACCCAAGTGTTCTCGACGGCGGCTAAGGAGTATATGAAAGGGGGAGGTCGACCACAAGGGAGCAGTGGTCGTGCTCCAACCCTAGGACGCGTCCCTAATGGACCCAACTTGATACACGGCCCATTGGGCCAAATTACGGTGGCGCAGCACAAGAGCTCCGGTCAATAATTTGTAGATTGCGGACACCTCAGGACAGATATGGGCATGAGTCCGGATCCATATGAAAGTTAACTTCAACACGGTTCCAGGAAGTACTTGAACGCTCCAATCCGACTCCATATGCGACCGCGGCATCCGTCAGAAGTTGGTGCTGTGCTGCAGTCCGAATCCAGCCGACCCGAAACCTTCTCCGTGTCGCTCTTCTCCATGATTCCTAAGCAAACCAATAGTGCATGTGTCTCCACAATCTAAACATGGTATATATGAACTAAGGAGGGAACTTACTTGATTATTTAGTTGGTGAGCACGAGCACGAGTAATAGGACCAGCGAGAGGAATTGAATCGTGTTGAGGTAGTGATGATGTCGGTGTCGGGGATGTATCATTGGCGGGAATGTCCTCATCACGACATACGCCGATCGACCTTTTCCTCGGTTACCGGCGACGAGCTGTCCCCCAAGCGGGAGACACCTTTCTACTTTTCTTCCTCCATCTTGTAGGAAAAACTGGTCGGAGGCGCACAAGAAGAAAACTAATCGGGGATGGACACGAATCTACTCTGGGCGTCCTTACTTGTACGAGGCGGAACTCTTCGGAAGGGCTCGTCGGGGGAACTCCTCATAGGGTCTTCTCGTGCGAGACGGAGAGTCCTCGTGCGAGGCCGAGGACCATGTGTGGTTCGAGGACCGGTGGATGGTCGCTTCCTTGTGTGATGAGTGATTGACAACGTTGTGTGGACCGATTCTTGTCTAAGTATTGCGGGTGCGAGGTTGTGGCTTGACTCGTGTTGGTGCAGGTGAAGAACAAGCGCGAAAGGTCGTCGCCGGTGAGGCCTCCAGGTGTGGAGAAGACAAGTAAGCTTCGTTCGAGGGACCCGGTGGCCAGCGGGGTCAAGTGCGGGCCGCATGGTGGCATGAACAGCAAGATGAAGTCGTGGACGGTTTCTTGGTTGAGCCTCAAAACCAAGGTCGAGCCGGGACTACGTGGGAGCCGAGTCATGAGTGGAGATTGGCGGAGGCTACACCAAGTTCGCGGGGTTTCCGGTGGTTCACCGAAAACCACCGGGTTCCTTGGTTGATCCACAAAGCCAAGACCGGAGAACCGAAGACGGAGGTGCAAGCGGCACCGCACCGGCTCCGACCGGTGGGTCCGACCGGTCCGACCGGTGGGGGACCGGTCCCGACCGGTGATGAGCACCGGTCCGACCGGTGTGCGACGACGCAGTCCGAATCTTCGAAGCGGAGGACACGCGTCGGGATCGCATGGCTTGCGTCGAGGCTACGCGAGGTGCGGTTGCCGGGCATCCGTCCGATGGTGAAGACATCAAGAATTCCAAATCCGCCCTTGAGGGGCTTGTATCCCTAGTTAGTAGAGAAGGGCATTTTAGACATTCGGTTGCCTCCATATAACCCAAGAGGTGAGAGGATGGCAGCCAACTCTGGGAACCCTAGCTCATTAGTTTTCCTATTTTCCACCTATTTTCCTTAGGTTTTCTCTAGGACTAGCAAGAGAGCTTCACGGAGAGATCTTGTAGAGAGGGATGGATGATCGGGCGGCTTGCTAGACCTTGTACGAACCTTTGTTTCATGTATAGATGATTCGGCGTGGTTCCTCAAGGTTTGGATGTGTTATCCCGGTTGTTCTTGGTGGTGATTTTCGGAACCCTCTCTTCGTGATTTCTTTGGGGTGTTTTCGGGGCTTTTCTCTTGGGGATTTGATGGGGGAAATTTGTGGGAACCCTTCGTGGTTCTTTGGGTTGTGATTCCCCTCCCAAATCCGTGAGAAAAAGTGCTCGATTTTGGGGTTTCTTGAGTTCTTGGGTTGGAAGTGCTTTCGGCGGGATTTCCTCGATTCCTCCTTTTTGGACGAGATTTGGTGGGATTAAACTTGGCTATGGACTCCTCATGAGGTGTTCCTGATATCCCCAAAGTCTTGTTCAAGTCCGTGGAGCGATTCGGGAGATCGAGATTTGGATTTGGGGGAGTTGACCCGCGGTGTCTTGTTCATCCCGAGGCGCCGGTGCCACACCGGTCGACCGGTGCTCTTGACCGGTCTGACCGGTGCGAGCCCTTGTGGGTTTTTGCTCGGGTGAACGTCTTGGTGTGTTCGTTGTTGTCCCGTGGTGCTGCTGTTTCGAGTTTGGGTCCGTTTGGTGGTCGGTTGGTCTGTTTGGTGCCTTGGGGGCTTTGTGGCTGCCATCGGTCTGACCGGTGCGTCTCACCGGTCTGACCGGTGTAGAGCCACTTAGTGGAAGTTGCTCAGGTTCACCAGAAGGGACCGGTCTGACCGGTGGTGCTCACCGGTCTGACCGGAGTGGGTCTGTAGACTCGGGGTTTGGTGTTCCGCCTGCGTTCTCGAGTCGGAAGGTTGTATGTGTTGGTTCCTAGGTCCGGTGGCACTCCAGTGGCTACGTGGGCTTGGCCAACTTGGGTAGTGAGTCGGAGACGTGTGTTGGAAGCCGCGTTCGTCTTGTTGGAGTTCTCATCTCCATCGAGAAGAATTTTTATCGGCTCCCATTCACTCCCCCCCCCCTCTCTGGTTCGCCGTATCGGTCCTTCAAGTGGTATCAGAGCCGGTTCGGGTCTTTGTTGACTCTAACCGTCTAAGATCCAAGGATGGCGTACCGGGAACGGGGGTTCGGGTCCTCCACACTTCGATGGCAAGAACTACCGGATGTGGAGCAAGCGGATGGGTGCGTTCCTCCGCGGAAAGGGTCGGTTGCTTTGGGATGTCACGGTGGACACAGGCTATGTCCACCGATGGATTTCCTTGCTCCGGGGTCGAGGGACGGATTCGACGCCAACAATAAGGTGGTCGACTACTTGTTTCGTGCTTTGTGTCGACCGAGTTCGATCGGGTGCACACCGAGCACTTGGCTTGTAGGATTTGGGCGGTGTTGAAGGAGGCTCATGTTGGGAACGCCCCGAGTTCGAGCACGGTTGTATGCGACCTACGGAGAGAGTACGAGAACTTCACTCATCTCCCCGGTGAGTCCATCGATGCCTTGTTTCGAGGTTCACGGTGGTGGTGAACAACATGAGGGCCAATGTGGACGTGCTCCCGTACGATGATCATGATAGAGCGGTCAAGCTCTTACACTCTTTGGATCGTACGATATGGGGGCGAAAGTTCGAGGCCATAGTCGAGTCGGAGCGGTATGATACTCGACGGTGAACGAGCCGTTCTCGAAGCTCAAGTCGGCCGAGGTGGATAGGGGCATGATCGCCAAGCTCGAGGGACCGACCGATTCCCATAGTCTTGCCCTCGTTGGTGGTTCCAAAGGAAAGACTAACTCTAACCCATCCACCGGGATGTTCTCGTTTTCCTCTTTGATGTCTATGCCGGATGAGGAGTTTGATGACCTTGGAGAGGACGAGCTGGCGCTGTTGACGAGGCGGTTCGAGAGGCCGCACGAGAACCGCGTGAACATGAGGAGGAACACGAGGACTTGCTTCCGGTGCGGCAAGCGGGACACTTCGTCGCCGACCGCCCGGAGAAGGCCGAGAACAAGGACAGCTACAAGCACAAGACGAGGATGAACGATGGCAAGTACCGTTCGAGGCGCGACCACAAGAGCAAGCACAAGAACAAGTACAAGGACGAGCGACGATCGAGGAAGAAGGAGGGCCGAGGCAAGGCCCGAGCGATGGTTGGAGCGAGCGACGTCGACTCCGGTCCGCGTACTCCACCTCGAGCTCGAGCGGCAGCCGAAGACGAGGGAGATCGCCGCAAGAACAAGAAGTCGTCCAAGAACCCGAGCGGCCGAGCCGCTTCGCGAGAGATGGCTTCTCGCACCATGGCGTTGAGCTCGGCGAAGCAAGAAGAGCACACAGAGCGACTCGGACTCTGAGTCCGACGACGAGGTGCGTGATGAGCTTCCCTTCTTGCGCCAGGAGAATGAGAGGCTTGGCTCTTTGCTTGATAACCGTGATGACATGCTTAGAGAAGCCAAGAAAATGAGGAAAGAGCTTAGGGCTTCACTCGAGGATGCTAGGACTAGAGTGGCTGAGCTAGAGACACAGGTGCTTGATAGCAAGCTTGAGATTGATTCGCTTAAGGCTAGCCCTGTTGTTTCTGATGAGAATGATTGTGCTTGATTGCTCCATATTCCTTGCCGATCTTGCTTTGTTTAAGGAGAAGCATGCCTCCAAGTGTGAGGAACTAGATGTGCTTAGGGTTGAAGTGGCCGAGCTTAAGTCTAGACCTCGCTTTGCTAGGTGCTTGCACTTCTTGCCCCGTTTTGCATGCTAAGATTGATGAGATGCATGCTTACACTAGTTCGCTCGAGGCTAAATTGAAGGAACCCATGCCTACATCTTGCTCTACCTGTGAAATGCATGCATTAAAAAATTTGGAGCTTGCACATTATGTTGATCGTTTGCAGGATGAGAATGATGATTTGAGGAAGTTGATGGGTTGGTTGTCCGGTCATGAGCCTCAGTTGAGGATGATGATCGAGGCCTTTAAGAGGCAAGATGGTGAGGGGCTTGGGGCAAACAAGGTTGGTGAGGGAAGTGGAGAGAATATCCGGAGCCACCAAAAACCCACCACAAAAATGATTTCCCACCAAAACCTAACCATCTAAGGAACCGACTAGACACAACCCCGGCTCCACCCGTGTTTCCTACACCCACAAATGATCTACAAAAGCCTATCAAGTTTGTGAGCACTTCGGGGAAAGTGTTCTTTGGGAAGGAGAGTGAGAAGGCAAGTGGTGAGAAACCGGTGGAGGGTTTGAGTGGAGAGAAACCAAGTGAGCGACCACATCCCAAGCCAAAGCCTAAGCTTGTGAGGTTCCATTGTGGCTATTGTGGGAGAGATGGCCATAAGGAGGAGTTTTGCTTCAAGAGGAAGCGAGAGGAGAGAATGGCAAAGGAGTGGGCTAACAAGGACAAGTACCACCCTTCCGATGGTGTACTTGAGCCTCGTATGCAGATGCCCAGGGGCAAGGCGATTGTGAGGACAGTTCGGGCTTGGGGAGAGAAGAAGGCTGCGGGGTGGGCGCTGCCCTGTGCCACACCGGTCGGACCGGTGCGGGCCGGACGGACGGCCGTTCGGGTTTCGTGCTCGTACGGGTGCGAGGGTTGTTTCGGTGGTCGTGGTTCGGTGGTTGGGCCGGAAAGGGTGCGGGTGGTCGGTTGCTAGGCGTTCTCCTCCTCGTGCTCAATACGGGGATTGGAGGAGTCGTGGCGTTGAGTTGGAGAGGAAGGATGTTCCACGGGCTTTCTTGCGTGGTTTTGGTCCTCCTCCGGGCGAGAGAGGGGTGGTTCCCTCGGGGTGGTTACCGTGGTGGTGTTCGTGGAGGTAGCTTTGGTAGGAGAGATGCTTTGGTTGGTGCTAACCCCACTTTCGAGCAAATGGCTCGGCACTGGTTTTCCTCTTTTGGTACTAACCCCAGTGCTGAGTCGTTTGTTCGCTCACGTGCCTATTTTTGATTTTCAGGTGGGAGACTTGAAGAACATTTGGTTGATTGACTCCGGTTGCTCGAGGCATATGACCGGAGACAGGGGGTGGTTCTCAAGTCTCGTCCCGGTGGTGACGAAGAGGTACATCACCTTTGGGGACAATGGGCGTGGGCGTGTGCTTTCAGAAGGTGAGATAAAAGTGAGTAACAAGATCACTCTGAGGCGTGTTGCTCTTGTTCAATCGCCGGGGTACAATTTGCTTTCTCGTGTCCCGCTTGTTGGATGAGGGCTTTGAGGTGTTGTTTCGGCCGGTGGTTCTCGGATTGTGGACTCTCGAGGGGACCTTGTCCGTATGGTCGTTCCCGAGGGTCGGGTGTTTCGTGCTGATTTTTCTCGGCCTTCGGGTGTGGAGCGTTGTTTCTTGGCCGGTTCTTCGAGTGAGTTGTGGAAGTGGCATAGGAAGTTGGGTCACTTGAGCTTTGACCTTTTGTCTCGCTTGAGTAAACTCAATTTGGTCCGAGGATTGCCACGGTTGAGGCTTGAGAAAGAGTTGGTTTGTGCTCCGTGTAGGCATGCCAAGATGGTGGCCTCTTCTCACCCGCCTCTCACCGATGTGATGACTGAGCGTCCATGCGAGCTGCTCCATATGGACCTTGTTGGCCCAGCTCGTGTGCGATCTGCGGGTGGGAAGTGGTATGTTCTTGTTGTGGTGGATGACTATTCTCGGTATGCGTGGGTGTTCTTTCTCGAGGAGAAGGGGGAGACGTTTGGTTTTGTTCGAGATCTAGTCTTGAGGTTGAGGAACGAGAGGCACGGAGATGCCATACGTGCTATCCGCAAGGATAATGGCACGGAATTCGGGAACTCTCGTTTTGAAACCTTTTGCCATGACTTGGGTCTTGAGCACCCGCTTTTCGAGTCCGTATACGCCTCCCCGAATGGTGTTGTGGAAAGGAAGAACGAGACCTTGTGCGAGATGGCTCGGACGATGCTTGATGAGCATAGGACTCCGAGGAGGTATTGGGCCGAGGCGGTGAATACCGCATGCTATGTGTCGAACAGATATACCTCGAGTGCACAAGAAGAAGACATGCTATGAGTTGATGCATGGTCGCACACCCAAGGTGAGTCACTTCCATGTCTTTGGTTGCAAGTGTTTCATTCGAAGAAAGGCGGGGAAGTTGGATAAGTTTGAGGCTAGGTCCGTCGATGGCATTTTCTTTGGTTATGCATCTCATTCTAGAGCATATCGTGTGCTCAATCTTGAAACTAACCAAATCGTGGAGACTTGCGAGGTAACCTTCGACGAGACAGAGCCACGTAGTCGCCTTGTCTTTGAGTGTGCGGTGATGATGAGCTTGGCGAGGAGATCTTTCGGGAGGAGGAGCATGAACATGGTGATGATGAGGATGGTGGTGCGGTGCCCCCGCCGAACATGTACCCACTACTTCGACTACGATGATGGATGGACCCTCTGCTACACCTACGACGACAAATCAAGAACGAGGAGAAGCCGATGTTGAGGGGGAGGTAGCTTCGAGGCGAGAACCTCCCCGGCGAGTTCAAGTGGATCACCCGGCTTCGAGGATCATCGGCGACATGAATGAACGCACTACACGGTCGAGGGTTCGAAACAATTCCCATTTTGCTCATGCTGCATTTGTTGCTTCTTTCGAGCCCAAAGACATTGGACACGCACTATCCGATCACAATTGGGTTAACTCGATGCATGAGGAGTTGGAGAACTTTGAGCGGAATCGGTGTGGGAGTTGGTTGACCCTCCCCCGGGGTGTAAGCCGATTGGTACCAAGTGGGTGTGGAAAAACAAAGAGGGAGAGAAGGGTGAGGTTGTGAGGAACAAGTCGAGACTTGTTGCCCGGGGGTTCGGTCGAAGGAGGGGATCGACTACGAGGAGACCTTTGCTCCCGTAGCCCGTTTGGAGGCGATTAGGATCCTTCTAGCCTTTTCCGTGGCTAAAGGGTTCAAGTTGCACCAAATGGATGTGAAGAGTGCTTTTCCGAATGGAGTGTTGGAGGAAGAAGTGTATGTGAGGCGGCCCTCCGGGGTTTGAGAGTGAGAAGTACCCCCACCGGGTGTACAAGTTGAGGAAGGCGCCGTATGGGTTGAAGCGGGCGCCTAGAGCTTGGTATGGCAGGTTGAGGGGGTTCTTGTTTGAGAGAGGTTTTGAGATGGGGAAGGTCGATCGGACCTTGTTTTTGCCGAGGCAGTAAGGGAGATATCCCGATTGTGCGGGTGTACGTGGATGATATTGTCTTTGGTGGCTCGTCTAACTCTCTTGTTGCGAGGTTTGCGGATGATATGAGCGGGGAGTTTGAGATGAGCATGATGGGCGAGTTGCAGTTCTTCCTCGGGCTACAAATCAAGCGGTCAAAGGAAGGAACATTTGTGCATCAAAGGCTAAGTACACCGGGGACATTGTGAGGAAGTTCAAGATGGAGGACTCCAAGGCTATGACGACGCCGATGAGTACGACTACGGCTCTTGATGCGGACGAGGAAGGTGAACACGTGGACCGGAAGGAGTACCGGAGCATGATCGGGTCACTCCTCTACTTGACGGCGACGAGGCCGGACATACGGTTCTCGGTGTGTCCGTGCGCTCGTTTTCAAGCGTCTCCGAGGACTTCGCATCGGCAAGCGGTGAAGCGAATTTTCGGTACTTGCGTCACACTCCCGACTTCGGCCTTTGGTACTCCGCGTCCTCTTCTTTGGCGCTTCATGGTTTTTCGGACGCGGATTTTGCCGGGTGTCGGTTGGATAGGAAGTCCACTTCCGGGACTTGCCGGTTTTGGGTTCTTCGTTGGTGTCTTGGTCTTCCCGTAAGCGGTCGAGTGTTGCTCAATCCACGACCGAGGCCGAGTATGTTGCCGTCGCTAGTTGTTGCTCTCGGCTCCTTTGGATCACCTACACCATGAGTGACTTTGGTGAGGAGTATACCCATGTCCCACTTCAATGTGATAGCACCAGTGCCATAAGCGTTGCAAAGAACCCAGTGCTCCATTCCAAAACCAAGCACATAGAAGTGAGGTACCATTTTCTGAGAGACAATGTTGAGAAAGGAAAGATAGCTTTGATCCATGTACCCACACATGACCAACTAGCCGATATTTTCACCAAACCCTTAGATCAAGCAACTTTCACTCGTTTGCGGGGGGAACTTGGTGTGTGTTTGATTTCTTGAGTTGGGTGTGTGGGAGCTTTCTTTTGCGGTGGTGTCGAGCCCGTTGTGCCTCCCCTCGAGGAGCCGGTTTGTAGCATATGTATAGCTTTCCTTTGTGCATTTCTTGCATTTGGCATGGCATATGTAACATGATGTATAGGCATCCTTGTATCTTAGATTGCATGCATTTTGTATCATATGCATTGGTTAGGAAAAGCTTCTCTCATATACATTGTTCACCATGGAATGAGATATATGTCTTTGTGAGCTTGTTTGGTATGCTACGGTTAGTTTTGGCTTAGCTCTTGGTGATCTTGATGAATAATCCATGGTTGATAGCTATGCTTTTGAAAAATGTTACATGTATGCTCTCTCATGTGTAAATGCCTTTACATGCTCTTGACATGTTTTTGTGGCTTTGCTATGCTTAATTTGTGGTTGGATAGCTAGTTTATTGATCATATGGAGCCAAAGGCTCATTTGCCATCATGAATGTTTAGCCCTCTTGTCTTATCTTGTGGAGGAGCATAAGTTCCTTTTTGTCGCAAAGACATTTCATGTACCATTTACAAATCTGAAAATGAAATGAAAAATGCTTGGAAAAGATGCTCCCATGTCATATGTGCTGAATTTAATTTGCTTTGGGTGCTAAACCGTTGCATGATGCCTACCAATGAGAAGTCTCATACATAGAAGTAGGCACATGGCTCGGTGGCTTTGACATGACATGAGGTGCTTGTGGGTGTTTGTGATGGTCTTATGATTAGAATGGCTGTCCTAGCATGAAGTTTGTGTGGCTTTGCCATTTTGATATGCTTTGATCGTGTTTAGGACTTTGCTCATGAGAGGCAAGTTTTTCGCAAAATTGCCAAAATCCATCTTAGCTTCGTCCAATGGTTGTGAAACTTGGTGATCATGTAGTTGAGATCGATACGAAGCCGTAGAGTATCTAACTTGCTCATTTGGACATGTGTAGCATTCTTTGTTGAATTTTGTCTATTTGAGAAGCTCTAGGTTGAAAGTTTTGCATTTTTGGCTTGATTCATGCATTGCCAACAAGGGGGAGAAGTTTGAGCTTGAAATGGCTTGTTGGACGCGTTTAGAAGGTTTTCGAGTGGTTTCGAGCCATTTCGGGTTTCGTTGTACACCGGTCCGACCGGTGAAGAGCACCGGTCCGACCGGTGTGAGTGCTGGTCCTGTACATATGTTGGGCACCGGTCCGACCGGTGGTGATGACCGGTCGACCGGTGTGAGCCGAAAGTGCTTTGCATTTGTCCCGTTTCATGTGGTTTCGTGCATGCATTCGTCCGGGGGAGTTGCATTGGTTCGAGTGGAGTTTGCATGTGTGCGGGGGGGAGCTCTTTGAGATTTTTCGAGCTTTGTTTCGGTGGTTTGTGCTCTTTGCTTGAGCTTTGCTTTGTCTCGGATGTGTCGAGCCGTTGCCCTTGCCTAAGGGGTCCGAGACTTGTTTCCTTCAAGTGATCTTGCTCTTTGCCTTTGTTCGGCTTTCGATCGCTTGTTGGAGTTTCTTTTTGTTCGTTTCTTTTCTTTTTCTTTTCTCTCTTGTTACTTTCATGTGGGTGTTGTCAATGCACTCATCAAGGGGGAGATTGAGGACCATGTGTGGTTCGAGGACCGGTGGATGGTCGCTTCCTTGTGTGATGAGTGATTGACAACGTTGTGTGGACCGATTCTTGGCTAAGTATTGCGGGTGCGGGTTGTGGCTTGACTCGTGTTGGTGCGGGTGAAGAACAAGCGCGAAAGGTCGTCGCCGATGAGGCCTCCGGGTGTGGAGAAGACAAGTAAGCTTCGTTCGAGGGACCCGGTGGCCGGCGGGGGTCAAGTGCGGGCCGCATGGTGGCATGAACAAGCAAGATGAAGTCGTGGACGGTTTCTTGGTTGAGCCTCAAAACCAAGGTCGAGCCGGGACTACGTGGGAGCCGAGTCATGAGTGGAGATTGGCGGAGGCTACACCAAGTTCGCGGGGTTTCCGGTGGTTCACCGGGAAAACCACCGGGTTCCTTGGTTGATCCACAAAGCCAAGACCGGAGAACCGAAGACGGAGGTGCGGCGGCACGGACCGATCGGTCCGACCGGTGGGTCCGACCGGTCGGACCGGTGGGGACCGGTCGACCGGTGATGAGCACCGGTCGACCGTGTGCGACGACGCGGTCCGAATCTTCGAAGCGGAGGACACGCGTCGGGATCGCATGGCTTGCGTCGAGGCTACGCAGGGTGCGGTCGCCGGCATCCGTCCGATGGTGAAGACATCAAGAATTCCAAATCCGCCCTTGAGGGGCTTGTATCCCTAGTTAGTAGAGAAGGGCATTTTAGACATTCGGTTGCCTCCATATAACCCAAGAGGTGAGAGGATGGCAGCCAACTCTGGGAACCCTAGCTCATTAGTTTTCCTATTTTCCACCTATTTTCCTTAGGTTTTCTCTAGGACTAGCAAGAGAGCTTCACGGAGAGATCTTGTAGAGAGGGATGGATGATCGGGCGGCTTGCTAGACCTTGTACGAACCTTTGTTTCATGTATAGATGATTCGGCGTGGTTCCTCAAGGTTTGGATGTGTTTTCCCCGGTTGTTCTTGGTGGTGATTTTCGGAACCCTCTCTTCGTGATTTCTTTGGGGTGTTTTCGGGGCTTTTCTCTTGGGGATTTGATGGGGGAAATTTGTGGGAACCCTTCGTGGTTCTTTGGGCTGTGATTCCCCTCCCAAATCCGTGAGAAAAAGTGCTCGATTTTGGGGTTTCTTGAGTTCTTGGGTTGGAAGTGCTTTCGGCGGGATTTCCTCGATTCCTCCTTTTTGGACGAGATTTGGTGGGATTAAACTTGGCTATGGACTCCTCATGAGGTGTTCCTGATATCCCCAAAGTCTTGTTCAAGTCCGTGGAGCGATTCGGGAGATCGAGATTTGGATTTGGGGGAGTTGACCCGCGGGTCTTCGTTCATCCCGAGCCGCCTGTGCCACACCGGTCGACCGTGCTCTTGGACCGGTCTGACCGGTGCGAGCCCTTGTGGGTTTTTGCTCGGGTGAACGTCTTGGTGTGTTCGTTGTTGTCCCGTGGTGCTGCTGTTTCGAGTTTGGGTCCGTTTGGTGGTCGGTTGACCTGTTTGGTGCCTTGGGGGCTTTCTGGCTGCCATCGGTCTGACCGGTGTGTCTCACCGGTCTGACCGGTGTAGAGCCACTTAGTGGAAGTTGCTCAGGTTCACCAGCAGGGACCGGTCTGACCGGTGGTGCTCACCGGTCTGACCGGTGTGGGTCCGTAGACTCGGGGTTTGGTGTTCCGCCGCGTTCTCGAGTCGGAAGGTTGTATGTGTTGGTTCCTAGGTCCGGTGGCACTCCGGTGGCTACGTGGGCTTGGCCAACTTGGGTAGTGAGTCGGAGACGTGTGTTGGAAGCCGCGTTCGTCTTGTTGGAGTTCTCATCTCCATCGAGAAGAATTTTTATCGGCTCCCATTCACTCCCCCCCCTCTCGGTTCGTCGTATCGGTCCTTCGAGGCGGAAGGAAGTCGTGCGAACGAGTCTACACCGAGAAACTCCTCAGGAACGGAAAAACAACTGCGACAAGTGAAGTTTTCACTCGGGAACATCACCTTTCAGACCTAAAAACATGATTTTCTTATATGTACCCAAGTTTTCTTGTGTAGGCAACGAACTGTAGCATCGTCTACTCGCCGCCCTGATCTGGACAAAGACGTTTTGAACAACACAATGGGCGGCGGCAAGCCGAGATTAATCGCCGCGTAGCTGCTCGTCGTCGTACCTCGTCCTTCCTCACCGGCACCGCCATCAACAACAACGTCATCCGCTCGACCACCGCGAGCGACACGAAGCTCGGGGGTTGGTCAGGACGGGCCCGGGAATGACGCGTCGACTCCCCGACGTGAACAGAAATTCAGCTAAGCGTACTTTTAGCACCACCGTTTCTCTGTTATAACACACCCCAGCATGCATCGCCGAAACATATCAACGCATATCTTTTCCTCTCTCGAGGACCAGGAGCGTCCCGGTGGTCGGTGGATGACCGCTCCTTAGTGATGAGTGATTGACAACGGGTGTTGGAGTGACTCTTGGCTTAGTGCGCGGGTGTAGGCCGCGGCCTAGTTCGTGTTGTTGCGAGGTGAAGAACGGGCGCGAAAGGTCTTCGACCTTGAGGGGCCTCCGGGAGATGGAGAGACAAGTAGGCTCGGTTCGAGGGACCGGTGGACGGCGGGATCGGGTGCGGGCCACATGGTGGCGACACAAGCAAGACGAAGTCATGGACAAGTGAGCCGGTGCACGGTGGCGGTCAAGTCAAGTGGTTTGGCGGGAGGCCGGGACCGGGCACGCGGGGTTTGGTGGTTTGCCCACAAAACCATCGGCGGACGGTTTCTTGGTTTGGGCCTCAAAACCAAGTCCGAGGGCCCAACACGACGGAGACGGGATCGGGCGTGTCGGGAAGCTTCGAGGCGGAGGACACGCGGCGGGATCGCATGGCTTGCGTCGGGAGGACGCGGGGCGCGGCAAAGGCGTGGCCGTCCGATGGGAAGACCCACAAACATTACCAAAATGCCCCTACATGGGTTGTATCGCCAGTAGTGTAGTTAGGGGTAGTCGAGTCATTTACCACTCCGGCGGGACTCGATATATAAGCCATGAGTGTGTGTTGATGGCTCTCTCTCTCCGCGACTTAGGGTTTCATTTGCTCCCTCCTCTTTCTCATTTTCGTAGCTATTTTCCTTCCTATTTTCTCTAGGCTAGCATGAGAGCTTCATGAGAGATTTGTTGAGAGGGATGGATGCTAGGGCGGCATGCTAGACCTTGTGAATCTTTCCTGGTTTGTATAGAAGATTCGGGGTTGTTTTTCGTGGCTTTTTGTGCTTGTTTTCGTGCCTTTGTTCCCGGTGTGATTCCGCGGATTTGAGTGGGTTTCTCCCGGATTTCTTTGAGGGAAACATGGATAGATGTCTTGTGCATCTTTGTGCTTGATCTTGTGCCTTCAAACGCCGGAAACCACTTCGATTCGTGAGTTTTCGTTCGGTGCTCTAGCTTTTGGTGGTGCTCAAAGGATTCGCGATTCCCGGTGATTTAGGGAGTTAGGAGGCAAGATTTTTGGGCTATAGCATCCTTGTGTGATGCTTTTCAAGTACCCAAACCCTTGTCTCCACAGCTTCAACCGTTTGGGAAATCCGATGATGATTTGGGGGAGTTGACTTTCGGGGTCGGGCTGTTTTCAGCTCTGTCCGCACCTGGCGGACGGTCCGCGAGGACCAGGCGGACGGTCCGCGCGGCTAGGGTTCGTCCCGTGTTCTTCGTGTTCTTGCTCGTCCTTCGTTTCGATCCGTCGCGATTTTGGTTTTTGGTTGGACGGAGTTTCGGACGGTCCGCGGTGTGGGGCGGACGGTCCGCGGGTGCTTGGCGGACGGTCCGCGTGCTCCCCGCGGACGGTCCGTGGCTTGTAGGTGGCTTTGGTCCGTTCTGTGTGAATTAACGGACGGTCCGCGGCTAAGGCCGGACGGTCCGCGGCTCGGGTGCGGACAGTCCGCGGTACCCGGCCGGACGGTCCGCGCGGCTCTTTGCGGACGGTCCGCCCCTCTCCGCGCGGACGGTCCGCGAGCCCGTGTGCTTTGCTTCTTGGTTCGATTCCTTCCCCCCTTCTTTCGTGCTTCCGCGTGTGCTTCAAGGAATCGTTCCTAGGACTAGAAGTTGATCCATAACCTCGTGGTCTTGGCGATTGGTGTGTGATTCGATCCATCGCTTGTGTGTGACCGGATTTGAGTAGGACATAGGCCGGGTTCTTTGGGAAGAATTTTTACCGGCTCCTATTCACTCCCCCCTCTCTAGTCGCCATCCGATCCTTCAATTGGTATCAGAGCTTGGTGCCGGATTCTTTGCGACTTTGACAAGTCTCGAATCCTAAGATGGCGTACGTTGAGCTGGGCGGCTCGTATGATGATTTTTCTTCGAGGAAAGTTGTTGGATTTTATTGTGCTTGACAAGACCTATGCTATTCCGGTCAACATCCATACTCTTATGGTGACCGATGCCGATGCCAAGGCCAAGTATGAGGCTAATGCAAAAGCCGTTGATCACTTGTGCCGGAGCTTGTGTGATCCAGAGTTTGAGCGTGTTCGCCATTTGAATCTTGCTTGGCAAATTTGGGAAAAGTTGTTGGTTGCTCACGGTGGTGATAACCATGTGAAGGCTCGCCTCTTTGTCTCTTACCGGATGCAATATGAGAATTTCACTCCACTTCCCGGTGAGGACATTGATGCGATGTTTTAGAGGTTCACCGCCATCGTGAACAACATGAAGGCTAATGTTGAGGATTTTCCGTACTCCGAGCATGATCAGGCTTTGAAGCTCTTGCATGTCTTGGACCCAAATGTTTGGGGTGCTAAGGTTGAGGCCATCAAGGAGTCTGGGAATTACTTGACTATTGAGTTGGATGACCTCTTTTCTAAGCTCAAGTCGGCTGAGGTTGACAGGAAGTTGCTATCCAAGCATGAGGGCTCGACTGACCATAGTCTTGCTCTTGTGGGAGGATCAAAGGGCAAATCTAACCCTTCCCGTCGACGGTTTTCTTTGTCCTCTCTTATGTCCATTCCGGATGAGGAGTTTGATGTGCCGGGCGAGGAGGAGCCGGGCTTGCTCTCAAGAAGGTTTGAACGACTACACGAGGGTCGGAGGAACGCAAGGCAGAGCTGAGGGACGTGCTACAAGTGTGGCAAGCGTGGCCACTTCATCGCCGAATGCCCGTAAGCAGAGGAGAACAAGTACAAGGTGAACGAGTACAAGGCGCACCCGAGGCGTGAAGACAAGTACTCCTCCAAGGGCAAGCACTTCAACAAGTCCAAGAGCAAGGACAAGGACAAGCGGCGACCGAGCAAGAGCGACTACAAGAAGAACAAGGCAAGAGCGATGGTGGCCGGTGCGAGCGACGTTGACTCAAGCTCAAGCGAGGAGCGATCAAGCTCAAGCAGCCGAAGATGAAGACGCCGGGAGGCGCAATGGCAAGAAGAGTGCAAGCGGAACCTCGGCGGGCCGAGCCGTGTGGCGCTCGAGGGCTTTTGTGGCATGGCCCATAGCTCAAGCAAAGCAAGAAGAGCGAGAAGGAGGACAGCGACTCCGACTGCGAGGATGAGGTAAACCGTGACCCCGACTCTTTGCTTGCCGAGATTGCTAGGTTGAATGGCTTGCTTGATAATCGTGATAGTGTGCCGAGAGATGCCAAAAAGATGAGGAAAGATCTTAGGGCTCGGCTTGAGAATGCTAGTGAGAAAGTAGGAGAGTTAGAGTCAAAATTGCTTGAATTGAAACTTGAGAATGACTCTTTGAAACTTGCTCCTACTACTCCCGATGATGTTGAATGTGTTGAATGTAATGCTTGGTTGAATGAGATCAAAATGCTTAATGAGAAGAATGCTTCTATTTTGGCTCAACTAGATGCTCTTAGGACCGAACATGATGAGCTTAAGGCTAGACCTACTTTGCTTGGTGCTTGCAAATCATGTCCTACTATGCATGCTAAGCTTGTCGATGCTCGTTCTACCATTAGTTCTTTGGAAGCATCTTTGAAATCTCCTGTTGCAAATGCATGTTCTAGCTGTGATGAAGTCACTTTGCGTAATCTTGAGCTTACTTCCCGTTTGGATGTCATCTATGAGGAGAATGACTATTTGAGGAAAGTGTTGGGGTGGTTGTCCCGGGGGGAACCTCAATTGAAAATCATGATTGAGGAGTTCAAGAGAGCCGATGGTCGTGGTTTGGGGTTTGAGAAGTTGGGTGAGAAAGTGGGAGAGAACAAAGTGGGGAGAGTGTGTACGAGAAGTGTGTTGAGTCTAACCCGGGTTTGAGGTGATCGGAGAGATCCAAGTCCCACTCCCAAAAGCACCCAAGAACTCTTTCACACCAAAGCCCAACCACCTTTGCAACAAGCTTGACACAACCCAAGATCCACCCAAATTCCCACCTAAGACAAATGATTTCCGTAAACCAGGTGAAGTTTGTGGGTGAGAAGGGTGAGAAGCCTAGAGAGAAGCCGGAGCCAAAACCAAAACCCATCCCCTTCGGGTGTGAGTATTGTGGCAAGGAGAGGCATCTTGCGAGTTTTGCTACAAGAGGAAGAGGGATGAGAGGCTTTCTAGGGAGCAAGCGAACCGGGATAGGTATCGCCGGCCCTCATGGTATTCCCCGAGCCTAGAGTGCCACTTCCACGGGGTGTGGGAAGTGTGAGGAATGTTGGCGGTGTTCCCACGGAGAGGTGGTGGTGAGAGGTTTGTCGGGAGAGATGATGGTGTGCGTGCTGGTGAGAGGTTTGGTCGGGCTCGTGGTGGTTTTGCTGGACGTCCTCCTACTCGTCCTCAGTACGGGTTTAGGGGAGATGATCGCAGCTTTGGGTTCCAGAGGAACTACGGACCATGTTTTCCCCCTCGTGGTGCTCGTACTCCTCCCATGGGACATGGGAAGTTTGGTGGCAAGGGAGTGATGTTTGCTAACCCCTCTTTTGAGCAGATGGCTCGACACTGGTTTAACTTTCTTTGTGCTAACCCCAGTGTCGAGTCGCTAGCTCACTCTCGTTCTTGTTTCCGACCTGCAGCGGGAGGCTTGGAGGACATTTGGTTGATCGACTCCGGTGTTCTCGACACATGACCGGGAGATAAGAAGTGGTTCTCCACCTCACCCCAGGTGAAGGAAAAGATGTACATCACATTTGGGGACAATGGACGAGGTGATGAAGAGATGGCCGAGGACCTCTTTGAGGAGGAGAAAGATGAAGCTGGAGATGATGATGGGGAGAACCATGAGCCCGAAGCCGAGCATGTACCCACTACTTCCCCTACGACCACTTTGGAGCGTGGACCGTCTACTTCATGGACAACGACGGTGCAACAAGAGGACTAGGCGAGAGAAGCCGAAGTTGAGGGGGAGGTAGTCTCGAGGCGTGAGGCTCCCGGCGGATTCAAGAAGTGCATCCCCCGTCGAAGATCATTGGGAACATTGATGAACGCACTACACGGTCGAGGTCCAGGAATTCCTCTCATTTTGCTCATGCTCGCTTTTGTTGCTACTTTTGAGCCCAAGGACATTGGACATGCTTTATCCGATGCAAACCGGGTCAATTCTATGCATGAGGAGTTGGAAAATTTTGAGAGGAACCAGGTGTGGGAGTTAGTTGAACCACCTCCAAATTGCCATCCCATAGGAACCAAGTGGGTTTGGAAGAACAAAGAGGGAGAGAATGGGATGGTGGTGAGGAACAAGTCCGGACTTGTTGCTCGGGGGTTTAGTCGAAGGAGGGGATCGACTATGAGGAGACCTTTGCTCCCGTGGCCCGTCTTGAGGCAATTCGGATCCTTCTAGCCTTTGCCGTGGCTAAAGGGTTCAAGTTGTTTCGGATGGACGTGAAGAGTGCTTTTCCGAATGGGGTCATAGAGGAGGAGGTGTATGTGAAGCACCCACCGGGGTTTGAGAGCGAGTTGTACCCACACGGGGTATACGGGTTGAAAAGGGCTCGTATGGGTTGAAACGGGCGCCCCGTGCTTGGTATGGGAGATTGAGAGGTTTTCTTTTGAGCGAGAGGGTTTGTGATGGGTACCGTAGATAGAACCCCGTTTCTCCTCAAACATGGAAATGACTTGCCGATTGTTCGGATATACGTGGATGATATTGTCTTTGGTGGCTCGTCACATAACCTTGTTGCCAAGTTTGCGGATGAGATGAGCGGGGAGTTCGAGATGAGCATGATGGGCGAGTTGCGGTATTTTCTCGGGCCGATCAAGCAAGTGAAGGACGGTACATTTGTGCACCAAACCAAGTACACGAAAGACATGCCGAGGAAGTTCCGTATGCAAGATGTGAAGCCGATGTCGACTCCCATGGGGAGTACGGCCACTTTGGATGCGGATGAGGACGGAGAACCGGTGGACCGGCGGGGAGTACGGGAGCATGATCGGCTCCCTCCTCTACTTGACGGCGACGAGGCCGGACATACGCGTTCGGCGTGTGTCCGTGCGCTCGTTTTCGTGCTTCGCCGAGGACATCACATCGACGAGCCGTCAAGAGGATTTTCGTGTACCTACGTCCGCCCTCGGTCTTGGCCTTTGGTATTCTTCCTCCTCGACTCGTCTCTTCATGGTTTTTCCGATGTGGATTTTGCTTTGGTTGTCGAGTCGAGAGGAAGTCTACTTCGGGTACTTGTCGGTTTCTTGGTTCTTCGTTGGTCTCATGGTCTTCCCGCAAGCGGTCTAGTGTAGCTCGGTCTACCACGGAGGCGGAGTATGTTGCCGCCGTTAGCTGTTGCTCCCGTTGTTGTGGATTTCATACACTTTGAGAGACTTTGGTGAGGAGTGCACCCGGATCCCACTTCTTTGTGATAGCACCAGTGCCATAAGCGTAGCCAAAAACCCGGTGCTTCACTCCGGAACCAAACATATAGAAGTGAGGTATCATTTCCGAGGGACAATGTGGAGAAAGGAACCATTGTTTTGAGCCATGTCCCTACCCAAGATCGCCTAGCCGACATCTTTACAAAGCCTCTCGACCAAGCTACATTTGTGCGCTTGCGGGGGGAACTTGGGGTTTGTTGCCCTTTCTAGTTGATTCTTGGGGGATTTCCTTTTTGTACTATATGTATCATGTCATGTTTTACTTTGATGTATATACATGCTTTGCTTGATGTACAAACCATGGTAGGATAGCCATCTTGTCATATATCATGTTGCATTTGTATCATATTGCATTTTAGGATGATGAGCTTCTTTCATATGCCATATTTGAGTCTCTTTGGCTATTTGTGAGATATTGGTTATATGTGTGGAAGAATGGTGATGTGAGGCTATGCTCTTGGAATATTTGAAATATATGTGTGGTGAGATAGCCCCTTTTGAAATAAATGCTTAACTTGACTAATTTCTGATGAAATTTGCTCCACTCGTGTGTAGTTGTGTATCCATGTCACAGTTTGGTCTAAATGTGCTTTTCATGCTTAGATTGTGCTTGGATGTCTGTTCTTGCATTTGGGCCAAAGGCCGAATATCATTGTGAATGTTTAGCCTATGTTGCATTCATGGGGGAGCATAAGCTTCTTTTTGCCGCAAAGGCACTTCATGTACCATGAAATGACTTAATCTTGAAAAGAAGTGTAAAGTGCCTGAAAAATGCTCCATCCATCATGTCTATGCTTAAAATGTCTTATCTTTCACATATGGGTGCAAAACATGTTGCATGATGTTCACCAGTGGAGAAGTCTCCCCGAAGTGGACACATGGCTCATGAGCTTTGACATGACATGCTTTGCTTTATGGGTGTTTGCCATGATCTTTTGCGAGAATTTGATATCCTTGTATGATCTTTAAATGGTATGCATGTTTGTGGCTCAAGTGTGACATGGATAGGCTTTTACATGTGAAGCGAGCCTTCTTTTGGTAAAACTCGCTTAAATCCGAAAATTTTGCTTTGTCACATGCTTGTATTTTCATATATTACTTGTGGCCATGCTTTGACTATGCTATGATTCATGTGTGTGATCTTTGTCTCATTTTTTAGCCTTTGACACTAGATTTGGCCTATTTGAGAAGCTCATGTAGTTGTTTATATGCTTTGCTTTGCATTTCGCATTTTCACCTTGATTCATACATTGTCAACAAGGGGGAGAAAAGGTGAGCTTAATGAAAATTCGGAAGAGGTGAGCTGAAATTTGGAAGTGCGCATCCACATGCTCGGGGGGAGCTTGCACTTGTTCAGGGGGAGCTTTCTTGCTGTTTTCGGTGTGGATTTTGTGCTTTGCTTGGCTTGTGACCTTTCTTCGCCTTTCTTCGGTTTTGGTCATGAGTTGAGCTTATTTGTTTTTCTTTCTTCTTCTTTTCTCTTTTTCTCTGAATTTCATTTCGCGTTGTGTGTTGTCAATGCACTCATCAAGGGGGAGATTGAGGACCAGGAGCGTCCCAGTGGTCGGTGGATGACCGCTCCTTAGTGATGAGTGATTGACAACGGGTGTTGGACTGACTCTTGGCTTAGTGCGCAGGTGTAGGCTGCGGCCTAGTTCGTGTTGTTGCAGGTGAAGAACGGGCGCGAAAGGTCTTCAACCTTGAGGGGCCTCCGGGAGATGGAGAGACAAGTAGGCTCGATTCGAGGGACCCGGTGGACAGCGGGACTGGGTGCGGGCCACATGGTGGCGACACAAGCAAGACGAAGTCATGGACAAGTGAGCCGGTGCACGGTGGCGGTCAAGTCAAGTGGTTTGGCGGGAGGCCGGACCGGGCACGCGGGGTTTGGTGGTTTGCCCACAAAACCATCGGCGGACGGTTTCTTGGTTTGGGCCTCAAAACCAAGTCCGAGGGCCCAACACGACGGAGACGGGATCCGGCGTGTCGGGAAGCTTCGAGGCGGAGGACACGCGGCGGGATCGCATGGCTTGCGTCGGGAGGACGCGGGGGCGCGGCAAAGGCGTGGCCGTCCGATGGGAAGACCCACAAACATTACCAAAATGCCCCTACATGGGTTGTATCGCCGTAGTGTAGTTAGGGGTAGTCGAGTTATTTACCACTCCGGCGGGACTCGATATATAAGCCATGAGTGTGTGTTGATGGCTCTCTCTCTCGCGACTTAGGGTTTCATTTGCTCCCTCCTCTTTCTCATTTTCGTAGCTATTTTCCTTCCTATTTTCTCTAGGCTAGCATGAGAGCTTCATGAGAGATTTGTTGAGAGGGATGGATGCTAGGGCGGCATGCTAGACCTTGTGAATCTTTCCTGGTTTGTATAGAAGATTCGGGGTTGTTTTTCGTGGCTTTTTGTGCTTGTTTTCGTGCCTTTGTTCCGGTGTGATTCCGCGGATTTGAGTGGGTTTCTCCCCGGATTTCTTTGAGGGAAACATGGATAGATGTCTTGTGCATCTTTGTGCTTGATCTTGTGCCTTCAAACGCCGGGAAACCACTTCGATTCGTGAGTTTTCGTTCGGTGCTCTAGCTTTTGGTGGTGCTCAAAGGATTCGCGATTCCCGGTGATTTAGGGAGTTAGGAGGCAAGATTTTTGGGCTATAGCATCCTTGTGTGATGCTTTTCAAGTACCCAAACCCTTGTCTCCACGGCTTCAACCGTTTGGGAAATCCGATGATGATTTGGGGGAGTTGACTTTCGGGGTCGGGCTGTTTTCGGCTCCGTCCGCACTTCGGCGGACGGTCCGCGAGGACCGGGCGGACGGTCCGCGCGGCTAGGGTTCGTCCCGTGTTCTTCGTGTTCTTGCTCGTCCTTCGTTTCGATCCGTCGCGATTTTGGTTTTTGGTTGGACGGAGTTTCGGACGGTCCGCGGTGTGGGGCGGACGGTCCGCGGGTGCTTGGCGGACGGTCCGCGTGCTCCCCGCGGACGGTCCGTGGCTTGTAGGTGGCTTTGGTCCGTTCTGTGTGAATTAACGGACGGTCCGCGGCTAAGGCCGGACGGTCCGCGGCTCGGGTGCGGACGGTCCGCGGTACCCGGCCGGACGGTCCGCGCGGCTCTTTGCGGACGGTCCGCCCCTCCGCGCGGACGGTCCGCCGAGCCCGTGTGCTTTGCTTCTTGGTTCGATTCCTTCCCCCCTTCTTTCGTGCTTCCGCGTGTGCTTCAAGGAATCGTTCCTAGGACTAGAAGTTGATCCATAACCTCGTGGTCTTGGCGATTGGTGTGTGATTCGATCCATCGCTTGTGTGTGACCGGGATTTGAGTAGGACATAGGCCGGGTTCTTTGGGAAGAATTTTTACCGGCTCCTATTCACTCCCCCCCCTCTCTAGTCGCCATCCGATCCTTCACTCTCTCGACACAAGTCGCTAAAAGTACTTGGGAAGCACACGCCTTAAATCGTGAAACCTCGATCCCACACCTACACTTCCCACGCGTGCACGCGGCCTTCTCCCTGCGCTACGGATACGGCTTTCGGGGGTCAGGTGCTTAAAAGCAATAGGAACACTTCCCGAAGAAATTAAATAGACTTAAAAGAGTTGGACTTCGATTTCTTGTTGTAAACTAACAAATGCTCATTCCTTAAAATTGGTGTTTGTCGCACCACGTACTACTGCCCTCCGATTTCCTTTTGCAGGAACACGGCCGCAGACTTGGCCTCGCACTCGGGGGCTGGGGGACGATGACTACCACCTGGCCCTCACGCTCGGGGGCTAGACGACTACTACTCGGCCTTCGCACTCGCGGGCTGGGCGACAACTACTTGACGGTCGCGACGACAGCACCGCACTCTTCCGGTGGCCCCGGCGGCTCCTCGCGGCTCTGCACCCGAGGGTCGGCTCCACACACCGAAGATCGGGAGTTCGAAAGCTGGCCCGTCGAAGGGTTCGATAGCCGCTCCCAGACACCCGAGCGAGGGGCGGTGAGGGATGGGCCCCAGCGGCCGGAACCCGGGCGCACGAGCGCCGCGGGCATCTTGATCTGCGTTCGAGTCTTGATGGAAAAGGAGGTCATGGTTTTTGCCCCGACGAAAAGGCGGCGAGCCGCCGAGTCCAACCGAACGGGCTCAGTAACTAGATGACTTCACCATCAGGAATCTGAGGTTGGTCACCAGCCGATCCATTCGGAGCCCGACGAATGGGGCTCCGAGGCTTCACTCGAACTCACCCGCATGCAGCTCACAGGGTGCCGAGGCTCGGCCAGCGAGGCAAGCTTCGACGTCACCCAACCCCTCCTTCCTGACGAAAAGGATGTGTGAGAGAGACACAACGAAAAGGGAAACCGACTCCCCGACTAGTGCCTCGCGCCGTGCAAGGTCACCAAAAATCCATCTTCCTCCCGCAAACTCGGGTGCAACTACACCCCTAAAGAACGATGTTCGACTCTAAAATCGTTAACCCCACGAGCGAATCTTCGACTCTCCCGCGGGCTCGGGGGCTACATCCGGTGAATGCGCTTGCGCGCACCCACCGGGAAAATCAAGAACAATACTAACACCAAAACACTCTCGACTGAGCCTGGGAACGAGTCTACAACTCCCTCCCAGCCTCGGGGGCTACTGACGGGACCCAATATTATGGGTACCCAATGACAACGATTACGAGCGACTATCACGACCACGATGGCCTCCGGGGTATTTTTGGTGGTTTTCTGGATTTATTTTTCATGCAGAAAAATGACCACAAAATCAAGTGGTATTCCAGGGTTTATTTCCGTGAAAGAAAACGTCCAGAAATCAAGACTATCTCCTCACGTACACACCTGTCAGGACACTCCGACTAGCTGGAAGCCTCCCGGAGTGGTTTTGGGCTCATGCATGCGCCAAGAATCATAGGCATTCATTGCCTGGGCCACTTGCCTGGCTCCTCACGCACACACCTGTTGAGCATGCAAGAGCTCACTCTCTCTCACCCTCTCTCCCCCTTGGCATATAAAAGGGAGAGGAGGGGTCATTTCCAAGGGACAGGCTCTGACTTTTTACTTTTTCCTTCTCTCTTCTCCTCGGAGGGAAGGGCTCTCTCATTTTTTCCTTCTTCTACCTTCAGCCATCCGTGGCTCAAAAGCTACAGAGACTTGGGACCAAGCTCCCTCTCTCGCCCATTTGTAACCCCTACTACAAATCAGCGCAAATAACATAGCACCACGAACTAGACGTAGGGTGTTACTCTCCGGAGGCCCGAACCAATATAAATCCTGTGTGCCCCCCGTTTGCGCAACTGACCGAGGCCTGGCACGCAATATGAGAAATTTACTCTCGGCGGTTACAGAATCCCGACAGCAGGACTAGACGTCGTCTCCGTCTCCGCCAACGGTTGCCACTGCCCGTCGCATGATGTTGAGAGACGTGCGACGTCGTGGTTCGAGGTCGCGTCGGCGGCGGATCTCAGGTGGCCAGAGCTTCAAGGTGGTGCAGCGGCCTCCCATGCTCGCGCGCATGCCGACCTCCGGCGAGTGGGATCCAGGGCGCGGGGCAGGGACCTCCGGCCTTGGCCTCGCCTCCCCCGCCATCGACGCCGCTGCGCTGAAGCCGCTCTCCAACCGCGCCTCCTCGCCACTGGAGATCCCCGTCTCACTCGGCGCCACCCTGGCGGATCTTGCGCTGGCCGAGTCACGTGCCGCCACGGTGCTCCTGAACAAGCTCCTCCTCCACGCTCGTCACCGCCGCCACGGCCACACGCCTCGCGGAGTCGCTCGACCTCGCCGCGGTGGTACCACCGGGTCCCCGCGACGAGGCCACGGTGGCGGCGGCCTCCACGCCCGTTGTCGTCGCAGTCGCGGCACCGATTGACTGCGTTGCCGACGCCGTGGCCGTGTTTCTCGCGAGGACGCGCGGGGATGCCGCGGCCTTCGACGTGCCGGCCTCCGGCGATGGGCTCTCCGCCAAGGACGAGGCTGACGTCGCCGCCGACATCAAGATGCTCGTCTTGGCTCCAAGCTCGTAGGCAGCGTTGGAGGTCGATTCCGCCCGGAGATCCTACAGCAAACTGCGTGGCGGCGATGCCGCGGGCCCTGTGCCCGCCCGCCCTCGCCGGCGCGTCCATCCTTCGCTGGGCTCGTGACTGACGGCGCCACCGTCAAGGCCGTCGTCCTTCCCGCGAGCCATCCTCGCGAGGACCAGAGGCGAGCAAGGTCCCGGTGGGGTTTGGGTAGTTGGGTCAACCCTACAAAACCTGCAACGCTATCAACAATTGAGTATTCAGGTTCACCAATGTTCATACGCTTGTTCGTTTGGTTTATCAGCCACCAGCCAACAGTACTTTTCTGTCAGAACAAATCAGCCACCAGCAACCAGACAGTAGTACTTTTCTCTCAGAACAAATCAGCACCAGCCACCAGCCAAACGAACAGGCCGATAGATTCCATTTTGCTACCGTGGAGCAAAAGTTTAGATGCAAAGTTGATCAGAAATAAATTTCAAAAACAGCTAATTGATGTTGTTTCGGACTGAATTTTCAGGTTGTGAATAGTGACTTTGCAACAGTTCTAGTTAGCCCTCTTTGCAAATATCTCGAGAAGAATTTTCCATCTAAGTTTTGATCATACGGCTGCAAAATGGAATCTATCCATTTTTTTCAATATTTTATAATACCTCTTGGATGAGGTAAATAAGTTTTAAGTATTTAAAATCGAGTGCCAAGATTGAAAGGAGTGTTGTTTTGATTCTGCTCAACAGGCTTAGACACTATCTTTGTAGTTTGGTTTGGGAGAATCGTTGATCAAGGAAAATATCAGATTCACACTTGAATGGAAGTTTAAAGTTTGGACGGTTTTAGTGTCCTTGAACTGCTACTGACGAACTGAAACCATTCAGTTGTCGAGTACAGAAGAAGACAGTGTCTACAAGGGAATTTCGAGCTCCAATTTCGTCAACTGTATTACTCGAAAGTCAAAACACCAAATTTCGTGTCCGGACGCGGTAGTTGTGCTGGTGATCGTGGAGAAAGAGGCGGCTCGTCGTGGCCGTCGGAGACACCGCCATGGAGGCCGGGAGCAGCTGGAGCTCCGGAGGTGGCGCCACCGCGGGCGGATGCCGCGGGACGGATGACCGGGTCACCGGGAGCGTCGTCGGCATGGGCACCACCTCGCCACGCATCTGCCCGGAGTTTGCACGTGTCCTGGTGCTAGATGAAGCTCTCCACCCTGTGGAGAGCCGCACGGAGCGAGCCGAGACCCAGGTGCTGGACCCAATCGTGTGCACTGGGGCTCGCGTGCGCCCGGTGCGCACCAAAATTTTTTCCTTCACCACCGCGGATCAAGCGCGAAGATCCCCGGTCGGCCATGGCTGGGTGATGATGGCGAGGCGGGCTGGCGCACGCAAGGGAGACCAGTGGTATCGTTCTGGCGACGACGGCCTCCGCCTTTTTCCCTAGCTCTGTCGCCGGCCCCTGCGTTCGTCTCCATCGTCGGCGACCTCCTCCGCGGCGCCGCCTGTGTCAGGTATGCCACCGATCAAGGCTTCCCGCGCTTAACCGCCGTTCACCTTCCCGCACCTCTGCAACCGCCGGGGCAGGCATGGCAAAAGGAGGGGAGGAGCCGCGGGAGCTGCGAGGTAACCGGTTTTTAGCCCCCCCGACCTCCCCGCTCCAGAGTCGGGGTTCCCGAGGCGCTCCTCCCCGCGGAGCCGTTTCTGGAGGCTGTTTGGTAGGGTTCCGTCCAAAACGGCTCCAGGAGCCACAGGGGAAGCCCTACCAAACACACCAATAATGTAACAATGTGGGCAACATTTACACGGAGCCGTCACAGAGTGCTCATTCTAGGTGACAGTTCAAACTTTTGATGTTATTTTACAGAGCGGCAATCTTTTAATGATATTTTCCGGATATGACCATTTTTCGATGCTATGAGACCAATTTTTCGTAACAAAAATTGTAGAGACCAAAGAGAGACGTTTTGTGAGACGGAGGAAGTATATGGAAAGAAACCAATATCGTCACAAATTAAATTAAGCACGCTTAATGTTAATGTTAAGGTAACTATCTACCCTAAACTCTACGACAGATAATTAAGGGAACTACTGCCAGGGGACTACGTACTACTACTATGCTTGTGAGATGTGCCAACCGGTACACTGCTAGGATTGCAATTCAAACACCAACCAGTTGGCTTCCAGACTTCCAGTTGTCCAACGCGTTGGAGAGGTAATGGAGAGCATGAGCGCCGGGAGAGCAAAAACTACCCACCCCCATGTCCATGTGGCCTTGCTTCCTCTCTCAGTCTCTGGTGGTCTGACTGATCTGCTGGTGCTGCTAGCTGCGTGGAGCACGCCCCCCGCATTTAGCACCACAAGGCCCCGCCGCGCGCAGGACGACCGGCTCGGCTCGATCGTCGCCGATGCCCCGGCCCGGACATGGTGCTAAGGGCCACGACCTGATGGCTGATGACCCACCCTCCCCGGGGCGCGGCCTCTGCCGGCCGCCTCGTGGTCTCGGCTCGGCCAACAACCCCAATCTAGTGCTTGTGCTTGTGCTTGCGAGTTGCGACTTGGTACGATAGCGTGCGTGCAGAATTTACGAGACCGCCCGGCCGTCACCAACAAACTGTACGCTGCCGTCGTACGTACGCGCCAAGCGATATATATACTCCTATATCCTCGATCGCGCGCGGCCACCCCACCTACTAGCTAAGCTAGCTAGCTAGCTTCCGGCCTCGTACGCCGCTGGCAACCGTTATTCTTAACGCTCCCATCAACCAACCAGAGCCAGTTCGTCCCTCCCTCGCCGCGGGTCGAGCCGGCGGGCGGCGGCGATGCAATTGCAAGGTCCCCTCTCCCCGATGCCCGATCGAGGTCGTCCTCACCATGCAGCCAACTGCTAGAACTAGAAGCGTCGGGGACGACCACGACCTACAGAGCTTTGCCATTGAATCGGGTGGCAGGGTGGGGGTTGCGAAGTCGCCCCACACGAGTTAAAGATCGCCGGTGGCGATGCGCGCGGCCGGGATCGTCCGTCGTCCCCAACTGGCACTGCCCCAAGCACACAGTAGTAGCTGGCGGCGTTTGCATTGAAGCCGCGCTGGCACTGCCTGCAGGCTGCGGCTGCTGTGTGGGATCTGAGGCGAGGCAAGGGCGGAGGCGGGCCAGCGGTTTTAAGGCACAAATCTGCTCCGGTCCCTCTTCGTCTCGATGGTGACTGCCACGCCACCCGGGCCGACCTCCTGAATGGAAGGCTGTGTGCGTGCGCCGGGGCTGGGCGGTGGCTACAGACCTCCAGCGCCCCTGAATCTGTGATCGACGGCTCCGCGCGCGCCTGCATGCGCCAAGCAGATATGCATGGGCACATTATACATCGTCACCGGCATGCAGTGCTGAGACGATGCCTGACCTATTCGCAAGTTGCAAAACTTGCAATAATGCAAAATTCATGCCTGCCACGCATCGTTTCAGTTCCGAACGAATCTACCGAAGTTTCACGTGATTGGTACACAATTTTCTCCTTGGTTATTTGGCTGGTGCCTGATGCTGATTTGTTTTAAGAAAAAAATACTACTTGTTGACTAATGGTTGATGACTAATAATGTTGACTTTATCTGAGAAGAAAAAAACACTGCTGGCTGAGAAGCCAAACGACTCACCTGGAGCACGAACCAGACCAGCCAGCGAACACCGCGCGCCGGGGGCAGCACAGCAGGTTGCAGCCGCTGAATTGCTCAAACCCGCGTTGTCTCAAGATCTTTGTTCTGTGTTGTGTGAGCTGAATGATCGGCAGCACCGCGCTAGCCGCTGTGCTTCTTTCTTCTTTTTCAAAAGAAAAAATCGTTTCTTTTCACCTAAATTTGCCGGCAGCATGAATGTAAACCGCATGACGACCGACTCTGTTGCCGGTCGGGTCGATCGCTTCACATGCTCTTGTGCACGTACGCTCCCGTTCTTTGGTGCGTGCATAGTGCAGTGCAGTTGCAATGCAGCTGGAGCCAGGAGCCACGCAGCACACCTGCGATAACATGACAAGTCAGATCATCTGCTTTGCGTGAGTCGGCGTAATGATCGGGCCGGCCGTTCATTTTTCTATTTTATTATATCATTTGGTCAGAATCTGTGTCGTCAAACTTGTCAAAGTCCATGAGCTCAAAAGAGGTACGATCAGAGCATTTTCCAGCATTTTTAATCTCATTTCTCAGATCCACTATAATACTACATCATCAAAGTTATAAAAAAAATACCATAATTGTTAAACCAAAGGGACGATGAAATTAAATATAAAAAAAATCATGTAGTCACTCAAGACCACGGTGCTAGCAAAAGAGCGTGAAATACGAAAGTGCACATTGAGCACCCTTTTGGGTCCTTGCGCAAGTAACAAAAACACACATCAAACACAGTGTAGAGCATACTGCTACGAAAAGAGCACAGTGATCACCTTTCTGGTCCTTTGCACGGGTCTTAGTGGGCCTCACGTACTTAAAAGGCACGAAAGATGCCATGTCTCTGTCGTCCCAAATCTGCGGACACGTAGACATCCCATTTAAATCCCACGGCTGCAAACGATACGAGGACGATGGCTCTGCATCGTACTACACACTGTTTGTTATAGCTGTAACACCCTAGGTTTCACGCTCCCATGGTGTTCATGCAGGAAACATAAACAAAGCAACTAGTTTAGTAGCTGGCAATGGTCAAGACAGCAAGCATAAAAAACAACTCACAGGTTCCATGGCTGCAGGGAAATGGAAAGAGAGCAACCTAATTCGGTTAAGGAAGCTAGCGGTAATATGTTAGGATCTCACTTGTTCCTTGTGCATCGATTGCTTGCTGCAAAATACAGTAGGTGAGGATGTGATGGTGATTGCAGGTACTGTTCACCTTGCTTTATTCCATCCCAGTTTTGAGTTTAATGCCTGTATTTCTAACTTTTCAATTATGTTTTCAAGTACTGCTGAAAGTCAGAACCGTTGAATGGACAAGTCACAAGGAGAAGCATAATTCTCTACGGGTATTTGTTGGGCCTGAGTTTTGAGTGACTGACAAATATGATGATCACCCCCTAACCAAATGAAAGCATACGACATTGAATGCCACTTATTGTCTTTGTTATGCTCATCAATACATTAGTTGTGTTTAAAGATACTACTAACATGAAACCCTATACATTGCTTCCCTCACATTCTAATTCTAGGTTGAACAAGGTACTGTAACATTTACTACTATGTTTGATTCAATCTTAGGATTACCATCATTTAACTTTATCTTATCGTTTTCAAGGTGCACAAAATGTCTAGTCGTTTTTCTTTAAAGATGACCAACCGTATCTTTCTAGAAAGACTAGCACATCGCATGAGTGAAGTATACCTTGAGTGCCCGAATATTGCATTGGACCAAAAATGACTGAATGTGACGGATAAACAGAGAATCGGGAGGTGGAGTTGGTCAATCTAAACAAGACCCAGCCGAGAATATTGTTAAACAAATACTAGCAGAGAATGATCTTCATCTTCAACCGTGCTCTATGGATGCAAACTTTCATGGGATTTGGCAGCACACATTTCCTCCTGCAAATGATACTCTCAGATGGCAGGACACATTTTCTACAAAACTGGCGCTGAAAACAGCACCACACATTTCCTGCAGCCGGCATTCATGGTCTCGTGGATGGCAGTACCTTACACTGTACTATATCCATTTGAAAAACGGGCCAAGGGGGTGAGGTGAAAAAAGAAACAATATTAACTCGCTGGCTCAACCAATTGGCAAAAACACACAGGTACCAGAAACCCAATAAAGAAATGGCAGTAGAGAGAGAGAGAGAGAGAGAGGAGAGAGTCAGAGGGAGCTGTGTTGCCTGTCATTCTTGTAAAATGAGGGAGGGGCGATGGCCATCGCCTCTCAGCTTTGTGATGGTTGGTTGGTTGATGAAGCCCATAAATCCCCGGTTGTACCAGGGTAGTGCTCCCTCGGCATTGAATGGCCCTTACTGCAGCGGGTGAGCTCTCTTCAATGCGGTCTCAGCAAGCACTCTGGTGTTGCCTCCGAGCCCTCCAACGCCGCACGCTGGCCGGCCGGCCGGCTACATAAACCAGCTCGAACGCGGCAGCAGCGAGGTTGAGAGGTGGGGAGCAGAGGGTTGAGGTAGGAGGGGACAGCTCGAGCAGCTGGCCTGTTGCTGGAGAGGAGAAGAGCTCCCTTGGCCTTTTGCTTTGGGCGCACGGGGGCTTCTCGAGTTCAGTCCAATGGCGTTCAGCGTCTCCTTCAAGCTCCTGGCGTGCCTCCTCTGCTTCTTCGAGCTGTCCCAAGGTGCGCGGCTCTGTCTCACTCACCTGCCGATGCTGAAAGATTGCTTGCTTCTCTTAGAAACACTGCAGATACGTTTCCCAGCTTTTGATTTCTTGGTTCCTTTGGAGTTCTTTTCAGAATCATTCTCTCTTCAGTCATACTGTCAATCTGTCATTGTAGTCATTGGCTTTTGTTTTCGGCCATCACCAGCTGGTTTCCGCCACCATTGTTCCTGAATGCTGAAGTGGCAGATCATACGCACCTTTATATACAAACTTGAATAAAGTAATGGTCAGGAAGAAATAGAAACAGACAAGAATATAAAAAGATACACACCTGATATGCCATCCAGGGTGGCGCAATGTCAGAGGCTGATGTCAAGAGCGCACGTAAGCTCAATCAGATCAAAAACTTATTCTACCAAACTCAAGAAGAAGCCATAGGATAAAACTGAAAAACTTAAGCAGACTCAGTTTCAGTTAACGGTAACAGTGTAACCACCTGTCCTTGCAGGCAAGCAGCAGTTCACCTTGAAGAACCTCCCTCCTCTCCGGAAGGCCAGCAGCTACCCCACGGGATGCCCGACAACGTACGACTACATCATCGTCGGTGGGGGCACCGCCGGCTGCCCGCTGGCGGCGACGCTGTCGCTCAAGTACAGGGTGCTGCTGCTGGAGAGGGGAGGCTCCCCGTACGGCAACCGCAACGTCTCATACATGGAGAACTTCCACATCGGGCTGATGAATATGGCGCCGGACTCATCGTCGCAGGCCTTCATCTCCACCGACGGCGTCATCAATGCTCGGGCGAGGGTGTTGGGCGGTGGTACCTGCATCAATGCCGGCTTCTACAGCCGGGCCAGCTCAAGGTATGCAATGCATTGGATGCATGATATACTGGTCTATACTGGATGTGATAGCTCTCCCTGTGCATGATAAACAAGGAGATTATTACTCAAAAAATGACTTCATTTGCTTTGACTGCCAATGTTCACAATGGGCATCATTAGTTTCACACATAAGAACACGCACGCACATATGCACAAGAAAGCAAAGTGCACAGGTTGACACCAAAATTAAGCAATATATTATGGCAATGCCATCATTCAGTGTATATGGAGCCAGGCAGCAAGCAGCACACTGACCAGTTACTTTCACTGCTGTAGCGTCAGTTCTACTAGTGTAATGTAATAGAGTGTAGTGATAGCGACAAGATGAAATAAATGGTATGGTCTGCCTGACTGCTAGCATCCTGGCACTCATTCTGCATTTTAGCAGTGTCCAGAAACATTCAGAAAGAATAAAATAAACGCCTATCTACAAATCACTTTCGTCAATAGCATTCAGTTATCCATATTAAAATGTTTCTGGTGAATAGGACCCTAAGAAACTTGCATCAACGTCATCAGCTCAAGTCACAAAAGAAACTATCAAGCAAGCCAAATTGCTAAAGCAGCTAGCCACCACACTGAAACAGGCACTAAAGCCTTGCAATATACAATCTCCTAAAATAGAAGCACACGACATGCTCAAATGCTGCACTTAATATATCATATATGTCTTGGTCCCCTGTGACATGATGATTCTGGTTGGAACTTTCTAGTTTTCGGGCACCATACAATAGCAGTTCTAAAGTCTTGCAATATAGTTATGATTCTTGAGAAATAGCATACAAAAGAGTGTTTGGTGGATAACCTGATGACTTAAAGAGAAACATTCAGATACTAGATGAGTGTGCATTGAATTGCTTTAGTTTTGGTAGTGCCAAGATGCAACTAGCCTGCCGCTGCTGGTAACACATGCTGTGGTTCTCTCCCAATAAAACCTTTTTAAGACCACCTCGTGTTTCTTGCCAGAACAGCTATGTGCATACCACGACCTACACTCTACAGCAGCAACCTAGATTTAAAAGTGGCAACAAAACAATATCACATGGGGTCTTAATTGCTTTGACGCTATGGACTATGGTAACTATGTTGACTGGACAGACTGAGAAATAACCTAGCCCCCATACAGCTCAGGCCAACTACAACTAGGAACATGAATCAAGATCAACCCACCAAGATATCACTTCCTATTAAATACCTTTCATGAATCTGAATTAGAAAAAGCAAGGTGCAATGTTTCTTTTTTGTACAACTTTTATGCCAATATTTCTGTTGGTGACTCAGTTGCTGTAACTTACGTACCTGTTGTACCAACAGCTTCATTCAAGAGGTCGGATGGGATGAAGACCTGGTGAACAAGTCCTTCCCTTGGGTTGAGGAGAAGATTGTCCAATGGCCTAAAATCGCGCCTTGGCAAGCTGCGTTACGGGATGGGCTGCTACAAGCAGGTGTAGCCCCTTTCAATGGGTATACTTACGACCATGTTTCTGGGACAAAAGTGGGTGGCACCATCTTTGACGAGACTGGGTACCGCCACACGGCTGCCGACTTACTTGCAGCTGGAGATCCTAACAACCTGAGAGTGCTGCTCCATGCTAGTGTGCACAAGATAGTCTTTGACTCGCGACAAGGTAATCAATAGTTCAATACCCATGTCCATATGCATCCAACCTTCACAAGTTGTCTCCTGTTACAAAGCAATAGGGTTATTAAAATACATAGAGTAGAAAGAGCAGTAACTGAAGTCAATATGTACCATTCTCAGAAACATCATTTCTGATGCAGGACGCCTGAAACCAAGGGCCATTGGAGTCCAATTCACTGATGAAAATGGGAGACACCACCAGGCATTTCTAAACAACAACAAAAACAGTGAAATAATTGTATCTGCTGGTGCAATTGGTACCCCCCAGTTGCTTCTGCTCAGTGGAATTGGACCCAAGAATCACCTCAAGAGTCATAACATTCCTGTGGTTCTCCATAACAAATATGTGGGCAAAGGGATGGCTGACAACCCAATGAACTCCATCTTCATACCCACAAGAAGCCCTCCACGGCAGTCTCTCATTGAAACTGTTGGAATAACTGAAGAAGGTGTGTTTATTGAGGCTAGCAGTGGTTTTGGCCAGTCATCAGAGAGTGTCCACTGCCACCACGGAATCATGTCTGCTGAGGTATGGCATCTATCACTTGCATACCAGTTTCAAATTGCGCAAATTTTTCACAAGCTTCGTATTGCACTATGATACTTTTTGTGCAGAGTAGATGAGCACAAAAGGTAGTCTGGGACCAATGCCAGATACAATTAGGGGACCTGCTTCTTTGAGCTAAAGATGCCTAAAAACTAGGCAATACTCCAAAATGCATATAGAAATTCGTATTTTGCTACATTGATAACATAACTTAAGTTTAGATCTTCATACAGCCTAATAAATAGCTGTAGTAAGCACTCTTTAAGGCATTCCCTATGCAAAGATTTTGTTTGTTTTACGTACTATGATATCAGCTTGTAGCAAAAAAACTAAATGACTTTTTCATATATGGGCTGAACTTTTGCAATGCAATTATCACTGACACCATACCTTTCATTATCATGTGAAATTGTTATCTCTTTGGTCTCACGAATCTAATGCACTACCACACTGCATCCCTGAAAATACAGATTGGACAGCTGTCTACAATTCCTCCAAAGCAAAGAACCCTGGAAGCAGCCCAGAAATACGCTCATTACAAACTAAACCTACCCAAAGAGGTATTCCACGGTGGTTTTATCCTCGAGAAGATTGATGGTCCTCTCTCCACGGGCCATCTGGTCCTCACAGACACTGATGTCCGGAACAACCCAGCAGTTACCTTCAACTACTTCAGTCATCCACAGGATCTCAATCGTTGTGTTTATGGTATTAAGACCATTGAAAGGATACTGAAGACAAACCGCTTCTCTGAACTGGCTGCTGATGGCACTGGATTTTCAATGGAAAGGGTGCTCAATATGAGCGTGCAGGCTAATGTGAATCTGATACCCAAGCATACAAATGACACAGAATCCCTGGAGCAATTTTGCAAGGACACAGTAATCACCATCTGGCACTATCATGGTGGATGCCATGTAGGAAAGGTGGTTGATCAGCATTACCGGGTGCTTGGAGTCTCAGGTATCCGTGTAGTTGACGGCTCAACATTTTCTAAATCACCAGGGACCAACCCTCAAGCTACTGTCATGATGATGGGCAGGTATGGCACCTCACACAGATGAAATTTCTTTTGCTACAAAGTAAATTGTAACTAATTTTAAATTTTAGAGACTGAATAGCTTCTTTTTCATGTTTCTTGCTCAGATACATGGGAGTGAAGATCCTAAGGGAAAGGCTAGGACGTGCTGCTGGAGTGTAATCCATTCCTGGACATTAGCTTTTATTATGTGTGGCCTAGGACAGAATTACTAATTTTTTTGTGGGATCCAGAATGAATCGCAGAAGAAAAGCAAGCTACGAATTTCATCTGTACCCAGTAATCATTTGTCTAATATGATATTGAAGACTGAATGGTTGATTGACCTCCCTTTTCTTCTTCTTTTCTTGTTTAAATGGATTTTGGTAAACAAGCTCTCATCAATTACTCCCTCATATGCTCCCTGATCTCACAGGGAAGTTTGAATGCCACATCAAATGCTCCCTGATCCATGGCATAGTGCAGCATATCACAAAAGAGAAAAATATAACTCATAAAATCAATAGTCTGACTTTATTCTGCTGGATAACAATGGTGCAACTTTGCTACATAAGTCACCTCTTTCGAGGGGGGAGAACGAATCGTTGAAGTCTCGAAGCACCGAGCTCAACATATTACATTTGGCTACCATTTTACTCAACTGGAAATAATGAAACTCTGCAATCATCAATTAGCAGAACCTAACAGATAAAATAATAATGGGTGTGTTCCAAAAAGAAGTATATATAACAATTCTAGAGCCTTACAGGTATCCTGAGACCATCATAGCTAAGCTGGATGTCAAGACCCTCTGTCTCCATCAGCCTGGCAAGATCATCATTAACTTGTTCATGGTCCATTAAATGCATCATTCCTGCAGATATTATTCAATTCAAGTTAATCAATGGCAAGTACAGTCCATTTCTAACAACAGTAAGATCTAAATGTTGTCAGAACATGTATTTAGTCTTTTCTTTCATAAGAAAATAACATCAAATAAGGGTAAACAAATCATAATAACCTCAACGTGAGTTAGAATTATGAATGTAAGAGCGAAAGGGGCCTGTAGCCTAGTGGTTGCAGTGACCTTAGTATTGAGTTGCATGCACCAACCAATTCAACCCAAAAGCGTGGGCAATTCACTTATACTCCAACACTCCCCCTCACGTGCAGGCTCCCCGAGCCGCATACGTGGAATATTGGAGTGGGCTGTAATTATTTTAATTAACGCACCCGCCAGTATTCAAACTCGAGACCTCTGGCTCTGATACCATATTGAGTTGCATGCACCGACCAGTTCAACCCAAAAGCTTAAGCTGATAGGGAAAGGTGGGCAATTCACTTATACTGCAACACTTAGTAGCAATCCTCGGCTGGGTAAAAAAAAGGTCACTCCTGATTCCCCTGCTTGGCATGGGCGACTGGTGAGTGGGCCCTCGTTTGGTTTGTTGTTGGGCCTCAAAGCATGGGTCAAGGCCCGAACCATAGACTCCTAGTGAAATACCACGGGGGTGGTGTTTTGCTCACCTGCCGAGTTTTTTTTTTTAAATGCATATAGGGCTTCTCTACCGTTTTTTGATGAGGCATGAAATTGTAGTTTGATGGTTCATTAGTTCAACTACCTTGACCAATGTTCCTTTCTTTTGAACGGAAACCCCATCCAACTAATCAAAAGGCATATGTACAGTTTTCATGTTGTAAACTGTATAAAACAAAAATGCAAGCTTTTCTGCAGCAAGCTAAGCAGTCTGTTCAAGAGTGCGTTTTGTTTTCTGTAGTCGCAGGGAAACAAAAGGTGCAATAGAATTGAGAACTGAAAGCTAGTTTGATGAAATTCTCTATAAATTTATAACAAAAGAATACGGAAAAAGTCTATATCACCCCCTCACCTATGAGGGGTAGACTACATAACCCCCAACCTATGAAACGGACTGTATCACCCCCTGAACTTTCCAAAACCGGTCAAATTACCCCTAGAGCAGTTTTGAAAAATCATAGTAAATCACAGAAAAATCGTAAAATGGAAAATCCAATTGTGTTGGACTTAGAATGAGTACATATACACAGTGAACATATAATATGATATGCTTTAGTACATTTTTATACAGTTATAAAGAAAAAGCATAGATCTATAGCTACAACAAAAATAATAATAATAAACATACCATATTACATGTTCATTGTGTAGATCTACTCATTCTAAGTCCAACACAATTGGATTTTCCATTTTACGATTTTTCTGTGATTTACTATGATTTTTCAAAACTGCTCTAGGAGGTAATTTGACCGGTTTTAGAACAGACCGTTTCATAGGTTGGGGGGTTATGTTGTCTACCCCTCGTAGGTAAGGGGGTGATATAGACTTTTTCCAAAGAATACACATGAGTGGTCAATGAGTTCTTACCAGTAAACAGTGTTTTCTTTGGTTTGATTTTCCTAACTTCCTCAAGGGCCTGCATATTTGTATTAAAATGATTAGTAGAACATGAAGAAGCTAAGAGTTTTCATAGTAGAGCTTTTGAACTCACCCTGGGTAATCCAAAGTGCGTTGACGAAGAACGATCAGGTCTTAAAGCATCCTGTACAAAGTTATCCAGTAAGCTTAGATTCAATCAGTAATTAATACTTAAGAAGGACGTGCATGAAGTTAACAAGAAAAGCTTTGCAGATTTGAACAAAACCCAATAATTTATGAGTTAACAATTCAAGCAATAAAAAATATATGATACCATTATAAGTAGTTCACAATTTTCCAGAAGTTTGTAGGTTTCTTCAGGTATATCACTGACATCACTGCATCAATCATAGTAATTCAGACAAGAGACTTTACAACCACATAGTTCATTGTAGTAAATTAGCCTTACACTGAACTTCTACCTTATGTAGCATATGTCAGCAAAACGAAAACCAAGAGAGCGGTAACCTTGACCGTGCCAAACAGGTAAAGGAATCACCTGAGATGAAAAAACATGGATTCAGAAAGCAAATGAAAAACATTTATCTTTATATCTTTAACGATCAGGATACAGTACGCATCCACTGATATATATATATATAGAGAAATAAAAGCAAATCAATGGCCAGTTAAACAGATAATTGAAAGAATAAATGATAACTTCATGACAGATTTTCTAACATTCACATGCTGGTAAGTTTTTTCCAGTTTGATTCGGGCAGTCACTAACTCACTATAACCCAAATAACTGAAACTGTGAGCTTCAAATTGCCCAATTACTACAGGCAAATGCTTCACATACAACCCATTTGTACAACTTGCTACAACCGAATGTTTTAGCCCTTGGTTGTAAAAAAGTTGTGAGGATAGGCTGTGTTACTAAAATGATCTCAATTAATCAAGTGAAGCTATCCATGGTAGCTGACCAAGTACACAAATTTATAATTGTGGCCCAATACTTTCCACTAGTTGTATTTTCCTATTACAAACCTGAAGATTGTGAACTGTAAATGGTTCCTCTTTTATAATGTTGAAGTGCAATGCTGAAACTGCCGCTCCAGGTATAACTACACTTGTGTCAATCAAATAATAGTGGGTCATCTTCATCACCTGTCACCAAAAAAAAAAGAGAGTGAGGGGAAAGAGAACAACAATATTTCAATAGATATTTCCCATATCTTTTGGTGCTGTTTTACAACAACCAATAACAGACTAAGATAGTTCTCCGTCTAATCCAAACAATTTTCTGTTGTGTACATGGCAGTAGTAACACAAGTTATCTTCCAAACCTCATAATCACGCTCTGCCACATAAATCGGGATCAATGGCTGAACATTGTTTGTCCAATCACGAAGACAATCAAGTCCTGCACCAGAGTACAAGTTATCTTCCTTTTTTTCTTTTTTTTTAGTAAAGGACAAGCTAAAAAGTGACAAGGATCATGTCCCCACTAATACAAGTATACAACCCTTGATTTGAGTTGAACAGTTACAACATGACAAAAAAGGGTTGGCAAAGGTGGCAAACCTCCAATGGCATCAGCATGAGAGTGGGTAATAATGACAGCATCGACCGTCCTCAACCTGAAAAGGTAGCAGTAAACACTTCACATGACCAACTTTGCAAGCAAAAAAACACTGAGCATTGTACCAGATCAGATCAGGGATAGTACCCAAATTCAGGGAACCACTGGAGTGCCGAGTGGTAGAAGAACCTGAAGAGGAGACAAACAAAGCATAAGCTAGTTACTTGGGTAAGTGAAGAAATGAAGCAAGCTGTAAGGCACATCGAGACTCGAGAGCACATACTTGCCAGCATCGATGAGAATGTTAGCTGTGCCAGAAGGGGTGGCATGGCGCAGGAGGATAGAGGTGTTGCGCCTCCTGTTTGGGTTCCCCGGCTCGACCGCCTTGGTGCAAACCTGCACGCAGGACAGGACAAGGCAATGTACATTAGCAAAGAGAAGGTGGCATGAACAATGCAATGTTTGCTGGGATTGACACAGAGATGGAAAATGAGGGTAAGGGAAATGGCATACGGGGCAGCTCTTGGTGGGGTGGGTGAGGCAGCTGACGCGCGGGATGCCCTCACTGGTGCCCGTGCCGAGGAAGATGAGCTCCGACTGCAGCCGCTGGCCCTCCTCCTCCGCCGAGGATCCAAGCGACGCACGGGCGACGCTGCAGAACGAGCGCGCTGGAAGAGGAGCAAACAAGCAATCAGCGTGGGAGGAGTTACGTCGAGCAGCTGATCCGCGGGTCGGGAGGAGCGGTGAGCTCCGTGCAGCTTGGCGCACGTGACGCACCGGAGCGGAGGCGCGGGAGGAGGGGAAGGCGCGGCGAGGACGAGGTGGAGCGAGCGAGGCGCGTCGCGGCGACGGCGGCGAGGCCTGGGAAGGCGCGCGCGACGCGCGATGCCGGCGGCGCCATGAGCGGGACCTGGGCGCGCAGGAGCGCCGCGGCGATCGCGCCCGTGGCACGGGGCATCGTCGTCGGCGGCCGGCGGGCGATCCGGAGGCGGGGTCTCTCTCTGGCCGGCGGAGCGGCCGCTTGTCGCGGGGCGAGGGAGGGACGCTGGCAGGTGGGCTCCCCGATCCCCGTGCGCGTCTGGTGGCAGAGAAAGCCCCAAAGCTTTCCGTACTTGGTCCGGAAAAGGTGTACGACCACTGACTTGTAGGGCCAAAATGTTTTGGTCCCACATGTCGGTGAAATGTGTTCACTCTTTGGTGATAAGAGCTGTTTTGTTAGGAAAATTGGACTCGATTTGGGCCGGGCCGAGAATATACCATTGCTTCCTCCATTTCCCCTTCCCAACGTGCGTTTCTGAACCTGCCCTCATCTCTGTGCCTCCCGGAGACGATCGACTTCGCCGGCGACCCTCGCCGGCAGCGACAGCGAACCGAAGGCACGTCTGGCCCCTCCCCTGCCCACAACCCTCTCCCTCCCTCTCTGAATCTATTAATCCTTTTTTTTGTGTCGATTGGCATCGACGTGAGGGGAGCAACTGAGGCATGGTGTTCGTCTTATCCTCGGATGATTTAGGTATTAGCAATCGTTGGTTGTTAGCGCCTCCCGCTTCGGTTCACAGGATATGAAAGCTTTCGGGTTACTGAATGCGCGAATAGCATTCTTGCCGTCCGTACTGGAGGCGGCGATAGATCGGTTTATGCTACAGTATAAAATAGCAATTCCTATATTCGTCGGACACTCAAATTTGTTTACCGAAGAACGAGATGCCTAGTTGTGGACCCTAGCTGGTTCTTAAATATCCTCCTCACAACCAAATGTCTGGTCTGTTCCCCAGGCAATCTCTTGAGACTTGAGGCCACGACAAGATAAATGGATGACCATGCCAATATGATGCATTTTTGCTCGAGTAGTACTCCGTGTGCTGCTAGTTTGGTGTATGTTTAACATACCTACCAAATGGATCGTTTCTTCAGCACTCTCAGTGTAGTATCTGTATGATTCCTGACATTTTCGAAATGGACTACATAGATTCATGTGATGTGATGCAATGCAATTGCAAGCTAGGCGCTTGGTACTCACCATTTGCTTCTGTTGAAATGAGATGTAACAAGAGTCTAAGTTTATGTTTTGCTGTTTGCTCGTCCCTTCTCTAAAGTGAGGGTGCCAGTTTTCTTAGCAATCAAATGTCTCAAGTTTTTCCTTATCTTTTCTGATGTGTAGAAAGCTCTTGCATTTTCAGGCACAGTGGAGTGCTAGGTAGAAGCACTCTGAATGGGAAATGCCATGAATAAAGATAAAGTTCATGACAAGGAGACTCACGGAACAAGCAGCGATATAAACGAGAATACGTCTGTGGACAAGGTGAAGGGTCCTAATCTGCTTGAGCGAGCAAAAGAAGAGATCGAAGCTCTTGCCGGATCAGTTCACACTAACATGGAGCACCATTCCAGTCCCCATGAAAAGAAGGATGGTAATTACTAAAACCGCTGATACTTCACCTTTGCTACCATTCTTTTTTTAATATAGAAAAGGGAAGAGGAAATTTTGGATGATGAGAATGAAGGAAAAACAATAGTGGCACTGGAAAAGAATTAATATTGCACTGCTCTTTACAGTAGGACTTATAGTATGCTATTCAATCCGAGTGCAATTTGGCTACTTACCAGCTACCATGAGAATGGGTGATCCTTCTTACCCAAGTATATTTAAAATAGATCACAGGAAGACCATTTGGCCAATCTACAACAGATCTATAACTTGAGCTATCCTTACATAATGATTGATATAATTTCACAAGCGTGACCTTGTCATTTGTTCACACTATTTGGACTATAATGTTACTCGTGAGAAAAGCCAGTGAGTTCATAGTAAACTACTAGCAAATGTGAAAGTCCGGCTTCCTTCTCCCTTCTGTAGCATGTGCAGTCCTTTTTGTTTGTATTGATGAAGAAACATGTATTATGAATTTGTCTTAATTCTTTCACCTCTTGGGAAAGAGTACGTTTGTTCAACAATTTTTCCAGAGATCACAAGATTTTGTCCAAGAACATTGCGTGCGGACTTTTTCTAAGTTGCAGAAGGACTTATTGAATCGTACTGACTTCATAATGGTCATCATTGTCCAAATATAAAATTTCTGCTACTTAATCATGGAAATTTGTGGATATTAAGTCCTCTGACTACTAATGATTCAATAGTTGTTTAGAACATTATCAAATATCTTAAATTCTTAATTCCAAGTTTGAAATTCTGTTTGTGTATTACCACTAGCACTTATATTTAGAACTTCTGTTAAGTACCATGCTGATCTCTGAAATATGAATTGCATACCGAAGACAAGGAGGGGAGCCTGCAGAAGATAAAAACCCACACGAATGAAACTCATGGAACAAGTGCTGACATAAATGAGAACACACCAGTCGACAAAGTCAAAGGCCCGAATGTGTTTGAGCGTGCCAAGGAAGAGATTGAAGCCATTGCTGAAGCTATCCACCCAAAGAAGGGATCTGACAGTAAGTGAGTTGACCTGGGGGAGGCTTCGTCTTCACTGGCTGCCAAAACATTGACATGAGTATAGCCAGATGGATGCATATACTTTCCAACATATCCGCCCAGTGGTCTTTTGTATACACGCTCTGGAGCTGTAAGAGCTAGGAGCTGACTTGTGTGCATGCTACAATGTCTTTTCGCTGTGCCATTGTGGTTTGTTGCTTACCTGAGGCAATGTAAAAATACCCCAATATGGAACTGTGATGCTGAAATTATTGCGCTTGACAATGTATTATCTCACTTCACCAATTCATCACGCTCAGATATAATAAGTATGATTGTGCATACTCTAGACGATTTCCTCTCTTTTTTAAAAAAATGGAAATCCACTAGATTGTGGATTTTTTGTATATAGAGAAAAAGAAACACTAGATGTCTAGATGATTAGTGGTAGAAATTGTCTAGCCTTTGTAGTACTAGTAGTAGTTTTTTTCGAATAGTACTAGTAGGTTTTGGATAGGCCACAGAAGGAAAGTCCCCATCCTGCCGGGCTCAAAGAAGCCCAGCCCAGCCTTGCGACTCTCCTGCTTTCTCCTTCGCTAGTCGCTACCCGAAGCAACAGCCGTATCAGCAAGGCGGCCATGGCGACGGCGGCGGCGCAGGCGCACCCGGCATCGATGGACGCGCGCGGGTGGGACGAGGCATCGTATCGCCGTGGCATCCTGCGTGCCCGCGACCTCTCGTCGCGCACCCTCTTCCGCGCCGTCTTCTTCGACCACAGCGACGACCCGGAGCCCGACGTCCTCCTCGCCACCGCCTCCAGCGACGGCTCCCTCGCCTCTTTCTCCCTCTCATCCTGCATCTCCGCCTCCTCTGCCTCCTCCAAGGTTCACCCCTTTCCCCCCGACACCTGTTCCGTTGCCAGAACCAATTTTTGAGGAGACGCATGGCCGGAGACTTGAGTTTTTTTTCCCATTCGCAGGCGGAGGCCACCGTCCCGCTGGTCGACCCCGTCTGCATCGTGCAGGCGCACAGAGGCCCCGCCTACGACGTCAGGTTCTACCCCGATCTGCAGCAGCCGCTGCTCTTCAGGTGACTGACTCACTGCTATGTCAATGTTTTTTGTTTGATTGGAGATGGTGATGGGCTAATGCGTAATGGAAACCTGGTTTCGTTGGTTGCTTGTTGCAGCTGCGGGGATGACGGACACATCCGAGGCTGGAGATGGCACGAGATGCAGAGCTGCCTTGTTCCACTGTCCCTGCAAGGTGCTGCATTCGAGATTCAATTCTTGTTTATGTGCTTTACTAGTCCTCTAGGATTTTTTGTTTTTGTTTTGACAAACTAGATCTCTAGGACATTGAGATGTGACTAGAGCACAGGAACAGAAAGAGAAAACATACATTTTTGGCAAAGGTGTTGCATCATATGACCTAATCTAGTAGACTTGTACCAGCAGTTGAATAAAAACCAGAATCTTGCTAGTGGAGAACATGATTTCTGTGAAAATGATGGATTGTTTCTATTCACTTCATCTATGAAAGTACATCCAGACCTTCTATAGTTTTATGTGAGTGTTGCCCCTTGAACCAAAGAAAGCACAAGCTGATAATCCTTCCATGCATAGTTAGTATAGTTGTGTTAATAAAGAGTGAAATAAAACATCTGGTCCTTTAAAAAAAATAGAAGCAAAAGAAGAAGAAGCAGCAGATAATGTGTGGGACTGCTTCAAAAATGGTCTACTGTGCCTTATGTTTATTCTTTTACCAATTTTTCTGTACATTCTTTTTACCCAGGGGATCATCTAGAACCAGCACTTGACTTGGTCAACCCTCAGCATGAGTAAGATTCTATGATAAGATATGTGAATCACAGACCTTTTTCACATACAGCTGCATGAGTCATCCCATTGTTGTTGCTGGCAATTTTGTAGGGGTCCTTGGGGGGCTCGCTCACCAATACCTGAAAACAATGCCATTGCAATCAATAAACAGGTTAATAACTGAAAGTTTTTCATATTTTTACACCATTCCAGGAAGCATGACAGTCCTAATGTTTATTGACTCAGTATATCTTATTTACTGTTATCATCATTCTTCCAAACAGGATGGATCCATTTTTGCAGCAGCGGGTGATGCATGTGCTTACTGCTGGGATGTGGTATGTATTTTCTTAAGGTAAATGCTACATATATGAGTCTTACGCTTGAACCACTTAGAAGGAACTGCTGTTCTACTTTAGAGTCAGTGTTGCAAGCTTGGGTAATATCATCGTTCCGTGCTTGAGAAGGTATCTGACACTTATCTTGGCTACTTATCTCAGGAGACTGGTAGATGTAAAATGACATTCAAGGGCCATACTGACTATTTGCACAGTGTTGCAATTCGTGAGGCAAACCGCCAGGTTATTAATTATGCTACCTTTGCATCATTTAATGTTGATTTTGCCTATATTTTGTACCATATGCCAACTCGGTGTTTTATGTTTCTTTCAGGTGGTAACCGGATCAGAGGATGGGACAGCCCGTATCTGGGGTGAGCTATGATTTCAAACTAGTGATTTTTTTTGTCTTGTGCTCACACATGTAGCTTGATGAATTTCTTCCTGAATGTGAACTCCATAAGAAACTTTGGCAATTAGGTGGCAGTGCAGTGTTGAGAAAGAGAATAATCATTTGTATTTGAATATGCACGTACCTATTTATCCCATAATAAGGAAAAACGCATGCACAACAAGCTCTAACAGTTTCTGTTCCTACTCCTACTGATTATTCATTGTTTTATTGTTTTCCTCCATTATTATTGGTCATAGGTCATAGCACATAGGATGTTCATTTATCCATTTTACATTACGATTTGAACTTGTTCTTGTGTTGTGACTTAAAGGCTACGAATGCCTGTCTGTTATGCTCTTCTTGCATATTGCAGATTGCAGAAGTGGAAAGTGTACTCAGGTTGTACGTCCAGTGAAGAACAAGGCATTTCAAAGCTCATGGGTCAGTTGTGTTGCCATTGATGCAAGTGAAAGTTGGCTGGTATAAACACACCTTTAAAATCTTTAAACTGTGTCAAACTTGTACATGAAGTATTTTGTTGCTTGTAACTAGGTTTGCTTAGCATTCTGTTTGTGTTACATTTTTTTATTATCGTCTGTATGGTCTGCAGGCTTGTGGCTCGTCTAGTGGTATATCAGTTTGGAGCCTTCTCTCAAATGAGTGCATCCTTAATCTGGACTGTCATGCCCCTGTTCAAGACTTGCTGTTTGACAAGAACCAAGTGAGTGCTTGTTCCCTCATCTCCACCCACATCCTGTTTGAACTGTCCAATAAGTATACTAGTAAAATGATCACTATTTGACAGCAAAACATGTTTACACAGATCATCTCATAATTTTTGTTATCAAGCTCGATGGTTGTGGAAATTTACGGATCCGCCTATTTAATACTTTAGTCATTTTCATGATCTCATTTAAATAACGTGTATGATACTGCCAGTGCATGATTTGATTTTAGTGTCCTTTTCCAAGCTTCAGTTATTTGTTTGAATGCAAATCCAATTAGGTTCATGCAGTTGTATTTATAGTATATGTCCTTAGGAAATAATACCTTACATTTGTGAAGAAAGAAAATGCAAACAAAAGGGCCAAGCTTATCACGGTAGACCTGTTAGAGCTTTGAACTCTGGGGCTCGTCAAAACTCCCTAAAGCACGACACTTTCTTAGAACAATGGTCGGAGGTAGTCTCCTCCCGTGGTCGAGTTTTTTTTCTTTTTTTTTCTGTGATAAATTTTTGCCTGCGGCCTGCCAACTTTTTAAGCTTGCAATTTTGAAAGATTGGAACAATGAAATAAAAGCTGACACTCATGATAGGATTTAACTTGTAACTCCGTAGGTTAACAAGCCTTGTTCTTCTTAAGAATACCATGGTTTTCTATGTTCTCTTTTATTGAGTTTTTCCTAAGGTGTATAGCATCTACTAGTACTCAACTCTCTTGTGATGCAGAAAGTATGCTAACTGTGCCTTTTCTCTTTCATTTCTTTGCATCCTTTCAGATTTTAGCAGTTGGTGCTGAGCCTGTTCTCTCCCGTTTCACAATAAATGGGACAGTTCTTTCGCAAATAAAATGTGCTCCTCAATCGGCATTCTCTGTCTCCATCCATTCATCTGGGGTATGTACCTATCTTCCTGCTGATCCTCATTTGAACTTTTGGTTGTGCAACATCTCTCAGTGAATGCAACCCTTGTTGTTCAGATGGCATCTGTTGCTGGATATGGAGGGCTGGTGGATGTGATCTCAGAACTCGGGAGTCATCTGTGCACATTTGGTAGTCGAGGCCTGGATAAGTAGAGTAGCAACCCTCTCAGTATTTGATGACGCAACTTCCAAGATCTGTGCAATGTGATCGCTGTATTTTTGCACTACTATTGCCCCCAATATTGCGAGGATGCAACTTTCAAGATCTGTGCAATGTTACCTCTGTTTTTTTTCCTACTATTTTGCTAGTTTTTTTTCTTTCAATGTTGTATCTGACAAATGCTTTTTTTTACTTCGGCGCTACTATTGTGCTTTTTTTCACTCGATGTTGTATCTGACAATGCTCTACTGACCATGATGGTTCTTGGACGGTGAATAGATGATATCATGATAGTATAGGGTTGAGGAGATGTGGAAATTATCCATTCTGATTCTCTCTAGAAAATGGGTCCACATTTTATTGAAACACTGGGCATGTTTGGATGGGGGTGTTAGTGTTAGTTTGAAGCAAACTAACACCAAAACTAACACTTTTCATCCAAACACATGTGTTAGTTTGGTGTTAGAAAAACTAACACCTCCAAGAGGTGGTAATTGGTGTTAGTTTGGTGGACCCCACCCCTTTTCTCTCTCCTTCTTCTTTTTCAAATGATTGGAAAAGTTACTTTAATGCAAACTAACACCTCCATCCAAACATCCAAGGTGTTAGTTTTTTATGTGTTAGTTTGGAGGTGTTAAAAACTACCACTAACACTAATATCTATCATCCAAACATGGCCACTGCTTATTTTCATCCTTAGGCAGCTCTGTTTGCTGTTTCCCATCCCACGATGCATTCATTCTGTTTCTCACGATGCCAACATTCATGAAGACAGAAATCGCTATCAGCTCCCAGGAGTCCACGACCCAGGTTTGAATCTTCTGCGACTTGGATTCGTGTGCCAGCTTCCATATAGAAACAAACATTACTTTTTTTTTCTCGAACACGCATGAGAACATTACGTCTGCGTGTTGTTGTATTGATAGAGGAAGACAGGAGTCGTATATAGGCTCTCACACACCCAGGACTCACTCACACCCGGATCAGATACAAAGAGGGGACAGGACCAGACGAAACACAAACATTACTACCTAACAAAATGAAACATAAAAACACAAACATTTTTTTTTCTCGAAACATAAAAACAGATGCAGATATGTTCAACACACTTTACAGCAAAGCTTATTAATACAATAATTCCTGCTAGTTAAGCAAATAAAAGCTACAGATTTACAGTACTAATGCATTACATTGTTGAAGTCGACTGATTTCATCTTTCCACCAGGGCACCCACTGACCCCTATGCTACCAACACAGGCACCCAGTTTTCTGGCAATATGTACACCAAATCCTCCCTATATATACAGGAACCAACATAAGGTACCAAGATACCATCAATTCATGACTGCAGCTTAACCAAAACAACAGACTAGCATGAATGTGTTCTAAGAATAACTTCACCCTCGTGCTTCCTCCACTCATTCATTTTTCATGTGCATAGAAAGTTATTTATCTCCTCACCTTTGTGGTCATCAAAGATGGCGATTACAGACTGGGCAGCAGCCACCCGAGAGTCCAGCCAAGAAGCAATCCAGCGCTAACAATCCCAACACCAACTGCAACCGCAAATGCGTTGTGGAGACCGCCTTTCCTATTTGGCCTCCTGCTTCTTTTCCTTGTCCCGTCTTTGTGCTCCTGACCTGGTGCCACCTTCTCCTTCATCGTCATCCAGGGAAGTTCTGGGAACATGGTTGCTATCTGGTGCTCTTTGATCCTCAGCTGGAGGCAAATATTCTCCAGCTGTAACATTTTCAGCCACTGCTTGTATGCAAAGAGGTGCGAGGCTTGGCGAAACAACAGCTTAATTACATGTTCTTTCTCGTCATAGGCTTTCTTGGCAGCAATCTCGGCTTCCCTAGCACGTGTTTGTGAATGACGGAGAGCATCTAGCAGTGTGGCCCTCTCAGAGGCATTCTGGTATGTCGGCTTGGTGCCTGGAGTACTGTTCGTGGAACTATATGAATCTTGTGCACCCCTGCATTCAAATATGATGACATTAACACATGCGCCAAGAAAAGGGTTGGATCGAATGTAAGGTTTCCAGCACTGGAAAACATATGATTGGCCTCTAAAAAATGTTGACTTCAAGTGTTAACAATTAAAACTAAATCAAACTTCAAATTTGTATTTACAATAGGAAACAGAGGATTAGGATTTAGGAGAAAGTTATATCCTTCATATTTAGCTGCACTAGATATTCTGTGTCAAACATGATATATGGAAATGATGATCTATCTAAACTCTTCCCTTCTAGTGAAGGAAAGTAGATAAAAAAAATATCCATGCAAATTCAGAAAACTGGAATTTTGGTGATTGATTGTGAAACAAGATGCTGAAGAACACTTACCCAGGCACATTGTTTCTTCGCTGCTGTTCCCAACCTCCCCCATCAGACGAATTCGTCTCATTGGTGTTGCTCGAAACACTGTAGCTGCATGTCATGGTTTCATGCACAGGATCTGTCTCTTTACCAGAAGGCGGCAATGGCAGCTCATAATCAACCTTGTTTCCAGGGCTGTTCAATTCAGTTCCATGAACCCGTATTGTCTGAGTAGGTCTTGGAAGATCATTGTTCACAATGCTTTCCATTGCTCTTTCAGCGACAAGGGACGCCAAACCATCAACATCAGCAACTTGCCACCATGGCTGGGACTTCTTGTTTTCTTCCCAAGGTGCACCCATCTCACAGTATTCCTTTTGCTGCTGCTTGGGAAACAAAGGATCAAAAGCTTTGAACTCTGTAAACTCTTTATCCTCATATGTGCAATTCTTGGCATTTCCTTTGCACTTGAGACCTGTTGGAGAAAAGGCAGCAAGAGTCTTCAATTCTTCCAAACCTATTTCAGATGATTGCTTCATAAAAGCTGTTGAAATGGTCCATGGAGGTTCAAAAGGATCTGCATCCTTTTTAGCTCCAACATCATCAGGTTTAGACACTGGCAATAAACCCTCCATTTTCTTCTCTCCATCCACTCCACCAATGTAGCTCAGGTGCTCCCTAGCGAGTGCCATCTGGCACCCAAAGTTGGGCTGCAATTGGAGCCACCACTGGGTGTCAGTCGGCAGGTTGGAGCTCATCAGGTTCCAGTTTATGGGCATGAAGTTGGGAATATGGGGATCTTGCGGACTCGTAGGGCTTCCACCGCTCATGTCATGCTGTTGCACGGATTGCGGCGGACAGCAGGCCAGCTTCGGGGCTCTCTTTGCATCCTCCTGGACCAGGCAGCGGTTCGCAGCGCGTTGCCAGGCAGCTCTCGCTTCAGCTGCTGCCATCACTCTCACATGCTAGAAACCTGTCCATCACAGAATCTATCAGCATCCATTCAGCATGCGCACTCGCACCACGAAAGGAAGGACAGTAAGGAGTGAGAATTGCTGTAAAATGGGGGGGTTCACAGGCTCACAGCAACCTCTATCAATCAATAATTGGCTAGCATCCAAGGAGCGTAGATGCTACCAGGAACTTTGTAATCCAGATCAAGAAGCAGAGGACAAGTGTCTCTCTAAAAAAACAAATCCAAGATGTTTCCGAAAGACGCAAGCAACGTTGAAGTGCACGGTATGTCCATGTCCCCACCCCACAACCAATATTGGCTCAGTTTCAGTGTGGAACCTTCCGGAACAAGGAAACTGAAGGGGGGAAAGGAGATTGAAAGATCCCTTGACGGGCTCCCCGAATCGAGGGCGGCAAACGGATCGCAGCAATCGGGATCTGTCCGAAACCATAGGCTAAACCGATGGCCGTCGAGTTGACAACTTCGCTAGACGCAGTGGCAATCAAGATGCGTGGCCGCAAGCTAAACACAATTTTCACAATTTCATCGTCAAACACGGCAAAGGAGGGTAATAACCAGGGAGGTTCGTTCATCCCTGCACAAGATCACACGAAAAAGAAAGCAAAGAAGAAGGCTAGCGGGAGGAAGAAATCAGGCGGGCGCAGGGAAGTGGTCTCACCCGGGAACCTGGACCAGCGCGTGTGGGACGGCACGGCAGCAGCAAGAACAGAGCAGGGAAGCCGGCCCTACTGGATCAAGGCGGTTCTTGGGGAGTTATCGGCGCTGGATCATGGGCGCTGACTGAATCTACACGCGTATCCCACCCAGCGCGAGGGCGGGGGAGAGAGGACGAGGGGGCTCGGGGGGGGGGGGGGGGGGGGGGGGGGGGGGGGGGGGGGGGGGGATCTCGGTCCCTCGCTGGCTGGCTTCCTTCCCCGCGCTGCTCTTCCGGATAACGACGTGGAGGAAGCGGACCCGCCAGCAGCAGAAGGAGAAGCCGCCAAGCAAAATGATATTTTCCTCAGCCTCCAATCATTTTCGTCGGATTAAGATTAGCACTCCTTTCTTCACACACCGGCCGGCGAAGAAGTGTACAGTACATCCAAAAAATGAACAGGGGAGCCAGGCCAAGCTGCCGTCCCTGCACTGCCCACCCTACTTGACAGCGCCTTTCTTGGACTTCAATTTTCTTTTCTGTCGAATTTTGATCCCTCTTTTTTTTCCAATTTTGGTTTACTAGTCTAAGAAAGGGTGCAAATTATTATAATTTTCTTTTATAAAAAAAGGGAGACAAACTAGTGCCAAGAATCCGTGCCGTCTCGTGGGAGCCTTGACGACGAGAGCGATCGAGTCTCTTTCGGCAGGAAGGAGATCTGGGAGAACCTATCCGATCCGCCTGGAACTGTGCCGCGATCTGCTGCTGACACACCGACGGTGAGGTGGGGGCGAGAGCGCGGGGGACTCGACAGACGTCTGCACGGCGGTGGGGGCAGGTGTCCCGGCGGTGCTCTGCTCTCCCGCCACGGCGCCACCCCTGCCCTCCTCCTCCCCAGTCTCCCACTGATCATCCATCCTTGACTGACGACTGGGTGGTGGTGTGCTAGGCAGAGGCAGGCAGCATTTCTTTTCTCTCTCTTTTCCGGATAGACTCTCTCTACTACTAAAAAGTACGAAGTGGAGACAAAAACTTGTTCCTACTTTTTCCGCTCTCCCGTGAATCTGCCTCCCCCGTGCGTCTGCCGCCCCACCGTCCCTCCACTCCACAATCGATTTCATCCATCCGATCGCCCCCCTCGATCTCCGCCCTTCCTCACGCGACACCCCCATCCCACTTCCGCCCGCCGCCGCCTGGCCTTCACCCAAACCCTACCGCACCCCCACCACCTACACCCCGCCTCCTCCGTCCTCTCTAATGCATCGAGGGCGGCGGCGGGATGCACGCCCACCGCGGGCAAGTTGCCGCCACCGCTCCCCCTCCGCCGCCGCCGTCCCCAACCCTATCCGCCGCCCGTTCGTCGTCACCACCCCCGGCATGTCGCCTCCTCCATTGCAACGCCGGCTCACCCATCGCGAGCCGCCGCCTGCCGCTGCCTCCCACGCTCCCCTCGGCCCCTCCGACGTTGTTTACTCTTTTCTCCCCCGATCTGGATCGATCGATATGGCCCTCCACCAGTGAGTCAAGGTCAGGCGCAACGGAGGGTATGGCGTGATGGAGACTTGCTTCGCGTAAGGGGGTAGCTTGCCTGGCGCCGCGTGGCTCCTCCGCAGCGGCCTGGAGGCGGCACGACGTCGACCAGGTAGGTCCACCCTGCGCTGTGTCCCCAAGCCACAGCCTCTGCTTCTGCTCATCTGTTGGCTGATGCATCACCCTGGGCGGTTGTGCCTTCCCGCGCAATCCCGCTCGCGGCGCGAAACGACACGCTGAAACACCAAGCCGAGGGGGACCGTGCGTCTGGCGAAGTGCAGCGCATCGCTCGCGGAGGGAGATGCAAGGGCGGCTAAAGTGCAGCGCCTCCGAGGCGCGCTGGCTGCAGCTACTCACCTCTACCCCCAAAAAGTTGTTTATCTACTTCAGTCTGTACTGTAGGAGCGGCTCATTTTTAATTCTGGATGATTTTCAATCTGGATGAGTTCAAGTTTAGGCTAGCGACACCGATACCTTAAAAATAGCTTAAGCTGAGAAGCTGGGTATTCGACAGTCATGCAATAGTTAAGATCTCCATGCGCTATTGGATCAAGGCTTTGTTTAACCCCGTGTGATCTTTTTCTGTGCCAGGAAGATTGGATACATGGTTCGAGGGAGTTGTATAATGGCTGGCTTGGAATGGCATGTCTTTTGATTTGGGGGCATGGGAAAGAGAGTATTTTATTGATGATTTGCCACTTTTAAAAAAAGTCTAACCTCTCTGTTTCATGCTTTTGGGGAGCGTGCGCAAATAACCATATGTGTGATAAAACCTTTTTTTATAGTTAACCAATAGTTCAAAAAATCTTTTAGCTTTAAAACGATTTGTGCAAAATTTATCTCATCGTTTGCGAGTTATTCTTTACCTCGGTTGTATGTAAGTATGCTCGAATTCTAAAGCTATCCGACCTCGACATGGATGGATTTTGTGAGTCAACTATTTGGACTGAACCATGCAGGTTTGCAATATATGCTGACCTATAAGTGAGGTGCGGTGAATTTTTCCTCTATCTATGCTACATCACACTCAATAGTTTTGTTGCATTTCTTCTTTTGTGATGATTACTTCTTTGTAATTCCAAATTATGGATCAACCAATTAAGTAGTACCTTTGTGGCTCAGATGAACTTCTATGTAGCTATGCATCTATCTATAAAAGATGCAATATATCCCTTGCTGCTTAAGGGTTATCTTGATCTAGAAGAAAAACACATAAACTTTCTGAATTTTAGTCGGTCTCAAGTAGAGTTATAGTTTGTTATGGTTTGATAAAATGCAATATTAAGTACAATATTATATTTATTGTACATTAATAAAAAATAATCTGATAATGGTTATAGAATAGGCATATATTTCCAATAATAGACACATATAATGCCAATAGCCATGTTGCAGATTGACCGTGTCAGCCGAACAATTTAAAAAGCTGCACCACAACCCTAGGTTTATCTCCATTTCAGCAAAATACCAATTTAAGTATATTATTCTAAATGTCTACATGCATGGAGCGAGATCTATTGCCATGATCTTAGAGCAGAATCTCAGCCTTGGAATCTATATACAGAATGATGCTACATCTTCTCAAACCATGTGATGTTTTTTCCCTCCCGGTTATAATTTTTAGTTTACCCTAAAAAGCAAGAAATTAGTAATTCTTCCCTGATTGAGTTCATATCATTGAGTCGCTTGCAAAGCTGCTGCTGAAACAGTGTTTTTCAGGGAACTGCTTAGGAAATATAAAGGATGCCTTGGAAGACTTAGGAAATATAAAACAATGATTGAGTGAAGAAGTGCCATTTAAAAGTGGCCTTGTGGATCAGTTCAAAAACTTATCAAGGTAAAGATCAGTCACTATTTAAATAAGTTTCGTTCCATAGCTATGTTCAGAGCCTAATCTCTTTCTGCATACCTCTATGTTCTTTTGCTTGTACATGTGGCATAAATAATGCATATATATCATTACTGAATGCCTACTCGCTCACAATCATTGTTCTTGCAATGTGATGATCTCATTGAGGTATTTCTGCGGCGAATACATCTTGCATTGCTCTTTCCGTCTTGTTCTTCAATTGGATTGTGGATAGGTTGGTTGAGGTTGGCATTGTGCTCTCGGGAAAATTCTTTGGTTCGAACTTACGGTAGTCACACCGACCTCTTTCCTCGCTACTTGGAATCACTTGCTCTAATAGTTATCTACTTGGAATCACTTGCTCTAATAGTTATCTTTGATTGCTTGAGCATCATGTTACTTGTTCTATGTAGGGTGAGAACATGAGTGGTACCTACATTGAATTCGATTCGTCATTGTAAAGAGCACAAGCACTACGGTATGCTTGGCCATTGAAATCGATCATGTTGCTTGCTGTTCGTATTTAGCCGAATGTGGAAGCACCGGTGGAGCACGGGTAGAGATCTTTGTCGCGATGCTAATAAAGCTCACGATCACCAAAGGAGCATTTGAGTTTTTTAATCATGGCTGATCCGATAATGCCGCCGTTCACTTATGTTTGAGGAATAGAAGTGTAGTTTGAATGAGACTAGATCACAACATTATTAGGCGCCCGATCGGTCCGATTTAGTGGGCAAGAGTCGCTTGTTTCTTCAACCAATTGATTTGTTTGCATCTTGTGCTACATTGTAACCTTGGATGTATTTTGAGAAAAAGAATTACATAATCTATGTTGTGAATTAGGATTCAAATGATATATTTATTCAATATTTAAACATGTTTCAGATGATTATTATTGTGTTGAGTTCAATGTGCATTGCACTATAAAGTTTTTCTTGCTCGTAGCAACGCACAAATACCATATGATTTTTATTGAATATTTTGTTCATTCTATTGAAGATTTTGGATGCCCGTAGCAACGCACGGGCATTTTCCTAGTCAGTACAGTATTTTACTTCCTAGCTAGGAAATTGCTATCCATGAACAAACTCATTTTTTTTCCCATCCTCATTTGAAAAGGCCAGGAGATTGCATTGCTGGCTCGCTGCCAGCGCCGAATTCGCTTCGCGCTCAAGCAACCACCTGTCCCACCCGAGTCGATCGAGCGACCAGTCATTTTACCAAAAAGAAAAGGAAAATAGGCGGGGAAAGAGGAACACGCAAAGCAAGATCGACCCCCCCCCCCCCTCCCCTCTTCAGTCTATCATCACTTCACCCGCCAAACTCGCCGCCAGACTTCCTCCACCCGGCTGCTCGTTTGGCTTATCAGCCACCACCGTAGGTAGATTTTCTCCGAACAAATTAGCCACCAAAGAACCGTGAGTGAAAGATTTTCTCTGCGAAAACAAATCATTCCGTACCGGCCATCGGTCAAACTAACAGGCTGCACGAAATCGCTGCGCGCCGCTCTACCCTAAACAATGACTAATCCCTGCTGCCAAACGCGTCGATTTGTTACAAAAGTAATATGCAACAAGCCAACGGAGTCGAAGCGACGGAACAATAAAGAGCCACATCAACCTAGCACTTTCTCCCTCGCGTAGATATTTTTTCCCTGCGTCATTTTTGGTAAACCAAAGAAAAACGTTTCAGAAAAAACATGGACAATCGCTGTCATCACGCCTCAGCTGCATCGCGTTCAGGCTCCCGCCGAACTACAGTGACGATGCGCAACAGTTGCCGGTCCACGACCGGGACACGGACGGTTCCTTTTCACCGCCACGTGATGAAAAGGCGGGCCACGACACTTGTAACAACCGTGGAAGACGTGTTACCGTTACACCCACAAATACGATTCGTACATACACGCATGCAACCCACACGGATCGTTCTTTGGTTCATCACGCACTGATATAGCCCACCTGTCTCCACTTAATTTTGTCTTGTGGCGGCCGGCTGGGAACTCCTCAGGTATGGACGTATGGTTCTCACGGGAGTGCAGTCCGATGAAAAGATGCCAGGGGAATTTCACATCTTGGGTATCTCCACGCAAGGCTTGTGTCATTGTAAGACGTAGGGTAGGACCCGGAAAATCGAGAATTTTGGGGGACCTAACAAGTTCATACTATGGAGTAGTAGGAGTACTGCGTGCATAGTATGCTGCACGGACGCCATGCAACCAAACAGCACAGCCTACTACCTCACGGCTCACGCTGTTATTAATGACTCTACAACGTCGTTAAAAATCCAATGAGGCAAACTCAAATTTCAAATTGTAGAAAAATAAGGTGACCTAAACCATAACTTTCTTCTTGATATAATGATACCACTGTTACCACTGCATGCATAGCAAACACCCCAAGTCATGCTATGTAACTGATACCACTGTTGACTGTATATACACATACAGCCCTTATGGTCCATATATCTCTTGTAGTATGTATCCTGTAAACACTATGTTTAGTGGAATGAGGTGCCATTTCTCAACCTCCTTCAGTTTCTATCACCATCCAGACATCCAGTACAACATATATTAGGGGAAAAAAAGGCGATACCTTCTGCTCAGAAGCCAAGGTCAAACGAAGGGCAGTCGTCTATTAGTTCCTGAATCTTGGGATCTTTACAAGTCAGGGTGTACGAAGATGTAGACGTGGGCCCATCACATTTCTCATCCGCTCTACTGTGACGTGCGCTTAGCTGCAAATGCACAGATACACAAATCAAATAACTAGCATAATAGCCCATGCCAATTCCTGCAATCACTAAATGAACGTCCTCGTGTCGTGTCGATCCGTGGAGTCAAAGTTTTAAAATTCAGCCTTGAACATAAAACCATGCATACTGACCAAAGTAAAACAATATCATTAGCTTTGACTCAAAAAATAAACTTCACAAATAAAATTTAGTATAAAATAATTGCGAAAAAGGTACGTTGAAGACTGAAATGTCTAAATTGGCATGTATCTAGTGGCACAGCGTAACACTACACACCAAGTCACCAATACTTCCATCTCCTATAAACAGCATCTCCTATAAACCCTAAGAAGTTGTTGCTCATGAAACTGCTACTTTCTGAAATTCCAAAGTTTATACTTCCTGCTCCACAGGCAAAAAGCATACCTGGTTTGCGGATCCACTTTTGTTTTCTTGGAAGATTGGGTCGGTACTAATATCTGTCAAATATGATCAACATAAGCAAAATTTATCATTTTTTCAGTGGCATGAAAGATTTGCAAACTACTACAATTGTACAGGTTGGTTAGAGTAGTATTAAAACTTAGTAGAGCAGCTTTCTGTACCATTAGAACTTCCAGTGCGCTGACTGCTTGAGTTTAGTTTCCGCTCCTGGGCATTGGACATATCAGATGCTGTGATATCAAGTATGGCCAACTCCTGATCCTCAAAAGCTGCTGGTCTCCTAAAAATCATCATTAAAGTAAAGTTCCATTGATTATTCTGTGTCATGTTGGAGCTTAAAGTCCAAAAGGAAAACATTCTAGGATACATATATAAAACAAAACAAAATAAGATCTTACATAATAGTCTGCTGACCATAAGTTGGATGACTGTTCCCTGACGACTCATTCAAATGATAAGCCCTTACTGTGTTCTTTCGTGGTAGAGTTCCTAAGTTCAAGCAAGATTGTACTGATGTACGAAGCTGGGTAGCAAAGTGAGACATTCTAGATGTCCCACTACCATCAAAATGCCTGCTTGAATCATGGGCCACTAAGTTCTTTTCACAACTTGCATCAAAAGCTATCCTTGCCTCAGAAGATGCCAAAGAATGTGCTTGCCCAGATTGAGAGCTTTGGGAAATTCTGACTTCTGATGGAGGCTTCATGATGGACAGTATTTGGGATGCTACAGATACAGAAGATGTGTGGTTAGTATAAAATACATGAAGCCATTAGGAATGCCAAAGTATTTGGGATACTACAGATACAGCAAACATCATTATACATGAACAGACACCTTCTAGGGAAAATTGACTACCCTCAAAATGAGTATTGTGCTTCATACAATATTACTACAGCAGCGTACCAAAGAAACTTGCCTTATTAAATAAAATAAATACTGTTTTACTATATATGTTTGCATGATGTAGTTAAGTAGTTAACTTATGATCTTTAACTTGCCAATTAACATTCTGCTAATAACTAATATGCAAGAACAAGTAAAGCAAAATGAGCATCATGAAGGCATAAAAGCAGATTTCCAAATTCAAATGAAAATCTTTACTATGCAAAACATCTCTAGATTAACTATTGACTCGTGCGCCTACAGAATAGACTAACTATTTACTCCCTCCATCCCAAATTACTATTCGTTTTAGCTTTTCTAAGTACATAGCTTTTGCTACGTATTTGGACACAATATATATCTAGGTGCATAACGAAAACTATGTATTCTCTAAAATCAAGATACAAAGAGACACTTAACTAATTTACTAAGTGATCCAATTACATTATGTAACAAAAGCTGACTGGCGACTTGGCCAGTCATATGGAAGCTTCTTATGAATGATCCTTTGGGTAATGGGTATTATGAAGCATAACAGCACCTCTGCCAGCATGCTTGACCTCTCTTTCACTCTAGCATAAATTATAAAGTGCAGAAGGAAATCAATCTACAGGACACTTGCAAGATCGGTTTGGTCTACAGGATGCTCTGGAAAAAAATGTCTGTAGGACAAATAAAACATGTTTCCTGGCGGCAAAATTCCAGAAAAAAAATCAGAAAACCAGTGTGCCACAGACAAAAGTATCAACTGTTTATCTATTGGTCTTCCCAATTTTCTTACACAGGAGGAACTGTGAAACAGATGTTCAAGCTAGAGATAAGTAAAGGTGTACAAACCAGTTCTCAAAGAATCACCCATGTTGCCAATAGTTGATTTGCCAACCTCTCTGCTGATAAAACTATCAGAGCATACTGATTTACCATCCTGAATATCTACAAATGGGTTGAGATACATGGGTGCACTGCATTAGATTATAGCACAAGGAGGTAGAACTAAATGAATGCAAGCTTATCGTTTAAATCCCACCACCACGAAATTGTAGTGGATCACCAATTCTGCTACAAGTTGATTTCCCAAATTCAGGCAAAGAGTTGGTAGCTGAGCCCCTTTGAGTATCTGCAAAATCAGTATCACTACCTAAGAACACAGAAGAGGATAAAAAGTAGAAGTTGTATGTGAACAGAATGCTCCACCACCATTAAACTTAAGTGGATTATCCACAACACCAAACGTCGATTGGCTATAGTCAGCCCCTCTATCGAAATTGCATTCTGATTTTCTCCTTTGAAGATCCGAAAGCACTGAAGTTAAATAGTTGTACTATATTATGCTATGCAGGAAGAAGGAAATATATCTAACTCAGCTTAACATTAAACTTAGCTACCATGGAAATTTTGTGGCGCATCCAAGTTAATGCAGGTTCTTTTCTCAATGTGTAGCCTATTAGAGCTTGCAGTGCGTTCCCAGTTGCTCTTCTGTGCATCTGCAGATTGCGCAACAAATGAATCAATGTAATATAACAAGTGGCAAGAATGAAAAATACAATTATTTGTGTATAAATTTGTGAGCATGTACCTTGGAACTTAAATGGACTAACAAACTTTGGAGATTTACTTTTTTCACTCGCTTTGTCACTTGTATTCTCTGGTCCTGTCTGGTTCAAAGCATCCTTCGAAAAGTGTTTAGGCTCTACAATGTCATCAAGTAAACAGTGCATACATTTCACTGCAAAAAGTCATCTAAGCTACATATTGGATATGAAATGACAATGCTTGGCTGAGAATATAACCAACCGTTTGTCTGATTTCTGAGTTCACAAACTTCAACAAGATAGTTGGGCAGCTGACATTTCGTCCCACTCTCTACAGATTCAACTGATTTGAGATATCGGTTGCCAAGCACTTCACCATATTCATCCAGCAAAACAATCTAAACACATATAACAGCAATAAGATTTTTTTTTTCTAAACCACAGGTCCACACTCCACAGTATGAAACATTTCATCAGATATATCCAGTGTTTTCCTAGACGGAAACGGTAGACAAGTCGGTCGACCATCGTTTAGCGTTTAATCTGTTTAAACGGGGCTAAATGGCATTTAAACGGGATAAACTGTGTTTAAACGGGCTAAATGGCATAGACGGTGTTATCCCGTTTAGCGTTTAAACCCGTTTAAACGGCCCGTTTAGGCCGTTTAGGATAACACTGGATATATCTAACAGTCAACAGCATCCTACAACTGTTGCACATCAATATAGCTTTAGCAACTTCAGTATATCAAGTTTTGTGAGAATTTGTTCTCTCAGTGTTGTCATTATAAGCATGCAAATAAAGTATTGAGCACCAGTTCCTGACCTGCCTTGCATGTGAACCAATTTGCACGAGCCGTATGATGCCATCATGGTACTTCTTTGCTTTTTGAGTAAGTTGAGTGGTGTATAAGGCATTCCATTCTACAAAGATCAGATTTTTTATGTTAAACTAAATAAGCACTAAAAGTCACTATACATACAAAATACAGATATATGATGGAACGTTGCACAGGAACCTTTAAAACCTGAGTCTACTTCCATAAGGCTCCCTGTGCAGCCAGCAGTCTCCTCATCAACCATGCCAGTCTCTGGCTTACCAGAGCTAGCAGTGACTTCTGATATAGTGTCATCATGATCTACAAATTACAGAAACAAGCAACATTTTCATGCGTTGTGAAGAAAAATGTGGAATATAGTTAAGTGCTCTATAATTTTAAGCCAGTTACCATGAAATTTTTGTGGAGTGACAAATTTTTGAGATTTAGTTGATGCCACCAGTCCCAACTTGATACATGTACTTCCCCCATTCTTTTGTCTCGTGTGCACCATAGATTCCTCCGAAGTATGTTCGCCACCTGCATATCAATCAACACGGCAGTAGCATCACTTCAGTGAGATAACATGGAAATATACTTTCTTTACAATGTTCCAGAATCCAAAAAATGGGGCACAAGACCTCAAACTGAGCTCGACAAAAGCATTATGGCACACTTGGGTATGCACCTATGTACAAACTGACCTTTCTGATATTTGGCCTCACAAATCTCAATCAGATAATTAGGCAAATGGCATTTCTTCCCGCTTTCAATTGATTCCCCGAACTTGAGGTGCCTGCTGCCTAGCACTTGGCCATCCTCATCAAGCAAAACAATCTGAACATTCAGTTTATACACATGTCACAACACTTCATAAACTGATTGTAGGATGACTTAAACAGCCAATAATTACACTCTATTAGGAACATAATGACTGCACCATCTCTAGTCTTCGGAAGATGCAAGGAATGAACCATTCAACGCCTAATGCTTCTTATTACCTGCTTCACATGTGGGCCAGCCTGCACAAGCCTCACGAAGCCATCGTGGTACTTCTTCGCTTTCTGAGTCAGTTGGGTAGTGTACAGTGCGATCCACTCTGCAAAACAAAAGCACAGCCAATTCGTTCACCGCATAAATATCCACGGGCCGCTGGACACACGTCGAACAGGTGGCGGGCACCACGCAGACCTTGTAGCCTCGAGTCCGCCACCTCCGAGCCGTCAGAGGCCGCGGCTTCACCGTCGCCCCCACCACCGCACCCGCTGCCGAAGCCCTTCGACGGGTTCACGAACGTGCGGGAGACACGCGGCGGGAACACCCTCCCGGAGCTCGGCGGACGCACCCTGGCCCTGGCAGCCCCACCGCCGCGGCGCGCGGTTCTGGAACCAGCGGCGGAGGCGGAGGCGGAGGCGGAGGCGGAGGCGGAAGAGGAGGTGTACGTGGCGGGGCCTTCCTCGGGCTCGCCGACGTCAACGAGGTGGGCCTGGAAGGAGAGCGCGGCACCCGGGGAGACCTCCTCGCTGGAGCGGAGGAACCTGGACTCGATGGTGTCGCCGGCGTCGTCGAGGAGGATGAGACGGCCCGAGGCGGGGTAGAGGAGGAGGGCGCCGTCGTGGTAGGCCTTGCGCTTCTGCTTCACGTGCTTCGTGTACGTCGCCGCCCACCGCTGCGGCGGCTCCGCCTCCATCGTCGTCAGAGCTCGGCTTGCTCCTCGCGGTGGGGCAACCGAGTGGGGAATTCGAAATTTCGAAATGGAGAAGAATAGGACGAGGATGGGAAGAAGCAAGCAGAATGGAGGAGGCCCGAAGTAGTATTGGGTTGGGCCTGAAATAGCAATGAAAAAACGGCCTTTGGAGCGTCACTGACCCAAAGATCAAATAATCATCTCAAAGAAAAGATTCAGATCACGGAACATGGCAATTGCTGAGCTACACTTTGTAATTTTCCAAAGTTTCTCTGTGTGAAATATATGCATAGCAAACAATGCATCATGGTGCAAAATCTAGAGAACAACATACTCAAACATCATTGAACGATTTACAGCAGCTGCACGCCTGCAAAGACAAATAACATTACGGAAGATTTTACACTTGCCAGTCGCCAGTCACCAGAATCTTCCACCAGCACGGACTGGTTGGGCATATGTTTGAAGGAGACCGTCTGATCTGTAGAATGTGACGGACGACCGGCAATAGCCAACATAACGATGCCAGCTTGCAAACAATGCCACAGTGGAGTTCCGGCCTGAGTTTAGTCCCATCAGAGCAAAATTTGTTGTCAGGACTTGTGACTCATCGTGTCTGGCTGTGTTATAACTTATAAAATGAACCTAGATTTCTTGCATTGCAGACATTCGCATGTGCATCTTCCTAGAACTTTGCCTTCTCCCAAGCATGCTCAGACAAGCCTGTTCGGTTGGCTGGTGGCTGATGGCTGGTGCTGGTTTGTTCTGAGAGAAGAGTACTGCTGGCTGGTTGGTGGTGGCTGGTTTTCTGAGAGAAAAATACTGCTGGCTGGTGGCTGATAAGCCGAGCACCAGAGTTCCATCGGTTAACCACACAGGTTCAGAGATATTCATTCGGATCCCCGTTAGCATCCTCTTCTTCGTCACTGCTGTAAGTTTGTAAATAGGCTTCCTCCCCTTCATCCTGGAACCGAAGCAGCTTGCATCAACTTTCAGTAGCAAGTAAAAAATACATGATGGTAAATATCTCAAGAAACATCTTAACTAATAAAGCTCTAGCATTAAAAAAATCTTGCTTGTCGAAAAAGCAAGTTCTGTGCTCAGGCGGTCATTGCTGCAGCCGCATTATTTGCTGCTTTCACCTTACCTCTACATCATCATCGTCCGATGACACATCATCTTCAACTGTTTCAAGTAGCTTCACATCCTCCTTTTCCATGGCCGCCTTCATCTGTACCTGATATAGAAGAAGTGTATCACATTAGGCTTGAACTAGAAAGTATAAGAAAAATCAGATCACAGAAACTGAATCCTACAAGTTGCGTATTCAACTTCCAGATCTTCCCTTGCAGACTTGAGATATGATGCTTTAATGCCTGAAAATTCAACTCATCCGGTAGTTTAGAGGTAAATACAACTTACCCAAAAAAGTGAAAAGGGAACACCAGAGACCAGACTTCACATTGTAGTGGAGTTACCTCACGCCTTTGGAGCTCTATAGAGCGTGCCAATGCCTGTCTCCTCGTTAATAGATTCCTCGGCTTCATGATTTGGGGTCGCCTATAATTTTTACCCCGGTAGAAAATGATTGCATATCCTTTAGTTGTCTTATCGAGTGAAATGAGGACACCTTCACTCTCAGCTTCAAGAGAGATTGCAATATGTTTCACTTGGGCGAAGTTCTTTCCCCTGACAATAATTTTAACCAATTCTCGATGCTTCCAATGCAAGTGCATGTTTTGCACAGTTCCATCAAAAACATCTCGTCTACCTGCGAAAGTTTAGTAAATAGATGTAGGTCACCAGATGTTAATTCTAATATATTGCAACTGTCAAGTGAAAAGTATTAGCCATACCAAGCATCAAAAAGGCCCTCATTTTCAGACCGATTCTGCGAAATAAGAAGCGCTCCTCATCTGTAACTGTTTCCAAATCAGTTGGAAGCTCAGCCGGAGAGAGAAATTGCTGAACTTTCGCCAAAGCCCTCTCTGCTTTTGCAATTTTTGTTTTTGCCTGGAAGTACAAAAGAATTAGTATTGTGCACAATAGCTGCTATAATATCTTGGAAACACATGATGAAAAATTGACAGCAGAAATGCTATGCTGTCTTGGAAACAATAGCTGCTATAAATATCAATTTCTAAATAGATAGCGGAAATGCTATGCTGTGTTGGAAACACATGATGAAAAATTGAAATCAGCAAACTTTGTTCCAAGAGATTTTGAAAAGCATACTAGAATCAGTTTTCTCTTCAAGTTCTTCAAAACAGAGGCATGCTTCATCAAGGCCAACCGCTTCATCTCCTTTTCCCTCTGCTTATCATTAAGTGAGTGTCCCCATCGAGATTTTGCTTCTGTAGTTTCTGCAAGAGTTCCAGCAACTAGAGGACCCTTCAATTCATTCGGAATGGTTATAATTGAGGCTGATGATTTAAGCCGGGCCAGCTCTTCCTCATCCAGTTGAGTAATGGCTTGTTCTTGCTTCTCCACCAAGACCTGCCTTACCTTAGGCGCTATGAAATCATTGCCCCTGTAGAAAACAATGTACTCCTTATTCCTCGACAAGAGCACTCCTCCTGTCAATTTCTGCAGGTGTTTTATTAAACAGACTCAAAACACGCATGAGGTGAAATATGCAACAAGAATACAGTGACCAAGTTTTGGATATCAGCCATGTGTGGCAATCAACCAAAGTAGGTAATCAATCATTCAGTCAGAACCAAAAGAGGAGAAAATTTTGCATGGAACAGCAAACAGAAGCTCAATTAAGGGAAGTATGTTGGTGCCGTCTTATAGGCAGCTTCATGCATTGACATGTAATCTTAAGATGAGTTACTACACAACGTATAATGCTTTGTCCTTTTTAGTTGTCTCATAACAGTACCACATCCCTTGATTTGTGGACAGAACAATACTGTGAGTAACAACTCGTGCAATAGTAGGAGAGTAGTATTATACTCCTAAATTTTAGCTTAGGAAGTAGTTGTTTCGGCTTTCACGAAACTTATACGATTTCTCATTTATACTAAAATGAATATAGTTATTAGATTAAGTAATTACTTAAATCATACAATAAGCGTGTAATTGAGCTAACAGATAAATGTGACATATACTGAAACTATATATAGCTTTACCTTGATTTCTTCCGCCATTCTGTCATTGCATGTGTTTGAGACCCCTCTTTTGATGGCAATCTTTGCGATAGCACTTTTCTCCCATAATTTAACCATAGCGGCAGCTAAGCCTTGGTGTTCCCTGTTTCTCCCTGTCCACCGACAAGTACATGAAAAGGGTTGGAGTTCATTGAAGATTGAGTAATGTTAGATATGAGCAAGCAACTCAGATACAAAATCCAATACCTAGAGCGAAATGAGGAGCAGTTTGCCTTGCAAGTCTTCGCAGAGCTGTCATTTCCTTATCTCTTAGAGTGCTCTTAATCTTGTAGGGAAGTATTCTATATGGTTGCTTGTAGCCAGGTACCACACCAGGAAGCAAATCGGCATCAACAGGGATAGGGCTGCGACCAGACCAATCCTTGTAGCGTGGTCCCAACTGATCCAAGAAGCTTTCAATATCAAAGGCTTCTGTGGCTTCTAGTTCTAAAGAGAAATTGCCACTAGATGTTGAGCGCTTCACAGCATCTACCCTTGACTTCTGCAAGTTATTACGATCTCCATGGATCACACTATTAGCATCAGCAACTTCCTTATCAGAATCAATTTCTGTAGATTTTGCATATGACTGCACACACTGAAGGTTGTAGTTCATTCCCCTATACAACACAACTGATCTCCCTGACCTCCATATAACAACTCCTCCAGTTCTATCCTGATTGACAAGAGCAAGATTTAAAAAAGCTATTCATTTTAAATTGGATTGAAAAAACTTGCAGATAAACATGAACCATAGAGTTAGGTACCTCTAGTAAATCATGAGTTCTCTTCATGTTCAGGCTCGGAGGACCTTCAAACCTCATCTTGACCACCTCATCCACTTTCCATTTCTTGTGGATGCTTTCGACAATGTCCTGAGTAACCCCTCCTGATCCAACCTTTATCCTCTCCTTCATCCTCAATGCCGCATCCCTGAGCCGCCTCAGCTCGTGCTCTGGGATAGTCTTCTCTGCCAGCTCCGCGTTGCTGCGCCTCCCTGCCTTGCCACCACCGAGCACCTCGTCATCTTCATCTTCCCTTTCCCATGGTAGGAGCACTGGACCCAGCTTCTGGACAAAATCTTCTGCATTAGACCGTTCAATTGTGGCATTTGAACTATTTTCCTCCATTGCACTCCTCAACGTTTTAACAATGCTGTTTACACTGCCCCGCCTCATACTCCTATCAAATCCACCAGCATTAGAACCTCTGTCCACTACCAAATCCACCCCATAGGAAGAATTTGCAGTCGGTACAGCATAATCCATATAAAAATCCTCCTCTGAACTCCCATTAAGAAGGTCCTCATCACTACTGTCCATTTCTTCATCATCTCCTTCTGCCAAGCCCTGCTCATTATCAGAAATGTCATCCGTGTCCACCCCTTCCTCCCCTTCGGCCACCAAACTGGAAACCCACTGCTCATTGCTCGATTCTTCACCGTGCATCCACGGCGCAGAGACTGGCTTGTTCCCGAGCAGATAACTCGGCCGAAAATGTAATCCATCCTCCTCTTCCCGCGCCGATTGGGTCCGGGCAGTGGCGGTGTTGCCCGCCCCTTCCTCTTCTCCTTCGCTGCCTTCGCCGTCATCACCAGGGGAGCCGCCAGCGAAGTATTCCACGATGGACCGCAACGTCTCGCTTGAGCCTCCACCACTGGGTTTTCGGCCGCCCGTATCACCGCTTTCTCCGCCAGCCCGGTGCGGCGGCGGCGACTGCTGCGGAGGCTGCTCCCAGGGCACGGAGGCACGCCGGGAGGGCACCCTGGTGGACCAGCGGCGGAGGGTCAGCTCCTCGAAGCTCGGCTTGAGAGGCCTCCTCTTCTTCTTACTCTTCCCTCCAACAGCGCCGTCCGACCCCGCCGGCGAGGAGGTCGAGGGAGAAGACGACGAAGCGCGAGCGGAGGAGGAGGAGACGCTCGCGGTTCCGGTGATGGTTCTGGTGCATCTTACGAGAGGCAGCCTAGCTGATCGGGAAGCGCAGGGGAAGGGGGGCTTGGGGAAGAGTGGGGGAGGTGGTAACAGCAGTGCCATGAGAGGGGGAAGGGGAGCTTTGGGGAGGAACAAGGTAGGAGATGCCAAACGCCAAAGGGATAGGGAGAGGGAGGGGTTTGTCTGGCGGGCCGCGGGCCTTGCGCTTTTTTGGGCCTTTATTTGTACTTCGGCGATACAGAGGTTTTTTTTTAAAGTAAATACAGAGGTTCTTTTGATTATTCTGGTGCTGGCTTGCTGCCATTCCATTGCATATTCTGAATTTTTTTTAGTGTTGGCTCCAATGCACACACCGATCTGATCATGTGAAGAGAAAATTTAGAGCTACTCTGATATAAATCAGTCTTTCATGTTTTTTTCTCTTCACCAAAGATTAACGGTGGGGGTCAAAGAAGCCTTGTTTTGTCATCTTGGGTTCCGATCTTGGTACCAACTTTTTACAAATAAAGACAAAAATAGAGGAACATCTTTCTTTCTATTTGTTTTGAGACGTACATAGCATAATTTTCATTGAGAAGAAGAAAATTAAATCTTTCTCTCTGGTTTGATTGAGTTTTTTTATTATGTTTTGTTGCTTCACAATGGCAGATGGCTTAATATCTTCTTTTGATGCTAGGTGTAGTCATTTCTCTGTTCATAGCTCCCGTAACCAATTGTGATTGGACGTTTCCATAATATATCCATCATATATGTCGTTTAAGACAGTCAAGAAGACAATCGGTACAGTTAGAGTTGTAATGGATCACGGTCGTTATGTCCTCTTCACAATCCAACTCAGTCTTTTATTTTTAGCTCAAAATCATATATTATATACACTAGCAAAATGCACGTGCATTGCTATGATAATATTAACTATATTTTGTAAAACTCATTAATTTTTTAATCTCTATTACCCTTTGTTTGCACTAAATTAATATTTGCTGAAAATCAATCGAATTTCCGACTTAATGTATTTTCTACTTGACTGCTAGAGATAAAAACAAGATACAATCATATTTTACCATACAACATAACATCTTCAATTTCAATTTTTAATCCAACAATGACTATGTATATATTTCACACGTGATTTGACCTAGCACACACACACTCTCTGAATAGTGCACATGTGCAACTGTTTTGCAAGCGCAAGGAGCAAGCTATCCTAGTAGAAAGAAACTTTACTAAATATGACGACTTATACAAAGGGTTATTCATGAAAATGGAAGTCCTACTCGGAGTGTTGCGTAGTGTCACACTCAACAGTTTCGCTTTGCTTCATATTAATAAAGCATCATTAATTTGATGATTACGTGTTGCCTTCCTCTGCTTTGGTGTTAAATTGTATTATGAGCCCTAGAATTTGCACGTCTTATTTGAATTATATTTCACTGACCATTGATAAGATAATTGGGCATACCAATTCTTTTTTAAGGGTTTGTGAGTATAAGTGGTCGGGTCACCGGATGTTGTGATGCGAGTGAATATGTGACCCATGGGACACGGTCCTCTGTTGCTTTCCCCTAGTGACGTAGCTAGGGTGGCTGAGTTGGAGGGGTTTTGCCCTTCCTTTCATCCCCTTATTTTCTCACGCTCCATTTGCCTCTCTTCTTCCTTCAATGGAACACACAGCAGTACGCAGTAGCGGGGGGGGGGGGGCGGCGCCCGCCCACCCGTTGCCTCTGTCTCTGGGTTCCGAACCTATCCGAGATAATTTCGTATTATCGCCTAAACCACTCCATTTGGTCATTAAGTGATAACAAAGAATCATTTGTCGGGTTAGAACCCGGTGGATCACTTGAAACGCACATAGAGGATTAAAACGTATACATTAAAACTCCCACGAAGGAGAGTCTGGAGTGCCTTGTAAATTAAAGTAATTCTTCCCCGTAGGGTCCATTATTACAAACCATGGTTCTTGACATGAAAGTAAATGGTTCGGAGTTTATTAAAACAGCGGAATTAACTGAACGGTATAATAAACATCATAGGAGGTCGTCCATGATGCATTCATTCGTTATCATCCACCCATTCCAGCTCCCAGCCGGGTGGGATCTCTCCAGGCCACACATCACATACATTACTTGTAAACAACATTTAAAAAGCAAGGTTTACCCGTCCAAAATAAAAGACTTTACCTCTAATCATGCAAGGCTTTTGGCTACTGGGTTTGTTTGCCAAAAAGTTACTAAGTGAATCCTTACTTTCACATTTTAGCTCAAGTTCTAGTAGGAGTAATCATTACTAAATAAGAAACTATTGCAATCATAAGTTGTACAATACAATTAATCAAATAATAATCTTTACAAAGTTCCATCATAAAGGGATATCATGGTCAGTATATTAAGTAGTCTCAGATAACGGTGAGAGGCCGACAATCAATTGATTTAAACCTTGCAAGGTAGACCTAAACACACGGGAGGTGTCCTCACTAAGAGTTCACCAACCAGGCGGTTCTCGTAATTCCTCGGATTGGGATCAGATGTTATAGTCTTAAGTACAAGGTTTACTGGGCTACGCCACCAAGGTCACCCAGCCTCACGCAAGTACTCAGGTGGCGAGCCTGGGGCCGCAACCCTAATATTAGTAGCGCAAAGTTCCCACACTGCCTCATTTAGGTACTAAGCTTATCGTGTCCATTTTCGACAAGTGCTTAGTACGTTCAAACACTTAACCAATGAAGCCGCTGGACCGGAGCCCAAATCTCATGGTCTTACCACATGAGCAATCCATTAATAAATATGGTGATTCCATAAAGTAGATCCTAATCTCGCGAGTGACGAACATCACTCGACTTGTACCGGATCCTTAGAGCATAACAACTAGTGACCTAGCATGCTAGTAAAAGATCATAGGTACTTAGGGGTCATGCAACTAGGGTTTCAATTCAACTCCTAAACGTAAATGCACATAGATAAGCAATGATAAATTCAGAAGCTTAAAAGAAACACATAGATTAATGTTTAAACCGGGGCTTGCCTTCGTCGGCACAAGCAGACAAACCAACTTCCAGACTTTGGTCCGGGTCTTGATCTACAGACACGTAGTGCACTTCTCCTGCTCCCTCGTCCACATCAGCCGGTACGTGTGTGTAGCTACTGTCGGGAACTTCTACACGGAGGATGCATATGCAAGAGTTAGTGATGAATTTAATTTAAGTTAAAAAAACAGTAACACATGTCAACAAGAAGCACATGGTTGACCATATTCACCTTGACAAAATATATTCATCACTCTTCCTTTAAAAGATTATTATGAAGGCTTTATTTATTCTTCTCTTACAATGATTGTGTACATATTTAAATAAATAATTTATTTATTGCACAAAACAGTAAGGAGGTGATTTTCAACTCTGACTTTATTTTCACCACACAAACATAGAGCTCAAAAAGATAAAGAGGATGATTTTCCAATTAAACTTATTATTAAGCTTATGATGGCTTCTCCACTTTTATCCATCAAAATACTTTATAAAAGTCATGGATGAAGCTCACTGAGCTCACTGATCTAATTCATAGCCACTGAACAACAAGCACACATATTGGAGCTATGAAAATAAATACACCAAAAATAACATTTCTAGCTACCACAAATGAGACAAATGCACACAAAAATAAATACATCACTTCTGGAGCCAAACTTTCTCCTACACCATCTCTGATCTAAAACAAGGCTAGGAAACCAACAAACACATCAATAGCTATCTTAGATCTTGAACTAAGCATTTGTGATTAAATACAAGCATAAATCAGGAATGAACAATTCTATCAGTCCAAAAATTCTGATTAATTCAAGAAAGATGTATCTTGGCATTTCATGATCATTCACGGAAGTTGAGCTAAAAAATCTATTTAATTTTTGCTACAAAAATCATTAAGGAAGAAATAGCATATATGCAAGATAAAACATAATAAAAGATTTACTTAGTAACTTTGTGCCAATTTTGTACAGAGACTACACATGCTATTTCTCACAACATATCCAAAAACTAGATCATGATCACATGTAAATTTTGAACTACAACAAAAGTGGCTTAAAATGATTTCAATTTTTCATGCAAAAACTATAACTCAAAAGTATATACATGCTTTTCAGAAGATGTAGGTCTGCTCACATGGAAGACAACAAAATTGGTTTTGCATTTTTACAATTTGTCTGTGATCTTATATGAATTTTCCAAGGCACTGGACTCAGCTGAAATAAAACTAAGAATCTACTTCTATGCTAGACCTTGGAACTTTTGGATTCTTCACAGATAGGCCCTCGGGTTTAGCACAGGGGTCCTTGATGAGTTTTTGGCTTCACAATTGTTCCCTCGACAGTGGGGGTGAGCTCACCGCCGGCGAGGTGGGTCCGGTGCAGGCAAACGTGTGAGGGGGTTCTTCGATTGAGCTCACCGGGGTCCTATTGGGGGGCAGAGTTGTGGTCGGAGAGGTGCCCGGAGGTGGTCGACGACGAGACAGTGGTGGCGGAGCTGCTTCGGCTCGAGCTCCGGTGAAATGCGAGGGGCAGCTAAGCCATGTGTGCATGTGGGAGCATGAGTGAGGCCTAGGTGTGAAGCTCAGGTGATTGGGCGGCTTGGGAAACAAGCAGAGGGTGAGGTTTGCCGCAGCGGCAGTAATGGCGGACGGCGGTGAGGTGCTGGCGTGCGCAAGAAGAAATGGGAGGGGATTTTATAGGCACGACCAAGTGAGGAAGGGTGGTTCGACGACCTCTATCGGCTACAAGGGGTCACAGCATGGGGCGACAGTCGGTGGATGACGTGCGGTGAGGCAGCGGGCCACCGACTAATGGCGGGGTCCGTGTGCAAGCTCCGGCGAGTGTGCGGAGGCCGCATGGCACCGGTCTAGGGGTCTGGCACTCGTCACCTCCCGTAGGAGCACAGTGCCCACGACGCACGGCTTCGGACCGGTGGTTCTTCCGGCGCCTCAGCGTGCGCGTGCACGTACGACGGTGAAGGCCGACGCGGCGCGGCGCGACGTCGCGCGTGGTGCACGTTCCGGCTCCCAAGCATTTCAAAGTTCCCCTGTTTGACTCAATATTTCTCCAAATTTTTCAACTGAACTACCATGAGTGACAAATAGGAAAGTTGTAGATCTAGCATCCCTCTACAGCTTTTGTAAAGGTCGATGGGTGTTTAGATCAACCGATTTGGCATGAATTGCATAGCAACTTGAGGATTTTCACGGCACCGGTGAATAGTAGCTGAAGGCATTGACTGGAGTTTGCACCAATTTACACTTTGAATTAGAAAAGCCATCCAACATGAAAGTTGTGTGCCTCGACAAACTGCACGACTTTTACATTGGAAGAAATTGAAGTGTTTAGGTGAATTTTGGAGAACGCGACAAAAGTTCTAGAAGGACAAGGAAGGTCAAGGGGTTGGCTTGGGTTTTGGGCTAGGGTTTGACCAAGGGTTGACCATGGATGGTTAGAGACTGGATTTAAGTGATCATTAGTACTAGCTGACACCAAGCAAAAACATAGGGATTAACAACCTACCCCCTTAACAGGAATCTCGTCCCGAGATTCGAAATTTAAAAGATAGACAGGGAAAGGTAACGTACGAGTTTTGCTTGGAAGAAAATCTGGATACTTGGTGTTTAGAAAGTGCTCAGTCTCCCACGTAGCTTCTTCTTCGGTGTGGTGACTCCATTGTATCTTGTACATCTTCACCTTTTGTCTCCTATTTGCCTTTCTTTTTGATCCAATACCCTCATTGGATATTCTGCTAGTGACAGGTGTGGTTCTATTTCTGCATTGGTCTCCTCAATTATCTGCGCTTCCAGTATTTGCTCGCACTTCTTCAATTGTGAGACATGAAACACGTCGTGCACTGCGGAAATTCGGTCCGGGAGTTGAATTTGGTAAGCAACCGTACCGAACTTCTCGGTGACTTCATAAGGGCCAATATAGCGTGGAGCCAATTTCCCTTTTACTCCAAACCATTGTACATCTTTGGTTGGGGACACCTTTAGGTACACAAAATTACCAACTTCAAATTCTCTGGGGGCTTTAGCCTTATCATGGTAGGTCTTTTGCCTCATTTGAGCGACTCTCAAATTTTATCTAATCACTTCTACCTTCTCTTTGGCTTCTTGTACTAGCTTAGGACCAAATAAGATTCGCTCACTCGCTTGTGACCAATTCAAGGGGGTATGACACCTTCGTCCATATAAGGATTCAAAAGGAGCCATTTTCAAGCTAGCTTGATAGCTATTGTTATAAGAAAACTCTGCCAATGCTAAGCATTTGTCCCAAGTCTTGTCAGAGTGAATAACACCAGCTCTCAACATATCTTCCACTATTTGATTTACTCTTTCTGTCTGACCATCGGTCTGGGGGTGATAGCTGGAGCTATGGATTAATTTGGTGCCCAAAGACTCATGAACTTGTGCCCAAAAGTGAGCAACAAATCGAGTGCCTCTGTGTGATAAGATAATTTTTGGAACACCGTGCAAGCGTACTATGAGATCAACATAGATTTCTGCATAGCGCTTGGCTGAATTGGTAGTGTGGATAGGAATGAAATGAGTAGTCTTGGTAAGCCGGTCCACTATTACCCAAATGGAATCATACTTTCTGGGAGTGAGGGGCAAACCTACAATGAAATCCAGGATTATGTCGTCCCACTTCCATGCGGGGATAGACAAAGGTTGCATTTGACCTGTGGTGTTTAGGTGACTAGCCTTGATCCTTTGACATGTATCACATCTGGACACATACTCGGCTATTTCACCTTTCATGTTTGACCACCAGAAAATTTTTCTAAGGTCTTGGTACATCTTGGTACTGCCGGGATGGATGGTGAACTTAGAGAGATGAGCCTCATCTAAAATTTCTTTCTTTATTTCCGGATCCTGGGGAATGACTAATCTCTGACCAAACCATACAACTCCTTTATCATCCTTCCGGAAACAATTAAATTTGGGATCTCCCTCAGACAATCTCTGTATGATTTTCTGAACCTCTTCATCAGTGAGTTGAGCTGCGGCAATTCTCTCGTGGAGAGGGGATTCGTTGGAGATGGCATAAAGATTCCCATGCTCGACCATTTCTAGGTTAAGCTTCCTCATTTCTTCACATAAAGTCTCATTATACGGCTCTACCATTAGGTAGTTGCAATGCTTGCGGCTAAGCGCATCCGCAACCACGTTGGCCTTGCCGGGATGATAATGGACTTCCAAATCATAATCTTTTATCAATTCCAACCACCTTCTTAGCCTCATATTCAGATCTGATTGGGTGAATATATATTTAAGGCTCTTGTGATTGGTGAAGATATTGCAGTGATTTCCCATCAAATAATGCCACTAAATTTTTAAGGCATGAATAATCATTGCTAGCTCAAGATCATGGGTGGGATAATTTTTCTCATGAGGTCGAAGTGCTCGTGAGGCATAGGCAATAACTCGGTTTTCTTGCATAAGCACGCAACCAAGGCCAGTGCCCGAAGCATCACAAAACACCTCAAACGGTTTTGTCATGTTTGGTTGGGTTAGCACAAGGGCTGAGGTTAAGTGTTCTATCAAGGTG